>OY754342.1:4100700-5467600 GCA_963572235.1 Caenorhabditis japonica
GTCTCAACAACCTCGAAAAAGAGCTGAACAAGTCGGACGAGTTCCAGCCAGAAGCTGCTCTTCCACTTGTCGATCGTCTGGCTGATGAAACCAACGCTTTGAAGGCAGTCACCGATTCGAACAACGATAAGGCCGTCGCTCCAAGCTCTCTCATTTCGCACGATGACTTGGTTGACGATCTTCCGGAGAAGGTCTTCCAACTCCAGCACGCCATCGACGACAAGAAGCAGACTTTGAACAAGGCTGCTGTCGTCAACGAGATCGCGCCAAAGCTTCAACTTGTTGCTCAACAACTCCAATCTGTACCACAAGACGTTCCAGTTTCACTTGACGAGCAGAAACAACTTTTGGAAGACGTCGAGAATCAGAAGCACAATTTGGAGAACTTGCTTGCCAACCTCCCGGAAAACAATCCAGCAGCTGATGAGCTCAGACAGAAGAGTCAATGGGATTTGTCGAGACTCAAGGATCTCTTGAAACAACTCGGAGATGCAGTCGGAGACAAATTGGCCGCTCTTGCCGCATTCAATGCTGCGCGCAAGAACGCCGAAGACGCCCTGCTCGACATCACCAGCGAGGACGGAAGTGGCGATAACAAATCACCAGACGAGCTTATCGACGAGTTGGCCAAGAAGGAGGAGACGGTTGCCAAACTCCGCGAAACTGTCGCCGGAGTGAAGCCAGATGAGCTCGATGAGAAGGAACGTGCCGAATACAACGATCTGCTTGCCAGACTCGCAACTGCGGCTGACGTTCTCAAGGTAACTTTTTTTGTCACCTTTTTGATCACAAAACATGTCTTGAACCCAACTAAATTTTCCCATTTTTCAGAAGAAGCGCGCCGAAGTCGAACAAGCCATCAAAGCCAAGGCTGACGAGAAAGCTCTGCACGACGCAGTTGATCGTGTCGTGTCTCGTCTTGCGCCACTCGTCCGTGACGCTGACGAACTTCGCCACAATGCGGAAGCTGTACCAACCCAGTATGCTCCAAAAGCTGACCAACTCAAGAAGGAGGTTGACGCGGCAAAGGCTATCCTTGCTGATGCTCCAGTCGCCGACCCACACGTGCAACAACTTCAACAAGCCGTCGACTCTGCTGAGAGCCTCATTCCGGATCTTGACGAGAGAGCTTTTATTTGGGAGCGATTTGTGAAGTCTAAAGAAGATCTCTACGACGACCTGGAAAAACTTGAAAACAATGTCAGCGATGTCTTGAATAGACCTCGCTTGCCTGTAACACAAGCTCAGCAACGACTGAACAAACTAAAGGTTCGTCTGTTTTTACGTTGATAAGTTTAAAGTAGGGAATAAGCTCTGGAAGAATCAAAACAGGTTAATTTTTCCCAAAAGATTAACTTAATTGAACATCTTGATGTATTCAAAATCGAATCCCTTTTGTATTTTGAGAAAATTTACATTAATTTTCAGGAACAATCTTTCATTCTCGACCGAATTAGAAATCTCAAGGTTGACTTTGACGATTATGGTGAAGCTCTCATGCCGCTCGTTGTAGCGGAAGAAGAGCTTCGTTTCATGTCAGTACATGTGGAAAGCATTGAACGACAATACGAGGTTTGTTGATTTTGAGAAATTTCCAGAGATTAATTTTTTTTAAGGACACTATGGACAAATTGAATGCAGAAATTACTGCTGAAATAGAACTACTCCGAACTCTGGATATACTTTCTAATGAATTATCGCAATGTAAAGAAGACATCAACAATCCAAACGCTGAAGTTGATGAAATTGTAAGTTATTTGCATATCTCTTTTGCTTGGTAATCAATTTTTTTCAGAGCCGTGCTACAATGCTCAATGATGCGATAGCTCATCTTGAAAACCAAAAGGTAGTAGTGGACAGAAGCGAGAAGGATCGAAAGTTCGTCGAAAGCAGCACTTCGACGGACCTAGACCACCTTCTTGCTGAAGCGCAACGTCTTTTGAAAGAGATTGAGCCACGACTTCAAATTGCTCAGCCAGACCATGACAACGGTAGCGAAGAAGGAGGAAGCGAAGAGAAGCCGTATGACGTTAGAGCAGCGGCAGAAGTGCTCTCAGCACTTTACCCTGATGAACATCCACACAACGTTCTCCGAAACATTGGTTTCGAAGAACTACCATCGGATTCCGAATCAAGAAGCGAATTTGATTCTCTTGACAGTCGGTCGGACGGTCTACTTTCCCCGATTCCGGACGATTCGACTCTAAATGAGGAACAATTACGCCGGCAGCGATCACGCTGGCGACGGGTACTCAGAACCGCCTTGCCACTTCAGGTTTGTTACTATAGATCTAATATAGTTTTAAATTAATTTTTTAGGCATTGCTAGTTCTACTTATGGGAGCCGCTTGTCTGGTTCCCCACTGTGACGACGAGTACTGTTGTCAACTTCTCAATAACTTCGCCAAAAGTTTCGACCCATCGCTAGAATTTGTAAATGGGCCGCCACCATTCTAATAATACTTATCTAATTATCGAACAATTAAATTTAATATCGGAAACACCCGCATCCGTGTTTGCTTTTTATCACTTGCATAAATGAATAGATTTCGAATTTTTCGGCTAGAAAACGATGTTATTTTGTAAATAATTTTTCCATTTTTATGAATTCCTTTCCTTCTGTGAAGCTATAGCTTGCTTGTTTAATAAATAAATCAAAACAAATAATCATGTGTTCAAAATGCGACTTACATGTAAAGCAGATGGCACTCAAGCAAAACTCAATTATATCAAGTACTGCAATCTAAACGAGAGGATTCATTCCGCAGTTTTCAATGCTCGTTTTCAGAATTCTACTTGGATGTGCATACATAAGTTTTACCAACGCGACTGTCTACAAAAATCTTTTTGAAACCTTACTTTACAGGTAATAAGATATCACCCAGCAAGCTTCCAATAAGCGAGGAAAATATTTCAGATACAACAGAATAGCTTTTCCATCGGCTGAGTATAACAATTCAATAGCAATAGAGTTCAAATTCAAACTTCATCAAATTGTAGATGTTCACGAGAAAGATCAAGTTATTACTTTAAAAGGAACACTTTTTCATGTTCGTCCTCCCTACGGAACACTCCAAACATAATCAAAGCTTTCGCAATGAATCTTCCATGTAGCCAGTTAAATGAACTTTAAAACAAATTTTCAGCACTGGTGTGACTATCGACTGTCTTGGAATCCGCATGAATTTGGTAACATTACGCAGATGCATTTTCCCGGGGAAATGCTTTGGCTTCCAGACATTATTCTTTACAACAAGTCAAGTTTTTTTTATATTTCGATCGTTGAATATAACTTTTCAGCGCTCATGGTAGCCCGTGGGTTTCGGAAACTATTCAAGTACACGTTTCTCACGAGGGAAGAGTGACGTGGCTACCTCCGGTTGTATATGATGCATTTTGCAACATCGACATCGAATGGTACCCATACGATCTACAAATTTGCGAGCTTAAATTTGGCTCCTGGACATATGGTGGATCACAGCTTAAATTGATACACGTTAGAAGAAATCCGATTTAAAATATGCCTTAAAACCCTTTACAGCTAAACACCGATCAAGCTAACGAGAGCACGGATGCAGCAGGAGAAAACGTTTGGAAAGTGGAGCGAGGAGTTGATCTTACCGACTACCAAGAATCCGTTGAGTGGGACTTGCTCTCGGTAGAAGGAATAAGACACAAAAAATGGTATCCCTGTTGCGATTACCCTTCTATTGATATTACCTACTATTTGCATATCAGACGGAAAAAACTTTTCTACACTATCAACTTGATCATTCCATGTGTCTGCCTGGCTTCGCTTACTCTATGGGTATTATTTACAAGTTTCAGAAAACATGCAAAAACAAAGATCCGTTTTCAAGGTGTTCTATTTACCATGTGAAAGTCATCAGAAGATTCAACTCTGCATTTCAGTATTGGTTGCGTTAACCATTTACTTTCTCATGCTGGTAACTTTTACTTATGAAAACATAAAAAAGGAAAAAAAACAAACACATACTTTCGACCCGCAACGGCGCTAAAATGTGCTGCACTGAACATAACCCTTTCAGATTTTGATTTAAGTATACGAATTGAATATTTCATTTCCCGTAGAATTTACACAAAAAAAAGAATAATTTAGAACCCAAAATGAAAATCACGAAGCACTAAAAATATGTTTAGTGGAGCGCGTTTGACGTCGCGGCAAGTCGACAAGAATAATAATAATAATAAAATAAATTGCCTTTTGGCGTATTATAATCATTGCACTTCTGTTGCGGAGAGCATTTGATATAAAAATAAAAACACAAAAAATTTTTGGGCAGATTGATATCATCCCACCGACAAGTATCGTCACCCCGGTCATTCTTAAATATCTGAGTTTTACAATGGTCATGGTAGCTCTATCGGTCACATGCACAGTTTTTGTAAGTTATACATGGTAGCCTTCAATTAATGCAACTACTTCGACTTAGCATACAGTACTGGCCGAACCGAATGAGCGTTGTGATTTTTCTCTGTTCAAAATTTCCATTTCGGAGTGTGTGTCACGATCAGGCTTTCTCAGAAATTTCCGAAAAGTCGGAATTCTGATGTCGGAAATTTCCGAGGCAGTTTCACTTCCGAAACAATTTCCGATTCCGTTTCGAGACAAAATGATTTCCGAAAATATTTCCGTTTCCGTCAGAAATAATTTTTTCCGATGTCGGAAAAAACATGTTTTCTGTCGAAATTTGGTACGAAAAATCTTTTTTTTTTATTGGACCATGTCCGTGACACAAATTTGCTATTTAAAACAAGAGTTTACGTATCTTTCCTTGATTTTTTAAATTTTTCTGTGGATAATTTAAGATTTCATGGACATATTCAGGTTCATTTCCGATTTTTCCGATCGGAAATCGGAATTCCGTCGGAAGTCGAAATTCCGACGGAAATTCGGAAAAAAAAATTGAAAAATTCGGAATTCCGTCAGAACATCGGAAGAGAAAATTACAAAATCGGAAATTTCCGACGGAACTCGGAAGAGAAATTTTCATTTCCGAGAAAGCCTGGTCACGATACGCAAAAATATTGTATTTCCGTAATCACATTAGCCATTGAGTTGAGATTGAAAGAATACTTCATTAGAAAAAGTTAAAAATCCAAGTTATTCGATCCAGCCTTCTTTAGGCTCGATAACGCACTGAAAATATCTCAGGAAGGCGTCGGTAGTGGCACGCAGGTGTTTCAGTGGAAGTTTGGCCCATTCTTCGACCAATTTCCGTTGCTTCCACAATTGACAGATGTCTTTCACAGACTTTCTTCTGCAAAAACTCCCCAAATACTGTAGTCCTGGGGTGTCAGATCCACGGTGTGTTTAAGCTTACGTTTTTCAAACGCGAAAAAATCGCGTTAAATACGCAGCCAAAATATAACGATATGCGCAATGTTAAAACGTGGTTACTTACTTAATGACAACTTTTTGCCGTTTGCGAAAATGTACGCTTCAACACACCGTGAGATCCGGCAGCAGAGATACCGTATTTCCTCTAATTTAAGCGCATGCCCTTCTATTGTTTCATTTCATCACAACTGCCGTATATTTAGAGGCTTTCACACCAAACTCGCCAAAACAATTTACAACCAAGCACGCATGAGACGACCGAAGTTTGGTTCGCAAACATTTAAATACCAGCCCTCTCAGCTAACGGCATTTTTTTCCATAGACCATCTTCTCGCGAGAGGGTTCTCAAAATTCCATCTCGGTGCGCGGAGGGGGCTGTTTAAATACCCGGCAGTTGTGATTAAATGAAACAATAGAAGGGCATGCGCTTCAATTAGAGGAAATACGGTAAATTTATGCAAAATTTTAATAGCGAAAGGCGGAAAGCAACAACAAAACAAGCAATTTCATCGAAAGGTGGAGGGCGGAAGTCCGCTTATCTCTGTCCAGCGTTCCTGTTGTGTGATATTGGCGGTGTCGGCAGGAGCTCCGTCTTGCTGGTATATCCCGAGCTTTTGCCAATAGTGTTTTTGGCAATAGATGTTAATTTATAATTTCGTCGACGTATTTAGTAGTTTCGATCAATTCTGACGCCTTTGCCCACACGGCGGAATGTGTCATTTGACTGACTAGGAAGGTGCATTCGGGTACGTTTTGGAAAATGCAGAAAAAAAGTCAGGATATTACTATAAACTATGAGGAATTTTTAACTTCATAGAATGTTAAAGATGTTTTTATGAAGTTTAAACATAGAAAACATGACTGAAAAATGCAAATCGTCTGAAACAAACGTTGCTATAACATTTCAAAGAAGAATTAGGAAAACTTTTCTGAACATGTCTGAAATCTGCGTCTCTAGCTTTGCACGCACTTAGCTAAACGGGATAAAGGTTCTAACACGCCGTGAAGTCCTTCTTTGCATGGCGACATAATAGAGGCTGCCGGGAATTTAGAGGTGTCGGGCAGTTAGAGTAAAAACGGTAAATATAAAGTTCTGCAGGAGTTTGTAACTAAGTTTTTTTAATGTCTGTTTCAAAGGCGCATCTCGGAGGCAAACTCACAATCAGAAATGTTTTCATAAATTGTTAATTTTTCCATTTTTTGATTTTTCTGGTTAAAAACTGGAGAAAAAAAAACATTTTAAGGTGATTGGTAAACTTTATGGACCTATTCAAAGTACTGTAGAAAAACGGAAAAAATGACAAAAAAATAGGAGAAAACTCGAAAAATGTTCCGATTGGTCTGAAATTTTGGGATAAACTGTCCTAAATGCTTCCGGACTTGCTCAGAAAAGTTTGAACCGAAATATCGATTTTAAAAATTTTCAGAAAAAAATCAATATTTTTTTTTAATCGATATTTCGGCCCAAAATTTTCTGAGCAAGCCCGGAAGCATTTTTGACAGTTTCTCCCAGAATTTCAGACCAATCGGAGCATTTTCCGAGTTTTCTCCCACTTGTTTGTCATTTTTCCCGTTTTTCTACAGTACTTTGAATAGGTCCATTAGAGTTACGACTGAAAAACCTTTGAATATCATTATGACCAGTACTGTATATCACCCTGCTATTTCTCGAAATTCTCCAAAACGTACGCGGAGAAGCAAAGCAGATTAAAGTGAAACAAAGCTAATTAAGCTAAAACTTAAAAAAAAAAAAAAAAAAGGAAATTATGATTCAATTAAAAAGTTGTTACACTAAAATGTGCAAGCGCGCGTTCCGTGGTGGCGTCAAACTGTAGTTGCAGTAATTTAAAGTCCCACTGCAGGAATCGCGCTGCAATACGGGTCTCGCTCCGGCAGTTTCGCTTAAAAGACTTAACCAATTCAGAAACAGCCGAGAACGTACAACTTGAAAAACCCCACCCTATTTCAGATTGAAAACATTCACTACCGCACTCACTATCAACCAATGCCGCGGTTTGTCAAGAAATGGTTTATTGAGAAACTAGGGAAAAAGTTATTAATATCGAGGAAAACCGAAAAAGCGCAATATCACCGGACTGCTCAGCACGAGAAACAAGTGAACGCTTTGTCAGCGATGAATATTTTAGAAAAGCAGTTTCAGAAAACGCTTTTCGACTTGGAAGTGGGTTAATTATTATAATACCTACAAAGAACTCGATTTCAGCTTGCAACGATGGCGAAAAAGCAACCGGCGGCTCCGAAAGGAGTCAATTCGCTATTTCTCGAGCTCCCACTTCTCAACAGATCTAAATCGGTGAAAATTCGAAAACCGTCGGTAAAGGCTGTAAAGTGAGATATTTGATTTTAACAATTTATTTACTTAC
Source organism: Caenorhabditis japonica (assembly GCA_963572235.1). Classification (NCBI taxonomy): domain Eukaryota; kingdom Metazoa; phylum Nematoda; class Chromadorea; order Rhabditida; family Rhabditidae; genus Caenorhabditis; species Caenorhabditis japonica. The sequence continues at coordinate 4,108,447 of OY754342.1, forward strand.
TCGACCAATGTCTTCCGACTGATCCTTTTAAGGGAGTGCTAGCGGTTGCCCGTTATATGTCCGGCACAGCCAAGTTTTTTCTTGATGGCGTGTATGGTGGATGTCAGACCACCAAAAAACGTTCGAAAAATAAAACTAGCTTCTTACAAAATTGACAAAATTTCACTCCAAAATTCAAAAAATTTCTCAAAATTTCAGAAATCGCGTTCGCCGCTTATTCAGCATCGATATGAGTGATGACACCAGAACGTGGGTTGAACGAACACAACAGCCTATAGCGGAAATACATTTTTAATAAACATTTCAGAAAAGAAGCAGAAGAAATCTCACCGGAAACTGTCCAGGACACGGATCCGGATCGGGAAAAATTGCGAAAAGCAGAAAGAAATGTGCATTTTATCGCAAAAACGTTAACTGACGAGCGACGGGCGCAAGAGGTTGCCCAAAAAAAATTGTTTTCTTACTTTTAAAGTTTAGGCAGAAGCGGATTGGCAATTCGTCAGTTTGGTCATCGATAGAATTTTGCTGGTTTTCTTCGCAATTACCATCGCGGTTGGCACAATTTTAACCATTTTTTCCGCTCCTTCTTTGTACGACGCTCGAAAACCAATCTCGAAAAATTAATTTAAAAAATATTATAAAATGTGCTTAAAACTTAATGAAAAAAATAAATAAATAATGGACCTATTCATAGGAGAAAAAAGACAAAAAAAAAACGTTTTTTTTTCCTATTCATAGATGTAAAAAAACGACAAACAATGTCGAAAAACGAATGGTAAACAAGTGTTTATTGACCATGATAGACCATTGATAGAGAGGAGGCGCAGAAAAGGGGCGGAGTTTGCATGAACTAGTAAACAAGTCCGTTCCCACGGGGTTGTAAACATCTCTGTGTCTCCTCACTATCAATAGTCTATCATGGTCAATAAACACTTGTTTACCATTCGTTTTTCGACATTGTTTGTCGTTTTTTTACATCTATGAATAGGAAAAAAAACGTTTTTTTTTGTCTTTTTTCTCCTATGAATAGGTCCATAAAGAATAATCATTAAAAAATGAAAAAATTTCGAAGCGGAAGTACAGTAAGATTTAAAGGCGCACGACACAATTTAGTTTAGTTTTTTTGTTGTTGTTTTTTACTTTCCCCTTTTTATACCTTTTTATTTCAATTTTTCTTGAGACACTTTTTCCCAATTCTTTTCATGAAGATTTTATTAATTTTTGTTCCTTGCAAACCGCAAAACTGTATTTCACAGGTCAAAAATCGTTAATAAATTACTGTAGAAATTCAAGGGGCATAACAGTTTTCAAGTCATGGGTCTCGTCACGATTGGCAAGAGGGCACGAAGAAATTTTGAAATCAGCATTTTTTCCCCAATTTTCTCAATTTTTACCATTCTTCCTTTAATTTTAATTGTTATTTCTTCCTGAATAATTCTACGATGTTTATTTCTAACTCTTAAAAAAATAGTTTTAAAAACAAATTCCAGCCCAGGGAAAAATCAGCAATGCCAAGAGTAACTCGCGGAAAAAAAGCCCAACTCGATGCGGAGCCGGAGCCAGAGCCAACCGATACCAAATCCGCTACATCAGAAGAACAATCTAGTGAAGGTAAGTAAGCCAATTTAAACTTTTAAACCTATATTAACCTTTCGCAGAGGTTGGTGAAACTTCAACGAAAAAACCGGTGCGCGGACGCGGAAAACAACCGGCGAAGGCTACGACTGACGCAGAGGAAGAACTAGACGCCGCGTCTGAGAAAATCGAGAAGCCAGCCGCAAAAGGACGCGCAAAGAAACCAGCTGCAGCTCCAGTTGAGAAAAAGAAGGGGCGCGGAGCTAAACCAGCGGAGCCAGTCCAACCGGAAGAAGAGACTCCACAAGAAGCCCTGGAACCAGTTCAAGCTAAGAAAAAAGGTGGGCGCGGAAAGAAGGCCGTTGAGCCGCAGCCAGAGCAGAATGTTGTGGAAGAGCAGATTGAAGCTCCGGTAGAGCCTAAAAAGGGCAGAGGTGGTGCGAAGAAAGCGGCTCCTACCTCGGAGCCAGCCGATAAGCCAGTTAAAGGAAAGAAGACCGCCAAGGAAGAAGTCGTGCAGGAGGCGGAAGAACAGAAGCCAAAAAGAGGAGGACGCGGAAAAAAGGCGGCAGTTCCGGAGCCTGTAAGTCAAGAGAATGAGCAAGAACCGGCGCCAGTTGAGAAGAAGGGTAGAGGCAAAAAGGTTGAACAACCTGTGCAATCAACGGAAGTCGTTGGTGAATCCGTTTCAGAGCTACCGGTTGAGAAGAAGGGCAGAAATGGCGCGAAATCCGCGAAGGCAGCGAAACCAGTTGCAGCTGAAAATGAGTCGAGCACGGAGGGCGGCTCCGAGACTGTGGTGGCCCCGAAGAAAGGTGGAAGAGGAAAGAAGGCTGCGCCGGCGGCGGCGCCTGCTTTGCCAGGTTTGGTTTTTTTTGTTGTTGAATAATTTGATGAGTGTTAAATGGATTTTCATGAAAGTGCTGATCAAGCTTGATCGAGGCGCACGACTCATTTCCGCTGCGATTGTCTTCAAAAAAATTTTTTTTTGTCTTCCGTTTTTTAATTGCAGCCCATGTGGATATTCACTTCAGATTAAAAAATAGTTAAACCGATATAGCGATAACCGAAAGCTTTTAAGCATCAAAGACTTCTCAAAATCTGGATATTGATTCATAACTATTCTCTCTTTGTACAATTTTTGAATTTCATATTTTTTAAATGAATATTGAATTGATAATAAATTTGTCCATAATTGGTTTTATAAATGTTATCTTCTCTAGGAAATACTCGAAATTTGGAAAACATAGAACACGGGGAGTTTAAAATTGAAAAAAAAAATGCTGAAAATGTGTGTAATTAAAGTTCTCAGGCATTTCATGTTTGATGACATTTGAAAATTAGAAGAATTGTCGTGTCTGGAAGATTCGTAAATTTTCTGACAATATTTTTATGGGGTTATTCACGAAATGGCAAAAAAAAACGGCAGAAAACTGCTCGAAAACTCGGAAAATGCTCCGATTGATTTGAAATTTTGGGAATTATGGGGAAAAATTCTCCCGGACATTACCCCAAAATTTCAGACAAAAATATAGATATTAAGCATTTTCAAAAAAAAACGCAATATTTCTTAAAAATCGATATTTTGGTCTGAAATTTTGTGGGAATGTCCGGGAGAGTTTTCCCCTTTATTTCCTAAAATTTCAGGCCAATCGGAGCATTTTTCGAGATTTCGCGCAGTTTTTTTTTTTTGCCATTTTTTGCCATTTCGTGAATAACCCCATTAAATTTCCTCGGTAGATTTTTAAATTCTCTGAAGGTCTCACGTGGAATTTTAGAGATTTCGCCAGAAAATTTACGAATCTTTTGAAAATTATTTTTCCTTTTTTAAAATGCAGGTTTGCATAAGAATAAAATGGCAGGAAAATTCATCTGCATAGGCTCATTATACACTGGTGAAAACTCAGTTTTAGTTTTTTCACAATTTGCAGTTTTGGAAAAGGACAGGAAAACCATTTTTCGAAAAATTCCAATTTTCATATGTGAGTCCAAAGTTCAAAAAATTCCCGAAATCAGGCGTTTTTTGCAGTCCAAAATTCCACAAAAAATCCCAGAAATAAAAGGCGATCACTGTTGAAACCGACGTTATCGTAGTTGCTTCGCTGCGATACCTTTTATGTTTAAACTTGAATTTTCCCACATTACGAAAAAATTCAAGTTTGAACATAGAAGGTCTCGCAACAGAGCAACTACGGTAACGTCTGTTTCAACAGTGACAGCGGGAACTTTGGACGCGGCATGAAAGACATGAATATTTTCTGGAAAACAATTTTCCAGATTCAGTAGTACGTTTTAAAGAAAGAAAAAAAAAAAGAAAAAACCTGATTGTAAACTTTCAGAACAAGCCCAAAAACAAAACGAGTTGCCGTTCCAGGAAGATCAAGAGCCGGAAAAACCAAAAAGAGGAGCCGCTAAGAAAAAAATGACTTCCTCGGTCTCAGAGGAAGACGAAGCTGCTCCAGCCGAGCTCCACGCCGATGAGCTACCAATCTACAATGCGTACCAAAACGTCGAAGTTCGCAAAACGTCTCGAAACAACTCGAGAACGGCCACACCATACACGACACCAGAGAGAAACGAACAGGTGGATGCTCAGAAGAAGGGGCGTCGTGCTCTGAAGGCTTCTGCAAAGGAGGAGGAAGACGTGGAGCAAGACGAGGAGAATCAGGAGGAGCAGCCTGTCGTCGTTGGCAAGAAGAGAGGCGCTCGTCCAAAGACTCCAATTGGTTCGTATTTTGCTAGCAATTGTTTGATAAATAATTGTTGTTTTGTTTTGTTTCAGAATCGGCGGTTTCAGCGGAGCCATCAAACTCACGTGGCGAACGTAAGCGTAAGGAGACGGCCATGCTCGATTCGCCAATCACTTCAAAGAAGCCGGTCAAAAAAGTAAAGTAAAATGAAATGAAAACGCCCGTTAACCCCAAAATAACCCCATCACTGAAATCTATCTCATATTCGATTTATTTTATTTTGTTTTATTGTTTTTCCTTCTTTTTTTTTTGTTTCCCGGGATTGAAATGAATCCGTGTGCGTCTTTTTCAAAATAGTTTTTGTCAGAATTCGTCCAATTCCGATGCACTTGTTTATCTATCGATGGCCGTGGAAAATCAAGACCACGGCCACTAGCCGGCTGTTGTTTTTTATTTAACGTCTCTCGGGAAGGCGGCTCCGGAAATACATATTTACGTCTTTTATATCTCTTTTCCGCCTCTTATTGATTTTTATCTCTAAATATATTTTCCATTTTCTCTAAATGTTTTAAATTTCAGCTAACAATCCCTATGTAATGCTGAAAAGGAGAGTAATCACCGAGTTCCGCCGTCACAACAGGAGCTCTCGATGGAACGCTGATGCTCATTTGAGGTGGGTATCGATTTTTGCTGCAAACACACCTCGTGATCGAAGAACGGATTGACTAAATATCTTTATAATGGACCTATTCATAAGAGGAAAAATTTTTTTTTCCTATTAATAGATGTCAAAAAATGTCAAAAAACGAATCCTATGAATTGGTCCATAAAAATAAAAATATTCAGAGCTCACGAACGATCGACAAATGTTGAAGACGAGGCGATTATGCGAGTGGATACTTGCCAATTAGCCGCCAATAATCCGATTGAAGACTTCTACTCGGCTGCCAAATGTGGGTTTTTGCGGGAAATTTGAATAAAAAATGCTGATCAGAGGGGGATGCTCTTCTATTGGAGGCTTGCTTTGCATTCTTCCACTTCCTCAAGATTCACGAAATAGAAAAAAATCCAGCGAAAATTCGGAGAATGCTCCGATCGGCTTGAAATGTGGGGAAACAATGGCAAAAATACTTTCAGACATTCTCAGAAAATTTCAGACAAAATATCGATTTTTGTGAATGTCCGGGAGTATTTTTGCCATTTTTTTTTCCAAAGTTTCAGGTCAATCGGAGCATTTTTCGCTAGTTTTGCCTCTATTTTTGCTATTTCATGCCCGATAAATTAGCGAAAAATGACGATAACTTGTGAAATTTGCAGTTTTCTTCAAGAAAACTGCTGAAAATGAGTCAAAAATCGATATATTATTTATTTTGGTACAATTTGCACCGAAAAAAATTCAGAAAAATTGTTTTTTATGCAAAAAAAAAATAATGCGAATGACAGCACGAAAAAGTTTAATTTTTCTTTTAAAATAAAAAAAAATTATGTACTTAAAGTTCTGAAATTTGGAAAAATGCTTCATATTGTCCATAGAAAACTCTGAAAATTACTGAAAAATAGCCAGAAATGTGTCATTTCCTAATTTTCGGTGGATAATTCTGGAAAAATTCTGAAATTTTTTTAAATACCAAAAATTACCAATTGAAGCGACAAAAAATCAATATTTTTCTGGAAAAAATTTCAAAAATCGAAAAAAATATTTGAAAAATTCGTCATATTCTCTACGGAAAACTCTGAAAATTACTGGAAAAAAGCCAGAAATCGATAAATTAAATAAAAATTAAAATGTGTTATTTCCTAATTTTCGGTGGATAATTCTGGAAAAATTCTCAAATTTTTTTTAATGCCAAAAATTACCAATTAAAGCGAAAAAATATTTATTTTTCCTATAGAAAACGGAAAATTATTAAAAAATGAGCTAAAAATCGATATATTCGAGGAAAATGAACCAAAACGGATCTTAAAAATGAATTTTTCTGCAAACCTGCATTTTAATCCTGAAAAACTCAAGTTGAATTGGATGCATTAAAATGACTGAAAAAATCACAGGAATAGGCCCACCATATCAGAAAATTCGAAAAATCCTTTATTTTTACCATAAAAATCTGGAATTTTTGTGAAAAATAGCCAAAAATCGAAACATTCTGAAAAAATTAACCAAAACGGGTCAAAAAATTGAATTTAAAGTTCATTGAATACAGGTTGAATTGGATAAACATGACAGAAAAATTTACATAATATCTGAAATTGAGCTAAATCCATCTTTTCTAAATAAAAATCTGAAAATTACAGCCAAAAATCGAAATATTAGACGAAAAGGAACAAGAAAGACGCTTTAAAATGCATTTTCCTGCAATCCTGCATTTTAATGCAGAAAAGTTCACGGAAAACAAGCATCGCAATTATTCTCTGCCCGCTAAAATGGTCAAACCCGCACCGCTGAACTCAACGCTATGCGATTTTCATTTTGGTCTTCAAATTATTTCATTTCACGTATAAATTCAACGGTAAATGTAATATTTTGGAAACGAAAATGAAAATCGCATCGCGTTGAGTTCAGCGGAGCGCGTTTGACCGTTTGGCGGGCCGACAATACAAAAAAATGCTTTTGGGGTTATTCTTGAAACCAGCAAAAAAAGCAAAAAATAGAAAAAACCAGCAAAAAATTCAGCGAAAATTCGGAGAATGCTTCGATTGATCTGAAACTTTGGGAAATCATTAAGAAGATACTTCCAGTCATTCCCTGAAAATTTCAGAACAAAATATCGATTTTGAAAATTTTCAGAAATAAAAATCGATAATTTTAAAAATCAATATTTCGGTCTGAAATTTTCAGGGAATGACCGGAAGTATCTTCTTAATGATTTCCCAAAGTTTCAGACCGATCGGAGCATTCTCCGAATTTTCGCTGAATTTTTTGCTGGTTTTTTCTATTTTTTGCTTTTTTTGCTGGTTTCGAGAATAACCCCATTTGAAATTTCACAATTCCACAATTCCAGGTCTATCAAGCCGCGCATTCCTCTTCGGTGTCTTTGACGGTCACGGAGGCCAACAATGCAGCCGTCACAGCTCCACGAACCTCTACCCGTACCTTTGCGCCTCTGTACTCAAAAAACACGAAGTAGCCGACTACCCGCCCGATCAGCGACTCGAATGGCTCTTCTCAAGCTCTGACGGTCATCTCCCCAACGCCTTCAAGTCCAGGGAGACGAAAAATCTGGCGGAATACCATAGAGCTTTCAAGAAAAATGCGAATTGTTACACCGGAACAGTCCGTGAGTCGTTGAAATTGGCGTTTGAGACTTTTGATCGAGACTTGGCGGATAATGCATTGCCGAACGCGAAAGGAGTCATAGATCGACACGCTGCCATGATAGCCGCGTCAGGTTCGTGTTGCACTCTTGCTCACGTTCGATCCCGGCACTTACACGTGGCGAATCTTGGCGACGCGGCTGCAGTGCTCGGAGTGGTGAATCCAAATGGAAGTGTGACTGCGAGACAGCTCTCACGAGCACACTGTGTGGACAATGCCGACGAGGTTCACCGAATTCGAACTGCTCACCCGGCTTCTGAAGCTCAAACTGTGCTCCGTGGTGGTCGACTGCTTGGCGAGCTCTTCCCACTCCGAGCGTTTGGCGATGTGCGCTACAAATGGACGAACGAGTTGCAAAAAGTTGTACTCGAACCGCTCGGTCATCCGGCTCCGCAACACCTCTACACCCCACCGTACCTCTCCAGCTCCCCGGAAGTGTTTTATCACAAATTGACGCCCAACGACAGGTTCCTGGTGCTGGCCACCGATGGATTGTGGGAGTGGCTTGATCCGGATACGGTGGTTCGGTTGGTTCACGATCACACACTTGGCACGATTACGCAGCAACCGTATGTACCGAAATCGGGGACCACACTTCGACAGGTTAGAGAACAATTGAAGGAGAGGGCGAAAGGCGAGCAGAGAACGAAGAAGCCGATTGACGAGAATTGTGCCACGCATATCATTCGACACGCGCTGGGCGGAGTCAGCGGAGGAGCGACGAAGCAGTATGAGAGGTTGATTGATATTCTCCAGGTGAGAGTGGTTTTTCATCAAAAACTGAAATGCAGCCAACATTCTTCACGAAAAAAAAATGCTAAATACACTAAAATTCAATATTTGCGTGAAAAATGTGGGCGGGGTTTCAAAAACTGTGCTTATCGTCACTAAAAAAAAGAAAATCGCGGCGAGACCCGCCTACCTTTTGGCTCGCAAAAGGCCACAAGGTGTCACTCTGTGGCAAACACGTAATACACATATATTGTACTTTTCTATTGTTTCGAAAAATAACAAATCCATGAAAGTATTGTGTTTTCAATCGACTACGCAAGTCTGCATTCACCGTTCTGTCTGCGTCTCTTCTACAAATAGCACTGTGTTTGTTTGCGTGGTCGCGCACAAATAAGTGGGCGGGCGCACGGAGTAATGGCGAGTGACCTGGTGCAAACGTGCTCCATTGATAACACGCGCACGCGCACGCGCCGCATTCGACGGAAAAAATTTTGGGCACTGTGCCAATGCAAACATTTAGAAAAGAGACGAGACGGAGAAGACGAACGAAAAAAGAGACGAGACGGAGAAGACGAGAGCGTCGCGCGTGTTCCCGCGCCAAAAAAAGTCGTTTGAAAAAAAGGCAGTCGCCATTACTCCGTGCGGGCGCAGTTTCGCGTTATCATGTCGCATGTCGATTGAAAACACAATAATCGGTAATGAACAATTACCGTATTTACTCTATTTGCCCGGCATGCCGGCTTATTTTTCTAACATCATGATAGCATGCCGGCCTATTAGAGGTGCCGGGCAATTAGGGTGAATACGGTGTTTTGAACATTTGTTTAAAAAAAGGCTTAAACGTTTTTGATGCCTTAAAAATTAAAAATTTTGCGATTCCAGTCTACGGGCACACAATAGATCAATTGCGCTTAATGGTTACAAATTTTGGTTGATAGATATATTTTGCATTGACATTCGTGATTTCTGTTTTAGGGCGTATTGGATGACAATAGATCTATCGCGTTCTCTTTAAAAAGTTCAATTTTACTCTGAATATTCAGGAAATAGCAAAAAAAAATCGCGAAAACTCGGAAAATTTTGGACCGAAATATCGATTTAAATAAATTTTGACTTTTTTGTTGAAAATTTTAAAAATCGATATTTCGATCCAAAATTTTCTGAGCAAGTCATTTCCGGGACTATTTTTGACAAAATTTTCAGACCAATCGGAGCTTTCTTCGATTTTTCCACCTATTTTTGCTATTACTTATTCGCCACGGAGTGTGAGATGCATAATGGGAAGCAGGGGTGCCACAAAAATATCTTTTTGCGAAAAAACAAAAAAACCAAAAAATGTTTTTCATTTTCACCGCGTATTTTTAGTTTTTTATCAAAATACTATCACACTTTATTCATGCAGAAAGGTGGAAAATTGCGAAAAATGTGCGAAAACTGTTTGCGAGACATCTCGAAAACCCGAGTTTTTCTTTCCAATCTTTGATTTTTTCAAAAAAAAAAATGCGAAAATTTTTTGAAACAAAAAACCTATGCGAAAAACAAAAAAAAACGGCACCCCTCATGGGAAGCAACTTGGAAATTAAAAAAATCACAATTTGCTTTAAAAACTCGTCAAAAATGTCAAATTCCAGGTACCGCCAGGCCGCGCTCGTAACTATCGCGACGACATCTCCGTCATCGTGATCCACTTTAACGAAACTTTTCTCGACGTGCACGACGACGATGACGAGTAGTAAATAGCAGCCGTAGAAGTATGCTCAAAACCGACAACAAAAACGTAAAGTACCTCTCATTTTATTGCCATTTTCCTTCTTAATTTTCTTCTAGTATCTACAGGTATCACCCATTTCTTCTTCTGTATTCGTTTTTTTCTCCTCCGCTATCCCATAATTTTGCGCGCTGGTCCTTAAAACTAAAACTTGAATCTGTAAATGTAAATATATAACAGAGATTTATTGATTTTTGGTTTCGTAAATATTTTTAGAATACATTGATTTGGTTAGGCGTTTTATGGACCTATTTAGTGCGTGGCTCCGCCCCTTTTGCAAAGGCACATTCCCGCGCTGAATAGGTCATGAAAAATGAAAAAAAAATTGAATGGAATTTTAAAAAAAGACGAGATCTTTTTGAGCTTTTTCCGGCCCCGTAGATTATCGCATATATCCCTGTGGTGGCTGCTGCTGCTGCTGCTGCTGTGGCGGCGGCGGTTGTGGTGGCGGATATCCTTCATATCCATGTGGTGGTGGTGGCGGTCCTCCCGGATATCCTGGCGGCATTCCTGAATACCAACCAACACTCGGCGGTGATCAATTTCTGTCCCCCCGCCCAGATTTGACCTACCTTGTGGCGGATACGGGTATCCCATTCTTGGCTGCTGTGGTGGTGGTGGCGGACCACCACCGCCCATTTGTGGTGCAGGTTGGCCGAATGGTGGATAGCCGCCCGGTTGCTGCTGACGCATTTGATTCTGATATGCCTGATGATTCATTGGTGGATCGCCTGGTGGCGGCGCCTGCTGCTGCGCCGGTGGAGCCTGCTGTTGTGGTTGTGGCGCAAATGGTGGACCCATATGAGCTCCGGGACTTGGTGCAGGTATGTGAGCGTGTTGTTGTTGCTGCTGGAGCTGCTGTTGAGCCTGAGCCTGCTGCGCCTCTGCTTGTAAAGTCGCATCGTCTTTGAGCTGGCTGAGCAGAAACGGGTCAGCTAGGTTGGCCAGGTGCACCAAATTTCGATGGAGCACTTGTTGGTGCTTGATGGCTTCGTCGGCGCGGCTCTGCAAAGCGATTTTTATTTATTTTTGGTTTTTCATGGTTTATTTCCTCTATTTTCGGCTCTTTTTCAGTAATTTTCTGCACGAAAACACGCGGGCATTTGGTATTTATTTTCGTTTTTATCAATATTTAAAAAAAAAATTGGGAATTTAAAGGGGCGGAGCCTAATTTTTTTTTGCTTTTTGTCGAAGGATTCGAGCATTTTATTTTTTTTTTTGCTCGTTTTTCAGTAATTTTCTATTAAAAAAAAAAGATTTTTCGAATTTTCAGGTATTTGAGTGAGGTAGGTATAGAATTCGCACGAAATAGAACTGCCTTCCTTTTACAAATTGAAGATGTATTTATTTTAGTTATTGAGTTCAATTTCGCGCAGATTTTTTTCCGTACAGCTTCATTTCAGGCAGTTCTATTCTACAATAACACCTTTTTTCTCTGGTATTATAGATTCGTGAATGACCGACAAAACGCGGTGAATTTTGGGGCAAAAGTTGGTTGGTCTCGCCACGATTGTGACAGACTACGGTTAGCGCGAAAAATATTTGTTCTTCTTGTTTTTAATAAACACGCGATTTTTTGCCTTTTGACTAGCATTTTTTCCCTATTAAAATGTTTTGTGTAACCTAGAATGGGTAATTTCTTTTCAAAAACGCATTCTGTTGAGAAAAAATTATGAAAATGCGTTTTAATTCAAAAAAAAAAAATTTTTTTTTTCGGTAGTCTGTCAAAATCGTGGCGAGACCAGCCAACTTTTGCCCCACAATTCATCGCGTGTTGTCGCTCATTCATGAATCCATAATAATATTCGACAATTCCCGTTTTTTCCCGGAATCTTGAATTTTTTAACGAAAATTTGCTATAATTTTCCGAAACAAAGGAAATTTTGACAATTTCAGTTAATAATTCGGGCGAAAACTGCAAAGAATGAGTCAACTAATGCAAAAACTCTAGAATTATTCGGTAGTGTTTATCAGCCAAATTAAACTTTTGTAATTCCTCAGAACATTTATGGACCATTTATTGTACTGATAGCCAAGTAAAGAAATATATTTTATCGATTTTCGCATCAACTGCCATTTTTTCTCTTTTTCTCGAAGTTTCTTGTTCAATATTCATTCGCATACGCCATTTATTGATCTGAAACAAAAATTTATTTAAAAAAACAGAAGGAAAACTGCAAAATGGGGAAAAAATGTTTAAAAAAAGGAAAAATCACAGAAAAAAATAGCAGTGCAGTGGGCGGAGCCTCGTAAACCGGTACGCAAACACCGCGCCACAAATTGAATGAATAAAATAATAATATTGTGAAAACAAAAAAATTGCAACGCGGTGTTTGCGTACCTTTAAAATTCAAATGAAAATGGGAACAACTCTCTTCATTTGCCATGCTATTTCTTTCATTGCCGTTTAAATTTGAAAAGTACGCAAACACCGCGTTGCAATTTTTTTGTTTTCACAATACCGTCATGTAAACTCTGATTCGCGCCGATTTTTTCTGTATTTTTACAGATTTCTTTCGGGGTTTTGACGCAAAAATGCCTGTTTTTAAATATGGGGAGTGCTCATAAAACAGCAAACAAAAACATTTTTTTCTCAAAATTTATAAAATCGATAATTCGGTCCAAAAATCGGAGCATTTTCCGAATTTTTCTGTAATTTTTTGTACTATTCCTGCCAAAATGTTTTTTTTCGTTAAAATTCAGTCAAAGCTCACATAGGCAATTATGTCGAATGATATCGATTAATCTGGAAAAAATTTAAAAAACAAAAATTGTTTTTAAAGAATTTTAGAAATTAAAGAAATCTTCAAAGTTTTTTTTTTTTTTAATTCCACTTTTCCCATAAACCAAAACTTCCTCCGCACTCACCTGCTTCTGATACTCCTGAATAATATCGATTAACCGCGAGTTCTCATCCAGCAATTTTTGCACTGTCGACTGCTGATCAGGAGCGTTTCCGCGTATTCCAGCCGGTAAATGGGCCAGGGACATCTAGAAAAATGCGGGTGAAATTTACATTTAAACAATGTGAGAAATTAATTATTTAGATATGCTTAAATCGATAAAAAGACGAATTGAATTACAGAAAATTAGCCATGAAAAAGAAAGGAAAACGTTTATTTTGGAATTTCTACACAAGAAAAAAGGGGTCTAAAAAGGATATTCCGAATTTGTCGATTCACTTGGTTCCAATTCGAGTTCTTCTGTTCCACGAGAAATTCTGGCCATAATTCTTCGGCTTAATTTCACGCTCGTGCGGCTCCTCGACATCAAACTGCCAGCGGTTCTTCTCGCAGAAGGCGATTGCGTCCTCTTTCGTGGCGAATTTCAGATCCATTCCGACGTTGGACAGTGGGTCGGCGCTAAATAGAACATTAAAAACCACAAAAAAATTGAATGACTTACGTTCCAGACCATCCCATCAACGGATTCTCCCATCTTTGACGATTGTCGAGCTCGATGGTCCACGACTTTGTGTTTCCCCACGAGCTTTGCGGAGTTTCTCTAGCCGGACGGAAGATGCGCGCGGTGCGAGCATCTTGGTGCTCCAATGGCACTCCGGCCAGCTCAATGGTCTCGTCGGAGGTGACATTTACCGGCGTCTTAAAATTTTGTCCTATTTTTTTTTTCTTCCACCAATAAAATATCACTTACCTTCTGGCTAGGCTTGTCGAGAATGTCGTTGAGCTCGATTTTCTTGGCATCATGCGATCTGGTGACTGGCAATTGGTCCTTTCCGGTCGAAAAGCAGCGCAAGGCCGTCGAGCCGGCAGACAGGCAACGAGACGCTCCGGCGCGCAACATCTGCGATGAAATTAGATGAAAATAATTTAGAATATGCGATTTTCAAGAAAAATGAAAGAAATTTTGTCAAAATCGAGCAAAAATCGATAAAAAGTGAAGCGAAAAAAATTTTGGCAAGAAAATGAAAAATTTCGCGTGTCCAACGATGCTCCGAAATTACGGCGCCGCGCGTTGTTTAGCGCTGAAGGGGTGGCTTTTTGCAGCAAAACATGAGTTTTCGAGTTGTTTTTTTTGTATATTTTCGTGTTTTTCTATTTAAAAAATATGCCCAGTTTTTAAAACTTTAGGAAATTTACCTCTAGAAGTCGTTTTTAGCTTTTCCACTTCTTTTGCGATTTTTTTTCTTACTCCAAAATGCATATTAAATACCGATAAGTCATTTCAAATTTATTTAACAGTGCCCATATCTAGATGCTCAAAATTGTCGGCTTTAAATACCCTTTTTTAATTTTTTTTTTGAAATATTCGAATTTTCCTGCTAAAATAGGGATTTTTGATAGCCGATTTTAAAAACACGTCGAAAATTTCATATTTAGCAATTTTTAAAACCCATTTTCCTCATCAATTCCAGCAAAAAGTGCCAAAAAATCTGAAAAAATCGCGTTTTTTTTCCAAAATTATAGGTTATCGTTGCGAGATATTTCTCTGAACAGGGTATGCGCCTTTAAACAATGAGAGATTACTGTAGGTGAAATTTTGGGATTTTTATTGATTTTTTTTTTTTTGGAAGTTTTTGATTTTGGCCTAATTTTGATTTTTATTGTTTAACAAGCCTGCTACGCATCCACGGTGAGCCGATTTTTTCAAGGTAATGCTTAAAAATTTCAATTTTCCCAAAAATTGAAGCAAAATTGCGAAACTTTGGATTTTGCACTGAATTATTGATTTGTTGGGTTTTTTTCATAGAAACGTCGAAAGACAAAGCTTCGAAACTTGGAATATAATGTCAAAAATACTCCCTGATCGACATGAGATGCTCAGGAAATTTTTGACTAAAATATCGATTTGAAAAATTTTCAGAAAAATCGATATTTCGGTTTCAAAATTTCTCGGAGCATTCTTCGAGTTTTCTCTAATTTTTTGTTTTTTTTCTCCTTTTCTGTGACTTCATAATTTTTTTTTCAAAATTCAGTATTTTGGTCCGAGATTTCCCAAAATTTCAGCCCATTTGTACAATTTTTCGTGGTTTTTATTTTGCATTTTTTTTGACGTATTGATTTTTTTTGTTTCAGACCCCAGTTCAAAATGTCTGACGATTCTCTGGAAGTGATTGAAATGACATCGGAATCCGCGTCAACCGAAACCGAGAAATCGTTGGACACGGATCAGAGCAATGAAGCGAAAAATGAAAAAGAAGAAGACCTGGACAACGAAGAGGAAGAAGATGAGGAAGAAGACGAAGAAGAGGACGACGACGACGAAAACTTTGTAGTCCAGGAAGTAATGGATGTGCGGTTGACGCGCGGTGAGATTCAATTTCATACGAGATGGGAGGCGGACAACTCGCTGACATGGGAGCCGTTGGACAGTTTTCCGGGCGGTATGGAGCACGAGGAAATTCAGAAATTTAAGGAAAAATATCCGGCAAAGTTTAAGGATAAGTGGACGAAATGTTCGTTTTTGTTTTAATGTCCAAAATAAGTGTTAAAAAAATAAAACATGAAATTTTTGCAGACCAAGATAAAAAGAAGAAGCGTGAAAAAGCGCACAAAAACTGGTGCTACGTGTCACTATCCGAAGAGGAAGAACGCCATGAGCAACCCAACACGAACGCCCTGACACGAGAGGCCAAATCTTTGTACGATCCGAATCGGCTCGAAGATCCAGATGAGGCGTTTCTGAAGGCGTACGACGTGGGAACGCGCCTGTCGCGGAGCAAATCGCGAGAGATGCGAAAAAGTATACAGAACAGTTCTTCCGACTCTTCAGTGCTTCAAATAACGCCACCAAAACGGAAACAAGCGGGAGGAGACGTGAAAATTGAGACGGACGATGATGAGCTAATGGTGGGTTTTGAGGGGAAGTGTAATTCTGCTGAACTGGTCATTTTAATACCAGCGCTTATTGTTAGTCCCAAGCTGTGCAGTGAGCATGATTTGCAAAGAACGCATTTTTAAAATTATGTTTGTGCCATTTCGTAATTACTTTTTATTGTGTTTTTTCGAAAAATTACTGGTAAAAAAAGTTTTCAGAAGACCTAGTACAGGAAAATTACAGAGTTTGGAAAGCGCCAGTATTGGAAGTCGATGAACTTTTTGGAAAAATGGATTTTTTCGCGGAATAATATACATTTGCTAGTGACGACTCGATTGAATATGGAATGATCTATTTTTTTATTTACTAATATCGTTCTAATAAAATTGTTGATGACAAATTTGTTGGTGCATTCTGATTGGCACCTGAAATTTTGAGAAATATTGGAAAAAATTATCCTGTACACGCTCAAAAAATTTTGGACCAAAATATCGATTTTAAAAATTTTCAGAAAAAATCGATATTTTGGTCCAAAATTTTCTGAGCATATGCAGGAGCATTTTTTCCCGAAATTTCAGGTCAATCGAAGCATTTTCCATTTTTTCCCGGTTTTGTGAATAACCCCATAGCTTGTCTTCAAAAATTGTGTGCAAACACCGCGACGTCAAAGTGTTCGAAATGTCAGAGAGCCATTTTTAAAGCTTTAATCTCTGTCCAAATTTTCTGTTTACAAAAAGTAAAAAGCAATTTTTTGGCTGTTATGTTATTTTGGAACTGTCCCAAGAACAATAAAATAACGTGTTGCAGAAGATAAGAGCAAACAAATTTGATCGAATTAAAAAAAAAAGTTCACTTTAAATATTCGGTGTACTTGTGAGTATGTTCTTTTTCGGGATAGTTTTAAAACCGGATAGTAGAGAATTTCCAGCATAAAGGAAAACAATATTTTCCTAAATTCAATGCTGCTTCCCACTGAAGTTATTCTCGGAACCAGCAAAAAAGCAAAAAATAGAAAAAAAAACAGCGAAAATTCGGGGAATGCTCCGATTGATCTGAAACTTTGAGAAATCATTTAAAAAATACTTCCGGTCATTCCCTGAAAATTTCAGACCAAAATATCGATTTTGAAAATTTTCAGAAACAAAAATCGTTATTTTGGTCTGCAATTTTCAGGGAATGGCCGGAAGTATTTTTTAAATGATTTCCAAAAGTTTCAGATCAATCGGAGCATTCTCCGAATTTTCGCTGAATTTTTTGCTTGTTTTTTCTATTTTTTGCTTTCTTGCTGGTTCCGAGAATAACCCTATTATTTTTTACACAAAAAAGTATTCCGTGCAATATTCTAAAATAGCAAAACTACAACCAAGGTCTGATGGCGGTCAATCAAAGTAAATGCATTTTTTACAATGCACTGGGTGGGAGGGGGTTACTCTTGCCATTGAGCTCATTGCAGTTACACAACCCTCCAATAGATACTTTTATTGCGGTCAGTAGAACAGTAGAATAATTTCCCACACTTATTTCGTTTTTAAAAGACATTTCCCCCTACAAAAATGACGCATTGCACATCACATCCATTGACATGAATTGCACCAGGCTCCGCCCTTTAAATTTACACTTTACAATCCCATTACTCATCTCTTTGGCAGTGTTTCACTTTTTGTCTCTGCGTCTGCTCAAGATGGTAATTTGGGTGGGAAATATCTGTCTCCGTTCCCCAATTTTCACAATTGATTTTTACTTTAAGCTAGGGCTAGTGGGTTTAATTTTGATTTATTTAAAAATCTTTAATATTTTGTCTATAAGACCGTTTTCATGTATCCCCAGCTGCCTTTGACACAAAATATTAAGCTTTGTTTTAAAAATTACGCGAATCGATGTTTGCGAATTTTGGTTCTCAAGGGATTTTTTAAAACAATTTTTTTGCAAAACCTATTTGTACGAAAAAAAACTAAAGTGGACAGAAATTAATCCCGGAACGCCGAGTGGCGAATTTCCGAAAATACATAGTAGCTGCTGCTCAGCGGTAATAAAATTGGAGAATAGACCCTGAAAGAGAGTGCACCATAATTTATTCTATGCGTCTTTCGACAAAAGGACAGACAGGGAATGAATGCCCTGGTGCCTGGCAGATCCGACAGCTGCCGCGCCTTTTCGCTCTATTATATGGTGCTAGATCGTACGGTCAGAGCTGGGAGATAGTTTTATTACATCTCATTTTGCTTCATATTTGTTGATTTTTGGTCATTCATTACCGTACCGTTTAATACTTAATTCACATTTTATTTTTACATATTGTCGGCCCCCAAAATGGTCAAGCGCGCTCCGCTGAACTCAACGCTATGCGATTTTCATGTTGGTTTCCAAATTATTTTGTCAGTTTTTCTTTGATTTTTTGCATAAAATCATTTTTTTTTTCATGCTTTTTCCTTGTAAAATTATTTTTTCGAGACCACATTCATGAAATTTTTGTCAAAATCTTCCGCATATTTTTCGATTTCTCCGCATTAAAAAAATTCTAACTCATTTGTTTGGAAAGTTTTTTGTTCAAATTCCATCATGGTGATGTTTTTAAATATTTTCTTACCTTTTAGCCCCCAAAATTACTGGTTTTAATATAAATTCCACCTTTTTTCCGCCAAAAACGGCAAATTTTCACGAAAATCAATAATTTTGGTGGCTAAAAGGTAAGAAAATATTGAAAAACATCACCATGATGAAATTTGAACAAAAAACTTTCCAAACAAATGAGTTAGAATTTTTTTATATGCGGAGAAATCGAAGAATATTGATTTTTCACTGATATTGGGAAATATGCGGAAGATTTTGACAAAATTTCGTGAATGTGGTGTCGAAAAAAATTTTTTACAAGGAAAAATCATGAAAAAAAAAGATTTTATGCAAAAAATCAAAGAAAACCGACAAAATAATTTGGAAACCAAAAGGAAAATCGCATAGAGTTGAGTCCAGTGGAGCGCGTTTTGACCATTTGGCTTCCATGAAATAAAAAACGGAATTTTCCGGATAATGGGTTTGTCAGTTTCTCTGCGTCTCTCACCACCATACAAAATTCATGAATTTATTTTTCAGAAGTTTTCAACATTTTTCGGTGAAACCCTTCTAAATATTTAGTTTAAACCCATTTTTCGCTACAATATACTCCTTAATGAACCAACCATTTTATTTTAGTTGCAACCGATGTTTCCAGTTTCTGCACGTAAGAAGATAATTATCCACTTTTTTTGCGCAGTTTCCATGGAAATTCATCTCCCTGGGGGATCCTATTCAATGACTCAATCCTTTTTTCACTTCAGACCTCCACCTCTATGGCGATTGATGCAACACCGGTCAAAAGGCAACGCAAAACCAAGTCACGAAGTCCGAAAGAAGCACCGAGCAACGAAATGCCAGAGGCGCGAATTTCAAAGCGAAAAATTGCCAAACTCAACTCGTCGGACGAATCGGAGCCCGAGACTGACGAAGATACGGATTTTGAAAAAGAAGAGGAGCCAATAGTCAGAAAGCGCAAAAAGAAAGTTGCTGCATCAGATTCCTCACGTTCACCATCACCATCTCCACCAGAATCCCAACCTATTTCGGAGCCGCCCGTGAAACCCAAAAGGCAATACATCAAAAAAGCGAAAACTTCGCCAGATACAGCAACCTCTGACATTGCAAAACTTCCACCGATCCCAAAAGCTAGAGGAAGACCACGTAAACGCTCGAAATCGCCGTCTCCAAAAGTGGAACCAGCTGCCCCGAAACCACGAGATCCGAATGTTCGCTACAAGAACGATCAGGATAGTCAGGAGGAGGCGGAAAGTGCGCTCGCTAAATTTGGACTTTTCACCTTCAAAGGAACACTGAATCTGGTAGAGATAGAAGCGGCGGCGATGAAAGAACGCCGACAGAGGATGAAGAAGGCTGTGAGCTTGGACGCGGCGATTCTGTCACGTGACACCAACTCTTGTGAAATGTTGTTGTTGGATATGAATCCGGATCAGGCGTTTGCAGAGATTGCGAAGAAGCCCGAGTTGCCACTTCATAAAGTAATTTATTTTTAATTGTTTTTTGTCACTTTTCTAACAGACCTATTGTCGACCCGCCAAAATGATCAAACTCGCTCCGCTGAACTCCACGCTATGCGATTTTCACTTTGGTTTTCAAATTATTTCATTTCACGTTGAACTTATACGTGAAATGAAATAATTTGGAACCCAAAATGAAAATCGCACAACGTTGAGTTCAGCGGAGCGCGTTTGACCATTTTTGTGGGCCGACAATATTTATTTGAATTAAAATGAATTTATATGTCATTTCAATTCAATAAAAACCAAAATATTAATTAATAAACTGAATTTTCCTGCGCCATTGAGCTTGAGCCTTTCTGCAAATCGCGCCTAGACATCCTGAGGCCATATGCGATAAACTGAAAAACGAGAGGGAAACCGTTTTCCGAAACATGCTTGCCTGCGTCTCTCACCCTCATCATGTTTAAATCAGCGTTTTTCGTTTTTCGTTTTCCGGAAAACCGTTTTCCTGTCGTTTTCCAGTTTCTTGCATATGGGTTCTGGTCTTTAAGGCGTGTACTCCGAGTGGACAAGATGACAAATGAATTCAGTTCGAAAATATTTAAATTGATAACATCTTGTCCACTCGGAGTGCACGCCTTGAAGGCGCATGCATTTATTTGGTCAGGAGATCTCGACACGATTTGATTTGTAGAAAGGCTCAAACTCAATGGCCCAGGAAAATGCAGGTTAATTAATTAATATTTCGGTTTGCATTGAATTAAAATGACATAAAAATTCATTTTAATTCAAATGAATAAGTCACTAACTAGGAAAGTACTTTTTGATACATTTTGGAAAATTCTGAAGAAAATCTGGGTGATACTAGATTTTTGGTGAATTTTTTAAAATATTAAAAATCCGCAAAATGCTGTCAGAAAAGTTTTTATGAGCCGTCAAACTTTTTCTATTTTTCCAGCACATTTTTACCTGTAAAATCCTACATTCCACACAGTCTTCGCTACACTAACCGAAAAGTCTATCAACACGCAGGTCGCTGAAAGTGTCGATGGGTGGCGTAACTGGGTGCAGCGGGAGCACTGCGAAAGGCTGTGGGCTGTGGGTTCGCTCCCCAGACCTAGTAAACTTTTTTTGCAAAGTTTTGACGAGTATTTTTCGGAGCCATAATACAGTCCAGAAATGTTAAAAAAAAATATTTTGAGTGTATTTCCTAGTACTCTTCATTTTGAGACTACTTCCTTAATTAGGATGAAGGGTACTAGAAAATACACTCAAAATATTTTTAAAGAATTTCTGGACTATATTACGGCTCCGAAAAATACACGTCAAAACTTTGCAAAAAAAGTTTACTAGATCTGGGGAGCGAACCCACAGCCTCCTTGTCGCAGTGCTCCGCTGCACCCAGTTGCGCCACCCATTTCGGCTAGTGTAGCGAAGGGGACTGTGTGGAATTCAGGGTTTTACAGGTAAAAATGTGTTCGAAAAATAGAAAAAGTTCGAAGGCTCATAAAAACTTTTCTGAAAACATTTTGCGGATCTTTAATATCTTAAAAAATTCACCAAAAAATCTAGTATTACCCTGATTTTTTTCCAGAAATTTCCAAAATGTACCAAAACGTACTTTCCTAGTAAGATCATGTCTTTAATTTGTTATTTTTGTCCAGATACTCGTGCACTCTTACACCATGATACACGAAAGACATGCGACACCTTTCGAGGCGACCAAACGAGAGGAACAGTGCGAGCGAACGTTCCGATGCGTTTTTCCGTTCCTATCCAACAGTATCATGGCGGTGCAGAACGATGAGAACAACACGCTGATAAATTTGGCGATAAACGCGCAATATGTGAGTTTTTACTCTGTTAAATCAGCTTTTCTTCACGGCCTGAAGCCAGAAATATTCAAAATTGTCTGGTTTTTTTTTGTATTTACATAATTTACGCCGGGTATCGATCCGAATGGTTATCTTCCTAGTTTAAAAAAGTCCTCTGGAAAAGGTACGTTTTTTCACGTTTTTAAACGATTCTGCATACGGTTAAATCACACAAAAACACAATTTTTATCTTGAATTGATTAGGTTCGTATGAATAAAATAAATAATCGAATTCCAGACGGGACTAGTAAAATTTCTGATCGCCATGGGCACTCCGCTTCACATTCGCAACGTCCATGGCTGCGGCGCCATAGAATCGGCTCTGCTAAACCGGCTCCCACACATTCTCGAATTGCTCATCAGAAACGGCGGTACATTTCACTACATGGTCGGCGAGAATCTTCTCGATTATGAAGGTGAAGAATTGTGAGTTTTTCACCCTTCTGTCATTTTAAACACGTGCAAACTTTGAATTCGTAACAAATCATTCCAAATTTGTTTTCAGTGACAAAGCTCGTCGAGATCTATTGAACATGAAATTCGACATGGAACTCAAAAAACAGATGCTCGCCATCGCCGAAGACTACTACAAAAAGATTGAAATGTGTTGTCGTGACATTCGCGGTCCGGTGTTCCGCTTCTCGCATCGAGAACTCGATTTCGGACCGATTGTGTGCTATCCGCGCGGAAAACTGATGCACGTGGGATCTGAGCAAGAGTACCAGTTTAGAGTTCCAAAGTTGTGGGAGCATTTCACCGAAGAGCAAGAGTTTATGCTCGCTGTCATTCCAATGGCGTGGCATGAAGGAGAGGTATGTGAATGTTTTTATACAGATTCAGCAAAAAAAAAATCAGCGAAAATTCGGAAAATGCTCCAATCGATCTGAAACTTTGTTAAATCATTTAAAAAATACTTCCGGCAATTCTCTGAAAATTTCAGATCAACATCAATTTTGAAAATTTTCAGAAATAAAAATCGATATTTTGGTCTGAAATTTTCAGGAAATGTCCGAGAGTATTTTTTAAATGATCTTTCAAAGTTGCAGACCGATCGGAGCATTCTCCAAGTTTTCGTTGGTTCCATGAATAACCTGATAACCTTGAATAATATTCCGCTGTTTAATGGGTTCTCGGACGTTTCGAGAGTGCGACGTTTCGAAAAATTTTCTGCATTTTGTCGTCGCAGTAATTTTCCTTTAAAAATATTTTAAAAATGATTGTGTGAAACACCGCGACACGCCGATTGCTAAAATTTTTTGAAAATGCCGAAAAACATTAAATTGTATTATTTTTTTCAATTAAAGGGGGGGGGGTGCCAACTTTCTGGGCAAAGTGAAAATATACTCTTGAGTGGGAGATTCACGAATATCACATTGAAATCGCACAAAAAATTCTGATTTTTTGCGAATTTTACAAAAAAAAAATAAAAGATCACGAGGAGTACACGAAAATCGTGGCCGTGGCCTAGGAAACCCGCGGCCGCGGTTTCTAGAAAGATTCATTTTCACCAGAAATATTTATTTTCCTTGTAATTTTCCTCGTTTTTATCATCGATTTTCGATATAACATGCTCTAATGCACGGCACCCCAGCCTTTCAAAATTTTTTCTGGTTTGCGCATTTCTCGTGCACTTGCCACGCCATGGCCGTACGGCCGTGTACTCCACGTGGACAATGTGATCTGCGCAATTCAGCAGAATTTTTTCCATTTTTATTTGATTTTCCATATTTTTACAAAAAATTTTAGGCATAACTATTCTGAGATTGAATGAAAATTGATAGATTCGTTTATTTCTATATTTCTTTTATGTGATTGCTCAATATTTTATCGTAGAAATTGCAGATTTCCCACAATCACGTGATATATTGGAAAATTCCGTGTTGTGCTAATTACCCACCACTAAATGTGAGCAATCGTAAAAAATGGCACTTCCTAATCGACTTCAATCAAGAAAGTGGTAAGAAATTGTGAGAAAATTTTGTCGATGAAAAATTTTATTTGTTTCAGTTTTCGAACAACCAGCTCCACGAGGTGTGCAGCCGGCTCAACCCTGACTTCATTGGCAAGGACAATGAGAAAAAACTTGAAGAAGGCTGTGACCGAAACTTAAAGATCGTCAAAAGCTGGAAACTGGATCTCGGAAGACTCTAGGACATCGACGAAGACTACATCACCGCTGGGGCAGACGACGAGCAGGCCGCTAACTTGGAAGACTATTAGCCACAAATTGAAATGTTATGTTGCAATTAATGTTATATACAATTAAATAAATTCTGCTGTGGAACATAGACGTTAAACTCGCAAATTGCATTCTGCACAAGGAAAAAACGCTTACTGAGACTGAAATATTTGCAAAATTACATATAACAGACAATAGTATGGAAAACTTTGGAAAAAAACGATCGGAAAGCTGGGCAAAAATCATGGGTGCCTTATAATTTAGTAGTGGCTTAAATATCGATTTTTTGGTGACTTTCATTTAGATTTTGTCAAATTATTGGGCCTGGATTTCGAGAAAGAGGCAAATAATGGTTCTGTTTTGTAAAATCCATGTGCATTTTATCTATTTTCACGAAAATTTCGAGCTGAAATTCATCCCTTCTGCTCGCCTCCAATTTTCTTAAAATATATGTTTTTCAAACCCCTAAGGGTCAGCCATTTCTGCCTTTTTGTTGACGTCCAAGTGCTCAAAATGTTCGCAAGAATCTCCTCTATCGGCCAATGATATTCATTTTTCAAAAATATAATTATTCGAGTGAAATAATGAAAAAAACTTATTTTTCAGTACAAAATTGCATTCGCCGCTGGCGAATGATGCAAGCGCGCACCACTGCGAAATTGCTGGCGCATTGGAAGGAGGGGGAGCCGTGTAATGGCTTATTAAAATTACAGATAATCGCGAAAACACATTTTAGTCATAAATATCGAAAAATCGATATTTGCCTGTTGTTCGATTCAACGTTTTGAATATATTATGGTGAAAATTTTTGCTCGAATATAAACGTTACAGATAAAAGAGTGATTTTAATGCGGAAGTGAGCAGGAAAACGGGAAAAATGAAAGGTATGAGAATTTTGTTCCGAATTTGTTTTATCATTACTTTTGGGATTAATATGCGTTGTTTTGGTACCTGAAAAGACGAAATCATGTTTGTACATTATTTCCCAAAGATTAACGCAAAAAAGGGAGAAAAATGTTGAAAAAGAAAATGACGTTTGAATTTCGCGCCAAATCGTGTACTCCCCGTGGTCTTCTATTTGTTTTGTTGTAAAATTCGCCAAAAATCAGAAAATTTTTTTCGTGCGATTTCGATGTGATATTCGTAAATCCCCCACTCAAGAGTATATTTTAAGCCACTTTCCCCACAAAGTTGGGGTATCCCCTTAAAGTGTATTTCTGTAAAGAGAATCCCTTGTGTATAAGCCCGTTGAGAGAGAAGTGTGCAGACAAGAAAACGGTCCTATACATAAGAGATTAGGTGAGCCAAACAAAACGAGTGAGTGCGGTTCTATACACAAAAGTTTAGGGTAATCAAAAATCAATTCCAAATTGCAGAAACGATTTGTCGGCCAAAACTACAAAACCCTGATGCAACTGCCACTTGTCAACAATATCCCGTGTGAACACCACTCTGGAGTCTTTTACAATGCTACAGAAGCGATGCGAGTGCAAAAGAAGAAACTCGCCGAGCAAAAGGAGTTGAATCCCCGACTCTCTCCAAAAGCTCCCCTATTGCACTGGCTCCGAATCCGCTTTGAGCCGCAAGAATCGCTCTCTTTTGTCGCCTGTCAGCTCATTCGTTGTGTCAGAAAGATCAATCTGGCGGTCGCACAGCCCTCTTCGTAGTAGTAGTCGTATCAGATCTCACGCCATTTTGGTATTCATTCATTCCCCGTTCTTGACACGTTGAAGTTTTGTTTTTTTCCAGCGTACTATGGTCCGAGTATTTCTTTTCTTTTTTTAAAGCTTTATAGATGGTAATGAATCGTAGTTTACTTTATCAGATAATGCAGAGATCCTTTGAAATAGGCAAAATTTTGTTGAGCAAGAGAGAACATTTTTAAAAACTCATCCACACTAATCGGCCTTTTCGTGATCGTCTTCAGTGTCGACGTGGTCCGTCTCCTCTCCTTCCTCCTCGTCGATCAGCTCCTCCTCTTCTTCGTCTTCGCCGTAGAATTCGTCGCGATCGACGGTGAAGTCGGCGGAGCAGATGCTGAAATTAGATTGAATTGTAACTGCGAGGTGTCACTTCATGGCGAACACATATTATTGTTTTATTTATGTTGTCGCGCGGTGTTTGCGTACTCCCGTTGCAAACCGATTTACGCGACCCCGCCCACTGCCCTGCTATTTTTTGCTGTGATTTTTCACATTTTTTCCTCATTTTGCAGTTTTCTTTCTGTTTTTTTCAATAAATTGTTTCTTCAGGGCGATAAATGGCGTATGCGAATGAATATTGGACGAGAAAAAGAGAGAAAATGGCGGATGATGCAAAAATCGATAAATTATGTTTTTCGTCTTTTTATTTTAAATATTGCATTATTGTTCATTCGCGAAAAAAGCAAGTGCGCTCCACGAAACGTAGTACTACGTGGATTTCATTTTCGTCGCCAAATTATTTCATTTCACGTGTAAATTCAACGTTAAATGAAATAATTTGGCGACGAAAATGAAATCCACGTAGTACTACGTTTCGTGGAGCGCACTTGCTTTTTTCGCGAATGGACAATATTCATTTCAAATCGCTATTTTTTTTTTAAACTTGTCACCTCCAAATCCGCGTGAACTTTAAAATTAGGCTCCGCCTCTTCACGCGAATTTTAACCTTTTCAAATTTTCATGAAGAAAAAGTGAAGGAAAATGAAAATTTTAATCGAATCCCCATTGCAACAACTCATTTAGCGAACTGAAATCAATTATTTCCTTTTAAAAATGAGGAAAGAATGCAGAAATTACCATGAAAAGACGAAAAATTCCGCCTTTTTTTCTCTTTTTCTCGAATTTTCTTGTTCAATATTCATTCGCATACGCATACGCCATTTATCGATCTGAAACAAACATGTATTGAAAAAAAAACAGAAGAAAAACTGCAAAATGAGGAAAAAATGTGAAAAAAAAGGAAAAATCCCAGCAAAAAATAGCAGGGCAGTGGGCGGAGTCTCGTAAATCGGTTTGCAACGCGAGTACGCAAACACCGCGCGACAACTTAAATAAAACAATAATAATACCAACAAACCTGTAACAAATAATGCTGAGAAAGGCGATTGGGACGCCGAATAGACACGAGGAGAGGAGCGGTTGCGTGGCGAACATTTGAGCGACGTTCCAGTAGAGCTCGAATGCCATTCGCTTGACTCGGGTGAGCAGGTGACGGCCTGGAACTTTTCAAATTTTAGTAAAAGGGCGTAATATTCGGTGTTTCCATTGCTGGGCCTTATGGTAGGTCGCCGATTTATTTTTTGCAACAAAAAAAGATAAGACGATTACGGTAGCCAAAAGGAGTCTGCAAACACCGGGTGGCAAATTTTTGATATGAAGAAAAACAATGCCGCAGACTTGCAAAAGGGGCGGGGCTTGTTCCCCGGGCTTCTCCGGTTCTATGAATGTGGGCGTGGTTTCCGGGGTCCGCAACAGTCCGCAACAATACCGAGTGCAAATGTAGATGAAAAGGAATTCAAAAAAAAATACAAAATTCGGTGTTTGCAGACTTTCGATTCCAACTAATAATAGGCTCCGCCCATTTTTAGAGAATTTCGCACAAAAAACAGTTTTTTAAATTTCATTTTTCTTCCAAAAAGGGGCGGAGCTTGTGAGATTATAGGCCCCGCCCTTTTTGCAAGTCTGCGGCACAAAAATGTATCGATGGATTTTGATGGAAAACCGAAAAAAAAAGTAACTGTGCCGCAAAATTACAAAGAGGCGGGGCTTCCGGGATTACGGTAGGTAAGAAAAGTCCGCAAATGAAAAAAATTTCAAAAAGTTTAATTTTCAGTTAAAAAAAACAAAATTCGGTGTTTGCAGACTTTCGATTCCAACTAATAATAGGCTCCGCCCATTTTAAAATATAGTTTTTTAAAAAATCAATTTTCAAGTTTTAAAGCCTTAAAAGCAAGGTTTAAAGTCCGCAAACACCGAGTTCGAACGAAATTGAAGTGAAAAAAACCCAAAATTAAAATTTTCAGTTGAAAATAAACAAGAATCGGTGTTTGCGGACTACCGGCGAAAAAGGGGCGGGGCTTGTGGGATTACGGTAGGTAAATAAGTCCGCACAAGGAGAAATAAGCCCCGCCCCCTTTGCAAGTTTGCGGCACAAAATTGCGAAGGGCGAGGCTTTTGGGATTACGGTATGTAAAATGAGTCCGCAAACACTGAAAACAGCAAGCTCCGCCTACTTTTTTAGGCTTAAAATGTTAAATTTCAGATTTTTTTAAAAATAAAAATCAGGATTACAGTAGTCTGCAAACACAGCGGCAACGGAGATTCAAAAAAACTTAAAAATGCACATTTTCAGGTCAAGAAAAACAGAATTTGGTGTTTTGCGATAAATAATCAGTTTTCAAAGTTCAAGCACCTTTCCAAAAGGAAGGGGCGGAGCCTGTTGGATTACGGTATGTAA
Source organism: Caenorhabditis japonica (assembly GCA_963572235.1). NCBI lineage: Eukaryota > Metazoa > Nematoda > Chromadorea > Rhabditida > Rhabditidae > Caenorhabditis > Caenorhabditis japonica. The sequence goes on from OY754342.1 coordinate 4,136,827, forward strand.
AAACAATCCGCAATCACCGATTCAAACATTTCAAATAAAAATTACCTCCAAGCGCAATCACAGTTCCCTTATCGATGCTCTCGGCGTTCTGCTTCAACAAAGTGACAATCGATTTAACAGTCATTTGACTCGGCTCATCCTCACTCAAATAATACTCGTAGCTCGTATAATTGAAAATGAAAAGATGCGGTTCTGAAACTGTGGCCATCTGAATCTGCGACGCCAAATCGGGTCCATCGAGCCACGCGAACTGGAACCGGTCCCACACCTCTGGCATCTTCCGGATCTCTTTCGACGCCTCCTCGGCAATCTTGTGGAAATGATGGATCGGACTCGTCGTGTTGAACTTTTGCGTCTCGCTCGACACAACCAGCACCACCAACTTTCCGCTGGCTCCGATTTCCGCCAGATTCGACGAGCTCGCCTGCACGAAACCGGGCCATCGTTCGCGTGCCACCCAGTTTGTCAAATCGCTGATATCTTTTTGATTGAACTCGACCTCTGCGTTATCCTTGAGCACTACGACTCTGGGCCGGAAAGATGCGTCTTTTGGAGCAATGGAATAGAAGCGAGCCACTGAGAATTTCGAGTTTGCCGCCTCGTTGAATGCGTCGAAAAGTGGGCCGGTGGATTCGCCGAAAAAGACAAAGGATGGCTGGGTGCGAGCCGACAGTTTCAGCTTTTCCAGCTCGTTTTCTTTGACTGATTCGATGATTGGCGCCGCGCATCTTTTGGCGAAACTGATGAGTGATTCTTTGTCGCGACCGCCACGGTAGTCGATTGTGTGGCCGTTTCGGAAGCTGGAATTGTTTCTTTGAATTTCCGAGAAAAAAAAAATTTTCATCAAAAAATGTTCCCAAAATTATGTGTATTTAGACAATTTTTTCAGGATTTCCTTTTTTTTAAGGGTATTTTTCTAGAAGCTTTTAGAAAATTTTAAAAGCAATTTCAGGATTTTCTCATATTTTTCGGTAAAATTTTTTTTCCTGACGAAATTTACCGTATTTTATTGCAAAAATTCGTAATTTTCTCAATTTTTAGTGCGATTTCAAAGAATTACGACATTAAAAAAAAATTTTTGGCCAAAAATGGGTAAATTTGTGAGAAAAAGAGAAAAAAGGAAAGGAATTTTTCCGATTTTTCAGGCACTTTTAATTAAGGCTTCCATTCGGACCAATTTTCGTCCGTCCGGTCCGTCCGTTCGTCCGTCCGTCCGCCGTCCGTCCGCTTCGTCCGCGGACGGTCCGGTTCGTCCGGTTCGTCCGTTTCGTCCGGTTCGTCCGCCACGCTCTATTTGGCTGGGAATTTTAATTTATGGCACTCTCTTTAAAAATTCTGACATTGAAAATGTAAGCGGTTGCAAATTTTTGTAGAATTAGCTTTGCGAAAACAAATGTTTTAATTTTTTTTCCGAATTTTCGATAGCAGAAACAAGACATTTCTGTTGATATTTTTAAGAAAAAATAACAAAAACAGCTTTTGAAAACAAAATATAATGGACCTATTCATAGGAGAAAAAAAACAAAAAAAAACGTTTTTTTTCCTATTCATAGATGTAAAAAAACGACAAACAATGTCGAAAAACGAATGGTAAACAAGTGTTTTTTGACCATGATAGACCATTGATAGAGAGGAGGCGCAGAAAAGGGGCGGAGTTTGCATGAACTAGTAAACAAGTCCGTTCCCACGGGGTTGTAAACATCTCTGTGCCTCCTCACTATCAATAGTCTATCGTGGTCAATAAACACTTGTTTACCATTCGTTTTTCGACATTGTTTGTCGTTTTTTTACATCTATGAATAGGAAAAAAAACGTTTTTTTTTGTCTTTTTTCTCCTATGAATAGGTCCATAACAGAAACAAAAAGAAAAACTAACAAGAAAAAAAAACGGACGAAGCGGACCGACCTCGGACGAACCGGACGAACCGCGGACGAGCGGACGAACAGCGGACGAAATTCGTCCGCTTTTTTTTCGTCCGAATGGAAGCCTTACTTTTAATAGCGGTTTTTAAAAGAAAGTCATCAAAATTTGAGAGTAAATAATTTTGGGAAAAAATTATAAATTTTCGGATTTTTTCCAGGAAAATTTTTCCAGAATTTGGGGTTTTTAAAAACCCCAAACTTTGGTACCACCATGAAAAAAGGTGCTCGTCGTGGTTGCACAGCAGGCTTCTTAAACAATAAAAAAGAAAATTTAGGCCAAAATCAAAAACTTCCAACCAAAAAAATCTCTGATTGTTTAAAGGCACATACCCTGTTCAGAGAAATATCTCGCAACGATAACCTATAATTTTTGAAAAAAAAACGCAATTTTTTTAATTTTCGGCATTTTTTGCTGGAATTGATGAGGAAAATAGGTTTTAAAAATTGCTAAAGCGGAGCGCATGGCCAATAACGTTCCGGCCAGCACGCCGAGGTTTTTGAATTAATTTTTTGGAAAATCTTTTCTTTTTCCATTTTTTCATCAAATTTCGAGCAAATACTACAAAAAAAAAGGTCGAATAATGCCAAAAAATGCAAAAATTTTTTGAAATTTTCACGAATTTTCCCAAAAATTTTTATTTTTATTCATTTACCGCAATAAAAATTGAAATATTCTTAACTGAAAAATCGTCTTTTTATATAAAATTTCAGACAGAAAATAAGAAAACAACAGGAAAATGTGGCAATTTTTGACGGAAAAAATGCAAAGATTATCGATTTTTCTGGGCGATTTCAGCAAAATTCGAAATATTTCGATGGAAAATCGTGTACACGTTTTTTTCCGAAAAAAAGAAAAAGAATAAAGATGCCAACTATCAACAAAGAAAGTTTAAAAAATCAAATATTTTTTCACAAAAAAATTGACCAAAACATGCCAAAATAAAATTTTTTTTGAAATTTCGCAGAAAAATTAAGATCTCAGGATTTTTTATTTTTTCAGCATTTTTCACGATTTTCGGCGTATTTTCAGAGTTTCAGTGACTTTTTGTACATTTTCGCGAAATTTTTTTCCCCAAAAATATCGATTTTTCAGGGGAATTTTCAACATTTATCAATTTTCATAATTTTTAAGCATTTTTTGAGCTCTTTTTTTTGTCAAAAATCGCTCTATTTTTTTTAAAAATTTTTTGTTCTTGTTTATTTTTAATTTCACAGCTTGAAATAATAAAACTCGCAGTAATTTTAGCCTTGATTTTTTGAACTTTTGCAAGGTTTTAGCATTGAAAACTGCAATTTGAAGTTCCTTTTTATTTAGATTTTTCACATCGAGCAAAATAGCATTTTTAACCAAAAAAAAACACTCACAAAATAATGGTCGGATATCCCTGAATGCCGAGCTTGTTGGCGACCAATGTGAACCGTGTGCAATCAACTTTTCCTACTCTGTAATTGAAGGGGTTTTTCATACATTTTTAAGCAGAAAATAACTATAAATAACGTACCGAATTGGCAAATCACTGTCCGCCAAAGCGTGTCCAACTTGATCCCAAACCGGATGCAGGCGCTTGCAGTGAGCACACCACGGTGCGTAGAACTGAGCGATTATTTATTATAAAGAGCAAAAATTAGAATAATTACCTCCACAAACCACATGCCTTCATCTTTCACGTCCAAAAATTTCTCGCTGAGGTCCAGCACTGCTGTCGGCGGATTTATAGCCTCATTTAGCACGAATAGACTTAAAAATAAGAGAAACTTGATTAAAAGAGCCATTTTCTGAGCTCCGTTGCGCTTAATCAATATTCTGAGAAGCCAGGAGCAGCTGCTGTGCTTCTGAGGATTTCGCGCTCCATTGCACACGAATGAGTGCAAACGCGCTCTATCGCACTTTTAAAAATTTTTTGTTTTTTTTTCACATTTTTCCACTTTTTTTATTATAAAAAAGCTGAAAAAATCAATGACCACGGATGGAAATGCTGCGGAATCGATAGCCAAAAAGTTGGCACAGGTAAAGGAAATTTTATTGATTTTTCAAACATTATTGAGAAATTTTTACGTTACAGGAAGAAGAATGGCTGCAAAACTTTCAAAAGAATATCGCTAAAAGTGCCCAAATCCGACAGGCAATCGAACAAGTTGTCGACAAATTCGACCAGCGACTCGGACTGCTCGAGAAAAATGTGCTCCCAATGCACATTTCCAATGGACAATTGCAGAAGAAACAGCACAGTGAGTTGGTTTTTTCTTTTTTATTCTACTGATTGTGAGAAATGCTTGATTATCAAAATTGAAGACCGCTGCGCTCAAAAAGAAAGTTTTTGTCGACAAAAAATGCGGAAAATCGATAAATTAAAGAAATTTTGCGCAAAAACCTCGAAAAAGCCCTGATTTCTTGGCAAAAATGGAACAAAAACGCGATTTTTCTCATTTCCAACGTGTATTTTGCATTAAAAATGGCAAGTTTTGGTTTCAAAAATTCCAGAAATAAGGAAAAATCTGTGATTCTCTGGAAATAAAAATACAATTTTCCGCTCTAGTTTTTCTGTAAAAAAGGCAATATTTTTGGCAAAAATGCCGATTTAGGGCTATAGAATTTTTCAAAAAATGCTCTGAATTTTGAATATTTCTGTGAATTTTATAAAAAAAATTGTTGATTTCTAAAATTTTTCTGGAAAAAACAATTGAATTTTTGAGTTTTTCTTGAATTTTTATCAACAAAGTATAATAAAAAATGATTTTTTAACCAAAAAACGAATAAGAAAAGCTGAGAAAAGGTTTTTTTTCAGAAAAAATTTTTTTCGCCCAAGATTTGCAATTTTTTCGAAAAAAAAAGTGCGTTTTCTGGACGAAAAAGTGCTTAAAATTGTGAGTTTTGTGAAAAAAAATGCCAAAAATCGAAAAATTCTGAAAAATTATGGAAAAATGGGTTTTTTGCGTAAAATTGCTAATTGTTTTACATTTTTCTTAAATTAAAAATCTGAAAAAGTACGTTTTTAAAACGAAAGAGTGCTTAAATTGGTGAATTTTCAAGAAAAAAGGCCAAAAAGGCTGAAAAAACTGCAAATTGAATTTTTTTAAAATTTAAATTTGGCCAAAAAATCGATTTTTCGCTCAAAATTGTTAATTTTTCTTGAATTTTCTCGGAAAAAATGCGTTTTTTAGACGAAAAAGTGCTGAAAATTGTGAATTTTATTGGAAAAAAGGCCAAAACGGCTGAAAAAACTGAAAATTGAATTTTGTTTATTTAAATTTGGCCAAAAAATCGATTTTTAAAAAAAAAAAAAGAGATTTTTCGCTCAAAATTGTTAATTTTTCTGGAATTTTCCCGGAAAAAGTACGCTTTTGAAACGAAAAAGTGCTGAAAATTGTGAATTTTATTGGGAAAAAGGCCAAAAGGGCTGAAAAAACTGAAAATTGAATATTTTTTGTATCTAAATTTGGCCAAAAAATCGATTTTTTTTAGAAAAAAAAAGAGATTTTTTGCTCAAAATTGTTAATTTTTCCGGAAAAAGTGTGTTTTTAGACGAAAAAATGCTGAAAATTGTTAATTTTTAAGAAAAAAATGCCAAAAAGGCGAAAAATGGTTTGCAAATGGGGTTATTCACATAGAAAACGAAAAAAAAAGTGAAAAAATAGCAAAAATTATTGGAAAATCTCGGAAATACGGTCAAAAATACTCCCGGAAATAACATGCTCAGAAAATTTTGGACCTAAAATTTTCTGAGCATCCCATGTCCGGGACTATTTTTGACATTTTTCCTAAAATTTCAAGCCCATCTCCAAGTTTTCCTCCAATTTTTTCTATTTGCTATGATTTTATCATTTTTAACAATCCCAGACATCCAACGCCTAATCAACACCATCGACGCCACCCTCCAATTCTACGGCAAGACCAACACTGTCGAAAATGCGATTCGTGATGGAAACCCGCACAGCGACCTAAACGCCTATCTGGAAAATATGGAGTGCTTGCAACAGGCCATCAACTTTTTCGAAACCCACCCCAACTACGCTAGTCAGACGGAGAACATGAAGATGACGTTGGACACTGGATTCACTATTCTCGAGAAGGCGTACAAGTCGATTTTGTTGAAAAACAGTGTAACAGTGGATCCGAAACTGTTTTTGAAGACCAATGATCAGGGCGAGTTGTCGCCTCGGACGGGCGAGATTAAAATTATAAATGATGAGGAGCCGATTGTGAAAATTGGAGTTTGGCTGTTGAAACAACACCGTGTGCACTTTTTGAGCCATTATTCGGATATTCGTGGAAATCAGATTTTGAAGAACATTAAAAACATTGCGGAAGAGCAAAAGTTGATGCAATTGGCATCGAGGAGCAAGATGTGAGTTTTATGGGGATTTAGTGGAAACATTTTTATTTTTCAAAAAAATTCCAATTTTTGCACAATGCTAGCCCGATTCTCCCATAGGCCTTATACACGAGAGATTAGGATAGTTATTTTGAAAAGAAATATTTTAAAAAATACTTTTGATACCGAATAATTCCAAAATATTGTTTTCCGGTTGTTTTTTTTTTGCCAATTTACAATTTTAAGCTCTTTTTGTATACGAATTGGCGAAAAATGATATTAAAAAATAGTGAATCTTTAAAAGTTATGGTCTGGACTAAATAACTTTGTGCAGAATAACGGCGAAATAGGCTTTTTTGGAATTTTGTTGTAAAAAAACTTCGAAAATGTGACAAAAATCAATTTTTTCCCATTTAAATCCAGTCCAAAGTTACCCAAAAATTCCCAAAATAAAAACCATAACGCACAGCTGTAGCGATGGTACAGTAGTATTATTTTTCACTGCGAGACCCACTGAATGCGCCTTTAAATTTTACCGTTTTTTTTTGTTGAATTTTTTTATTGTCTAATCAAGCTAATAATTTGATTAATATGTCAGTCTGGTATTTTGACAAATTCGGCGAATTTATATACCGATAATGGACCAATTCACAAAACCGGAAAAAAAACGGAAAAAAATTTCTGGAAATCGGAGAATGCTCCGATTGACCTGAAATTTTGGGAAATATTGGAACAAATTCTCCTGTACACGCTCAAAAAATTTTGGAACAAAATATCGATTTCAAAAATTTTCAGAAAAAATCGATATTTCGATCCAAATTTTTTTGAGCGTGTACAGGAGAATTTTTTCCAATATTTCCCAAAATTTCAGGTCAATCGGAGCATTCTCCAATTTTTCCCGCAATTGTTTTCTGTTTTTTCTTTTTTTTTCCGGTTTTGTGAATAGGTCCGTAATAAATTGTCTCAAAAAAAAAAAAAAAAAAAGGAAATTTTTTAAATAAAAAAAAAAATAATAAATAATTAGTGGCAAACTTGCCGGAATTATCAGTTTGAATTTAAAAAAAATCCAAAAATAGGGGTCTTGCAGCGAAAAAGAGGAAAAAGTTATGGTAATATCGTTTCAGCTGTGCTCCCTAGTTTTCTGGGAATTTCGAGAATAAACATTTTATTGTGTTTTCAATCGAGCTGCATCACCCAAAAACACCTCGCCCTTTTTTTTCACGCAAAAATTCCAAATGCATTAAAATTTAACATTTATGGACCTATTCACAAAACCGGAAAAAAGGAAAAAATCGGAAAAAAAAATTGCGGGAAAAATCGGAGAATGCTCGGATTGACCTGAAATTTTGGGAAATATTGGGGAAAATTGTCCTCTACACGCTCAAAAAAATTTTGGACAAAAATATCGATTTTAAACATTTTCAAAAAAAATCGATAATTTCTAGAATCGATATTTTGGTCCAAAATTTTTTGAGCGTGTACAGGAGAATTTTCCTCGATATTTCCCAAAATTTCAGGTCAATCGGAGAATTCTCCGATTTTTCCCGCAATTTTTTTCTTTTTTTTTCCGTTTTTTCAGGTTTTGTGAATAGGTCCATTAAAGTTTAAAAAAAATCCCCTGAAAATGAGGGTCTCGCAGAGAATAAAAGGAAACAACACTTTACGGTACCATTGTTTCAGCTATTTTCGTCTGTGTTTTCTGGGAATTTTTGAGAGATATTTATGATTTTATGAATAAAAAAATACCCAATCTAAAACCCTGAATTCCCCCTTTTTTCAGATCCACCGTCAGAAAACCCATCCAGCGATCCGAAAAAGTGGAAGCTCTAATCGAAGTGGACGCCTGCCACGTCATGTGCTCCTCCCTCCTAACTCTCCTCGAGCTCGAAGAGAAATTGATGGTAAAAGCAATCCCAGACACGTCACGAAGAGCCCAAGTGTTCCGAGAACTCGTCTCAAGACCACTCACCCACGCCATCATTCACACCCAGAAGGTTATCAATGAGCGTGATATCGGAATCATCCCATTACTACCACTTCTTCACGTTCTTTCTCAAAATTACGCCCGTTTTCACAATCTTGCAACAAACAGTATTGGCGATGTGCAATTTGATTTACTGATGCGCCAGCTCCAGGTGAAATGCTCGAGCTATGTGAACGAGGCGATTGAGAAGTTGAACGAGGACACGACAAAATTCGTACCGCCAGATGGAAATGTTCATCCGACTACTGCCTCCACTCTGAATTTCCTATCAAGCCTTACAGTTCACCGGGTTACGGTAACTGAGCATGTGCTAGCGTTGACAGCTCCCCAGGGCCAAAACACCACCCTCCTGCTGCCAAAGTTGTTCGCCAGAATACTTTCAGCTTTGGGAAGCATGCTGAAAAAGAAGGCGAATCTCTACGATGATCCGACGCTTGCCACGATTTTCTTGCTCAACAACTACAACTACATTGCCAAAACGTTGGCGGATGAGAAGGACGGTTTGCTGCCGGCGATCACTGAAATGAACGCGAATATTTTGTCGTTTTACCACGAAGAGATTGCCACGTGTACGAATGAATATCTGAAGAGTTGGAATGGTATCGCTGCGATTTTAAAGTCGGTGGATCGGATTGGGGAGGATAAGGCGATGGCCAAATCGATTATGAATGTGAGTGACTTTTTTGAATTTTTTCTGTAATTTAAATTTCTAGAAATACAGGAAAATTCATCAAAATGTAAACAAATAAATACCTCATTTTTATCCATTTCTTGCTAGAAATCTGTAAAATACTTCTTAATTATTAATTTTTCCATGTATGGTTTCTCGGTTGTATAATTTTAAAATAACAGAAAAATTGGGTGCTACCACGGAATAGAACTGACGCCTAATAGAACTGTAGCAAAATTGAACTCGCTTTGGAATAGAACTGTAGTGAAATTGTTTGTTTTGTTGTTTTTTTGAATAAACTTTTATGGGGTTATTCTCGAAACCAGCAAAAAAAGCAAAAAATAGAAAAAACCAGCAAAAAATTCAGCGAAAATTCGGAGAATGCTCCGATCGATCTGAAAATTTGGTAAATTATTTAAAAAATACTTCCGGTCATTCCCTAAAATTTTCAGACCAAAAAATCGATTTTGAACATTTTCCGAAATAAAAATCGATATTTTTTAAAATCAATATTTCGGTCTGAAATTTTCAGGGAATGCCCGAGAGTATTTTTTAAATGATCTCTCAAAATTTCAGACCGATCGGAGCATTCTCCGAATTTTCGCTGAATTTTTTGCTGGTTTTTTCTATTTTTTGCTTTTTTTGCTGGTTTCGAGAATAACCCCATTATCGTTTTTTTTTGTCGGCCAAGCAATGCAATCGCGCTCCATTGCTAATTTAGTTCCAAAACGCTACAGTTTTATTCCGAACAGTTTAATTCCAAAACAGTTTTATTTTGCTACAGTTCTTTACCGAACGGTTCTATTGCGAAGCAAGTTCTATATCGCTGCAGTTCTATTACACTTCAGTTCTATTTCGAGGTAGCACCAAAAATTGGCTCTGGGACGTTTCGAAACTTTACTGCTATTGTTTGTAGTTTTCCGGCAAATTTAGCGCTAAAAATTCACTAAAGTTTCGAAGTGACGGGTTTCGAAAGTCCCAGAGCCATAAAATTCATTAAAAAATTAGGAAAAGCAACAATTTTTGAGCAAAAAAAAATTTGCCGATTTTTAAGGAAGTTTTTTGGTCCTTTTCCTCGCCGTTATTTTTCAAATTTTCTACAAGCCCGCAAGCACCGATTGCAAGAAAATCGAAACTGGCAATGCGTATTTTTTGACCGAATTTTTCCTTTTTTTCACTGAAATATCTGAAATTAGTGTTTTTTTTTTTTACAAAACTGCAAAATTTGGCGAAAACAACATTATAAGTTGAAATGTGTGGGTTTGATGGTGTTTGCGGACTCTCCCAAGCTCCGCCCGTGTTTTTGTATGTTTTTATATTTGCGAGAAGTTGAAAATGTTTAAAATTATGAAGAAAATTGCCAAAAATCCAGCGAAAATCGAATATTTCGCCCAAAAAATGAAAGTGGGTGGAGCTTTAAAAATGGGATTACGGTAGGCAGGACCGATTTCCAGAAGATGGAAACTGTCAATTATAGTCGGCGAATACATCATCAACCTCGCTCTACTGCTAAAATCCCTGTAAAACAGTGTTGCACTTGCAAGATTAACTCGAATTATAGTTTTACACTTCTTTTCAACGGAAAATGACGTATCCACGACGAGTTGCAGTTAAAATTTGATTTTTCGCTTCAAAATAGGTGCACTACACTGTTGAAAATTGAAAAGTGCCGTAGAACGAGGCTGATGATGCATTCGCCGAGTATAATATTGTTTGACCGAATTTTCTCTGTTTTAATTAAAATTACTTCAATCATAATTTTGTTATCAAAAGTGCAGTGACTCTGACAAGCTCCGCCCATTTTTGGCGGTCGTGGTATATTTAACGCACAAAAATGTGGAAAAAGTGACCAAAAACTGCGAAAATCGCATAATTTACCCAAAAACTGTACGAAAAACTAAAGTGGCGGAGCTCGAGAAAATGAAGGTGGGGTAAGCTCCGCCCCTTTTGCAAAGTCTGCGCTCGAATTCTCTAGAGGAAATGCTAAATGCGTATTCTCCTGTTTTGTTAGGGTTTCGAATCTCTGGGTTTGTACCCAAAAATAGTTATGAAAATCCGCATCTTTTACCCTCTGATTTTGAGCAACCCCTAATTTCCAGACATTTGTCCGCGATTTCGAACAAGTACTCGCTCAACAAACAGACTACTGTATTTCCGACCCTGCCATCTCTTCAAACGTCCAATCGCAAGTAAAAGCCCGCATTTGGAAAAACTACTCGCAACTCTTGGACACGTGTCAACGTCTTCACGTCTTCCCTCAAGGCATCAAGTACACGGAAAATACGTTTGAGATGGCTATTCAGAATCTTTTTTCGTCTGCGAAAATTCACTAATTTCATATTAATTTACTCACTGTGATATAAAATATACAAATTTACTAACTTTTGCTGCCTGTACTAATTTATTGCTTTAATTGCCGGTCAAATAAAACAAAATTCTGAAAAGTTTGGTTTTTTGTCACAAAATTTAACATTTTTAACCGTTTTATGCGGCTTTTTGGTTTTTAAATTTTGAATTTTGTTGTTTCTTTTTTTTTTAATTTTAATCCCAAAAGTTCAGAAAATGTGCCTCGGAAAAACCATAACCAAAAACTGGAAATCAGCAGCGTCCATAATATTGGGTAATCCAAATCTTGAAGAAAAAACAAATACCTTTCTTATATTCAGCCTGCAATTCCACACGCCGAATCCTAATGCTGAAACGCGGAAGCACCGCCAAATTCATGCCCAACTCGATGGTTTTTCCGGGCGGAGTCATCGATAAAACGGACGGAAAGCTGGGTGATGAGTTCCGAGTGGCTGCGGTCAGGGTAGGCATTCAAAGCTCCGCCCACTGATAGAAATCAATTTTTAAATGTTCAGGAGCTTTTCGAAGAGTCTGGAGTGTTGCTCACCAAAGATGGCTGGCAAACTTCGGCGAACAACCCGGAAATGACGACACTGAAATCAGAAATCGCTGCCGATGCGACAAAGTTCGAGAAGCTGTCATCGAAATTTTGCGCGGAAAAATTGGTGGAGTGGGACTCGTTTTTGACGCCTGCCAACAATCCACGGCGATTTTTGACCAAGTTTTACGTGTGCCTTATTGAAGGTAAGCACCGGCTGTCAACGGGGATTCACGCGGATCTGGTACCAATTTGGCGCGTTTGAGGGAGCTAGTCATAGAAATCGGCTAATAGCTGTCGGATTAGAGGCGTTTGTCGAATACCAAATAATAAACAAGAATTCTCAGAACATTGAAGACTACAGGTTTGTTTAAAGTTAAAAGAACCTCTCATTTATTTTTCAGATTTTCAACATCAATTTTTCAATAATTACAAAGAACAGAAACAATGAAATAGTTGCCCGCTTGAGAGAGAAATACGACGGATTAACAGAGAAAAGCGTAGGGAAATATGACAAAATAAAACACAATTAATCCGGAAAAACTGTCCGAATCCACCAAAACAAAACTAAACTAAAACTGTTTTAAAACGCCCGTGTGTGCGGTTCGCTAAAGTGAGTGTGACGGGATATCGGAGCGTCGTTGCGTGCGTCTTCTAGCTACAGGGTATGGGTGGGACTTGTATTTGGCAACTAAATTATTTAAAACTTTTTTGCCGTTCTGTGGGTTTTGAGAAAATCGAGTACCTCTACGAGCCGGAAAGTTCTCCATCACGGCCAGAATGCGTTTGTCCTTAGCCACATCCTTCAGACTCACTTTATAATTCGCATCGACATTTAGAGCCTCTTGGCCGAACTTAAGTTTGTTAGCCTCTTGCTGTAGTCATCTGACAATCTGACAATCAGCTGTGCACCTCTCCAGATTCCAAAGCTTCCACGGCACGCCTTTTAGGGTGCGAGGTAAATTGCGTAGAAAAACATTCCACGTGACTGGAGGGAACACCAGTGCAGTGACGGACGAGGTCCCACGTAATTTTTTCGTATGTAAACAGTTCGACCACCCTGAAAATAACTATTGTCCATTCGCGAAAAAAGCAAGTGCGCTCCACGAAACGTAGTGCTTCGTGAATTTCATTTTCATCGCCAAATTATTTCATTTCACGTTGAATTTACACGTGAATTGAAATAATTTGGCGACGAAAATGAAATCCACGAAGTACTAAGTTTCGTGAAGCGCATTTGCTTTTTTCGCGAATGGAGAATATTTGTTGAAATGTTGAAAAGTTGGCCTACGGTTCATTTCTAACGACGGTGGTGTTGGAAGAAGAGTGAGTAGAGCGCCAGTAATTGCCCTCATATTATCCATCTCTGAGAATTCCATTGCTCAATGTCCCACGAAAATATTTGAATTTTTCGTTGCAATTCTATCTCGTTGCATGCGATGCGCGATGATAGCCATGATCTTTTGAAACACTCGAAATTCTTCCTACATGCTTCGCCTGAAACTGTTCTAATATTGACGAATATGACTATTTTGGCTCACCGTTATCGTATTTTTGTTTTGTAATCTTCCTCGGTAAACCACACGATGGGCATGGGTTTTCCGTCCACAGCAATAATGGGAAAGTGTAGCATATTATGAAGTAAACTATTAACGAAGAAGAATTAACTTTTTTAATACTCTCAGTACGGAGCGCTGCAAACCCGCTCCCTTCGCACAGTGGTGGACGCGGTCACATTGGCGACGAGAGACCGTGGCCGATGTTTTGCTCTGATTTCTCTAAACCTCACTCCAAATACACGTGAAATTCTTTGTTCGATTGGAGCGAGTTTTCAGCGTTTTATACCGTGTATAGAAATGAAGAGAAAGAAATAAAAGTAATTTTTCATACAGCCAGTCTTGTAAAAAAATTGAAAATACGAGTTTACCGGCTGCGAAATGCTTGAAATGAAACGAAGCGAAATGAAGGAAAATGAAAAAAAAAATACACTGAAAAACCGGCGAAAAAACGAAAAACGAGCGACGAGAAACACCAAAAATAGCGAGGCCTAAATTGATATTAAAGGCGCAGCGGGGTACGGTGGGTGTGTCCCCGCAGGACCACACCATTTGGCGCGATGTTCAAATTTTCTTTTCATAGGGGAAATCGAAAGGTTGGCAATGAGGTGGTGTCGAGCGGAGAAAGTGAGGCTCTCCATTCTCAACCCTACCCTTCTGCAATACGACCTTTTCCAGAAGAACCCGCCATCGACCTGTGCACGTCGGAAATGTCCGAATACACGTGGATTGAGCCGCAGCAGTGTGTCGACGAGGCGTACGACGGAAAATTTGTACTCCCACCGCCACAGGTTTACGAGCTCACCCGTCTTGCAAAGGTATATAAAGCTGAGAAATTACGTTACGACGTTCCGATGTTTCGCAGGCCGTCCAGTTTTTTCGCTGCGAGACCTGCGAAACATTGGAACGTCGTAACTGAGTATTTCTCAATATTTGTATTTTTTTTAGGTAAAAGACTGGGAGCAGTGTGAAAAATATGCAAATGTGAAAAAGGTGTTGTGCCCGCAACCGGTCAAGACAATCGGCGAGGACTTTATTTCCAACTGCTTTCCCGGTGATCATTTGTACGTCGGTAAGGAAGGTTTTTTTTGTGAAAATAGTGTGGGAGAAAAAAGAAACAAAGGGATGATGGTAAACCACGCCCCTTTTTGGATTGTATCTGCTCATTGAAGGCACAGTTTTGTTGCAAGAGGGCGGCGCATTTTTTTTTTGTTGACCAAATTATTTTTCATTTGTTTTTTATCGTTTTTTCCTACTTTTAATTTTCCAAAATTCCCAAATTTGTTATTTTTTCATTTTTTCTCGTTTTTATTTTCAAACTTTTATTTATTTTTTGTTTAAATTTGGGATTTTTGAAGTTTTCAAGAAAAATTTCCAAAATGTTGCGAATCCTTCATTTTTAAACGCGAAAAACGTTGAAAAAGTATAGTCGGAAACAGCAAAAATCTAACGCGCTCCACGGATGACGGTTTTCTGTTTTGTTGGCTGCGTATCTTCGCCTTTCCTCGTGTCTCGTTTCGTCTAACTGTCTGGATTCTCTATGCCACGTCTCAAGCTTCGCATGGGTGGATCGGTGGAGCTCAAAATAAACTTCTGCGGACCAAAAATACATGGAAATCTAGGGTCAGGATCTATGAAACTGGAAAACGACCGGAAACCCGTTCTCCGAAAACCAAAATTTGAAAACTGAGGAATTTTGTATGATGTTGTTGAGAGACGCAGAGAAACAGACAAGCTCGTTTTCCAAAAAATGCCTTTTTCCTGTTTCATGGATCCTAGCTCTGGACCAAAATTGTTGAATTTCAGTATCCACGTCCCTATTTGTACGCGGTTAACCGCAAGACGCCAATAAATGCGATAGAGTGCGTTTTGTAGGAAAAAAAAAACTGTGCCTTCGGTCCAAAAACGGTCCAAAATCAAAAAATAAACATCTCCAGCGTTTTCCAGACGAGCAATCCTATCACCAGCCGCTCCGCCAACTCCCCGCCAAAGACGCCGCCGTTTCTCCATCCCTGCCAACTCATCGATGCACCTACCACACCAAGCCACTAATTTACACAAAATGTCGTCTCTACCAACACCATTTGAAACCCACGGACGTGGCGGCCTTTCATCAATTTGAGACGAATTCCAAAGAGATTTTAGAGAAAGCTGGAGCTTCTAACTAGATGGGTCATAAATTTAAGAACATAGGAAATCAAATACAATACAGTAATAAAGCGTTGTTTATTAGAAATACTGATTTTAGCTGGCTCACTCCTTCTTCTCCTCGCCACCCTCCTTCTTCTCCTCTCCAGCGCCAGGCGGAGCTGGAGGCACAGATGGAGCTTCAGCTGGCGCTGATGGAGCCGCTCCCATTTTTGAGCCACCGGCTGCTGGTGCGCTGAAGGACAAATTATATTCGACTCGAACTTTAAAAAATAATTAAACTTACTCGCCACCCTTCTTTTTGCCGCCGCATCCGATTGCGATGTAGAAGACAGACACGGCGAGTAGTAGAGTGAGTTGAAGAAGACAATTGATTGGGTTCATCGCTTTCGGTACCAGTGGTTTATACGATGCGTTTTGTGTTGAGAGAACTGGGCGTTTGCGCGGCGCACGAGGGTTTTTATATGAGTTTACTGGAGTTTGGGGTGGTCACGCTAGGGCGAAATGAAATGGTTTTTTGAATTTTGAAAGTTTTTTTCTTTTCATTTCTGTATTTTTTAACGTGTAAATATTTACTTTCACTTATTTTTGTATTTAATAGTTGTTATTTCCGGTTCGCAGAAGGGGCAAATGTGCCCCGCCTGGGTCCGGTAGTGGTGACCGCCGACGTTCGAGAGGCCACAGGTTCGAGTCCGTCCTCACCCCCGGGTTCACCCAGCCTCTAATTGGGTAGTAGAGAAATCTACGAAGATTGCTCGGTCATTTCCCTAGCCAGTAATTGACTTAAATAATGTCTGCCTCTGAATGGTACACCACCAGTCGTCCGCGTACGCAGAAAACCGTGATCCGCAGTACCTTCGGTACTTGAAGAACGGATCGACTTTGTAATTTTTGCTTGTAATCTCGTTTGTCCTATTTCCCTCCGAAAGTCGGAGCGCATAGGCAATATCTGCGTCTGGACCATAAATATTGACGTGAAATAATCCATCTTGAAACTTACAGATCCAAAGTCCGGAGGACGTGATCCGCACTATTTAAAATTTCGTAATCGAAGGACGGATCGTCTAACCATAATAAAAGAGTTGATTTTTCGCAGAAAACCTTCAAAGGCGGGCAAACATCATGCGGACTACGGTCAGCAACATATTGTCAGTTCTTTTTTGTAATTTTTGAATCTTTTCAGATCCGCTCACTTTGGTATTTTGCGAAAGTTCGGTGAGAAATCTTTCTTATATAGAAAATTTTAGATTAGTCTGTGTGTTTGTTTGTGTGTCTCACACACGAGTTTTCACTCAACAAAACTCGATCCCGTGACCTCCTTCTTCAAACATGCTAACCACATCATTGCCATTTCAATTTTTTTTAAAAAATCAGTAAAAATAAATATTTCACGTAGGCGACGTAGTCGCCACAAGCTGCAAGCTTGTCTACATAGAAGCAAAAACGAAAAAAAAAATATTACACGTCTTACTTGGGATACATGTGATATTCGACCTCGGTCCACGTAAAAATTAATAAAAATGAAAATGAACGAACGGAGCTAACGGTAATCCGGTTATCAATCTCTTATGTTAGGTACTCTACAACGCGGAATGGATTTCGAACAGCTTTACAATTTCTCAGGCCGTGTGCATGAACCTAGTTTTCCGGGCATTGGAGTTTATTGACAAGTGAAGGTTTTATACTCGGTATAAAACGCTGAAAACTCGCTCCAATCGAACAAAGAATTTCGCATGCATTTGGAGTGAGGTTCAGAGAAATCAGAGCAAAACATCGGACACGGTTTCTCAGTACCTGAAAAGGTCCGAGAAACCACTTTACCCTGCCAAACGAGGTTCCTGCATACGGCCTCTGATTGTTCGACGTGTTTGGTCCCTGAAAACACGTTTTTTGATTTGAAGAGACGTTCTCCTACGATTCCAAGCTTCAAATGCCTGAAAACGATTTTCCTATTTTGCATTTTTCCAGCTTCATGGATCCGGCCTCAGATTCTCTCCTCTCGAAAAAAGCTCGGGTCACTCGCCGATCGTTTCTTGGGATACGGTGACACCATCATAGTGTCACGTCATGCCCATGTCATAAAGAGCACATTTGATGTAAAGTTGCTAGCCACTTCACCTTTCACCAGCCCATTTTTTGCTCTGTCCGCGTTTTTTTTCACAACTTCGCACATTCACAACTTTCATTCCCTCCAACATGAATTTGACTGCCCCGATTATTGCTATCATTCTATTTGGTGTCGTGGCGCCCGACAGTCGGAGTGGTACACAAGGTTGTTCTGGGAAATCTGGAAGTTCTGGAAGCTCTGGAAGCGCCGGCAGCCCTGGAACGGACGCTAGAAGAAAGCGTGACGCGTGTGATGAGGATCAGGATAATACAGAGACAGCAAGTACTTCGCTAGAACCCCCGCCTTCTTCAACTTCGGACAGCACTGCAATTTCACAATCTTACTCAACGACAATCTCGATAGGATCAGGTATTTTTGATTCACAACTCAAACTTTTCGATACTTATTTTGCAGATTGTTATGACATCGGAATGGTCTGTGAAAGAGTATCGAAAAATTCATTATATTGTCAAGAAGATGACATACGCACACTTTGCAAAAAGTCTTGCGGTTTATGTGAAAACGACGAAAGCTCATCAACATCAGCGCCAACTAAGAAAGGGACCTATCCAAGAGCACCGAGGGATTCAGGTAAATGAAAATGTAAAAATTGCCAATTTTTCTTTTTTTGCTTCAGAGAATGACATGACAACTTCATTCGTTGATGTTTCGACGACTGAAAATGAATCTCCGGTCATCACAACTTCGCTCAAGCCGAAAGCCTCTCGTTCTGCCACGTCAGGGACACGAACGACCACGACCAAGGACTCAAATGAGACAATCTCATTCAGTACTTCTCCAAAAACACTGGATTCCACAATGAAGACATTTTCAAGCCAAGTACCAATCATCTTGGATGACAAGACGACTAGAAAAGGAAACTCTACTACGGATACTTCGATTCGAAAAACAATGACTACTAAGGCTGGTGAAGGCTCGGAAAAATCATTGACTTCAGAGCCTCCGCGCGAGAAAACTAAAGCAGGAGTGTCTATAGCAACACAAGCAAGTGTTTCGACAAGTAAAAAGAACTTGAATGTTGCAACGAGTCTGGCAAATGTGAAACCAGACCAAAGCGCTACCGCGGGAAAGGTGTCTTCCTCGAGAAAATTTGAACCGTTGTCAACTATTTCGAGTACATCAATACCAGAGTCAATAGGGTCACCTTCTCAAGAAATGGAAATTTCGACCAGATCTAGTACATTAACGCCAATTGGAAGGTCTTCAACCCTGGCTTTGGAATCTACTAAAATGAGAGAGTCATCCATGGAATCACCTTCCCAAGAGCCGGAGACAAGCAAATTCTCGGCCAGTAATCCACCAAAACAAATTCACCTATCGAGTACTTTAAAGCCTACTGGACAGTCTTCGACTCTAATTTCGACATTCACTAAACAGGTTTTGGCATCAACAGAAACAACTTCCCAGGAACTGGTGATTTTGACAAGCATATTCTCGAACAACAGTCAGCCTTGGTCAACTACTCCAAGTGCGACAATGCAACCTGACACGCCTCCGGCTCTGATATCAGAAACAGCTAAACAAGACCTCAAATCAATAAACGAAGCAACTCAAAAACTAGAGTCTACAAGCACATTCTCGACAAAAAACCAGCCGTCTTCAACTAATTCGAGTGCATCCACGGAGCATGGAATGTCTTCAGTATTAACCGAAGCTGCGGAAGTCTTTGAACCAACTTTGGCAAGTCTCAATTCCACAGTCTCGACCTTATCGTTCAAGCCTATTACGTCTAATACAATGACACAAACGGGACATTCCGAGAACACGGGCGTTGAAGAGAGTACAAGTACAACTTCCTCTCCCACCAGTTCAACTGTGAAATCAAGTGGGAACACTACTGGTACTATAATTCAGACACCCTCTACCAAAACTGAGTTGACGTCAACTGTTTCAAATGGTGGAGCGTTCTCGGAAACTGAAATGGACGACATCTCAATAGGGACAACTTCGAAAAAGAAGGAAACTTTGACAAGTACGAGACCCTCTGTATCCACCCATTTTACCGATTCGGAAAATGACGAGTCATCGTCATCAACTGTCTCGAATGCTGAAATATCTGGAATATTCACATTGAAAGGATCAACTTCTCAAATGCTGAACACTTCAACAACTGAAATGTCTTCTGGATCCACCCATTTGACCGTTTCTGTAAATGACAAGTTGTCATCGTCAACTATCTCGAATTCTGGAGCATCAACAGAAAAGGATAAGAGCTCCACATTGACGGGATCAAATTTTGAAGAGAGTAAAACTTCGACAAGTCCGACAGCTTTGACTGGGTCAGCGACTTCAACTTCCTCGTGGTCAACGACAACTAACGTTGACAAAAGCTCAGCTGCGAGAACATCATCTAAAATTACGAGTTTGACAAAAAGCGAAACGGAAACTGTTTCTAAAACTGTTATGTCTAGTGGAACATCGACATCAACACCAGATTCTTCTGCGTCATCTACAATTTCTTCGGAGAGTGCCTCTACCGTTACTAACATTGCAAAGACCTCAACATCCTCACCTGGATCTCGTAGCGAATCCACTGGAAACTATGGCTCTACGCCAAGTCTTGAGTCCTCTAAAACAACTGTTGGTCCAAACCAATCAATACGACCAAACAAGATACTTGTATTAATTCCAGATCCGCCCATCTAGCCTTAACTCCACGATTTTCGACTTTGCAACCAGGGGTACCACGCGTCTTCTACCCAGTGGCGAGATAGTAATCCCACTGTTCTTCCTCTGATGTAATTCCAATTCCAGCTAATATCCGAGTCCTTGGTGACTTATGACAATTGCACGACAATGCTCTATCAGCTGATTTATAACCCGCAAAGTAACATGACCAGAACTGATACAACTTCCGATCCTGAGGGTTGCAAGGTACCGGGTTTCATTGAATTTTAAAGTAGTTTTTCTTTTAGAAATCTACGCAAGACGCTTCGGTTCAAACCACGCCAATCGCCATGATGACCGGAGCACTTGAAGACGGAGAAACGCATTTTCAGACTATCTCTCACAATCACACCGAGCCCACTACAGCTAAATTTTCAAGTACAATCCCGCCACCACCACCGCCATTCCCTGGAAAGTGTACGCCTCCAGACGCCATCCTGCAAAACTCTAAGCACCCGACGCTGGAAGAGCTTGAAAAATTCTACAATATCGGAGAACGTGTAATCCACGTGTGCTCGCCGGGATTTGCCTTTGAAAATGCTAAGCAGCCGTTGAAAATCTACGTTTGCATGGAAGACGGTCGCTGGGCTGGCAGTTTTGAGAAGTGTGTTGAAGACCATTGTCCTGCCAAGATGTAGTTTTGGTGAATAAATCTTTAGAGAATCGTTAGTCATTTGTGGGAAGGAGTAATGGATCGATTCAGGGGAGGAAGAAACAGTTTTTTGAGTTTTTAACCCTATGAACTAGGTTTTTTTAACGTGTTTTTTCTTTCGCGATTCTGTTCTGAATAGTATTAAAAACACAAAGTACGGGTCCATGAGACTAAACGATTTGACAAGCCCCCTACGGATTTTCCTTCCATCAAAAGCCTCGATGACAGTGGTGTCTACTCGAGTGGAAAGGCAACAAAAGCCAGGAGACAAAGCACATGGTGCACATACACACACAACCCTAATCCCCCAGAGAAATCCCATCATGACCACCATGTGTCGCTACTGTTTTACTGGGGTGACAGTTCTTGTTAGTGACAAGGCAGATGATAAAATGGGCGATTACGCTGATTAGAGGTGATAGCGGTCTGGTATAAATACATATAAATACCGGAAATTCTTGGCTGCGAATTCCTTTTTTTGCATATTTATGTACAGGTTTATTGCATTTTTTATTATATTGCCGTTTTTTTCAGCTCAATGCTCTCTTATCTTTTAGTATGTATAAGTGGCGTTCTGCCGTTCAGCACTAAATAAAATAGTTCTTCATAACTTATGAAAATAAGGCTTTCTTTCATTCGGACCTTTTTTTTGTCCGTCCGGTTCGTCCGGCGCGAAATAATGCGCTGATTGACTGTTTTGGTTGATAGGAGGTCCAAATAATCCAGCGTAACTCTCATGTTACGAAGATTAAAACTTAAGAAGATAAACACGTGGCAAGACTCAAACTTCATTCTATGCCTTCTACAACAATTGATTCAAAAATAAGAAACAATTTTGAAAAAATGGACAGCTGCACATCACCCTCGTTATCGTTCACAGGTATAGCTTCCGGGTATTCCTCTGAACCTATTGAATCCTCCTCTTCTGTCGTGATTGACATTGTTGTAGTGGGTATTGTAGTGGTTGGTTCCGTCGTGGTCGGTTTTGTAGTTGCAAGCTCAGTGGTTGTGGGCTCTGTGGTTGTGGGCTCTGTGGTAGTTTCAATGGGTCAAAATCCGTTTCGAAGAGATAGCTTTCCTCTGAAAAATTGCAATCTTTATTTTAATCAAACTTGACTTCGTGCCAAACAACTTACTTTGGGTCATTCGGTTCTCCATTATCCAACCTTTTCCTGGTTCGGAATCAACCACTCTGACAGGTTAGCTACCTCCTGTTTGAACTTATCATCGTTCAGAAGGTCGGCTATAGATTTAGAAGAGCTTGTTTGATATCTCAACTTCTCAAAAGACACCCGATAGTTTTTAGCGTGTTTAGGGCGTTTACACGATTTACTCAGTTTTTTCGCTTCCGCGATCACCTAAAAAATCAAAATTTATATTTTATTAAAGTTCTAAACTGACCAAAGGTTTTATTTGGTATTGTCGGCCCGCCAAAATGGTCAAACGCGATCCGCTGAAATCAAAGTTCTGCGATTTTCATTTTGGTTACCAAATTATTTCATTTCACGTATAAATTCAACTTGAAATAAAATTATTTGGAGACTGAAATTAAAAACCGCATAGCGCTGAGTCGGCTCTGAGACGTTTCGAAACTTTTATGCTATTTTTCGCAGCCGTGTTCGCGCTATTGACAAAGTTCGGCCAAGGTAAATTAGTTGTTGAATATTTTGCCGGTAAATTCGCAAAACCTTTCGAAATTCACTGGAAAATTCACCGCTAAAAATGCACTAAAGTTTCGAAACGTCCTAGAACCGTTGAGTTCAGCGGAGCGAGTTTGACCATTTTCGCGGGCCGACAATGAAAATTCCACTTTTTGTTCAAAAAACCCTGCTACTTATTCGAGAATGACTTTATAATCCGAAAGACGTGAAGCTAAAAACGAAAATTCCCTCGGAGTGTTGTCCAGAACGTTGGATCGTTCGTGGTACCACAGAAGAATTACAGAATAAACACCGCGTGCTAGGGACTACGTTTCAGAAAACTTTTTTAAGATCAAATTTTCGAGCGCCAATTCTCGCGTCTTTGCGTCTCCATTTTTGCTAGACTTGGCAGAATGCCACTGTCGAGACACAAGCACATGCGAATAGGCGCGAATTCCTTTACGTAGGGTCTAGCACGCCGTGATAAACCCCACGCGGTGCTGGCGATTGCCCTGACGAAAGTGCGCTCCGTTAAAAAGTTACGTGCCCATTTATGCGAATTCGAATTAAATTTTGTATTGTCGGCCCGCCAAAATGGTCAAACGCGCTCCGCTGAACTCAATACTACGTGGATTTTATTTTGGTCTCCAAATGATTTCATTTCACGTATAAATCTCACGTGAAATAAAATTATTTGGAAACCAAAATGGAATCCACGTAGTATTGAGTTCAGCGGAGCGGGTTTGACCATTTTGGCGGGCCGATAATAGCAGAAAGCGTGTAATCGACTAGACGCAGCGTTGTAATTCGACGCGACCGCAGCGCGTGGCATCGGCGTCAAAGAAACGCTTGAAAAAAAGGCAAAAAGATTAAAAAGTGACTTACAAAAGTGACTTGTTTTATTTAAAAAGTGACTTACATGTTTTCCTGGCGCTCCATAATGGACCTATTCAAAGTACTGTAGAAAATCGGAAAAAATGACAAAAAACTGGGAGAAAACTCGGAAAATGCTCCGATTGGTCTGAAATTTTGGGAGAAACTGTCAAAAATGCTTCCGGACTTTCTCAGAAAAATTTAGACCGAAATATCGATTTTAGAAAATTTTCAGAAAACAAATCAATATTTTTTTTAATCGATATTTCGGTCCAAAATTTTCTGAGAAAGTCCGGAAGCATTTTTGACAGTTTCTCCCAAAGTTTCAGACCAATCGGAGCATTTTCCGAGTTTTCTCCCAGTTTTTTGTCATTTTTTCCGTTTTTCTACAGTACTTTGAATAGGTCCATAAGTGACAGAATGAGAAACAAAAAAAAAGAGAAAAAACTGGAATAACCGTTTAGGGTTTTCCCCGTGTTCAAATGTCACGCTTATATCAAATTTGTCTCTAGCCAATCATTTTTACGTGAAACTTTTTATAATGGATTCTTAACGGAGTGGCATTTCACTTGAAACTGTGAGACGAAAAATCTCTTCATTTCTTCAGTTGTACTCGGTATAAAACGCTGATAACTCGCTCCAATCGAACAAAGAATTTCGCATGCATTTGGAGTGAGGTTCAGAGAAATCAGAGCAAAACATCGGCCATTCTTCATTTTTTCACGTTTTTATTCGAAAAAATGAAGAAATAACTGAAGAAATAAAGAGATTTTTCGTCTCCCAGTTTCACGTGAATTGTCACTTTGCCACGAATCCATTATAGCGCGGCCATAAATGAAAAAAAGGTGGCCATAAATGCAGAAATTTCCTCCCTTTTTTTCTAAATCGCACGTTGAATTTAGAAAAAAGGGGAAATGTCTGCATTTATGGCCGCGCCATTATAATAGGAGCGATTTTAAAATTATACATTGATTTTAAATTGTTTTCAACTGAAACAAAACATTAAAAAAAAATAAGTTTGGCTGAAATCTCTCGAAAATCCGTCTAGATTTGACAAAAAACTAATTTTCCGTTCGAGACCTCGTGCACAATTTTTGAGTGTGCGCCTTAAAAGGTTACGGTACAAATATTGAATTGAATTTTATTTTTTGCAGAATTTTTGCTTTTTCTTTCGTTTTCTCTATTTTCTATTGTTTTTTGTTGAAATTCTGAATTTATTTTGGCCATTCACGTATTCGTTGAATTTAAATTTTGGGGCAAAGCGCAAATTTCTTCAGTATTTTTTCATTTATTTTTTATAAAAACGTGTTTTCACCTACGGAGAACGAGAAGTGTCACACGCGCCGTGGCGAATACGTAATAATTTTGAGGTTTTTTTCAGTTTATTCTGTAAATATTCAAGTTTAAAAAAAAGTCACTGTACATAAAATGAAATTCAAAATTAAAGTGAAAAGCGAATTTCACCGATTTTCCAAGAGATATGGAAGAAAACACTTGAAACAATCGAGTCAGGAAAATAAATAAATTCAATTTTCTTGCCTGAATGGACAATGCCAACTTCTTCTTGTCCCCGCTCTCAACTGTCATCTGCTCTACGCCAACGCTGCACCTGTCACCCCCACCCCTCACCACCACACCACACCAAACCATTCATGACAACCGTCCTCGCCGGTTGACCCCTTTCTGATTTGCGCGTCTGCGAGTCCACTCTCCATTCCAATGTCTCACCGCCCGTCCGGGGGCCCGTTAGCCTCCCAGAGCGAGGCAATTTCGTGCTCTTTTCCGGCTCCTCCACCGCTTTTAAACACGACGCAGGCTCTCAAGAGTTTTGAGTTTGAACGCGTACTCTTTTTATTCTTATCGCATTTTCTATCCTATTTATTTTCTATCTTTCCGTTGCATTTTCGAATTTTCACACCGTTCTGCGCTGAGCCTAATTATAAATATATAAGCCGTGTGTTTGCATGGCCGATCGCCCGGTTTGGTTCGCATTTCATTCCATGCAGTCTTAAATTATTAATTGAAGGTCAATTGTGGGAAGATGAAGAAAAAGTGAGCCGCGCGCGCGCGCGTCTGCGTTCGCGTCATTTCGCAACACACTATCATCGTTTTTCCCTAATTTGGGGCGGTTCGCGTTTTTTAGTTCTATTTTGGTTATCCTTTTGAGGAAAAATTTCGCAACTTTAAAAAATTACTCAAAACATATTTTTATTGTCGGCCCGCCAAAATCGTCAAACACGCTCCGCTGATCTCACCGCTATGCGATTTTCATTTTGGTCTCCAAATTATTCCATTTCACGTATAAATTCAACGTGAAATGAAATAATTTGGAGAGTAAAATGAAAATCGCATAGCGGTGAGTTCAGCGGAGCGCGTTTTACCATTTTGGTGGGTCGACAATATTTTAAAATTCCATTTCCTTTCTCAGAAATGTTTTTTATTATAAAAACTTGAAAACCCCTGTAATTTTATATACTCGTGGGTTTTTATTTTCGTGTATTTTTCTGATTTTCATTTAAAAAATGCGAAAATTCAGCGATTTTTCACTAAAAAAACTGTGAAAAATGAAAAAATCGGATCAAAATTCTCAAAAACTTCTCTGAAAATTGAGAATTTTGGCTATTTTGTTGTCTAAAATCGTGAAAAATCGATTAATTTCTGTGTTTTTCTTCAATTTTTCATGAAAAAAACACCTAGAAAAATCGCGCGGTCCCGTGCCATAAAATGCGCTCTTTTTGCAAAAAAGGGCGGGGTTTTATGAAAAATTTTCAAAACATTTTGTTTGTTGCTAAATATGTTCCTCTTTTTGGCAGTTTTTTTAAATGGAAAATTACTGACTTTTTGGGTTAAAATTCGAGAAAATCTTGAAAAACGCCCCTAAAAGTTATATTTCGCTGTTTTTAATAGAAAACTTAAAAATATAGCGATTTTTGCTCCATCAGTCAGAAAAATTGCTGGAAATTGATTAATTTTAAAAATTTCCACTAAAAATACCAAAAAAAAAACTTTGAAAATCCGTAAAAATTTCATTATCCTGCAGTTTCTCAACATTTTTTTTTCTAAAAGTGTGTTTTCCGTTCAATTTTTCCCTTTAAACCGGGCAAAATGCCCGAAAAAACTATGAAAAAAATGCCCGCGCCAACCACTTGCAAAAACCTGCGCCCCTGTTGCAGAAAGGGGCGGGGCTTGTGAAAATTTTAGAATTTCTGGTATTTTCACTTTTTGCGCATAAATATGTATTTTGGAAAAAAAAAACCATCCATTTTTCTCTTTCTCTCTGCGTCTCCTCTTTCTCTGCACTATTTCTCTATTCTCATTGGAGATCTCCGTTATTTTTCAAAACCCCACACTCTCGCGCCATTACCCCTCGTCTGCAACCTTGCGCTATCGTGTTCACACTTTCTCCCCCGGGAAAAGGCGCTTTTTGAAATCGCATTTTTCATTTTATTCACTTTTTTCATTAATTTACGTATTTATTTATTTATTTCCAGTCTCGCAACGGGTCTTTCCATCTCACATGTTGATATCGAATGCAGCGATCGCATGCTGCCCACCATAAAACGACGACGCCATCGGATGCGAAACCGTCGTCATCGGCGTCTGATGAGAATGGAAAAGTGAGTTTTTTTCCCTGTTCAATGGGTGGCCGAAAGTGGCCGAAAACGGTTGTGTGTGTCCCCACCGACACCCTGTCAACGATGCGCTCGTATAATCGTCCAGCGAGGCGATTAATGCGGAAAATGGGAAAGCGAGTGCAAAAAATGTGCGATTGATTGATAAAATTGGCTTTTTTCGTCAGGAATCGCTTGAATTTGATTTATTTATTGCTAATTTTTGTTATGGGATTGATTATTCATACAAATGTCGAAAAAGTGCTCCGATTGTTGTTTAATGATTTTTATGCCTTTTAAAATGCCATTAAAATTGATCTGGGACGTTTCGAAACCTGTCACTTCGAAACTGTGTCGTTTCGAAACTTTGACAAGTTCTCCGAATTTTATCAATATAGTCGAACCGCCAAAATGGTCAAACGCGCTCCCTGAACTCAACGTTATGCGATTTTTATTTTGGTTTCCAAATTATTTCATTTCACGTTGAATTTGTACGTGAAATGAAATAATTTGGAGACCAAAATGAAAATCGTACAGCGTTGAGTTCAGCGGAGCGCGTTTGACCATTTTGGCGGTTCGACAATAGTGGGAACATCTCGACGAAAAATAGCAACACAGTTTCAAACCGTCCTAGTTTCGAAACGTCCCAGAGCCATTAAAATTCCAGCTTCTTCCATTTTGACACAAAGTTTTAAAAGTATGATTACTTTTTTAAGAGTTTACGTTCAAGGAAAAATGCAAATTTCCCCATAAATTCGAATTTTTGGCTTAAAAATGAACCAGAAATTCACAAAATTACAAAAACTCTGGAAAAACTCGAAGAATGCTCTAATTGGTCTGAAATTTTGGGAACTAATGGCAAAAGTGCTCCTGGACGTGAAATGCTTTGAAATTTTTAGACGGAAATATTGATTCAATATTTCTGCCCAAAATTTTAAGAATTTAATATCCGAAAGCACTTTTGTCATTATTCCCCCAAAGTTTCAGTCCGATTGGAACATTTTTCGACATTTTTATTGCAATGCATTTTTCGGCCAGAAATGGAAATTTATGATTAAATTATCCTTTCCCCGTCCATTTTTTTTTGCCTCCTCTGAGCCCAAAACTGATACAAAATTTTGAACCGTGGATTTGCTTTTCTGACAATTAATTACGATGAAAACCTGCATTTTAATGCAAAATTGAAGAAAAATCATTAAAATTTGAAAATTTCGCTCAATTTGAGAAATTCGATTTGAAACACCATTATTTTCGCGAATTGCGCGTCGTTTCACGTGTCTGCGTACACTGCATTGAATTTCACGGCCCGAAAAATTTGAGAGTGACAAAACCGGGAAAACACGAGAAATCAAGGATCACGAAATCGAGTAAAACTGACACTCTCACGCGAAATTGCGGACCATCCAAATTTTCAGACTTTTGAACTTTTTTGTTTTTATTTTACCATTCCAATAGTTACAGTATTACTCTCGTCTCAGCAGCTGCTCATAAACTTTGAAAATAACCTATTTTCTTCCCACGAAATGTCTCGGAGCGGATCGCATTTTTGACACAGTTGAAATGAGTGCAACCGTAACCCATTAAAAAGTGTAGACAATTGAAAAAATTAACAAGAGAACTTGTTTACATTTTTTAAATGGGTTACGGTCGCACTCATTTCAACTGTGTCGAAAAATGCGCTTCGAGACATTTTGTCGGAACATTGGCTATTTTCAAAGTTTATGAGCAGCTGCTGAGACGAGAGTTATACTGTAACTATTGGAATGGTAAAATGAAAAAAAAATTTGAAGTTTGAAAATTTTCACTGTCTGCAATTTTGCGTGACGTGTTAGCTGTAATCGACTTCGTTCTCCCCAATTCCTCGGTTTCCCCGGTTTCGTCATTTAAATTTTTCAGGTCATATAGTTAAATGCTGTGTACGCAGATACGTGAACCGACGCGCAAATGAAAATGCAACAAAAAAAATTGAAAAAACGAGACCCTGACAAAATCGAATCCTTTGCAAGTCTGCGGCACGGGTTTTTAGTGGAACTTTTATGGAATACAGGAAAAACTGTGCCGAAATTCATACTTCTCACCCTTCGTATCTCATTACATGCCAATAAAGGCTTTGGCGGTCGCTGCGCAGCCAATTTCAGCAGTTTTTTGGACGAATCTATTTTTTTCCCAGATTTTCCAGGGTTTTTTTTTCCTATTTTTATCTTTTTTTAATTACCGTGTACTAAATTTATTTGACCTTATCACATTTTACCAGTGCACCCAACTCGAGGACATCTCAAGCTCTTTTCTTTCTTCCAATCTGTTCCCGTCCATCAAGTCAAATCAAACACTCGAGCTCCAGCGATGATGAAAAAAAATGTGTAAAATGTGTGAAAAGAGCATCCCTTTCTTCTTTTTTTTTCTTCTTTTTCTTATCAAATATCAAAAAATAAATATGAGTCAATTGTTTTGTGTTTGCCTGCGTGTGTATGCGTAAGCGTACGCTCTCTCTCTCTCTCTCCCAGCCATTAATTTCCGCCGTGATGACCGGCTGGCTGTAAAGTTGTCAGGGCTCTCGGAGCAGCATTCGCCTTGCAAGTCGAACCATATGTTCCTCGTTCGTTCGTTCATTTATTTCATCCATCCGCTATTGTACGTACATACGATTAGCACCACTTTTTGTCTGTCTCGCCCCCACTGACTGACTGACGGATTATGATGACCTCGAATGGTTTGTCGCAGTAGTAGTAGTAGTAGGAGGCGAAAAGGAGGGAGAGGGAGAGACATAGAAAGAGAGAGAGAGAGAGAGAGAGAGAGAGAAAGAAAAGAAGGCGAGGAACAAAAAAAGGTTGGAAGGCGTGTAATGGCGGCAGTTTATGGCAAGGGGAATTCGCGCAAACGGAAGAAGAAGGAGAAGAAGAAATCTCGGTCCTCAGTTGTTCTCGTGTTATGTGTTCTTTTTGTAGTCGGACGGGCGGACAGGGTGTCGAAATGTGATGTGCACTTCACTTGTACGCCGTTTTTTTGGTGTCTGAGCCTCTGTCTCTCTATCTCTGTGACTTCATCCGCAAATTATTCCCGCCTGGGAATTTTAAACGGGCTAAACGAATGTCAAGAGCTGAATTCATGAAGCTCTGAAAATCGTTGCTCAGGAAATATTTCTCTGGGTCTCCAACTCTTATGATAAGAAAGTCAGCACTTTCCGAAATTCGTTTTCCGGAAAGAACACGGCTCTCCCTGTTTTCCGAAAAATAGTTCTCTGTTGTTTTCCGAAATACCGTTTTCCAGTCTCATAGATTCGCCCTCAGGCTAAGAGAGAATGTCGCAAAGTGTCCAGTCTACGTATACAGTTTTATCATTCTTCCGGAAACCATTAGCTTTTTTTGTGGAGCCAGGCACTCAATTTTATCACTTTTTTGATGGAAATCAAAAGAACACAAAGCGGGGTCTAGATAGAGAAATTGTTAGTTTTCAGTTGTCTTTTAGGTGGTCGCGGGGTCTTTCCTACGGTATTTTTCGTCATTTTAGCTACTGTGGTTCTAAAAATTTTTTAAAAATGATTTTGAGACGAAAATTGAGTTTTCTATCAAAAAATAGACGGTATAGTAGTAATTTCGTTGCAAGACCTAGGATTTTTCCTTAATTTTTGGTTTTCGAGCTTTAGATGGTGCCTGTTTTTTTCTGAAGTTCTTGGAATTTCGGGCTACAAAATTGCTGAGTTACGGATTTTTGTTTTTTTTTTCGCGGTATTATGAGTTTTGGCGATAGAAATTCATGGTGACTAGAATTTTCTCTTCCAGGGGCCGTATTCATGAAACCGTTCGGAATTCCTAACGGGTTCGGAAGAGTATTCCGAACTACTTAAAATGCCTAATGGGAACGGTTTTCTTTTATTTTCTTCACTGTTAGTGCATTAGGATCAGTAGTCTATCAAAATTGAAGAAAATAGTTCCCATTCGGAATTTTAAGTAGCTCAGAATAAAATTTTCCGAACCCGTTATGAATTCCGAATAGTTTCATGAATACGGCCCCAGATGTTTAACGGAGCTTTTTTTGGTTTTTCTTTGTTTTTTCGCGGAAACCATTAGTTTTTTTTTTGTGGAGTCAGGCGCACAATTTTATCACTTTTTTGATGGAAATCAAAAAAAAAAAGAGAAATTTCTGGTTTTTTTGTTGTCTTCTCGGTTCTGAACATTTTTGTAGCGATTTTAAGAGAACAATTGAGGGTTCTATTTGGTTTTTTTGTTGTCTTTTAAACGTACTCGGAGTCTTTTTACGGTATTTTTCGTCGTTTTAGCTAGTTAGGTTCTAAACATTTTTTGGAGCGTTTTTGAGATAAAAGTTGAGTTTTCTATCAAAAATAGAAGGTACAGTAATGATTTCGTTGCGAGAACTAGGATTTTACCTTGATTTTTGGTTTTCGAGGTTCAGATTTTTCCTGTTTTTTTTTTGGATTTTTCGGAATTTCGGACTCTCTTCCAGGAATTTAACGGAACTCTGATTGGGTTTAAGTTTGATTTTTCGCTGAAAACGTGATACAAAACTGGGGAAAAAAGGCTCTTGGACGTTTCGAAAGTGTGACGTTTCGTAAAGGCGAAATTTCGAAAAAAACGGTGTTTGCACGCAATCTTTTTTTTTCAAAGCTTTTTATGGAATTAAGAAAAAAAAGATTGTGCGCAAACGCCGTGACGATAAAGTTCAGAACATTTTTCGAAACGTCCGAGAGCTGGAAAAATGTCAAAAACTGAGAAAAAAACCGCCCCCCCCCCCTGGCAAACCTTGTCTGGCAGGAGTTCCGTTGAGAAAAATGCCGCAGATTTGAAAAATGGGCGGAGCTTGATTCTGGGGTTTTGACATTTTTCCCGGTTTTGTCAGGATCTCGTTTTTGGCGAAAAACCAAGAAAAACCCAAATAGTGTTCCGTTAAATTTCTGGAAGAGGGAATCCTAGTCCACTATGTGAATTTCTAATTTTTCCGTGCACAAAACAAAAAGTCAAAGAAATTGCCGTTTGGCAACTTGCTGCTCCGCCCCTTTTCCTAGGTTTTGGTTTCTCGATTCGACTTGCTTTCGAAAATATTCGTGAGGTCTCGAAACTCCGCCCACTTTTGACCTGTGAGTTTTCAAAAACCCCTGAAAAGTGGGCGGGGTTTCATATTTTGGTGTGTAGCAATTTGATTGAAAACACTGGTTGCTCTCGCGAAAGTGCGCTCTGTTGAACTCGACGGGAAACATTCTTGACAATGTGTTATTTTGGGCGAATTCACATTTCTTGAAATGTAGTTTCGAGGCAGAAAGCGTTTAAACGAACAGATGCAGACGATAAACAGTTTTGCCACACTGCATTAGATGCTCAGTCTAGAAAGAAAGTTTAGAAACTTTCGAATGTAAAGGGCACACAAATGAGTAATATTGGCATTTTTGCACAACACATTACCATAACCCAATGCAATTATTACCTTCTTTTGTTCTCTCTGATCTCTCCACTGATTTTCTTGATATTTTGTCGCCTCGACTCGAGTCCAGTCGCGTCGCTACGAGGACGAGACGCGCGGAACAGCGCACACAAAGAAACTCACTGGTCTCTCCTATCCCATTCATTCATTCATTCCTTCATCCATCGAAAAATGTCGATTAGCCGATTGAACTTGGTGATAAACTCTACCCTCTACCACCGCCCGACCGCCGCACATTTTTTCGTTCTTTTCTCTTTGTCGTCTGTGTCTCTCTGGCTCTCGTTTTTGCCTCTCACTGGTGGTGTAGAAGAAGAAGGGGGGACCGAATTGAATTCCGGAGAAGAGGACCTCCTTCCGGCACCCGACGCCGCGCCGCTGACACTCTGTTTCACCCAACACACAGCTGGTCGCCGCTGCAAACAAATACCCTTTTTTTCTTCTTTTTTTTGTCTTCGAATTCCTTTTCTGGAAGGGTTCGGTCGAATCTGTATAGTTTTGGGACTTTAACTTTTTTTTTAAATCTCCTCGTTTGCATGCGTTTTCCAAGAATATTTCATAGGCCCATCAGGAACACCTGTGGCGAATTTATTGCGTTTGTGTAAGAATAATAAAGCTTTATATTTGTTTGGAATTTTGAATTTGGGAGTTGGCGCCGTTTTTCACGGACACACAATAGAGCTATCGCCTAAAAGGAAAGGAAATTCATAAATGCAAAAAATTTGGGAAAAATGCTCTAATTGGTTTGAAATTTTGGACAGAAATTTTTTTTTTGATATTTCGGTCTGAAATTTCAGGCATTTTAGACTTTTTCTCAACATTTTAGGCCAATTCGACCATTTTTATAATTTTTCTTTGCTTTTACCGATAAAGTGCGATAGATCTATTGTGTGTCCGGGAAAAACTTGCCTTCTCTCGTTTTTTTTTCACGAAATTCAATTTGGTTGGAAACATGAGAAAATGTTTTTTTCTTTTTTTTTAAGAAAATGACCGAAAATTCGCAATTTTCTGGGAAAAATCATGCGTAAAAATGTCGAAAAATGCAAAAAATTGAAAAAAAAAATGCTCTGATTTGTCTGTAATTTTGAAAAATATTGGCTAAAATGCTGGAAATTTTTAAAATTTTTTCAGTCGAAGATTTTTGAGCATTTCCGAAAATATTTCCCAAAATTTTAGACAGACCAAACGGAGAATTTTCTCCCGTTTTTTAGACATTATTACGCATAATTTTTCACAAAATTGTGAATTTTTGGTCGGTGAAACGTTTTTCCATTTTCACAAATAAATTGAATTTTGTAAAAAAAAAAGAAAATTTGATAGAGGACAGGCACCCTCTTTTCCCGGCCCTCGGACGTTTCGAAAGTGCGATGTTTTGAAACATTTGTCTGCACTTTGTCGTCGCGGTGTTTGCACAGTTTTTTACGGAAAATTCCATTAAAAAGCGAGACCCTAACAAAACCGGGGAAAACCACGGAACCGAAAAGCTAAAAAGCTTTAAAAATGATTGTGTGCAAACACCGCGACGACAAAATGCAGAAAATTTTCGAAACGACACACTTTCGAAACGTCCGAGAGCCCCAAACAAAAAAATGTGATAGAACTATCATGATCCTATCATTGAATCAACCGCGATAGCTCTATTTTTCACCAATAAAATGCCCACTTTTCCAGATGACAATGAAAGCAGAAGACATTGTGCACATACTCCGAGACGGCATTGCCCTGCTGCCCGGCGGCCGATGTCGAGCCGGACAGGCCATAATCGTTTGTCCGTCACAAGAGCAGTCGGCCTCGCCCGACAATCTGCGCAATGTGCTTCTCTACCTTTTTGAAGTCGCTGCGTATGTTTTTTTTTCTTTTTTTTTTGTTTGAAAACTTCGAAAAAAATTGGATTAACTTGCAGGAAGATGGCGCGCGAGCGGGGATTCCTCGTCGTAATTGATATGCGTGGAAAACAGACGTGCACAAATGTTCGGCAGATTTTGAAAGCGCTCAGTGTATGTTTTTGGTTTTTGGGGAAAAATGGGGAAAAAATTATGGGTTTTTATTTTGAATTTTTCTGCATTTTTGCATTCAAAATGTCAGAAAAAGTCATTAAAATTATTAAAAAATAGTTTGGTAATTACATTGGCAAAAACGATTGAATATTGAAAAAAATTGATTTTTCTAAAATATTCTGAAATTACGAGTCTTTGAAAAAAATAAATTGCAAAAAAATGATGGAATTGAAAAAAAAGAAACAAATTTCCACTTTTTTTCGGCTCTGGGACGTGAAAACGGAGCAAAAAATAATTCTTAAATGGCTCTTGGACGTTTCGAAACCTGCCATTCCGAAACTGGGACGTTTCGAAACTTGTACATTTTTGTGACATACTAGTGGATTTGAATTCCCAAGAAATAATAAAAATTGATAAAAACGAAAAATAATTTGGTGTAAATTGGTGAGAAACTATACGCAAAAATGCAAAAGTTTCGAAATGGCAGGTTTAGAAACGTCCCAGAGCCAAACCTTAATCCTGAATTTAAAAACAAATTTTAAAACGTGAAATTTCAAGAAAAAACTTCAACATTTGTAATTATTATTAAATTTCTGGAAAAATTTGCCGAAATGAGAAAAGAAAAAAAAAATGACTAAAATAATTGCAAAGTTGATTTTTTTTAATTACAAAAATTTGGAAAAAAAACGATAAAAAATTGCACGAAATAGCAAAAAAATTAGGCAAAACAAGCAAAAAATTCAGCGTAAATTCGGAGAATGCTTCGATTAGGCTGAAATTTTGAGAAGTAATGGCAAAAATACTCACTGACATTCCTGGAAAATTTCATACCAAAATATCGAATTTAAAAATTTTCAATTTTTTTCTGAAGCATTTTAAATTCGATATTTTGGTTTGAAATTTTTTTTTCCGGAAATATTTTTGCCCTTATCTCCCAAAATTTCAGATCAATCGGAGCATTTTCCGAATTTTCCCGTAATTTTTTTTCTGGTTTTGAATAATTCATATGCATTTTTCTGAAATTTTAATCTAGAAATAGATTTTTACTTCAAATTATAAAAAATTGGCCTTACCGACGGTTAAGAAATCCACAGAAGGCTTGACCTATCCTCCAAGCTGTATACCCCATCTTTCAGACAATCGAAAGTCCATCACCTGTCCAAGTATTCATCATCAAACCCGACAAGTTTTGGGAGAAACAAAAGGCGTCCATGTCCCTAGGCACGTGGGGTTTCGAAGTGGAAATGATCTCATTTGAATCGCTCACCAAACTCGTCGATCCCACGCAGCTACCCAAATCTGTTGGCGGCACCTATCCGTACGATCATGACGAGTGGATCGAGACGCGATTAGAACTCGAAAAATGGATATGGAACATTACGGAAATTATGGAAAAATTGGACAGTGTGCGCCGAGAAATTTGCGAAGGCGAGCAGCCGGTGGACGTGAAGACGGCGGATTTGGCGCTGAAAAAGAGTCAGGTGTCGAAGAAGAGCATTTTCAATATACCGGTCGAGGGAATTGGTGGCGAGGCGGATAGGGTGAGTTTTTTATTTTTTGCTTCCGAATTTCCGTCGAAAATTCTGTTTTTTCAGAATCGGTATCTTCCGAATCTAAAAAATTGAAACTTCCGAGAAAGTCTGATTCTATGCATTTAAATGCTCAAAATTCAATATTGAATTTGATTAAAATGCCATAAAAATTGCGGCCATGCACGAAATGGCAAAAACTTTACCCGTATTTCCCAAAATTACTGGTCGATCTGAGTTGTTTTCCCATTTTTTGCTAGTTTTTACCATGTTGTTTTCCCATTTTTTGCTAGTTTTTACCATTTCGTGCACAATTAAATTAACTAATAAGTGATAAATTATCAGATAATCGCCCGAATATCACAACCAACACGCGGCGTTATCAACCCGGACCTCCAGGCCACCGTACCATACATTTCGAATTTGATCGACTCGCTGCGACTTCTCAAGTGCGTATTTTTTTTCTTTTTTTTTTTACTTTATGAAAAAAAAACGAACAATAACATCTGCAAAACATGTAATATCGAAAAAATATATAGTGGTGACTTACCGTAACCCTAAAAATACGATTAACGGGGCGATATTAATGTTTCCTCAGCAGCTGCTCGTAAACTTTGAAAATATACAATTTTCCCACAAAATATCTTGGAGCACATTTTATGACACAGTTGAAATTAGTGCGACCGTAACCCATTAAAATTGTAAACAAGTTCAAAAAAATAACGAAAAACAATGGAACTTGTGTACATTTTTAAATGGATGGATTACGGTCGCACTCATCAAAAAAATGCGCTCCGATACATTTCGTGGGAAGAAAATTGGCTATTTTCAAAGTTTATAAGCACCTGCTGAGACGAGATTAATACTGAAAACACGATTTACGGTGCGTTAAAAATCAATAGTATGAGTCCAGATATTAGATAAATCACCAATCACACTTTAAGGTGTCACTGAAAAAAAAACAGAAATTTTTGAATATTTTAGTTTAGGAATTATCGGTCTTTAAAATTTATTAACGAACCAAACATTATGAGAAAATGGAAAATTTTGAGCGAAAAAAAACAAAAAAAAAACGCTATTTATTGGGTTACGGTAGGTCGTCGTCGTTTTTTCTCTTTTTTTTACAGTATTTGCAGAAAAATAATTTTTAAGCCTCTAATTAACCAGAAAAAAAAACGACAAAAACTCTTCAGAGGCGACGTCTACAAACTGTGGGATAATCGGCAGGTGGACCTCGTCAAAGTCTACCAGCAGAAGCTGTTTGAGCACGACGCCGA
Source organism: Caenorhabditis japonica (assembly GCA_963572235.1). Taxonomy (NCBI): domain Eukaryota; kingdom Metazoa; phylum Nematoda; class Chromadorea; order Rhabditida; family Rhabditidae; genus Caenorhabditis; species Caenorhabditis japonica. Next base: position 4,174,109 of record OY754342.1, read on the forward strand.
GCAAATGATCGAGACGCTCCGTCCCTACAAAAAACTCTTTGAGCGAACAATGGGTGATGTCGGAGGATGCGCAAGCGATGTGGACCGATTGGCCGGCGAATTTGAGCAATATCAGATTACTGTGCAGAGTTTGGAGGTGTCTGTCACGCAAGTCTTTCAGCAGGGAAATCATTTGAGATCCATTGGTGCCAGGACGCAGATTGTGAGTTTTTTTTTGTTTTGGTGGGAAATGTCACAAATTTTGAGAGAAAAAACACATCAAGAAACGTACCGTAGTTGTTGTCAAGACCCGGAATTGGAAGGAAAATTTGGAAAAATGATGATTTTCAAAGGAAATTCTTTAAAGGCACATTTTTCGGGCTTTAAAAATTGTTTCCATATTTTTAAACTAAAAAAAACCCTCTAAAAATACATAAAATACAGAGAAAAATCCAAAAATTATTGAAGATTAGAAAAATGCTCCGATTGACCTGAAATTTTGGGAAAAAATTGTTTAAAAATATGCTCCCAGACACGAAATTTGAGAATTTCCGGTCCTAGAGTGCTTTGTTACATTATTTTCAAAAATTTTAGGGGTTTCGCCTTATTTTTTCACATTTTCTAATTTTTAGAAAATTACGGGGCTCTTTCGGAATAGAAATTCGACAAAATTGAAATATCACGTTTTGGAAATCGCGTGAAAATAGAAGTCCACAAAATAGAAATGTAATAAATCTGAAACGTAACAAAATGAAAACGCGTGAAAACAGAAACGTAGCAGAGCAGAAATGTGTCGAATTGGAAGTAAAATGGCAATGGAGCGCGTTTGCGAGATTTATTTTTTTAATCTACTTTTTCGATAGTTTTCGCTTTTTTTCGATGTCTTCCACGTATTTTTTAAGGTTTTTTTCACGTTTTTTTTGGACGATTTTAAAAAAAAGTTTTTTTTTAAACAATTTTCCACAAAATTCAAAAAAAAACGTGAAAAAATCCAAAAATACGTGGAAGATATCGAGAAAAACGTGAAACATCGAAAAAGTCGTTTAAAAAAATAAATCTCGAAAACACGCTATATTGCCATTTTTCTTCCAATTCGACACATTTCTGCTCTGCTACGTTTCTGTTTTCACGCGTTTCCATTTTGTTATAGCGCGACCAGAAATGAAAAAAAAGGTGGCCATAAATGCAGAAATTTCCCCTTTTTTTTTCTAATTAATTTAGAAAAAAGGGGAAATTTCTGCATTTATGGCCACCATTTTTTCATTTCTGGCCGCGCCATTACGTTTTTGATTTATTACATTTCTATTTCGTGGATTTCTATTTTCACGCAATTTCCAAAACGTCACATTTCCATTTTGTCGAATTTCTATTCCGAAAGAGCCCCAAAATTACATAAATATGCATTTTCACGTCATTTTTATTCAAGGGGTCAAGTATTCATCAACTTAAAAATACAGGAAAATGAAAATTCATTTCGAATTATGAATGGGGCCAAAAATCTAAAAAAAAAAACCCCCGAAATTTCGAAAATTGAAAAAAAAAATTACCAAGAATTCCACGAAATTGCAAAAAAAAATTTCATGAAAGATCCGATTGAACTGGAAATTCGCGAAATATCGGCTACAACACTTCCAAACATGCTGAAACTCACAAATAAATCTCAATTTCTTTTAGACGGACCACTCCGCTAACCGACTTGACGACGAATGGCGCCTAGTAAAAGAGCTGATTGAACGCCGAAAAACCGTCCTTCAAAACGCCAAAGAGTTCTTCAATTCTGCCCAGAAATACTTTGCAGAGGTGCCCGCGTGGACCACAAAACCCGGTGTCAACCCTGCTGACGTGGATTTTCGACAAGAGGTACTCGAAAACGCCATCAAAATCCACGACGCGTTCTGGGCGCAAGTCGAAGAGGTGTACGCGCAGGCTTACGATGACGCCTCAAAAGTGACCCGAGCATTGAAAGAGGCGGACGCGGAGGACAACGTGGCACGTGAACACCTCGGGCGTCTTCAGCGAACACACAAGAGTCTGATGGAGAAGTGGAAGGAGCGACAGGTGCTGCTGCATCATATGCTGGCGATGATTGCGTTTGAGACGGACGTGAAGTTGGTGGTCGATTGGCTGGAGCAACATGGAGAGCCGTATCTGAGACGGAATATTCATATTGGCGAGAATATGAATCAGGCGAGGACGTTTCAGAGGAATCATATGAATTTTCAAAAAGTTGCTGGGAATACGTATGAGAATGTGCAAAAGTTGGGAAAAGTGTACAAGGATGTGACCAAGTCGGGAAGTAGTGAGTTTTTTGTTGTTGAAAAAATTAGAAAGATGACCATGATTTTTTTGCCCTAAAAATTCAAATTTTCACGATTTTTGGGATAAAAATAGCTATAAAAGTGGGCGGAGCTTACTACCATTTTTATTTTTGTATTTTCCAAGTTTTTGTCGAAAAACTAGTGAAAACTCAATAATTGGACAAAAGAAGTGGGCGCGGCTTATTGGGATATTTGGTGTTTGCGGACCTACAGTAATCTTTGCCCACATTTTTAACTATTTTTTGCGAAGAATTGCAACATTTTCACAAAAACGTAACCAAATATGCATAAAAGTGGGCGTGGCTTACTGGAAATTAATAAAAAAAATTTTGAAACTTGGTGATTGCGGACATTTCTCGCCTACCGTAATTTCACAGGCTCCGCCCATTTTTTTTTTTTGAAATTTTGAGAAAAAAATCCGAATTCGAATAGAAAACACCAAAAAGTGCCATAAAAGTGGGCGTGGCTTACTGGAAATTAATAAAAAAATAAAAAGATTTCGACACTTGGTGTTTGCGGACATTTCTCGCCTACCGTAATCTCAAAAGCTCCGCCCACTTTGGAAAGAAAATTTGTTTGCGAAAAATTGCAACATTTTCACCAAAAAGTAACTAAAGTGTGTCAAAAAAATCATAAAAGTGGGCGGAGCTTACTGAAAAATATAAAAAAGATTGATTTATTTTTCTGTTTTTTTATTATTTTTTTTGCGTAAAATGCGATTTTTTAATTTTTTTTTTTGAGACATTTTATGAAAAAACAAGCGAAAAATTTCCAAAAAGTGGGCGGAGCTTGCTGGAAAATTATTAAAAATTTTGACACTTAATCAATTATGCTCCGCCCATTTTTTTTAAATTTAAATTGTTTTTTTTGTTAAAATTAGGCAAAAAATTAGAAGTGTGCGGAGCCTCCGTCAACCATAATCTCTTAAGCTCCGCCCATTTTCATTTTCATCGTTTTTGACGATTTTTCATGATTTTTGTGATTTCCTAGACGATTCATCAAAAAGTAGCGAGAAAACGCCATAAGTGGGCGGAGCTTGCTGGAAATTAAAAAAAAATTTGACACTTTGTGTTTGCGGACACTTCTCGCTTACCGTAATCGTACAGGCTCCGCCCATTTTCTTGGTTTTCGATTTTTCTTGATTTTTTGGAAATTTTAAGAAAAATTTAATAAAAAACCGCAGAATTCGAATAGAAAACTGCAAAAAAAAAACTCATAAAAGTGGGCGGAGCTTGCTCAAAAATTACTATTATCAGTTTAATTCTTTTGGGCACTTGGTGTTTGCAGACATTTCTCATCTACTGTAATCCATTATGCTCTGGTCATTTTTATTTTGTTATTTTTTTAAAATTAAACTGTTTTTTGGCTGAAAAATAAGCAAAAAAGGAACAATTAAAAGTGGGCGGAGCTATCGTTAACCATAATCCCTTAAGCTCCGCACACTTCCATTTTCATCTTTTTTTACGATTTTTGGCGTAAAAATTGAATTTTTATGATTTTTGTAATTTTCTATGACAATGCCACAAAAAGCAGCAAAAAATTCCATAAAAGTGGGCGGAGCTTGCTGGAAAATTGCTATTATTATTGTGTTTTCAATCGAGTTGCGACGTCAAGAGGTCAAACTCCTTTTTTTTTCACGCTAAAATTCAAAATGCACTAAAATTTAATATTCGCGTGAAAACAGTGGGCGGAGTTTGACCTCTTGACGTCGCAACTCGATTGAAAACACAATATTTATATTTTTCGGCACTTTGTGTTTACCTTAATCTTCATTTTATGGATTTTCAAAAGTCTAGACAACAAAAATATTGACAAAAATTAGTTTTTAATGAAAAAAAATCCGAGTAGAGCTTGTGGGATTACGGTAACTGCACGAATCCGCAAAAACCGAATTTCCAACAAAAAAAAACAGAAATTCCAAAAAATTCCCATTTTTCAGAAGTCTGCGACATTGAAAAAATGCACGCACTAATGACGGACCTCAGTATGAAAATTGACAAATTCACGACGGTCGAAAAGACGCGCGAACGATTGCTCCGCCAGTCCGTGCTCTTCCACACGCACTACAAAGAGCTCACCGACTGGTACTCGAAAATGCGTGAAAAGTACGAGCACCGAGCGATCGACCTGGGCGTGGCGGAATGCGATCGAAACAAGGAGCGATTCGTGTTGGAGACGGACGAGACGGCACAAGCCTATGCGGTTACTGTAGAAGAGGGACAGACGTTGATCACGGAGATGCAGAGAGCGACGAGAGCGTTTGATTCGGACTACTCGGCCAGCATTGCGCATATTCAGTTGCTTATTGCGGATATTGGTGGGTTTTTGGTTGGAAATTTTTTGAAAAAATACCGTATTTACTCTATTAGAAGGGCATTCATGCAATTCCCTCTTTTTTAAATCCCGAAAAAATAATTTATTTGCTGAAAGTTTGAAAATTGTTTTTATTAAAATCCGGAAAAAAGCCTCTGGGACTTTTCGAAACCTGTCATTTCGAAACTGGGACGTTTCGAAACTTTTGTGAATTTTTGAAGCATACTTGTGGATTTAAATTCCCAAAAATAAAAATAATTGATAAAAATGAGCAATAAAAACTAAATGCGCGTGTGCTTTGGTGTCAATTGACCAAAAAACGCTACGCAAAAAAGTTTCGAAACGTCCCAGTTTCCATATGGCAGTTTTCGAAACGTCCCAGAGCCGTTTTTGGGGATATACTGGGCACATTTTCTTGAAAAAGTGCAGTAGAAAGGCATGCCCTTTTATTTTTTAAAATTCCGAAGATTTGCGGAAAGGTGAAAAAAATCATGTAAAATCTGAAAAATTCAGGAAAAGAAGTGGAAATATTTGAAATAATTTTAATTAAAAACCGAAAAAAAAACTGTCTGGGGCGTTTCGAAACTGGTTTCGAAACGTCCCAGAGCCGGAAAAATTTTGTGTCATAAAAATGTTGAAAATGATGAACAATCCTGAGATTTCTGAAAAAAAATGCGTTTGAATTTCCCGCCATCTCGTGTACTCCTTTTGGAGGTTTTTTATTCATTTTTGTTTGGAAATTTCCCGAAAATCAAAAATATGAAGTTTTGTGTGATTTTAATTGGAAATTTTTAATGCTTTGAGACGTTTCGAAACCCGTTATTTTGAAACTGGGACATTTCAAAATGTTGGTGTATTTTTGGCTCTGGGACGTTTCGAAACTTGCCATTTCGAAACTGGGACGTTTCGAAACATTTTTGCACATTTTTGCGACATACTAGTAAATTTAAATTCCCAAAAATAAAAATAATTGATAAAAATGAACAATAAAAACTAAATGCGCGTGTGCTTTGGTGTCAATTGGCGAAAAACGCTACGCAAAAATGCAAAAAAGTTTCGAAACTTCCCAGTTTCGAAACGTCTTGTTTCGAAACGACCCAGAGCCGTAAAAATTTCTGTGTCATTTCTAAAAAATAAAATAAAAATAATGCAAAAATATTGGAAATGCTGAAAAATCTTGAGATTTCTGAAAATGCGTTTGAATTTCCCGCCACCTCGTGTACTCCTTTTGGAGGTTTTCTATTTTTTTTTTTGAAAATTCCCCGAAAATCAAAAAATATGAAGTTTTATGTGATTTTAATTAGACATTTTGAATTCTTTGAGACATTTCGAAACCCGTTATTTTGAAACTGGGACATTTCAAAATGTTGGTGTATTTTTGGCTCTGGGACGTTTCGAAACGTTTGTGCACATTTTTGCGGCATACTGGTGCATTTAAATCGAAAAAATAAAATGAATTGATAAAAATGAACAATAAAAACTAAATGCGCGTGTGCTTTGGTGTCAATTGGCGAAAAACGCTACGCAAAAATGCAAAAAAGTTTCGAAACGTCCCAGTTTCGATATGGCAGGTTTCGAAACGTTCCAGAGCCGGAAAAATTTTTGTGTCATTTCCAAAAAATAAAATAAAAATAATGCAAAAATATTGAAAATGCTGAAAAATCCTGAGATTTCTGAAAAATGCGTTTGAATTTCCCACCACTTCGTGTACTCCTTTTGGAGGTTTTCTATTTTTTTTTGTTGAAAATTCCCCGAAAATCAAAAAATATGAAGTTTTTTGTGATTTTAATTGGACATTTTGAAACCTTTGAGACGTTTCGAAACCCCTTATTTTGAAACTGGGACATTTCAAAATGTTGGTGTATTTTTGGCTCTGGGACGTTTCGAAACCTGCCATATCGAAACTGGGACTTTTCGAAACTTTTTTGCATTTTTGCGGCGTACTAGTGTATTTAAACTTCCATAAAAATATGAATAAATGATAAAAGCAAAAAATAAAAACCAAATGAGCGTGCATTTTGGTGCCGATTGTGCAAAAAAAAGCTACGCAAAAATGCAAAAAAGTTTCGAAACGTCCCAGTTTCGATATGGCAGGTTTCGAAACGACCCAGAGCCGGAAAAATTTTTGTGTCATTTCTAAAAAATAAAATAAAAATAATGCAAAAATATTGAAAATGCTGAAAAATCCTGAGATTTCGGAAAAATGCGTTTGAATTTCCCGCCACGCCGTGTACTCCTTTCGGAGGTTTTCTATTTTTTTTTTTTTGAAAATTCCCGAAAATCAGAAAAAATGTCAAGTTTTGTGTGAATTTAATTGGACATTTTGAATGCTTTGAGACGTTTCGAAACCCGTTATTTTGCAACTGGGACATTTCAAAATGTAGGTGTATTTTTGCGTCGATGTGTTTGCCTTATGGACCTATTCAGTACAGGAAAAAAAAACCGATTTTCGTGGTTTTTTTCCCTATGCAAAATTGAGGAAAAAGACAAAAAACTACAGTAGTCGGAGGTTTTTTGACGTAAACAACTTATCGTGTCGAGACCGGCCGATGAAATAACTCTATGCGCCTTTAAATTTCAACCGAATTCCCATTGAAAATTAAAGGCGCATTGCATTTTTCACTGCCGGGTGTCGACGCATGGGTTTTTTTCCTGGAAAACAACCTGCATAGGGAGAAAAACCTCGAAAATCGGGTTTTTTCCTGCGCTGAATAGGTCCATTAGTGACACCAAAACACGCCTTTTTGAAAACAATTGGTGTCACTGAAGTTTCGAAACGTCCCACCACCCTTTCAACAAAACAACAAAACACAGACACACAGACACACACAAACTCCCTACATTACAGAAGAAAAGAACACTGCAATCTCATCTGAATGGTCACCACGACGAACCCTTCTCCACATTGCCTCCAAATTCGCCATGTTCGAGCAGAACAAGTACGACGTGCTGGAACAGATTAAAGGATGGGAGGAAGATATGCGAGAGATGGTAGAATCGGATTCGTTTTGCGAGAAAGCCGACACCGTGATGCCCTATCACAAGGATAATCAGGTCCAGGTCCGAAACGCCATAACAGAAATCCAAAAATCCGCCAAAGAACTGTCCCAAGCGCTCTACGGACAAGCCCTCACCGATCTGCGGGATAAGAACAATAGGAAAATATTGGACGCGATCAGAGAGCACGTGCGAGAGCTCGATATTGCCGAGTCGAGAGTCATGGCGTACGCTGACGAGACGTCTATGAAGATCCAAGCGGCGTGTGAGGTTGGTGAGCTTCGACGGATATCCATCAAAGTGTGCAAACTCATTGATAATCAACTGGGAGCACTCACACAATTGGCACACATTCCGCACGACTACAATGACACTGTCATCAAGCAAGAGGAGCTGAAAGCGTTTCGTGACGCGGTGATGAACAGGCTGAAAGAGCCCTACGACGCGTTTGTGGTTCGATTCAGAGAGCTGATGGAGAATCGATATGCGAATCGCGACGAGGTGGTGTACCCGAACGAAATGATCCAGGCGAGGTATCGACGATTGATGGCGTTGTGCGAGGAGCGGAACAAGTTGTTGAAATCGGCGCACGGATGCTATAAGACTTATGAAACGGCGGTGTTGCCGATTCTGAACCAACTCGAATCGGAGTATCATTTGCCGACGGTTACTGATTGGTGTGCTGGATGCCCGTCAACTTCGTATGCGGAGCGAGCCGCGTTTGTGGCAGATTTGCTTAGCAAGCATATGGATTACAAGGAACGATTCGGAAAAGGGTGCACGTATGCGTTGAGGAATGGTGACTTTTTGCTACGGTATATTCGACGGACAAATGTGCATGCTAATGAGCGGTGAGTTGGGGGATGGGTTCTCTAAACATGCGCTACAGTGTCTTGTTTTGCCTAATAGCATATTTTGCTTTCTGCATCATGTAAAAACGAAACCCCGCCCACTTATTTGTGCGCGTCCACCCAAACACAGTTCTATTTGAAGAGACGCAGACAAAAAAGGGATAGCTAAATAGCGGCTCGTTTGAAAACAAGAACTTTACCTACAAAATAACGCAAAACGCGCCGCATTAGCGATGGAGCGCGTTATACAGAATTTGGAAAAAAAATGTGAAAACTACTCGAAGAAATGCTTTATAGCGCGGCCAGAAATGAAAAAAAGGTGGCCATAAATGCAGAAATTTCCCCTTTTTTTTTCTAAATCGCACAGTTGAATTTAGAAAAAAGGTGAAATTTCTGCATTTATGGCCACCTTTTTTTCATTTCTGGCCGCGCCATTATAATATTTAGAAAGATACAGTATGGTTAAAAGGCGCACGACAATTTTTTTTTCCAGTAAAGGGAAACAATTTTCCGCGGCGCGTTTCCATGAGCGATATTTAGGGAATTTGTATTTTTTTAAATTCATTTTTACTATTTTTTCACTTATTTTACTGTTTTCTTTTTCAATAATTTTGTGTTATTTTACTGTCAGATGTGTACTGTTTTGTAGATTTTACTAAAATTATAATGGGGTTATTCTCGAAACCAGCAAAAAAAGCAAAAAATAGAAAAAACCAGCAAAAAATTCAGCGAAAATTCGGAGAATGCTCCGATCGGTCTGAAACTTTGGGAAATCATTAAGAAGATACTTCCGGTCATTTTCCGAAAATTTCAGACCGAAATATTGATTTTTAAAATTATCGATTTTTATTTTTGAAAATTTTCAAAATCGATATTTTGGTCTGAAATTTTCAGAGAATGACCGGAAGTATCTTCTTAATGCCGCGTCCAAAGTCAAAAAAATTCCTGAAATCACGTTTTTTCTGCAGTCCAAAGTTGCAAAAAAAATCACAGAAATAACAGGTGTTTAACACTGAATTTTTCGGCGTGAAATTTGTAAATAAAAAACACGCGAAAATTCAGTGGTAAACACCTGTTATTTCTGTGATTTTTTTTGCAACTTCGGACTGCAGAAAAAACGTGATTTCAGGAATTTTTTTGACTTTGGACGCGGCATAATGATTTCCCAAAGTTTCAGATCAATCAAAGCATTCTCCGAATTTTCGCTGAATTTTTTGCTGGTTTTTTCTATGTTTTGCTTTTTTTGCTGGTTTCAAGAATAACCCCATAACTTACATCCGAATTTATTACAGGCTCAAATGGAAACGAGGAACCAACAAATTATAATTTTAAGCTTCCAAAACATCTCAATCCACCTAAATTTGCAACAAAACATCGTTGGATTATGGTACTCAAGATCAGGATGTTATTCAATGCATATATTGTTTTTTTTAATTTATATTTTTTGTTTTATTAAATAAAATGTTTTAAAAATTGTTACAAATCGGTCCTAATGGACCTATTCAGTACAGAAAAAAAAACCGATTATCGTGGTTTTTTTTCCCTATGCAGAATTAAGGAAAAATACAAAAAAAAAACTACAGAAGTCGGGGGGGGGGGGGGGGGGGTTTTTTTGACGTAAACAACTTATCGTGTCGATACCGGCCGAAGAAATAATTCGATGCGCCTTTAAATTTCAACAAAATTCCTATTGAATATTAAAGGCGCATTGCATTTTTTACTGCCGGGTCTCGACGCGATGGGTTTTTTTCGTGGAAAACAACCTACATAGGAGAATAAGCCTCGAAAAACGGTCTTTTTCCTCCACTGAATAGGTCCATAATGGGGTTATTCACGGAACCAGCAAAAAAAAGCAAAAAATAGAAAAAAAAAACCTGCGAAAATTCGGAGAATACTCCGATCGGTCTGAAACTTCGAGAGATTATTTAAAAAATACTCTCGGACATTCCCTGAAAATTTCAGACCGAAATATTGATTTTTATTTTTGAAAAATTTCAAAATCGATATTTTGGTCTGAAAATTTCTGGAAAGGACCGTGAGTATTCTCGCCATTATTTCCCAAAGTTGCAGGCCAATCGGAGCATTCTCCGGAATTTCTCTGAATTTTTGCTGATTTTAGCTGTTTCGTGAATAACCCCATCACCAGTAAAGCCACGCCCACTCCTTTTTTACGGTGATTATCTTCAAGAAAAACTACCCCCTAAATTATGAACTTTGATTTTATAAGCGAAATATACGGAAATTATTCTTAAAAGGGCAAATTTTAACGAAAATTAACCTTTTTTGTTTGCAATTTGCAATTCAAGTGTCATTGAAAAAAATAGAAAAACTACTTTTTAGTCGCAAAAAAACACTTAAATTACAACCATGAAATCCCTTTCCTACCATATCACTGATTTTGCGATAATATTTTATCACCTGATATCAGCCATAAAAATCCGCGCATCCACAACGATTGGTTGCGCGCAATTTTCCAATTTTACGACTCCATATTTTCTATTATGCGGTTCCAGAAAGCGTCATGAGACAAAAATTGCCGACATGAAGGCGAATATTCGCGAACGACAATCCAACATTCTCGGACTGTGGATGCAGAAGAAGGCGCTTCTTGAAGGGTGAGATTTTCTTTTGTGACGTGAACTGTTTTTTCCACGTTATTTGTTTTTCGACCCAACATTTTTTGTTATTCCACGTGAAATTTGTTTGTTTTTTCCCACGTAAATTAAATTTTGGAGCAGCAATGGAGCCAACTGGCGTGAAAAAGTTTGTTATATTGACGTGATAGACCAAAAAATGTTATGTTTCACAAAATTTCCACTTTTTTTCAGATGCCAGTCCTACATATTCATCGAAGCCAGCGCAAAAGATCAGCTCGACTGGATGAACGGAGTCGGCGATGAGAAGTTGCGACGGTTTGAAAAACGCGGAAAAGGCGACGATGATGACGACGAGTTTGCCGTTTTCAAGCTAGAAGTGAAGGCACAAAAGACGCAGATTCAAACGTTTTTGATGGTCTCATCCAACGAGACGATATCGCTAGGCGTGCACTCGGCGGACGTGGAATCGTGCATAAAACAGGTGAAAAACCAATTTGAAAACTTTTCGAAACGGGTGGCCGCGTGCGAAGTGGTGCTGCGTGGCGAGAATGGTGGCGTTCAGCCGCCAAAAGACGAGTTTTCACTGGATCGGCACTCGGACACGGCGATTTTCGACGAGAAGAAGATTTATGCGCAACGTGAGGAGAATCGCAAGATGCTCGAGCCGATGCGAGAGCTCATTCACTCGGAACGAGACTATATCAAGGATTTGGAGCGGTGTGTGAATATGTGAGTTGGTTATTTTGTTGAGTTAAAGAAAGTTAATGGACCTATTGTCGGCCCGCCAAAATGGTCAAACGAGCTCCGCTGAACTCAATACTACGTGGATTTTATTTTGGTTTCCAAATTTTTTCATTTCACGTGTAAATTCAACGTGAAATAAAAGAATTTGGAAACCAAAATGAAATCCACGTAGTATTGAGTTCAGCGGAGCGCGTTTGATCGACGTGGCGGGCCGATAATATTCATTTGAATTAAAATGAATTTTTATGTCACATTTATTCAATGCATTACAACATATTAATGAATTAATCTGAATTTTTCTGAACCATTGAGTTTGAGCCTTTCTGCAAATCGCGCCTAGTCATCCTGGTCAAATAAGTAAATTTATTAACAAACAAATGCATGCACCTTTAAACAGTAGACACGATTACACAAAAAATGATGACAATAGATGCGTTTTTTGACCAGGATGTCTAGGCGCGATTTGCAGAAAAACTCAAACTCAATGGTTCAGGAAAATTCAGATTAATTCATTAATATGTAGTAATGCATTCAATAAATGTGACATAAAAATTCATTTTAATTCAAATGAATAGGCCCATTAGTGAGCCGGCTAGACGTATCGCAGCCATAGGTGCGTAATATATCTATCGCTCCTAGCTTGAAACCACTTGTTCGATGAGTTCTGATTGGTGATCTACAATAGATCTATCGCACCTAGATTAGGCCCATCTAGATTCATATATTTTGAACGTACAATAGATGTATCGCAAAACTGGAGCAGAAAAAAAAACATTGTGCGATTTATTTTGGAGCTTTCATTCTTATCTATTATGGACCTTTCGGATAAAATCCACCTATTATAGCCCTATCGCGAAAAAAAAACCGCCTGCGAAAAAAAAAAATCCAACTATAATAGACCTATTGCGAAAAAAAAATTCCACGTATTGTAGAGCTATCGCGAAAAATCTGCCTATTATAGACTCATCGCGAAAAAAAATCCACCTATTATAGACCTACTGCGAAAAAAACCGCCTGCTATAGACCTGCTGTGAAAAAAAAGCTGCCTATTATAGACCTATTGCGAAAAAAATTCCACGTATTGTAGACCTATCGCTAAAAATCTGCCTATTATAGGCACATCGCGAAAAAATTTCGCCCAGTATAGGCATACTGCGAAGAAGTCCACCCATTATAGATCTTTCGCAAAAAAAAATGCCACGTATTGTAGACATATCGCGAAAAATCTGCCTATTATAGACCTATCGCGAAAAAATGCCAACTATTATAGGCCCATCGCGAAAAAAAATCAATTTATTATAGATTTACCGCGAAAAAATTCTACCTTTTCTAGACTCATCTCGAGGGTATCACTTATTGTAGAACTACCGTGAAAAAAAACTCACCTATTATAGACCTATCGCGCAAAATGCCACCTATTATACACCTATTGCAAAAATTCCACATACTGTAGATCTATCGCAAAAAATTTCACTTATTATAGACCTGTCGCGAAAAGTTCCATCTATTATTGACCGAACTAGAAAAAATTGCATCTATTATAGACCAATCGCCAAAAATTTGACTTTATTGTGTTTTCAATCGACTTGCAACATGAGAGCGCGCAACTCCGCCCACTTATTTGTGCCGTTCTGTCTGCGTCTCTTCAAATATCAATGTGTTCGCGTGGTCGCGCACAAAAAAGTGGGCGGAGTCTCGCGTTCTCATGTCGCAAGTCGATTGAAAACACAATACATCCATACATTCGGCACACCTTTAGTTTTTCCAATCCCGTATCTTAAAATTTCGGCTCCGGGACATTTCGCAGCCGAGACATTTCGCAGCCGAGACGTTTCGCAGCCGGACGTTTCGCAGCCGAGACATTTCGCAGCCGAGACGTTTCGCAGCCAACCTCCTTATATACAGGGTGGCCGATAAGTATAGGACGCTCGCTTTCAGCGTTCCCTGGCACGGTGCCAAGGGATATTTTCGAAAAATTTCGAAACTTTTCGAAAGTCCAGAGACTATATAAGTAAGCTTCTCAGTCATTTGTTCTCACTTCTCCATATCGCCGAGCTATGAAAAGTTCTCCTCATCGTCCTTCCATTGAACTCTTGTTCAAGAGAGGCCTCGGAAGTGCTGAGATCGCTCGACGCCTTCAAATTTCGTCTTCGACGGCACTTTGCTGGTGGTCCATTTATCCTTCAACAAGACTGGGCACCGTCCCATGGCTCGAGATCGACATTGGCCGTCTTGGAGGCGCATTTCCCTGGATTCCTGGACAAGAACTTGTGGCCTGCTTCCAGCCCGGATCTCAATCCGATGGATTTCAGCGTTTGGGGCATGTTGGAAGGGAAGATCGCGGGAAAAGTTTTTGCTACTGTCGATGACTTGAAGGCCGCTCTCGAGGTAGCATGGGCTTCGATCGACGACGGATACCTGCGGCGCACTGTCAATTCGGTGAAGAAACGTTTGAGAGCCTGTGTCAAAGCTCGTGGATCCAACTTCGAAATTCTCTTGTAAAATCAAATTTTCTGCTTATTTTTTGTTGTTTAATAAAGGTTGTTCTCGAAAAATCCTCAAATTGAAAAAATGGGAGCACTTTCAAAACGTCCTATACTTATCGGCCACCCTGTACACTCTCTCGTTTCTCTGACCATGCTTGTTTATCAATAACATGTTTACCAATTGTGTAGTCGACCGCTGAGAGAGAAGTGATATTCGTGTTATTGTGTTTACCGGCTGCGATACGTCTCAGCTGCAAAACGTCTGGCTGCGAAATGTCCCGGAGCCAAAATTTCAGCTATAGAGGTACAGTAATCGGCATGAGAATTAAAGAAATATGCAAGAAACACTGTTTTATTGTTTTTTCAATCGACTTCCGACATGAGAACGCGTGACTCCGCCCACTTTTTTCGCGCCACCACGCAAACACAGTTCGATTCGAAGAGAAGCAGAGAAAACATGTATTTTTATCTCTCGTTCTCATGCTGCAACTCGATTGAAAACACAATATCTGTTTGAATTTACCCATTATTGACCTTTTCCAGCTATGTAACGGATTTCGATGCGGCCGTGAAAAACGGCTCGATCCCCGCCTCGCTCAAAGCCCTCAAATACGAATTATTTGGAAACATTGAGAACATTTACGAGTTTCATCACGAAAAACTGCTCAACGAGCTCGTCAAGTACGAGAATCAACCGGAAGGTGTCGGCGCCTCGTTCACAGTCTGGATCGACTTGCTCAACGAGCTCTACACGGACTATTGTGTTAACAAGGAGCAGAAGAACTTTTTGATCGCCACTCCGGACGCCATCTCGTTTTTCAACGGAATTCGCGAAAAGCACGGCCTCGAGATTAACAACGACATTGGCAGTTTACTGATCAAACCGGTTCAGCGAATCACACGGTATCGATTGCTGATGGAGCAGCTGTTGAAGGCGTGCACGGATAATGCGTTTGATCTGAAGGAGGCGTACGAGGTGGTGTGCAGTGTGCCGCGAAAAGTCAACGATCTCATTCATTATAACTGTTTGGATTTGAAGGATTTCAATGTGAGTAATTGTAGTAATTGAACTTTAATATTTGATAATTTCAGAACGACGAACTCGGACCCTTTGTCACCCAGGACACGCTCACCGTCTGGGAGCCACGCACCTACTTTAAAGGCCGTGGAAAAGAGCGACAAGTCTTCCTCTTTGAACTCTCTATTGTCTTGGCGAAACGTCTCGAGATCTCACCCAAAAATATTCGCTACGTCATCAAAGGAAAACCATTGCCGTTGAGCGAAGTTTCCGTGGTGGAGCACGTGGAAGGTGACTCGTGTCGATTCGGACTGCGTGTCGGCACGGCAGCGTCGAACGACAATCGAACCGACTTGAAGGCGTCCTCCGAGTCGACCAAGGTCAAATGGGTGCTGAAGATTCGCGAGTTGACTACTGGACTTATTCCGCTTGGTCTTGGCGTCTCATCGGCGCTGTCTGTCGGTACGCTCACCACGACCAACTCATCGGCGCGACCCGTCTCGATTCGGTCGGGAACGTCAACGTCGTCTGGCGGGGGAAGTCGGCAGTCGCAGGATGTGGAATCGTTGTTGCAACATCGATACAGTGCGCATAGCTGTGATAGTGAGGTGGGTTGGATTTTTTGGTTGGGCCTCGAGGGAAGGTTCTAGGAGGGTTTTCTGGTATTTATTCTTTAAAATGGCCGTAGAGGTTTATCGGCACGAATTTTGGCTCCCGGACGTTTCGAAGGTTTTTCTGGATTTTGTCGTCGCGGTGTTTGAGGAATTTTCCTTAAAAAGCTTTTTAAAATGATTATGCACGGTGTCCAGGATTTGAAAAGTGGGCGGAGCCGAGCAAACGCGCCCCACTGATTTTTTTCGCGCGAATTTCAAATTTTGACGCATTTTTATGTTTTTCGGGAAAAAAAAGCATAAATTCCTATTTTTCCCACATGTGCTCCAACGTAATTATAGCTGAGGTCTTTAGAAATTTTTTAAGCCTAAGAACGTCGAATTTGGTTCAGCCACCATTTCGAAATATTTGTTTTGAGTTTTTTTGGTGTTTTTGCATGATAAATCTTTACGAAAATCGAAGTTTGGGCAATTGTATGGTATTGAAAGATACAATACATACATTTTACAAGAAAAACAGGTTTTATTGAAAGAAAAATAAAAAAATCAATAAAAAAAATTCGAGAGTCGCAAACTGCGCAAGCACCGAAAGTGCGCCATGAAAGTTTGCTGACGCGCCAGTAAATTAGGCTCCGCCCACATTTCAAATCCCGGACACCGTGTTATGTGAAACACCGCGTCGACAAAATCCAGAAAAACCTTCGAAAAGTCCACTTTCGAAACGTCTACTTTCGAAACGTCCAAGAGCCGAAGATTATCGGCACGAATTTTGACACAGTTGAATGATTGTTACCGTAATTCATTCAACCAGAGAACGAGAGAGAGAAACAAAATGAAATTTTTTTTGGGTTTCGTTGCTCATTGAATTTATTGAAGGAGCAACAAAACTCAAAAAAAGTTTCTCATTTTCTCTCTCTCTCTCGTTGGATGTATTACGGTAACACTCATTCAGCTGTGTCAAAATTCGTGCCGATATTCCACGTGGGAAATCGGCTGAGACGATAGTAATAGATTTGTTTTGTCCTGCAAATGTATTATTCATCTTTCTTTTTTAATATTTTTTTAAACTCCGCCTCTTTGTTTCCTACTGTGTTGCCATTTTTATTCTTCTGACACTTGGTTTTTTGCGGATTTGTGACGATCCCAGTGACGGCTACTGATCACCTGAAACTTACCGTATTTATTATATTAGAAGGGCACCTCTAATTGAAGAGCAGTCCAAGTAGCTCGTGAAATGGTGCGCATTCGGGTCTCGCCACGACGGTGTATGCACACTTGTCGATTTACGCGCAAAATTGAATGTTTTGTTTTTGAATTTTTGTAAATTCATGCACATTTGTGG
The DNA here is from genome assembly GCA_963572235.1 of Caenorhabditis japonica. Classification (NCBI taxonomy): domain Eukaryota; kingdom Metazoa; phylum Nematoda; class Chromadorea; order Rhabditida; family Rhabditidae; genus Caenorhabditis; species Caenorhabditis japonica. Next base: position 4,191,365 of record OY754342.1, read on the forward strand.
ATTGACAAAATTTCAAACGGGAAAATTCAATTTTGCGCGTAAATGGACAAGTGTGCAAACACCGTCGTGGCGAGACCCGAATGCGCACAATTTTACGACGTAACAGGAGAACTTCCAAAAACAAATTAAAACATATTTTATGAGCAAAAACTCCGGCTAGCAGCCGAGAATTACGGGAAATTTCTTTTAAAAAACTTACAATTCGAATAGTAATAGACAGCACGACATCAAACCACATTGAATACAATGAAAAAATGGCGAAAAAAATGACGAAAAAACGATAAACGAGCGATGAGAAACACCAAAAATAGCGAGGCCTAAAATAATATTAAAGGCGCACGCGGGTACGGTAGGTGTGTCCCCGCAGGACCAACCATTTGGCGCGAGATTCAAATTTTTGCGCGCTCTCTTTTTTGAAGGCCAAGGGAAGAGAAGAGGGAATTTTGAGAAAGATTTCTGTTGAAGCAATTTTTTATGGTTTTTCGGTGGTTTTCTGGCCGATTTTGATTTAATTATTGATTTTTTTTTAATAACTGTCTTCATGCACTTTTACCATAATTATTGTGTGTCCAATCGAAATGTTACAACAAAATATGAAACCCCGCCCACTGTTTTTGCGCGCGAACTTTCAAGTAACACTGGAATAGCCGGTTCGTGCGCAAAAAAAGTGGGCGGGGTTTCATATTTTCATGTAGCAACTCGATTGCGCGGCTCTCGGACGTTTCGAAAGTTTTTCTGCATTTTGTCGTCGCGGTGTTTGCACACAATAATTTTTTTTCAAATCTATTTATGGGGTTATTCTCACAACCAGCAAAAAAAGCAAAAATAGAAGAAACCAGCAAAAAATTCAGCGAAAATTCGGAGAATGCTCCGATCGATCTGAAACTTTGGGAAATCATTTAAAAAATACTTCCGGTCATTCCCTGAAAATTTCAGACCGAAATATTGATTTTAAAACATTTCGATTTTTATTTCTGAAAATGTTAAAAATCGATATTTTGGTCTGAAATTTTCAGGGAATGACCGGAAGTATTTTTTAAACGATTTCTCAAAGTTTCAGATCGATCGGAGCATTCTCCGAATTTTCGCTGAATTTTTTGCTGGTTTTTTCTATTTTTTGCTTTTTTTGATGGTTCCGAGAATAACCCCATTATGGAATTTTCCTCTAAAAGGCTTTAAAAATGATTGTATGCAAACACCGCGACGACAAAATGCAGAAAAAGCCTTTATTCGTAATTTCGTGAAAAATTAAAAGTGGGCGGAGCCTCCTCCATCATGAAAATGATAATACTTTGACTTTGAATGATGTATTTTTTCCTGGAAACAATTTTTATGGCGCTTTGAATTGGGTCGTTTTTTTCCTTCTTGATTGTCTCTCTATCCATCTCTTTCTCGATGGAAATTGATGAGATTTCTCGTGCTCTTTTTTATTGGCGGGTAGGTCGTCGTCGTGGTCCGCGAGAAGAAAGAACAGGTGGCCTGAGAGGGGTGAAAGAATGTGCACACGCATTTTTTGCATTTTTTTTATTGCGTCTTCTCCGCTGCGGCAGCCGCAAAGCATGTAAACAGACGACGGATGAGACAGTTGTGCCACGTCATCATTCATCCATTGACTCATCATTTTGTTGGGAAAGGATGGAGCTTTGAAATGAAAGTGAAGTAAAGAAGGATTACTGTAGGGAGCTAATGCATTTTGATATATTGCGGAGACGCTAATGAGCTCATTGGTGAAAATGGAATATGTAGTAGCTCTATCTCGACGAAGCATAAAGCCTGCTTTCTTTATTTTTCATCATACACACACACTCACACACACTTGCTCATACACACTTGCTCACACCCAAGCACAACAAACTTTGATCGGCTCCTGCCCGGGAAGAAGACGGCTGTCGTCTGCGACCTCGTGATCGAAGTCACTCTCTTCTTCTTCGTCTTCCTCGCCAACTTCATCTCGATACCCGACTCTAGCTAATCGATAGCATTCATCAGTGTCTCGAAAGTGAAGAATCTGAACTTTTGATTGGTTTTTATCGACGCTACCGATCTCCACCAAACACAACCACTGCATATTTTTTCCCACGCTTCGTTTGTTCTGTTCGTCGTTCGTTCGTTCATCCTCTCTACTTTATTCGTCTATTCGCGCCCGTTTGCCTGTTGCACAATAGAAGTATTCTCGAACTATTCTTGAAGTGGAGAGAAGAAGATGGTGGCCGCCAACGGCTGTTTCTTCTTTGCCTGTGTGAGAAAGGTGAGTGTTTGGGGTGGAATGGATAGGAGCTGGTGGATATTGACAGCCTTATGGCTATTAGCCATTGCTGGAACCTAGTTGGCACAAAATTGGCAATGTTTGACGATAATCGATGCATAGATTTTCTTGAATTTTTAATACAAAAAATGGTCGGATATTTTGGCTCGGATTTGGTGGATCTAGGAATTTGTATGGCTATTAGCCATTGAATAGGGTTGGCACAAAGTTGGCGATCTATGACCATATGCATGAATTTCGTTTGCCAGGCAAAGAAGTCTTTCGGTTTTTGTCAGGGGCTCGTAGGGCTTTGGCAAAGGGTCGAAATTATTTTTTTGTGACTTTCGTGGTTTCCAACCACCGACAATCCTATTTGCCCGACAAACAAGGGAGTCGGCATGAATTTGACGGTATTCAACACCAAATTCGAAGTTGGGCATCGAGAACGGCTAATAGCCAAACATTTCTTGAGAATTGAAGATTTTTCAAATGGTTTGGAGAGCTTTTAGCTCTCAGCCGACAAGTGCACTTATAATTAACATGCACGTCAAATTCGGCCGCTCTTCGTCATTTTTGATGGCTAACTTTTGCTGTTCGCCAAAAAAAAACCCCATACTTGACCCACATGGTTGCCTATTCCTGCCAAACACTCGCGAATATCCGATTTTGCGCCAACTAGGTGTCAATAATGATTAGAAGTCATTTTTACCGGCAAATAGCCATATCGCTGCTTGTGAGTCACATAGGCACGCCAAAACTGTGCCGATCATTGCCGAACTCGTGCCGAGTGTTGACTGTACGTCAATATTGCTATTTTCAACGGCTAATAGCCATATAGCGGACTATATCCATCATATCCCTGCCAAATTTCTCAGAGTTCGAATTATATGGGCTTTCGGTGTTTGTGGACTCGACTGAACTCGTTAAAAAGTTAGTTTCGGTAGCTCCGCCCACATGAAATAGCCGAAAGCAGCACAAAAATTCTTCGAAAATTCGGGGAATGCTCCGATTAATCTGAAACTTTGGGAAATAATGGCAAAAATAATCCCGGACATTTCCAGAAAATTTCAGACCAAAATATCGATTTTAAAATTTTTCGGATAATTTTTAAATTCGGAATTTTGGTCTAAAAATTTCTGGGAATGTCTTGGAGTATTTTTGCCATTATTTCCCAAAGTTTCAGGCCAATCGGAGCTTTCTCCGAATTTTCGCTGAATTTTTTGCTGGTAACCCCATTACAGCAAAAGCTCTACAAAACCAAGAAAAAGCTATGAAAAATTACTAGAAATCAACAAATTTCACGAAAAAAAAAGTAACAATGGGCGGAGCTTATGATGTCACAAAATTATAAACAAGCGCGCTATTACGTATTCCCCAAAAAGTGGCACGCAAAGTGTCAATCTGTGGCTAAGTATTGAAAATTGGGAGCTTCTGGAATTTTTCGGAAAAATGTCTTAAAAGTTACAATTATTGACTTTAATCAATATTAAATAGAAGATGTCGTCAAATTCGGTGTTTTGAAAAAATAGGTTGCATCATGAAAACAAGAGTCCGCAAACACTGTTCTGCCTCTGTCTCTTGAAATAGCACACTGTTTGCGTGGTAGCGCACAATTAAGTGGGCGGGGTTTCATTTTTTGATGATGCAACTCAAAAATAAAATAGCATAGAAAATGGAGACATATTTTGATTTTTATAAGCATGCAATCGGTGTATCGAAATTTTTGTCTGCACAATACCAAAGTACAAAAATTAATTTTTCTCCAATATTATCCACCAAACGGGAAACGATTTAAAAGGTGCTACTCCCTCGCACAGCAATTTGTTGTATATACATGACGTTGCCAACATGGCTTTTTCCTCTTCTTTAATTTCCGGGAGTTGATTGGATTTGTGTGCGCAGAGTAGTGCTTACACCCCGCGATCTATTTTTTCTTCCCCGCCGCCTTTCCAGATTCTATTTTTTTCAGCGAACAAAGCACACTGTGTTGAAAGGTTCGCGGAAAATAGATGCTCGTTGTCCACGGAGAGAGCGAGGGAAGGGGTGGGAAGAAGTAATCTGAATCTGAATCTGCACGCGACGGGACGGGACGCGACGGGAAGGGACGGCGCCGAGAAATGAATTAGTCATGGCCACACTCGTGTTTTTTTGCTCCTTTTGTTCAATAATTTTCAATAATTGAAAGGGCTGAAAATGTGGTAAGAGTGCAACTGACAGGTGGTTTGACGATTCTATTTTGATCGATATTGGCGCAATGCACATATGTATGAATGTATGGACATGATGTTGTTGAAACGTGAGAAGTTGAGGAGGAGGAGGAGGGGCAGTCGTCCATACACTTTGTAGGGCAGCCGAGCCCTCCTTTTTCGTGCCTTTCTTGCCCAATTGGCTCAGATTAAGGAATGGAACAAAAGAGAGGCGAAACACACTGACTGCCTTCCATTATACACATGGAATCTTTGTCTTCTTCTTATTCTTATTCGACGTGGTTCATCTCATCTAGAAGCGTCTAATTGGATAGACGCTGTTTTTCCGGGGCTCCGCCCCTCCCGACTCGGTTTACGCTTCGCTTCGCTTCCTTCCTTCCTTCGCTTCCTATTTTTTTTTCGTCGTTCGTTTTCATTATCGACATTTTCAACATCATCATCATCAACACAACACTAGCATGTTCAAAATTGAATTTAGTTGTTTGGTAGTAGTCCATCCATCTATCCATCCATCCACACTTGATATTTACCCTAGCACATGTATCCATTTCATTTCGCCTTTTCGTCTCTCTCTCCTCTATGCCTCCTGCCCAGTCGGTTTCGGTTTTTTTTTCTTGTTTTACTGCCCCCGCCCGCCCCACGGCGAGTTGTTTCTCTTGGCCCATCACATCAGTTATAGGATATAGGGATCGGATGTCATTCGTCGTTGTCTTTTGGGTTGGTTCTACTTTACTTGTCGCACTTGCTTAGGTTAGATTGGTTTTACCTATGTTTTCTGGGCTATCATGCAAAGAAAAACATTGTCGCACTTGCTTAGATTGGTTTTCACCTGTTTCTGCTGGATTCTCTCTTCTATGAGTGTTCTACCCTTTGCCTTGTTTCCCTCCGGTTTGAATTTGTTTTGAAAAACAAATCATCAATCAAATTTGGTGCCAATCAAATCGGTTAAGTAGGCGCTTAGAAAAGTTGCAGACACAAAATTTTCCAAAGCTACAGGAAAATAGATTTTAACCCTTGATATTCGTAATGTCGACCAGCCACGACGATCAAACGCGAACTGAACTTACAAGGGAACTACAAATCCATGAGGGTTGAGAATTTTACCAAACTTTCAGAATCGGTACATTTGAGTACGGTGATTACGAATCTGAATTCACTTTTTCCCCAATCGATCTGGCTTTTCAGAAAATTTGTCTTAAAGTTGGCTCAAAAATTTAGTTGTCAATGGAAATTTATACCATGCGGCCACTCTACCACTGAACCATCCACTGTTGAAAACAAGGGTTCGGAAGGCCAGTCACTATAACGCTGACTCCTCTATTTCTCAGTGAGGCGCTGCACGCTATAAATTTCCATTGACAACTAAATTTTTGAGCCAACTTTAAGACAAATTTTCTGAAAAGCCAGATCGATTGGGGAAAAAGTGAATTCAGATTCGTAATCACCGTATTCAAATGTACCGATCCTGAAAGTTTGGTAAAATTCTCAACCCTCATGGATTTGTAGTTCCCTTGTTAGTATTTCGGAATTTTCATTTTGGTTTCCAAAATATTTAATTTCACGCAGAATTTATACGTGAAATTAAATGCTTCGGAAGCCAAAAGAAAAATTCCGATGTACTGAATTCGGTGGAGCGCGTTTGACCGTCGTGGCTGGTCGACATTACGAATATCATGAGTTAAAACATATTTTCCTGTATCCTTGGTAAATTTTGTATCCGCAACTTTTCTAAGCGCTTACTGAACCGATTTGATTTGCACCAAACTTGATGGGTGATTGACGAAACACTTTCAAACCCAAGGGGCATGACACGAAAGGTAGCATACTCATAGACCTTAGAATCTTGCTGAAACAGGTGAAACTGGGCTAGTGTGCCCCGAAAATCTATTTCGGATAGTGCAAGTTGTTGATGAGAGCCCCAAAAAATTCTGCGTCATCAGTTTGTTGTTTCAATATTTTTTTTCTCAGTTTCTATTAATAACTGCAAAAATATTTTATATTACTTTCTGTGTTTGTTTCATCCTAAACATTTCTGCCCAATATTTGTGTTTACTCACACTTGATCTGCACCGCAACTATCCAAATTTTCAAATAAAGCCGCCTAAACGATCTTTGAACTGGCAAATGCCACTTGGCGAATTTCGGACTAGGTTATGGCGCATATAGGCAGCTATGTGGCTATTAGCCGTTGAAAATCGTTTCTAACCGTTGGAATTGGCTATTAGCCGAAGAAAATGGCTATTAGACGATGAAAATCGCTATTAGCTAAGGAAAATGGCTATTAGCCGATGAAAATGAATAGTTTTCTTTGGAAATGACTATTAGCCGATGAAAATCGCTATTAGCCATTGGAAATGACCGTACGTCATTGAAAATTGGCTGTTATCCGATGAAAATGGATATTATCCGATGAAAATGATTTTTTTCTTTGGAAATGACTATATGCCGATAAAAATGGCTATTAGCCATTGAAAATTGGCTATTGGCACAAGTTGGGCTATTACCAGCTCACGTTTGGCACTGAATAGGCACGAGTTTGGCACTTATCGACATGCTACAGATATCTAGCCACTGAAAAAGATTTTCAAAATGGCTATTAGTTATGGAAAATGATAGATAACCATTACTGACAAATAGCTCGCACAAAATCGGTTGCCACTGCAAGTTTGGCGCTAGTTTGGCAGTATTCGGCGTATATACCAAATTAATTTTTCATCCGCCCGAAGTCCAAACATTTTCCAAAAATAATTGTTGTGCCAATTGACAATTGACGATATAATAATAATCACACACCCTTTATTGGATGGACCTTTTCCTATTCCTTCTCTTTTTCGCCTGCTCTTTGTTCTCTCCGCCATCATTTTTGCCATTTTTTCGCCCCCGTCTCTCCGCCTCGACTCGTAGTTATTTTGACGTTGCAGTGCTGGCCAGGCAGGCAGACAGGTGGAGCGTGAAAATTGGATCTGGTTCGGTTTTTTGTCGTTGAAACGTTAAAAATGCGCTCTACTGAGATCAGAGATGAGCGGGATTGTCTATTGTTTTTTGGTTTCCGTCTTCTTCCATCTATCATCTGATTACGTCTTCCTCGATATTAGATAGCTCGTCAAATTATGCGCATTCGGGTCTCGCCACGACAGTGTATACACACTTGGCACGCAAGTTTACGCGCAGAAATGAGTTTTTTTGTTCGTTTTGAATTTTGATTTATTTTCCGCTCGCCAAAATGGTCAAACGCGCTCCGCTGAAGTCAATGCAATGCGATTTTCATTTTGGTCTCCAAATTATTTCATTTCAAATTGAATTTATACGTGAAATGAAATAATTTTGAGACCAAAATGAAAATCGCATTGCATTGACTTCAGCGGAGCGCGTTTGACCATTTTGGCGAGCCGAAAATAAATCAAAATTCAAAACGAAAAAAAAAAACTCAATTTTGCGCGTAAATTTGCACGACAAGTGTGTATACTCTGTCGTGGCAAGACCCAAATGCACACCATTTAACAAGCTATCTTTCCTCTTCTTTTTTTTTAAATAATTCCATCTCCGATACCGTAGCTTCTTGTAGCACAATGCTCACGTATTCAAAATCGTGGCGATCGATTCGATCGCGGACGGGAAGCCTGTACACGCGGGCACGCAACCGTCTAACATCGTCGTTCCGCGGCGGCTCGAAACCCGACAAACTGTGTGTCGACGGAGCCGAATTTGACGATTCGGCGGTGAGCTGTGTGGGCGAAGAAAAACCAAACGGAAATTTATGAATATTTGAGGGGAAGTGTTCTTTCTGACAGATTGATTGTCGCCGCTGATTTGGAGACTTGGTTTTGAGTCTTGAGCCTGCCTTCCCCCGGGGGACTTTGACACCCCACTCTCTTTTTGTTTACCAGAGTTCTTTTTTTTGCAGCAATCGTCCGAAGTGTGGATCGTCACCGCCGACTTTGACGGACAGGCGGAAGGCCATCTCAAAGTGCACAAGGGAGATCGTGTTGAGGTTTGGTTTCTTTCTTTTTTTTTTTCTTTTTTTCCCCTTTTTTTTCCATTTTTTATAGAAATGGGACAGGGGGCAAAATATCCCGGAAAGACACTTACAAAAACGAGGAATAAGCCCCGCCCCTTTTGGGGCAAAATACCGTGCCGGAGACCAGACTCCCCTGCAAAAGGGGCGTGGCTTATTCTCCATATGATAAAGTGCAATTGTCTAATGGCTATTAGCCGATAAAATGACTATTTTCCGTCGGAAAAGGCTATTAGTCAAAAGATGACCATTTGCCGTGAAAAATTAACAATGGAGCGCGTTTACTTAGCGAACATGATGTTACTAGAATTGTTTGGAATTATACTAGAGCGCGTTTGCCAGGGGCTACTGTAACAGAAAATGCTTCTATTTTTATTTTTCGTGTTTTTGCTTTTTCCAATTGCCAAGTTCATATATCCCTAATGACGCGCGTGCGCGCGCGCGGTTTGCATTTTAAAGTATTTTTCAAAACTTTTCAGTTTTTCCTTTCGAAATTATTTTCGTAGAAATTTATTACGCGCTCCACTGATGACGTGAGACGGTTTATTTTGCATTGTCTGTGCATCTATGTTTTTACCAATTAATCGTCACACGTCAACGATGGAACGCGGAATGTAATTTGAAAAAAAAATGATGTGAAAATAAATGCTTAATTTTTCAATTTTCTTGCTAGTCACATTGAGCTCTGTGACAATTAAATTGCACACATTATAATGGGGGTTACTCAAGGAAAGGCAGAGAATTAGAATAAGAAAATGAGAAAAAAAAATAACCGGGCTGAAATTTGAAATATTTCACTAGGAAGGTACTTTCTGTACGTTTTTGAAAATTCTGGAAACAATTAGAGTGATACTAGAATTTTTGGGGAATTTTTTAAAATCTTAAAAATTCGCAAAAGGCTTCTCATCAAACTTTTGCTACTTTTTGAGCATATTTTTACCTATAAAATCGGCTCTTGGACGTTTTGAAAAAATTTCTGCATTTTGTCGTCGCGGTGTTTGCCATAATTAGTTTAAAAGATTTTAAAGGAAAATTCCATACAAGCCTTTTAAAATGATTGTGTGCAAACACCGCCACGACAAAATGCAGACAATTTTTTTTCGAAACGACCAAAACCCGTTTCACAGGTAAAAATGTGCGCGGAAAATTGAAAAAGTAGAAACTTTTCTGGAAACATTTTGCCGATTTTTAAGATCTTTAAAAATTCCCCAAAAATTCTATTATTTTCGGCCCGCCAAAATGGTCAAACGCGCTCCACTGAACTCAACGCTACGCGATTTTCATTTTGGTTTCCAAATTATTTCATTTCACGTGTAAATTCAATTTGAAATGAAATAATTTGGAGACCAAAATGAAAATCGCATTGCATTGACTTCAGCGGAGCGCGTTTGACCATTTTGGCGGGCCGGCAATATTATCCTGATTTTTTTTTTCAGAATTTTCCAAAACGTACCAGATACTATCTTCCTAGTCAGTTCAAAATTTTGGTCATATTTGGGAGCAGTTTTCAACGCCTAGGCCAAATTTTGCATTTCTAAATTTGCGACACGCAATCCACGCATACTAAACTTTTTTAACAGCGAGAAGGGCGTGGCCATGGTGATCACGACACTGGTTACTGTACCGGCAAGAACGTTAAATATCATGATCCCTTGAAATTTATTTTACGCTCTAGAGAAGGAAAAATTGAAGACATGAAAATATAGAAGTTAGACTGTTAGACAAAACGAGACATTTTGAATTACGAAGATGCGCAGACGAAGAAACGATTTGCGTTATTGATAGAGCGCGAAATGAATTGCTACGGCCCACAATAGTTAGAGCACAGGGACAAATGCGCCCGGACTTGTGGACCTATGCACGAAATAAAAAATGACATTTAAATGAATTAATTTGACTTTTTTTTTCCAATGCACGAAAGCAAGACAATTCAATTTGATTGAATAAATTTGAACGCAGAAAAACGTTCGTGTCGAGATATGATTGTGTCGATTTACGAGATCTCGACACGAACGTTTTTTTGCGTTCAAATTTATTCAATTTAATTGAATTTTCTTGCTTTCGTGCATTGGAAAAGAATGCCAAATTAATTCATTCAAATGGCCTTTTTTATTTCGTGCATAGGTCCATTACAATATTATGCCGCGTCCAAAGTTTAAAAAATTCCTGAAATAACAGGCGGTCACAGTTGAAACCGACATTACTGTAGTTTCTTCGCTGCGGGACCTTTTATGTTTTACCAATTTTTTCTTTTATACTGGAAAATTCAATTTTAAACATTAAAAATCTCGCAGCGAATAAACTAGGGTCTGTTATTTCTGGGATTTTTTTTTTCGAATTTTGGACTGCAAAAAAACCCTAATTTCAGGATTTTTTTTGAACTTTGGACGCGGAACTAAAGTTTTGCGTCCGGGCGCGTTTACTGACTCTGGATAGAATGGATCACTTTTGAATTTGTCTGGATGGGATGCGCTAGAATAATTATTTGCGAAAGTCTTGTCCCACCCAAATGAGACCCAATCACGCCCACCAATTATTTTTTTGTTGTTGTTACAGATTGTCGAAGAGCAGGCGACGGACTGCGCCGATTTTGTGCAAGTGGTACTATGCGATCAGCCGACGAAACACGGACTCGTGCCAGTCTCGATTATTGCGCCACGTTAGTCTTTTGGAAGTTTTTGAGTTTTTTGAAAGTTGTAGAGTTAAAAACAGCTAAATACGCGGGGTGCTGGCGCATGCCTTGTCCAATTGAGACGCAGACGTGAGACGACGTTGACACGCGACGCAACCGCAACGCCTTGGGGTTTGGCGTGAAAATGGCACTCGCCAGCACCCCGTGAAAGAGGTATCATCATCATCATCCATCCATCCATCCATCCTGTGAGCCAACCAACCAAAGAGTTGTGAATAATTCAGCGGCGCCGCATCAGCAGCAGCAGCAGCAAAAACTGGGAAAGAGTGATGACGCGAATTTGTGATGTTTTGATGTGATTGCCTGCCGGTGGTGATGCATGCTCTTTTTTTCATTTCTTCAATTTCCTGACTGACTGGCGGAGAAATGGGAGAAGAAGAAGAAGACGTTGTCTGTCTGTCCGTCCTTGATGTTGTTGTTCTTCTCCTCCTCCACCTCCTCTTCTTCGTGGTATGGGCTCTAATGAGCCGAGCGCCCCCATTCTCATTCATTGCTTTTTTTTCGGTTGATTTTTGTCGTCTTTGTCCTCTGTCTTTGTCTTTTGTTGGTTGTGCCTTTGCCCCCCTATTCTCGAGCATCCAGAAGGAGCCGGAGCAAGACAAACAATCGCCTTCTTCTTCTTCTCCTCCCCACCTCTTCTTCTCAACATTTTTGTTTTGTTTCGCCTTGCCTGCCATCAATTTTGCCCACCACCCCCGTACGGTGTCCAATAGAGCGCATTTCATTTCATTTCCATTTCACTTTTTAATTTTTTTAAAATTTTGGTTGTTTGTTGTTCTGAAGTCTGCCGCAAAAAATTGAAAAATGGCGGGAAAATAGGCTCGGGGATGTTTTGAAACGAGGTGTTTTGAAACAAGGCGTTTCGCAACTGAGACGTTTTGAAACTGGGACGTTTTGAAACTGGGATGTTGCGAAACTGAGACGTTTCGAAACTTGGAAAAATTTTGCATTCATCGCGGTGTTCGCACTCGACGAAGGATTGCAGAGCGAACACCGCACCGAAAAATAGCACCAAAGTTTCGAAACCTGCCATTTTGAAACTGGGACGTTTCGAAACTTGTTGCATATTTGCAAAATACTGATGGTTTTAAATTCGCAAAAAAAAAAAAAACAATTGGGACGTTTCGCAACGTTCCAGAGTCAAAAATTGCTCTAAAGTTTCGAAACGTCCCAGTTTCGGATTGTCCCGGTTTCGAAACGTCCCAGTTTTTATGAACTAAGAGGTTTTGAAACTTTGGTGCGTTTTTGCGGCATACTGATGGATTTGAATTCCCGAAAAATAAAAATAAGTGATAAAAACGAAAAAAAACCAAATTCGCGTGTGTTTTGGGCTCTAGGACGTTTCGAAACCTGCCATTTCGAAACTGGGACTTTTTGAAACTTTAGTACATTTTTAGCGCTGTTCCCACGAATTCGTGTGTGTTTTGATGTCAATAGGCGGAAAACTCACGCAAAAATGCAAAAAAGTTTCGAATCGTCCCAGTTTCGCAACCGACCAGTTTCAAAATGTCTCAGTTTCGAAACGTCCCAGTTTTGAATTGCCCCAGTTTCGAAACGTCCTTATTTTGAATCGTCCTAGTTTCGAAACGTCCCATTTTCGAATCGTTCCATTTTCGAAACGTCCCAGTTTCGAATCGTCTTAGTTTCGAAACGTTCCAGCCGCTTTTTTACCTGTCATTTTCCAGTTTATTGCCCACGACCTCTGTGTAAAAATTGTGATGCAATGTGAATAATGAAAATGTTGTACTTTTTTGCTAGTCCACGCTGCCCGGAACATTGATGATGCAAATGCGCTCCATTGCTTCTCTGCGTCTCCTCTTCGTATCCGTTTCAACACAGACGAGTCGCTATGCAGCTATATGAAGCCTACGGTAGAAAAGTGACTCTGCGCAATTTAAATTGGTTTTTCTAAAGTTTCGTCCAACACACACTGTGGTCCAGTAGAGCGCAGATGCTCGCCACACTTTTTTTTTGACACATCTGGTCGCTGCGTTGTTGTTGTTTTATTTTTTTTAATTTATATCCGTCGCTTTGCTCTCCTCTTCCCCCCTCTCTGGCTCTCTGGCCCTGGCTCAGAATCTCTGGATTTTTTTTTTGAGATTTTTTTTTTCATTTCAATTTTAAATTCACACGGATATCTAGTGCCTGATTTTCAAAGACAAAGCTTAGCGATTATTAAAAAAACGCATATCGTTTTCCGATTATTTGATTCTTTCAAAGTCCAAAAAATGCACTTTTCGCGACGGATGCGTCGATTTACGTGTTTGCGTATCCGGAATTGAATTTACGACAAAAAATTTGAAAAAATGTCGTGAAGTTAGGTGCCAAGTACGCAGACAGACCCAAATTCTAAATTGAGGTTATTTTGAAAGCGGATAGAGTTTGCGCGTCAATTCACGTGTCTGCGTACCCGGTCTTTAATTTTACGACATTTTTCTTAATGTCGTAAAGTTTAATGCCGAGTACGCAGACACGTGAACTGGGGCGCAAATTCAAAATTTTGGCGGATATATGGCTATTAGCCGTCTTATCCAGTTATTTCTATACCCAAAATATTGTGAAAACAAAAAAATTGCAACGCGGTGTTTGCGTATTTTTGAAATTCAAATGGCAATGGGATAAATAGCATGGGAAATGAAGAGATTCGTTCCCTTTTTCGTTTGAATTTTAAAAGTACGCAAACACCGCGTTGCAATTTTTTTGTTTTCACAAGAAGGTCGCTTAATTTGCGCGTAAATTCACGTGTCTGCGTACCTGGCATTCAACCTTACGACACAACACGGAAAACCAGAAAATTGGTAACTCGAAATCGGGGAAAATTGACACGCTCACGCGCAATTACGGACCACGCAACATTTTAAAGTCTGAAAATTGTCATGGTCCGCAATTGCGCGTGAGAGTGTCAGTTTTCAAAAAAAAATTTTGAAAAAATCTCGTAAAGTTTAATGCCGAGTACGTAGACACGTGAACTGACGCACAAATTCATGGGCAATTTTCGGCGCTAATTCATCGGATATAGGCAGCTACTTGGCTATTAGCCACATAGTTTGACTTTAAAATGGCAGCTAGCCGTTGAAAATGGCTAGTAGCCATCCAATATGACAGATAGCTATTACTGGTGCCTAGTTGGCATCTAGTCAGCGATCTGCGAGGGATTTGCAATATTAAAGTGGGAGTCAGAGCTGGCTAATAGCCAAACATTCCCTGGGTCTCGCAATGAACGAGTTTTTCCATTGAACATGAAATCCAACAAAAAAAAACACATTATTATTGGTTTCCTAGGAACGTTTAAGCCCCTCACCCACCCTCGCCCCTTTCAAATTATTAACAAGAAAAACAATGGGCCCCTCCCTCATAATCCCCCATTTTTTTTTCCACAGACGATTATCTAGAGCCCAGCCAGCCCGTTGGCACTTTTTTTTCTTACTTCCTTTCCTGCCTTGTTGGTCACTTTCTCACGTCTCCTTTGCTCCTAACGTCTTCTTCTTCTTGGCACCGCACGTCGTCGTTTTTTTTTTCATTCCATTTACGTCTTTTGAAGAAATGTAAAATGTTTCACGCCGGAAATGTGGCTACTTTGCACACGCATTAGTCGACGCAGCTTTGCTCCCTCCCATCCACTGATATAAGATTTCAATTATCACACTTTACCATCTCTGCCAATTTCCTGGGGTGAAAGCTATCAAAAAGTGGCTGGCGGTGGCTTTTGTTTGCTCTCACCCTTCACCTCCTCCTCCTACTTTCTCACCGAACGAAAAACGAAAAAAAAAAGAAGAAAAGAAGTGATAAAAGATTTTTGTGAGCAGAAGCAGACGCGCAGACAAATTGATTGAAAAATCAAGAGCTCTGACCGAGCTCAGAGAAGCAGAGAGAGAGAGAGAGAGAGAGGGGGGGGGGGGGGGTGAAAGTTTAGTTTACAAAACTCTTGGTTCTTTCTTTATATTTATTTCTCATTCTTCTTATTCTTTCGCCAAGAACTTTGTTCGAAACGGGAGTTCACTTGGATCAGGTTGTGGGATTAACTAGGCGAATTCTGGTCGTTGAGATTATTTTTTTTTTTTCGATTTTTGAAGAAATAGTGGTGTAGATTACGATTTTCCAATCTAATTAGACTCGAAACAGTTTTTGTCAGATGCAGACTAATTTAGTGTAGATTTAGGGCGAAGATGTTACAGTATAATTAGACGCAAACAATTTTTTGTCAAATCAGGACCTAGTTAGTGTAGATTTACGCTGGAGGTTTTCAAGTCTAATTAGATCTGAAATCATGCATGCTTTTCATAGTTTTTCTTGGCTATATTTGGGTCGATTTAGTGTAGATTTACGTCGAAGATTTTCCAGTCTAATTAGACGCAAAAAGGTGCATGATTTTCATAGTTTTTCTTGCCCGTTTTTACGCCCATTTACACGAGGACCCTGTTAGAAATTCTCGATTCTAATTAGATGTGAAGAATTATTAGTCGAAGACTAACTTAGTGTAGATTTACGCTGGAGGTTTTTGAGTCGAATTAGACGTCAAAAATTGCAATTTTCGTTGTTTTTCCGGGCTTTTCCGGGCCGATTTACACTCCGATTTGACACCATTTTAGTGTAGATTTACGGCGGAGATTTTAATTCTTATTAGACTCTGAAATTGCGAAATTTCATGATTTTTCTGCTGTTTTTTAAGCCCATTGAGTGTAGATTTACGGTGGATATTTTCGAGTCTGATTAGACGTGAAAAATTACAAAATTTTCAAACATTTTGGCCTTTTTATTTTGCACCAATTTACCCCAAAATGTCATGTTAGTGTAGATTTACGGCGGATATTTTTGAGTCTAGTTAGATGCGAAAATCTAGGGTTTTTCATAGCTTTTCTGAGTTATTTTTGAGTCAATTAAGTGTTCATTCATGCCCCTAATTAGACGCGCAAAAGTGGAACATTTTTAACATTTTTCCGGGATTTTAAAAGTAGATTTACACAAAAAAAAATGGTACACTGTTAGTGTAGATTTACGGCGGAGGTTTTTAAGTCTAATTAGATTTGCAAATCGCAAACTTTTAATAGGTTTTCTTGGCTATTTTCTGGTCAATTTAGTGTAGATTTACGGCGGAGATTTTTGAGTCTAATTAGACGAGCAAAATGCGAAAGTTTTCATGATTTTTCCGGGAATTTTTAAGTCGATTTACGCAAGGAAATGGCAACTTGTTAATATAGATTTACGGCGGATATTTTCGAATCTAATTAGATTTAAAAAATTGCAAAAATTTCTAACATTTTGGCCTTTTTTTTGCACCAATTTACCCCAAAGTGGTGTCATGTTAGTGTAGATTTACGGCGGATGTTTTCGAGTCTAATTAGATGCTGAAAATAGCTGAATTTCGATAGTTTTTTCGGCTATTTTTACGCGCATTTATTGTAGATTTAGCTACGAAATTTTCGCGTCTAATTAGATGCGAAATTCGTGAACTTTTGATACGTTTTCTGAGCTATTTTTGGGTCGATTTAGTGTGATTTTACACCAGAAAATTGTGTACTTTTCAACATTTTTTTGGGGTTTTTAAAGTGGGTTCACACAAAAATGGCTCTCTGTTAGTGTAGATTTACGGCGGATATTTTTGAGTTTGATTAGATGCGAGATTCGACACTTTTTGGGCTCTTTTCGCGAGGAAATACCCCAAAAATGACACAGTTTTAGGGTGGATTTACGCCGGAGATTTTCGAGTCTAATTAGACACGCAAAATTGGAAAATTTTTAACATTTTTCCTGGGTTTTTTAAAGCCATTTCATACCCCAAAATGACCCCGCTAGTGTAGATTTACGTCGGATATTTTTTTGAGTCTAATTTGACTCGAAAATAATGTTCATCCATGACGAAAGCAAGTGCGCTCCACGAAACTTGGTACTTCGTGATTTTCAATTTGATTTTCAAATAATTTCATTTCACGTATAAACTCGGCTCTGGGACGTTTCGAAACTTTTGCGCATTTTTTCGGTGTACTAGTGCATTAAAATTTTCAAAAAAATATAAATAATTGATAAAAGCAAAAGATAAAAACCAAATAAGCGTGCGTTTTGGTGTCAATTGGCAAAAAACGATACGCAAAAATGCAAAAAAGTTTCGAAACGTCCCAGAGCCGAGTTTATACGTGAAATGCAATTATTTGAAAACCAAATTGAAAATCACGAAGTATTAAGTTTCGTTGGAGCGCATTTGCGTTTTTCAAGGATGGACAATATTTTTCCATCAATTTTGTGTATATTTGCGGGCCCTAACACGTCACTATCTTTTATTTTTATTTTTTTCTTTTTGTTGAAATCGACTTTTGTTCTTGTTCCCAAAGTGGCGAAAGTATCATAGATTGTTACACTTGGCGGGCGTGTTGGACGAAGAGAAGAAGAAGAAGAATATGTTCTTCTTCTTCATTTTTGCCACTTGTTGTTGTCTCGATTATTGACGCCTTCTTCTTCTTCGTTTTGTTCTTCTCATTACTGCCCACTGATAAAGGGACTTGGATTTTTGTTTTGTTTTGTTTTTCTTTTTTTCATCACATGCTTTTCACTTGACCTCGCGCTTTCTCTTTCTCTGCCAGCCGGCGACCTCGCCGATTCACGAGCTCTCTCGGCGCTTTGAATTTCGCAAATATCGGCGCGGAGCCACATGTCTGCCGGTCTCTGCGATCCCCGTGCACACTCGGCTGATTTTTTGGTTGGGGCGCAGTGTGTGTGCTCATCAAAATTGAGCACTAGGCGCCACTGCTCGGGTGCGCAGCAGACTGCCATTTTTTTTTCTTCCAATAGTTTTTATTTTTTATTTTATGTTTTATGTTTTGTTGATGGACCCTTCATTAGTGCTTTCCTGGTCCTGGCAGGCGAAGAATGAATGTGCGTCATACCCAATTAATTGGACGCGAAGAGCCCCTCCTGCCAACCGAGGTCAGAGAGCACCATATTGACAGGTTTCAAAGAACGAGCACCTTTTTTTTTTTTTTTGTTTGGATGTGTCAAAATTGTTTACTCTTTTCCCTCTTTTTCTCCTCTTCCCACTCTTTTAAAACCCAAAATCTCAAACTTTTCGAAACCTTGTAGCTCCCGCCAATGATACGACGCTCAAAAACTGTCGAAGGCAGCACAGACTCTGCGCCAGACACTGGCGGCAGTGGCAGTGGCACCCTAAAATCGCCGAGCCGCAAGTCGTCGTCGAAAAAAGAGCGCTGGTCGTTTGCGCTGAAAGGACGCTGGTTCTCGCTGAATCGCCACGACAATGGCGTGGCGATTGTGCAGCCGGCGAGAACGACGCTGGGTGGTGGTGCAAATCAAAATGGTAAATTAAGAAAAGTTGGCTCACAGTTGGCTTGGGGTCGGGGATGATGGTGAAATTGTGAAACTTGTAGAAAAAGTTTAATATTGTGAAAACAAAAAAATTGCAACGCGGTGTTTGCGTACTTTTGAAATTCAAACGAAAATGGGAACAAATCTCTTTATTTCCCATGCTATTTCTTTCATTGTCGTTTGAATTTCAAAAGTACGCAAACACCGCGTTGCAATTTTTTTGTTTTCACAATAAAATGTAGAAAAAAACAGTGCCGAAGTTTTGCAAAAATGGCGGGTTTTTGTTGTAGGAAAATGTAGAAATCCCAAAAACAGGTGTTTGCGTACGCGGAATTAAGATTTACGGAATTTTTTCGAAACCTTAGCAAAGCCCCAAATTCATGAAAATGAAAAATAGAACCGAGGATCAAGCTCCGCCCCTTTCTTTCAAGTTTCCGCTCCAAAGTTTCTAGAGTTGTATAAAATGAAAAAAAAAACAGTGCCGCAGACTTGCAAAAGGGGCGGGGCTTGTTCCTCGTTATTGAAACTTTCACCGGTTTCAAAACTGGCAGAAGCGGGAAAAACGCGAAGCTGGTGAAATCAAACCCGTAGAAAAATGTCAAAGAAATACGGTGCCGCAACCTTGCAAAAGGGGCGGGGCGTATTCCTCGTTTTGGAAATTTTTTCACCAATTTCAAAACTCTAACAGAAGCGGGAAAAATCACGAAAACATGAAAGTCAAAACCTTGAAAAAAAAAGCCAATAACCGAAAAACAAGCTCCGCCCCTTTTTTGCAAATCTGCGGCACGAGTTTTCTAGAAGAATCGTTATAGAATAACAGTGCCGCAGACTTGCAAAAGGGGCGGGGCTTACCCCATTCGGTTTTACCTTGTTTCGACGCTCTGACAGAAGCGGTCAAACCCGTGGAAAAAAGTAAAAATCCGAGGAACAAGCTCCGCCCCTTTCTGCAAGTATGCGGCGCAAGTTATCTAGAGGAATTTCTATTGAAAAACAGTGCCGCAAACTTGCAAAAGGGGCATGGCGAGAGCTCGATAAAGGCGAAAAAAATGCCCAAAACCAGGGAACAAGCCCCGCCCCTTTTGCGAGAGGAAATATTAAAAAAAAAATGCAAAAAATAGTGCCGCAGACTTGCAAAAGGGGCGGGGCTTGGTTCCTAGGTTTTGTTCAATTTTCCCGGTTCTGAGACTTTTTCCCATGCTTTGAGACTTTGAAAATTCCGAATACAATGTCAAAACCGAGGAATAAGCTCTGCCCCCTTTTGCAAGTATACGGCACTGTTTTTCTAGAGGGAGTTTTATAGAAAAACAGTGGCGCAGATTTGTTTGCAAAAGGGGCGGGGCTTGTTCCTCGGTTTTTGAAATTTTTCCTTATTTTGGAAAAAAAGTCGTGAAGTTCAATGCCGCGTACGCAAGCACGTGAACCAACGCGCAAGCTCATTCTAAGCTCCGCCTTTTTTAGTGGAAATGCAGTTTTTTTTTTGGTATTTTTAACTCTATAAATTGCGGAATAACGTTGTAATAATCTACAGTACCCAGACGGCAAATTTTTCTACCTAAATCACTTATGGGTACGGTAGGTATCGTCAAAAAATGCTAAAAATTGGCAGTAATTTTTTGAAATTTTGACTTGCAACAGTTAAAAGACCTATTAGGTGTTTGCGGACCTTAGGCTCCGCCCCTTTTTAGTTAGTTTTTTTTCAATAGGAACGAAATTGAGGAAAACGGGGAATAAGCCCCGCCCCTCCTGAGGCATCAAATTGTGCCGCGAATTGTAATTGTAATTACAAATGGGCGGGGCTTATTCCCATGTTCATTTTTTTTTTTTGCTTGAGTTTGGTAAAAAAAAAAGCTTTGAAAAAATAAATGGGTGGAGATAAACATTAATTAAAAATTGAACAAAATAAAGTCAAGTTTTAATATTTTCTCATTTTCAGCAGAATCTGGAAGTGTCCCTGACAGGCCCGACGATTCGACCGGATCGTCTGGCACGAAGCATCGGAAATCGTTGCGGTGAGTCGCTTTTCTTGTCCCCCCTTTTTTTTTGCTCTTTTTTTATTTTATTTTATTTCCATTTTCCGCCCTCTCCGCCTCCTATTTTCCTTTTTTTTCCTCTTTTTTTTTGTCGATCCTCAACAAAAGGAAGTGGCCACTTGAAGGCGTCGTGCTGAATGGAGGAGGGTGGAGAAGTAGACTCGCATTTTTTCTTCCCTCTACTTTTTTCGAATTTTTATATTCTGCACGAAAACGTCTTTGCCATTTTGAAGACGACGTCGTTATTCGATTCAGAATCAGCGCCTCGTTGTTTCACTTCCTCTTTTCTTTTTTTTTTGAGGCTCTGCTCTGCTCAGAGTTGCTCCTATTTTTCTGGGTCCAATCACAAAAAACTTGGCCCTAACAATCTCTCTTGATTGCCTAGAGCTCTTGCGCAACAGGCTTGCCCACGCAATTCAATATTTTTTTTTCTTCAAAATCCCCTCAAGCCTCACTTATTATAACAAAATTATGCATGCCCAATGAGCAATAATATTTGTACAGCGGTGTCCGATTACTTTTTTTTCGTTTTCTTTGAGCAGTAAGAAAATGTTGGGGTTTTTCTTGAAAAATTTTTCTCATTTTAATCCAAAAAAATGAATTTTAAACAAAAAATCTAGGGAGAATGCATTTGCGCGTCGAATCAGGTGTCTGCGTACTCGGCATTGAATTTTACGACTATTGTTCAGACACCTGAAACGACGCGCAAATACGTACAAATCTGGATTTTAAAAAATTCCAAAATTTTGAATTTTATCGAGTTTTTTATTCACTTGCGCGTCGATTTAGGTGTCTGCGTACGCGGCGCTGATATTTACGACACTTTTAAGGGTGTGCAGGCACCTAAAAAACCACACGCAAATGCGTACACATCTGGATTTAAAAAATCTGAAATTCTGCATTTTTTTCGAGTTTTGTATGTATTTGCGCGTCGATTCAGGGGTTTGCGTACGCGACACTGAACTTTACGACACTTTTAAGGGTATGCAGACACCTAAAACGACTCCCAAATGCGTACAAATATGGATTTAAAAAATCTGAAATTCTGAATTTTTGTCGAGTTTTGTATGTATTTTCGCGTCGATTCAGGTGTATGCGGACGCGGCAATGAGCTTTACGACACTTTAAAGGGTGTGCAGACACCTAAAACCACGCGCAAATGCGTACACATCTGGATTTAAAAAAATCTAAAATTCTGAATTTTCGTCGAGTTTTGTATGCATTTGCGCGTCGATTCGCGTGTCTGCGTACTGGACACTAGACTTTACGGCATTTTTCAGAGTGTGCAGACACTCAAAACGACTCGCAAGTGCACACTAATGTGAATATTTAAAAATCCAAAAAATCGGAACATTAATCGGGATTCGTATGCATTTGCGCGTCAATTTAGGTGTCTGCACACTTCTTTGAAAAGTGTCGTAAAGTTGAGTGCCGAGTACGCAGACACTTGAATCGACGCGCAAGTGCATACGAATTTTTTTAAATCCAGATTTCTACGCCTTTGCGCGTCGTTTCACGTGTTTGCATATCCGGCACTGGAATTTACGACATTTTTGCAGCAAAAAAACCAATTTTTGACATAACATTGAATGCCGATTGTGCAGACATGTGAAACGACGCGCAAATTAATTATGAATAAGTTTGATATAACAATGACCGTAATCTCTATCGTGCTGAAACATGTCTGTAAAATTCATTTTTCTGCCATTTTAATGCAGAAAAATTTATCCGTTTTTTTTTTTCGCGATATGTATGCCTTTGCGCGTCGTTTCACGTGTCTACGTACTTGGCACCGGACTTTACGACATTTTTGCATGAAACCGTTATTTTTCGTATAATCAGATGGCGGGTCTGCAAACAAACGATCTGACGCGCAAATACCCGCAGTTTTTTTCAATTTTTAATCGATATTACGTATTTGCTATGGTGTGACACTTTTGGGTAAATGAAAACACGTATTTCCTCTCATTTTACCGCGAAATGTCTGGCAAATAAATAATATTTGGAAAAATTACAAAAAAAAAACGGAGTTTTCAAATTTTGTTCGTAAAGTTAGATGCCGAGTGTGCAGACACGTGAATCGACGCGCAAATGCAAAATTTTTTGAAAACTTGGTGTTAAAATGACTGTAAATTTCAGTGATAAAGCTCTGAATTTTCAGTTTTTGTCTGTAAAAAGTGGCCTGATATCTGAAAAAAATTTTGCTCTAGAAAACGCTTTTTTTAGCTGGGTGGGCGCATTTTTCTTTTTTCTTTTCTTTTTTTTTGTTTCTTTTTTCCCCGTTTTTTTTGCGCCCCCGATTATCAGCGTTATCAGCTGCTTCTCCTCCCCCGCCGCCGCCACCATCTGATTTTTCGCTGACTCATGGCTATTTTTTCCTGATTTTCGTTCCGGAAAAGCTGCAGGAAATGATGTGCGGATTGCTCAGGTTTGTGCTTTTTCTAAAGAGTCGGAATGAATTTTCTTTCTTTTCCCGCCGCCAATCAACTCTAATTTGCCGCGCATTGTCCTCTGTTGATGAAGTTGATGAAGTTGAAGACGTGGGGAAGGAATTGATTGGTGGTGACTCATCCTCTGCAAGCGGTAGTTATGACTGGAATGCAAAACGGGTCTAATTTGTTCTTTCTTCTTTATTATCCCCTTCGCTCTTCCTTGTCCGGGCTCGTCGTCCTCGTCGTTGTCCATCTATTTTCCATCCGAATCGAATTATGGCTGGCACAGCACAGCAGTAGCAGCACACACACACACAACACAATCGAATCAACCCGCCTCTTTCTTTCTTTTTTTTTTCTTTCCGTTTTTCACTTTTTGGCGTTTTTTTCAATGTTTTCTTTTTTTTTGTGTGTGTGCCTCTGCCATTTTGGGGGTCTGTATTTTTATAAACATTCGCTCACTCGCTTTGTCGCCTCACGACAAACATCATCCATAACTTTGCGGGGCAGGAAAAACATCAAAAAACACGGGGTCCTTTTGCCAAAAGGAATTAATCTGTGCCCTCGTCTCGCGTTGCCGACGTTGATGCCCACGCATTCTACATACTTTTGAGGCGTGAAGAGGAACAAGAAGAAGAACAAGAAGAAGACGAAGACGTAGCAGAAGAAGAGAAGAAAAAAACGGGAAAGTAAAACGATTTGTCCATCCCTCCCTCGTATTCTCTCTCCCTGTGTTTATTCATCTAAACTATTGATTTACCGACGAGATGCCGTGCGCAAATCTGATGCCACGTTGCAAACAAGAGTTCAGGTGCGTAACGTCACTTTCTTTTCTTTTTTTTTCATAAAAACGGGCGCCCCGGGTGTTTGTGTATTTTGTCCTCCCTTCTCTCTCTCTCTCTCTCCCTCTCTCGGCTACTACAGGAGAAAGAACAAGGAATTTTGCGGACGTTCCGCGGAAAATGAGTGGGCGATAAAGAGAGGACGAGTAACGAGATTAGCAATTGTTTTCATACTAACTGCAAATTTTTTTTATATAAAACGAACTAGGACGAACACACTGTAATTAAATTCCAACAATAGGTGAGCAGCGCTCGCATTTTTGTTGTTCGACTCGTGTCTTTGACATCTAGAATTAGATTTACCTGGTGGTGTTTTGCTGTTCCTTTTCTTCTTCTTGTTCGAATTTGTTGTTCAAGCTTCCGGTTGACAGACGAATTTGGTAGTGGCTTAGAGGTTTTTCTTGGTGAGCTTCGATCAAGAGTCAGTTTTCATCTTGAATGGTCTATATTCCTTCGATTCGCTTTTTGGGACGAGATTCTCGAGCTTGACACCTTGGAACTTTGACTTTTAGCGGCTAATCTATGGGTTGTGACAGCTAGAATTGGATTTACATGGCGGATCTTTGCATGGGGGGGGGGGGGGGGGTTCCAGACTACGGTTAACAGCAAAAATTGACAGTTGCCTACCGGTTTTTTTCCTGGTTCATGAGGATTTAGTTCATAGGAAAGCTCGGTCATGGTTGCCTGACGAGTTAGGCCATCGATAATATCGGTTATCAAGTCCGAAAGTGGTGTCAAAAGAAATTAGAGGGGCGTGGATTGCTGTCGAATTTCGTCAGGGTTATCGGTGTTGGGTCAGTGGGCTAGACTCGTTGGTGACATCTAGAATTAGATCCACCCATGCTTTTTGCTTTTCTCCAGTCGATTGTTAGCTGAACAGCCAAATTAGAAAGTGAATTATCGATTTTTCTGAGTTTACGGGCATCTAATTGTTGTTAAAACTTGACCATTGTCGCCTAATGAGCTAGCGAATTGATGATGTCAGTTGTCAAGTGCGAAAATGTGGTCAGAAGCAATTAGAACGGTGTGGACCTTTAGAAATTGAGTCCTCAGTCTGTCTAGGGATGGGCTAAGCAATTATCGGACATTGTCAGGGACTCCTCGGCTTTTTCAGTTTACCGTTTTTTTGTCAGTGGGCGCTAGACTCGTTGCTGACATCTAGAATCAGACCTACCTGGTCTCGTTGCTATCCTTCAGGCGATTGAGAACTGAACAGGCAAAATTGAGAGTGGCCTAACGGTTTTTCTGAGTTTATGGGCATCTAGTTGTTGCTAAAACTTGGCCACGGTCATATGACGACCAATAGAATGAATCGTTTCTGTTGTCAAGTTCGAAACTGTGGTCAGAAGCAATTAGAGGGGCTTGGACCTTTAGAAATTGAGTCCTCAGTTTGTCTAAGGCCGGGCTAAACGGCTATCGGACTTGGTGAGAGGCTCATCGATGTTTCTTAGTGGTTTAACGATGTTTGTCAGCGGCCTAGACATGTTGGTAGTAATAGTCGTGTTTCCAACCTCCTGGCATACTGGGCAAATGGGTCGAGCATTTTCAGTTGGCTCGTAGGGCTTTGTTTCCAGATCGTCGGGCTTTGAAAATGGGCTGGCGTCTGTCTATTTCTGGGTTATCGGGTGTTTCCTGGAGCCTAGTCGTGCTTTTCGAGATTTTCGGGTTTTCTAGCCATCAGATTGCCAGGCACCAACCCTCGGAGGAAGGCTGACGCATTCTTTTGCCGGAAAAAAGTGCTTATCGGACTATATTAGAAGCTTGTCCGCTTTTCCGTTGGTTAATGGTGTTTTCCAGGCAGTCGAAAAGTTTTTAAGCGTTAGTCGGGTTTTCTAGCCTTCAGTTTGCCGGGCATCGACCCTCAGATTTCGTATAACATTCGTTTGCTAGAAAAAAGGGGTTGCCGAACTTCTCCAGAGGCTTTTCTGCCTTTTTCTGGATTATCAGTGGTCCTAGACGTGTTGTCGTTCTTTTTGAGCCTGCTTGCTCGCCTTCAGACCTGACGGTATTTTTCATGGCCTCGGCGTGTTTGTAGTTATAGTCTCGGGATCGAAATTTATCAGTTGAGTACGTCGATTGGCCAGCGGGTCTAAGATAGGGTAGTGAGTTTTCAGTTTTTCGAACATTGAGCCTTTTGCGGACACTGTCGTCGTCGGTTTCTTCCTCGTCACTTTTTTTCCTCCTCCTCCTCCTCCCACCCCTCTCCGTACTCTTCATGTGCTTGACGGCCCCGTTTTCACTTACTTACTGCTCCATTCCGGTGCTCCTATCCATTTTTTTTTTCGCGCGCGTGCTTTTCTTTTTGTTTCACCCGACGAGTGGAAGCATTTAATGAAGTGGACCGACCGGGGGGCTCTTGGAGCCCGGGCTCACTCTTCTTCTTCTTCTTCTTCTTCTGCTCCTTCTTCCACAAACGAGTCGTAAAACTCGGGAGACCCCTTATTTTTTGCTCGTTGAGCAAAGGAGAAGACGATGACGGCGTCGTCTTCTTCTTCTCCTTATTCTGCTTCCTTCTCGTCCTCGTCCTCGTCCTCGCCTTCCTTCACATGCACACATTAGTTTTATGTTCGCGAAGAGCTCATTTATAATCCGCCGAGCGAGTCTGCGGATTTGCCGTTTTTTATTTTATTTTTTATATTTTTTATTAGTACTATAAAAGATGGCAAAGACGAGAAGAGAGGGAGCTCGATCTTTTTTTTTAATTTCCTGTCAGTGTCAGAATAAGCTGGCAAAAGGAGAAGACGTGAGGAGAAGACGCGAAAAGATTAGGTGGCGAGATTGTGTTCATGGTCCGTCGTCGGTTTTTTTTTTCTGTTTTGTCACTAGAAGTAGTCGTCGTGGAGCACTTTGCAAACAAAAAAGTCGTCGTCGTCAATTTATGCCATTCCGGTGGTCGCGCCGAGACGTGGCATAAGTGATGGATCATAAAATATTTATTCACTCGATTCGCTTCATCTCTCTCACTCTCTTTATCTCTCTATCTTTCTCTTGGGCTGCTACGGAGAGTGTTTTCATTCGCAAATTGGTTCTTTTCCATCCTCTTCTCTGCTTTTTCTTTCATCATTCTGGAGCATCCACGTCATTCGAAAGGAACTGGGAGTTTTTCGGCGTGGATATGGCTATTAGCCGATGAAAATGGCTATTAGCCGTTGAAAATCGTTCCTTCACGCTCAATATGGCTATTAGCGATTGGCAACGATTATTCGTCGGTTAAAATGGCTATTAGCCATCATTGGCGCTTAATTGGCACCTATTCGGCGATCGGCACGAGCTGGGTTACATTCAGCCCGAGTTTGGCTCCGAATTGGCACGAATTTGGAAGCTGTCGGCACTTAATCATGATCTAGCCACTGACGTGCCTTTGAAAATAGCTATTAGCTGTTAAAAATGGCAATCAGCCGTTCTGAATGGCTATGGGCCGTTGAAAATGGCTGCCATCAATGGCACTTGGTTGGCACCTATTCGGCGATCGGCACGAGCTGGGTTACATTCAGCCCGAGTTTGGCTCTTAATCGGCACGATTTCGGCAGCAATCGGCGCTCAAGCGTGAGCTAGCCACTGAAGTGCGTTTCAAAAAAGGCTGTTAGCCGTTCAAAATGGCTGTTAGCCGTTTAAACAGGCTATTAGCTGTTGCCTATGGCCCGTTAAAAATGTCTATTAGCCTTCGGAAATCGTTCGTTGGCGTTCAAAATGGCTATTAGCCGTTAAAAACGACTCCTTGTCGTTCACAATGGCTATTAGCTGTTGAAAATCTTTTTTCAACATTTAATATGGCTATTTGCCGTTAGAAACGGTTCCTTGTCGTTGAAAATAGCTATCAGCCGTTCAAAATGGATATTAGCCTTTGAAAATGGCTATTAGCTTTTGAACGTCGTTTTTTGGAGTTTAAGATGGCTATTAGCCGTTGAAAGTGGATTTTAGCCTTCGAATATCGTTCTTTGGCGTTCAGTATGACTAGTAGCCGTTGAAAACTATGCTTTGTCGCTGAAAATGGCTAATAGCGAATGAGAATGGCTGTTAGACGTTGGTAACAATTCCTTGTAGTTGAAAATGGCTATTAGCCGTTTCAATTGGCTTTTAGCCTGCGGAATTCGTTCTTTGGCGTTCAAAATGGCTATTAGTCGGTGAAAATGGCCATTAGCCGTTGGAAATTGCTGTCAGCCGCTGAAAATGGCTATTAGCCACTATTAGCGCATAGGTGGAATCTGATTGGCGATCGGCTCGAGTTTGGCCATACCCAGCCCAAGTTTGGCACTGAATCGGCATGAGTTTCGCACTTAATCGGCGATCGGCACAAGTTTGGCTATATTCAGCTCCAAATTGGCACCAAATCGGCACGATTTTGGCACCGAATCAGCGCACAAGCTGAAGTTCGCCACCGTAGACGGATATCGCCAGAAATTGCCCGATACGTCAGCTCAATTTTGGCACCGAACGGCTATTAGCCGGCCGAGAAGATCAGCTCGGATCGTTCGTTGACGATTCCCCTTTTCGAATGTGTCGTGCTTGTTTTTGTTGTTGTCGCCGTCGTCGTGTCCAGCCAGAAGAGTGAGAGGCGACGAGAAGGACGAGCTTTGCTACTTGTCCCTTGCCTCCCTCGCGCTTCTCTTTGCTGCTCCTGGCTCTTTTTTTTTCTCTCTCTCTCTCTCTCTCTCTCTCTCCTGCTCCTGCTCCTCTCCTGAGCAAAGTTGTTGCCCTGCGGCACCCATCCCGCGGTGCCGAAGACTCGGGTTGTGAATGATGCGGAGAGCCGCTATAAGTACAGGGTGGCCGATAAGTATAGGACGTTTTGAAAGTGCTCCCATTTTTTCAATTTGAGGATTTTTCGAGAACAACCTTTATTAAACAACAAAAAATAAGCAGAAAATTTGATTTTACAAGAGAATTTCGAAGTTGGATCCACGAGCTTTGACACAGGCTCTCAAACGTTTCTTCACCGAATTGACAGTGCGCCGCAGGTATCCGTCGTCGATCGAAGCCCTTCAAGTCATCGACAGTAGCAAAAACTTTTCCCGCGATCTTCCCTTCCAACATGCCCCAAACGCTGAAATCCATCGGATTGAGATCCGGGCTGGAAGCAGGCCACAAGTTCTTGTCCAGGAATCCAGGGAAATGCGCCTCCAAGACGGCCAATGTCGATCTCGAGCCATGGGACGGTGCCCAGTCTTGTTGAAGGATAAATGGACCACCAGCAAAGTGCCGTCGAAGAATTCGAACCGTCGAAGACGAAATTTGAAGGCGTCGAGCGATCTCAGCACTTCCGAGGCCTCTCTTGAACAAGAGTTCAATGGAAGGACGATGAGGAGAACTTTTCATAGCTCGGCGATATGGAGAAGTGAGAACAAATGACTGAGAAGCTTACTTATATAGTCTCTGGACTTTCGAAAAGTTTCGAAATTTTTCGAAAATATCCCTTGGCACCGTGCCAGGGAACGCTGAAAGCGAGCGTCCTATACTTATCGGCCACCCTGTATATTTATCGGGTGTGTGGCGGCGGACGCCCGTCCGTCTTCGTCTTCGTCTCTTCACTTTGCCAAACCGCCACCCACCGCCGCCGCCATCGCCATCGCCATCGCCTCATCACTTTGTCGTGGCCACGTCTTCTGAAGGCGGCAGCCAGCAGCACATCGATCTCCCTCCCTCCCTCTCCTGTGTGTGCTCGTTTTCTCTCCCACCCTCTTTCATCTCTTTGTGCTCTCTACTTTTTTTTTGTTTTGCATTCCTAATTCGTAGTATCGTGTTTCGCTTCCCTATTTGTTGGCGCCTTTTTTTTCGAAATTGACGCTTCCGATGACATGCGGAACATGTTCCTGCTCAGCTAGGCTTGGAAAAAGATTGCGAAAAGTTAGACGGATCGAAAAAGCGCTCCACCGACAACGCGACACGCTTTCTTGTCTGCGTCTCTTTGTGGTAGGCAATGCCTCGTTTTGTCTAACTGTCTGACTTCTCTTTTAATCGCGTCCGTTTTTGGTAGAGCGCGAACGAATTCAAATTTCGGATTTATTTCGCGCTCTACTGATGACGAGATGTGTTTTTGTCTGCGTCTATTCGTGTCTATCACTATCTCGTTATCTCTAACTGTCTGACTTCTCTTTTAGTGTCCATTTTCGTGTCTATTTTCGATAGAGCGCGAAGGATTTCAACATTCGGCTTTGTTTCGCGCTCCAACGATAATTTAAAACACTTTTTAATCTGCGTCTCTTCGTTTCTATCACTATCTCGTTATCTCTAACTGTCTGACTTATCTTCTAGTGTCCATTTTCGTGTCCATTTTCGATAGAGCGCGAAGCATTTCAACATTCGGCTTTATTTCGCGCTCCACTGACAACGCTAAACCCTTTGCTGTCTGCGTCTCTTCGTCTTTACCACTATCTTGTTTTGTCTGACTGTCTGGTGTCTCTACTAATGACGGTTCTTGTCGGTATAGCTCGAGTGAATTCAAAATTCTGATATATATCGCGTTCCACCGATTCCACGCACGCTTTGTTGTCTGCCCTCTCTTCGTCTCTTCATCTTTACCACTATCTTGTTTTGTCTAACTGTCTGGCGTCTCTTCTATTCGCTTCCGTTTTCAGTAGAGCGCGTATGAATCGCTCCGAAAATATGGTCGGGGTATATTTTGCGCTCCACTGCTGATGACAAGGCCCTTTTTGTCGTCTGCGTCTCTTCATGTTTACCACTATCATGTTTTGTCTGACTGTCTGAAGTCTCTTCTAATCGAGCCCATGTTCGATAGAGCGTGAAGAAGTTCAACATTCGGCTCTATTTCGCGCTCCACCGATAATGTTAAACACTTTGTAAGCTGCGTCTCTTCGTGTCTACCACTATCATGTTTTGTCTAACTGCCTCACTTCTCTCCTACCCTCTATCGCTGCGAGACCCAAGAACTCTGCCCATTCGTTATGGACCTATTCATAGGAGGAAAAAAAAACAAAAAAAAATGTTTTTTTTTGTTTGTTTTTGTTTTTTTTTCCTATGAATAGATGTCAAAAAATGTCAAAAAACGTTTAAAAAATGTTAAAAAATGTCAAAAAATGAATCCTATGAATAAGTCCATTAAAAAGCAATTTTCCAAAAATTAAAAACAACTAAAAATAGCATTTTTCTTTTTCAAGACCGAACTTTGACCTTTTAATTGAAATAACTAGTTGTACGTAATTGTTTTTTTGATTCTTTGTCATCACCAAAAACCACTTTTTTTTCATCGTTCCGGGGCTTTGTAATTGGCGGTTTTTATGCGCCAAGTTGTTATTAGTATTATTATTAGTATTATTGGGGCTCTATTTTTGTGCTCTGTGTCTGATCTGACTAGGCTCGTTTTTCTATTTTTATGAGTTTTTTTTTGTTTTTATTGGCCTAAAATTTAGGGTTTTAGCGCATTGTTTGACCTATTTTCTAGATTTTTGATTTTAAAAAACTAGTCAACACTGATTTGGACAAAAAAATTTGAAATGGAATTTGCATATGTTTATTGTCGCTTCTTTTTTTTTTCTCTCCCCCTCCTCTCTCTCTCTCACTCTATTCAACAAAAATTCTTTTTTTTTGTGAAAAATAGAGCGAAAAGTTGGCGAAAAAGTAGGAGGACGCTCTGTTTTTCCCTTCTTCCTTTTCCCCCTTTTTCAAAAAAAAAAGGAGCGCGGCGGCGAAAAGATGGGCTCATTCCAAGAAGACTCGCCATTTTTTTTTTCCAGACGAATCTTTGCCAACTCGCACAAACCGTCGTCGTCGTCGCCGTCGTCGTCATCGACTGCCGTTAACAACACCAACAGTCCGGTCGCCGCCGCCACGAGACAGTCGACGAATCCGAGCAGCTCTGGCACCACCGCCAACGGATATGTGAGTTTCTTTTTTTATTTGGTGTGGATTTACGAGCTATTGGGCCTTGAAAATTCGAAATTTGTACGATTTTAGACGATTGCGCGTCGGTTCACGTGTTTGCGTACACGGCATTTGACTTTACGACATTTTTTTTTTTGAAAAAAATGTCGTAAAGTTCAGCGCAAAGTACGTAGACACGTGAACTGACATGAAAATGCAGAATTTGATATATTGGATTGACGAGAATTTTTTAAAATTCAGTGTAGATTTACGAGTGCTCTTTTTTAAATTTAGATGTGGATTTACGAACGATCTTTCTTTTATTTTAGTGTGGATTTACGAGCCAAGGGTGAGAAAATTGGGATTTTTCACAAATTTTGACATTTGAGCGTTACTTCACGTGTCTGCGTACGTGGCATTTGACTTGGCGACAATTTTTTTTTTTCGAAAAAATGTCGTTAAGTTCAGCACAGTGTACGTAGACACGTGAACTGACGCGCAAATGCAGAATTTGAAAAATTGAATTTACGAAAATTAAAAAAAAAATGTAGTGTAGATTTACGAGCCAAGTGCTTGAAAATTGACAATCAATTTTGCACGATTTTTGACATTTTCGCGTCAATTCACGTGTCTGCGTACGTGGCATTTGAATTGACGTCAATTTTTTTTTTTGAAAAAATGTCGTAAAGTTCAGCGCAAGGTACCTAGACACGTGATCTGGCGCGAAAAATTGAAAAATTGAATTTACTTTGAAAAATTGAATTTACGAGAATAAAAAAAAATTATTGTAGATTTACGAGTCAAAGGCTTGAAAATGAGCAATTTGCACGATTTTAGAAAGCCACGGGCTTCAAGATTGGGGAATTTCCACGACTTTAGACATTTGCGCGTCGGTTCACGTGTCTGCGTACACGGCATTTGAGTTTACGACACTTGTTGATCGTGAACCGTCAATTTAAATGCCTAGTACGCAAACACGTGAATTGACGCGACGCGCAAATGCAGAATTCGGAATGATGCGTCGTTGAGTGTGGATTTACGAGCGATTATTTAAAAATAACTGTAGATTTACGAGCCAGTAACTTGAAAATGAGCAATTTGCACGATTTTTGGCATTTGCGCGTCGAATTTCGTGTCTACATACTTGGCATTTGATTTGACGTCAATTTTTTTTTTTTGAAAAAATGTCGTAAAGTTCAGCGCAAGGTACGTAGACACGTGAACTGACGCACAAATGCAGACTTTGACAAATTGGATTAGCGAAAATTTTTGATAAATTTAGTGTGGATTTACGAGGACTATTTTTAGCCTAGACTTGCTCCAAAAATGTGAAAATGCATGGTATTTTGGTAGCTCAATTCAAAGCGGTTTTTAAAAATTTAGGTGTGAATTTACGAACGATTTTTCTCAAATCTAGTTTAGATTTACGGGCGGTTTTTTTTAAATTTAGGTGTGGATTTACGGGCGATTTTTTTAAAATTTAGATGTAGATTTACGAGCGATTTTTTAAAATTAAGGTGTGGATTTACGAGCAATTTTTTATAAATTTTCGGTGTTGATTTACGAGCGATTTTTTAAAAATTTAGTGGTGGATTTACGAGCGATTTTTTTTAAATTTAGGGATGGATTTACGAGCGATTTTTTTTTAATTTAGGTGTGGATTTACGAGGGATTTTTTAAAAGTTTAGTGTAGATTTACGAACGATTTTTTTAAAATTTAGTTGTGGATTTACGAGGGATTTTTTTAAAATTTAGGTGTGGATTTACGAGGGATTTTTTAAAAGTTTAGTGTAGATTTACGAACGATTTTTTTAAAATTTAGTTGTGGATTTACGAGCGATTTTTTTTTTAATTTAGGTGTGGATTTACGAGGGATTTTTTAAAAGTTTAGTGTAGATTTACGAACGATTTTTTTAAAATTTAGTTGTGGATTTACGAGGGATTTTTTTAAAATTTAGGTGTGGATTTACGAGGGATTTTTTAAAAGTTTAGTGTAGATTTACGAACGATTTTTTTTAAGTTTAGGTGTGGATTTACGAGCTATTTTTTTAAAATTTAGGTGTTGATTTACGAGAATTTTATTTTTCATTCTAAATGAAGTGTGGATTTACGAGCCATTTGCTTGATATTTTGGAAATTAAAAAACATGAAATATTTTCCCAAAACCAGAAAAAAATTGAATGCCAATTTTCGAGAAACAAAAAGTGGGCGGAGCTTGTGAGATTTAGGTGGACAAACCGGGTCCGCAAACACCGAACGCATATAAAACTGAATATTGTGTTTTCAATCGACTTGCGACATCAGAACGCGAAACTCCGCCCACTTTTTTGTTCGCGACCACGCAAGCATAGTTCTAATTGAAGAGACGCAGACGAAAAAGGGATAGCATACTCATTTTTATTGCTGCAACTCGTTTGAAAGCACAATAGACAGTATTCGAGTTTTGCTCAATTTCAAGTTCTTTGACTTATCAAAATTTAAATGTTTCACTTTTTACAGACGGCCGAAACATCATCATCATCCACCGCGCCGATTGCAGTGCTCTCCTCTGACGAGCCATCCGTGTCCACCCCACCCACCACCACAGTCACCGCCCCACCCGCACCATCCACCACAGACGAGGAGAAGAACGAGGACTGTCTGCCGCCGCCGATGCAAAATATCACCATCAACAACAGTATGGACGAAAAAGACGCAGCCGCAGCAACCGCTAACGACGAGTCAGTGACAGAGCCGGTGGAAGACGTGGCGATACCGGAAAAGGTGGAGAAGACGCCCGAAGAGACGGCCCGCTTCAAACGATCCTATGTGCTCATGGAGCTCGTCGAGACGGAACAGGACTACGTGAGAGATCTCACCTCTGTCGTGGAAGGATACATTGGAAATTTGGAGAAGATGGATCTGCCGGCGGATCTCATTGGTAAAGACAAAATCATCTTTGCCAACATTTCACAGATTTTGGACTTTCACAAGACGTGTTTCCTCAAAGAGATTGAAAAGTGCACGGAGAACTATGTGGCGGCCGGCGATGCGTTTGTCCGCTACGAGAGACGATTGCACACGCTGTACGTGAAATACTGTCAGAACAAGCCCAAATCAGACTACCTGGTGTCGCAGGACGACTTTGAGGGCTTTTTCGCGGAAACCAAGGCGAAACTCGGGCACAAGGTGGCTCTCTGTGATTTGCTCATCAAACCTGTGCAGCGTATCATGAAATATCAGCTTTTGCTCAAGGATATCCTAAAGTTTACGGAACGAGCCAAAGATCCGACTGATGTGCTCAAAAAGGCGCTGAAAGTGATGCACGTGGTGCCGAAGGCGTGCGACGATATGATGCAAGTGGGACGCCTGCAGAACTTTGACGGAAACCTGGGCGCACAGGGAAAATTGATTTATCAGGGAACCCTGCAGATTAGCGAGTCTAGCTCTGGAAATGTGCAAAAACCAAAGGATCGTCGGATTTTCTTGTTTGAGCAGTCGGTGATACTCGCCGATCATATTCCGCCGAAGAAGGAGTTTGGCAATCCGACGTATATCTTTAAGAATCAGATTATGGTGAGTCAGCATCATTATTATATCGAAATTGAGGCTCTGGGACGTTTCAAAACAAGACGTTTCGAAACTGGGACTTTTCAAAACTGAGACACTTCAAAACTGGGACGATTCAAAACCTGCCACTTCGAAACTAGGACGGTTCAAACTTTGAGTGCAATTGTGCGTCACGGTGTACGCACTAATGACACCAGAACACACGCACATTAAATGTTTATTTTCGTTTTTTCATTGTTTTAGAGACCCTGACAAAACCGGGGAAAAAAATGGGCATATAATTCGATGGGTACAATGATTCGGGGGTACAAGGGGGTACAAATGATTCGAGGGTACAAAATTAATGATTCGGGGGTAATAAATTTAGGGGTACCATACTTTTGGGGTACAACGACATGGGGGTACAACATCCCAATGATTCGGGGGTACAAACCTATTGATTCATAGGTACAAAATTTTTGATTTAGGGGTACAATTTTTTTGGGGGGTACAAATTGTCTAAATTATGCTAACCTGTGAAAAATGTGTCTTTTTTCTTGAAATTTTTATTTTTTTTTCTTTGTTTTATTGCTATTTATCTTGTTCTGTTTGATTTATTACAAGTTATCAAAGTTGTTATTTAACCTGTTATTGTGAAAACAAAAAAGTTGCAACGCGGTGTTTGCGTACTTTTAAAGTTCAAATGAAAATGGGAACAAATCTCTTCATTTGCCACGCTATTTCTCTCATTGCCGTTTGAATTTCAAAAGTACGCAAACACTGCGTTGCTATTTTTTTGTTTTCACAATATCATCCGGAAACGATTTTTTATTCAAAAATCCACTTTTCCCATTTTTCGTGGCATAAAAGCAAGACGGATTTTTTTTCAAAGAAGCAATTGAGTGGATTTTCACTATCAACGATTTATGACACAATAGCCAAAAAAAACCGTGAGCATCAATGCTTTCCACAACAGTAAATAATAAAAGTTTTGAACTAACTATACAACGATCATAAAAAAAAAACTAAATTTAGAAAACTAAACGAAACACTAAACACAAACTTGAAGATTGCGTTAAAAAGGTGGGCGATAACTTGTAATAAATAAAACAGAACGAGATAAATAGCAATAAAAAAAAGAAAAAATAATAAAAATTTCAAGAAAAAAGACACATTTTTCACAGGTTAGCATAATTTAGACAATTTGTACCCCCAAAAAAATTTGTACCTATGAATCAATCGGTTTGTACCCCCGAATCATTGGGATGTTGTACCCCCGTGTCGTTGTACCCCAAAAGTATGGTACCCCTGAATTTATTACCCCCGAATCATTAATTTTGTACCCTCGAATCATTTGTACCCCCTTGTACCCCCGAATCGTTGTACCCATCGAATTATATGCCAAAAAAATGACAAAACCGGGGAAGAGGCTCCGCCCTCTTTTGCAACTGCTGCACGATGTTTTGTACTGGAAGTGTTGAAAATGTGCGCCGCAGACTTGCAACTTTTCCCCGGTTTTGTCCATTTTTTCCCCGGTTTTGTCTTCCCCGGTTTCGTGGTTTTCTCCGGTTTTGTCAGGGTCTCTTTTTTTAAACTTTTTTCACGTAATATTCATTTTCTTTTTTCGTTTTGTCATTTTTAAACTCTCTTCACGCGTTTTGCTCTCGTTTCGCATTTTTTTAAAATAATTTTTTGCCGGTATTTGAATTTGGTCAAATTCGCCGAGCTCATGTTTTGTCTTTTGTCGAGTGCTTTACCGGTAAAACGCTTTAGTAAATTTTCCGATAAATTTAACGAACCTTTACCGGTGATTTATTTTATTTAGAAAAACTTCAACCGCGTGTCTTGCATCGGCCAGGCTGAGCAACTGAATTTCACAAAACCGGTAAAAACTGCGCGAAAATTCGGAGAATGCTTGACCTGAACTTTCGGAAATTTATGGAAAAATGCTCAGAAAAATTTGGACCAAAATATTGCTTTTTTCTATTGTGTTTTCAATCGACTTGCGACATGAGAACGCGAGACTCCGCCCACTTATTTGTGCGCAACCACGCGAACACAGTGATATATGAAGAGACGCAGACAGGTCGCGCACAAATAAGTGGGCGGAGTCTCGCGTTCTCATGTCGCAAGTCGATTGAAAACACAAGTAAGTACATTGTCATTTTTCTGCTTTGCCGGTAAAGGTTCGTTAAATTTATCGGAAAATTTACTAACGCGTTTTACCGGTAAAGCACTCGACAAAAGACAAAACATGAGCTCGGCGAATTTGACCAAATTGAAATAACGGCAAAAAATTATTTTTAAAAAATGCGAAAAGACAGCGACAAAACGAAAAAAGAAAATGAATATTACGTGAGAAGAGTTTAAAACAATGACAAAACGAAAATAAACATTTAATGTGCGTGTGTTCTGGTGTCACTAGTGCGTACACCGCGACGCACAATTGCACTCAAAGTTTTGAACCGTCCTAGTTTCGAAGTGCCTCAGTTTTGAAAAGTCCCAGTTTCGAAACGTCTTGTTTTGAAACGTCCCAGAGCCAAAATTTAATATTCGCGTAAAAAAAGTGGGCGGAGTTTCATGTTTTGGTCTCGCAACTCGATTTCAAATACAAATCATCCTTATATATAAAATTCCCTTTCCAGGTGAACAAGCTAATGTTCGAGGCGAACCACGAGGATGATCCGCTCCGTTTCGTCATCAAAAGCTCTGATCCACAACAGCCGACGAGTTTTATCGCGAACGCGCAGACGCAGGAGGAGAAGGAGGAGTGGAACCGAAAGATTGGCGAGCAGCTCGACCAGCAGAAGCGATTCCTCGCCGCCCTCGTCGATCCGAAACGGTTTATGGGCGGCGCTGATGACATGTCGGCGCCGATTGGCAATATGAGCTTGTGAGTTGTGCTTTTTTTTTCTCTGATTTCGAATCTAAGTTTGCTAAAAATCGAAAAAATCGGTGAAAAATACCCCCAAAAAGTGTGCGGCACTTGCTAAAAACTGCGCCCACTTTGCAAAAAGGGGCGGGGCTTACTATAGAAAATGCCTTCCCATCCGTTAATCATTGCATTTTAAACAAACTACAAATTTTCCAATTTTTTGACAAAAATGGAAAAACCCGCCTCTTTTTGCAAGTGCGGCACGCTTTTACTTTACGGGTTCTAAACTATTTAAAATGCCACGCATGTTGTTTTTCACGGAAAATCGACTGAAAACACATTTTTCGTTCGCAAAACTATTCAATTTATAAGCTAAAAATCGAAAAATTCGCTTAAAAAATACCCAAATTTTAAAGTGTGCGACATTTGCGAAAAGCTGTGCCGGCTTTGCAAAAAGGGGCGGGGCTTCAATTTTGGTTAATATTTTGAAAATTAGCCATCTGAAACTAATATGGCGTTAGAAAAATGTTTTCTAGCGGACCACGCCCACTTTTGCAACCAGGGCGCAGTTTTTTTTTCCAATTTTGACCAAAATGGTTTTTTTTGCCGAAACAAATTAGCAAAATACCAATAAAACCAGATTTTAAATCGCCAAAATAAAAGTGTGCGGCACTTGCGAAAAGCTGTGCCCACTCTGCAAAAGGGGGCGGAGCTTCAATTTTTGTTTTAAATTTTGAATCCTGCACTTTTTTCAAAGAAATTACGGTAGAAAATGTTAAATTTCAACTGACCACGCCCACTTTTGCAACCAGGGCGCAGTTTTTCGCAAATTTGCCGCACACTTTTTCTTTTTGATTTTTCACCGTTTTTTTCAGTATTTTTTCTAGAAGCTTGAATTTTTAAAAGTATTACGTGAAAATTGTTAGAAACAATTACGACAAAAACGATTTTTAAAAAACTACGATAAATGCGCCAACCATGCGAAGAACTGTGCCTTGATTGCAAAAAAGGGCGGGGTTTAAATTTTTTGTCAAAAATTGTGAAAATTTGGAATATTAAAATTGAAATTATTTTTGGTATTTAGAAAATTTATACTACAGTTAGCCGCCCCTTTTTTGCAACCAAGGCACGGTTTTTGGCAAGTTTTAGGAAAAAAATTTTTTTTTTCTATACGCGAAATCTTGTCAAAAATTGTTTGCAGAGGCCGTTTTACGCTGAAATTTAGATTGATTTACAAGATAAAATTTGAAAAAATCGGTGAAAAATGCCTAAAAATAAAAGCGTGTCTCACTTGCAAAAAACTGTGCCCCGGATGCAAAAAGGGGCGGAGTTTCAATTATTGGCGAATTTTTGAAATTTCTGCGCTTTAAATTGAAAATTATTTACGGCGAAAAGTGTATTTTTAATAAGCCCCGCCCCTTTTTTGGAACAAGTGAAATTTCCCCATTTTTGCAGAGGACCTCCCGGCTCGACAGACAAGAAGAGCTCACCGGCAACGGCCTCAAAATCGGCGACATCGGCCACGAAAAAGGCGGCCGAATCATCGCCAAAAAAGGAGTCGAAATCGAAATCGCTCTTTTCGTTTGGCAAGAAGTCGGCAAAATCGCCGACGTCTCCGCCACCGGTTGGAAATTCGAAATGAGTGCAGTATTGATTGATTTTTTGAAAATTAACCAAAAACCCCTTTTTTTTCAATTTTGTTTTCTTTTTTTTTGGTCCTAACAAACACTGTAATTAATCTCTCCGTCCTAAATAGTTTTCTGAGCTTTTTTGCAGGTTTTTTTTCTATTCTTTGTGTCTCTAAACCTCTCTCTCTCTCTCCCTCTCTCTCTTACTCTCTCTCTCTCTCTCTCTCTCTTTCTGTCTCAGGCAGTCATCGAATCGTCTAGAAGACTGTTTTTCGTCCTTTTCACGGGTTTTCACATTTTGTTTGTTTGCCCAGACTAACCGCACAATTCCTTTCTGAGCCCAGTGATTTTTATGGAATTTTATTAAATTTTCTGCAAACTTGATTCTAACCATTTGCGCCTCGCCACGCTACGAAACGCAACACACTATGCATTTCTCTGATTCTCCTCCACTGTCCATAATATTTGTCTCTCTCTTTCTCTTTCTCTCCATCTCTCTTATCACAATCCCAGTTTTTATCGATTGATTGATTGATTTTTGATTTCTCATCACCAACGTACACTGCAAATTTCTGAGAAAATGCTGTTTTTTATTGTGTATTTTGAATAAAGTTCTTCTGCTTGAGAAGTTGAACTTTTTCCCTGTTTCCTTTTGGAGGTTTTTGGTGTTTGCGGACCAGTGATGACTATTGTAATCTGCGGGAAAAAATGGAAAAAAAAATTCACGAAAAAAATGACAAAAAATTTTTTTCCGAAAATTTTGATGACATTTTTCTCTAAAACGGGCAATTTTGGCTCCAAAATATAGTGTTTTCAAACGAATTGCAGCATGAAAAATGAGTCTGCTATCCCTTTTTGTCTGCGTCTCTTCAAATAGCACTGTGCTTGCGTGGTCGCGCACAAAAAAGTGGGCGGAGTTTCGCGTTCCGTTCTCATGTCGCATTGAAATAATAATAATCAGATTTATAATTTTCTAATTTAAAATTTCTGATAAATCGCTGAAAAATGTCACAAAAGCGAAAAATTCGTTAAAAAAAAATGGAAATTTTCGCTGAAAAAAAAATCAAAAATTTCAGTGAAAAAATGCTGAAAAAACAGAAAAAATCCACAGAAAAGGGGCTATAAAAACCTAATAATTTGCTGCGAAATAACACAAAAATCGATATTTTCGCTGTAAAAAAAAAGGAAAAAAATGCTGAAAGAACATTTCTCAAATTACAGAAACCGCAGTAAAAAAAAAGCAAAAATAGCGGTGAAAACAACGTGAATTTTTAGCGAAATATGCCAAAAAAACGTAAATTTCGCTGAAAAACACCACAGAATCGAAAATTTCGGTAAAAAAAAAGAAAATTAAAATTAAAAATCGAGAATTTCACTGAAAATCCAAAATTTCGGTTAAAAAAATGCAAAATTTCGTTGAAAAAAAGGCACAAAAATAGAAAATTTCGCTAAAAAAAAAAAAGAAAATTAAAATTAAAAATCGAGAATTTCACTGAAAATCGAAAATTTCGGTTTAAAAAAATGCAAAATTTCGGTTAAAAAAACACAAAAATAGAAAATTTCGCTAAAAAAAAAAAAGAAAATTAAAATTAAAAATCGAGAATTTCACTGAAAATCGAAAATTTCGGTTAAAAAAATGCAAATTTTCGTTGAAAAAATGGAAACATTCAGCGGAAAAAAACTAGCAAGTTTTTGAAAAAGTCAGAGTAAAATGCCGAAAAAAAATCCAGAATTTAGCTGAAAAATCGTAAAATTTCGACCAAAAAAATGCCGTGAAAGCAAATTTAGGTAAAATTTTGAAAATAACGCTAAAAAACTACAAAAAAAAATGCAGAAATTCGATTTAAAAAAAAACCAAGAAAAAAATTCTAAAATTTCGCTGAAAAAATTTTGAAAAAAATTTTGTAAAATTCCAGAATTTCGATGAAAAAAAAACGAAAAAAGTCCGCTATTTTTCGTGACGGTGATTGCAGACGTGTTCGTTGAAATTGACGCAAAACTTACCTGACAAAATCGGGGATATATTTTAAAAATCGAGGCACAAGCTCCGCCCCTTTTAATATCTGCGGCACCTTTTTTCATTCATTCCATACCGAAAATCATGCCTCAAAATTGCAGGGAACGGGGTTTACCCACCTAAAAACTAGCCAGATAGCTCTTAAACTAGGGTAGGTCTAAAAGTCCGCAAACACCAAGCGCCTATTGATAACAGAATGGTCATGGATTTTTGGTTGCTGTGGAAGAAGTGCGGTGCAGTTTCAACAACAATTTCAACCCCCAAAAAGCCAAACAAAAAAAAGAGAAGAAAAAAATACGCTGAAAATGTTGCAGTTGGAGGCGGCGGCGGTGGGAAGGTTCAAAAAGGTGGGCAAGGATCAGGTGGATTTGGAAAAGGATGAAAAGGTGGGTGTATCTTGTTTCGTATTTATACAGCTTATCAAAAGACAGTTTTTTCATCAAATGAAAAACAAAATTCACGATTTTCACAGAATTTACTTACTTGTGATACTTGTGAGGTTCGACCTCAGTTTCCAAAAAAAATGTATTTAAAATATTGAATTTTGAATTTTGCGCGTTAAATCCGATGCATCAGTCTGCAAACACCGTCACGGTGAGTTGCGGACTTTTCCGACTTTGAAATTTTAAAATTTTATTAAAAGTCATAAAAATGTAGGGAAAAACAGTCGAAATCGATGAAAATTTGACAAAAATTAAAATAAATTGTTTTTTTGGAAAATTTGATTATTTTTTTTGTTGATTTTTAAACCATTTTGGGCTGGTTTTTTGTCAGATTTTAGTGATTAACATTATCAGCAACTAATATTATTTTTTTTTAAATCAAATTGGAGAAAAAAAATGCAAAAATTTCAAGAAAAATTGAATTTCAAAGTTTGCGCGTCAGATTCAGTGCATCAGTCTGCAAACACCGTCACGGTGAATTTCGGACTTTCCTGTTAAAA
The DNA here is from genome assembly GCA_963572235.1 of Caenorhabditis japonica. Taxonomy (NCBI): domain Eukaryota; kingdom Metazoa; phylum Nematoda; class Chromadorea; order Rhabditida; family Rhabditidae; genus Caenorhabditis; species Caenorhabditis japonica. The sequence continues at coordinate 4,233,951 of OY754342.1, forward strand.
TTTAATAAAAAATCATGAAGATGTAGGGAAAAAACAGTGAAAAAATATTGAAATTCAACAAAAAATGAGAATAAATTGTTTTTGGAAAATTTGAATTTTTTTATTTTTTCAATTTTGTAAAATCACATTTTGACCACACATCTTATTAACAGACAGTTTTTTCATCAAATTTCAGAAAAAAACACGATTATCAAGAAAAAATTTGAAAAGGTAATTGAATTTTGCGCGTCAAATTCGATGCATCGGTCTGCAAACACCGTCATGGTGAATTGTGTGGTTTTTTGGACTAGGAAGTTTTAAAATTAAATAAAAAATCATGAAAATGCATGAAAAAAGCAGTAGAAATTGATAAAAATTCGACAAAAAATGAGAAAACAATTATTTTTTTTTTTGGAAAATTTGAATTTTTTTATTTTTTCAATTTTGTAAAATCACATTTTGACCACACATCTTATTAACAGACAGTTTTTTCATCAAATTTCAGAAAAAAACACGATTATCAAGAAAAAATTTGAAAAAGTAATTGAATTTTGCGCGTCAAATTCGATGCATCGGTCTGCAAACACCGTCACTGTGAATTGTGGACTTTTTCTGATCACGAAATTTTAAAATTTAATAAAAAATCATGAAAATCTATGGAAAAGCAGTAGAAATTGCTGAAAATTCGACAAAAATGATTGGAAATTTTTTTTGGAAAATTTCGATTTCTTTTTTTAATTTTCAACTATTTTGGGCTGGTTTTTTGTCAGATTTTAGTGATTAACATTATCAGCAACTAATATTATTTTTTTAATCAAATTGGAGAAAAAAAATGCAAAAATTTCAAGAAAAATTGAATTTCAAAGTTTGCGCGTCAGATTCAGTGCATCAGTCTGCAAACACCGTCACGGCGAATTGCGGACTTTTCTGACTAGGAAATGTTGAATTTTGATTAAAAAATCATGACAATTTATGGAAAAAAGCAGTAGAAATTGATAAAAATTGGACAAAAAATGAGAAAACAATTATTTTTTTTTTGGAAAATTTGATTTTTTTTTTGTTGTTTTTTAAACTATTTTGGGCTGGTTTTTTGTCAGATTTCAGTGATAAACACTACCACTTTAAGAAAAAAGCAGGAATTTTCAGTGAAAATTTAAAAAAAAATTGATTTTGGAATTTTGCGCGTCAAATTCGATGCATCAGTCTGCAAACACCGTTGCTTTACACCTGCGCTGAAACTGGGTACAAATCCGTTAAAAAAAACTGGAAATTCGATGAAATTTCGTGAAAAAAAAAGAAGAATTTTGCGCGTCAATTATGATGTAGCGGTGTGCAAACACCGTAACGATGAATTACGGACTTTTTGAAAGAACAGCTGTTAAAAAACGGGGAGAAATGGTTAAAATTAGGTGGAAAGTAAGGCGATTTTTGAAGAGAATTTACGAAAATTTTGGGGAAAATAATTTTCAGAAAAAAAAATTTTGTTGGAAATTTTTTTTTCGCGAAGAACAAAATGAAGTTGTTTGTTCAAAAAACAAATAATCTACGTTATTTTAGAGTTACGTATCAAGCCTGCTGCGCATTACTTCTCTCTAAATCACCAAATTCCAGGTGCTCATCCTGGACGTCAAAAACGGCTACGCACGGGTCCAAAAATCAGACGGAAAGATCGGAAAATGTCCCAACTATTTTCTGACAATGACCTACCACATTCCGGGCGACAATTTCGCAGAGCAAATACAGTAAGACCTCTATTTTATCCACAGTTGCCTCATGAAAACTCGAAACCCCGCCCACTTATCGGTGCGCGACCACCACGCAAACAAACACAGTGCTATTTGTAGAAGAGACGCAGACGGAAAAGGGATAGCACACTCAGGATGCAACTCATTTGAAAACACAATAAGTACAAAAATATAATTTTCATCCAGATACCGCCGTGAATGGCATCACCGCGTCGACGGCACCGACCCGCACGCTTTTGGCTCGATTCCAAGTCCATTTGACGTGGCAGCCACGTCATCTTCTGACCAATTCGACGTCGCTTTGGAGCTGGAGACGTGCGAACGACCGGTCATTGTGGAGCAGATGAAGGATGTGGAAACGGTGGAGGGAAGTGACGTGGAAATGGCACCGATTATAAGCTCGCGTGGGTTTTTCTGGTGTTTTATGGGGTTCTGGATCTTCTAAAATAGTAGAAAGTCAGGTCTAATTAGATTCAGAACCTGAATTTTTCGGGAAACAAAAAATTTGAAAAAAATTTTTTTTTTTTGGAAATATTCTTATGAGGTCTTCCCTCCCCCCCCCCCCTTCACGTAATTTTTTACTTTTTCAGTTTAATTATGCATATTTTACCGTAATTTTGTTCACAGAATACAGCGATTTTCAAAATTTTTCGAAAATTCGAGAATTTTTCAAAAATTTCCAAAAAAAAAATTTTTTTTTTTTAATTTTAAACAAATACATTCCAAAAACTCAATTTTGCGTGCTTTTTCCATCTAATTTTCACTTTATTTCACGCCAATTTATTCAAAAAAAAAGTCCGCGATTTGTCGTGACGGTGTTTGCAGACTGATGCATCGGATTTGGCGCGCAAAATTCAAAATTCAATTTTTTTTTTTTATTTTTTTCTTGAAAATTGGGCTTTTTCTGGAATTTTGATAAAAAGCTGGCAAAACTAGTTGTAAATTAGCTTTCTAATTAAAATCTGGCAACAATTTGGCAAAAAAAAAATGAAAAAATCAAAATTTCAAAAAAAAAAAACAATTTCCTATCAGTTTTTCTTGGATTTTTATCAATTTCTACTGCTTTTTCCAGCATTTTTATGACTTTCAACAAAATTTTAAAACTTCCTAGTTAGAAAAAGTCCGCAATTCAACGTGACGGTGTTTGCAGACTGATGCATCGGATTTGACGCGCAAATTTCAAAATTCAGTTTTTCATGAATTTTGCTCGTTTTTTAACATAAATAAGTGCTGATAAGCTTTTTTCAATCGAAATGTAACAAAAAATGAAGCAAAAATTGTTTTAAAAAAATGAAATTTTCCAAAAAAAAAATATTTAAATTCATTTTTAGTCGAATTTTCATCAAGTTTTACTGTTTTTCCATACATTTTGAAGTTTTTTTGATTAAAAAAAGATATCTGGTTAGAAAAAGTCCGGAATTCGACGTGACGGTGTTTGCAGACTGATGCGTCAAATTCGACGCGCAAAATTTAAAATTCAATTTTTTCAATTCTTCATAGAAAATTGTGCTTTTTTTCTGGAATTTGATGAAAAAAAGAGACATAATTAGTGGCTGAAAAAAAAAATCGAAATTTTCAAAAAAAAAAAAACAAATTTTTTTCACAAAAATTTCATAATTTTCCCAAATTTTCAAATAAAATTCCATATACATATTGTGAGTACGGAGCGCTCCAAATTCGCTCCATTAGAACAACAAAAGAGACGGCCACGTTGGCGACGAGAGAGTGCAGAAAGTTGAGAGAGCGTTGTTCGATTGGAGCGAATTTGCAGAGCTTTAAACCAAGTATAGCACTTTTATTAGAATCATAATAAAAGTAATCTTGGTTAAATATTCTGTGTATTGTGTTTTCAATCGACTTGCGACATTGTGTGCGACCACGCAAACAAACACAGTGCTATTTGTAGAAGAGACGCAGACAGAACGGTGAATGCAGACTTGAATTGCGTTTTCATGTCGCAAGTCGATTGAAAATACAATAACTCTATTTTTCCAGACACCGACTTCACGGTAACATGGCACGGCCCTGCCGTAGACACGAAACGGGCGAGGATCCAATCGAATCAGTTGAACAGTCGATTATTGATTGAAAAAGTGAAAAAGTGCGATGCAGGTGTGTACTCGGTGATAGGACGTAATCAGTTTGGTGTCACATCATCGGTGGCTTTTCTCAATGTTTTATCGGTTCCAGGTACGGTTTTTTGAGGGGAAAGGGGGAGGGAGATTAGAGTCTAGTTAGACTTTAAATTATTTTAATTTTAGCTCGTTGAAATTATTGGAAATTAGACTTGAAATTCCTATAGTTACTTTTGGGCGGTTTTGGTTAAAAAACTGGCAAAAGGAAACTATTAAGTTCCAATGAAATCGAAATTTATATGAATTTATAATCTCAATTGAGACCAGTGTGCAGTGTCGACACGAGATCGACAATTTTGTCGACAAATTTATCGACAAAATTATCGACAAATTGTCGCAATTTTATCGACAAAATGTCGATAAAATATTGGGCATTTTGTCGACATTTTGTCGACAAAAATTTCGACAAAATTTTATCGACATTTTGTCGATAAAAAATTGTCGATAAAATTTTGTCGATAAAATTTTGTCGATAAATGAGTGTCGACAATAGTTGTTCCGACAATTTTATCGACAAATGAGGTTGAAATTTTCGCATACATTTAAATGTGATCATGCGGAATAATTTTTCAACAAAAAAAAAGAAACAAAAAGAAATTTTTTTGTTTGCGTGATTCCATAAATAAGAGATGTGATTATCCACCTATTTTTTGTCAATGTGTTCTGATGACTACAAGTTAAACACCCACGGCGTGCTGGCTGGAACGTTATTGGCAATATTGGGTTCCGCTGAGTGTCTGCGTCTCTCCGGCGAGAGTTTGCTACAAAACAACAATATCCTCGCATCCTGCTACTCTGCGTCTTATATTCGTATCAATTTAACGCAGATGAGTGGCTGTGCAGCTAAATGCAGCCTACGGTAGAAAAATGGGTGCTACCCCGGAATAAAACTCGTTTGAAATATAACTGTTGCAATATAGAACTTGCTTCGGAATAGAACTGTTTTGAATAGAACCGTTTGGTATAAAACTGAAGGAAAATATAAGTTTAACTAAATAGAACTGTAGCGAAATATAACTGTTTTGGAATAAAACTGCCCCGAAACAGAACTGTAGCGAAATAGAACTACCTGAAATGGAGCTGTACAGGAAAAACCGCTGCGCGGAATTGAACTCAATAACCCACCATGTACAACTGAATACTTATTCGAGCTGCTCTAGCTTTCCTGGGTCACTACAGCTCCACTTCAGGCAGTTCCATTTTGCTACAGTTCTATTTCGAGCGAGTTCTATTCCGAGGTAGCACCGATAAATGCGACCACGCTTAAGCCAGAATTTTTTATTCGGGAAAAAAGCCCGCGCAGTTTAAATTTTATTTTCCAATTTTTCGTCAAACACGCCGTGGAGCCTGCCTATCACTTTGAGCGCCGGTTGATTATATTAAATACGGTTATTGCTTCACATTTTGCATATTGTTTAACAAGCCACAGGCTTGTTGTTTAATAAGATTTACATTAACAATAGGAGAAAATTCAACAAATCCATTGAAAAAAAATCATCAAAATAGCTTCAACAAAAAAAAGTAAAAAATCTTGATCAACTGCCTCAATCTCCAAAAAAAATTGTAAATTGTATAGAAAAATTGTATTGTGGAGAAACCACGCCCACTAAATACCACGCAAAAAATGCACCAAAACGTAACATTTGTGTGAAACAAGTTGGCAAGGTTTAATGTTTTAATTTAGCAACTCGAATGAATACACCATATGAATTTCCAATTCTTAAATTTTACCTTTTACGGAATCGGTTAAAAATATACATTTCACGCCCACCCCAAATAAATATACATTTTACGCCCTGGAATCACGGGGTCGCCGAGGGAACATCGATAAAGCGCGCTCTACTAGACTACCGTAGTCTCCTAGATTAGGAATTGGCATCCTGCCAAAAACCGTATATTTTCCATTTTTTTTTTCCTATTTTTTTGGCATCAATTTTTCTAACGATTTCCTTTTTTATATTTTCCCTAAACCTCATCGTGCCATAATTTCCGGAAATCGCCGAATGGAGAACAGAGAGACATCTCATCAGAGAATGATAGAGGAACAAACAAAAAATTTAAAAAAAAAAAAACGTTTATTTAAACAATAGAGTTGGGAAGATTCCGTGAATTTCGAGCTTTTACTTGGTCTTCTGGTACTTGGCTGGTATTCTTCATAAGCGCGAAGGTTCTTGAGCGCCTCGTTTTTATGATCTTCTGTGGGGCATTCCTGAAAAATATTGAGATTGGATAATTTCTAATGGGGTTATTCACAAAACCAGAAAAGAATGCAAAATATGCAAAAAATTCAGCTAAACTTCGGAGAATGCTCTGATCGGTCTGAAACTTTGAGAAATTATTTTAAAAAAACATTCTCAGACATTGCACCAAAATATCGACTTTGAAAGTTTTCAAAACATCGATATTTTGGTCTGAAATTTTCTGAGAATGTCCGAGAGTATTTTTAAAATAATTTCTCAAAGTTTCAGACCGACCGGAGCATTCTTCAAAGTTTTGCTGAATTTTTTTGCATATTTTGCTAGTTTCGTGAATAAATCCATAATAAGAATAGACTTACGTCTGACAGTGCGCTTAATATGTCGCAAAAACAAAAAATAACTCACTTTCTTGTTGAGCTTGTCGTAGGTGGCCTGGTCGACCAGATCGAGGAGCACAATATTGTGAAGACTATTCATGTCCTTTCCCTTCGACTCCTTCTTTGGGGTTGTTTTACCTGAAAAATCAATAATTTGCAAACTAAAAAAGAAAAAAGTGCACAAAAATGCGCATTAAATCAATTTGAAAAAGAACGTGTCAAACTAGTGAAAAATCGATTCATGCGATGTTGAAAAAAAAACAATGGTCCCAGGATATAGCATTGATAGTGAAGAGGCACAGAGACTCTCCTCTTCCTCTCACCGTTCGCCTCTCTTCATTATCAATGCTATATCATGAGGAAAAAATTTCTCTGCATGTTTTTTTTTTAATATTTCAGCATCACATGAATTATAAAAATAAAAAATAACCCTAACAAAATAAATCGAAAATTGAGTAAAAAAAAATTAAAAACAAAAAAAAACAAATGAAAAGAAAACACGGCTGGAGGGCCGTGGGTACTGTGAAAGATCGAAAAATTGCACTGATCTGCCACAGAATTTTTGATCTCTGAGAAATCTTGAAAAAAAACACGAAAAAGAGAGAGATGTTTCATCACACTCGGCCTTAAGGCCGGCCGCGGCCGGCCGCGGCTTTTTTGTCATTCACGCTCGCGAAGCCGGCCGCCGGCCGGCCGACAGTTTTGTCGGCCGAGGGCCGGCCGCGGGGCCGTTTTGACAGCCCTGCGGCGACCCCGTGTGGAATACATTTTTTTGAAAACGATTCAACGACATTCCGAAATTACGAAGCGAGATATTTAGCGAGGAAATTTTATTGTCGGCGATTATCGACAAAATGTCGATAAAACACGACAAAATTTTGTCGATAAAATGTCGACAATTGTCGATAAATGTCGACATTTTATCGACAAATTATCGACAAAATTTTGTCGAATTTTGTCGATAATTTTGTCGATAACGGGTTTTGTCGATAATACGATGTCGACAACTGCACTCTGATTGAGACCCCGCCCCTTTTTTCGCGGCCTAAACACCCCTAGACTATATAAAACCATTTCCAGGCCCTCCTACCGATTTCACGGCCAAAGTGACCGGCGATCATGAAGTTCGGTTGAAGTGGAAACAAGAAGACGGGTTTAAATACTGTATCGAGTACAGGCCTATTGGTTCGTCCTTTTTTTTCTTCAAATTAAGAAAAAAAAACGGGAAAATATGTTACGATCGACACCGGATATTGTGTTTTCAAACGAGTCGCAAAATGCAATTAAAAAAATACGAGTTTTTTTCGAAAAAATATCAAAAATGAAGCTCCGCCCCCCCCCCCCTTTTGCATCCAGGGCACAGTTTAAAAATGTTTTCCATGATCAAAAAATCTTGTTAAAAATCGAAAAAATCACTGAAAACAAGCTAAAAAGGAAAGTGTGCCACACTTGCCAAAAATTGTGCCTCATTTGCAAAAAGGGGCGGGGTTTCAATATTTAACAAACTTTTCAAAAACAAAAAAAAAACACTTTCAATTGGAAATTACGGTGAAAAATGTATTTTAATAAGCCCCTCCCCCTTTTGCAACCAGGGCACGGTTTTTTGCAAGGTTGCCGCACAGTTTTTCTTTCTTTGTTTTTTTTTTACGAAAAATTGTTTTCCATGATCAAAAAATCTTGTTAAAAATCGAAAAAACCACTGAAAAGGAGCTAAAAATGAAAGTGTGCCTCACTTGCGAAAAAATGTGTCTCACTTGCAAAGAGGGGCGGAGTTTCAATATTCAACAACATTTTCAAAAAAAAAAAACAAGTGAATTTTCAATTGGAAATTACGGTGAAAAATGTAAGTTCAATAGGCCCCACCCCTTTTTGCAACAAGGGCACGGTTTTTTGCAAGGTTGTCGCACGCTGTTTATTTCTTTGTTTTTTCAACGGAAAATTGTACTCCAAGAACAAAAAACTCGTTAAAAATCGAAAAAATCACTGAAAACAAGTTAAAAAGAAGTGTGCCTCACTTGCAAAAAGGGGCGTGGTTTCAGTTTTTGTCAAAAATGTAAAATACTTTGGATTCTGTTGCGTAGACGCAATAAACCTCGTTGAAAATTGAAAAAATCACTGAAAACAAGTTAAAAATAAAAGTGTGCCTCACTTGCGAAAAATTGTGCCTCAGTTACAAAAAGGAGCGGGGTTTGAATAGTTAACAAAGTTTTCAACAAAAAAAAACAAGTGTACTTTCAATTGGAAATTACGGTGAAAATGTATTTTTAATAGACTCCGCCCCTTTTTGCAACCAGGACACGGTTTTTTGCAAGGTTGCCGCACAGTTTTTCTTTGTTTTTTTTAACAGAAAAGTGTTTTCCAAGAACAAAAAACCTTGGTAAAAATTGAAAAAACAACTGAAAACGAGCTAAAAACAAGTGTGCCTCATTTCCGAAAAATTGTGCCTCATTTGCAAAAAGGGGCGGAGTTTCAGTTTTCTGATGTCGAAGTTGCGGAAAAAAATTCGTTTTTATTAGGCTCCGCCCACTTTTACCACTTTTAACACCTTTACCACCACGAAGGCAGTTTTTTTTTTTGCAAGGTTGCGGCACAGTTTTGTAAAGTGGCGTGGTTTCAATTAAAAAAAAAATGTTATTGTGTTTTCGATCGAGTTGCATCATGAAAAATGAAACCCCCACCCAGTTGAAAAGTTGTAAAAATGGGCGGAGCCAAGACACCAAATTTCAATTTGCAGACTCTCCGCCGACTGACACGTGGCAAGTGGCATCGACGAACATTGAAAAAACGCACGTATCTCTCCGGAATTTCCAGCGAAACGGCTACTCATTCCGCGTATTCGCCTACACTCAACGGGTTCGCAGCCATCCATCCCAATGCATTTGTGTTTTTTTCGATGAAAGTGTCAAGAGAATCATCGATTAATTTTTAATTCTGTTTTTTTTTATTTGGTGTATGAAAAGTTATCTTTGTCTATTTTTTAAAGGATAATTAAAAAATTTATCGTAGGCTCCGCCCACTTTTGCAATCGATGCACAGTTGTTTTGCAAGTTTGCCGCACGAAATTGTTTTCCGCAGTCAAAAATCACTGAAAACTAGCTAAAAAATAAGTGTGCCCCACTTGCGAAAAACTGTGCCCCACTTGCAAAAAGTGGCGGGGTTTCATTTTTTAGTCAAAAATGTGAAATTTTTGCATTTTGAAACCGAAATTTCAGAGAAAAATGCGTTTATCGTAGGCTCCGCCCCCTTTTGCAACCGAGGCACAGTTTTTTTTTTTGCGAGTTTGCCGCACGGGTTTTTCTATGTTTTTTAACGAAAAATTGTTTTCCATAAGCAAAAAATCCCGTCGAAAAACGAAAAAATAACTGAAAACCAGCTAACAAATTAAAGTGTGCGGCACTTGCGAAAAACTGTGCCCTGCTTGCAAAAGGGGCGGGGTTTCAATTGTTGGTTTTTTGTGAAATTTTCGCCAATTTTGCCGTCGAAAATCGAAATAATGCTAGAAGCTTTATTTTCGAGTAAGCCCCGCCCACTTTTGCAACCGAGGCACAGTTTTTTGCAAGTTTGCCGCACGGTTTTTTCTTGTTTTTTCATGGTAAATTTTTTTTTATAAAAATATGAGAAAAAGAACCAGTCAAAAAAATCGAAAAAAAACACTGAAAACTTGCAAAAATAAAAAAGAAACTGTGCCCTGGTTGCAAAAAGGGGCGGGGCTAATTAAAAACACATTTTCACCCTAATTTCTAATTGAAAGTTTGCTTGTTTTTTTTTTTTTGAAAACTTTGTTAAATATTGAAACCCCGCCCCTTTTTGCAAGTGAGGCACATTTTTTCGCAAGTGAGGCACACTTTTGTTTTTAGCTCGTTTTCAGTGATTTTTTCGATTTTTAACAAGCTTTTTTGTTCTTGGAAAACAATTTTCCGTCAGGAAAAACAAAGAAAAACTGTGCCCTGGTTGCAAAAAGGGGCGGAGTTTCATTTTTTTTTCGATTTTTCGCCTTTTGGCTTTTAAAAGCCCATTTTCTTTGAAAAAAACCGTTTATTATATAAGAGAGAGAGAGACAGAGAGATTGAATTTTAAAAAAGGGGAAACAGACAGACCAGACAAACTTATCATTATTAAAAATCATCATTATTATTATTATATAATTATCACAAAAAATGGGATTAAAAGAAGAAAAAAAAAAGAAAACGCGTAAAGCCAAATGAATGGATCGACAAGAGTGCTCTGAGATGACAAGAGACCGTAAACGGGAAGGACGAGAAAAAGACAGACAGTCAGACAGGAAATGATGTGGGAAGAAAAAAAAGTGGGCGTGGCTTAACCGTAGTTTGAAAAAAAGAGGTTTTATGCGAAACACGAACAGCTAGATAGGCAACTTTGGAAGAGAAAGTGAGAAAGAGAAATGGGTGTTGTTACAAAATATATATTGTGAGGCTCCGCCCACTTTTGCAATGGGGGCACAGAATTTGCCAAAAAATTAATTTTTTTCAATTTTTTTCGAAAAAAAAATTTCTTTAAAAAAACCAAGTTGTCCATCAAAAATAAACATTTTTATGGAAAACCACACTTTCGCCTCAAAAAGCAAAAAAAAAAGTGCGCGGCGCCTTTGCAAAAAACCATGCCCCCATTGCAAAAAGAGGCGGGGCTTCCTAGAAAATAATTTTTCTACCGTAATTTCTATTTTAGAGAGCAAAATGTCAAAAGTTTGACAAAATTTGAAGCTCCGCCCCTTTTTTGGCAAGTAGGGCACGGTTTTTGGCATTTTTCAGGGATTTTTTCGTTTTTTGCCGTTCAAATTGAATATTTCGGCAAAAGGCGATGTTGCCAGCAAAATTCAACCAAAAAAAAACCAATTTGCGGCAAAATTGCGAAAAATAACCGTGCCCTGGTTGCAAAAAGGGACGGGGTTTCGTTTTTGAATTTTTTTTTCGGGAATTCGGATTTTTCAGTTCTTTTGTCTTTTTAAGTGAGTTTGCAATCATATTTTTGTCCAAAAAAATAGCAGTGCGCGGCAGACTTGCCAAAAACCGTGCCCTTGTTGCAAAAGGGGGTGGGGCTTCAATTTTTGGAATTTTTTTTTTCTGACTGATTTTTCTGACAGAAAACCATTTTTCGCTCAAAAAAAAAAGTAAATTGCGTGCCAGGGTTGCAAAAAGGGGCGGGGCTTCATTTTTAGGCTTTTTTTTCGGGAAATCGGATTTTTTTTGCTTTCTCGCTGGATTTTGCTTATAGAAATTGCCGAAAAAAATGGAAATGCAAACGCACGGCAACCTTGCAAAAAACCATGCCAGGGTTGCAAAAAGGGGCGGGGCTTCAATTTTTGGCACTTTTTTTTGTTTCTGACTGATTTTTCTGACAGAAAACCATTTTTCGCTCCAAAAAAAGTAAATTGCGTGCCAGGGTTGCAAAAAGGGGCGGGGCTTCATTTTTTGGAATTTTATTTTTTTTTTTTGGGAAATTGGTTTTTTAAAACCTTTTTGAGTGAGTTTGCTTATAGAAAAAAACGATTTTCGCTCAAAAAATCAAGAAAGTGCGCGGCAAACATGCAAGAAAAAAACCGTGCCAGGGTTGCAAAAAGAGGCGGCACTTCGAAATTTGGCATTTTTTGGGAAAAACGCTATTTTTCTCTTTTTGAGTGATTTTGCTTATAGAAAATCACATTTTCGCCCAAAAAACTACCAAAAACCGTGCCCTGGTTGCAAAAAGGGGCGGGGCTTCATTTTTCTGTCATTTTTTCGGCAAAAACGTTGTTTTTTTGATTTCTTGATAGATTTTGCTTATAGAAGTTGCCGTTTTGCTCAAAAAAACCAATAAAATATCAGTGTGCGGCAATCTTGCAAAAAACCGTGCCCGGGTTGCAAAAAGGGGCGGAACCTTCTAGAAAAAAACTGCAAAATGTAAAAGAATAGCTAACAGACGTACAAATAAGATAAGAGACAGAGAAAACCCAAAGGTGTGTGTGTGGGGAAAACCCGAGCGTAAAATATAATGCACTAGGAGAAGGAGGCGGAGCTTGAGAGAGTGAGACAGAGAGAGTTTACCGATGTTGTTGAAGAGTTGACGTAGATTCGAGAGACGGTGAGATCATGGTTAAAAAGAGTTCGAGTCGAGCAGAAAATCAAACGATTTCCACGAGTTTTTCGCCGGATCCGACGCTCCCGGGACGGGCACAAGGACGGGAGCCGCATCGATCGATGACGTCATCGAAGAGGGCGAGCTCAGCGAATTGGGCGGATACGGTTGAAAAGTGGGCGGTGGTGTTGGCGCAAACGGATCCACTGGCATGCCGGTTTTGGGTGGTGTGTGAGCCTCGGAAATCGGCGCCGAATTATCCCACGTGCTAATCTCGGAGAACACGTCGCGGTGGTGATTGGCGGGAATTGGTGGTGGACAATGGTGGTCAAAATGGTTGGCGGGCACTGTCTTGAAGTGTCCCTGGTTGTTCTGAGCAGCCACCTCCTTGGGGTCCTGCCAGTGTCCCATCGCGCTGAACACGTCGCCCGAGTCGGCACCGGCGTCAGTGGCCCATTGATCCATTCGTGGCCAGGGTTTTCTTTCCTGGTGATTGTGATGGTGCTGCTGTTGTTGGTGGTGGTTGAATTGATGGTGGTGTTGGTCGCCAACGTCGGCCCACGATGGTGGCATTTGGCAGCGCACGTCGAGCAGGTTTGGATAGGCGTGCATGTGGTTCACCGTGCGCTGAGCAGCCATCTGACTAGTTCTCACCTAAAAAATGGTTAATTGGAGCGAGAAAACAATGAAAACGGTGGAAAACGTTGAAACCGAGTCCAGTAGAGCGCACTTGCATCCCAGCATGCTCGCTCCCCGCGGGCCGGCGGTCGGCTTATCATTGCCATTCACCTTCAAGGCGCTCGGTGCACGAATGGCCGAGCGGTGAAAAGCTTTGGCGGGCGAACAGAAACGGCGCATGGGTTCGAGGTGGTTTGACGGTGTTCTTTTTTTTTTTCAACGGATTTTTTTTAATTTAAGCCCTTTTGCTTTCTTTTGAAAAATGCGTTTTATTTTTTTCGATTCAAAGCAAGTGCGCTCTGCTGGACTGGCTGGACAAGCCAGAGCCATTTAGTTTAAGCTGGAGGATAAACGAAAGAAAAGGAAGCGGGAAGAAAACAAGCAAAAATCAACTTAGAACTTGAATTTCTCTGCCATTTTTGAATATTATTTGCCCAGTAAGCTCTTAAAATGACCGTTATTTGCCGATGAATAAGTTGGGAAGCTTGAATTAGGGGATTGAGTTTAAAAAAAAATTTTTTAATTATTATTTTTTGGAAAAACACATTTTCTTGCTTTTTTTTTTAAGATTAGAGCAATATGTAGTGAAATATGTAAAATTAAACTGTTATTATTCTAAATTTAAATCATTTTGAGATCAAAATAGCAGCAAAAAATAAGCGAAAAATGTTTTCCAATTTAAAAAAAAAAAACATTTTTTTCAAATAAAAAAAAAATATTTTCCGTGTTTTTAGATAACTGTAGAAGTGCGAAACAAGCTTACATCTAGCAATAATTATTACAGAGAACATAAGATGAATAGAAAGCCAAAATAGGGGAAAAAAAAAACAAAAAAAAAGTTATAAAAACGTTCAAAATTAAAATTCCGGTTTCAATTTTTTTTTAATTTAAAAATAGCCTATTTCGATGAAAAATAGCTCACATTCATTCAGTTTCTTGTAAAAATAGCGAAAATTTGATTGTTCTAGCTGGAAAAATCGTTGAAAAATTAAAAATTGAAAAAAAAAATTTTTTTTTTTTGAAATTTCAATTTTTGGACGAAAAAAAATTTTTTTTTTAATTTTTTTCAGCGTTTTCTTTAAAGAATGCATGTATACAGAAGTCTAGATGCTTCTTAAATTAATCAACTTAAAACACCAAAATGATATAGAAAAATCGATAAAATTTAGAAAAAAAAAATTTTTTTTTTGAATTTTTTGAAAAACTAGAACAAAAACCCTTTAAAAGCTTTCAAAAACGTGTAAAAACATTCTAATCTAATCTACAATCAGCTAAAATTCGTGAAAAATTGTTTCAAAATTAGCGAAAAAAAATTTTATTTTTTCAAACTTTTCAACAAAAAAATTTTTTAATTCATATTTTAGCAAGCATTTAAAAACTGTTTTTCAACAAATTCAGTTCTTTCTAAATATTCAAATATGTCGGCAAAACAAGCAAAAATTCATTAAAAATTGGCAAAAAAACATTTTTTTTTTTCAATTTTTAAGCAAAAAAGCTCTTTATAATTTATTAGCAGGAAAATGTGCTTTTAACAATTCTAATATTCAAATTTTGAAACAGGAAAAAAATTAAAAAAAAACAAAAAATTTTTCAAAATTTTTATTTTCAATTATTTTTTCAAATTTTTTTTGTTTCAAAATTTCTCTTTTAGCTTTTTAGGATCATGGTTTTCCGGATTTTTTTAGCAAATTTAAAGCCAAATAAAGCTCAAATAGGGGCCAAAAACATAATATTTTTGTTTTTAAACTCAATAATTTCAAGAAGAGGCTGTCATCGACTGGAAAGGGAGGGAATGAACTGGAATGGGATGAGAGAAAAGGAAAAGAAAAGAAATGACATGAGATGAAATGAAATGCAGCACCAATGCACCATGAGGCCCACAACACAACACAACACACCCGCCAGACCAGACCGCCCATTTGTGGCGTTGCGCGCGTACGCCTTTTCTCTCTGCGCTCTCCGCCTTGCCGCGAGCTCTCTCGCTCTCTCTAACTCTCTTTTCTCTCTCTGTCTCTCTGTCTTTCTCATGGGTAAAGATAGATAAGCCAGGGCCTTCGCAGATGCAAGAAAGTGAGAAACGCCAGGTGGACGACAAGACAGGCAGGTGAGCCTTTAGCCTTTCGGAGATAATTACGGGCTGTGCGTGCGGGTTGTTGCCAAATGGAGCACACCATTAGATAGAGCTCGATTTTTCGCACATTTTAATACCCCAACCCGACCGTTTTAGGGGTCAGATGACCGAGAAACCGAGAAAATTAGAGTTGAAAATGAGAAAAAAATTTTTTTTTGTTTTTTTTTGGCTTAAATTTTTTTTTTTTGCAATCCAGTTTCCTATATTTCTAAGCGCCTCGTGGGTCGAAAATAGTGCTCTTGTGTTATCGATTGCTTAAAAACAAAGAAACAAGAGCAAAAAAAACAAGAAAGAAAAGAAAAATGTTGAGTCGGCTAGAGGGGTGACGATCAATGACCATCTCCCGCCGGCGAGCACACAATAGAGAACAGAGCAGAGGAGGACCATTAGAGCAGCAAAATACATAATAGAGTCTAGCTCATAGAAATTAGATACCGGAAAATTAGCGATTGAAGGGGAAACAATTTTTGAGAAAATTTTTTTTTTTTCTTTGAATTTTTAAACATTTTTTTTCCAGTTTTTCTCAGCGCTCTTTCATCGAAAATAGTCGAGTTGGGGTATCAATCGATTGGAAAAATTATGCTTTATCGAATGATTTTAAAAACTAGTCCAAAAGTACAGCGAAAACAAAGGAAAAATCGATTTAAGTCGAAAAACATGACATTTCCAAAAATTTTTGGTTTTTTTTTTTTTTTTTTTTCATTTTCTTCAGCGCTCTTCAGCTCAAAATGGTCAGGATGGGGAATCAATCGATGTGAAAAATTCTGATTTATTGATTGATAACAAAATCTATCTCAGAAACTTCGAAAATGCACAAAAAAAAATCGAAAAAACCAAAACATGGCAAAATTTGTGCTTTTTCTTTTTTCATTTTTCTCATCGCTCTTCTACTGAAAAAGGTCAAGTTGGGGTGTCAATTGATTGGAAAAATTGTGCTCTATCGATTGATATTTAAAACTAGTCAAAATATACAGCGAAAACAAAGGAAATATCGATAAAATTAGAAAAAAAAAAAATGAAATTTTACAAAATTTGTGTTTTTTTTTTCATTTTTCTCATCGCTCTTTCATCGAAAAAAGTCAAGTTGGGGTATCAATCGATGTGAAAAATTGTGATTTATTGATTGATGACAAAAACTATCTCAGAAACCTCAAAAATGCACAAAACAATTTGAAAAAACCGAAAAAAAAATTTGAAATTTCGTTTTTTTTTCTTTCATTTTTCTCCGCGCTCTTTCATCGAAAAAAGTCAAGTTGGGGTATCAATCGATTGAAAAATTGTGCTTTAATGATTGATAACAAAAACTAGTCTAAACGTACAGTGAAAACAAAGGAAAAATTGATTAAAGTAGAAAAATCTGAATTTTCAATTTTCAAAAAAAATAATTTTTTTTTAAATTTTTTCTCATCGTTCTTTTACTGAAAAAGGTCAGGTTGGGGTATCAATAGATTGGAAAAATTGTGCTTTATTGATTAATTAAAAAAAAACTAGTCTAAATGTACATCGAAAACAGAGGAAAAATCGATTAAAGTTGAAAAACATGACAATTTCGAAAAAAAAAAATTATTTTTCTCATCGCTCTTTCATCGAAAAAAGTCAAGTTGGGGTATCAATCGATGTGAAAAATTATGCTTAATTGATTGAAAACATAAACTAGTCTCAAAATACAGTGAAAACTATTAAAATGTGGACTAAAGTCGAAAAATCTGAAATTTCAATTTTCAAAAAAAAATAGTTTTTTTTAAATATTTTTTCTCAGCGCTCTTCTGTTCAAAATAGCCAAGTTGAGGTATCAATCGATGTGAAAAATTGTGCTTTATTGATTCATAACAGGAACTATCTCAAACACCTAGAAAATGTACAAAAAAATTCGAAAAAACCAAAAAATGTCAAAATTTGTGTGTGTGTGTGTGTGTGTGTGTGTGTGTGTGTGTGTGTTTTTTTTTCATTTTTTTCATCGCTCTTCTACTGAAAAAGGTCAGGTTGGGGTATCAATCGATCGGCAAAAATGTGTTTCATCGATTGATAACATAAACTAGTCTCAAAATACAGTGAAAACTATTAAAATTTGGATTAAAGTCGAAAAATCTAAATTTTTCAATTTTCAAAAAAAAATAGTTTTTTTTTAATTTTTTCTCAGCGCTTTTCTGTTCAAAATGACCAGGATGGGGTATCAATCGATGTGAAAAACTGTACTTTATCGATTGATAACAAAAGCTATCTCAGAAACTTCGAAAATGCACAAAAAAAAATCGAAAAAACCAAAAAATGTCAAAATTTGTGTTTTTTAAAAAATTTTTCTCATTGCTCTTCAGCTCAAAACGGTCAGGTTAGGGTATCAATCAATGTGACAAATTGTGCTTTATCGACTGATAACAAAAGCTATCTCAGAAATTTCGAAAATGCACAAAATAATTCGAAAAAACCAAAAAATGTCATAATTTGTGTTTTTTAAAAAATTTTTCTCATTGCTCTTCAGCTCAAAACGGTCAGGTTGGGGTATCAATTGATGTGAAAAAGTATGCTTTATTATTATTGAAAAAAATTTTCTTTATCGATTGATAACAACATAAAGTTTAAAAAAGCAGTGAAAACCAAGGAAAAATCGATTAAAGTTGAAAAACATTAAATTTTCGAAAAAAAAAAAGCTATTTTTCTCAACGTTCTTTAATTGAAAAAAGTCAAGTTGTGGTATCAATCTGTTCCACATTTTCTGCTTTATCGACTGGTATTAAAAACTATTCTAAAAAATTTCAAAAATGCCTAAAAATTTCGAAAAAACCGAAAAATTTCACAAATGTGATTTTTCTCACTTTTCTCAGCGCCTATTTATCGAAAAGTGACAGGTTTTGGGGTTATCAATCTCTTTGGAAATACCTATCACGTGAGAGGGAAATTGAAAAGGAAAAGGGAAAAGAAATATAAATAGACAGACAGAGAGAGAGAGAGAGAGAGAGAGAGAGAGAGAGAGAGAGAGAGAGAGAGAGAGAGAGAGAGAGAGAGAGAGAGAGAGAGAGAGAGAGAGAGAGAGAGAGAGAGAGAGAGAGAGAGAGAGAGAGAGAGAGAGAGAGAGAGAGAGAGAGAGAGAGAGAGAGAGAGAGAGAGAGAGAGAGAGAGAGAGAGAGAGAGAGAGAGAGAGAGAGAGAGAGAGAGAGAGAGAGAGAGAGAGAGAGAGAGAGAGAGAGAAACAATTGTTTGGAAGGAGGAAGGAGAGAGGACGATCGAGCGGACGGGGGCACTGTTTTTCGTACATATCATGTATCATATTCGCAGCGAATTTATTGGAACATCGACCGGTAAAACCTAGTTCAAGGCAAAGTTATGGTCGTCTCAAATTGTGGAAAAAAAATGTTAGGAAATTCCAGGCTAAATGATATTTTTCGGGAATTTCTCGAAACCGGGTAAAATTTTTCATTTAGCGAAGCTGCCGACCTGAGCTCGTCGATCTCCAGAGACATCGACGAAAAGATGACGAGTACGACAGCGATCTGCTTTCTCACAAAAAAAATAAAACGAGAAACAATAATTATAAAAATAATGAAAAGGTGCTCCAAAATCACAGCATAGACGAGCAGAAGTGCAACGAACCGAGAGAAAACTCTGCAAAACTATTTTAGGATTAAAGGGAGGCGCGGCGCTACGGTAGACAAGCGGGTCTCACCGCGACCGCGCAGTGCAATGCGCGCGCCGTTTGAATAATTTTTTTGAGGATTTTTTTCCCCAAGGGTTTTCAATGGAGAAAACTATAGTTTTGCGTCCCAAAATATGGTTTTTATCGACAGCGTCACTTACAGAGAACTTCTCCCGGGTCGTACCGCTGTGTGAACCAGACCTTTATTGTCGCCAACTGCAAAAATTGAAAGATTGAAAGATCAACATGATCTCCTCCACCCAGGAGCTCCTCGATCGAAGTTCTGACACATCTATCGTATAGTCCAGACTACTATTTGGAAAAATTCCATTATATCCACTCACTACAATATAGGAACCCACGCTATAGTTTTCCGTGGGTGCTTATACTTGTTTCCTAGGGAATCTTTCAGAATAGCCACCCTTGCACTCCAACACCAACGGTCTATAGAATAGGCTGATATTTGCATTTCACGGTGTCCAGGATTTGAAATGTGGGCGGAGCCGAGCAAACGCGCCCCACTGGATTTTTTCGCGCGAAATTCAAATTTTGACGCATTTTTTTTTTATGTTTTTCGGGAAAAAAAAGCATAAATTCTCTTTTCTCTTCGATCCCAGAGAATATATTTTTCTGTTTCATTACTTCGAAAAATGGCTCTTTTATTCTTTTATTTATTTAAATTGGTCTTTTGTGCGTGGTTTTAGTAAGTCGTTTTGTCGCAAAAACACTATACCACCTAACACACAACACACAATAATACCAAAAACATTCGAAAAAATTAACATATTAGTGTAAAAACGTAGGTGTTAGGCGAACAACAAACTAATTGATTTTCAATCGATACCGGCGGGTCTGCAGGGTGAATGACACATGGCTGAGCAACTATAAAATTTGAGTAACGAATAAGGGGAAAATGGGTAGGGGGGGGGGGGCAGTATTCCTAATCAACAAAAAAGAAAAAAAAAATTTATCCTCTATTAGTTATGATCGTCCACTTCCTGGAATACTCCTTGCGTCGTCGGGACGTCCTTGAGGTATCTCTGCAGGCCACCAATCGATCTCCATCTACCTCGAGCCGCCACTTGTTCCAGCGATAGACCCAACTCCCTGAGGTGATTGGCACCTCCTCGCCGAAAACAGTGATGAGTTGCCCCTTCCTTCCCGATCTTCTTCAGCATCCTCGATGCCAAAGCCGAAATTGACGGTGCTGACAATTTCTCGGTTCCTGCTAAATTCGAAAAAACGTACGAACACTTTTCTCCGTTTGCGAGTCTCCACTTGCACATGAGAATGTCCGCGTCGCTGCCGGGGGTATACTCGATGAAAGACGATCTTCCGAGCGCCATCTGGTCGTTTTTCGCCTTATCGACTTTCAATTCGATCGTATTCCCTCTACGAGTGATGCCGTCCCATCTGAGGTCCGCCGCTTCTGACGCTCTCAACATCGCGTGGAATGATAAAATAGCCAGAAGAGCATCACGGTCCGCGGCCGGATCGTTTGACGACATGGCCATGTCAGTGATCTTCTTCACATCGGCTATTGTCACCTCAACTTTCGGCTTCCTGAAATCGATTTCGGTTCTCCTCGTCCACTTTAAAAGGTCTGAGATCAGACTGGAAGCAATCCCGGACATGCCATCGTTTGTCACTCGATACGCAGCTGCAATCTTCCCAAGAGCGCTGCTTCCGATGGTCCGTGCTTTTTCTCCTAGATACAAGAGAAGGGATGACTCGTTTTGTGGCAGATTCCTTTTGATGGTCCACTGAGCTCGTTTTGAGTTTTCGGTCTTGTAAGCTTTCGCTGTGGAAAAAGCCTTCGAGCCGTATGGAGCGTCCTCGAGAAAATCGACCACGTGGCTGAGCTCTGTCCCGGCGATGGTTCTCAGCTCCTCGATGAATTGCTGCTTTTTTCCTTCTGGAAAAATATTTTGTTGAAAATGTGTCTCCTGTACACCTCTCTTGCGCGTCATGCCTATCTTCCCCGGGTGGGTGGGCCGGGAAACTCGCTAAAAACGCGTAGAATGACAATAATTTCGAAAATGTTGCGCACCTCAGAGATTTCGTTGCGAGACCCAGTTGGAAAATAACGTGTGCCTTTAAAGGATTTGCTCGCCTGGGCCATTTTTCTCCGTTCTTCAACGAAAAATATATTATTCTCTTTTCTCTTCGATCCCAGAGAATATATTTTTCTGTTTCATTACTTCGAAAAATGGCTCTTTTATTCTTTTATTTATTTAAATTGGTCTTTTGTGCGTGGTTTTAGTATGGTAGAAATAATTTTACAAAGCCGAGGGGCAGATTTCTATTGCGAAAAATCTAGGAAAGCGAGAATAAATTCGGATTTTGAAAATTTTGAGCTTGTCGCTTCACAGTAACTCAGGCATTTCATTTCTTGAATTATTAGAAAAATTAGAACATATCAGAAAAAATGGGAATAATATTAGGAGACCCGAGTAAAATTAGAAAAATTAGAAAATATCAGGAAATTTAGGAATCTTAAACAGATTTTGTAAGATTCGTATCGATTTCGCATGAAGCGCATATTATCAGGAAATTTACGGATCTGATCAGATCTTATTTTACTCCGATCGCAGCGCGTTGGGCTGCGTCGCGTGTCGCCAAACGAGAGTTTGTATGGCATTTTTCAGTATTCTGGCCTAAATTATTTTTCGTTTGTTTTAATTTAAATTTTTTATCAATTAAATATTCAAGATTCCTTTATTATTGATTTTAAAAATGTGCCACTTCACAGTCCGCGATAACTTTAAATTCAGGCTTCGCCTCTTTGCTCAATTTTCAGGTGATTTCACTTTTACTTTATTTTGCCCGTGGAAATTTTGCAACGAGGTTGAAATTTTAAGAAAGAAGCAAAGGCGAATTTTATAGACTTATTCACAAAAATATCCAAAAGAGGGAAAAATGGCAAACAATTGGGATAAAACTGTGTCCCAAATTTTTAACATTCTTTCCAAAATTCCAGACTTATCGAACCATTCTCCGGGTTTTCTCCCAATTGTTTGTAATTGTTTTCTTATTTTTAATAATTTTTTTGAATAGTCTCATTAAAGTTCACGCTGACGAGTTAAAAAAAAAATATTTTTTCAGAAGTGAGGTCCATCGTATTCGTGTCATGAACCAATGGCCAATCGAAAACAGAAACAGGTAACACTTCTTCTTTCAATTGTGAAAAAAAAACAATTTAATTTTAGGCCTAAATCGTTGTGTCGTACCACGAACCAGATTCACGTTTCAATTGAGGATCTCGAGGATTTTTTAAGCAAATTTCCTTCAAAACTGCTTTTCACCGTGACGTGGTCGCTTCGGAAAATTCGATGTAATTAATTTTTTTTTCAATTCTGAATTACAGTCATTATTTTCAGCGCGACCGCAAATCCAGACAAGCTGCCAACATAATGAGTAGGGCCTTCTAGGACCAGAAAGAAATGTTAAAGAAAGCCCTGGAAAAAAACTAGGCCGCACTCAAGGAACAAATAACAACGAGGAAAAATTTAAAAGGCGCGACTACGACGTGGATGCGGCGCGATCTCGCTGAGGCACTTTATTTTGCCCGTGAAATTTTTGCAACAAGGTTGAAATTTGAGGAAAGAAGCGGGGCCGAATTTTATGGGCTTGTTCACAAATGTATCCAAAAAGGGAAAAATAAAAAACAATTGGGATAAAACAGTGTTCAAAATTTTTAACATTTTTTCCAAAGATCCAGACTTATCGAAGAATTTTCTCCCAATTGTTTGTAATTGTTTTCTTTCTTTTGACATTTCACTGAATAGGCTCAAAAGTTCACGCCACTTGTGAGGTGACGAATTTTTAAAAACAATAATACTTTTTCAGAAGTCGGGTGTATCGTATTTGTGTCTTGAACCAATGGCTCATCGATTTTGTCGCAGGTTAGCGTTTCTTCATTTAATTTCAAAAATATTTGCATTTTTAGGATTTAAGTTTCATGCCACGGACGGCATTCCGTTTCACTCGAAGATTTTTTGGCGATTTCCGTCAACTGTTTTTCGCTTTGGCGTGTGGAATTCTCGTCGAAGTCGCATTGGAAAATTTGATGTAATGCATTGTTTTTTAATGCTTAATCATAATAATTATTTTCAGCCCGACCGCGAGATGGAGACAAGCTGCCAAAGTATTGAGTAGGGCCTGCTAGAATCAGAAAAACGTACTGGGGGGGACGATGGCCAATATCAACGCGGAGATCCCAAACGGAGCGTGCAATTTCCGCATCAAGTTCCGAATAATTTGTATTGTCTGTTCGTCACGACTGTGAAACGCGCTCCACAGAACGCAGTATTTCATGATTTTCATTTTGGCTTCCAAATAATTTCATTTCTCGTTGAATTTATACTTGAAATTAAATAATTTGGAAATCTAAATGAAAATCGCAAAGTACTAAATTCAGTGGAGCGCGTTTGACCGTCGTGGCGGCTCCACAATTTGTATTCTATTTATTTTTTTGTAAATTTAGTTGGTTAACTAAGGTTTTGTAATACTTTTGGATAAATAAAACGTATTTTTATTGTTATTTATCTGCATTATTGCGTTGCTTCGAAAAATCGATAATTGTTGTTGTCTTGCCAAGAAAAATACGAATAACTTTAGAAAATTTACAGATCTTATCAGAAAATTCAGGAATCATTTTAGTAAATTTTTCGGATATTATCAGAAAATTCACGAATTATTTTAGTAAATTTACGGGTATTATCAGAAAATTCACGAATCATTTTAGTAAATTTACGGATATTATCAGAAATTTAAAAGATAATATTAGACGATGCGAATCAGATCAGAAATTTTACGGATCTTTTCAGGTATTTTATGAATCTTATCAAGCCACAATATAGTCTTGAATCGTTCGTTTAAAATCCGTAAATTTTCTAATAATTAAAGAAATGAAATGCCTGAGAATTTGATCCCCTCCCTGGTATAAAAATCTTGCTGTTTTTCTCGTAAATCATGTAATCCTTGATTTCTCTAATATATCTACCTCTATTATCAACTAAAGACTGATACGAAGGATGGCTTTTCCAGATAGGAGCCACAAGCACTCCCTTCAGCCCTTTTTTCCTGGCAACTGCTATCAGTCTAGGTATCAAAATTGGAGGAGGCACCCACCAAGCCGTTCCACCCGCTGCTGCTTCCCGAATGTGTTCGAAGACGTCGGCTCCGGCGGATCCCGGTGTGGGATATCTGGAAAAAAAGATAGTTGTCTTTCTGTTCTGGTGGTCAGCGAACCAGTCCACTTCTATTTTTCCCCACAGTTTTTGCGCTTGCCTGAATACTTTTTCTTCTACTTCCCAATCGTCAAAATCAAAATTTCTACTGGCTTCATCCGCTTCCCAGTTGTTTTCTCTGGGGATCCAAATGAATAAGGGTTTTCCGATTATTTCTAAGTTTTTTCTTACATTTTCTGCAATTTCGTGCAATTCGGGTTTCATAGACCCTTTTCTAGCAATCACTACGCCACTCTGACTGTCCATCAACACTCTTATGTTTCCTTTTACATTCTCTTTCAAAACTTTTGAAGCACCTTCCAAAGCTCTGAGCTCTCTCATAGTACTCGACTGCGCATCAAAAGTTTTGTCACCAATCTGGGACCACTTCCACACTACTTTCTGCTCTTTATCTTTCAAAACAGCACCCATGCCATTGGCCGAAGCGTCGGTAAACAAACTCCAATCATATTCTACTTCTTCTTCTTTTATCTTCCTTTGTAGGACTCTTTTTCCATTTTTCTCCCAATAATCGAGTTCTTTCCTCTCACCTTTCGATTTTCGCAAGTGATTGTGTTTGTCCCTCTCCTTTGACTGATGTGCGGCCACCGTCCGCATCAAGTGTCGAGCCTCGAAGATGGCGACGTCACCTGCAATCAGATCCATTGATGCCAGGCATCCCAAAAATTTCATTCTGTCCAGGACAGATGGAGAATCCTTCTCCTTGAGAATTCTTAGCATAGACCACCAGGTAGTCATTCTCTTCTCGGTCGCAGCGACCATTCCCTCCAGGAGGTTCACATCAAAGCCAAGCCAACTAAAGGCTATTCGCGGCTCCCAAAAAGACTTCTGCTCAGCCACGCAGACACCTGCTTCTTCCAAATCTTTTCTAACTATCCTAACCGACCTACTAATCTCTCTCTCTGACTCCCCCAAAATTAAACCGTCATCGAGATAGAGATATATTTGGCAAATACTCACTTGCTTGAGGATCATTTGCTATTTTTACCATTTGCTATTTTGGATCATTTGCTATTTTGGATCATTTGCTATATTGGATCATTTGCTATATCTCATTTGCTATATTTGTCTCATTTGCTATTTCTCATTTGCTATTTTTGTCTCATTTGCTATGGATTGGCTCATTAGCTATGGGTTGGATCAATTGCTATTTTGGATCATATGCTATTTCTCACTTGTTTTAATTGTCTTATTGGCATTGATAGCCCGAAATAGAGTGAAAACAAATTTCGGCAACTGGCCGATGACGACGCATAACCTTGCCGTCCGCTTGCCGATTTTGTAGATTTTTCCCTTCAATTCGAATTATTGTTATAATTTTATTGTAAAATTGTAAATTAAATATAATGAAAATTGTAATGGGGTTATTCTCGGAACCAGCAAAAAAAGCAAAAAATAGAAAAAAACAGCAAAAAATTCAGCCAAAATTCGGAGAATGTACCGATTGATCTGAAACTTTGGTAAATTATTTAAAAAGTAATTCCGGTCATTCCCTAAAAATTTCAGACCAAAATATCGATTTTGAAAAGTTTCAGAAAGAAAATTGAGATTTTTTAAAATCAATATTTCGATCTGAAATTTTCAGGGAATGTCCGAAAGTATTTTTTTGAATGATCTCTCAAATTTTCAGACCGATCAGAGCAGTCTCCGAATTTTCGCTGAATTTTTTGCTGGTTTTTTCTATCATTTGCTTTTTTTTTGCTGGTTCCGAGAATAACCCCATAAGTACAATAGAAAAGTTTGAAAAAGAGAAAATTATACAAAAGAACAAATTTAAGAAAATGGCACGAGAAAAAATTGGAAAAAACTGAATTTCTAAAAAATGAAGAACAACCATTAGCTTCGTTTCGTTTCATCCGTTTTTGAATTGGTTTTTGGCTTGTCACGCTGAAAAATAAATGTTTTATCTGATTTTTTGTTTTCCCCCTTTTAGTAAATTTTTGTAAATAACGGAAATCATTTATTATCTCGGTTAGGGTAGGCCACTGCTTAATTTTTCGGAAATTTTCTTAAATGTCAAGCTATTTGTTTACAGAGGTGTTACTCAACAAGCCTGAGCTGGCGCCTATCGGCACTGGGGTATCAGGAGGGAGTGAGTAAACGCGCCCGGACGCACATACGCAACGAATCCAGTTGAGGCCCAAAAAAATAAAAAGTCGCGCAAAAAATTTCGCATTATCGGAGAGAAAAATCAACGCGCGCGAAATAATTTTGGATAGGATTTCGTAATTTTCACGATTTTGCGTTGGTTTTTCTCTCCGATAATGCGAAATTTTTCGCGCGCCTTTTTTATTTTTTGGGCCTCATTTGGATGCGTTGCGTGTGTGCGTTCGGGCGCGTTTACTCACTCCCTCCTCAGACCGTATCGGCGACAGAAAAAAAAAACTTAAACGTGAAAACCAATTGAACTTGACCATGACCTTTTAAAGTGAACAGACGGACATGTTGACTAGCGTAATATATATGAGAAAGATTTTATATGCTTTATTAGTTTTTTTTTTTCTAAAAATAGTTCAAATCGGTAAGTTTGTCACATTTATACACAATCACTGCCATTTTTGGGAACTAGAACGAGAACAAATTAGGCTAGATAAATGCGACAGGGCGCGTTTGCCGTTTCGTAGGTTCTAACACGCCGATTTTTAAGATGTTTTGTTGTTATCTTGTTGTTGTAAAAAGGAATAAGTAACTGACAAGAAGGAAATAAAGAATTTTTTTGTCATTCAATTTGGCGTGAAATGTCACTTACAGTCTGAAGATGCACGAAATTCACAGAAAAACTATGATTTTTCATGTATTTTGAGTTTTTTTTTTTTGCAAAGAAAATTTTGAGTCGTTTTCAAAGTGTTGGTATTTTTCAGGCCACGTAACATTTTTGGATAGAATATATATCTTTTAAACAATTTTTATTTGAAAAAACTCACTATCAATATTTTTACTTGACAGTTGACAAAACTCTTCTAAAACGTTCTCTTCGTATTTGGAAGTTGTTGCCATCGGAGTCTCGTTATCGTCCTCTGAGTGAAACATTTCTAAAAAATTATATTTTTTTTTTGAATAATTTTTACTGCAAAATAATTCAATATGTACTCTTTACCCACGTTTTTTTAGATGAGAATTGCCAGTATTGGGAGAAATGCACCGCGGGTGAACCAATCGTCCAAAATCCTTCAGCAAAATTGATTTTTGATGCACCACAGGTGTCAGACTGCAATAAATATTTATTATAATACCAATGTAGCGATTAAATGTTAACAAAAAATACGAAATTAGCAAAAAAACAGCAGAAACCCGATAGGAAACCAAAAAAATTAATTCAAAGCACATATTTTTTTGGGCAATTTGGCTGCCAATGCTTTAACGTTGGATACTCAGCCAACGCCGGGCCTAACTTTTTCGCGCGTTTCCCAAATTTTCGCGTTTTTTTCACAGCTTTTTAAAAAAGCCTTTTCGTTTAATACTTTCTGCTGCTTTTTGGCTGATTTCTTCTTTTTTTTAACATTTAATCGCTACTTTGGTCTTATAATTGATATGTATTGTAGTCTGACACCTGCGGTGCAACAAAAATCAATTTACCTGGAGGATTTTGGGCGATTGGTTCACCTGCTGTTCATTTCTCCCTATTTTGGAAATTCTCATTAAAAAAGTGCGTATGGAGTACATATTGTTTTATTTTAAAAAAAATATATTTTTTTTTAGAAATTGTTCACTCAGAGGACGATGACGAGACTCCGATGGCAACAATTTCCGAACACGAAGAGAACGTTTTAGAAGAGTTTTTTCGACTGTCAAGTAAAAGGATTGATAGTGAGTTTTTTCAAATAAAAATTGTTAAAAAAAATATATTCTATCCAAAAATGTTACGTGGCCTGAAAAATACCAACACTTTGAAAACGACTCAAAAATTTCTTTGCAAAAAAAAAAAACTGAAAATACATGAAAAATCGTAGTTTTTTTTGTGAATTTCGTGTATCTTCAGACTGTAAGTGACATTTCACGCTAAATTGAATGACGAAAACATTCTTTATTACCTCCTTGTCAGTTACTTATTCCTTTTTACAACAACAAGATAACACCAAAACATCTTAAAAATCATTAAAAATTATCAAAATATTTGTTTGAAATCGCCGTGATTTATCACTTTTTGTTCAAAAAATTACGATTCACGGCGTGTTAGAACCTACGAAACGGCAAACGCGCCCTGTCGCATTTATCTGCGTCTCAAGTGGCATTATGCCACGTTTAGCTAAATGCGAAAGAGATGACCTCCGAAAATTCATTTCCAAAAATAGCACACCGTGCTTACTGATGTCTAGTTGGAATTCCAAAATTTTTCGTTATTTGAACACAAAAAATCTTTAAATTCAACGAGGTTCTCGCTGAGTTTTGGCAAAAAAAATTTAAAGATTCGGGAAAAAAAAAATATTTTAATAATTTTCTTGCCGTTTTAGCCTAATTTGTTCTCGTTCTAGTTCCCAAAACTGGCAGTGATTGTGAATAAATGTGACAAACTTACCGATTTGAACTATTTTTAGAAAAAAAAAACTAATAAAGCATATAAAATCTTTCTCATATATATTACGCTAGTCAACATGTCCATCTGTTCACTTTAAAAGGTCATGGTCAAGTTCAATTGGTTTTCACGTTTAAGTTTTTTTTTTCTGTCGCCGATAGGCGCCAGCTCAGGCTTGTTAAGTAACACCTCTGTAAACAAATAGCTTGACATTTAAGAAAATTTCCAAAAAATTAAGCAGTGGCCTACCCTAACCGAGATAATAAATGATTTCCGTTATTTACAAAAATTTACTAAAAGGGGGAAAACAAAAAATCAGATAAAACATTTATTTTTCAGCGTGACAAGCCAAAAACCAATTCAAAAACGGATGAAACGAAACGAAGCTAATGGTTGTTCTTCATTTTTTAGAAATTCAGTTTTTTCCAATTTTTTCTCGTGCCATTTTCTTTAATTTCTTCTTTTGTATAATTTTCTCTTTTTCAAACTTTTCTATTGTACTTATGGGGTTATTCTCGGAACCAGCAAAAAAAAAGCAAATGATAGAAAAAACCAGCAAAAAATTCAGCGAAAATTCGGAGACTGCTCTGATCGGTCTGAAAATTTGAGAGATCATTCAAAAAAATACTTTCGGACATTCCCTGAAAATTTCAGATCGAAATATTGATTTTAAAAAATCTCAATTTTCTTTCTGAAACTTTTCAAAATCGATATTTTGGTCTGAAATTTTTAGGGAATGACCGGAATTACTTTTTAAATAATTTACCAAAGTTTCAGATCAATCGGTACATTCTCCGAATTTTGGCTGAATTTTTTGCTGTTTTTTTCTATTTTTTGCTTTTTTTTTGCTGGTTCCGAGAATAACCCCATTACAATTTTCATTATATTTAATTTACAATTTTACAATAAAATTATAACAATAATTCGAATTGAAGGGAAAAATCTACAAAATCGGCAAGCGGACGGCAAGGTTATGCGTCGTCATCGCCCAGTTGCCGAAATTTGTTTTCACTCTATTTCGGGCTATCAATGCCAATAAGACAAGTAAAACAAGTGAGAAATAGCATATGATCCAAAATAGCAATTGATCCAACCCATAGCTAATGAGCCAATCCATAGCAAATGAGACAAAAATAGCAAATGAGAAATAGCAAATGAGACAAATATAGCAAATGAGATATAGCAAATGATCCAATATAGCAAATGATCCAAAATAGCAAATGATCCAAAATAGCAAATGATCCAAAATAGCAAATGGTAAAATAGCAAATGATCCTCAAGCAAGTGAGTATTTGCCGATATATTTTGACACCCTCTTTTCTCCACTTATAAACTAAGACTTTAAAAACTTTGGTGAAAATCCAGGGGGCTGATGAGAGACCAAAAGGAAGTCCCCGAAAAACATAGTATGGATGAGCAGGAGGGTTTGAAAGCGAAAATCCTAGCAGGGATCTGGAATTTTTGTGAATTCTAATGTGGTGATAGCCGCTAGTAAAATCAAAAGTTGCAGCAAATTTTGAAAATTCTAACTGGGGCCAGGCGGTTTTCAAATTTTCTAGCTTAAATTTTGGTGGATCTATGCTTCTATTTAAGGCACTCAAGTCTAAAATCATTCTCAATTTTTTACCTTGATCGACGACGTGCAACGCCGAGACACAACGCGGCTCGTCCTGGACCTGCTCCACAACTCCTTGCATCGCGAGCTTCTCAATCTCTGAAGACAGAAAGTCTTTGTATTTCAACATCGATGGACGTAGTCCTTCTGGCTCCGGAATCTTGGCACCAGACTCCAATTGAACCACCACTCCTGACTCTACAACGCTGAGCACCCAGTCCTCTCTGGCATGCTCTTTCCAGAAACTCAGAGCTCTGGTCAATCTGTTTGGAAATTCAGTTTCAAACTCACCGTTTTTGCGGGCACCGATTTGCATAGTGTCCGAAACGATGGCACCGCATGCACTTGACATCGGCTCTTCCTTCTCTCTGGCTTTGGTGATCCCGGACTCTTCCATTGCCTCTGAAAGAGTCCGTTCCTCGAAACCACTGCGAATCCTTTGTATCGATCCTTCTCTTTCTCGAATCGGTTTGGTTTCTTTGGTTTCCTGAGAGTTGGGAAAAAAGCAGCAACGAAGTCATATCCGGAGCACTCGTTGAACCAGTTGATTCCGAGGTAAGTGCCTTGAGCGCATCGATTTTCTCTTTTGCAGCAAGAATTCCCGGGTCGTGGTCCAACAAGACCAACTCAGCGTTCCGGTTTGATAGCAGCGCCAGAACTTCCTTCACCGGCTCCATGAATTCGCCGTCGTGAACTGCTTTTCTCAACAAGTTTTTCAAATTGGTATTGAAATCGAGCGATTTTTGGATCCCTTTTCCGGTGACTTTTGGCGCCTTTTCCTCTTCAAATTTCTCCTTTTTCTTCTGCGCCGATTCCAACAGTGAAGTAATCCTATCCATCATCCGGCTCTCCATCTCTTTCAATCGATCCCCTTCTAATCCTCCTTGCGCCTCCTCTCCGGACATCGCGACTGTTCTGTGTTCAGATTTAAGAAGGAATAAGGGGGAAAAAAAAGGAGAAGACAACAACAAAAATAACTGCGAGAAAAAGAAAGAAAAATGTGTTTTATAAAAACCGAAACGGTAAAATCCCAAAAAAAAAAATTCTATTTTTTGATTGTTTGGTCGAAAATTTCTTAATTTGCTTTAATTTTACTTAAATTTTTGGAAAATTTGATAATAAAATGTAAAACTTTTCCGAAAATTTGACAAAAACGCGACGAAACGACGCTAAAAACGCGTAGAATGACAATAATTTCGAAAATGTTGCGCACCTCAGAGATTTCGTTGCGAGACCCAGTTGGAAAATAACGTGTGCCTTTAAAGGATTTGCTCGCCTGGGCCATTTTTCTCCGTTCTTCAACGAAAAATATATTATTCTAAATTTTTCCCACATGTGCTCCAACGGAATTATAGCTGAGGTCTGTAGAAATTTTTTAAGCCTAAGAACGTCGAATTTTGTTCAGCCACCATTTCGAAATAATCGTTTCAGTTTTTTGGTGTTTTTGCAGGATAAATCTTTATGGGGTTATTCTCGAAACCAGCAAAAAAAGCAAAAAATTGAAAAAACCAGCAAAAAATTCAGCGAAAATTCGGAGATTGCTCCGATTGATCTGAAACTTTGGGAAATCATTAAAAAAATACTTCCGGTCATTCCCTGAAAATTTCAGACCAAAATATCGATTTTGAAAATTTTCAGAAATAAAAATCGATATTTTTTAAAATCAATATTTCAGTTTGAAATATTCTGGAAATCTCCGAGAGTACTTTTTAAATGATTTCTCAAAGTTTCAGACCGATCGGAAAATTCTCCGAATTTTCGCTAAATTTTTTGCTGGTTTTTTCTATTTTTTTGCTTTTTTTGCTGGTTTCGAGAATAGCCCCATTACGAAAATCGAAGTTTGGACAATTTAATGGTATTAAAAGATACAATACATACATTTTACAAAGAAAAACAGGTTTTACTGAAAGAAAAATAACAAAATCAATTTAAAAAATGCGAGAGTCGAAAAATGCGCCATGCAAGTTTGCTGGCGCGCCAGCAAATTAGGCTCCGCCCACATTATCAATCTTGGACACCGTGACTTAAATATAAAATGCTGGCAAAATGTTTATTAACCAGAAGGTTGTTGGCAGTAAAGGAGCCTTAAAAAGACCCATATCAAAATTTGGAAAATACGGGAATAATCGCGGGATTTAGGAGACTCAGATTTCCAAATTTGGACTCCCACGGACTTCTGGGGACTGCGCGAGCAATGCAAACATACCGATGCACAGACAGATAGACACACAGAAAAATTTTATTAGTAATACTAAAAACTAGAAATTGAAGAACAGGAAGTGCGGGACAAGAACGACGAATGCCCAAAAAGTATTAGAAATTACTCCGGCAATGGATGCTTGTGCAACCGGTGGCTTCTTCGCAATGGGCTCTCTTGCGATTGGTGTACGTGTTGTTGTTGGTCGCGATTTCGTCGTGGTAGGAGCTTTCGTAATTTTAAATGGGTCCGGCAGTTTGTCAGTAGCATTGGTGCGTCCACAGAGGGCGAATAAAAGGAACAAAGGGTCTTGGTAGTTTTGCACCCTAAAGTTGTATGTATCGTAATCGTGATTATATAAACCATCTGAAAGAAAACAAGTGTGACTGAAGTGGAATATTCACGCATACTAGTTCCTGCAACGCGGTTGAAAAGTGGGCGGTGGTGTTGGCGCAAACGGATCCACTGGCATGCCGGTTTTGGGTGGTGTCTGGGCCTCGGAAACCGGCGCCGAATTGTCCCACGTGCTAATCTCGGAGAACACGTCGCGATGGTGATTGGCGGGAATTGGTGGTGGACAATGGTGGTCAAAATGGTTGGCGGGCACTGTCTTGAAGTGTCCCTTGTTGTTCTGAGCAGCCACCTCCTTGGGGTCCTGCCAGTCTCCCATCGCGCTGAACACGTCGCCCGAGTCAGCGTTGGCGTCAGTGGCCCATTGATCCATTCGTGGCCATGGTTTTCTTTCCTGGTGATGGTGGTGCTGATGGTGCTGCTGCTGGTGATTGAATTGATGGTGGTGTTGGTCGCCAACGTCGGCGTGCATGTGGTTCACCGTGCGCTGAGCAGCCATCTGACTAGTTCTCACCTGAAAAATGGTTAATTGGAACAAGAAAATGCTTAAAAACGGTGAAAAACGTTGAAACCCCGTCCAGTAGAGCGCACTTGCATCCCAGCATGCTCGCTCCCCGTGGGCCGGGTGGTCGGATTATCATTGCCATTCACCTTCAAGGCGCTCGGTGCACGAATGGCCGAGCGGTGAAAAGCTTTGGCGGGCGAACAGAAACGGCGCATGGGTTCGAGGTTGTGTGAAGGCGTTTTGTTTTTTTTTTTCAACAGTTTTTTTTTAAATTTAAGCCCGTTTGCTTTTGAAAAATGCGTTTTTTTTTCGATTCAAAGCAAGTGCGCTCTGCTGGACTGGCTGGACGAGTCACTTAGTTTAAGCTTAGAATAAACGAAAAAAAAAAAAGGAAGTGGGAAGAAAACAAGCAAAAATCAATCAACTCTTAGAACTCGAATTTCTCAGTCATTTTTGAATATTAGGAGCTCAATGTGATTTTGAAATGATCGTAATTAGCAGTTGAATAAGTTGGGAAGCTTGAATTAGGGGATTGACATTCAAAACACTTTTTAAAAAAATTATATTTTTGAAAAAAAAAATTTTTTTTTTGCGATTTCTATTTTTATTTTTTAAAGATCTATCTTGAGCCATAATTAGAAAATCATGCAAAATTAAATTGATTTTCTCCTAGATTCAGACTATTTTGAGGTCCAAGTAGCAGGAAAAAAGAAAAAAAATGCCAAAATTTCGACAAAAAATTTTTGAAAAAATATTTTTTGGGTTTCTAGATAACTGTAGAAGTGCAGAACAAGCTTAGCAATGATAATTACAGAGGAAAATAGGATAAATAGAAAGCCAAAATAGAGGAAAAAAACAAAAAAAAAGTTATAAAAACGTTCAAAATTAAAATTCCGGTTTCAAATTTTTTTCCATTAAAAAATAGCATTTTCAATGAAAATGGCTCACATTTTTCACAGTTTTTTTTAAACAGCAAAAAACTGGCTATTCTAGCTAGAAAATCGTTAAAAAATAAAAATTGAAAAAAAAATTTTTTTTTTGAAATTTTAATTTTTGGACGAAAAAAAAAATTTGTTTCAAGTTTTTTTCAGCGTTTTATTTTGTTTAATAAATGCATGGAAACAGAGGCTAGATGTTTCGCGAATTTATCAACTTAAAAACACTGAAATAACATTGAAAAATCGTTGAAAAATTGAAGAAAATTTTTTTTTTTGCAAATAAAAAAAAATTTTTTTTTTGGAGAACCAGAGCAAAAAACCTTCGAAAATCGTTTTAAAAACATTGAAAAAATATGCTAATTTAATCTACAACCAGCTTAAATTCGTAAAAAAAAATAATAAATTGTTTCAAAAATTTTATGAAAAAAAAATGTTTTTTTTCAAACTTTTCAACAAAATTTTTTTTTTTATTCGTATTTTAGCAAGGTTTTGCATTTTAATATTTAGCATTTTTGCAATAAAATTCAGTTCTTTCTAAATATTCAAATATGTCGGCAAAACAAGCAACAAATCATTAAAAAATAGCAAAAAAAAAATTTTTTTTTCTCAATTTTTAAACAAAAAGCTCTTCATAATTTATTAGCAGGAAAATGTGCTTTTAACAATTCTGATATTCAAATTTTGAAACAGAAAAAAAAATTGAAAAAAAAAGGTTTTTTCAAATTTTCTTTTTCCAAATTTTTTTTCAAAATTCCTCTATCAGCCTTTTAGGATCAATTTTTATGGTTTTCCGAAATTTTTCAACAAATTTAAAGCCAAATAAAGCTCAAATAGGGGCCAAAAACATAATATTTTTGTTTTTAAACTCAATAATTTCAAGAAAAGGCTGTCATCGACTGGACAGGGAGGGAATGAACTGGAATGGGATGAAAGGAAAGGAAAAGAAATGACATGAGATGAAATGAAATGCAGCACCAATGCACCATGAGGCGGGGTATCAATCGATTGGAAAAATTATGCTTTATCGAATGATAAAAACAACAAATTTTAAAATACAGTGAAAACTATTGAAATTTGAATTAAAGTCGAAAAATCTGAAATTTCAATTTTAAAAAAAAAATTTCTTTTTTTAATTTTTTCTCAGCGCTCTTCAGCTCTAAATGGTCAGGCTGGGGTATCAATCGATGTGAAAAATTGTGCTTTATTGATTCATAACAGAAACTATCTCAAACACCTAGAAAATGTACAAAAAAATTCGAAAAAACCAAAAAATGTCAAAATTTGTGTTTTTTTTTTTAAATTTTTCTCAGCGCTCTTTTACCGAAAAAGGTCAGGTTGAGGTGTCAATCGATCGGGAAAATGGAGTTTTATCGATTAATAACAAAACCTATCTCAGAAACCTCGAAAATGCACAAAAAAAATTCGAAAAAACCAAAACATGGCAAAATTTGTGCTTTTTCTTTTTTCATTTTTCTCATCGCTCTTCTACTGAAAAAGGTCAAGTTGGGGTGTCAATTGATTGGAAAAATTGTGCTCTATCGATTGATATTTAAAACTAGTCAAAATATACAGCGAAAACAAAGGAAATATCGATAAAATTAGAAAAAAAAAATGAAATTTTACAAAATTTGTGTTTTTTTTTTTCATTTTTCTCATCGCTCTTTCATCGAAAAAAGTCAGGTTGGGGTATCAATCGATGTGAAAAATTGTGTTCTATCGATTGATATTAAAAACCAGTCAAAATATACAGCTAAAACAAAGGAAATATCGATAAAAATCGAAAATTTTGAAATTTCAATTTTCAAAAAAAAAAATTTTCTCATTTTTCTCCGTGCTCTTTCATCGAAAAAAGTCAAGTTGGGGTATCAATCTGTTCCACATTTTCTGCTTTATCGATTGATAACAAAAACTAGTCTAAACGTACAGTGAAAACAAAGGAAAAATCGATAAAATCGAAAATTTTGAAATTTCAATGTTCAAAAAAATATTTTTGGCCCGCCAAAATGGTCTAACGCGCTCGGCTGAACTCAACGCGATGCGATTTTCATTTTGGTTTGCAAATTATTTCATTTCACGTGTAAATTCAACGTGAAATGAAATAATTTGAGAACCAAAATGAAAATCGCATAGCGTTGAGTTCAGCGGAGCGCGTTTGACCTTTTTGGCGGGCCGATAATATATTTTCCCATTTTTCTCAACGTTCTTCCATCGAAAAAAGTCAAGCTGGGGTATCAATCTGTTCCACATTTTCTGCTTTATCGAATGGTATTAAAAACTGTTCTAAAAATTTCAAAAATGCATAAAAATTTCGAAAAAACGAAAAATAAAAAAAAAATGTGACTTTTCTCTTTTCTCAGCGCCTATTTATCGAAAAGTGACAGGTTTTGGGGTTATCAATCTCTTTGGAAATACCTATCACGTGACGCCCAACAAAACGACGAAAACAATTGCGAAATAGTGAGAAAAAATGCAGGAATATTAATAATACTATTGAAGATCAGCGAATGAAACACTAAACGGGTGAACAGTAACAGAAACAGAAACATAAATACATAAAAAAGAAAGAACGGAGAGTCAAGTGATAAATAAAGAGAGGGAAATTGAAAAGGAAAAGGGAAAAGAAATATAAATAGACAGAGAGAGAGAGAGAGAGAGAGAAACAATATTGTTTGGAAGGAGGAAGGAGAGAGGACGATCGAGCGAACGGGGGCACTGTTTTTCGTATATATCATGTATCATATTCATAGCGAATTTATTGAAACCTCGACCGGTAAAACCTGGTGCAAGGCAAAGTTATAGTCGTCTCAAATTCTGGAAAAAATGTTACGAAAATCTAGGCTAAATTATATTTTTCGGGATTTTCTCGGTGAAAATTTTCATATAATTTTTCTGCCACTTCCAACCAATCCCCAGAGCTAAACAGAATGCACTTTTTTCAGGCCAAATCAATTATAAAAGCCCGCGATCACGATCTAGATTACCGTCAAAAAGTCAAACGTTGTGCTCCGTTCAGTCGATACTTTGACTGCCGACCTGAGCTCGTCGATCTCCAGAGACATCGACGAAAAGATGGCGAGTACGACAGCGATCTGCTCTCTCACAAAATAATAAACAAGAATTATAAAAATAATGAAAAGGTGCTCCAAAATCACAGAATAGACGAGCAGAAGTGCAACGAACCGAGAGAAAACTCTGTAAACTATTTTAGGATTAAAGGGAGGCGCGGCGCTACGGTAGACAAGCGGGTCTCACTGCGACCGCGCAGTGCTTGCACACAGCGCGATGCGCGCGACGTTTGAATTATATATTTGAGGATTTTATTTTCCTCAGTTGTTTTCAATGGAGAAAACTATAGTTTTGCGTCCCAAAATATGGTTTTTATCGACAACGTCACTTACAGAGAACTTCTCCCGGGTCGTACCGCTGTGTGAACCAGACCTTTATTGTCGCCAACTGCAAAAATTGAAAGATTGAAAGATCAACATGATCTCCTGCACCCAGGAGCTCCTCGATCGAAGTTCTGACACATCTATCGTATAGTCCAGACTACTGTTCGGGAAACCCACATAATTGAAAAATGGGATTTTCTGATTTTCTGTGGGTGCTTATACTTGTTTCCTAGGGAATCTTTCAGAATAGCCACCCTTGCACTCCAACACCAACGGTCTATAGAATAGGCTGATATTTGCACTTCACGGTGTCCAGGATTTGAAATGTGGGCGGAGCCGAGCAAACGCGCCCCACTGGATTTTTTCGCGCGAAATTCAAATTTTGACGCATTTTTTATGTTTTTCGGGAAAAAAAAGCATAAATTCTTAATTTTTACCACATGTTTTTCAATGGAATTATAGCTGAGGTCTGTAGAAATTTTTTAAGCCTAAAAACGCCGAATTTTGTTCCGCCACCATTTCGAAATAATCGTTTTGAGTTTTTTGGTATTTTTGCAGGATAAATCTTTATGGGGTTATTCTCGAAACCAGCAAAAAAAGCAAAAAATTGAAAAAACCAGCAAAAAATTCAGCGAAAATTCGGAGATTGCTCCGATTGATCTGAAACTTTGGGAAATCATTTAAAAAATACTTCCGGTCATTCCCTGAAAATTTCAGACCAAAATATCGATTTTGAAAATTTTCAGAAATAAAAATCGATATTTTTTAAAATCAATATTTCAGTTTGAAATTTTCTGGAAATCTCCGAGAGTACTTTTTAAATGATTTCTCAAAGTTTCAGACCGATCGGAAAATTCTCCGAATTTTCGCTAAATTTTTATTAACCAGAAGGTTGTTGGCAGTAAAGTAGCCTTAAAAAGACCCATATCAAAATTTGGAAAATACGGGAATCATCGCGGAGACTCAGATTTCCAAATTTGGACTCCCACGGACTTCTGGGGACTGCGCGAGCAATGCAAACATACCGATGCACAGACAGATAGACACACAGAAAAATTTTATTAGTAATACTAAAAACTAGAAATTGAAGAACAGGAAGTGCGGGACAAGAACGACGAATGCCCAAAAAGTATTAGAAATTACTCCGGCAATGGATGCTTGTGCAACCGGTGGCTTCTTCGCAATGGGCTCTCTAACGTTTGGTGCACGTGTTGTTGTTGGTCGCGATTTCGTCGTGGTAGGAGCTTTCGTAATTTTAAAGGGATCCGGCAGTTTGTCAGTAGCATTGGTGCGTCCACAGAGGGCGAATAAAAGGCACAAAGGGTCTTGGTAGTTTTGCACCCTAAAGTTGTATGTATCGTAATCATGATTATATAAACCATCTGAAAGAAAACAAGTGTGACTGAAGTGGAATATTTACGCATACTAGTTCCTGCAACGCCAACCAGCCACCATCTTGAATCTTGAAAAAAGAGCATTGGACCACCACGATCTCCGAGACCATAAATCTTGGCGTACAAGATGAAACACTCACTATGGCTAGTGGAAAAATATGTTATCTTAATTATTATATTACACCATTGAAATGATCAATAAAAAGTCCAAAGTTGCAAACCGTTATATTGCGGTAAATTAACTCTGTATTAACAAAGTCGTCCTTCTTATACTGAAAACCATACGTGAAAGTTATGTCGCCAGTATTTTGGCGTACACCTTCTAAAATATTTAACAGTCAGTTATGCTAATCTTGGCGGTTGCTTGCTTACTATCTGCAATGCAAACGAATTGTTCTGACATGTCCTGCGAAAACTCGAGCACCATAGTCGCACGGTCCTCATTGAACTTTTCCTTATCTGGTGTGCACATGAACAATATTATCGCCTTGGTCAGAGTTTTATGGGCATACGAGCAAGCCCCAGTGTAACAGCGGCCAGATCGCAACACTATTTGTTCTCGATATCTCTCCGGCACGATAAGGTGTCTGCAAAACGGTTGGATTACAATTACATATGCAACGTACGAAAGAAAAACAGAATACTTTTCTGCATTACACATGCTTTCATTAAATGCCTCGCCATCGAACAACCATTTCTTATCTTCAGTTAGAACGGCTTGCGCAGATGTTATAATATGTCGTCGAGACACGTAAGTGCCTCCAGCGGCGTGTGCTTTTACCAACTCTCCATTCGTGTCCTTAGTCGTTACCTGCACCAGAGGGTCCTCATCGGTCAAGACAACGGTTCCTTCGTTTTTATCGGATTTCGCTGAAACAGACAGACAGTGCCAGCTTTTTAAAATTACCAAGCCTGCTGCGCAGTTCTGCGCGGCTGCTGACGCAGCCTATTGGCGACTTCATCGTCACATTCTATTTTTTTTACGTTCTACTCTTCCTCATTTATTTATACGCACTCTGTTTTGGGGAGATTTCTGTCCACTGTGGCTTAGTTGGTAGTGCGCTTGAATACAAATCCTAATGTCACGGGTTCGTGTTTTGTCCACTGCATTTTCTTGCAAAAAGGCAAGTGCCACAGACATCCCGGCACAGGTGAAATGCGGTGGATGCATATAGTGTCCGTATTTTCATCATGTCGTCCTTTTGGTCCATTGGACGGTATAAAATAACTTTTAATAATTTTTTGCATTAAAACAAATAAATTGAATGTATATACACAAGCCTGCGATATTTGGTGACTTTGCCCCTGCTTTTTTTTCACTTTTCTTACAAGTTTTTTTTCTTGTAATGGCACTGATTTTTGTACTTCCGCTCTTCCAAATTTCGTGATTTTTGTGGCTGAATTAGTA
Organism: Caenorhabditis japonica; assembly: GCA_963572235.1. Taxonomy (NCBI): domain Eukaryota; kingdom Metazoa; phylum Nematoda; class Chromadorea; order Rhabditida; family Rhabditidae; genus Caenorhabditis; species Caenorhabditis japonica. Next base: position 4,274,459 of record OY754342.1, read on the forward strand.
AAATGTGTAAACGTTAATCGAACGACGCGGATTTATTAAATATCTAGAGCCTAATTTACATAAATGCACGATATGATTCAAATACGGACACTATTGTCGGATTAATCGAGAACCGACACTGTGTACCGGCGCGGGAACTTGAAATTGGATTAAATAGGCCACACCCCCAAAACGTAATTGCCACACACTTTTTCCTGCAAAGCCGCCGCGCGCTTTTACCCCTGTTATCGGATTTGTTTTTCTCTTGTCGCTCTTCAATAAATTGTTTTATTTTTCGAATATTTGTATTTTTTTAACTGAATTTAACCATAATTTGCACAATTGAGCCTTTTTTACCACCATAATGGCAAAAAAAAGTGCGAAATTGTTTTACCTCTTTTTTTTACCTCTCTTTTTTTTATTTTTACGTCCCAATCTAATTTACAGATATTTAAAGGTAAGATTTTTGTGTTGAGCAACTAAAATTCAAAAAGTTTAATTGCAGATCCTACACGACAGACGTGCGGAGCCCAAGGAACAATCAATGGAAACTGCGTTTGGCTGAATGGCCAGAGAAAGTAAGTTTTTACGGCTTTGAAAACTCATGGATTATAAAAAAATAATTGCTTGTCAGTCATAAAAAAAACAGAAAATTATAATTGTTTGCAACGGTTATTTGGAATTTTTGATTTCCCATAAATTCATTCTTCAAAAAAAATACCCGTCGCGAGCATTGTAATTTTGGGCAAACAATAAGTTCCCACTAATGATTTCCTTTTTTTATAATTGGCTACCTTTTTCAAAAAAGAATGATAGAAAGAATAAAAATTTGATATTCCTGACAGCAAAGTGGCAATGCCAGCTTCCTTTGCGTAAAATTAATTTTTTAAATATAAGAACCGCTTGTTCTTGTAATCCAATTATTTAATTTCCAGATCCGAGGCAGGCACTCCCAGACGACGAAGATGATGCGGCTTCGGATTTCTCAAAGAAATTTTTGATAATTTCGTGCTATTTTGAATAAAAAATCATGCATTCATACAATTATTATTAATTTTCTAATTTTAAATTAAAAAATAAGAAATTGTTATTTCTTGTTATTTAAATAATACAAGAAACAACTTTTTTAAGTAAAAATAGTTTATTGCACATGAAATTCAACAAATTAAATGGATTTTTTACTTTTAATCGACTAGACAATGGATTGGCGATGACGATGACGACGACGAATCTGTCGTTTTGGCGCTGAAAAAAAAAATAATATTCAGAAATATGCTCTGAGAATTTTAATATTTTAATTTTAATACAAAGCAAAACCAACTGGCAGTTTCACTTCGTAGGTTTTTCGTTCAATGTAATGGATAATGGATAAAATTTTCCAAAAAAAATGCTGGCTCGCTGAAGAATGCGGACGAAAAACGAAATTTCACACGATATATGTACATTTCAAGTGAAAAAAGGTCAAAATTACAGCAAACAATCCTTTCCCACTGATTATTTCCTCAGTTTTGTCATTTGCTACCTTTTAAAAACATTTTATGGCAATTTTTTCTGTCTTCAAGAATCTTTTCTTACCAGAATGTAATTAAAAATTTGGAAATTTATAATTTTCGGTCAATATACGAGCATCATTCTTTTTGGAAAAAGGTAGCCAATTATAAAAAAAAGAAATCATTAGTGGGAACTTATTGTTTGCCCAAAATTACAATGCTCGCGACGGGTATTTTTTTTGAAGAATGAATTTATGGGAAATCAAAAATTCCAAATAACCGTTGCAAACAATTATAATTTTCTGTTTTTTTAATGACTGACAAGCAGTTATTTTTTTATAATCCATGAGTTTTCAAAGCCGTAAAAACTTACTTTCTCTGGCCATTCAGCCAAACGCAGTTTCCATTGATTGTTCCTTGGGCTCCACACGTCTGTCGAGTAGGATCTGCAATTAAAATTTTTGAATTTTAGTCGCTCAACACAAAAATCTTACCTTTAAATATCTGTAAATCAGATTGGGACGTAAAAAGAAAAAAAAGAGAGGTAAAAAAAAGAGGTAAAACAATTTCGCACTTTTTTTTGCCATTATGGTGGTAAAAAAGGCTCAATTGTGCAAATTATGGTTAAATTCAGTTAAAAAAATACAAATATTCGAAAAATAAAACAATTTATTGAAGAGCGACAAGAGAAAAAAAATCCGATAACAAGGGTAAAAGCGCGCGGCGGCTTTGCAGGAAAAAGTGTGTGGCAATTACGTTTTGGGGGTGTGGCCTATTTAATCCAATTTCAAGTTCCCGCGCCGGTACACCGTGTCGGTTCTCGATTAATCCGACAATATATGCATCCACCGCATTTCACCTGTGTATATAAGAAAGATAGTCTTACGTAGCTCTCTCAGCCCACAGTTTGCTTTTCGAAAGTGATCCATTTCTTTGGTCCATTCCGCGGCGACAAGTGCACATGCTATTACGGTTAGCAGAACCTTCGCGTGATTTGATATCATTGCGAAATGACTTGGTAAATAAATATCTGATTTCGATCTTACATTAGAGTGACGTTTAGTAAGCGCAAATCAACAAGCCACGTGGAGATAAGACATGTAAAGGTTAATACGTTTCCACCAGTCACGTGGAAGTAACGGCTTTGACTGTCTTGAATCAAGACTCTTGATCCTCTCCGGAGTGATATATAGAAGTGCGGGGTCTTGTGCAGGCTTTCTCGGAAATAAAAATGTCGCTTCCGTGTTCCGTCGGAAATTTCCGATTTTGTAATTTTCTCTTTTCCCGAATTTCCGTCGGAATTCCGAAATTGAAAATTCTCGTTCCGATTTCCGATCGGAAATATCGGAAATGAACCTGAATAGACCCATAAAACCTTAAATTATCCATAAAAAAGTTTAAAAAATTGAGGAAAGATACGTAGACTTGTGTTTAAAATAGGCAATTTGTGTTACGGACATGGTCGAATTTTTTCCAAAAAAAAAAACGTTTTTTCGTACCAAATTTCGACAGAAAAACATGTTTTTTTCCGACGTCGGAAAAATATTATTTCCGACGGAAACGGAAATATTTTCGGAAATCATTTTTTCTCGGAACGGAACTCGGAACGGAACGGAATTTCGAAGCGCCGCCCCTTTTTGCAACCCTGGCACGGTTTTTGGCAAGTTTGCCGCACACTTCTATTTCATTGTCTTTTTGGGCGAAAATACGATTTTTATGAGCAAAATCACTCAAAAATCCTTGAAAGAAGAACCGATTTTCCCGAAAAAAATGTCTGAAAATGAAACCCCGCCCCTTTTTGCAACGAGGGCACGGTTTTTGGTAGCTTTTTGTGCGAAAATATGATTTTCTATACGAAAAATCACTCAAAAACGTTAAAAAACCGCGTTTTCCCCCAGAAAAATGCCTAAAAATGAAGCCCGCCACTTTTTGCAACCCTGGCATGGTTTTTTGCAGTTTTTTTGGGCGAAAATGGAATTTTCTATGAACGAAATCACTCCAAAAGACACAAAAATAGCGTTTTTCCCGAAAAAAAAATTGGCGAAAAATGAAGCCCCGCCCCCTTTTGCAACCAGGGCACACTTTTTTGTTGCAATTTTGCCGCAAATTGGTTTTTTTTTTCTGTTGAATTTTGCTGGTAACATCGCCTTTTCGCAGAAATAATCAATTTGTGAATTGAAAAACCAAAAAAAAAACGCGAAACAAGCTAAAAATAAAAGTGTGTCTCACTTGCGAAAACTACTTGCCAAATAGGGGCGGAGCTTCAAATTTGTCAAACTTTCGATACCGGAAACTGTCATGGATATCATCAAAACGATTTTTCGTACCAAATTTCGACAGAAAAACATGTTTTTTTCCGACGTCGGAAAAATATTATTTCCGACGGAAACGGAAATATTTTCGGAAATCATTTTGTCTCGGAACCGGAATCGGAAATTTCCGACATCGGAATTCCGACTTTTCGGAAATTTCCGAGAAAGCCTGGTGTATCAGCTTGAAGGTGAGTCGATGATCTCGCCGATTCCCCGCAACTCCCAGGTCCGAGGAAGAAAAGAACGCGCAAAGCGAAGGATAATGGACCTATTCATTTGAATTAAAATGAATTTTTATGTCACATTTATTCAATGCATTACATCATATTAATGAATTAATCTGAATTTTTCTGAACCATTGAGTTTGAGTCTTTCTGCAAATCGCGCCTAGCCATCCTGGTCAAATAAGTGAACTTATTAACAAATACATGCATGCGCCTTTAAACATTTACTCCGAGTACACAAAAATGATGACAAAAGATGCATTTTTTGACCAGGATGAATATGCGCGATTTTCAGAAAAACTCAAACTCAATGGTTCAGGAAAATTCAGATTAATTAATTAATATGTTGTAATGCATTGAATAAATGTGACATAAAAATTCATTTTAATTCAAATGAATAGGTCCATAAGAGGTGTTAAGAACACATTTTAGAAAAGAGACGATTAATTAACAAAATAATAAAGAAAATTATTAGAAATTTATTTACGGGCGATTCGCGGAGAACCACTGGTAAAAAACCATTGACACACCTCTCGTGAAATTCCGGCCGACAGACCGGAGTTACGAGCAAAAAAGGGGGAGGGGCGGATTCGAACGAGCGAGCGAGAAAAGGAAAAATCAAAAAAAAAATTACCAACGGTAAGGGATTGCTCGTAGCAAAAAAGTGGATAGGTCAGCGGAGCTTGAACCCGCGCGACGGAAACACTTGTCGAGCGAAAAAGGGCCATTTTTCTTTAGGCACTCTGCGCGCGGGCACACACGCACGCTACCGTAAGCGCGGGTACACACGCAGCGAGGCGAGCATTGCGCGGTAATTCAAATGTAGTTTTTGACAAAGAAGAGCAGATTTCACGTGGCTGTGAGAAGAAATCGTCTCAAATGGGGCGATTTCGTCTGCTTTTTCGGGACAGAATCCACAACATAGGGAGGAAATGTTTCAGCCAACTTTCTCAGGAAAGTGGCATTTTACAAATATCACACAGGGCATGCTGGCCCCTATCTCAGTGCAAACGCGCCCCAAACAGGAACAAAAACTTGTTTATTTACATGGGTTACGGTCGCACATATTCCAACTTTGTCTTCCAACTTTCGATGGTTAGAATTGCATTTTCCGGATCTCTGTTGACCCATGTTGTAAGGGAAAGTCCCTTTGCCATTTGGCCTCCCTCGCCCACCGCCGAGACATTGCGTCAGCCGGTAGAGACGCAGAGAGAGCCTGCCAATTTTACAACATTTCATTTCATTTACGAACAGCAGCTGTCGCCGTGTGTTTCGCGAACTTTCTGGTGAGCCGAGCCGAGCCGACGGACGATTCGGTGTTGACCAAACAACAGGGCGGAGGATTGATTGGCCATTTTATTTACAAAAAAAAACACAATAAAAACGACGAAAAAAGTTCATAATATTATGAGAAGAAGAAGAAGAGAAGGCGTGGCCGAAAGGAAAGATGATTTATTTACGCAAACGGGTTCGATTTTCCGGCCTTTTGGAGCTGCAACAAAATTATCGATTTCTCCAAAAAAAAAAAACTCACAACTCTACCGAGCGACAAAAGAGTGATGCAGACGGAGAAGAGGTCACGGCCTTCGACGAGCTCCACCGACTGGAACGTCTCCTCGTTCGGCACACCCTGGCGTTTGGCGAACTCGACGAACGCGTTGATGTTCTCCATGCAGGCGAACGTCGAGATCGGCTTCTGCACCTTCTTCACCGCTCCTGGCTCGAGACCGTTGGCGAGCCTGGCAATATGCTTTTTGTTAAGTTCGCGCCAAAAGGGAAAAAGGGGCGGAGCTTACTTGCACAAAAGAGTTCCGTCCTTGAGCAAATTGTGGAAATTGTCACGTTCTCCGGACGTGGAGATGTTCTCGCCGGACGTCTTCTTGATCCACTCGAGCAGCAGAGTTCCCTCCTCTTTGATGAATTTGGAGTCTTGCTGAAGAAAATGGCGGGAAATTCAAATTCAATATTTTCAAAATCCTTACCTTCTGACGAACAGCGAATCCGATTCCTCCGGCAGTGGTGCGGTTGGCCATGGCGATGCGGCGTATGTGTGTGTGTGATCAGCAACAAAAGCAAATGATCTAGAGCCGCCGGCGGGGCTCGTGCTTTTATCAGACGCTCAGGCCACGCCCACCGGGGTGGAGCACAACTGGTCCGCCTCCACAGGCAAGATGGCGAAACAATTAGAGAGTGCGGGGGTGCTTGGTCCGAAAGATCAATGTGAAGAAATTCGACGGAGAGTGCACATTTCGAAATTTTCAAATTCCTTGAATTTCGATTTTTCAAGACTATTCTGAATACTTTTCGATAAAAAATATGAAAAAACGCAAAAAAAAAACGAAAAAATCAAAAAAAAAAACGAAAAAAACACCAAAAAAAAATTGAAGGCCTAACTTTCCAAATTTGGGGTTTCTAGGCCATAAAATCAGAAAATTAAAAAAAATTGGACTAACTTTCCAAATTTGGGGTTTCTAGGCCACCAAACGAAAAATTAAAAAAACAAAATTTTCGAAAGTTTTAAAATTTCTGGACCATTTTTTTTCAAATTTTCAGCCAAAAATGCGTGGACAAATTTTCCAAAATGTGATTTCTAGGCCACAAAATGTTTTTTCAAAAACCAAAAAAATTAGGGGAAAATACGATGTTTACTGAAAAAAAAAAGGAAAATATATGGAGGACTAACTTTCCCCGTTTGCAATTTCTAGGCCACCACAATTTTTTTGTTAAAAATTTCCCAAAAACAGTGAAAAATGCAATTTTTCGTTTTAAAATTTTGAGGCAAAAAAGGCGGGGACTAACTTTCCATATTTGCAATTTCTAAGCCACCACAATTTTTTCGTTAAAAATTTACCAAAAAACTGTGAAAACTACAATTTTTCGTTTTTAAATTTTCAGTCAAAAAAGGCGGGGACTAACTTTCCATATTTGGGATTTCTAGGCCACCAATTTTTCAAAAATTTCTAGACCATTTTTTTTTTCCAAATTTTCACCGCAATCATACTTTAAGAACCATTTTGCCATTTCTAGGCCACCATAATTTTTTTTTCCAAAAACAGCGAAACCGTAGAGCGAATTTGTATTTTTTCTAGACCCCATTCCCATTTGCTCGTCAATTCACAGGTGAAATGTGATGGATGCATATAGTGTCCGTATTTGAATCATATCATACCGTAAAACCTAAAATTGAAGTACACCTCTAATAGAAGTACATGTACTTCAATTACAGGTTTTACGTTATATCTAGTGTCTAATATTCATAAATGCACGAAATATGGACACTATATGCATCCATCGCATTTCCTTGTGAAAGTTTTACAATTTTTCAAAAAAAAAAAACATGTCACAAATTTCGCAATTGTTTTTTTTCTTTTCAAAACGCAATCTAAACGCATCTGGAACCACTTCAATTCGCCTTCCCGCCGTGTGCTGTAATGTTCGTTCGTTCGCTCGTTCGTTCGCCAAAGAGCTCTGTCGGTCGCGGGGGAGCACAAAATTTAAAAAAGTGTGTAATGACGTGGCAAAACACTCTTCTTAAACTCTTTTTTTTTTATTTTTCGTTCCAAAACTTGTTGGTTCGCTGACATTTGGAAATCGATGATGAGCGGGGTGAGGTGTGGCGGAGAGCAGCTGTCCAACCCACTCAGTTGTTGTTTTCGGCTCGAGAGGTTGCGAAAAAACGAAAAAAGCGAAAAAAGTTTCCTCTATATATTTACCGCATAAACATCTCAAAAAACAATTTTTGAAGTGGGGGGATCTTTCGATCCTCCAAAGAATTTCGAGTCTAATTAGACGCAAAAAGACTTCAGAAAATTCAATCAATAAAAAGGGTCGCAAAATGCATAAAACAGACAACAATAAATAGGAAAAAGGGCAAAAATTATGAATACTCTGAAAACCAAAAAACCAAAAAAAGCGAAACCCAACTAATTAATCGCAGTGAGGGCAAATTTACGGGCGAGTTCCACGGCCGCGTCCAATTTGTCCACATTTTCGCCAGTCAACTGGGCGTTTGCGTCTTTTCCGCCACCCTTTCCGCCGAGCACTGTGCACACCTCGTTGATCCATTCGTTGGCTTTCAGTCCGCCGCTCACTAGCGTCTGGAAATTGGATTTTTTTTTCATTTTTAAAAAATTGGGGAAGTCGTTTTGTCGTAGCCGTGTTTGCAGACAATCGCGGAAAATTCCCTTCGTGTGCAAACAGCGCGACGACAAAATGCAGAACAATTTTCAAATCGTCACTTTCGAAGCTTCAGATATTTCTGCTCCAAAATGGCAGCTATATGGCTATTAGCCGTTGAAAATTGAGGATGTTGGAGGCAAAATGAACAAGTTTGGCACTGATTTGGCGTGTTATCGGCAAAAGTTTAGCGTACATCGGCTCACAGACGGAAGGCCAGAAAAAACGGCTAATAGCCATCGACATAAGTTTATCTAACGCCTCGAAATCGACGGCTATTAGCGAACAATTTCCAAATATGAAAGAAAGCGCGCTCTAATGCAAAACTGATAATTTTTGGCTTTAAAAAAGCCCGCGCTGTTCAAATTTTATCTGATTATGAGAACGTTTCGTCGAAAAATTTGCGTTTTTTTTTTTTTAGTTTAAAAAAGTTTTAAAAAAATGGGGACTAACTTTCCAAATTTGGGGTTTCTAGGCCACAAAACCAGAAAATTTAAAAAAAAAAAAGAGTCGACTAAATTTCCAGATTTAGGGTTTCTAGGCCATAAATTGAAAATTTTCAACAAAAAAAGCGGTGACTAACTTTCCGAATATGCAAATTCTAGGCCACAAAAACTTGAAAAAACAGTGAAAAATGCAATTTTTCTGAAAAAAAAAAATTAAAAAATATGGAGGACAAACTTTCCCCATTTGCAATTTCTAGGCCACCACATTTTTTTTGTAATAATTTATTAAAAAACAGTGAAAAAAGCAATTTTTCGTTTTAAAATTTTCAGCCAAAAAAGGCGGGGACTAACTTTCCGAATATGCAATTTCTAGGCCACAAAAACTTGAAAAAAAGGTGAAAAATGCAATTTTAACTGAAAAAAAAGGGAAAATATTTTTATAATGGGGGACTAACTTTCCCCGTTTGCAATTTCTAAGCCATAAAACCAGAAAATTAAAAAAAAAAAAAAAAAGGGGGACTAACTTTCCAGATTTGGGGTTTCTAGACCGCATTTTTGATTTTAAAAAAAGCCCGCGCTGTTCAAATTTTCTATTATTCAGAATTTTTTTCACATTTTTGTGAAAAATTCGTCAATTTTCTGGTCGGAAAAAGAAACTTTCAAGAATATCAGATTTTTTTTCTCATGAAAATTCCTCCAAAATACGCAAATAACACTGTCGATTTAGCAGCATTTTCCGTCTAAAAAAGACGTTTCCAAACTTTTTTGCATTTTTTCGTAGCGGTTTTCGCCAATTGACACCAAAAAAATTTTTTTTTTGAGAGTTTAAACTTCGAAACGTCCCAGAACCACTATTTCGTCTTTTCTGGTCAAAAATCATAAAATCGGCTCGAAAAATGGCATTTTTGGCTGATAAAATTTCACTACCTTATCAACCTTTGCCATACACAACACTTTTCCAGAATCCTCATTCACCGAGAACGCCATCACCGCCTTCGTGTCTTTCAGCAATTTCAGCGCATTATCAATCGCCTTCGAGTTGGCGTTCGAGGAGAACACATGGACGAGCACAGTCGGTTGCTCGGCCACCGCAGCGAGCTCTTTAGCCTCTCCTAGCACCTTCTCGGCGACTGCAGCCTGCTCAGCTTTCGCGTATCCGTCCAAAGTCTTTTGGAGACCCTTGGCGGTCTCACGGATCGCATCTTTCCGCCAGTACGGGAGTTGTGCTCCGTTAGCCTCGTCGACAATCTCCTGGATCTTCTTTTGGAGAGCTTTGAACTTTTCCTTGTTTGCCACGAGATCCTTGTTCTGGACGGATTTGGACTCTTCGACGAGACGAGCTTCAAGACGATCGGCACGGGCGATGGCTCTGTCGGCTTCTGGGCCCGTGAGGGCGACGATTCGGCGGATTCCCTTGGCGATGGCCTCTTCGGACGAGATTACGATGCGGCCAATGTGGGACACGTTTTGGAGATGGCTGGAATTGTGGAATTTAGGATTATTCCTCTTTTTTGAAAATAATATTTTCCACAATGGGGTTATTCACAAAATGGCAAAAAAAAAACTGCCGGAAAACTCGAAAAATGCTGCGATTGATCTGAAATTTTGGGAAATAAGGGCAAAAATACTCCTGCATATCTTTCTTATATATAAAAACCCAGATCGGGATGTCTGTGCGCGTCCGCACTTGCCTTTTTGCAAGAAAATGGAGTGTGGACAAAACACGAACCTGTGACATTGAGATTTGTACTCAAGTGCACTACTGAGCCATAGAGGACAGAAATCATCCCAAAACAGAGTGCGTATAAATGAATGAGGAAGAGTGGAACGTAAAAGAAAAGAATATGGCGACGAAGTCGCCAATAGGCTGCGTCAGCAGCCGCGCTGGACTGCGCAGCAGGCTTGTTTATGCAGAAAATTTTATGGATCTATTCAAAGTACTGTAGAAAAACGGAAAAAACTTCTCAGAAAATTTTGGACCGAAATATCGATTTTAAAAAATATTGATTTTTTTTCTGAAAATTTTATAAAATCGATATTTCGGTCAAAATTTTCTGAGAAAGTCCGGAAGCATTTTTGACAGTTTTTACCAAAATTTCAGACCAATCGAAGCATTTTCCGAGTTTTCTCCCAGTTTTTTGTCATTTTTTCCGATTTTCTACAGTACTTTGAATAGGTCCATTAGACCGAAATATCGATTTTAAAAATTTTCAGAAAAAATAAATATTTTTATTGTGTTTTCAATCGAGTTGCGACGTCAAGAGGTCAGACTCCGCCCACTTTTTTTTCACGCGAACATTAAATTTTAGTGCATTTTGAATTTTTGCGTGAAAAAAGTGGGCGGAGTTTGACCTCTTGACGTCGCAACTCGATTGAAAACACAATAAAAATATTTATTTTTTCTGAAAATTTTTAAAATCGATATTTCGGTCTAAAATTTTCTGAGCATAATTATGCAAGAGTATTTTTGCCTTCATTTCCCAAAATTTCAGGTCAATCGGAGTATTTACCGAGTTTTCCGGCAGTTTTTTTGCCATTTTGTGAATAACCCCATAAGCACAATTCTCCCACCCATCCACCCATACCTTCCACCCTCACTTACGTTCCACCACAAAACTCGACAGTCGTGTTCTGTCCCTCCTCGGCATCCGGATTCGCCAAAAGCTGTTCCACCGGAGTTCCGACAGCCACAACTCTCACCGGATCCGGATAAGTCTCATCGAACATGGCGCGGAGTCCCTTAATCTTCTTGGCGTCTCCGAGCGGCGAGTTCTTCGCGAACACGTCTCCTTTCGAGTCGACAAGCTGCTGAGCATACTGCTCCGCCTCTTTCACCTGTTTCACCGTCATCGCCGCCTTGTTCGTGAAATCGAATCGCATACGATCCGGCGCGACCAACGATCCCTTCTGGTCCGAGTCGGAGAGCACTTTGCGAAGAGCATAGTTGAGCACATGGGTTCCCGTGTGATTCTTCATGATCAGTTGCTTGCGATCCTCGTCGAATCGCTGATTGACTTGATCGCCGACGGCAAAGTTGCCTTCGGCGGATCCGACGAGCACAATGTATCCACCGCGAACCTGGCAGTTGTTCACGTTGAATTCGCTCGACTCCTCGTTGAGTTTTGTGAGCACTCCGACGTCGTAGATTTGACCTCCCTGCTCGGCGTAAAAGTTGGTACGGTCGAGCAGAACAGCTCCCTCTTCTCCTGCGACGAGCTGCTCGACGAATTGACCGTCACGGCGGATGGCGAGGATTTTTCCAACGCATGGCTCGAATTCTGAAGATTTATAGGTTTTGATGGATTGTTTTGTTAAAATTTTCTTTCTTTATTTTTTTTTCATAACTTTTCCGGAAAACGAAACTGATGAATTTTGTATGGTGTCGGTGAGAGATCGACGCAGAGAAACAGACAAACCCATTTTCCAGAAAATGCCGTTTCTCTGCGTCTCTCACCACTCTTATGGGGTTATTCAGGGTCGGAAAAAAAATAGTTTTTTTCCTTATTCAAACGACGGAAAAAAAAGAAAAAAATCCGTGGCCGCGAGAGTTTTTTTCCGTTGCTTTTCTAGGCCATCGCAAAAGTTTTTTAGGGAATATCGATTTACGGGCGAATAAATTTTGAACTTTTTTTGCAGAATTGATCATATTTTATTGCTTACTTCCAATGAATTTCTGTATTTTTTCAAAAATTATTCGCCCGTAAATCGATATTTCGCAGGTCTCACAGCGGAGGGCCTAAAAAACTTTTGCGATGGCCTAGAAAAGCAACGAAAAAAAAACTCTCGCGGCCATGGATTATTTTCTTTTTTTCCGTCGTTTGAATAAGGAAAAAAAGGAAAAAAACAATTTTTTTCCGAGCCTGAATAACCCCATTATGGACCTATTCACAAAACCGGAAAAAAACTTCGGGAAAAATCGGAGAATGCCCCGATTGACCTGAAATTTTGGGAAATATTGGAAAAAATTCTCCTGTACATGCTCAAAACATTTTGGACCAAAATATCGATTTTAAAAATTTTCAGAAAAAATCGATATTTTGGTCCAAAATTTTTTGAGCGTGTACAGGAGAATTTTTTCCAATATTTCCCAAAACTTCAGGTCAATCGGAGCATTCTCCGATTTTTCACGCAATTTTTTACGTTGTTTTCCTTTTTTTTTCGGTTTTGTGAATAGGTCCATAAAATGTTCTTTCTTTTTTTTCATAAATTTTCCGGAAAACGTAACTGATGAATTTTGTAAGATGGCTGTGAGAGATCGACGCAGAGAAACAGACAAGCCCATTTCCGGAAAATGTTTTTCTCCTAAAGCTCACCGGATCCATCACCGCCATCATACAAAATTCATCAGTTTCGTTTTCCGCTGCGTTCAAAGTGACAAAGATGGAGACATATTGATGTCCAAAGTGAAGAGAAAATTTTCTATTTTTACGCATAAAGATAGTGTACCCAAATCGTGGCGTGACCTCATTTTGTGTCAATATACGGAAGTTTTTGACGAAATTGGTTGGTATCGCCATGATTTGGGTACGGTTACACTATTTTTATGCGTAAAAAATAGAAAATGTTCTCTTCACTTTGGACATCAATATGTCTCCCCCTTTTCACTTGGAACGCAGCATTAGAGGTGCGCTTCTATTTTTCAAACATTTATTTCTGAACACAACAATCGATATCAACAAAGCAGCAGATAACAAAAAAAATTGACTTTAAAAAAATCCAGCGAAACATAATTTCTAGAAAATCATTGGCATCATCCATAGCTCGTTCGTCTCGTCGACGCATCAAAAGTAGAATTCAGCGTATTATTGATTTTTTCAACATAAATTTTCTTGGCGGTGTCAGAAGCGCTATTTTTTTAACAAACGAAGCGGCCTATTTTCTAAATTAATTTGTGCAATTGCTACTTCCCTGAAACATCGACGACGTTCAGCTCCTCTTCTTCGTTTATTTTTCTCTTCGATCGTCACTGAGTACTGAAAAAGAAAGCAATAAAAGTAAAATATTTAGGAACAACTGCAAAAAATCGAAAAAACAGAGACAAGAAAATAAACAGCCTGTGACTGCGCCTCTATTAGAGGGTGCGCTTCAATTATAGGTGCTCTTATAATAGAGGAAATACGGTAATCAATTTCCTGTCGTTTTCCAGTGTAGCCCAGAAAAGAAAAGAAAACGCACTATAAACCGCATTGACACCTTCTCCAGTGTACGAGTAAGCGTATTTCGGCGAGTCGTCAGTGGTCGGAACTCCCTTTTGTTGCAGCTCCGCAATAGCATGCACATTCAGGTCAAGAGTGTCACGAAACTTTCCAGCTCCAGCAGAAGACGTCTCAATCGCCTTCTTGCGAGACTCCTCGAACGCGGCGCTATCAACGGTCAGCCCCTTCTCCTCGGCCATCAACTGTGTCAAATCCGCTGGGAATCCGTACGTGTCATACAGTCTCCATGTGACGTCTCCTGGGAATGTTGTGGTGCCTTCTGGAAGGGCGGAAATTGCGCGTTGGAAGAGCACGCGTCCTCGAGACAACGTCTTCAAGAATTGCTTCTCCTCGTCGTTGATGATATCCATGACAGTTTCCGGATCGCGGGCAATTTCCGGGAATGTTTCTCCGAGAATTTGAATAACGACCGGGACGAGACTGGCGAAGAAGCCTGGCTGCGCATTGAGCTTCTCAGACGCGTAGCGAACAGCGCGGCGAAGAACTCGACGAAGCACGTATCCTCTTCCATTGTTATCCGGTCGTCCTCCGTCCGAAAGTGCAATAGTAAGAGTACGAATATGATCGGCGATAACTCGATAAGCCATATCAACTCCATCCTTATCATCATCACCAATCAATCCAGTGTAAGCACGAACACCAGTTCCTTTCTGAATCGCCTCGAAGATAGGCACGAACATGTCCGTATCATAATTACTCGTCTTCTCCTGCATCACTGCGATCAAACGCTCCAAACCGAGTCCACAGTCAATATGTTTGGCTGGAAGTGGCTTGAGCACGCCTCCCTCTTCACGGTTGAATTGGATGAACACCAGATTCCAAATCTCCACCACCATTGGATCGTCAGCGTTGACGAGCTGGGAGGCGTCGCGTCCTCCGATGCGATCAAAGTGGATTTCAGAGCATGGTCCGCATGGTCCGACGTCTCCCATCTCCCAGAAGTTGTCCTTCATTCCAAAGTTGAGGATGCGTTCTTCGGGAACTCTGGAAAAGGGGAAATCAGAGTTTTGTCAGGGGGTTTTTTTTTTCAAAAACCAGCATTTTAAATTTTAATATAGACGCTATTTTTCAAAAAACCAGGTGAAATAGACCATTTTTGGATTTTTCGACCTGTTTTGGGACATTTTCCTGGATTTTTTGGCATTTTTGGTTTAAAAAACATTAATGGACCTATTCACAAAACCGGAAAAAAAGGAAGAAAACAGCAAAAAATTGCGGGAAAAATCGGAGAATGCTCCGATTGACCTGAAACTTTGGGAAATATTGGAAAAAATTCTTCTGTACACGATCAAAAAATTTTGGACCAAAATATCGATTTTTCTGAAAATTTTTAAAATCGATATTTTGGTCCAACATTTTTTGAGCGTGTACAGAAGAATTTTTTCCAATATTTCCCAAAATTTCAGGTCAATCGGAGCATTCTCCGATTTTTTCCGCAATTTTTTGCCGTTTTCTTCCTTTTTTTCGGATTTATGAATAGGTCCATTAAAAAAATAGGTAAAAAACATTTTGGTCTGAAATTTTCTGGAAATATCATGGTAGGGAGTATTTTTGCCATTATTTCCCAAAGTTTCAGGCCAATTGGAGAATTCCGAGTTTTTGCGCAGTTTTTTTGCCATTTCGTGAATAATCCCAATAAAATTCCGATAAATGTCCCAAAAATAGGTTAAAATGGTCCAATTGGTCCGAAATTTTGAAAAATAGCGCCCAAAATGCTCCTGGTCATAACATGCTCAAAAATTATGTACTGACAGAAAAATGACGGCCAATAAATATTTTTGATTCTACTTTTTCGAAAATCCA
This sequence comes from Caenorhabditis japonica, assembly GCA_963572235.1. NCBI lineage: Eukaryota > Metazoa > Nematoda > Chromadorea > Rhabditida > Rhabditidae > Caenorhabditis > Caenorhabditis japonica. The sequence continues at coordinate 4,290,105 of OY754342.1, forward strand.
GACAATCGGAGTATTTCCGCTCAATTTTTCGTCATTATTTGACTTTTTCGGGAGGATTTTTATGGGTGCATTCACAGAAACCAGCAAAATATGCAAACAATTCAGCGAAAATTCGGATAATGCTCCGAAAATTTTGGCGAAAAATGTCAAAAACACTCCCGAACATCTGCAAAAAATTTCAGACCAAAATATCGATTTTTCTGAAAATTTTCAAAATCAATATTTTGGCCTGAAATTTTTGCACATGTCCGGGAGTGTTTTTGAAATTGTTTGCCAAAATTTCAGACTGATTGGAGCATTCCCCGAATTTTCGCTGAATTTTTTGCATATTTTGCTGGTTTCTGTGAATAGACCCATTACAAATATATTCAAATTTTAGCTAATCTATAATTTTCAAGCATTTCATTTTTGACGATATTTTCCAAAAATTTAAGACCAATCAGAGCAATTTTTGCATAATTTGAAGTTTTCGTCCCATTTTTTGGCATCAGACGGGAGAAACAAAGATACAAAGTCGCTTTTTTTTATAATTAATTCCCTACTTGAAACATTGTTTAAAAAAGTAAAAACTGTCTTATTTTGGATAAATTTCGCACAAATTTTAGGCCAATTGGCGCATCGCATTTTAGTCGTCTATTTTTTTCAGTTTTAGGTCATTTCTGTATTTAATTGTAAGCCCCAATTTTTTATATTTTCGAAGCAAATTTCACCAAAAAATACAAATAATGTTAGAAACGAAAAATAAATTAAAAATAGAATCAAAATTGCCCAAAACTTCAATTTTTCTGTTAGTCCGTGCATTCTTACCCCCATTTTTCAAAAATTCAGGTTAATTGGATCATTTTTAATCTGTTTTTGTGACATTTTTCGACATTTTCGGAGAAAATGCCACAATTTTTGTTCCATTTTTGGCATCGTAGAATGCTTCAATTGGCCTGAGACTTTGTGAGGAGGAATACTGCCAAAAACAGTCCCGGAAATGACTTGTTCATAAAATTCGGACTGAAAAATCGATATTTCATTGTCAGTACAAAATTTTATGAGCAAAAAAAAAAAAAAAAAGAGATTTCCGGGACTATTTTGACTAATTTCCCGAGTTTTCCTTCAATTTTTTTTAAAGATAATAATAATACATTTATTCATATAAAGAACGAACAAAGCTATAAAACAGCTGGGCCCGCCCTATTTTCCACTCATTTTTTAAATTTTATTTTGATCCCCAAACCAACCCAACAGATTTCCAAATCTCGCGTGCTTCCGAATCCGCCGGCACACCATTCGCCTCATCGCCTCCGAAAACCGACACGTACAGCCGATCGGCCGGAATTCCATAAACTTGTGTGAGCAACTCCCATGCCCACGAGATGATCTCCTTCTTAAAATAATCTCCAAACGACCAGTTTCCAAGCATTTCAAAGTACGTGTGATGGTACACATCCTTGCCGACATCGTCCAGATCGTTGTGCTTTCCACCGGCACGGATGCACTTTTGCGTGTTCACCGCGCGCTTCAACTTGCCCAGATCGCTGTTCGGGTCGGCGATACCGAGAAACACCGGTTTGAACTGGAGAAAAACCATAAAATTTGAAAATAATGTTTAGGTACCTGATTCATTCCGGCGTTTGAGAAGAGAAGTGTCGGATCATCGTGCGGGATTACAGAGGACGAGTGGACGTACGTGTGCTCTTTTTTCTCGCGGAAAAAGTTGATAAAGGTTGAGCGGACCTAAATTTTTGGGTTTTTAGCGGATTTTTCATGAAAACTCACCTCCGATGAAGTAAGTTGCTTCATGGTTACCCAGAATCTGTAAAAATTGGAATTTTTATCAAATAAAAAGGGAAATAGGCGAGCGATTTTGCAAGATTTCGCAACAAAGAAACATAGAACAGATCATCGGGGGTATAACCGGGTGCGAAATAGGTGCGTAAAGGGAAAAAAGAGGCGAAAAAGAAGAAAATAGGGACAAAAAGAATGCGAAATACCGCGCGGAACTCTATAAAAAACGAGAATTGAATGGCTGCGGCTGCGAAAAAAAAAATAGGAAAAGTGGGCGGAGCCAATTGGCAGCTGCCGCACACTTTTATGCAATGTGGCGCGAATCTTCGAATCTTCGAATTTGGTTTTTTTTAAGTCAAAAATTTTATAAAATTAGCGTGAACCCCCTTAAAAATACAAACTTTTCCTTTAAAAAAAAGCGAACGTACTTTATTTTTAAAAAATGGAAGTCAATCAACCGCAAAAATGCGTCAACATTGGCGACATTGTGGACAATATTCAAAAGAACAATTTCGTGGCAAGACCCGTTGCCCTTTTTTCCATTCCAAATCCAATTGTTCAGCACCAACAAAAAGCGACTGAGCACGCGAGCAGCATTGCGAGCGATATCGAGAGCTGGAAGAACGCCAGCGATGACGAGCGAAAAGCGGTGAGAGAGCATGGAAAAGCGAGAGACGCAGACACAAGTTTTCAGATGGAGCATCAAATCGGCGTGCTGCGACAGCGTCAGCAGCAAATTCGACAGAGCTCAATGGAGATGAGCGTGTTGGTGGATCAGATCAAGCAGAGATTGGGGAATTTTGAACGGCAGAAGCTTGGGAATGGAGGTTAAAAATTTTGAATTTCTGGTATGCGCCTTTAAACTTTTATTGGTTACGGTAGCATCTTTTTTATTTTATTTTTGAAGTTTTTCTCGATTTTTTCCGTATTTTTACATCATTTTGTTTGAAAAACAATTCGAATTACGTAATTTTTGAAATTTTTAAAACAAAAAACATACACGCATTTCTTTGATTGCACGGCGTGTTGGGGACTACGTTTAAGAAAACTTTTTTGAGATCAAAATTTCGAGCGCCAATTCTCGCGTCTCTGTGTCTCCATTTTTGCACGCGTTTAGCTAGACTTGGCAGAACGCCACTGTCGAGACACAGACACATGCGAAATGGCGCGAATACCCTTACGTAGGGTCTAGCACGCCGTGGATTGCTCTAAATTTAAAAAAAAATGTGCAAAATCAGCGAAAAAATCTCACTTTTTCTGTTAAAAATTAAATATTTGCTATTTCATTCAAAAAAAACAGGAAAAAAAACCCAGAAAAACGGATAAAAAACCCAAAACCCACCAAAAATTTAAAAAACCAGCGAAAAAAAAATACAGTAAGACGTTAAATTTAAAGGCGCATACCCGAATTCGAAAATTTTTTAGACGCCGGATATCGATTTTTAATTATTTTTGGACAAAATATGTTAATTTCCTCCATTTTTAAGAAGTTTTAACATTTTAAATTCATCAGAAAAATTGAAAAAATCAGTGAAAATTCGATTTTTAACGAAAAATAGAAACTACAGTAAGACGGTAAATTTAAAGGCGCATACCCGCTTTGAAAATTTTTTAACGCTGAATATTTATTTTTGAATAGTTTTTTGGCCAAATTACGTTAATTTTTTTTTTGCAAGCTACTTTTCAGTCCAAAATTCAAAAATATTTGCAAACAATTTTTTTTTTGAAATTTTTGAAATTTTTGAAATACGAAATTTAAATGCGCATACCGACTTCATATATAAGGATGATATTAAATTTCTGTTTTTCTTGCTATTTTCGCCATTTAATACCTGAAAACGGTGAAAAAATCATTAAAAATTAGGTTTTTAGCAACAAAAAAATACAGTAAGACGTTAATTTTAAAGGCGCATACCCAAAATAAAAATTTATTTTTCTTGTTTTTCCCATTTTTTTGAAAAAAAATCAATTTTTCAGATCCAATGCAAAGCTAAAACAGCTGGAAAACTTGTTGGAATTGGAGTAACTTATTGTTTTTTTTTTTGCCTGTATCGAAATAAATATTGTAAAAACAAAAAAGTTGCAACGCGGTGTTTGCGTACTTTTAAAATTCAAATGAAAATGGGAACAAATCTCTTCATTTCCCATGCTATTTCTTTCATTGCCGTTTGAATTTCAAAAGTACGCAAACACCGCGTTGCAATTTTTTTGTTTTCACAATAAACGTTCATTTTTTATTACTTTAGCCTGTTGGAAACTGGTTTTCTCACGATTCGCCTATGTTTTCTCTGTCCAGACAGCTCATTCAGACCAACCGCCATCACTTTTACAGCTTTTTCATGCTCTTTTCAGGATGCTCCTCCTAATGGGCGAGAATCCTATTGTGTTCCCCGCATTCGTCGTCTTGCACTTTTTTGCGTTTTCTCGGCGCCTATCGTATGTCTTTGTATACAAATAGACGCTGGGCGGGTGGCCGCTGATGGTTTTCAGCAGACACCTTTAGAAGTGCCAATTGTGCTCTTTTCTGGGCGAAGTTTTTTGAATTTTCTTCATTTATTCCTGGTGTTTCCTTGTTGATTCTTGGTGAAAATTGAATTTAAACCTTTTTTTTTTTTAATTTTTAACGTTAATTTACCCACTACGCAACGTTTAGCCACAAAAAAATTAGACATGTTTTGGAAAATTTCCGAAATTTTGTTTTTCGCCAAATTTTTGCGCTAAAACTGCCAGAAATATGTTGAACTAGTGTCTATTCGATGCAGAAAAATTTTCTTAACAGAATAGGCTATAAACGGTTGGGAAAAAACCAAAAAAAAAACCTGGAAATAAGTGAAACAAAGAGTTCCAGAGGTAAGTGCGCGGTAGAGCGCGTTTGCAGCATTTTTGACCATTGTGGGTTAATGTGATAGGCCAATATGTTTATTACGCTTTTTTTTTAATAGAAATCAAAGTTTCATTGTTTGTTTTGGTCAAAAATCCCGAAAAATTCTGAAAAAAAAATCTCTAAAAACCCTGAAAATCATTTTTCGCGCTTATTTTTGACGTAAACTTGCCCACGGGAGTCACGATAGTGTTTATTCAATGCAGAAAAAGTTTCTAAATAAAATAGGCCATAAAAATAAGCCAAAAATTCAGAAAAAACCAAGAAATAAGTGAAATAAACAGTTCCAGTGGTAAGTGAGTGGTAGGGCGCATTTGCAGCATTTTTGATCATTGTGGGTTAATGAGATATGTCCATATGCGTATTACGACCATCTTGACAAGCAATTTGAATTTAAATTGCTAATTTTTGCTAAAAATCTTCGAAAATTGGAAAAAATCGCAAAACCCAAATTTTTCTCCTGAAATTCATTTTTCGCACTTATTTTTTACCGCAAATTTGCCCAAAGAAGTCGCGATAGTGTCTATTCGACGCAGAAAGTTTTTCTAAACAGAACAGTCTATAAAACTATGAGAAAAAACAAGAAAACTCCTAGAAATAAGTGAAATAAAATGAGCCTATTGTAGGAGTGCGGTAGAGCGCGTTTCCATCTTTTCTTACCATTGTGTGCCAATGTGAAAGGAATAAGTTTATCATGCTTTTTTGTTAATGGAAATCAAAGTTTCCTTGCTGTTTTGGCCAAAAATCCTGAAAAGTTCGAAAAAATCGCTGAAAACTAATTTTTCTCAAAAAATCAATTTTCGCGCTAATTTTTGTCGGAAACTTGTCCAAATAAGGCTAGTAAAAGCCTATTCGACGCAGAAAAATTTTCTGAACAAGATCAGCCCTAAAAAGTTGAGAAAAAACCAGTAAAAAACAAGAAATAAGTGAAATAAACAGTTCCAGTGGTAGATGTGCGGTAGGGCGCATTCGCAGCATTTTTATCATTGTGGGTTAATGTGATATGTTAATATGCTTATTAAGCTATTTTGTTGATAGAAATCATAGTTTCTTTGCTTGTTTTGGAAAAAAAAATCCTGAAAATTTCGAAAAAATCGAGACCCCACGAAAAGGGGGGAAAGTGTTGAAATGTGGGAACGAAAAGGGGGGAAAATGGGCGGAGCCAACCGCAAAAGTGCCGCAAACTCTTGCGACATTTTTTCTAATAATAGTTTTATGTTCAAATTGAACTTCTTTAATTTTTTTGAAACTAAAATGATCGATTCCTTCGAAAAAAAACCAAAAAAATTAGGCTCCGCCCATTTCCCCCCTTTTCGTTCCCACATTTCAACACTTTCCCCCCTTTTCGTGGGGTCTCAAAAAATCGCTGAAAACTAATTTTTCTCAAAAAATCAATTTTCGCGCTAATTTTTGTCGGAAACTTGTCCAAATAAGGCTAGTAAGAGCCTATTCGACGCGAAAAAAATTTCTGAACAAAATAGGCTATAAAAATAAGCCAAAAATCCAGAAAAAACATGGAAATAAGTGAAATAAAGAGTTCCAGTGGTAAGTGTGCGGTAGAGCGCGTTTGCATCATTTTTGAACATTGCGGGTTTATGTTATAGGTCTTGCTAATGTCTATTCGACGCAGAAAAATTTTCTGAACAGAATAGGCTATGAAAAAATGAGAAAAACCAGAAAAAACCTAGAAATAAGTGAAATAAATTGAGCTTGTTGTAGGTGTGCGGTATGGCGCGTTTCCATCATTTTTGGTTATTGTGGTGTAAAATATTATGTTACTATGCTCATTACGCCGTTTTCAGTTAAAACATCAAATTTGTATAGCCAATTTACGTTAAAATCCTCGAATTTTTGAAAAAAAATCTCTAAAAACTAATTTTTTCACTAAAAATTATTTTTTGCTTATATTTTCGTCAAAAGTGGCTGAGATGAGTCGCGATAATGTCTATTCGACGCAGAAAAATTTTCTGAACAAAATAGGCTATTAAAAGTTGAGGAAAAACCAGAAAAAAGCTAGAAATAAGTGAAATAAAATGAGCTTGTTGTAGGTGTGCGGTAGGGCGCGTTTGAACTGTTCTGGGTTGCCTGGCTTGGTGCAAATATTGTTTTTATCAATTTTTTTGTTTGTATTTTCAAAATGGTCTAGGAAATAACACATTTTCCAGGGTAGAAAATTTTTGAAATTATGAAAAAAACATTTTTTTTTTTGAATTTTTTTCTCATTTTTTTGGGCAACTTTGGCTCTTTTTCGATCAATTTATTTTTTGTCTGTTTTTGTTTTGTTTAACCTCTGAAAACAAACTTTGACTTTTTTTGCTTGCTACACAAGCAAGCAACTAGTCTCCTTCAAAGGCTTTCCCTCCCTTTTATGCTGCGCACAAAGTAAAAAAAAGCACGCGTGAATTTGCGAAACACGCGCACAAAGTGATGCGAGATTTGCGCGATTTTGAAGCGTCATTTTTACAAAAAGATGTTATGTCCCTTTAAAATTCTTACGGTATTTTTTATATTTTCAGTCGATTTTCTCAACATTTTGCGGCAAATTGACGTTTTCTGTGGTTTTAAGGATATTTTTCGATAAATTAAATTAATTTAGTCCTAATTGAAAGGGTTTGCGTCATGTAATCACTATTTTTCTTATTTAAAGTAAATTTCCTTGTTTAGAAACTTACCAAATTTTTTTGCCGTCATTTATGCAATTCAAATGTTCGTTTATTCTGTTTTATCCTCTTCTGAATAATTTTGTAGCATTGTGTTATGGGGTTTTGCACGAAAGGGCAAAAAACTGCCCAAAACTCGGAAAATGCTCCGATTGACTTGAAATTTTGGTGAATAGGGGCAAAAAATACTTCTGGATATGCTCAAAAAAATTCGGACCGAAATATCATCCTTATATATAAAATTCCGTTTGGGTCTGTAACTGAGTTTCTTGGTGTGTCTGTTTCCAAATTGCATGGCGGAAGCGAACTGACCGCCCGAGACCAACACAAAAACTCGAACTCCGGTCTTTCGCTTACTGGGCAAAAAATCAAAAGTAGATTTTGATGCAGCCAGGCTTGTCGATTAAAAAAAAATATTGATTTTTTTAATGAAAATTTTTAAAACCGATATTTTGGTCAATAAAAAAACAGTGATTACATGACGCAAACCCTTTCAATTAAGGCTAAATTAATTTACTTTATCGAAGTAAATTTCTTTAAAATCGCAGAAAACGTCAATTTGCCTCAAAATGTTGCGAAAATCGACTGAAAGTATAACAATTACCGTAAGATTTTTAAAGGGACATAACATCTTTTTGTAAAAATGACGCTTCAAAATCGCGCAAATCTCGCATCACTTTGTGCGCGTGTTTCGCAAAATCACGCGTGCTTTTTTTTACTTTGTGCGCCACATTACCAACTTTGCTCCCAGCTCGTCCAGTTCCATTTTTTCCACAATTTCCCAATTTTTTCTACAGAAACGAACGAATTACGACCCTGTAAAAGCAAAAGCAAGAGCAACAATCATTTAAAAAAACAGAAGAAAAGAGAATATAATTAATTGTAAGGTGACGAATCGGAAGAGCTCGATCGAAGAACAAGGCGTTGGCAAATACGATAGTGGACAAAGGATTACAAAAACGCAACCGCCCGTGTCTTTTCTCGGCTCTTTTTGCTCCTGTTTGCGGAAAAACAGCGTAAAAAAACAGAACAACAAATTTGAAGAAGGACGCCAGCGATGACACAAGGTAGGTCAATTTTTGGTGTGGATGTGGATTTACGGTGAGATTTCTGGATTTTTTTAAAAATCTTTTTGGAAAATAGGCTACCGTATGTGTGTTAGAGTAGATTTTTAAAGAAAAAACAGCCGAAAAATAACCGAAAAATATTCAAAAATCGAATTTTTCGTCATTTTCAAGTCCAATATCATTATCATTGTCAGTTTCGAGTTTTGTGTCGATTTACGAGGGGTGTTCTCAATTTTTTCTTGCATTTTCATGGAAAATTGATTAGAACAAGTGAATTAGTGTGAATCTGCACTAAAAAATACCAGAAAATACTATCGAATTACCGAAAAAATCGAAAAATTCGTCGTTTTCAGTTTTAGGCATTTTGGCGTTTTACGACCGCCTAGAACGCAAAATGTCTAGTTTTTGTACTGAATAAGTTACAATGAGCGTTTTAACGTAGATTTATCAAGAAAAGTGAACAAAATACGGGAAAAATAGCCCGAAAATCGAAAAGTTCGCTATCTTTATCCTATTCTCAGTTTTGAGTTTTGGGTCGATTTACGGAGGGTTTTCTTAATGGTTTCTTGCATTTTTATGCAAAATAAGTTATTGTAAACGTATTTATATTATCTTGCAAGGAAAAATACCAAAAAATACCAGGAAAAACAGCCCGAAAATCGAAAAACTCCCCGTTTTCAGTACAAATCACAAATTTAAGTTTTGTGTCGATTTACGGACGGTTTTTGAACAGTTTTCTAGCATTTTTATTAAAAAAATAGTGTGATGTTAATGTGCTCATGTAAATAAAAAAGTGAAAATACCGAAAAACGACCAGGAATAAGCCAAAAATTCGAAAAATTCGCTATTTTCCAGCTAAATCACAGTTTTGAGTTTTTGTGTGGATTTATGAGGGGTTTTCAAACATTTTTGTTGAATTTTTAGGGGAAGTAAGGTACCGCAAGTGCGATTGTGTAAATTTTCAGAAAAAAAATTTAAGAAAATTTGGAAAAATATCCAAAATTTTTTTTTGTTTCCAAAATTTTAATTTTTCCCAATTTTTTTTTTCAAAATTTAAAGTCAAAATATGTCTAACAACACCTTAAAACTCTTCAATAATAGCAAAATGAACCAAAAAATATCCAAAAATTGAAAAAAAAAATCACCAAAAATGTAACAAACAATGCAAATACGCTCTATTGAACTAGTTGTATTCCGATGGTTTTTACTGGCAATTTTATCAAAATTTTAAGCAAAAAAGGCAAAAATCGATGGGAAAATTTAATTTTTGACTGAAAATTGGCATTTTTGAAGAAAAAATAAGCTAAAAAGACTTTAAAATATCTGAAAATTTTCGGAAAAAAATTTTTTTTTTCATTAAATTTTTTTTTAACCTTTTTGGATTTTAAATAATAAATTTAATATTAAAAACAACAATAAACATTTAAAAATAGAGATAACATTTGTTTTAAACACACAATTTGATCTACACCCTTCGTAAATCAACACAAAACTCAAAACTGCAATTTAGCTTGAAAATAGCGAATTTTTCGATTTTTTCGGTAATTTGATGATATTTTCTGGTATTCTTAAGTGCAAATTTACACTAATTCATTTGTTTTAACCAATTTGGCATAAAAATGCAAGTAGCCTTTAAGAAAATCCCCCGTAAATCGAAACAAAACTCAAAACTGCAATTGGGCCTAAAAATGGCGAATTTTTCGATTTTTGGACTATTTTTCCAGTAATTTGTGGTATTTTTCTTTGAAAACACATTTATCGTAGACTATTTTCTAAAATAATGCAACAGAAAATCCAGAAAACTCAGGAAAACCCTCGTAAGTCGACCCGGAACTCAAAACTGAGAGTAGGATAAAAAATAACGAATTTTTCGATTTTCGGGATACTTTTTTTGGTCTTCAGCCTCATATTCCGACTCAAATCAATGCGAAAACACTCCAATTCCCCAAAATCTCTTCCAGGCGACAACATCTCCATCGTCACGTTGGACCCCGCGTCGTGTGTGGTGCCCATCGATGACGTCACAGATAGTGAGCAGGAACAATCGGTTGGAGCGCCGACACCACCCCCGGCTTTGATTCAAAAAACACCGATTATCACGTTGGACGCGGCCAGCATACTTCAGGTTTGTTTAGGCCACGCCCCTTTTTTGTTTGGCACGAAAACGAAAAAGTGCGTCATGTTTTTCTTTTTTGTTTTTTTTTTGCAATTTTCTTTTCAATTCAGTACACATTTTCAACATCTTTGCCGTTTGATCGTTTCTTCTTTTTTCCTGATTTTTTTCTTTTCTTTTCTCTAAATCTCTCCACTCTCTCGCTCTCTTGCTCGCTGTAAAGACCGCCGGGGAATGTGGGCGGAAATATCTGTTTTCTTCCGAGTTTCTCACTCTCCAGTGGTGGATTTTGGCTACTTTTTTGATTCTAACTGTTTTTGATATCTTTTGAGTTGTGTTGGTAGTGCAAATGCGCTCTATTGGACACTCAATGGGTTTTTGGCGATTTTTTGGATTTTTCGCCTAGTTTTGACGGGGTTTTGAAGGTTTTTTGGTTTCTAGAATGGGTAATTGCTGGGAAATTTTATTTAGCTAAAATTTCGAAGGAAAAAAAAATTTAAAAAAAAAATGTTTTTTTTTTTAAATTTTTTTTTGAAAATATTTAAACTTTTAAAAAGGTATTTTAAATGTTAAATACCCTCAAATTTATAAATTTTAGAGTTGAAAAATGTAGAATTTACAATAAAATACCTAAAAATTGAAGCTAGAAATTCGAAAAAACTTCAAAAAATTTTTTTTTAGTTTTGAAATTTTTGAAAATTTTTTTTTTTTTTTTGAAACATTTTTATTTAAAAAACCCAATTTTTAGATTAAAATTTAGAGGTTTCTTCAAGAAAATTAGTTTGAAAAATTGATTTTAACCTGAAAATGCTAGCATTTTCCTCTGGAAAGCCTTAAAAAAAGTTTTAAAATTTTTGGAAAAACAAACTTTTTAAAAAAATTTTTTTTTTAATTTTAAAAATTCAATTTTTAGCCTAAAATTTGAAGATTTCTATAAGAAAATTGTTTGAAAAATTAGTTTCAATCTGAAAATGTTCGTATTTTCATCTGGAAAGTTTAAAAACTGTGTTTTTTATCTTGGAACAAAAAAAATTTATTTTCAAAATTTTCAAAAAAAAAATTTTTCACAATTTCAGCCATAGTTTTTAGAGGAAACGGGTTAAAAATTTAGTTTTTATCTATACTAATTGAAAAATTTTATCTGGAAAGCTTAAAACTGTTTTAGAAAAAACAAATTTTTTTTTTTTCAAAATTTTTCTGAAAACAATTTTTTTATTTAATTTTAAAAAAAGTTTCCAGCTTAAAAATCGATAAGTTCTATACGAAAATTGTTTAAAAAAATAGATTTGAACCTGAAAATGCTACTATTTTTATCTGGAAAGCTTAAAACTTTTTAGAAAAAACAATTTTTCCAAAAATTTTCTGAAATTTTTTTTTTTTAATTTTTTAAAATCCTTTTTTTCCTAATTTTTTTCAGAAAAAGAGCATTTTCAAATTTATTCTAATTTAATCTAGTTAAGATATCAATGATTCTATTGCTAGATTATACAAAAAAAAATTTAAAAAAATTAAAAAAAATTTTTTTTTTTTTGGAAAATTATTATTTTTTTTTTTGAAAAATAAAAAATTTAAATTTTTTTTATTTTACCCAGCTTTCTAGGTAAATCTACAGTTTTAAGCGGTTATTTTCATGAGATCTGCAAATACTCCCTACAAGCCTTTAGAGAGAGGGGGTGTCTCGCCCACTCCGCATTTTGCATTGACCCCCGGTGGGGGTGTTATCTTGGATTTTCTGATTTTCCCCACAAAAGTACAGGTTGAAACAGTTGAAAAATAGAAGCTAGATGTTCTAAAAACCGTCTTTAAATGTGCTATAACTGCCAGAAATAAAGCTGTACTGAAAAAAAAAATGTTTCGAAAGTGCGACGTTTTGAAAATTTTTCTGCATTTTGTCGTCGCGGTGTTTGCACACAATCATTTTTCAAAGCTTTTATAAGAAAAATTCTATAACTTCTACTAATTCCAGGACGAAGAACTGCCGGAAAAAGGCGAAATGTACGATTCGCCAAGGTACCAGACGACGACGACAGTCGTGGAGACCACCGAGTACATTTCAAATGATGGACCAGCTGTGAGGGTAGGTGTGAGCTTCTAGAATTGGGTTGCTATGAAATAGAACTGTTTCACGAAAGTCTACCGCATTTGTCAGTAGAGACCATCACTCTCACACCAATTGCGTAAAAAACGGGTTGCAGCATGAAAACACGAGCTATCCCTTTTTTATCTGCGTCTCTTCAAATAGCACTGTGCTTGGGTGTGGTCGCGCACAGTTAAGTGGGCGGAGTTTCGTGTGTTCATGTTGAACCGAATTGTTAGCGGTTCCAAAATCACAGAGTTCTAATTCGCCCCCCCCCCCCCCCCCACAATTTAAATCAGACAACTTCCAGATCGAATTCCCCCGCCTTGACTGCGAGTACATCCGCACACTGGGCGGCATCATGAAGATCGTGTGCATCGTTTTGTGCCTGCTCACGTTTCTTTTCGTCATGATGGGTCCTGCGTACTATACGGGTGTCGGATGGGCCACTTTTGTGTCGTCGGTCGGCATTTTTGTGACCACTTCGCTGTTGACGTTGTACTTGTTCCGAGTGGTCGACACGTTGCCGCAAGTCAATTGGATTGTTTGTGTGAGTTTTGGGGCTGAAATTCTGCTGGTTAAATGTTGGCGGAGCTTAGTCAGGAAATGGCTGTTAGCCGCTTTTAATGGCTATTAGCTAAAAAATTTCCCAATTAGTTTGAATCCCATTTTCCAGAGTAAAGGGAATAAAAAATGGTTTTTTTTTATTCGTAAATAATTATACTCGGTATAAAGCTATGCAAACTCGCTTCAATCACACAATGAACTGAACTACGCATGAAATTGAAGTGAGTGAGTGAGATTCAGAAAAATCAGAGGCCACACTCTCTCAATTTTCTGCACTCTCTCGTCGCCAACGTGACCGCATCCTCCAGGGGAGCGGGTTTGCAGCGCTCCGTATTGAGATTGGAGTCAATTTTCACATTTTTCAACTTTTTATAAATATTTTTTCTCTTAAACTAGATCATAAAAATGTATAATTTTGATACCAAAAAATTGAAAATTTTCAAAAGAACATTGTGACAAAGTTTCAGGAATTTTTAAGAAACAGTTTTCGAAAAAAACAATTTTTTTTTCACTTTTTTCAATTTTTTGTAAATAATTTTTCTCAAAAAGTAGACCATGAAAATGTATGGTTTTAACATAAAAAAATTAAACATTTTGGGAAGAAAAGTGTGGAAAAGTTTCAGAAACTTCTAAGAAGCAGTTTTCGAAAAAAAAACCTTTTTTTTCCAAATTTTTATTTTTTTTTTCATTTTTTTTTAAATAATTTTTCTCAAAAACTAGATAATAAAAATGTACGATTTTGATGTTAAAAACCATAGAATTTTCTGGATATTATTGTCGCAAAGTTTCAGAAACTTCTAAGAAACAGTTTTGAAAAAAAAAATTTTTTTCAAACTTTTTTCAATATTTTGCAAACTAGTTTTCTCAAAAACTAGATCATAAATAAGTTTGATTTTGATACTAAAAAATGGAACATTTTTTGGATAACATTGTGGCGAAGTTTCAGAAACTTCTAAGAAACAGTTTTCGAAAAAAAAATTTTTTTTCAAAATTTTTTTCAAAAATTTCAACTTTTTTCAATTGTTTTAAAATAATTTTTCTCGAAAACTAGATCATGAAAATGTATCATTTTGATATCAAAAAATAGCTAAATTTTTCAAAAAAATCGTGGCAAAGTTTCAACAATTTCTAAACAGCAGTTCTTGAAAAAAAAAATTTTCAAATTTTTTCAACAATTTTCACCTTTTTCAATATTTTGTAAATAATTTTTCTCAAAAACTAGCTCATAAAAATGTACGATTTTGATACCAAAAGATAAAAAATTTTTTGAAGAAAATTGTGGCAAAGTTTCAAGAACTTTTAAGAAGCAGTTTTCGAAAAAAGTTTTTTTTTTCAAAAATTTTCACTTTTTTTAAAATAATAATTTTCAGAAACTAGAGCATAAAAATTGATGATTTTAATATCAAAATATATACAATTTTTGAAAAAACATTGTGACAAAGTTTCAGACTTCTAAGGGACAGTTTTCAAAAATTTTCACTTTTTTTCAATTTTTTGAAAAAAAAATTTCTCGAAAACTAGATTATAAAAGTGTATGATTTGAATACCAAAAAATAAAGAACTTTCTAAAAAACATTGTGGCAAAGTTTCAAAAAATTCCAAGAGACAGTTTAAAAAAAAAAAATTTTCCAATTTTTCAATTTTTTGTAAATAATTTTTCTCAAAAACTAGATCATAAAAATGTACGATTTTGATATCAAAAAATAGAAAATTTTTTGAAGAACATTGTGGCAAAGGTTCAGAAACTTTTAAGAAGCAGTTTTCGAAAAAAACATTTGTTTTCTTTTTTTTTTTTTTTTTCACTTTTTTCAATTTTTTGAAAAAAAAATTTCTCAAAAACTAGATCATAAAAATGTATGATTTTAATATCAAAAAATAGAGAATTTGCTGAATTACATTGTGGCAAAGTTTCAGGAACTTCTAAGCGACAGTTTTCAAGAAAATTTTTTTTTCAAAATTTTCACTTTTTTCAATATTTTGCAAACTATTTTTCTCAAAAACTAGCTCATAAAAATAGATAATTTTGATATCAAAAAATAGAGCACTTTTTGAAAAAAAAATTGTGGAAAAGTTTCAAAAACTTTTAAGAAACAGTTTTCGAAAAAAACAATTTTTTCAAATTTTTTCAAAAATTTTCACTTTTTTCAATTTTTTGTAAACTATTTTTTCTCCAAATTGGAGCCATGAAAACGTGAAAATGCGGTACCAAAAATAGAAAACTTTCTGGATAACATTGTGGCAAAGTTTCAGAAACTTCTGAGAAACAGTTTTTGAAAAAAACAATTTTTTTCAAATATTTCACATTTTTCAATTTTTTAAAAATAAATTTTCTCAAAATCTAGATTATAAAAATGTATGATTTTAATATCAAAAAATGAATGATTGTTTGAAAAACCATGTGGCAAAGTTTCAAGAACTTTTAAGAAACAGTTTTGAAAAAAACATTTTTTTTTTCAAAATTTTTACATTTTTCAATTTTTTGTAAATAATTTTTCTCGAAAACTAGATCATAAAAATGTTTTCGAAAAAATAATGTTTTTTTTTCAAACAATTTTCATATTTTTCAAAATTTTCAAAAATTTTCACTTTTTTCAATTTTTCAATATTTTGAAAAAAAATTTCTCGAAAACTAGATCATAAAAGTGTATGATTTTAATACCAAAAAAATAAAAATAATTTTAAAGAACATTGTGGCAAAGTTTCAAGAACTTCCAAGAAACAGTTTTCAAAAAAAATTTTTGTTTTCAAAAATTTTCACTTTTTCCATTTTTTGTAAATTTTTTTTCTCAAAAACTAGATCATAAAACAGTATAATTTTAGTGTTGAAAAATTGAAAATTTTCAAAATAAAATTGTGGCAAAGTTTCAAAAACTTTAAAGAAACAGTTTTCGAAAAAAACAATTTTTTCAAAAATTTTCACTTTTTTCAATTTTTTGTAAACTATTTTTTCTCCAAATTGGAGCCATGAAAACGTGAAACTGCGGTACCAAATAATAGAAAACTTTTTGGATAACATTGTGGTAAGGTTTCAAGAATTTTGACGAAATAGTTTTCGAGAAAAAAATTTTTTTTCAAATTTTTTCAAAATTTTTCATTTTTTTTTGTAAAAAAATATTTCTCGAAAGTGGGCGTGGTTTCATGTTTTCATGATGTAACTCAATTGAAAAACGATGTTTAGCTATTTTGCACTTAGTGCACGCCCCGAATAGGCTACTAGCCTTTTTCAATAGCGGGCTCTTAGCCACATACGCGCCAAGTTTCCTGACAATTAGAATTTCCAGAATTTGAAGATAATAGACATCGAAAACGGCTAATAGCTATGAATTCGATGGCTGTTAGCCATTTTCCAATAGCTCAAACCTAAATTTCCCAATTCCAGGAAATGGTGTACTGCTTCGCGTGGACCGTCTTTTTCTTCATTGCCGCGTGTGTGCTTGCTGTCGCCTCTGCTCAATTTCGTGGCACTTTTGCGTGGGCTATTGCGGCGGTAGGTTCCCAAATAGAACTGTTTTTGGCTGTACTGACCACTGCCAAGTTCGGTGCAAATCGGTCCAGTCTAGCAGTTCTATTCCATCCTGTTACCACCAAATTTCCAGTTCTTCGCCTTTGGAGCCATGTGCGCTTATGGATTCGACTGTTATCTGAAGTTTCTATCGTGGAAGAATAATGAACGGGCGACGGGTGGTCCGAATGCTACAGTGGTGACACAGCAGTCGCGTCGCAACAATTTTGTTTAATTCTTTGTTCTCTTTTCTTTTCTTCCTTTTATTGATTAATGCTGTTTCTGCTTTTGGATTCTACATAATTTAATTATGTAAATGTGATACATTCCACCAAAAAAAAAATAAAAAAATAAAGAAAAAAAGGTATCTCGCGCGAAATTCAAATTTTTAGCCTTTTTTTATGTTTTTCGGGAAAAAAAAGCATAAATTCTTATTTTTTCCCACATGTGCTCCAACTGAATTATAGCTGAGGTCTTTAGAAATTTTTTAAGCCTAAGAACGTCGGATTTGGTTCAGCCACCATTTCGAAATATTCGTTTAGAGTTTTTTGGTGTTTTCGCAGGATAAATCTTTAAGAAAAGCGAAGTTTGGGCAATTTTATGGTATTAAAAGATACAATACATACATTTTACAAAGAAAAACTGGTTTTACTGAAAGAAAAATAATAAAATCAATTTAAAAAAATGCGAGTCGAAAAATGCGCAAGCACCGAAAGTGCGCCATGGAAGTTTGCTGACGCGCCAGCAAATTAGGCTCCGCCCACATTTCAAATCCTGGACACCGTGCGTCTGGACTTCCGCGGCACCAAATTGAGTTGATGTAAATATATTTATAGACACAGTGTCCCGGACAGGAAAAGCGCTTCTAAAAATAGCTGCTGACGCATATTACGTTTTCTCTCCCTCACCACCGCAGCTGCAATTTTTTTTTTGAAGACAAAGATATTTTTCCACTTTGGGGCACCTAAATCCTTAAATTTTTATTCATTCTTTTTTTTTTTTTTTGAAATACCGTAAAACCTGTATTAGAAGGGCCGGCCCTTCCGTTTTTCGTGGGGTGTCTCACAGGGCCGTTGTATTTGAGGTGCCCTTCAATTAGAGGGGTCTCTTCTATTTTTCGTGGTCTTTGGGTGGGGGGGGGGGGGAACCTTCTATTAGAATGACCCCTCCTCTTTGTAAAATTTCAGATAGTCCAAAAAAAAACTTCACAAAAATCAACAAATGCAGAGAAAATTCCACAAAATCAATAAGTTCAAAAAAAAATTTCACAAAATTAGACAAAAACCCAAAACATAAAATAAAGATAACAGAAAAATGTGTTTTAAAATGATGGTCTACAGTACCGTTCAAAAGGTTGGAAACTTTTGGTTTTTCGGGCATAACTTTTGAATGGAGAGGGTTATGGTTCTGAAAATTTGCATGAATCTGCCCCGTAATGTTTTTGACGAGCTCCAAAAATGGATTTGGACATTTTTGAAAATTGCAGATTTTTCTAAAAAATTTCAGATGCCAACATTTTTTCAGATTTTTCAGGACCCGATATTTATGTTCAAAATTAGGCTTTAAAATTGAAAGTATGATTTTAGTTGACTATGGATCGATCGGACAATTTTCAGCTGACTTATAATTTATAATTTATTTATTATCCATCACAAGTGTATACAGTACAAGATTAATCGAAGAAAATAAATATATGGGGATAATAAAAGTAAAATGACCAGTCAGACCAGCAATAGTCTATCGGTCAAGTGTGGGGGGAAAGGGTTTCGAACGGGAGAGACGCTATGCGCGCAGCAAAAGCCTCCGAGTTTAGTCTCTTCGGGAATTGTTTGACGACGTGGTTCCACAAGGACAGATTGTCGATTAGAAAACCGTGTGAGGAATTTCCACATGGAGTTAACATATACGGACTTCGTGACGACCGGGACGCTTTAACACATAGTGATAGTGACGGAAAGTGACATTCAAAGTTGACGATTTTAAAGTACATACGAAGCACGGATAAGATTCTTCGGTGAAAAGTGGAGATCAGGTGAAATTTGGTTAATCTGTCAGTATATGAAGAAAATGGTACGTTGCATCGTTGCAGTACCCGTCGAGTGTAGAACCTTAGTGGATATTCGAGTTTTTTGGCTTGTGATACCGAGTGGAGATTTAGTAATTCTGAACCGTATTCTAAAATTGGCCTTACATAAACATTGTACAATTTAAAGTAAAATTCGGGGGATTTCGAGTGAAATGCTCGTAAAAGTTGTCTGCATTTTAGTAATGATATGTTAGAAATATTATTTACATGTTTGTCAAATTTTAATTCGTTGTCAATTATGATTCCCAGGTCTCTGATAGAACTTTTTACATTTATTTCAAAGTTATTTACAAAATATTTCGTGCGCGGGTTCTTGCGGCCGAAGTGCACGACCGCTGTTTTTTGTTCGGCCAGTTGGAGTCGCCACTTGTCACACCAATCTGCGACTAAGTTGATGCTGTGTTGGAGGGACGCCGGATTGGAGGACAGCAGCTTCAGATCGTCGGCAAATGCGGTCACGTGGATATCAGGCGGAAACATTTCGAGTAAGTCGTTTATATACATTAAGAATAGAAAAGGACCTGTAACGCTGCCCTGTGGAACACCCGAAAGAACGTTGATCGAACTGGACGAGATAAAATTATCAATTTTTACGACGGATTTGCGATTTTCAAGAAAAGAGCCGATCCACTGACATGTTTTCTCATCGACGCCAAAATTTTGCACTTTTGCCAAGAGAAGATTGTGCGGAACCGAATCGAACGCCTTTTTGAGATCAAAATAGACGGCGTCGGCAAAACCGCCTTTCTGCGCGAGGATTTTGCGTATTTCGGTCGTCGATTCTAAAACTGCCAGTGTACAAGAACGGTTATTCATGAATCCGAATTGGCGTTCCGAAATTTTGCCGTGAATTTCCTTCCGGATCGCTTCCAAGACGATTCTTTCAAACAACCTGGCGAGTGGGTGAGTCAGTGTTATTGGTCGGAAATTGCCCGAATCAGTCCGACTTCCCTTTTTATGCAATGGAATTATAGTGGAAGTTTTCCACTGCGTCGGAAAGTGTCTACTCGTGAAGGATTCCATAAAAATAAGCGAAAGCGGAACGGTAAGGGCGTGACAGCATCCTTTGATCACATAAAAATTTATGTTATCACTTGAATAACCAAGTTTTGGTTTCAGTGCAAGGATGTGCTTCATGACGTTCAACGGTGAGAAGTCGGGAGAGATTTTGGATGGATTTGGCGACGGAAAAGCTGGAAAAGCTGGTGAAGGAGGCGTGAAGGACAACGAGAACGAACGGATGAATTCTCTAGCAATAAGTTTAGGATCGGTGACAACCCTGCCGGAAATGGACAGAGTGATAGGCGGCGGGAGTGGCGAAATTCTGCGATTTATGAATTGGAAGAGTTCACGGCAATTCTTGGAACTTATCGCTTTTTTCTCGTCATTTGCAAGTTTTTTCTTGATATTTATCAGCTTACGATTTATCGATTTTTTGCTCAAGTTCGACTTCAAGCGATGGCGAAGCCGTCTTCGTGTAAGATTGCTTTTCAACTGGAGCACGGAAGGACGAGGGCGACATTTTGGCGTATAAGTGACTATCAATTCGTTGAGAATTCGTAGAAAATGCGCGAGCTTCGAGTCAGGCGAGGCGAAGAACGACAGTTGACGCTCCCAGTTGTATGAAAAAAGATGCCGGTTCAAAGCCAAAAAATCGCATTTCCGGAACAGAAGACGATCACGAGGAACAAGAGGATTCATAAGACGTGGATTATGAGTGAGCGAAAAACTTACTGAAGAGTGGTCAGACAGAATCAACGGCGGAACCAGTGAGCAACTCATGAAGGAGCTCGGGCAATTTGTGAAAATCAAATCGAGAAAATTTTTACGACCTGACGCGGCTGTTCTAGTCGGAAAGTTCACCATTTGTACCAAATTGTGCGAAACAATTACATCTTGAAGAGAATCGGGAATCCCGTCCGGCATTTGCAAGTCAGATGACCAAGTAGCATTCGGAAAATTTAAATCACCCAATATATACATGTTTTCGACAGTGGGACTGACGATTTTGTTAATATTTGCAAAAAGTGCATTTGTTTCGAATTTTGAACAGTTGGGAGGACGATAAATTAGGATAAATCGGGACTTTGAGGGAGGATGGTCAAAAGTTAATATTTCACAAAAATGTTGGCGATAAAACTGGTCAGTATGAGAATTTACAAGAATAATTGGTAAGTTTCGAGGGTAAAAAAGCGCGACACCTCCGCCTCGTTTCTTAGGGTGAGCGGGGAGTCTGTCAGCACGAAGGCATGCAATTGACGGTGAGGAAGTTAGTGATTCAGGAATTTGGGGAGACAGATATGTCTCCGTTACAAAAAATAAATCGATATTATTTACAAGGATGCTCTGATGCAGAAAAGTCAAACGTTCTGCGGTTGCGATGGAGCGAGCATTGGACAGTTGACAAGTAAGGTGTTTAGTTTGATTAGACTTTTGAACAAAATTTAGTTTACTATTTACAGAACGTGAATTGGACGCGATGGGAAACGGAGCCACCGAGGGACAAACACGAAATGCCGGACTGTTTTTACACAAAAATGACGAAAAATTTGAACTACGAGTGATGGGACCTGTCGTTTTTGATTGAAATGAGAATTTTCGGTGGCCGTTTTCCTAGGCGCTTACCGCTGGGATGACTTACAGCACTTTATCAAGGTCAAGGTATCAAGGTCCACATGGTCAACTATAACTTTTATTGAGAAACACCAAAATCAAAGAAAATAAGGGAAAATTAGATTAAAACTGTTAAAAAGCAAACTTTTTTTAAATTTTATTAGGTTTTGGTGATTCTCAATAAAAGTTAAAGTTGATTTACCCATATGGACCCTGATACTCAAAGTGCTGTAAGTCAGCTGAAAATTGTCCGATCAACCCATAGTCAACTAAATTCATACTTTTAGTTTTGAAACTTAATTTTTAACAGAAATATCGAGTCCTGAAAAATCAGAAAAAAAAATTATTTTTGGATCGAAAATTTTGGCACCTGAAATTTTTTGAAAAATCTGCAATTTTCAAAAATGTCCAAATCCATTTTTGGAGCTCGTCAAAAACATTACGGGGCAAATTCGTGCAAATTTTCAGAACCATAACCCTCTCCATTCAAAAGTTATGCCCGAGAAACCAAAAGTTTCCAACCTTTGGAACGGTACTGTATGCATTATTGCTTACATCAATTGAAGTGTCGCTGTCGTAATAATCCTCCTTGTCAGAATTCTGAAAATTATCTTTGACTTCCACGTCTTCAAACTGATCCATGATGTGCACATCCGCTTTCATACGGCTGGTTTTATTGGCGTATTCGAACGCATTTTTTAAACTCCAATCTGTAATTCAGTCTTCCTTTTTTGCTGATAACACGCTCTTCAGCATTTTCACCATATTCTTCTGTCGACAAAATATCTTATGGGGTTATTCACGAAATGGCAAAAAACGGTAAAAAACTGCGCGAAAACTCGTAAAATGCTCCGATTTACCTGAAATTTTGGGAAATGAGGGAGAAAACTCTCCCGGACATTCCCACAGAATTTCAGACCAAAATATCGATTTTAAGCATTTTCAGAAAAAAAAGCAATATTTCGTTTTTTGCCATTTCGTGAATAACCCCATTAAATTACAAAACAGGAACACGCAAGAGTTTTAATTTGAACACAAAACGATAAAAAATAAAAATTGAAATTTGGTCGTAAATACTTTCGCGTCGCTCTGCTGTCGGTATGTGAAATACCGTAATCCAAAAAGATATTAGCAAATTTATTTTTTTTTTCTCTGTTTCTCATGGTCGTGGACGTCGCGGACGACCATTGGAAACAAATTAAATTAAAAACACACAAGAATACAGGCAATCTTGTTTCTATTTTTACAAAATTTTTAATTGGACATTGAATTTGTAATTTTTCCTAGTATTTTAAAACAAATTGTGAAACTTTTTCCATTTTTACAGCACATTTGTGCACTGCGTTTGAAACAAATCATTAATAATTCAATAATCGCCGGCTACAGTAAGCAGTAGCGAAACTCCGCCCCTTTAGATGGGAAGATCCCAAGAAAATACCTAAATTTTTTCATTGAAATTATAATTTTTCTCTGCTTTTTACCAATTTTTCTGGTCATTTTTACAGTAATGGACCTATTCAGCGCAGGAAAAAAAACCGCGAAAATGCAGGTTGTTTTCCAGGAAAAAAACCCATCGCGTCGAGACCCGGCAGTAAAAAATGCAACGCGCCTTTAATTTTCAATGGGAATTCGAGACCCCACGAAAAGGGGGGAAAGTGCGAAAATGTGGGAACGAAAAGGGGGGAAAATGGGCGGAGTCAACCGCAAAAGTGCCGCAAACTCTTGCGACCTTTTTTCTAATAATAGTTTTATGTACAAATTGACCTTATTTAATTTTTTTGAAATTAAAATGCTCGAATCCTTCGACAAAAATCAAAAAAAAAATTAAGCTCCGCCCATTTTCCCCCCTTTTCGTTCCCACATTTCCACACTTTCCCCCCTTTTCGTGGGGTCTCGGGAATTCGGTTGAAATTTAAAGGCGCATCATATTATTTCATCGGCCGGCCTCGACACGACAAGTTGTTTACGTCAAAAAACCTATGACTACTGTAGTTTTTTGTCTTTTTTTCTCAATTCTGCATATTGGAAAAACAAAAAAAAATTGCAGCGCGGTGTTTGCGTACTTTTGAAATTCAAACGGCAATCAAAGAAATAGCATGGCAAATGAAGAGAGAAGTCCCCCTTTTCGTTTGAATTTTAAAAGTACGCAAACACCGCGTTGCGACTTTTTTGTTTTCACAATAGGGAAAAAAAACCACGAAAATCGGATTTTTTCTTCTGCTGAATAGGTCCATAACACAATGGGAAAACGGAAATTTAGACCAAAAAAAATGGAGAGAATGATATCATACATTTTCCAGAACCTTCCAAGCCCATTCTAACCAACAAATGAGCGCCAAAGTCGAGCCCGATCCCCCCGAATCGGAGCAAGAATCGCTGTCAAAAATGCTGGAAAAGTTTTCCGAGGACAGAGCAAAGGCGTTCTCAAAATTCGAAAAGGAGATCCGTCCGTCGTTGAAAAAAGTGCTTTTCACCGATCATCCCGATTTTTCGCAAGTTTCTATTCACACAGGAGTCTGCAAGTTGGCCACGCTGTTTTTCTCTTCGGCAGTTTTACTTTGCACTTTGATGGGGCCTGTTTACACGACAGGTGAATAATTTTTTTTTCGGTGGTCACGTCACGCCCAGTTCTGTGTCAATACAGCTCCATTTCAAGCAGTTCTAAAGGGGGCGTGGCCCTAAAATTACTCAATACCGTAAAACCTGTATTAGACTTGCATGCAAGTTCCAGTCCCAAAACCTCGCCAGAGTGCTAGTTTATTAGAAAGACACGTCTATTAGAGGGTGCAAGTCTAATGTTTCGATGCCTGGACCGGGTGCAAGTCTATTAGAAAGGCAAATTATCTGATTTATGCCACTTTTGCCACTGTTAATGCGTTTGGTTAGGGGGGCAAGTCTAATACAGGTTTTACGGTAACCACCCATTTTCAGACGTCGGCATCACAATATTGGTGTTTTTGGTGAATTTCGCCATGTCTTGGTTTCTAATTTTCGCAAAAGTGGCCGGGATTTCAAAATTCTACAAGCGGTCCAGATGGCTTCTTTTTGTATGGAATTTTCAGATTTTCCCTCATTTTTATTGCTCTTATTTAAGGAAATGCTCTACACAACCGTGATGAAAATTTGCTACTGTTATATCGGGATTTTGCTCTTTTTCACATTCATTTTTCATCAGGACACTATATTTTGGGCTTTTGCGGCGGTAGGTGAAATTTTTTAATCAAAAATTGCCTCTTAATTAGATTATTCTGTCCAGTTTTTTGAAAATTCCAGAAATTTGTAAGATGAGGTTTTTTTTTTAGGTAAAATTTTCAAAATAAAGAAAAACTCACAAATTTCCAGCTCAACGCCTTCTTCACCGTCTTCTGGTTCCATATGGACTACATCGAGGCGAAGCGAGTGTTCGAGTACGATTATCCGGTGGCCGAGAATGAGTTTTGCGGCTATCCGCCAAACGCCATCATTCAATTTTTCGCGAAGCCAAAGCAACCGAATATCGATCAGATTAATGCGCGGCTAGAGCGAATTGAGATGATTCCGTTGATAAATTGAGGGTTTTTTTTAATGAATGAATGAACAAGTGAAAGAAAAAAACAATGAAAATGAAAAAAAGACATGTTATGCACGTATCACAATCGATCAACAAAGGGAGCAGAAAAAGAGCTACAAAATGATAGGGAAAAGAGCACAAAAAGACACAGAGAACAGGTTTTTTAAAAAGATTTTTCAATTAAAAAATAATTCCAAAACATAATTTTTTTAAATAAATTGCTTCAAAATTGGCAAAAATTACTTTTTTCTGGAAAATCTGCTCTGTTCTCTGCGTTGTGCTCTATAATAAAAATGATAACAACAAGAATATTTTATTCAAAAAGGGGCGGGGCGGGACGGGGGCAATGAATGACAAAATGTTCCAGTTTCCGACTAAACACCACTTTTAGAACGGCTTTGCGAGATGAGCAATAATTTCGTGCTTTCGCTCCTCCGTCATCTCGTTCTTCCGGATCATTCCGTCCAAAACGCCTTCCATCGTCAAAAAACTGCAATTTTCTAATTAGAAACGACACAAAATCAGGCTTTTCTGAATTTTGTCGACGCGGTGTTTCACACAATCATTTTAAAAAGCTTTTTAAGGAAAATTCATCAAACACCGCGATGACAAAATGAAGAAAAACTGTCGAAACGTCCACTTTCGAAACGAAAAAACGCCAACTACCTCAAAAAGTTGAGCTCATCTTTCGCCAAATTAGCAGTTGCGCCTTGCTGTCTGTCAAGCACGGCGATCGCATCGTGGACCAAAAGATTCTCTTTGCGAATCGCTTCCGCCGTCTCGCGGATAGATTCTCCAGAAGTGACAACGTCTTCAACGAGAAGAACGGTTCCACCAGGCGAGTAGACTCCTTCGATCAGTTGCTTTGTTCCATAGGCTTTCGCCTCTTTTCTCTTCATCAGCATTGGTACGTTGAGGATGTCAGAGACGAGCTGCAAGATGCGGGTTATTGTGTTTTCAGTCGAGTTACTAGATCAAAATATGAAACCAGCCCCCTTTTTTTCACGCGAAATTCAAATTTTAGAGCATTTTTCATCATTTTTGGGTGCAAATCTGGGATTTCACGTTTACGAATTCAACGGTTTTTATGCACGAAGTGGCAAAAAACTCGGAAAATGCTCCAATTGACCTGAAATTTCGGGAAATAAGGGGAAAAATACTCCTGGATACGCTTAGAAAATTTTGGGCCGAAATATCAATTTGAAAACGTTTCAGAAAAACAAATCAATATTTCGGTCCCAAATTTTCTGAGCATATCCAGGAGCATTTCTGCCATTATTTCCCAAATTTTCAGGTCAATCGGAGCATTTTCCGAGATTTCGCGCAGTTTTTTTTTTCCGTTTTTTAAATATTTTTTCCGGTTTTGTGAATAGGTCCATAATGGCGCGGCCATAAATGCAGAAATTTCCCCCTTTTTTTCTAAATCGAACTGTTGAATTTAGAAAAAAGGAAAATTTCTGCATTTATGGCCACCTTTTTTTCATTTGGGGCCGCGTGCACCATAATAGATGGACAAAATTTTCGAAATTTCCAGATAAAAATATAGGCCATGGGACTGTTCGAAACTTTTTTGCATTTTCGCGTAGCGTTTTTCATCAATTGAAATTAAAACACACGCGCATTTGGGTTTTATTTTTCGTTGTTTATCAATTATTTTTTATTTTTTGGGAACTTTAAATCCATTAGTATGCCGCTATGCAAAAAAGTTTCGAAACGCCACAGAGCCGAAAATTCCCGAGACTTTCTAAATTTTCAGAGCAAAATGTCGATTTCCCTGGAAGTAAAAAAAAATTTTCGTGAAAAAAGGTCTACAGGCAGAACAAAAAAGCCCTCATTTATTTGTTTATCTGGGTCTCTCATCCCCTATCAAACTAAAATTAAAATTTTCCGAATTTCGCTTAAAAGTCAAGAGCAATAGGTTTATTAAATATCAATCGTGGTCTGTTTAAGAAAATCCCTCAAAACTGTTCGGTTTTCGCAGAAAAAAAACCGATAATTTTTTCTGTAAAAATTGCCATTTTTATGAAAATTTGGATTGAACTTTTCTGATAGATTTTTTTCGAAGGGCTCACAAAGGAAGTATTTGATAACTTCTAATCTAGAATTTTTCAAAATTTCAGCATAGGTGCTTTCGACTATGCTGATTCCATTTCTGAAATAAAAACCAGCTAAATGCTCACGTGAGTTATGAAGCTTGTCAATTTTCTGTTATTTTGAAAAACGATTAGGGTAATGGTACGTCCAAAGTAAAAAAAAATTCATCGCAAAAAATCTCACCGTAGCAAGCGGCAACGCGGCATACGGCACTCCGACCACATAGTCAAACTTGAGATTTTTTGCCACAATCTTGTCGCACATCGCCTGTGCCGCCATTCTCAGAATGCGCGGGGAGCTCATGATGCGGCGAAGATCAATGTAGATTGGCGTCATCTGGCCAGACTTGAGGAAGAACTCGCCGGTGCGGAAGCACTGCATCTGGTAGAGCTCTTCGAAGAGCTCAGTCTCTTGGACGGGGGCGGCGAGTGGCGTTTTGGTGAGGGTGGCATCCTCGATGGTGTGGCTTCCGTTGGCGGTGGTGGCGGCGGTCATTTCTGGAGGAATTATATTTTTAGAAACATTGTTTTAATAGTAAAAAATAAAATCAAATATCAATCACATGGTTGCCAGCAAACCAGTTTAGAGCGAAAATAGGAAAACACATTTTGACATTCAAAAATTGATATTTAAAAAACTTAATTTAAAGATAAAAGTAACAAAAACAAAAACCATCTACACTATATATCAAGTCTACCTAACTTAAAAAAAAATGTACAGACAGATCGAAAATGATAATTGATAACTGATAACCTTATCACTATCAAATGGGCGTGGCCGAAAGTGCGCTCACACTGCCCACTGTCGACCCGTAAAAAGTTGAAAAGAGAAAAAAAGAGAGACAAAACAAAGATCATGTCTAGGGCCTTGGCGGAGCAATCGGGTAGCTCTTCGGAATGCTCTTCCACTCCTTCTCGGTACGTTTGTAGATCATTTGGCGCGTGAAATGTCCCATTTTCTGGTTGTCGCGAAGATCTTTAACTGCTTGACGCTCGGCTGGCGACTTCAAAATCTCTTCCAGATTGCATTCGATTTTAGGGGCGGGCGTTGTGTCCACTTGGATCAAGTCTACTTGGACCTGACAAAGAAAATATTGAGTTTTTTGTTTTAAATGGTTTTTTTTGGGGTGAGGGGTGGTTTTAAATGTAATATCAGGTGGGAAATTTAATGGGGATATTCACGGAATTAGCAAAAAAAGCAAAAATTCAGCGCAAACTCGGAGAATGCTCCGATCGATCTGAAACTTTGGGAAATCATTTTAAAAGTACTCTCACTATCAGACATTTCCTGAAAATTTCAGACCAAAATATTGATTTTTATTTCTGAAAATTTTCAAAATCGATATTTTGGTCTGAAATTTTCAGGGAATGACCGGAGGTATTTTTTGAACGGTTTCCCAATGTTTCAAATCGATCGGAGCATTTTCCGAATTTTGGCTGAATTTTTGCTGGTTCCGTGGATAAGATTTTTAATACAAAAAAAATCCAATCCGCGGCGGGAAATAAATTCAAAACCAGTTTTTCTTGTGATTGTCACTTTTTTCATAGCAAATTTCCATCGAAAAAATCACGTCCGCAGCGCATTTTCACGTTTCGGATAGTCCAAAATAATACAGTAAGCAGTAAAATTCAAAAAATTGATAACTTCCTAGCAATATTTTGAATACCGTATACGTCCGTAAATTAGAAAATTTTGGTCCATGCCATATTTTTAAAGCAAAATTTGTCATAAATTTCGCTTTGTCAAAAGTTTAAAAAATTCCATGTAACATGTAACTTTTAACGGGCAGAAAAATCAATAGTTTTTTCTGGGATTTTTTTGCACCTTTGGATTGCAAAAATTCGTGTTTGCAGGAATTCTTTCAGCTTGAAAGCGACATTGCAGGCAAGAAATAAACCAAAAAATCCGGTTAAAAATAAGATTTCATCCACGAAATGGCAAAAAATAGCAAAAAAAACCGGGCGGCAACTCGCAAAATGCTCCGATTGACCTGAAATTTTGGGAAATAAAGGCGACAATACTCTTGGATGTGCTCAGAAAAATTTGGACCGAAAAATCGATTTTTAAAATTTTTAGGAAAAAATTCAATATTTTTTAAAATCGATTTCTGTCCAAAATTTTCAGGGAGGAGTATTTTTGCCATTATTTCCCAAAATTTTTGGGTCAATCGGATCATTTTGCTAGTTTTCGCTCAGTTTTTTGCTATTTTTTGCCATTTTGTGTATTTTGTAAACACATAAAAAATCAGATAAAACCTCGAAAAAGTGAAAACTATTGAAAAAAATAAATTACATTTGAAGCTGAAAATCCCGAGAAAAAATGGGAAAATTTTAATATTTTTAAAACTGAGTTTTAAGAAAATTGCAAGCAAAAATTCAGAGAATTTCGTTTTTTTTTCAATTTAAACAACCCAAAATTTAGGACCCTCCTTTAAAATCACTTACAGTATCCAAGTCATGTGTCAAAATCGACTTTGTTTTCTGTCTCGCTTCTCGCGACATGTGTGCTTTGAAGAGGAAAAAGCTAAAAATCCACATTTTTCACAAATTAAACTCCTAAAATCCACTCACTTTGAAGCGTAAACGGGCTCATGTGTCTGTTTGGCCAGCCGCTTGTACGGAAGATCGCGATGACCCAGCGATTCGACTTTTTCGATGACAGCTCCGTTATCGAGCAGCGTGTTCCCGGCGCGTGTCAACGCTTTCACAAGGTCTGCCTGTTGGGAGCAAAAAGTAAAAATCAAGGATCACAGACATGGGAAAAAAGTATACCTTGGATAGAGATCGAGTGACCACACTGACTTCATAGAATGGCATGGTATCCCAGTGTGAACTTGTGCTGGAAAATTAATTTAGTGATGTAAATAGGGGGCTCTGGGACGTTTCGAAAATTTAGTGGAATTTTTCGTCGCGGTAAATATTCGAACTAGTGACGAAATTCGGCCAAAAGTGAGTTGCTGAATCTTTTAAGGGTAAATTCGAAAAAAAAAATTAAAATCAAAGTTTCGAAAAGCATCACATGAAATGTCCAATGACAAGGAAAACTCGAATAAAGTTAATAGAGGCCAAAAAATCCACAAAAAAGTACTTTTTGCACGAAAGGATATGATGAAAAACCAAAAATTTTGGGATTTTTACACGATTTTTCATAATTAACACAAAAAAAGGATAATTTGTGAACGAGAAAAATCCAAATTTCTGTCAATTCAAGGAAAATTTGCTTTAAAAAATGGTGTCGAACAACTGAAACGTAAAAAAATCAACTCTAAACCAACTTTTTGTGAAAAATCCGTTTTTGAACAATTTTTTGTATGTTTACTGATGAAGGACGAATGCCACTTACATAATCAATCAGATAGGAAAGTTAAAAGTTAGAAGAATTCAATAAAATACATTTTTCAAGTGATAAATATGCAAGATTGTTCTGAAAGGACCGGGATGAAAGTTTAATCGGGAAAATAGCATAAGAGAGAGACAGTTCCAGAAATTCAGAGATCTGTTCGATATAAATTGACTGAAGCATTTAGAGGAATTTGGCATATAGACTGGAACGCAGATAGTAAATACTTATGTCCATAGATTGGTTATTTTTTTCGTGACTACTTAACTGACTTGAAAATTAAAACTATATAAATAAGAAGCCAATTATTTATTTAAATATTTATTTAACAAAACAATTAAAATTCCCGAAAAACAGAAACTATGATGAAATATCCCAATTTTTTGGATTTTTTCACGGTTTTTTATAATTTAAACATGAAGGAACAAGCCTGCTGCGCAGTCCTGCGCGGCTGCTGACGCAGCCTATTGGCGACTTCGTCGCCACATTCTATTTTTTTTACGTTCCACTCTTCCTCATCTTTCTTATATATATTACGCTATTCAAGTATGTCCGTCTGTTCGCTTGGAAGATAGCCAGCCCGTATTCCTCAAAGAGAGAGAGCATTAGGATTGAGGGATCGTGGTTGATGGGAACTATTTTTAACCACGCCTTTGGATCAACAAAACTCAACACACCTCAGGAGGAATTGAACCAGGGAGTGCATATTGCAGTTTGCAACTCACTAGCTACTACACCAAGTGGTACCGATTGCAAACGATATGAACTGATCATTAAATGTTCGCGTCAAGCGGGAGTTCAATTGGTTTTCACGTTTAACTATTTTTTTTTGTTACTGCTACGACGAAAGTCGTATAAATATTTATTGTCGGCCCGCCAAAATGATCAAACGCGATCTGCTGAAGAGTTTATGAGACGGAAGCGACAAAGTGAGACTCCAGAAGAAAGTGCGATCCGGAAAAAGAAAGATCGAGAGTCCAGACGTCTTCGGAAAGCAGATTCTACCGAGAAGGAGAAAATGATGGAAAGGATCAGCAACTCGCAATCAAAATTGGAGACAAGACTGTCTGAAACGCAGAAAAGGGCCGACGAAAGAAGAGCAAGTCTTCAAAGCAATGCCAAGGCTAAAAGAGCATCTGAAACAAGGAGCAACGCACTGAGAGATTCACATACCATTCAACCAGATATCGGAATAAAAAGGATGAGAAGAATGCAACAACGGCCAAAGACGCATTTGGAGGTGGGAGATAGCTCGGATGCTGACAACTTCCAGAGCAACATCCGACAGTTCAATTCGGCATTAGCTCTCGCATCAATGGGTGCACAAGTGGAAGAGTTCAGAGACTACGGACTTTACTCTTACAAGATCCATGAACAGATCTACCTTGCAGCTGGACCTCTCCATCCATCGACTGAAAAGGCCCTTTCCTATGGACAATTATACACCATGGACCCGAAGCAGGCGGCTGAAGAGAGGCGCAGTGTTGCTCCGAACAAGAACTTAGCTGATCAGGAACGAGCTGGAAAGGACCTCGAAGGGATCAAGGACTTCAGAAAACACACCTACATCGAAATGCCAGAGTGTTTCACCTTCGACAAGACAAGAGGAGAGTGGAAAACTAGAAAAAGAGGCGGAGAATGGACCATCCGAGAGATCTATGGAGTCTCTCCATAAGATCCTGAAAGATACGTTCTACGTCTTCTCCTTCTGTACATCAAAAGTGCCACCAGCTTCTCGGATCTGAAGACGACTAAAGACGACAATGGTACATGTCAGAGGATTTTCTGAATCGGGGACACGATCAGGAGGAATCAGAAGCACGAGAGACTACGACATTGATGAAAGATTGGTCCGATTGGGAAAATCAATAGATACGTTCACCACTGCACATACTATTGTCATCGCCAACTCTACTGACGATTTCGTTGATTTGGACTTCCACCGAGCAAAAGGAGATCAACTCTACGCCACTTTGAATCCCCGCCAGAAGGAATTTTGTGATGCTGTCATTGCCGCTGCAAATGACTTCACTCTTCCTCAGATCTTTGTTCTCGATGGTCCGGGGGAGCTGGGAAGACGTACACATACAACGTGATCTTTCACATGCTCTCATCAATGAACAAGAACGTACAGTGCACCGCCTGGACAGGAATTGCCAGCACATTGCTCTCAAATGGCCGGACTTCTGCGTCACTGTTCAAACTGAAAATCGGAAACGATTCCAAGACGAGCAACCACAGCAAAGGAAGTAACGAGACAAAGAAGCTGAAAGAAGTGGATGTGATCATCTGGGACGAGTGCTCCATGATCTCCAAAACTGCATTGGAGACTGCTGATTTCGTGCTTCGAGACTTGCCCGACTCTCCCTTCTCTTTCGGAGGAAAACGTATTGTTCTGGGCGGAGATTTCCGTCAGATCCTTCCTGTTATCCGACGCGGAACCAAGACTGACCTCATCAACAACTGTATCAAGAACAGTTACCTCTGGAATCAATTCCAGAAGTTCTCTCTTCTAGACAACATGCGGATCATCAATGCAGATGCCAATTAGATCAAGTTTCTACTAGATGTTGGTGATGGAGTAGCAAACGACTACGAAGATCGAGTCACTCTTCTAGAAGGTCTCCCAGTTTTGGAAGATCTCGTGGATGATGTGTTTGGCGGTTTGAGAGGAGACATTTCGGACGCCGGGACGAAGTTGAAGACGAGTCTACAAACAAACACATGACTACAGAATTCCTTAACTCTGTTCGGACATCTTCGCTTCCTCTTCACCGTCTTCGTCTGAATGTTGGCTCAGTCGTCATGATTGGAAAAATCTGGACGTGAGCAGTGGAATGTGCAACGGCCCTTCGTCTAGAGTTTCAAGCGAAAGTGCATCCTCTATTCATTCGCCATAGGATCCAACAAAGGAAAGGACACCTTCGTGCCGAGGATCACCTGCTACGAAGACAAAAACCTTCCATTCCACCTCAAGAGAACACAGTTCCCGGTCAAGTTGGCATTTGCCATCAGCATCAACAAAGCACAGGGACAATCGTTTGGAAGAGTTGGACTCTACCTCCCGGAAGACGTCTTTGCTCACGGACAGACATACGTTGCTCTTTCCCGCGGCAGATCAAAGAATGAGCTCTTAATCAAATCTACTTCTGAGCGACTAATCAACGTCGTGTACAAAGAAATTCTTTGATCTTATTTTTTTAAATAGTTTTTTTAAAAAGATAGTTCTGTTGTTCAAATAGTTTTTTAGTGAATAAATTGTTGTTTTGAAACTAAAAAGGGTACTTTGAACTAGATCAAGCTTAATGATACGCCCAACCGAACAGCCGCCGCAGGCGGCTACTCAAGACTGATCGGCGCCGATAGGCGTCAGATCAGGCTTGTTTATTTATATGCACTCTGTTCTAAGAACATTTATGTCCTCTGTGGCTCAGTCGGTGGTGCGCGTGAATACAAATCTTAATGTCACGCGTTCGTGTTTTGTCGACTGCATTTTCTTGCAAAAAGGCAAGTGCGGACACTAAGCTTTCCACCATGGACGGGCCGTCCGAAAACGTCCGTTACCCGTCCGGAGAACGGGTGCCCGCTGCCCGTCCGCGTTGCCCGGTCTGCAATGTTACGTGACGGTTTCCGCGTTGGCAAATGTGGAAAAATATTTTGTCACGGGAGATTTAAAATATGTGTAGAAAATGCGTGAACTTTTTTCTTCCATTTTTTGAATAGTTGGAAAAAATAATAAACATTTCACGCGAGCATTTTTCTTTTTCGCCGGGGATCGGACGGCCCTTTCCCCGAACGGGTCGGACGGGCAAAAAACGTCCGCCGTGGAAAGCTTAGCGGACACATTAGGATGCGCACAGACATCCCGATCTGGGTTTTTATATATAAGAAAGATATTTAATAAACAATAAAAAAGAAAATTAAAGCAAAAAATGCAGTAAATTGTGCTGAAAAACAAGAAAAATCAGTTGAAATGGCGAAAAAAGAATGAAAATACGGGCGGGTCTCGCCACGAAAAGGGCCAAAATCATCAAAAAATGCATGCGCCTTTAAACGATGATATTTCTTTTTTTGTTCAAACAAGCCGGGAAAATCTTTTATTTTATTTTCCGTTTTTATTTTTCTTTTCTAGATTTTTTTTCTTCAATTTTGCATTCATTTTTGCGTGACGTGATGTGACGTGACAATTTAATTTTATTCGTTATGTTCTCTGCGTGCTCTTTATTGATTTTTTTTTTTCGCTGTAGAAAGAAAACCCTATCTATCACCAATTCCAGCAAAATGGCCCCGGCAAACAAGGATGGA
The DNA here is from genome assembly GCA_963572235.1 of Caenorhabditis japonica. Classification (NCBI taxonomy): domain Eukaryota; kingdom Metazoa; phylum Nematoda; class Chromadorea; order Rhabditida; family Rhabditidae; genus Caenorhabditis; species Caenorhabditis japonica. The sequence goes on from OY754342.1 coordinate 4,324,735, forward strand.
GGTGTGGCCACCGCTAAAATCGTCGATGTGCTCAAACAAAAGGCTGGAGCTCATCACTGCCTCGGAAACGTGCACGCCAATCTTCCAGTGAATAAGGTTGGTTTTTGATGAATATCTATTCTTTATTCCATTTTTTGTGTTTAGGTGACAGTCCACCCACTCGTCCTGCTCAGTGTCGTGGACCATTTCAACCGGGTGAGCAAGACGCAGAGCGTGAAGCGTGTCGTCGGAGTGCTCTTGGGCTCGATGAAAAAAGATAAAACTCTGGATATTGGGAACAGTTTTGCGGGTAAATATTTCAATTTATTTTTTTCTTTAATTATTTTTCTTAAAATTTCGTTTCAGTCCCATTCGACGAGGATGACAAAGACAAAAGCACGTGGTTCCTCGACATGGACTACCTGGAAAGCATGTACGGAATGTTCTACAAGGTTTGTCATCATTCTCATCGTCTTTCTGGCCCCGGAAAACCTCAAAAAACAATTTTAGGTCGCCGCAAAGGAGAAAATCGTCGGTTGGTATCACACTGGCCCGAAACTTCACAAGGTGCGTACACTTGAGAGACATTTCGGCGAGTGGTCAGACCGCTCTGCGTGGCCGAGTGGTTGTGCGCGCGCTGCGAATCTGAAGGTCGCTGGTTCGATGCCCTCTCGCGGGTGTGTGATGACTATTTACGGATCACTGGGCTCTGAATATTCATGAATCGATAATATCCGTTCTGATACCCGTTTTGCGCCTTTTTTTTTTTTTTTTTTTTGAAAAGGGAGGTAGGGGGGAGAACCAGCGATTTGAAGTGCGGGGGAAAGTTTTTCGGTTTTTTTTGTTGGGTGAAAAAAATATTTGTTTTGTATATAGAGCCGCGGAGGCGCAAAAAAAGGCCTGTTTTTGAACAAAACTTAGCCGGCATACGCTCCGAATTGACAAAAATCTCTGATTTTTATCGAAAAGTTACCTTTTTTTGGTTTTTAAAAAGTATTTTTTTTTACAATTTTTTGTGCAGAATTCTGGGGCTCTGGGACGTTTCGAAACTTTAGTACTGTTTTTCGTCGTATTTTACCGGTAAATTCGGAGATTTTTCGAAGTTTTCTGGAAAATTTACCGCTAAAATGCACCAAAGTTTCGAAACGTCCAAGACCCTTTTTGGTTGCATTTTTCGCGTGTTTTTTTTGTTGTTAAAAGTGAATTTTTCTGCTGAAAAAAATTATTTTTCTGCATTAAAATTTAGAAACATTCATGTTTATTTTATTGAACGAACATAAATATAAAAATTATGAAATTCCTTACGGACCTATTCACAAAACCGGAAAAAAACGGAAAAAAATTGCGGGAAAAATCGAAGAATGCTCCGATTGATCTGAAATTTTGGGAAATATTGGAAAAAATTCTCCTGTACACGCTCAAACATTTTAGGGCCAAAATACCGATTTTAAAAATTTTCAGAAAAAAATCGATAATTTTTAAAGGCGATATTTTGGTCCAACATTTTTGAGCGTGTACAGGATAATTTTTTCCAATATTTCCCGAAATTTCAGGTCAATCGGAGCATTCTCCGATTTTTCCCACAATTTTTTCCGTTTTTTTTTCTTTATTTTTCCGGTTTTGTGAATAGGTCCATTAAAATTGCTTTTTAAAAAAATGAGAAAGAAATTCAAAAAATTTGCAATAATAATTTTTATTTCAGAAAAAAATAATTTTGTTTGGTGAAAAAGAACAAGAAAATTAAAAAATGAAAGAGTTTTCTTGAAATATTTTCTTAAATTGTATAAAATTCCTTAAAGTCGTCAAAAAATACGATTTTTAAGAACCTTTCAATAAATTTGATTTTGGCGTTATTCAGAAAAATAGCAAAAAAAAAGTTTAAAAAAACAGCAAAAAAGTTAGGGAAGACTCGAAAAATGCTCTGAAAACTTTGAACCGAAATACAGATTTTTTTCAGAAAATTTTTGAACTCGATAATACGATCCTAAAATCGACATTTTGGGCCGAAATTTTCTGAGCATGCCCGGGACTATTTTCAAAATAATTTCCCAATTTCTCAGGTCAATCGGAGCATTCTTCGAAATTCCCAACATTTTTTTGATGTTTTTTCCAATTTTCTGAAGAATCGCATTATTGTCGGCCCGTCAAAATGGTCAAGCGCGCTCCGCTGAACTCAACGCTATGCAATGTTCATATTGGTTTCCAAATTATTTCATTTCACGTTGAATTTATACGTGAAATGAAATAAATTGGAGACCAAAATGAAAATCGAATAGCGTTGAGTTCAGCGGCGGGCCGACAATATCTCTGGATGCTTATTTTTTTAATGGAATCCGGAATTTTGCAAAACCAAACATTTAAATTGAAAAAACACAATTCCAGAACGACATCGCCATCAACGAGCAATTGAAAAGATTCTGCCCGAATCCAGTGCTTGTCATCATTGACGCCGAGCCAAAAGACATTGGATTGCCGACCGAAGCCTACGTCGAAGTCCAAGAGGTCCACGATGACGGAACCCCACCAATCAAGACCTTTGAGCACGTTCCCTCTGATATCGGAGCCGAAGAAGCCGAAGAGGTCGGTGTGGAGCACTTGCTCAGAGATATCAAAGATCAAACCGCTGGAACTCTGTCACAACGCATCACCGATCAGCTCATGGGTCTTCGTGGATTGCAGTCGCAGTTGGAGTCGATTGAGAAGTATTTGCAAGATATCGCGCGCGGCACTCTTCCAGTCAACCACCACGTCATTTATTATGTGCAAGAGGTGCTCAATTTGCTGCCGGACGTGACGCATCCGGATTACGTGGTCGCGCAGAATGTGCAGACGAACGATCAGTTGATGTGCGTGTACATGGGATCGCTTGTTCGATCGGTTGTGGCGCTGCATAATTTGATTGATAATAAGGTAGGGGTTTGAATTTTTTTCTGTGCTAAATAGGTCCATTGCGGATTCATGAATGAACCATAAATTGTTAGGCAAAAGTCAGATGGTCTCGCCACGATTTTCACAGGATTTACAATTATTTAGCGCGAAACATGTTTGTGGACCTATTCATAGGAGAAAAAAAAATTATTTTTTTTCCTATTCATAGATGTCCAAAAACGTCAAACAATTTCAACGGACAAAAAAAGTGCGAAAAATAATTATTCGCGCTAATTTTAGTCTGCCAAAGTCGTGGCGAGACCATGAAAATTTTGTTTCTCAATTTACCATGGAGGGTCGCTCACGCATGAAATCATGCATTTTACTTCATTTTTTGCATTAAAATTGACGGAAAATTTCGGGGGTACGACAGAATAGAACTCGTGGTGCGATGGAGCGAGTTTGCATTATTTTTCAAAATTTCCGGCGAAAAACAGCGAATTTTTTTCCTCTAGTTCTATTCTGTAATACCCCCAAAAATTCATGCAGGTCCATTAAAAAAGAATACTGTAGCTCAAAATTTTCACTTTTTAATGCCGGATTACTGTGGTTTTTCGAATTTTTTCTTTATTGTCGGCCCGCCAAAATGGTCAAACGCGCTCCGCTGAACTCGACGCTATTCGATTTTCATTTTGGTTTCCTTCATTTCACGTTGAATTTATATTGTCCTGAAATATCGATTTTAAAAACTGAAAATTTTAGGATTTTGCTGAAAAATAATTGATTTTTTTTTAAAATTATTTAAAAAATCGAAAAATTCGCTGAAATAATGCAAAAATTCTGCAGAAAAGTAGCAGAAAAATCAGAAAATTTCGCTTGAAAAACCACAACAATAAATAACAAAAAAATATCGAAAAACTAAACAAATTTACGAGGGAAAATCCTGAAATGTCGCTGAAAAAATGGAAAAAAATTCGCGGAAAAAAAGGCACAAAAATCGAAAATTGCGCTGCAAAATAACGGAAAAAATTGGAAAATACCGAAAAAAGTATTGAAAAATTTTTGAAATTTTGGTGAAAAGTGCCGGAAAAATCGAAAATTTCGCTAAAAACCATTTTCGGCTCGCCAAAATGATCAAACGCGCTCCGCCGAACTCGACGCTATGCGATTTTCATTTTGGTTTCCAAATTATTTCATTTCACATATTGTGTTTTCAATCGACTTGCGACATGAGAACGCGAGACTCCGCCCACTTATTTGTGCGCTACCTGTCTGCGTCTCTTCAAATATCACTGTGTTCGCGTGGTCGCGCACAAAAAAGTGGGCGGAGTCTCGCGTTCTCATGTCGCAAGTCAATTGAAAACACAGTATAAATTCAACGTGAAATGAATTCGCATATCGTTGGACAGCAAGTACTTACCTAAATTTACGGTTTTCAAAATTTCAAAAATTTCAGATTGCCCTCCAAAAAGCCGAAAAAGATCAGGAGAGTGGTGAGGGTGAGAAGAAAAAGGAGGAGAAGAAGGATAAAAAGGACGATAAAAAGGAAAAGGACGGCAGCAAGCCTACTACGCCGAATACTCCTAAGAAGAAGTGAGCCCTACCTCACCCACCCACCACGAATCCCTAAATCTCCTCGTCCAGCCCGTTTCATCGCATCGCATCTACACTTTTCTTTTCTTAATTTATTCCGTCTTTTCTTTTCTCTTTTTTTTTTTGGTATTCTCTGTGCATCAATGTAAAATTATTCCCGTTCTCGATCGATCGCACTCAAAACCGGACTTTGTTGGGTGGATTCAAAAGAATTCATTCGAAAACAGATTATTATCCCCGTAAAGATGAAGGTATCACTAAAAGGAACTGAACAAATTGCAAAAGAGAAAGCCTGGCGATGTGGAGGAGGAGAGATACGGTAATTACAGGTCCTTTTGCTGGTGCTTAATGTGAATGCCCTCCGCGACCTTCCACGCACTTCCGCCCGTTATCGAGTCCGTGCCGACCACTTCGCGCTGGCCGTGAATTGGCCGTCCGTATTGCTGACCGGACAGCGAGAGATAGGCGCCGGTGACGACGTGGCGGAGTTTGAATTGCTGAAAGAGTTGAGAATTGGAATTTAAAAGTTTCAAAAATAATACAAACCTCCGACTCGACCCACTCGTCTCCGTGACACAGGACGGTCCAATTGTCGCCACTGTCGCTTTCCGCCTCGCTACCGAACGCCGACACTTCCTGATTATTCTTGGAGAGCGGTGCGGTAAAGTGATGAGAGTGCAAAAACGTGGCGGTGGTGAGGTGCTTGAGACGAATCTTGTCGCCGCATTTGATCACATCTCCGCGATTGCAGTTGCTGTTCAGTGCTGAACGTTTTTTTTTGGAATTTTAATGTCATATTTATGGGAAGTTTAATTGTCTATCCGTGACGAAAGCAAGTGCGCTCCACGGAACTTTGTACTTTGTGATTTTCATTTTCATCGCCAATTTATTTTCGATTTTTTCATAAATTAATCGTTTTTCTTGTTTCTTCCTTGTAAAAATGATTGATGAAAACACAAAATTCGTAATTTTTGGTTAAAAATTTCCGGATAATGCTCAATTTTTGTCAAAAATAGTTATTTTTCCAGCTTCAAATACAATTTAGACGATTTTTTTTTCATATTTTCTTACTTTTTTCCGATTTTCATATGAATTCTGTCGGTATTTGCAGAAAATGTCGGCTCTGGGACGTTTCAAAACTTTTTTGCATTTTTTCGTAGCGTTTTTTGCCAATTGACACCAAAACGCACGCTCATTAGGTTTTTATTTTTTGCTTTTATCAATTATTTGTATTTTTATGGAAATTTAAATACACTAGTACGCCGCAAAAATGCAAAAAAGTTTTGAAACGTCCCAGTTTTGAAACGTCTTGTTTTGAAACGTCCCAGAGCCAAAATGTCAAGTCAAATTTTCGTATAAAAATCAGTTTTGAAATTAAATGAATTTCCCGGCTTTTTCATGGTCTCAAAACCTATTTTTCGGTCATTTGCAACCTTTTAAATTTGAATTTCGTGATCATTCAATCAAAAATTAAGAAAATAACATTGACGTTTTTTCTGAAATTTTTTTGATTCGATATATTTATCGGTTCAAAATTTTCTGAGCATATCCAGTATTTTTTTCCGTTATTTTCCAAAGGGAGCATTTTCGAAATTATTCCCAGAGTTTTTTTTTGCTATTTCGTGAATAACCCCATTTGTTTCCACGAAAAATAATAAAAAATTCTGCAAAAATATGGGAAATTTTATTGTCGAGTACATAAAGCAGCGGTCATAAGACCACATGCTTTTTGAATAGCATTCTTAAATATTTTTCGTTGAAATTTTTCCATTTTCAATTGATTTTTGCTTCTGATTCATTAAAAGAATCAACTCGTACACGTTTTTTTGGGAACACGTAATTTTAGTTTTATGGGTGGGGTTTAATGAAATATTGAAAATTTTTCAATTTTCCTCCCAAGTGAGCTGATTTCAGCTGGAACTGCAAAATCGTAACAGCAATTTATTTTTTTTTCAATGTTCCAAAAAATCTATTTTTTATTGATTTTTTGTAATTGTAATGGATTCGTGACAGAGTGACATTTCACGTGAAACTGGGAGACGAAAAATCTCTTCATTTCTTCTGCTATTTGTTCATTTTTTTTCGAACAAAAACGTAAATTTTAGTGTCGCTCCTTGCGAATACGTGAATACGTGACATGTAGTTGAAAAAACCATGAGAAAAATAGAAAAAACGAACCAGGGAAAATTTGCCAATGCGAGTTGATATCGTCCGAATTCTTGACAGCCGTCACCGATTGTTGTCCCGAACCGCTGCCGTACTTTACGTCATGCGAGTGTAACCTGACACATTTTTTTTGGATTGCGGACTTTTCCTCGGTTTTTGAAACGGGGTTTCCCGGCTTTGTCATGGTCTCAGGAACCATTTTTCGGTAATTTTTAACCTTTTAAATTCAAATTTTATGATCTTTCAGTCAAAAATAACACATTTTTCGGATTTTTTCCCCAATACCGCAAAATTTACCCACCTGGACCCGTCGTTTGCGTTCATAAACTTGACCACACTGTAGCACGTCACGAATTCGTCATCGGCTTGTGCAAACTGTGCGACGGTGAGTAGCAGGAAAGCAAAGAGAAATGGCAATTTTGGCATTTTGGATCACCTGGGGAAGATTTGAATTTAGAAATGTGTGGAATTTTGGGAAAAATGGCAAAAATGCTCCTGGGCTTGCTGGAAAAATTTGGGATTTTCAAACCCAACATTTCAGTCCACAAACCATAATTGAGCATGTGGTGCGCAGGAGTATTTCTGGCGATTTTAGGTTCATATGATTTTTTTTAAATACCCCATTTCTATATATTGCCTAAAAGCCTCTAGAGGCAACCAAAAACTCAACAATTTTCGTTCAAATAAATATTTAAACACAAATTTTTTTATTACTTAAAATTGAGAACAAAAAAAAGAAAAATAATGGGAAAATAGAAAAAATAATAAAATTTTGGAGGCGACGTTGCATTGCACACGAAACACGTCAGCAATCGAGAAAAGCGTCAGTAAACGCCAGCTGACGCACTTTTTTGCAACGTCGATTTTTTTTTTCATTTTTTTTTCCCGTTTTGCAGCTTGCCTGCTTGCACGAGACACTTTCAAGTCATACGCTTCTTGGCGCTATGCGGGTTGAGGGGGGCCACCCAAAAAATTTTTTTTTTTCACTAATTTTTTTTGCACTTTTTTTGTTGTTCACGCTTTGAATATTCGTTTCTGAGCATTTATCGATGCCTGGAAAGTTCAGCGGCAACGCGCCGGAAGCATGTGTGACACTTTTCAAATTGGCGACCGGAGGGAGCTGGGCGGAAGCATGCTTTGCGGGATGATTTTTTGTGATTAAAAGTCTAAAGATGAGTTTAAAAAGATAAGAAAAGGTTACTGGGAGCCGATTAAACACTCAAAAGGGTCAAAGCAAGCTTCCGCCCAGCTCCCTCCGGTCGCATATTTGAAAAGTATCACACATGCTTCCGGCGCGTTGCCGCTGAACTGTCCTGGCTAAAAAATAATGCAGAATGAGATTAATATATGAAACAAACCAAAAGCGATGCGAAACCGCACAAAAAAACGAAAAAAAAAATTTTTTTTTGGGTGGCCCCCCCCAACCCGCATAGCGCCCGCTTCTTATCTTCTTTTTTTCTTTCTTTTTCTCTTTTATTTTATTTATTTATCTTCATTTCTCATTATTTTCAAGTTGAAACTCCTTTAAAATCCTTTATTAATTGCCCCTATCCTTGTTCTGTCATTAATTAAGACTACAAATTTGCTTGTTCCAGCTCACCAAAAGTGACGAGCAACGCATGGACGAACAAGAGCGGCTACAACGAGCATCATGAAGTTGGAATGGTTTTTCGCGTAAGTTCCCTCTTTTTTTTTGCTCCATTTTCAATAACTCCCACATTTCTTTCCCAATTCCAGAGTACTCCTCGTATTGCCCATCTCTCACACCAATCCCGACGTCACCCTTGTCAAGCACTGGCGCCAGATTTTGCTCAACGATGAGCTGCGCGTCGATAATTGCTCGAGATCAGTGGCGTACAACACGACGAAAAAAGTGGGAAAGGCGGCGGCGAGTGGTAATTTGTTTATTTTTAATTTTAATCCATTGAAAACATGATTTTTCCAGTAATTTCGCCGGAGAAGGAAGCGTCACAGCCGGCCGAAATCAGCATTGAAAATTTTGACGATTGGACGAAAAAGCGGAGGGATCAAGTGGCGGTGAGCCTTTTTTTTTTCGGTTTGGGGGCTTTAAAAAATTGACGATTTGTGATTTTTAAGCGAAAATATGGTTTAAAAATGCAGAAAATTGTGCTATTTAGCCTGAGGCCGAATCCAACGAAAATTTTGGTTTTTTTCACAAAATATCAAAAAATTCGGAAAAAAAACTCTGGAAATTGAGATGAAACTTTGAGAAATAATATCAAAAGTACTCCCGAAAATGACATGCTACGTAAATTTTGGACCGAAAATCGATTTTTCTGAAAATTTTCAGAAAATCGATATTTCGGTTCAAAATATTCAGAGCAATTCATTTCCGGGGCTATTTTTGACATTTTTCCCTAAAGTTTCAGGGCAATTTTCCGGGTTTTTTTTCCAGTTTTTTGGCAATTTTTTTATTTTTGGTAATTTTTCCAGGTTTTCTATAAATAATCCCATAAATTGAATATTTTTGACAAAAATTAGGTAAAATGGCCTTAAAACCCCAATTATTGTCAAAAATTCGCATTTTTTTCGTAAAAATGATTGATATTTTATAGATTTCTCGCTCTTTTTTACCCAAAAAATCGTTTAAATTTCAAAATTATCTTCAAAATTCAATTTAAAACCTTGAAAAGAAAAAAAGGCCGAAAACTGTAATAAAAGGGGCGTGGCTTGCCCGAAAAACTCGAATTTTAAAAGGCATTTTTAAACAATTTTATGAAAATTGAAAAACAGCGTTACTTCAAATTTAATGCCGAAAAAATTACCGTAACATCTTGTGTATAAGGCCGGTTTTACGTCTGGGAATTTCTCTTCCACTCTAAAATGTAAACGAACCCGTAATTCCAGTAATTTTTGGCTATTAGCCGTTCATTTCGTGTCGTGTGGCAAATTTATGTGACGTAGGACCCAGCTATTAGCCATATTACTCCCGCTTGTGCGTCGATGGCCGCCAAACTTGCGCCAGTTATTTTCTAGCGGTCATATTCGATGGCTAATAGCCATGTAGCAGCATATTCGTGACGTCCGCGCCAAAAATGTCAAGGCTACCAGAGTTTTAAGGGGCTCTTTCGGAATAGAAATTCGACAAAATTGAAATGTCACGTTTTGGAAATTGCGTGAAAATAGAAATCCACGAAATAGAAATGTAATAAATCAGAAATGTAACAAAATGAAAACGCGTGAAAACAGAAACGCAGCACAGTAGAAATGTGTCGAATTGGAAGTACAATTGCAATGGACCGCATTTGCGAGATTCATTTTTCAAAGCGACATTTTCGATATTTTTCACGTATTTTTAGATTTTTTTTTACGTTTTTTTCGATTTAGATACGTGAAAAAAATCTAAAAATACGTGAAAAATATCGAAAAATTCGTTTTAAAAAATAAATCTCGCAAACGCGCTCCATTGCCATTTTACTTCCAATTCGACACATTTCTGTGTTCACGCGTTTTCATTTTGTTACGTTTCTGATTTATTAAATTTCTATTTCGTGGATTTATATTTTCACGCAATTTCCAAAACGTGACATTTCAAGAGCCCCGTCACAGAGCAATTACAATGAAAAATATCGTCAATCTGCTCTATTCCAGAACCAAAACGGTCAGCAAAAAGTGGCTGCGGACCCAGTACCCACACGCCACGACGAAGTCACCCCAATCATCACCCGTCCAACCCGCAACTTTGCCAGCCGAGAATGCGGCGCCAAAATTATCGCCGCCAACCCGGAAGCGGAAAACGCCAAGGCCGTAGTAAACGAGAAGGATGTCGATGATTACATGAGAAATCCGTGCCAATCAGCCAAAGAAAAGTTCATTGTCATCGAACTGTGCGAGGCGATTCAGGTCAAAAAGATTGCCATTGGCAACTTTGAACTCTTCGCGTCGAGACCCAAAACCATCCACGTGTTCATCTCGGAGCGGTACCCACCCCTAGCCAACTGGATCTCTTTGGGCTCCTTCCAACTCCAGGATCATCATAAACACCTGCAAACTTTCGATGTCCCGAATACCAACGTTTATGCGAAATATGTGAGAATAAACCTGGAAGATCACTACGGAAAAGAGCACTATTGTATCGTTTCTGTGGTGAACGTGATGGGCAGCACTTTGGCCGACGAGTATGACAAGGAGGAGGCGGCTGCGCAGATGATGAACGTCATCGAGGAGACGAAAGAGGAGCTGAAAAAGAAGAAGGAGGAGCCGGTGACGACTCCGCCCCCTTCCGAGCAGAAAATGCAGACGCAGTTGCCGGTGCCGCCGAGAGCAGTGATTCAGACGGGTATCAAGGAGAAGGGATTCAAGTTTGTTTTTTTTTTGAAGGGGGGGGGGGGCGGGGTGTGGAAGGGAGAAAAAAAAAACGGCTCTGGGACGTTTCGAAACTTTTTTGAATTTTTGCGGCATACTAGTGGATTCAAATTCCCAAAAAAAATAACTGATAAAAACTAAAAATAATTACCAAATGCCTACGTGTTTTGGTGTCAATTGGCGAAAAACCATACGCAAAAATGCAAAAAGTTTCGAAACATCCCAGAGCCAAAAAAAAACCTGTGAATTTTTGTCTGAATTTTTATTTAAAAAAAAACCCTTATTTTTAATGGATTTTAAGGAAAAAAAAGAACAAAACATCTTTGGAACTTCTAAAAAAAAAATAGAAATTTCTGGAATTTTTACGAAAAAATCGGAGAAACCTTTTTTTGTCGAACAAGCCTGCTGCGCAGCCTATTTTAAAATACTTTATCCTAAAAATCGATTACCGTACTTTTTTTTTCTGGAGGGAAATGTGAAACAATTATTCCAATTTGAAAAAAAAAATTAAAAATTGACGAATTTTTTATGAAAGGAAAAATTTCTTTTTTTATTGTGTTTTCAATCGACTTGCGACATGAGAACGCGAGACTCCGCCCACTTATTTGCGCGCGACCACGCGAATACGGTGATATTTGAAGAGACGCAGACAGGTAGCGCACAAATAAGTGGGCGGAGTCTCGCGTTCTCATGTCGCAAGTCGATTGAAAACACAATAAGAATAATTTTTTTCGATAATTTTCAGTGAAATTTAGGGAATATAACAAAAATCGTTGAAAATGGCGAAATTTTTAGGAAAAAAAAACGAAAAAATCCCTGAAAATCGAAAACAAAAAACTGATTTAAATCTGTCAAAAGGCTGCTGCGCATTGAAAAATTCGGGAAAAACATTTAAAATGGATAAAAAACGGTCAAATCGCAAGTAAAATTGAAAAAAAAAATATGGCAAGCCTGCTGCGCAGCTCAATAAAAAAATTCGGAAAAAAGTGGAAAAATTAATAAAAAATAACGAAAAAAAAACATTAAAAATTGATGCAATATTTATCAAAATACCCATGAAAAATTTCTTAATTTGATTTTTTTTTCTGAAAAAAATAACGAAAAAAAAATCCTTAAAAATGCTGAAAAAATGGAAATTTTTTGATCATTTTTTTGTCGAGCAAGCCTGCTGCGCAGCCCTGTAAAAATTTTTTGTTTTGTTTTTTTAAGAATAATTTTTTTCGATAATTTTCAGTGAAATTTAAGTGAAAGAATAACCCAAAAATTGTTGAAAATGGCGAAATTTTTAGGAAAAAAACCAAAAAAATCCATTAAAATCGAAAAAAAAAACTGATTTTAAAAGAATTCTTGACGAACAAGTCTGCTGCGCATTGAAAAATTCAGCAAGAACAATTAAAATAGATAAAAAACGGTCAAATCGCAAGTAAAATTGAAAAAAAATATGGAAAGCCTGCTGCGCAGCTCAATAAAAAAATAATTTTCAAAAAAGTTCGTGTACTTTTCGTGGAAAAATTGAGCAGTTCTGAAAAAGTTGTGTGGCTCTTTCGGAATAGAAATTTGACAAAATTGAAATGTGACGTTTTGGAAATTGCGTGAAAATAGAGATCCACGAAATAGAAATGTAATAAATCAGAAACGTAAAAAAATGAAAACGCGTGAAAACAGAAATTTAGCAGAGCAGAAATGTGTTGAATTGAAAGTAAAATGGCAATGGAGCGCGTTTGCCAGATTTATTTTTTAAAACGACTTTTTCGATATTTTTCCCTTTTTTGCGATGTATTCCACGTATTTTTAGATTTTTTTTAACGATTTTCTCGTTTTCGATTTAAATAACAATTTCCACGTATCGAAATCGAAACGAATCGAAAAAAACGTGAAAAAAATCCAAAAATACGTGGAAAACATCGAGTAAAACGTGAAAAGTATCGAAAAAGTTGTTTTAAAAAATAAATCTCGCAAACGCGCTCCATTGCCATTTTACTTCCAATTTGACACATTTCTGCTCTGCTACGTTTCTGTTTTCAAGCGTTTTTATTTTGTTACGTTTCTGATTTATTACATTTCTATTTCGTAGATTTCTATTTTCACGCAATTTCCAAAACGTGACATTTCAATTTTGCTGAATTTCTATTCCAAAAGAGCCCCCAAATTTTTTCAGATCTGCTCAATTTTTCCACGAAAAGTACACGAATTTTTTTGAAAGTTCTTTTTTATTGTGCTGCTCAGCAGGCTTGCCATCTTTTTTTTCCATTTTAAATTTTTTCCCGAATTGTTCAATGCGCAGCAGGCTTGTTCGTCAAGACATGGATTTTTTTCTCGTTTTTTTGCCATTTATCTATTAAAAATTATAACGAATAATTGAGGAACAAGCCTGCTGTGCGGGCGTGTAAGAAATACATTTTTCAAAAATTTGAGTACTTTTCGTGAAAAAAATTTTAAATAACAAGCCTGCTGCGCAGCCCCGTATGAAATAAAATAATTTAAAAAAAAAAACGATTAATTTCAGTTTACGACAACTCGACCTTATCTGTCATCAATGTTCCGTCCGAAAAGTCTCCTACATCCTTTGCCACCTCTTACCCAGAGGATTCTCAAAAACAAAACCAACCACGTCATCCACATCCAATCCAACCGCCCCATCATCGACCATCAAAACAGCAGTTTCCGAGAATCGAACCCTCAAAAAAGAGCTGAACATGTGGGCGGAACGATCACGACACTCGCACTTTGATCAGTCTAGACGACGAAATCTCGCAAGCATTCAACGATTTCTGCCCAAAGAAACGACGACAACGAAACCACCAACTTCACCTCCACCCACTCCAAATACAGCCAAAAATGAAAAAATCACAAAGAATCCAGAAGAAAAGCCCCAGAAACAAAAATCGGAGCCAATCCTGCCGGCAGGCGGCTCCACGAGCCAACGCGAAATGGTTCTCATGAAACTGAGCAAGAGAATATCGGCAGTCGAAACCAATCTCACTCTGAGCACAGAATACCTCTCCGAGCTCAGCAAACAGTACGTCACACAGATGAGCGGCTACCAGCAAGAGCTGAAAGAGACGCGAAAAGCGTCCAAACAATCGGCTCAATCACTCGAAGTGGCAATGCGTGCAAAAATGAGCATTGTGAAACGAGAGCTCCGCGAACTCCGGCAATCTGTTCTTCTGCTGCAAAAGCTCGAGCATCAACGGAACAAACAGGCGAAGAATGAGATGAGCAGGAATATTTTCATGTCATCGTGTCATTACAGTTCTAATGTGCCGCCAAGTGAGTTTTTTTTGTCACACAAAAATTTGATGTCGCAACTCGATTGAAAACACAATAGCATAGCTGGATATTAGCCGGGACGTTTCGAAACTTTTGTGCTATTTTTCGTCGCCGACCAAGGATAAAATACAGTACCGGACAAAAAGATGACATATTTTGGTTTTTGGAGTATAATGGACCTATTCAGCGCAGGAAAACAACCGATTTTCGCGGTTTTTTTTCCCTATGCAGGTTGTTTTCCAGGAAAAAAAACCCATCGCGTCGAGACCCGGCAGTGAAAAATGCAATGCGCCTTTAATTTTCAATGGGAATTCGGTTGAAATTTATGGACCTATTCAAAGTACTGTAGAAAAACGGAAAAAATGACAAAAAACTGGGAGAAAACTCGGAAAATGGTCCGATTGGTCTGAAACTTTGGGAGAAACTGTAAAAATGCTTGCGGACTTTCTCAGAAAATTTTGGACCGAAATATCGATTTAAAAAAGATATTGATTTTTTTTTCTGAAAATTTTCTAAAATCGATATTTCGGTCCAAAATTTTCTGAGAAAGTCCGGAAGCATTTTTTACAGTTTCTCCCAAAATTTCAGACCAATCGGAGCATTTTCCGAGTTTTCTCCCAGTTTTTTGTCATTTTTTCCGTTTTTCTACAGTACTTTGAATAGGTCCATTATGGACCTATTCAGTACAGGGAAAAAAAAACCGATTTTCGTGGTTTTTTCCCTATGCAAAATTGAGAAAAAAAGACAAAAAACTACAGTAGTTGGAGGTTTTTTGACGTAAACAACTTTTCGTGTCGAGACCGGCCGATGAAATAATCGGATGCGTCTTTAAATTTCAACCGAATTCCCATTGAAAATTAAAGGCGCATTGCATTTTCCACTGCCGGGTCTCGACGCGATGGGTTTTTTTTCCCTGGAAAACAATCTGCATAGGGAAAAAACCGCGAAAATCGGTTTTTTTCCTGCGCTGAATAGGTCCATTAAAGGTGCATAGAGTTATTTCATCGGCCGGTCTCGACACGATAAGTTGTTTACGTCAAAAAACCTCCGACTACTGTAGTTTTTTGTCTTTTTTCCTCAATTTTGCATAGTGAAAAAAACCGCGAAAATCGGTTTTTTCCTGTACTGAATAGGTCCATAACTGTTGAATGGAGAGGGTTATGATTCTGAAAATTTTCATTAATCTGTCCCGTAATGTTTTTGACAAGCTCCAAAAATGGATTTGATCATTTTTGAAAACTGCATATTTAAAAAAAAAATTTCAGATACGAAAAATTTCGACCCATAAATAATTTTTTTTCTTCAGATTCTTCAAGACTCGCAATTTATTTTTAAAATGAAGTCTCAAAACTAAAAGTATGATTTTAGTTGACTATGGGTCGATCGGACAATTTTCAGCTGACTTACAGCACTTTGAATATCAGGGTCCAGATGGGTAAGTCAACTATAACTTTTATTGAGAATCACCAAAACCAAAGAAAATCAGGGCAAATTAGAAAAAAACTGTTAAAAAGCAAAGTTTATTTGATTTTATTCGGTTTTGGTGATTCTCAATAAA
Organism: Caenorhabditis japonica; assembly: GCA_963572235.1. Lineage (NCBI taxonomy): Eukaryota > Metazoa > Nematoda > Chromadorea > Rhabditida > Rhabditidae > Caenorhabditis > Caenorhabditis japonica. The sequence goes on from OY754342.1 coordinate 4,340,495, forward strand.
AGTTATAGTTGACTTACCCATGTGGACCCTGCTGTAAGTGAGCTGAAAATTGTCCGATCGACCCAGGGTCAACTAAAATCATACTTTTAGTTTTGAAACTTTATTTAAAAAATAAATTTCGAGTCTTGAAAAATCTGAAAAAAAAAATTATTTTTGGGTCGAAAATTTTGGCATCTGAAATTTTTTGAAAAATCTGCAGTTTTCAAAAATGACCAAATCCATTTTTGGAGCTTGTCAAAAACATTACGAGACAGATTCATGCAAATTTTCATAACCATAACCCTCTCCATTCAAAAGTTATACTCCAAAAACCAAAATATGATATCTTTTTATCCGGTACTGTAGTTTTGGAATCTTTCACCGGTAATGATGCAGAATTTTCCAAAATTTAGCGCTAAACCTATTCACAAAACCGGAAAAAAAGGAAGAAAACAGCAAAAAATTCAGGGAAAATTCGGAAAATGCGAGACCCCACGAAAAGGGGGGAAAGTGTGGAAATGTGGGAATGAAAAGGGGGGAAATGGGCGGAGCTTAATTTTTTTTTTTGATTTTTGATGAAGGATTCGAGCATTTTAGTTTCAAAAATATTAAATAAGGTCAATTTGAACATAAAACTATTATTAGAAAAAATGTCGTAAGAGTTTGCGGCACTTTTGCGGTTGACTCCGCCCATTTTCCCCCCTTTTCGTTCCCACATTTTCACACTTTCCCCCCTTTTCGTGGGGTCTCGATAATGCTCCGATTGACCTGAAATTTTGGGAAATATTGGAAAAAATTCTCCTGAAAAAATTTTCAGAAAAAATCGATATTTTGGTCCAAAATTTTTTGAGCGTGTACAGGAGAATTTTTTCCAATATTTCCCAAAATTTCAGGTCAATCGGAGCATTCTCCGATTTTTCCCGCAATTTTTTTTTCCGTTTTTTTCTTTTTTTTTCCGGTCCAATAGGTCCATAAAGTTTCGAAGTGACAAGTTCGAAACGTCTCAGTTCGGCCCAATATCCACAACAAGAAAAACAATATTTTCAGCGCCAACTCTTCCCCGACTGCCCCTGATCATCCCCTCGATCAACAGCCGCTTGGAAAACTTCACAAATCTAGAGGAAAAAATAAAAAAGATGTACGAAACTGCGAAATCGGTAATGTTCGGATCAGTCACCTGGAACATTGACCATCTCATCGTGGCGCTCATCTCGTTCAACGCCGTCGCCCTCGCCTTTCTCTTCTCTGGCGTATTCTACATTCACCGACGCAACAAACGCCGATGCGACGAGACGCACTCGTTGGTCAAAAACGAACTTCGCGCGCGAATCGCAAAAATAAGTGTGGAGAACCGAAAAATGATTGTGAAAGGAATGCGTCGTGCCGAGCTGGCCGTCACCGCCGCCGTCTCATCCACTCTAAAAGTGGAGAAGACGTCAAGCAATCGAAAGGCGATGAGCGAGTTGGAGACGGCGTTGGCGAATCTGTTCGCCGCGCAACAGACACGAATCGACGAGCAATTCGAGCAGAATCAGCGTTTCTTGAGAGACGCGATGACGGAAGGGCGGAGAGCTCGTGATGCGGACGACACGTTGAGCGTGGAGGATAGTGAGAGCTCGTCGGAAACTGATCAGCCGAAGGAGGACACGCCCACTTTTAAGATTTAGTTTTGGTTTATTTGGTTTGTAGACTTTCGCGTAGAAATTCACTTTTTGTCTGTGGCAAGGGACGTTTCAAAAGTGCGACGTTTTAAAAATGTTTCTGCGTTTTGTCGGTGCGGTGTTTGCACACAATCTTTTTTTTTCTTATTATGGCATTTCCCTTAAAAAGCTTTTAAAAATGATTGTGTGCAAACACCGCGACGACAAAATGCAGAAAAATTTCGAAACGTCCGAGAGCCGATTTTAAAAATTTGAAATTCAATATTTCAGTCCGAAAAATTTTTGAAAATGTCCGGGAGCTTTTTTTTTCCATTTCTCGATATTGCTCCGAATAAGTAAGAAAAAACATTCAAAAAAGGAAAAAAAAAAATCGCTTTCGCTGCGAAATATCCTCTTCCACAGACACAAAGAAAGCGTTTTATTTTCTTTGCACTCGGTGTTTGCGGACCCTTTGTATTTACAAAAATTCAATTTTTTTTTTAATTTTTTGGGGATTTCCTATAACTTTTTAGGCCACGCCCACTGGGTGGGAGTAGTTAAAAAAATATTTTTATTGTCGGCCCGGCCCGCCTCGACGATCAAACGCGCCCCGCTGAACTCTACGCTATGCGATTTTCATTTTTCTATAAAATCTTTGTTTTTTCGCTGTAAAAATAATTTTGCGATACTAAATTCATTAAATTCTGTCAAAATCTTTCACATATTGCCCAATTTCAGTCGAAAATCGGTATTTTTCGAATTCGCCGCTCTAAAAAAAATTCAAAACTCATTTGTTTGGAAAGTTTTCTGTTAAAATTTCTCCATGGTGATGTGTTTTAATGTTTTCTTACTGTTTAGCGCGAAAATTACTGATTTTAATAGTATTTTTCGGGCTAAACAGCAGGAAAACATTAAAACAAATCAACATGGAGAAATTTTAACAAAAAACTTTCCAAAAAGAAGTTTTGAATTTTTTTTAAGCGGCGAATTTGAAAAATATCGATTTTTGACTGAAATTGGGCAATATGCGAAAGATTTTGACAGAAATTAATGAATTTGGTCTCGCAAAATTATTTTTACAATGAATAAACAAGAAAAATGAAAATCTCATAGCGTGGAGTTCAGCGGAGCGCGTTTGACCCTCGAGGCGGACCGACAAAACGAGGAAAACCGAGGAATCGCAGGGGGAAGCTGAGACGTTTACGCTAAATTGCGGACAGCCCAAATTTTTAGACTTTTCAAATATAGTTCCTGTCAAAACCGGGGAATAAGCTCCGCCCCCTTTGCAAGTCTGCGGCATGAGTTTTTCTGAAATCCAAAAAATGTGTGCCGGAGACTTGCAAAAGGGGCGGAGCTTATTCCCCGGTTTTGACAGGGAATCTATTTGAAAAGTCTAAAAATTTGCGTGGCAGTGCCAGCTTTCCCCGATTTCCTGATTTTTCTCGGAAATTTTTTTTCAAAATCCAAAAAAAGAAGCTCCGCCCCTTTTGAAAATCTGCCGCAGGCTTGCAAAGGGGCGGAACTTGTCCCACTTCTAAATCTTGGATTACGATAGTCCCCCAGTAAACACCGAGTAAAACTGACAATATGAATCAAATCACAACTGGAAATGACGGGTCCCCTCTTTTATTTTTTCCCCTTTCATATCAATTCAATTGCCCACCACCACACCATTTTCTCGACTGTCTTTAAATTTCTATTCGACATGCAATGTCCCCCAACGCACATGCGCCCTATTGCACACGTGTGCAATAGAGCGCACTTGCATTTATATATATTTTTCTCTAACAGCTTGCTGTGCATGCTATTATGCTCTAACACGGTTTCTTTGCCACTTTCCGGTGACTGTAAGCACCGTCTGACCCGATCTTTTTCTTTTATTTTATTTTTTTTTCTCGCTTCTTCTTCTTGTTCTCTGCCGAATTCTATGCGCTCTGTATATTTATTTTCGAAATAAATCAGTTTTTACTTTTAAAAAATCATGAAAAATTTTTTGAAAAAGAGTTTTAAATGTCTCTTTTAATATTTTCGAAAAATAGGAGAGCTTGAAATTTAATAAAACAGCTAAGAATGACGAGCCGCCCATCTACGTCACAGGAGCTCGTCGAGCACGTCGACCAGAGAAGGAATCGATTTAAAGTAACAAAAAAACGAGTTCAAAGTTTAAAATCAACAATAATAAATTTGCAGTGCACCAACTACGAAAGCACAGTGTTCAAACAACTGGCGGCGCTACAAAATCGTGAAATCCTATGCGATGTGACGTTGATTTGCGGCTGGAAGCGGATCAATGCGCACCGTGTCGTGCTCTCCGCTTGCTCCGAGTACTTTTTGTCAATGTTCACCGCGCAAATGTCCGAGTGCTATATGAGTGAGTTATTGGGAGATTTTAGAGTGTGGCAAAGCAAAAACCAGCAAAAAATTCAACGAAAACTCGGAAAATGTTCCGATTGACCTGGGAAATAAGAGTAAAAATACTCCTGGATATTTATTATCAGAAAATTTTGAACCGAAATATCGATTTTAAACATTTTCGGAAAAAATCAATATTGTCGGCCCACCAAAATGGTCAAACGCGCTCCGTTGAACTCAACGCTATGCGATTTTCATTTTGGCCATTTTGGCGGGCCGACAATATTGATTTTTTTTCTGAAAATGTTTAAAATCGATATTTTGGTCCAAAATTTTCTGAGCATAAATATGCAGGAGTATTTTTGTCCTTAATTCCCAAAATTGCAGGTCTATCGGAATATTTTCACTGGGGTATGAGGAGGGAGTGAGTAAACGCGCCCGGACGCACACACGCAACGCTTCCAAATGATGCCCAAAAAATAAAAAAGCGCGCTAAAAATTTCGCATTATCGGAGAGAAAAACCAACGTGCGCGAAATAATTTTGAATAGAGTTTCGTAATTTTCACGATTTTGCTTTGGTTTTTCTCTCCGATAATGCGAAATTATTCGCGCGCCTTTTTTATTTTTTGGGCCTCATTTGGAAGCGTTGCGTGTGTGCATCCGGGCGCGTTTACTCACTCCTTCCTCATACCAAAGTGTATTTTCCGAGTTTTCGCGCAGTTTATTGCTATTTCGTGAATACCGTATTTCCTCTAATTTAAGCGCATGCGCCTCTATTTTTCAACCTCTTCTCCGAATGTGCTTCTAGTAGAGGTGCGCTTCAATTAGAGGGTGCGCTTCTATTTTTCAAACATGTATTTCTGAACACAACAATAAAAATCAACCAACAATCAGACAGCAAAATAATAAAAAATTGATTTTAAAAAATCGAGAGAACATTTTTCGTTGCCGCTCTTGTCATCTTCTCCAAAATCCATCATTTCTAGAAAAGCATTGACATCATCCATATCGTCGACGCATCAAAAGCAGAATTCAGCGTATCATTAATTTTTTTTAGTTATGAAAATTTATCTGTGCATACATTTTCTGTCAACATACATTTCTTGGCGGTGCCAAAAGCGCTCTTTTTTTTAGCAAACGAAGCGACCTATTTTATAAATTTATTTGTTCTTAAATTCATTTGTGCAATTGCTTCTTTCTCTTTTTGGCGGTTCTTCAGCATCTGAAACATCGACGACGTTCAGCTCCTTGTCTTCGTTAATTTTTCTCTTCGATCGTCACTGAGTATCGAAAAAGAAAACAAGAAAAGTAAAATATTTAATAACAACTGCAAAAAATCGAAAAAAAAGAAAGAAGAAAGTCGCAAAAACGGAGACAAGGAAATAAACAGCCAGTGAGTGCGCCTCTATTAGAGGTGCGCTTCAATTAGAGGGTGCGCCTCTATTTTTCGAAGCACCTCTCAGGGTGCGCCTTTATTAGAGGTGCGCTTCAATTAGAGGTGCGCTTATATTAGAGGAAATACGGTAACCCTAAAAAACTGCCAAATTTTCCCCGATTTGAAATTTTTCACCGGATTCTCAAAAATTAAATCTTTTTTTTTTCAATTTGAACACGTCATTATCGATAAGAAAAAGAAACACACAAAATTTGACGTTGACAGCCGAAACTGAAAAAATAATCTGATAGCGCAGCGTTATGGGCAAAATTTGATTAAAAACATTTTATGACTGGAAGAAAAGCAAAACACTCGGATTTTTATGGGAAATCAGGAGTTTTTTGCAGTCCAAAGTTCCGAAAAAATTCCCAGAAATAACACAGGCGGTGACAGTTGAAACCGGCGTTACCGTAGTTGCTTCGCTGCGAGACCTTCTAGGTTTAAACTTGAATTTTCCCGCAGTTGCTCAATTTTTTATTTTATACGGGAAAATTCAAATTTAAACATAGAAGGTCTCGCAGCGAAGGAAATTCGGTAACGCCGATTTCAACTGTCTCCGCCTGTTATTTGTGGGAATTTTTTTCGGAACTTTGGACTACAAAAAACTCCTGATTTCAGGAATTTTTTGAAATTTGGACGCGGCATAAAAAAAAAAGAAAAATAGAGCAAAAACTAGAGAATTTTTTGAGTGGGCTGAAATTTTGGCTCTGGGAAGTTTCGAAATCTGCCACTTCGAAACTGGGACGTTTCGAAACTTTAGTACATTTTTCGCTAAATTTTGAAAAATTCTCCGTATAACGGTAAAAGATTCGACAACTACTTTATCGTTGGCCGAAATTTGTCAATAGTGCGAACACGGCACCGAAAAATAGTATTAAAGTTTCGAAACGTCCCAGTTTCGAAGTGACAAGTTTCGATATGTCTCAGAGCCAAAATTTTAAATTCTCAAAAATTCTATTGTCTCTCCGTGAAGCCCATTTTCCGGAAAATCCCGTTTTCCTGTTTCATTGAACCTAGCTCGTGGCTCTATAAAAGAAGTGCCGCAGATTTGCCAAGGGGGCGGGGTTTATTTTTCGAAACTTTAAATATGTCGAAAAAATAAAGATACAGTAACCTAGTAATCCAGATGAAGATGAGCAATTTCAAAAACACAAGGAAAAGGGGCGTGGCCGAAACCACAATCGTGTTTTTCGGGTTACGGTAATCGCTTTATGAAAACATGAAAGTGTGCCGGAGTGGACTTTAAAAACAACGAGAACAAACCGAAAACTAATGGGGTTATTCACAAAACCGGAAAAAAAATTGCGGGAAAAATCGGAGAATGCTGCGATTGACATGAACTTTTGGGAAATATTGGCAAAAATTCTCCTGTACACGCTCAAAAAATTTTTTTGGAGGAAAATATCGATTTTAAAAATTTTCAGAAAAAATTCGATAATTTTTAAAATCGATATTTTGGTCCAAAATTTTTTCCAATATTTCCCAAAATTTCAGCCCAATCGGAGCATTCTCCGTTTTTTCCGGTTTTATGAATAACCCCATAACATATTTCAGGAGAAATCCACCTGGAAAGTCTCGAGCCAACGACACTAGAATCTCTAGTAGAGTTTTGCTACACTGGATGCATTAACATTGACGACGCCAACGTGCAGGACATTCTTCCAGCCGCTTGCCTCCTACAACTGCAAGACGTGCAATCAGCGTGCTGCGACTACCTGCGCAAACAGCTAGACCCATCCAATTGTCTCGGAATTCGCGCGTTCGCCGACACGCACTCTTGCAAAGAGCTGTTGAGCTCGGCGGACGAGTTTGCGCTCAAAAACTTTTCGAGCGTCGTCGGAAAAGAGGAATTTCTGTTGCTGACGGTGGAAAGTCTCACTCAAATCATTCAGAGCGATCGGCTGAACGCGTCTACTGAAGAATTGGTGTTTTCGGCTGTTATCCAGTGGGTTCGACACGATATTCCGAAAAGGAAACCGTCGCTTTCAATGGTGAGATCCCGCTATCTTGCATTATAAAGAATTTTTGGTTCTTTCTCATTGCTTGAAAAACTTTCGACAATCTAACATTTCCAGCTCCTCTCCCACGTCCGTTTGCCTCTCTGCACGCCCAAATTCCTCGTCAGCGTTGTCAGCGAAGAGATCCTGGTGAAATCGGACCCAGCGAGTCGTGACCTAGTCGATGAAGCCAAAAACTACTTACTCTTACCCGTGGAACGCCCCAACATGCAAGGACCGCGCACAAAGCCACGAAAACCGCTGCAAGTCGCCGAAATGCTGTACGCGGTGGGCGGATGGTGTAGCGGAGACGCGATAGCATCAATCGAAGTGATGGACCCCACCAAAGGTGGAAACACGTGGCGTAGTGTAGCGCCGATGGGAAAACGAAGGTGTGGAGTCGGTGTGGCGGTGCTGGAAAATCTACTCTACGCAGTCGGAGGGCACGATGGTCAGTCGTACCTGAACAGCATCGAGAGATATGATCCGATGACAAATCAGTGGAGTAGCGACGTGGCACCCACTGCCACGTGTCGCACTAGTGTGGGCGTGGCCGCGTTCAATGGATTTCTCTACGCTGTCGGAGGACAAGATGGTGAGAGTTGTCTGGACGTGGTGGAAAAATACGATCCAAGAAAAAACGAGTGGACAAAAGTGGCAAGTATGGGAACGCGTCGGCTCGGCGTCTCCGTCTCGGTGCTCAACGGGTGTCTGTACGCTGTCGGCGGCTCGAACGGCCCGGCGCCGCTGAACACGGTGGAACGATACGATCCGCGCGTCGGCAAATGGGAAGAAGTGCGACCGATGCTCACTAGACGAAAACATCTTGGCACAGCTGTCTACGACGGATGCATCTATGCAGTCGGCGGACGAGACACCTCCACCGAACTGAACACTGTGGAACGGTACAATGCGGACAGAGACGAGTGGCAGCCGGTTGTGGCGATGAATAACCGAAGAAGTGGTGTAGGAGTGGCCGTTGTTGGAGATCGGCTGTACGCAGCTGGCGGATTTGACGGGCAGGCGTACTTGAAGTCGGTGGAAGTTCTCGATAGGGATACGAATCGCTGGAAAATTCACTCTCAAATGTCGTACAGAAGACTTGGTGGCGGAGTTGGAGTGGTCAGAATGACAGATGTTCCGGAGAAGGAAAAGGAGGCGAAAAAGTGTCCGATTCGATAGATTAATGTGCATAAATACATACATACATTGTAAAAAAATTGAATAATTAATTGCATAATATAAACACTATAATTGAATTCACTCAAAAGCATGTTATCTCAAATCCCTTTAATACTTGTTTGATCGGAATGACCTTTTTTCAAAAAGTTGCCAACTCGCTGGTTGTAATAATCAATCATCGCTGTCTAACATGAGTCACAGGCCACGCAGCCCTAAAATAAGACGGTTGTAAATGTGAAGGCGCAGAGAAGAAAGATACATTGAGCACGACCTTCAAATAGGACACAAATTTTATCAGAAACATTCTATTTTTTTTATCAACGTTCAAACTGGCGTTTAATATTTTTATGTGATTATTCACAAAATAGTAAAAATTGGGGGAAATGCTCCGGTTGGCCAGAAACTTTGTAAAATGATGCCAACATGCTCAGAAAATTTTTGACTGAAATAAATATCAATTTGTTGATTATTTTAAAATCGACATGTCGGTTGAAAATTTTTGAGCATGTGCGGGAAGATTTTTTTTTACAACATTTCCTAAATTTCAGGCTCTGGGACGTCTCGAAACTTTTTTTCCATTTTTGCGTAGCGTTTTTCGCCAATTAACACAAAATCACACGCGCATTTGGTTTTTATTATTAGTTTTTGGGAATTCAAATCCACTAGTATACCGCAAAAGTTTCGAAACGTCCCAGAGCCGAATTTCAGGCTAATTGGAGCTTTTTTTTGGCTATTTTGTGAATAAAAATTTAGGAAGTTCAGAAAAAAAGGAATATTATCAGGAAAACCGAGTAATTTTAGAAAATTTAGGAATTTTAACCGAATCTCATGAGGAAATTTACAAATCTAATTCGAAATTTTAAGGGTGAAAGTCGTAAACAAAAAAAAACACGGGAAAATCAAGCCGCGTTATTTCAAATTTAAAAAAAGATCAAGATTTTGTATTGAATAGGACGAAAGGGGATTTCGCCTCAACTTTGGCGTCTGCCTCCTTTTTAAAAACTTTTGAAGTGACTTTCATAAATTTCTGAATATTTTTAGACAAAAATTAAACGAAAATAACCCTTTAAATCTAAAAAATTCAATAAATTTTGGGACAAAAAATTATTTTTTCGTTGTCGCAAGGATTACTGTAGACAAAAGTTTATTGCGGACCGGGCAGTGTTGCGTACCAAATTTAGGCCGCGAATTCTATTTTTTTTTGTTTTTTCTCCGATTTTCATGCTTTCTTTTTTAAATTTCACCGGAAAGTTAATTTTTTTTTCTTAAAAAAGAAGAATATTTGATTTATTTTCCACGTAATGCCAATTCGCTGTAAAAATGGCTGTTCACGACACGATTTTGACAGAAAATTTGAAAATATTTTTCGAATCGTTGCAAAACCTTTGATTTTCAACATTTCATGCCGTTTACGAGACACAATCAGTGAAATAAAATTTGTAGTACAAATGGTTAAAAAAAAAATAATTTTTCCTTTGTTTTTGCTCGATTTTTGCGATAAATCCAATTGTCAAAAAAAAATATGATGTTTTTGTTGAATGCAAGTTTTTCCTTCGCGGCAACAGAGAGAGAGAGTGACAGATATTGTTTAGCACGTGACGCAGACTAGCAAATCGTGAGAGACGACGAGAAAAAGCGCGCTTGGTTCAATTTTAGAGTGAGCAATTGCTAACTGTGTTTTGCATTTAAGCAGAGTTTTTATTCATTTCGACCATCTTTTCGGTTGTATTTTTACGCTTCTCAGCTGTCCAGCAATAGAGGTAGGATTATATTGTCCATTCGCGAAGAAAGCAAGTGCGCTTCAAATTATATCATTTCACATTGAATTTACACGTGAAATTAAATAATTTGGCGACGAAAACGAAATCCACGAAGTACTAATTTTTGTGGAGCGCACTTGCTTTCTTCTCCGCCTACTTTTTTTTCGCGCGATCACGCAAACGCAGTTCGATTCAAAGAGAAGCTGAGAAAACATGTCTTTTTTTCTCTCGTTCTCATGCTGCAACTCGATTGAAAACAAAATAGGAGAAAACAAAAAAAAACAGTTTTTTTTTCCTATTCATAGATGTCAAAAAACTAATCCTATGAATAGGTCTATAACATTAAGCTTCTCTAAATATGAACGCGTCGAAACTTATGGAAAATCCGAACTTTTTTTTCGAAAAAAAAATGTTACGAAAATTTTTTCGACCTTTTTTTTCGAAAAAATATTTCGACGAGAATTCTTCCGAAAATAGTTATTTTTCAGCGTTGAAAGCGATTCAACAGGCAAGAATGACTACAAAGGAGAACCCGGAGATTTCGGAGGAGGTCGGCAAGCTTTCCGTCAAGGAGAATGAAAAGAGAAAGCTCGGACTGCTGCCACTGGCCGAAAAGAAGCCGAGAAACACCAGTGGAAAACCAGTGCAGATTGCTACCAATATCCGTCGACTAGGTAAGATAAATCAATTTTTTGAAATTCGCTTTTTCTCCGTTCTCGGTGCGATGCCTATATATATACGCCCATTCTTTTTCAGTGATCACACCAAACAAGCCTATCTACAAGTATGCGGTCAAAGTTTTGTACGTCTTCCGCACAGCTGAAAACACCGAGGCCAGAGTGGAGATGTCAAAATCGGCGAGAAGCGGAACTGAGCATGAAAACGACAAAGTTCGTTGTCAGAAGGTGTACAAGAAGGCGGTGGAGCGCTATGATGACTTGAAAAAGGGAGGACCATTCTTCTATGATCGTCAAGCATGCATGTATTCTCTGTCCAAACTGAAAGTTGATAATATATCGTTCAACGTGACCGAAGATGTGTGCAAGCGCCGCAACTTTATTCGTGCAGAGTTCGAGCTATGCAAAGTCGAGGATTCGTTCCAGTCGACTTCAAATGACGTCAAAAAGACTGTCAACCGTTGTCCGGGGCTCGCGGACAGAACTTTGATCGAGGCGTTGAATGTCATTGTTTCCGGACCAGCGTTCGAAAAGTATGTATTTATAATGGACCTATTCACAAAACCGAAAAATCGGAGAATTGACCTGAAAAAAGTGCTCAAAAATTTTTGGACCAAAATATCGATTTTTCTGAAAATTTTTTAAATCGATATTTTGGTCCAAAAAGGAGAATTTTTTCCAATATTTCCCAAAATTTCAATTCAATCGGAGCATTTTCCGGTTTTGTGATCAACCCCATAATAATTAAAAAGTAAAAAAAATTTTTTTCAGCAAAAATGTTATCACTGTAGGTGCATGTGTGCACTATTTGATCGATCCATCACAAATCGAGTAAGTCGTCATGTGAACAACCGTGGTTGAAATAAAGTTTCAGAGTTCCTTACAAGGAGTACCAGGAAGGAGGTCTTTATTCGGGAGTTGGAGCATCGAAAGCGGTGAAGACTTCCGAGGGAACTGGAAAGGAACCCAGTCTTTTCATGTCCACTGAGAGTTAGTTATTGTAAATATATGGTTCGATCATGCACAAAATATTATTCTTACAGTGAAATCGACACTGTTCCATCCGGATTACGTCCCGCTCGTGGAGCTATTCAAAACCTACAAAGGATTCTCTACCGATTTGAAGGCTAACAGCCCGGCCGCTCTTCGCATCGCCAAGGCTTTCGTTGGTATCGACGTCAATCTTGACTATGGACCGCACAAGGGTCTTCTCGAGGACAGTGTTGTCATGAAAATCCGTGGATTTTCGACTAGTGCGACGGATACTTTCTTCCTCCGCGAAGATAAGAAGATTTCTGTCAAGGATTACTTCAAATCTCAGTATGGAATCACGCTGAAGTATCCGAATCTTTTTACCATTGAGGCAAAGGGAAAGGTTGGAAAAGTGTTTTTGCCAGCGGAGGTGCTGACTATCTGCCCATCGCAAACAGTCACTAATGACCAAATGATCAACAATGAGCAAGCGGACATGATCAAAGTAAAAAAGAAAAACTAATATACGCTTCCTAACCCTTATTTATTTTAGATTGCTGCTGCTCCACCACATCTTCGCAAGAGGACGACCGATGCCGTTGTCAAGAATGTTGGACTAGCCAGCAACAACATTTACGGTTTCATCAAGGTTGAGGAACCGCTGAAAGTTGAGGGAATTGTTCTTGAGAAGCCGAAGATTTTGTACGCTCAAAATCGTGCCGCTGATCTCAACAATCCGAAAGCGCGATTCCCGACTGACTGGAACATTGCCGGTCAATATTTTATTGCAAAGAGTCTCCAAAATTGGGAGATTTGCTACATTCAAGGAGACGAAATTGGGTAAGAGATTGTTTTTTTTTTTTAATTTTTTCCAGCACCCAATAAACGTTTTGTTTTCAGAGGGCTCGATGAGCAACTGTACAGGGAGATGGCCAAGAATGGTATGAAGGTATCCAAGCCCGTAATCACTTATATTGTTCGCGGTGATCTGAAGGTAATTGAAATTGTTATACTTTTTCTACACGTTATTTGCAGGCCGTGTTCGAAAAAGCAAAGAAGGCTGGCCGTGAGCTCGTATTCTTCGTGATCAAGCAACGTTACAATTTGCACCAAGAGATCAAAGCTCTTGAACAGAAATACGACTTGCTCACGCAGGAAATCAAGTATGAGACTGCCGAAAAGGTCTTCCGTCAAGCTCAGACGAGATTGAATATTGTGAACAAGGTTTAATTGTTCTGCTTTGCAACTAGAAACTGATACTCTTACAGACCAACATGAAATTGGGAGGTCTCAATTATCAGATTGGCTCCAACTCGTTCAAAAACCCGGGCCGTCTCATCATTGGATTCGAGACAAGCCAGCGTGGAGGCGGAGGAGGAGACGTGAGACGAGGAACTGAGAAAATGACTATTTATGTTTTTTAGATGCCAATCGCTGTTGGATTTGCCGCCAATATGCTCGACCACTTCCAAAAGTTTGCTGGTGGTTACGTATACGTCAAACGCGACCGTGATGTAGCTATTCCTCCTTTACCAGTCAGTAATGTGGTTCTTTTAGATTTACGGACCTATCGTTCAGTCTACTCTGCAGAAGATCCTGCAAACAGTTAAGAAGAATCGTGGCGCCCCAAGTGACATTTTGATTTACTTTAACGGTGTCACTGAGGGCCAGTATGCCTTGGTACGAGAATCCTATTTTGTTGGGTGAAATATATAATTTTTTTTTAGATCAACGAAGAGTTTTCGGCGAGCGTAAAAACTGCGTGCCAAAAAATGCACGAGAGCTTCAAACCAAACATCACGATCATCGCGTCTTCCAAGACGCACAACGAGCGTCTTTATCAGCTTGAAAAGGTTCGAAAATATTCTTAAAAGTGTCAGATTTTTAGGTTTGGGTGGGAGATGTACGGATTAGGCTTTCTCGAAAATGAAAATTCCTATTCCGATTTCCAATCGAAAATGAACCTGAAAGTTCCATAAAATTTATAGATTCTCCACAGAATATTGAGGAAAAGTAAATAAACTCGTGTTTGAAATAGGATATTTGCGTCACGGACATGGTCGAATTTTTTCCATTAAAAAAAATTTTTTTGTACAAAATTTCGACATCAAAACGTTTTTTTTTTCGACAGAAAATTTCAGACCAAAATATCGATTTTGAAAATTTTCAACAAAAAAATTCGATAATTTTTAAAATCGATAGCTATTTTTCAACGGGAATTTGTTTCTTTTTTGATTTTCAGCAAAACTAGATCACTTTTTGAAAATCTGTCATTAAAATATATTCTTCAGGACAAATGCTTAATTTTTATTACAAAAAAACCACGATTTGTGCAGAATTGACGGAGAAGATGCATTTTAAAATGTTGAAACATCAAGAAAAAAACCGAATTCGCACGTTTCGAGCTGGTAGTGGTATTAAAATGTTCGCGAGAAAATTCTGCACAAGGGAGACATTTAAAATGCATTATTATGTTGCAGAAAATTGAATTTTTAGTAAAATTCTGTACTAATTTTTTTAAAAATGCATCTCCTCCGTCATTTCTGCTCCAATCGTGTGGTTTTTGTAATAAAAATTAAGCATTTGACCTGAAGAATATATTTTAATTACAGATTTTCAAAAAGTGGTCTAGTTTTGCTGAAAATCAAAAAAGAAACAAATTCCCGTTGAAAAAATAGCTGCTCTGCGGTGGTGAGGGAGAGATAACGAGAGATGCGCCAGCAGTTATTCCTAGCGGCGCTTTTCCCGTCCGGGACACCGTGGATATCCGTATTTTCGCTGAATTGTTTGCATATTTTGCTGGTTTCCGTGAATAGACCCATTACATGAGGCCATATGCAAGAAACTGTCTTTCACAATCATCATGTAAACATCAGTGTTTTCCAAATTTCGTTTTCCAGAAAACGGTTTTCCTGTCGTTTTCCAGTTTCTTGCATATAGCCTCTGGTGCATTTTTAGGCGAGCTGTAAATTAGTTATTGCTGGGGAAAATAGGTGGTCGTATCCATGTGTTTGATTGTTGATGTGTTGTCGTCCCTCCGTTGTATTGTATTTTTATTTTTAGAACGGTATTGCGAACTTGGAGCCAGGTAGTGTAATTGACCACACGATCGTTTCGCCGGTATACAATGAGTGGTACCACGCTTCGTCCGTTGCCCGCCAGGGAACCACCAAGACGACCAAGTTCACACTGATCTATACTACCATTCCAAACGAGCCGATGTCGAATCTTGAGGTTCAAATTTAGCTGTTTTCATAAAACTGTCAGCGGCGATGTTTCAGACCCTGACCAATGATTTGTGTTACGACCACCAAATCGTCTTCCATCCGGTGGGACTTCCTGTTCCACTCTTCATTGCTGGACGATACAGCCAAAGAGGAGCAGCGGTGCTTTCGTTCAATGGGTTAGTTTTTATTCGAAATTTCAGAGATTTTTTGAACATCATCTAATTTTCAGAGCGGAATACAAAGATGGAGAAATAGATCTCGAGGCCACGAACGCAAAGCTCGGTTACGGAAACAAGAAGCTTTTCGAGACGCGTTTCAACGCTTAATTGTTTTAATTATTATTCGATTTACTCGAACTACTTTCACTTTCTCTCGCTCTCATGTTCACGCCGCCATGTATCTTTCGCCGTTGAATTTTTGTAAACTCACGTGACCCAAGTATTTTAATTATGCCGGTTTCTAGAAATAATAGTTGTTGCCGAACGGCGTCGGTAAAATCATCACTCAATTGTTTCGTTTAAAAATAAAAATTTGGAAAGCTGGAACTTTATTGTGTTTTCAATCGACTTGCGACATGAGAACGCGAGACTCCGCCCACTTATTTGTGCGCGACCACGCGAACACAGTGATATTTGAAGAGACGCAGACAGAACGAAAAAAAAAAAGTGGGCGGAGTCTCGCGTTCTCATGTCGCAATTCGATTGAAAACACAATATGTTTCTAAAATTATCTTAATATTGAAATGTAGCGCGAAAAAAAAAAACTTACGGTAAAACTCTAATGGCTCTGGGACGTTTCGAAACGAGACATTTCGAAACTTTAGTACTATTTTTCGGCGCTGTGTTTGCACTATTGACAAATTTCGGCCAATGATAAAGTAGCTGTCGCATCTTATACCTGTAATCGGAGAATTTTTCAAAATTTACCACTAAAAATGCACTAAAGTTTCGAAACGTCCGAGAGCCTTTTTTACTACGTCAGGCCAAGTTTTCGACCAAAAGTCCACCAATCAGCGTAAAAAGTGGGCGGGGCTTATCTGCAAAAGTCTGGCACGGATTTTCAAATGGCTTCATTTTCGAATTAAACGGTGAATAAATTGCAATTTTACGAATGAATATAGTCGGCGAATACATCATCAACCTCGCTCTACTGCTAAAATCCCTGTAAAACAGTGTTGCACTTGCAAGATTAACTCGAATTATAGTTTTACCCTTCTTTTAAACGGAAAATAACGTATCCACGACGAGTTGCAGTTAAAATTTGATTTTTCGCTTCAAAATAGGTGCACTACACTGTTGAAAATGGGGGTACGACAGAATAGAAATAGGCGAAATAGAAATGCTACAAAATAGAATTGCTACAAAAAATAACTGGAAAAAATAGAACGGCTACAAAATAGAAATGAGCGGAATAGAACAGCGCGAAATAGAAATGTGACAAAATAGAAATGGGCGAAATAGAAATCGGTGCGATGGAGCGCGTTTGCATTATTCTTCGAATTTTCCGATTATTAGAGGATTTTTCAGTAATTTTCAGATATTTTACGCACTTAACAACATCGAAAATGAAGAAAGGTATAAAATCAATGCAGTTTCAGAAAAAAAAGGAAAATCGGCGAAAAACTGAGCAATTGAAAAAATAATGCAAACGCGCTCCATCGCCAAAATTTGTTCTATTTTGTAGCATTTCTATTTCGCTCATTTCTATTTTGTAGCCGTTCTATTTCGTAGCATTTCTATTTCGCTCAGTTCTATTTTTTCCAGTTCTTTTTTGTAGCATTTCTATTTTGTAGCATTTCTATTCTGTCGTACCCCCTTGAAAATTGAAAAGTGCGATAGAGCGAGGCTGATGATGCATTCGCCGACTATATTATAGTGTGAAAATCGGAGGAACAATTTCTAAAAGGACATGTAAAAATAAATTACAGCGCATGCGACAAGTTTCAGGGGGGGGGGGTTATACTGTATAGAACTCGCACGGAATAGAACTGCTACGGAATAGAACCGCCTGAAATTGAGCTGTACCGATCCAGAACCGCTCGAACAACTCGAAAAATTATTTCGTTGTACATTGTGAGTCCCTGAGTTCTATTTCGTGCAGTGGTTTTTTTCCGTACAGCTCCATTCCAGCCGGTTCCATTTCGCGCAGTTCTATTTCATTTTCAAAATAGCTCCAGGATTTCGTTAATGGAAGAGAAAATTTCTAAAAATGGCCTAGTTTCTCCTTTTTCAACGTAGGATTACGGTACACAAGACAAGTGTGTTTGCGGACAATTGCGTACAGTAGCCAAATGTGAAACATGAAATTTTCAAAATGTGTCATTTTTGCTGTTATTTTTCTAATTATTCTCAATATTCTGTATGCTTTTTTTTTTCAAAAAAGTCGGAAAATTCATCCTCTTCCGATTGTCGTCGATCGGGTGGAACGTATTCTTTTCCAGCATAATTTTTTTTTCTGTGTCTTCATTTTCGTGCCATGGATTGCAAAGATGCCAGTGAAGTTGGATCGATTTGCGTCGTCATTGGTGCGTTTTTGAATGTTTTTCTTTCAGAAAAGGGAGACTTTTGAAAAATAGGCCATAGAAATGGATGATTTTGGAGTGCTACCTGGAAATGGAGGCGAAATTATAATTACGGTGATATAATGGATTCGTGACGGAGTGACAATTCACGTGAAACTGGGAGACGAAAAATCTCTTAAATTCTTCAGATATTTCTTGGCGCTATGCGGGTTGGGGGGGGGGGGGGGCACCCAAAAAAAATTTTTTTTTTCGTTTTTTTGGAGCGGTTTCGCATCGCTTTTGATTTGTTTCATATATTAATCTCATTCTGTATTGATTTTTTGTCCGGAAAGTTCAGCGGCAACGCGCCGGAAGCATGTGTGATACTTTTCAAATATGCGACCGGAGGGAGCTGGGCGGAAGCTTGCTTTGATCCTTCTGAGTGTTTAATCGGCTCCCAGTAACCTTTTCTTATCTTTTTTGGGCTCACCTTTACACTTTTAATCACAAAAAATCCTCCCGCAAAGCATGCTTCCGCCCAGCTCCCTCCGGTCGCCCTTTTGAAAAGTGTCACACATGCTTCCGCACGGGGTGTTGAGAGGTACATGGAAATTAAAATTTAAATTTCGCGGGAAAGTTGCCACGTCCCTCGAGAAAAAATTGCGCGAAATGGCGTATTCAAAACGTCGTTACTGCGGCGCCGCAGCAATTTTTTATCTATTTTTTTCGTATGGGTTCATATCTTTTGCATTATTCGAAATATTTAAGCAATATTTACCTATTTATTTTATGCAGAAAACGTATTCCGCCAGCGCCTCGTTTTTAAAAATCCAAACTGTTTCAAATCTGTAACAACCGCGTTTCCTCAAATCTATGTGAGCAGTGGAGCGCATTTTCACGATGTACTCTTCAACACGCCGTGCTTCCGGCGCGTTGCCGCTGAACTTTCCGTGCATCGATAAGTGCTCAGAAACGCATATTCAACGCGTGAACAACAAAAAAAGTGAAAAAAAAAATTATTGAAAAAAAAAATTTTTTGGGTGGCCCACGGTGTGCCGGACGGGAAAAGCGCCGCTAGGAATAACTGCTGGCGCATCTCTCGTTCTCTCTCCCTCACCACCGCAGCGCAGCTATTTTTTCAACGGGAATTTGTTTCTTTTTTGATTTTCAGCAAAACTAGACCACTTTTTGAAAATCTGTCATTAAAATATATTCTTCAGGTCAAATGCTTCATTTTTATTACAAAAACCACACGATTGGTGCAGAATTGACGGAGGAGATGCATTTAAAAAAAATTAGTACAGAATTTTACTAAAAACTCAAGTTTCTGCAACATAATAATGCATTTTAAATGTCTCCCTTGTGCAGAATTTTCTCGCGAACATTTTAATACCACGAGCAGCTCGAAACGTACGAATTCGGTTTTTTTCTCGATGTTTCAACATTTTAAAATGCATCTCCTCCGTCAATTCTGCACCAATCGTGGTGTTTTTGTAATAAATATAAAGCATTTGACCTGAAGAATATATTTTAATGACAGATTTTCAAAAAGTGGTCTAGTTTTGCTGAAAATCAAAAAAAGACACATATTCCCGTTGAAAAAATAGCTGCGCTGCGGTGGTGTGGGAGAGAGAAGAGAGTGCAGACAGTTGAACACATTTTTCCACTTTGGGACACCGTGTGGCCCCCCCCCAACCCGCATAGCGCCTATTTCTTTATTTTTTCGAATAAAAACGTGAAAAAAATTGTCACTCCGCCACGAATCCATTATATGAAGAATTTTGACAATTTTCCCAGCCACGATAGACAATCGTCGAAAAAATGCCAGAAGGCGAGTCGGCTGGTTCTATTATTTGCGGTTGTAGCAGGAGATTAGCGACAGAAAGGTTTCGGTGGAGATTTTAAACGCTAGATAGTGGGTTTTTAAGGTAAAACTAATCAATTTTGAATTATTTAAAAACTACGAAAAACGCTCCGATTGGTCTGAAACTTCTTTGAGAAATGATTTTTCTGTTATAGCAAATGTGTTACTCATGTAAAAATACCCGGAAATTCCACAAAATTACCTCAAAAATCACAAAATCAGATAAAAATGGTTATTAATTTCATTTTTGCCCAAATTGCACTGGGGTCTGAGGAGGGAGTGAGTAAACGCGCCCGGACGCACACGCGCAACGCATCCAAATGAGGCCCAAAAAATAAAAAAGACGCGCGAAAAATTTTGCATTATCGGAGAGAAAAACCAACGCAAAATCGTGAAAATTACGAAATCCTATCCGGAATTATTTCGCGCGCGTTGGTTTTTCTGTCCGATAATGCGAAATTTTTCGCGCGCTTTTCTATTTTTTGGTCCTCAATTGGATGCGTTGCATGTGTGCGTCCGGGCGCGCTTACTCACTCCCTCCTCATACCCCAGTGAAATTGGAAATTTTTTGAAGAGAAAATTGGAATTTCAGCGGATTTTTCCGAAAAATTAAGTGTTTTCCAGCTCTGATTTCTATGAAATTTTTAAGCTCAAAAACCGTGCGGCGAACTTGCAAGGACCCGTGCCTTGGTTGTATTATTGTTTTAAAAAAGTTGTCACCTCCAAAGCCGCGTGACCTTTAAAATTAGGCTCCGCCTCTTCACGCGAATTTCAACCTTTTTAAACTTTCATGAACAAAAAGTGAAGGAAAATAAAAATTTCATGAAATTCGCGTGAAGAGGCGGAGCCTAATTTTAAAGGTCACGCGGTTTTGGAGGTGACAACTTTTTAAAAACAATAATATTTGTTTATTTACTACTGATTTATTGATTTCTGTTGTTTTATTCCTTTTGATTTTCGAAAACTTTTTGTTGCAATTTTCATTAATATTGTCGGCCTGCCAAAATGGTCAAACGCGCTCCGCTGAACTCAACGCTACGCGATTTTCATTTTGGTCTTCAAATTTTTTCATTTCACGCATAAATTCAACGTGAAATGAAATAATTTGGAAACCAAAATGAAAATTGCATAGCGTTGAGTTCCGTGGAGCGCGTTTCACCATTTTGGCGGGCTGACTTTTTTGTTGAAAATGTCCTTAATATGTACTGTCTCTCTCGTGAACTATTCCAATATATCCCCCAATAATTCTAAACCCAAACTCTTGCAGACATGACACATGTTTCAATCCCCGCCAGCTATCGAACTCTCATTAAAAATGACCCGCAACAATTCAAGGCGTCGTCCTGCACGCCACTAATGGTAAATAAATAAATATTTTGGAGCGCGTTTGCATCTCATTTTCCCCAGGCACCCACAATGGTCCTCCAAGGACACGTCGGCGAGATTTACACGGCACAGTTCAGCGCCGATGGCTCTTTTTTGGCGAGTTCGGGATATGACATGCAGGTTTGGTCCGTTGAATATTGATTTAAAATACATAAAGTGTTTTTCAGATTTTTCTGTGGAATGTGTTCGGCGCATGTGACAATTTCGCGGTGCTCAAGGGGCATAAAGGAGCGGTCATGGAAGTCAAGTTTAACGCGGATTCAACGTGAGTCCGTTAAATAGTTTTTTGACATGAAAATTGCGAACGTTGATTTGCAAGAAATGGTTTCCTCTCTCGCCGCCAAGAGCTGAATCGTAGCGAGACCCAACAATTGCTGACGCATAATTTAACACGCTGTCTCGCTACGTCACGAATCCATAAGCAGGATATTTTACGCGACCACGCCCATTTAAGCGTAGAAGGCACTGTTTTCTGCAATTCTGCTCATTTTCTCATATTTTTTATGTGATTTTCTCGTTTTTGTTATGATTTTTGAAAAATTGAACTCAAAACGACCGAATACGTGTATACAAGGTAATTTTTACATGGAACACATATTTTTTTCAGGCTTCAATCGAATAAACGGACCCCGTCTAGCGCCTTGTCTTGTCTTGTAGCAGTTCAAAAGAGATTAATTTATTGCTTTAAAATGTTATTAACTGATTTTGAATAAACTTTGACTTGTATGATGCTCAGGCAACTTATTTCTTCTGGGGTTATTCACGGAACCAGCAAAAAAGACGAAAAATAGAAAAAAAAACCATCAAAAAATTCAGCGAAAATTCAAAGAGTGCTCTGATCTATCTAAAACTTTGAGAAATCATGAAAAAATAACTCTCGGACATTCCCAGAAAAATTCAGACCGAAATATTGATTTTTATTTCCGAAAATGTTCAAAAATCGATATTTTGTTCTGAAATTTTCAGGGAATGACCGGGAGTATTTTTTAAATGAATTCCCAAAGTTTCAGATCGATCGGGGCATTATCCGAGTTTTTGCTGAATTTTTCGCTGGTTTTTTTTTCTATTTTGTGCTGTTTTGCTGGTTCTGTGAATAACCCCATTAGGAAATCTAAATATGAATCGGAAATTTTGGAACTTGTTCAGAAAATGCACATCTTGTTAGAAAATCCAAATTCTATTGAGAAATTTACAAAACACAAAGGGTTTTTGACAAATTCGAAACATTTTTGGATTCTGAATAGAAATTTCAGTAATCTGTGAAGTTTTTGGAACGCCAAATTTCTATAAACCACTAGTTTATTGTTCCGAATTTTCCTGTTATTGTAAGAAATGAGTTGTCTGAGTGGATCTGAGCGACGTAGATTAATGTTTTTTGAAAAAAAAAAACCTATTTTCCTGTCGCTTATCAGTTTCATGGATTCGGCCTCTGGAAAAACAAAAGAAAAAAGAAATCGTAGAGGACGTATTCATGAACATTTGCGGTACTGTATGGTAAATTAAGCCCTGGGACGTTTCGAAACCTGCAATTTCGAAACTGGGACGTTTTGAAATTTTGTGCATTTTTGCGGCATGGTAGTGGATTTAAATTTATTTATTTGTATACGCCCATTGCGGTACGTGAAAAGAAAATAATACAGAAGAAATGTATAGGTGGAAATAAAGAAAACGGAGTGGTAAAAAAATAGACAGGAAATATGGTCAGAGTAAACGTGAGAATGACAAATTTTGGGGGAGAAAAGAGGAAGGATTGTGCGTACCAAAAAATTACCAAAAAATAGTAAGAAATCGATAAAAAACGAAAAATAATTACGAAATCCACTGTGTTTTCGTGTCGATTGGCGAAAAACGCTACCCAAAAAATAATCTCATTATGAGTTCTATATGAGTCCTGAAAATCCGCTCAAAACACTCGCTTCCAGACACCTCATCTCTGCGAGCACAGACAAAACGGTCCGAGTATGGGATATGGAGACGGGTGCGTGCATTAGAAACTTCCGATCGCACACCGACATTGTCAACTCAGTTGACGTGAATCGTCGTGGCCCGGAAATGATTTGCTCGGCTTCTGATGACGGTACCGCCATGATACACGACTTTAGAAGCAAAGAGGCGGTGAAAAAGTTTGAGAATCGTTTTCAACAGACGGCTGTCACTTTTAACGACCCGGCGGACAGTGTGATTTGCGGGGGTATTGACAATCTGATCAAGGTGGGTTTGCTCAGCGTGACGTTAAAAAATGGAAAATTGCGGTCAAAAAGGTGTTTGTAGGCTGTGTAGGTGAAAACGGATATTGTCGTTTTTTGAATTTGGCCCGCGGTGTTTGCTTACGCGTTATGATTTTCGCTTTAATTATTAAATTTCTGCCGATTTTTGATCATTTTTTTCTGTTTGTTTGATAATTCATTGTTTTTTTGATTGATTAGTATTAACTCGTCGCGAAAACCTGACAGAGCGGAGCGTTTGACTCGGCTGTGGTCTCGCCGCGAAAAGTGTGTCGACAGCCGAGTCGCGCGCTCTGCTCTGACAGGTTTTTGCGACGCAGTAATATCGCATTCGAATGGAAATTGAACAAATCATTCCAGAAAAGAGGAAAAATGCCGGTTGATGCGAACATCGATATAAATCTTCCGTCCTCGCCGATTCGTGATAAATTTAGAAAAATATTGTCCATTCGCGAAAAAAGCAAGTGCGCTCCACAAAACTTAGTACTACGTGGATTTCATTTTCGTCGCCAAATTATTTCAATTTACGTGTAAACTTAACGTGAAATGAAATTATTTGGCGAACAAAATAAAATCCACGTAGTACTAAGTTTTGTGGAGCGCACTTGCTTTTTTCGCGAATGAACAATAAAAGGAAAAAAATTCACGGAACCAGCCTCGTTTTTATTATGATTTTTGAACAATTGAAAACGAGCGAATACGTGTAAATATACAAGGTAATTTTTACATGGAACACATATCTTTTTCAGGCTTCAATCGAATAAACGGACCCCGTCTAGCGCCTTGTCTTGTCTTGTAGCAGTTCAAAAGAGATTAATTTATTCCTTTAACATGTTATGAACTGATTTTGAATAAACTTTGATTTGTATGATGCTCAGGCAGCTCATTTCTTGTGGGGTTTTCGCGGAACCAGCAAAAAAAAAAAACCATTAATAAATTAAGCGAAAATTCGGAGAAAGCTCCGAACGGCCTGAAACTTTGAGAAATCATTTAAAAAATACTCTCGGACATCCCTAGAAAATTTCGGACCAAAATATCGATTTTTATTTCTGAAAATGTTCAAAAATCGATATTTTGGTCCGACATTTTCTGGGAATATCTCGGAGTATTTTTTTTCATGGTTTCCCAAAGTTTCAGATCGATCGGAGCCTTCTTCGAATTTTCGTTGAATTTTTTTGCTAGTTCTGGGAATAACCCCATAAACAATAGGAAACACGGAAAAAAAAATCGGTAGAGATGAATGATTTTAATCGATTTTTGCATCATTCTGCATTTTTCTCGAATTTTTCATCCAAATTCCATTCGGACGCGATATTCAATCTAGGACGCTGGGCGGAGCTTCAACGCACGCCAGTACGCAAACACCGAGTGAAAATTTTAATAACACGAAGATATTTAATAGCCGTTACGTGAATTTGGCATCTCCCCCCCCCCCCCCCTCCCAAATCGATGGCTAATAGCGAAAAGTGCCCTGCGTGCGCAGTTCCAATTTTATTCTATAACGTCCCGATAAATGTATTACGAATATGTGTGCATCAGAAAATATGAATATTCCACTCCACGCAAGAAAAAAAAACAAAACAACAAAAGAATCGGAAATGTCGCCACAACTCACTTATTTCCGCCAACTTTTCAATTATACGAATGCTCCGGATATGCACAAATTGGCCACTCTTCTTGAATTTTTTTTTGTGCGCCACCGCACTTTACTACGCCGCGGAATGCATAAATGAGATTGGGAAAAAATAGGCACTGAGACGTTTCGAAACATTGTTGCATTTTTAAAAATTCGTCGAATTTACCGGTAAAAGATTTGACAACTATTGTCGGCCCCACTAAATGGTCAAACGCGCTCTGCTGAACTCAACGTTATTCGATTTTCATTTTGGTCTCCAAATCATTTAATTTAACGTATAAATTCAACGTGAAATAAAATAATTTGGGAACCAAAAGGAAAATCGCATAGCTTTGAGTTCAGCGGAGCGCGTTTGGCCATTTTGGCGGGCCGACAATATTTTATTCTTGGCCGAGTTTTGTCATTATTTTCGAAACGTCCCAGAGGCAAAAAAAAACCAAAAACTTGAGACGGAAAAAAATGCCACGACTTTTTTAGGTGTGGGACATGCGTCGCGGTGACGTCAAATACGTGCTCACCGGCCACCGAGACACTGTAACCTCTCTCTCCGTCAGCCACAACGGCAACTTTTTGCTCTCCAACTCGATGGATTGCTCTTGTGAGTTCGGCGCACTGTAATGGACCTGTTCAGCGCAGGAAAAAAAACCGTCACGTCGAGACCTGGCAGTAAAAAAAAATGCAATGCGCGTTTAATTTTCAATGGGAATTATTTCATCGGCCGGTCTCGACACGACTAGTTGTTTACGTCAAAAAACCTCCGATTACTGTAGTTTTTTGTAGTTTTTTGTCGTTTTTCCTCGATTCTGCATAAGGAAAAAAACCACGAAAAACTGTTTTTTTTTCCTGCGCTGAATAGGTCCATTAAAGTTGTCGCGCGGTGTTTGCGTACTCGCGTTGCAAACCGATTTACGAGGCTCCGCCCACTGCCCTGCTATTTTTTTGCTGTGATTTTTCATTTTTTCACATTTTTTTTTCTCATTTTGCAGTTTCCTTCTGTTTTTCTTTAATACATTTTTGTTTCAGATCAATAAATGGTGTATGCGAATTAATAAGGAAATTCGAGAAAAAGAGAACAAATGGCGGATGATGCAAAAATCGATTAAAAAAAATGTTTTTCGTTTTTCCATGGTATACTCGGTATAAAACGCTGATAACTCGCTCCAATCGAACAAAGAATTTCGCATGCATTTGGAGTGAGGTTTAGAGAAATCAGAACAAATCATCGGCCACGGTTCTCTCAATTTTCTGCACTCTCTCGTCGCCAACGTGGCCGCGTCCACCACTGTGCGAAGGGAGCGCGTTTGCAACGCACCGTACTGAGAATAATTTTTGCAGTTTTTCCTCTTTTTTTTTGGAAATAATTGAATTCCGGTCGCTAAATGTGTTGTTCGAATGGGGATTCGATTAAATGCGGGATTTTTCTCAATTCATCGCACTTTTAAATTGAATCCGTATTCGAGCAACATACTAAGCAACCTGAAATCAATAATTAAAAAAAAAAAAGAAAAAAATTGCAATTACCATCACGGTGTCCAGGATTGGAAATGTGGGCGGAGCCTAATTTGCTGGCGCGCCAACAAACTAGCATGGTGCACTTTCGGTGCTCGCGCATTTTTCGACTCTCGCATTTTTTAAATTTGATTTTATTATTTTCCTTTCAGTAAAACCTGTTTTTCTTTGTAAAATGTATGTATTGTATGTTTTAATACCATAAAATTGCCCAAACTACGATTTTCGTAAAGATTTATCCTGCAAAAACATCAAAAAACTAAAAACGATTATTTCGAAATGGTGGCTGAACCAAATTCGACGTTCTTAGGCTTAAAAAATTTCTAAAGACCTCAGCTATAATTTAGTCGGAGCACATTTAGGAAAAATTAAGAATTTATGAATTTTTTCCCGAAAAACATAAAAAAATGCCTTAAAATTTGAATTTCGCGCGAAAAAACAAGTGGAGCGCGTTTGCTCGGCTCCGCCCACTTTTCAAATCCTGGTCACCGTGAACATGAAAAGACTAAAAACATAATTTATCGATTTTTGTATCATCCGCCATTTTTTCTCTTTTTCTCGAATTTTCTTGTTCAATATTCATTCGCATACGCCATTTATCGATCAAAAACAAAAATGTAAAAAAAAACAGAAGGAAAACTGCAAAATGAAGAAAAAAAGGAAAAATCACAACAAAAAATAGCAGGGAAGTGGGCGGAGCCTCGTAAATCGGTTTGCAACGCGAGTACGCAAACACCGCTCGACAACTTTAATAAAACAATGATACTATGTGTTCACGAACGAGGTTTGCAAACGACGATCCGATGTTCCGCAGTTTATCACTGCGGTCTCGCAGCGAATACTGCGGAACAGTGGAAAAATTGCGGAACATCGGAGCGTTGTTTGCAAACCTCGTTCGTGAACACATAATAGGTCCATAAAAATCTTTAAAAAAAACCGATTTTCTTCCAGTAATCACTTGGGACATCCGACCGTTCGTGTCCGGCCAACGATCCATTGCCCGTTATCAAGGACACATTCACAATTTCGAGAAGAATCTGCTCAAATGCGCATGGTCGCCACGTGACAACTACATCACCGCCGGCTCCGCCGACCGTTTCGCCTACGTGTGGGACGTGAAATCACGCGCGTGTCTCTACAAACTTCCCGGCCATTTTGGCTCTGTCAACGCCACTGCTCTTCATCCGACACGACCGATTTGTGAGTCTTTTTTTTTTTGCTTGCGAGGGTCGAACACCTGCTAGCGCCGAGAAATGCTGGTTTTTAGTGAAAAATTTTGTTAAATACAGCTGGTAAAGTAGATACCGTACAGAGCAGCTGCGAGTTTTTGGCGCGGATAGGGCTATTAGCCTTTCAAAATGGGTGTTATGGGTTCATGAATACTAGTTTTTTTCCGATTTAGTCATTTCTTTTGACGTACATGTGGGAGTTAGCCATGTTTGGCAGTAACTGGCGCGCACACGAGAGTCAAATATGGCAAATAGCCAATACTGGCATCTAAACGGCGATTGTCGCGGCTCTATTAGGGATTGAGAAGGGTCGTTAAATAGTTAACACACATGACAAATAGCCATAAATGGACGACCATTGGCACTAGAGATGAGCGTAATTCCGTCTTCCGTTGTTTTTTTTGTTCCGCCTTCCGTGTTCCGTAACTTTCGCTCCGGGTGTCGTCATAATCGGCTCAATTTAGGCGCTGGCTTGGCATTTATTCGGGATTTTGCAATTTAAAATGACCGGTACTCATCTAATACGTCAAAAAACAATTAATAGCGCGTACTTGGCACCAAATCTGCGATCTGTGGGTGGTTTGGCGATATTCGACACTTCTATCACAATTTTGGCGTATATGGGGGAAATTTAGCTATCGAAATCGGCTATTAGCCGTCAAATGAGGCGTATTTGGCACGCAATCGGCGATCAGCACGGGTTTGGCGCGGTTGTAGCGTGTATGCGGGAATGACCTTTCAAAATTGGCACGCGGCTGTCACCTAATCGGCGTGATTTTGGCAATAATTTCTGCGCGGGCGTGAGCCATAGAAAACGGCTGTTAGCCGTTTTGCCAAAATTCCTGGTCGGAGCTATGTTTTTTTTTGTTTTGTCTTGACTTTATTAACTGAACGACCTATTTTTATATAATATTTCGTTATTTCTTACGTCACAATTTTGCCTAATTAGACTGTAAATTCACGATACTTGGATTAAGCTTGACATGTTTCGGATGAGAAGATGGACTTTCACAATCAAAAATCAATAACTTTGCTATATCGATTCTGCCCGGTCAATGGAAAAAGTACAGAACGAAGAAATTGAATTTTCCGAGATGGAACAATGCAATGTCAGTTTCAAAACCTTAATTTTGTTAATATACGGATTTTTCGGCATATTTGCTTATGGACCTATGCACGAAATAAAAAAGGTCATTTAAATGAATTAATTTGACATTTCTTTCCAATGCACGGAAGCAAGAAAATGCAATAAAAAATTGAATAAATTTGAACGCATTCGTGTCGAGATCTTGTAAATCGACACAATTTATTAAAGGCGCACGCAATTTTTCAGTGGCAATATCTCGACACGAACGTTTTTCTGCGTTCAAATTTATTCAATCTTTACTATTATTGTCGGCCCGCCAAAATGGTCAAACGCGCTCCGCTGAACTCAATACTACGTGGATTTCATTTTGGTCTCCAAATTATTTCATTTCACGTGTAAATTCAACGTGAAATAAAATACTTTGGAAACCAAAATAAAATCCACGTAGTACTGGGTTCAGCGGAGCGCGCTTGGCCGACGTGGCGGGACGACAATACTAATAAAATTTTTCTGTGTGTCTGTGTGTCTGTCTGTCTGTGTATGGGTATGTTCGCGGTGCTGGCGCAGTCCCCAGAAGTCCGTGGAAGGCCAAAATTGGAAATCTGAGTCTCCTGAATGCCGCGATGATGCCCGTCTTTTTCAAATTTTGATATCATTATTTTGAAGGGTACTTTACTGTTAGCCCCTTTAACATTATTTTTTTTTCTTCTACACGTTATGCATTTCTACAGTCGAAATGATATCCGGCAGGAAACTCTGAGTCGTTTGAAATGTGACAGCCCACACTGTAAAAGTTTCCAGCCGGCGCGATGCTCAAGTGGTTTGTAGTGTAAGCTGGCGTGTGGGAGGTCGAAAGATCGAGTTTTACTGGGGGTTTTTTCTTTTTTGTAATGGAGTTTTTGTTTAGTTAGTGTCAATTTAGCCGACAATGTTAGATTTAAGTACGTTTCTTCATATTTTTGAGCTATTTTTTGCATATTTATTATTTTGATTTGTCGTTTAAAGTGCATATTTAATGTTCATCCATCCTATCTGTTTTAGTTTGCGAGCGGTTATGGACCAGATCTAGCCATTATCTCTGTTATTTTCATTCAATGTAAATCAGAAGTTTAAATAATTTTTCTGCATTAAGCTGTCCAAAATTCAGTTTTGCATTTGACTAATATCATTGAAAAGCTCACGAGAATAGGCTTACTAATGAGTTGTTGCTGAGTTACTGTAGGCGCTCGAGGCGATTTTCCTCGGATTCTGTTTGTGGAGTTACTGAGAAAGTGGTCAACTCTATGTAAAAATATTGTTCATTAGTACTCATTTTTAAACTCTCCATTCAACTCAAACATGTTGTTGAAACCTAATCAAGTGCAATGGAAAATTGAACATTTAATTTGAGATCGCATTGAGAAAAAAATAATTGGAGAAATAACGATTACAGATAACTTAAAGAGTAAAAACGACTTTGCTTTAGGAGTTTTTATGATTGATTTGAGACGGAGTGACATTTCGCGTAAAAATGGTAGACAAGAAATCTCAGTTTTTTCGGATATTTTTTTCATTTTTCGAATAAATACGTGAATTCGAGTATCACTCCGCCAGCGATCCATTGAAATATTGAAAGGCACATTAGAATATTCAAATGCCAGGACTCAGCCCGAAGAGTTGTGTTCAGTTTGAAAACATCTGAATACGGTAGTTTTTTTATGTGTTCTTGCACAAAAAACACCAAAAACAGTTTTTTTGCTGCACTGAATAGGTTCGTGACATCGCAATCAATATACAAAAACGGATTGACAGGCACACATAAAAACATTGAGTCTTTAATTGATTTAATTTTGAGTACTCACTCAATGTTTCTATCAGGGGTGGAATTTTACGTTTACGGATTTACGGTTTTCACGGGTTTTTGGAGCACCGTAAAAATTTTACGGATTCCGTAAAATTTCATCCGTAGAATCCGTAAAAATTCTAAAGATATTTTGTTCAATTTGGTGAGAGAAAAACCCCACATTCTATTGACATACAGTAAAACTTTTTGAAAAATCCGGGAGACTCGCGCGTCCTCAAGCTTACCCAGTAGGTTTTTGACGGCGATAGCCGTCAACAACCTTCTGGTTTAATCTCATTTTCTTGCTTTCGTGCATTTGAAAAAAGTTTCAAATTAATTCATTTAAATGGCCTTATTTATTTCGTGCAGAGGTCCATTAAAATTAAACGGTAACTGACAATTTAATTGCTTTCATACTCTGTGTTTGCGTACTTGGTCATAGACAGATGTTGTTACTGTTTCATGAAAATCTGCCAGTCACCCATACGCCGATCCTCAGCCGCGGTCATGTGGTCTTGCAGCCAGGACGATTCGAAACCTGTCACTTCGAAACTTTAGTGCTATTTTTCGTCGCCCTGTTCGCTCTATTGACAAAATTCGGTTACCGGTAAATTCGGGGAATTTCTGCCCCAAGAAAATGCACTAAAGATCAACGATCGTGACCTCATGAATGAGTAATAACCGTAATCGAAATTCAATTATCGATCGGTTCATGCGAGAAAATATCAGCAAAGTGGAAATGAGCATCGAAAAACTTCTTGGACCACCCACATTCATTTCGACATCGAAACGTCAACGAACGACATCACGGGGTGCTGGTGATTGCCTTTTTTCAAATTCTTTTTTCACCTTAAAATCCAACGCGCTGAGGTCGTGCCATGTGGCAAAGCTGGCTCCTCTGCGTCTCGCCGATTACACACTTTCTGCTTCAAGATTCAAATCAAGAAATGAGAATTCGCCTAAATGGGCACACTGCCAATATTTTTTCAATGGAGCGCACTTTCGTCAGGGCAATCACCATTACCCCGTGCGACATCAATCCATTACTCGTCCAGTGAATTCTCCTTTTTTTTTCTCATCTTTTTCTCCACTGCTTTGTTTTCTCTATTTTTTTTTCTGCACGGTGGTCGTCGTCCCCTTGGCTCAATTTCCGATTGAACGTGTCCCGAACGACAGAATAAGAAAAAGAAGAAGAAGAATGGAGCATGCGAGAACAGCTGTATGGGCGACGAATGAAACGCGGCGGAGCAAGAGTGTAATAAAGACGCGAAGAGGAAAAAGGACAAGTGTTTTTTGCATGTGGTCCTCCGAGTCGGCGAAAAGGGGAAAAGTGAATAGAGGGTTGTTCCACCAATGTTTTCGTTTCCATTTTCACTTTGTTCTCTTTTTTTCGTCCCCGTTTTTGTTTCGGACGACGGCTGGACGGACACCTGGGCATATGACGTTGTTTTTCTAATTGTGAATGTTGTAATTTTAATAAATAAAACTACTGTTTTCTATTTGCGATCATGTTTTGACAACCAATTTGCCTACAGACAGTATGTATAGTCGAGTTTCTCACGATTCAATTGAAACTGAATTTGTTGATGACTGGTCATTAATGGACCTATTCATTTCAATTAAAATGAATTTTTATGTCATTTTAATTCAATGCAAAACGACATGTTATATTCATTAATTAACCAACATTTTGAGCCTTTCTGAATATCGCGCCTGGACATCTTGGTCAAATAAATGCATGCGCCTTTAAGATGTCTACACCGAATGTACAAAATGACAAAAAATTAGGCAATGACCAGGATGTCTAGGTGCGATTCGCAGAAAGGCTCAACCCAATGGCGCATGAAAATGCAGGTTAATCAATTAATATGTCGGTTTGCATTGCATTAAAATGAATAGATCCATATGAGCCTGACTCAGCGATTGACAATTCTTGAAAAAATCACAAAAATAGGACATCCAGATTGCTCCTATTGGTCAGAAATTTTGCAAAACAAAAATGCGAAACTGTGCCAAAAATACATGCCAACATGTATTTTTGACATCATTTGAAAAAGTTGCAGACCAATGGGAGCAGTCTCGCTGTTGTCCTATTTTTGTTGTTTTTCTGTCATTTCCCTATTTTCGAAAGCATCAACAAATCGTGAATAACTCGATAATAGACACTGTACAATCTGCAGACGAATGGGGGCTAAAACAGGCTTGCAAGTACCGTAGTTTTATTAAATTATGAATTTCACACGCAGAGAGGCTACTGTTGGTCGTGGTGTTGTTATTGCTGTTTCCTCTCTGCGCCCTTGAGGATTTGGTTTTTTTTTCGTTTTTCTCAGTAAAACAATAAAATGGTTCATTGTAACTTGAATTTTTACAAAATTGTGAAAATGTTAAATCAGAGTGACAAAAATGGCGTTCCGGCGTTTCGAAACCGAAAAAAACAGAGACCGCGTAGTTTCACAACCAGACCGCTCGCAACTCCGATATTTCGCGACCCGAAATTTTGCAACCAATATTTAAAAAAAAGTTTGATTCGGATAGATTTTTACGGCTCTGGGACGTTCCGAAACCTGTCATTTCGGAATTAAGACGTTTCGAAACTTTAGTACATTTTTAGCGGTAATTTTCCGAATTTACTGGTAAAAGATTCCACACTTATTTCATCCTTGGCCGAATTTTGTGAATAGCCCGAACACGGCGACGAAAAATAGCACTAAAGTTTCGAAACGTCTCAGGTCCGGTTTGAACTACCGAAAAGCTTTGAAAAATTGCACTAAAGTTTTGATACGCTCCAGTTTCAAATTAGCATTTTTTGAAACTTTCTAACATCTAAAAAACCGAAAAAGGGTACAAAAAGTCGTTGTTGCGAGCTGACGGGTTGCGAAACTACTCGGTGTATGTTTGCCCCAGTGTTGAATTGTCCAGTTTCAAAAATACGCGGTTTCGTATCGTCGGGAACCCTTTTTTCCAATACCTATCAATACGCGGTATTTCGGAATAGAACTGTTGCGAAATGGAACTGCCCCTTAAATGAATGAAGCTGCACTGAAAAGAGTTCACAAAATAGCATGACCGCTCCATTTCAGGCAGTTCTATTCCGCCGTAGCCTCGGAATTGGCTTTTCGAACTCTTTGTCGTTTCACTTTCACTTGTTGCGCAGCAAAACACGGGCCCCCGCTTGTTTTGTCGCAATTTATGTATGTTGCTCGTTGATTTATGGAGCCGTTTGCTTTCGAACCGCGTGGATACGCTAGCTCATTAGCAACGAAAACAAAGTACGCAACAAAAAGTGTACTAATATAAGTAAAGCCGAGAAATGATACATTTGCCAAAACAATTAGAGCTAGTCACATGAATTTGTGAATTTTTGAAACACTTGGGAATACGTATTTGGCTCGAAAAAAGGGTAGAAAAATATTGTGTGTTTCAAACGAGTTGCATCATGAAAAACATGAGTCTGCGTCTCTTCAAATAGCTCTGTGATTGCGTGGTCGCGCAGAAATAAGTGGGCGGGGTTTCATTTTCTGATAATCTGATAATGCAACTCGATTGAAACACACAATGGGGAACAAAAATTCGGGATTTGATTGAATTGTGAATCTTCCGGTTCTATGAATGTATCGACGAGCAGCTGATTAGCGCTGTTCTTTGCAGATGTTTCAGCAAGAGCTCTGCTCGATTTCATTACCTGTGCTCACTTCCTCGTAAAACTAATTGTTATGAACATATTGTGAGCATCACCATTACTATTTTGAACGAGAAAATATTTTATTTTTGTTTTTTTCAATCTATTACATAGTGTGTACGTATTATTAAATTATTTTGTTTTTCTTTTTCTTTTCACGGTTACTGTTGCAAATTATATTAAATATAAAGGTCTAGAACGTGACATGTTGTTATTGTGAGCCTGATGTCTACAAATTCGGTCAGAACCGTAATCCACTCGACCAGGAATTTGACAAGAAGAACGCCCACTTGATAACACATTATACTGAAAATATAAACTTGTTATTGTCTGTTTCTGTATCAGGGTATATGGGGAAATATAATAGTGACATCGGTGTTTGCGGCTCAAATTCAAAAAGTGGGCAGATGACGAATCTGTGAATGAATTTTTCTTGTAAAGATGCTATTGCAAAATAGAACTGTCAGAAATGGAGCTGTACTGGAAACCCCATGCTAAAAATTTTCCAGTACAGCTAAATTTCAGGCAGTTCTATTTCGTTACAGTTTTATTCCACAGTAGCACCCTTTCGATTTGATTTTGGACAGTCAAAATTGTACGCGAACACGGTTGTCACTATCTAGGGCTCTCGGACGATTCGAAAAATTTCCTGCTATTTCGTCGTGGTGTTTCCACACAATAAGAAGCTTTGATTATAAAAAATGATTGTGTTTAAACACCACGACGACAAAATGCAGAAAGATTTCGAAATGTCCACTTTGGAAACGTCCGAGAGCCCTATCTAGAGACCCTGACAAAACAGGAAGTTCAAAACAAGGAAAATAAAACCAGTGACGGTTCTGGGACGTTTTGAAACTAGGAAGTTTCGAAACTTTAGTGTAAATTTTCCGGCGAGTTATGACAAATTCTTTAAATTTATCGTAAAGGTATTCGACAACTCTTTTATCATTGACCGAATTTTGGACACTAGAGCGAACATTGCGATGAAAAACTGCACTAAAGTTTCAAATCGCCCTAGTTTTGAAACTTCCCAGAGTACCGGTGAACAGCCCCGCCCGTTTGCAAACAGGAGTTTTTACCTGAAAACTGTGCTGTAAACTGTAAAAGGGGCGAGGCCTGGTCCCCGGTTTTGTCTTCCTCGATTTGGATCTCGTCAGTTTTGCCATCACGTGGATGCGTGTAACAGATCATTTCCTCTAATTTAAGCGCATGTCCTTCTATTACTTCATTTCATCACAACCGCCGGGTATTAAAGGTTTGCATACCAAACTCGGCAAAACACTTTCTAACCAAGCAGGCATGAGACGACCGATGTTTGGTGTGCAAACCTCTAAATACCCGGCAGTTGTGATGAAATGAAACAGTAGACGGTAATTATTATTTAAAAGCATTTAAAAGTGTTTTTATCAACCCTAAATAAATTTTCTTGCATATGATATTTAATGCAATAAAATCCATCCATTTGTCTCGAGTTTTGCACCAATACTAAAAATTCCGCCATCCCAGCTTGTTTGAGGTCAAAATCATAAAAAGAACGGCTGGACACGCCCCTTTTGAAGTGCACAAAAGGTCGGGTCTTGTCTCCGTCTCGTTGCTCCGTTACGCGCCTTCTTCCGGCCGTTCTTCGTTTATTATTCTCAAAATGCTGCAGGCTAGTGTTCATTATAAAAATGCAACGTCATCTATTGGTTGCCTGGTAGCAGCGTCCTCATACTACTCTAAAATTTGAAATATCGGTCGAAATTGGAGTGAAGAACAAAGAAGATTAATCGGGTTGCTTGCTTGCCGGGTCTCTGAGCCACGCAAAAAATGCAAATTCGATTGGATGTTCTTCGGTTGCCCCGCTTCCATCCATCTTCTCTGTCTCGATTTGAATTTTTTTTTGGTCTTTTATTTTTTTTCTCCCGGTGGCCATGTCTGACTAATTGTGCTGACACCCCACCCCGACAAGTGATTCACTGTACATATATCAAAAAACGAAAAGCGGACATGGTTGGACATGGATTTGATTCTTTTTCGAAACGCCCTTGGCCGCAGGAGTAGGCATACATGTTCTCGCCCCCTCCCCCAAAAATAAAAACAACAAGCCAGCACCATTTCGTCGTTGGAGAGTTGCGAATTGTCGGGTCGATTCTCGAATATTTGAGCCTGAGGTTTTCTTTTTTCGTTTTGTTTTTCCGGTGTAGGTCAAGTTGGATAATGTAATAAATACATATGTGAAGGGGGAAAGAATATAGTTGAACAACTTATTCAGATTACAGATCCATAAGTCATTAAAACGAACGAATGGGGACTGATATCCACATTCTAATGACTCACGAATCTGTACCAGCAGCAAAACGTTTGCTATAAATAAGTTGGCGAAAAAACCTCTCGTCGACCACTGATAAGTTGTACAACTCTTTCTCCCCTTACCTATTACATTATCCACCTCTCTCTCCCTTTCTGTCTCTCGCAAAACTTTCACTTTTTGTCTCTCGTCACACCACCAACTTTCCACCATCACCACTGACAAAATGCACCTGTCTCACCCGCTCCTTTCTTCGTCTTTGCTTTCTTCGTCTTATACGTCCGAAACCACACTCGACTCGCAATATCTGTTCGGACACCTGTCACGTCGACTTTCCCGAGACCCCATCCGTAATGCGCGCTTTTGCCGTGTCCGTTGCGCCCATTAGCATATGTTACGTCACAATAGGGACGGTTTGTTGGATTTCCGGATAGGTCTGTTACTCGGTACTCGGTAGATTTGACCCCAGAAGAATTTAAGTGTTGTTTCTATAACTTTAAGGCTTGCTCAGTTGTTTCGGTCTGTCGTCGGTAGATCTATCACACAAAGAGATAAAAATGATATTCGGTTTTACTTGGCTCCGAGTCGATTTTCCTGAAAGACAGATTTTACAACTGTCTAGTGTAGTCTTTAGTCGTCCCTGATCTCCGATAGATCTATCGCACAGAGTGTGCAAAATTATTCGGATTCCCTTGAAGCTCCTGTTGAATTTTCTACTGTTTCTATAACGGTTTCCTCACTTTCGGTTTGGGATAGGTCTATTATAGTCCTCAGAAGAGTTGCATTGAAGTTATATTTTCTAATGGACCTATTCAAAGTACTGTAGAAAAACGGAAAAAATGACAAAAAACTGGGAGAAAACTCGGAAAATGATCCGATTGGTCTGAAATTTTGGGAGAAACTGTCAAAAATTCTTCCGGACTTTCTCAGAAAATTTTGGACCGAAATATCGATTTTAGAAAATTTTCAGAAAAAAAATCAATATTTTTTAAATCGATATTTTGGTCCAAAATTTTCTGAGAAAGTCCGGAAGCATTTTTGACAGTTTCTCCCAAAATTTCAGACCAATCGGAGCATTTTCCGAGTTTTCTCCCAGCTTTTTGTCATTTTTTCCGTTTTTCTACAGTACTTTGAATAGGTCCATAAAACGGAATTCGGAAGTCGCAAATTCCATGCAACTCTGGTCCTCAGTCTTTTTTCTCCCTGTTTCCCGGAAGATCTATCGCATAAAAAATTGAAAAAAGATTTGGTTTTCCTTGTTCTCCAAGTCGGTTTTCCTGCAAAACAGTTTCTATATCGGCTTTCTAATATTTCCATAGGTTTTTCGCGATTCGCCTATAATTGATGTCACCGCAATTAGTTGCCCATTATCATCATGATAGAAGTTTCCAATAGACCTATCGCGTGCTTTTTTGAATCTGACATACATATTGGTATCATTGACAAGAAACCATTTGTGGTTGACTCGTAAGGAGTTGCTCAAACTCGGTAGATCTATTGCGAAAAACCTTTGAAGTTTTGGATTTTTGAGATGAGAAAATAGTTGAAATTCCTACAGTTTTCCAAGTTTTAAATTCCTTGTTATCATGGTAGACAAACGGTTCGTGATAGACCTATTGCAGTCCTAAGTTGTTGATCACTCCCTGTAGATCTATCGCACAAAACCTTCAAAAACTGGCCCATCGTTTCTTTCCGGCGGTATTGGCTTTGTTTTCCTGCTCGAAAAGGTCACTTTGACATTAAATGGTTTATTAAAAAAAGGTTGTCGTATTTTGAGTGGTTTTCAACTTTTTAAAGTTTGATAAGGTGTCCGCATCCTGTTTTGCAGTTTGGAGGTATTCGGGCATATTTCGTCATGTGTTTGAATA
The DNA here is from genome assembly GCA_963572235.1 of Caenorhabditis japonica. Classification (NCBI taxonomy): domain Eukaryota; kingdom Metazoa; phylum Nematoda; class Chromadorea; order Rhabditida; family Rhabditidae; genus Caenorhabditis; species Caenorhabditis japonica. The sequence goes on from OY754342.1 coordinate 4,378,812, forward strand.
ATAGTTTTTCTTCCTAATTTTTTGAGCAGAACATAGTTTTCTATCGGTCACTATCTGTGTTAGTGAGTTTAACTGACAAGGTAACCTTTTAAGTGGTACTTAGAATCGTGCAAAACCAACCATACAGTTTGAAAGAGGAGGTTTTCAAATCTATAATCCCGTTTTCAAAACCTGCTTACGAGACCTCTGAGATGCCGAAATTCCAGTCCAAAGTTCGGCCATTTTTAACCATAGAATCCAGGGGTAGATGGTACTTTGGACTGGAATTTCAGCATCTCAGAGTTCTCGTAAACAGGTTTTGAAAACGGGATTAAAGGTTTCAAAACCTCCTCTTTCAAACTGTATGGTTGGTTTTGCACGGTTCTAAGTACCACTTAAAATGTTCCCTTGTGAGTTAGAATCATTTTGAACGTATACATAATAGGCGTATGGCGTCGATGGGAATCTGGGATAGACCTAATATAATCGAGCTGCTGTCCGAGTTACGAACACAATTTGTTAGATATTAGCTTTCCTGGTGAGACCTGGCCAGACTGTAGAAAAGTTGTAAAACGAACCCGTTAGCAACAGAGCATGTCTGTGACACTTTAACGACCCTCGACAGATTTTTGTGGCATTACCGTTATTCCCACCGGTCTGTCACTCACTCTGTCCGACCGGCTTGTTTTATTTATTTATTTATTTATTTGTATACGCCCATTGCGGTACGTGAAAAGAAAATAATACAGAAGAAATGTATAGGTGGAAATAAAGAAAACGAAGTGGTATACTCGGTATAAAACGCTGATAACTCGCTCCAATCGAACAAAGAATTTCGCATGCATTTGGAGTGAGGTTCAGAGAAATCAGAGCAAAACATCGGCCACGGCTCTCTTGATTTTCTGCACTCTCTCGTCGCAAACGCGGCCGCGTCCATCACTGTGCGAAGGGAGCGCGTTTGCAGCGCTCCGTACTGAGAATAAAAAAATAGGCAGGAAATATGGTCTGAGTAAACGTGAGAATGACACATTTTGGGGGAGAAAAGAGGAAGGGTTGTTGTTGTTATTTTATTACAAAACTGCCGAGAAATGTGTCTAGGAAGGGGAAGAAAAAAGGAGAACATCTGTGAGAGATTTAACGACTTTCCGCGCCTCTGGCACCATGCAAGTGACCTTTTGGCTGAAGAATGCGAAGCGAAAAAGAAGAAGAAGAATAAAACAATTATTAATGATTTCGAATTATGTCAAATTAGGATCAACTCTTCTTCTTTGGTTAACGTTATTATAATAATAGAATGGTGTTTTGCAGTTTTTCGAGATTTTTCTAAAACGTTATGTTATCCCTCATAATCACAATATCACACCCCTTATTAGCCAACTCTTCTCGTTATTTCCTATGCCTGCGAAATCCGCCACCTAGGGGACTCCGCATGGGTACGAAGTAACACCCAAGTGATTATTTGTTTATACGCTACATATCACAAAATGATGCGATGCTGAGCTTGTCCTCGTCGTTTGGGTAGTCTGGCACTGTCCTTTGGGAACGTCTTCAGACTGCAAAACGCGTCGAAAACGTGAGGAAAGGTGAAAAATAGAAATAGAAGCTTTGATGTTTGTTGCTAAAAAGTCTAGGGTAGACTGGACCGGCTGAACTTTTGGATATCGTGGTACAAACGACGCTCCAATGTTCCGCAGTTTTTCACTTTGGTCTCGCAGTATAATAGCTCTGTAGAATGGATAAAAATAGTGCCGCAAACTTGCAAAGGGGCGGGGCTTCTTTCTCGATTTTGTTTTCATCGGTCTGCACTTCTCCGGCTGTGACAGGGTCTCGAAAAAAATTCTGGGAAGTCGAAGACAACGAAATCAAAAAAATAAGAAAATCGGGCCAAATTATCTAGAAAGAGTTCACTAAAAAGCCTAAAAACAAGGCCTAATAATTAAAAATGGGCGGGGCTTATTCCCTGTTTTCTACCTCTGTTTTTTGGCGAATACAGGCAGCCATTTGGCGATTAGCCGCTGTAGAGGGATTTTGTACATTTTATATGGGAGATAGACATTACTGGTACTTGACGACTATTTGAGGTCGGCGCGAGTTTGGCAAGAATTGGCATCCATTTGGCGCGGGTTTGACGGTAATCGATGCACCAGCGGGGGTTAGCCATCGGAAACGGCTAATAGCCGTTGAAAATAGCTACTAGTCATCGAATATGAAAGTTAGCGATTGTTAGAACTTTTTTTGCGCTTATTAAGAGCCGGCGGGATTTCGGGGATAATAGCCAGAAGTTTGGCGGGTGATTGGCGCATAGTTGGAACCTAATCGGTGATCGGAGCGAGTTCGGCAAGATTCGGAATCAATTTGGCACGGAATTGACGGGAATTTTCCTGGAAGCGGAAGTTGGCGGTTGAAATGGGCTATTAGCCGTTCAAAAAACCGTTTCCCTGGCAGTCGGCTCGATTTCGGCGATTATTTGCACAAGTTTGGCGTGGGATTGGCTGTAATAAGCAGAGCGCCAGCGGGAGCTAGCCGTCTAAAATGGCTGTTAGCCATCGAATATGGCACTTTGGTTGGCGTTTATTTGGAGTTGGCGCTATTTCGGCGATATTCGGCACGTTTGGCGGCAGTCGGCTGTGGAAAATGGCCGTTAACCATCACTGGCGCATAGTTGGAACCTAATCGGCGATCTGCAAGGGTTCGATAGGCACAAGTTTGGCATGGATTTGGCGGTAATTGTCGGGCAATCGGAAGTTGGTTATCGAAAATGGGTGTTATACTGTGATCGACGCGGGTTCGGCACACGTTTGGCGTGAGTTTGGCGCATGTGTCGAACGAGTTTGGCAGCAGTTGGCACGCCAGTGGGATTTCGTCGCAGGCTAATAGCTAACAATTGCACGAGCGTGGGATATGTCCCTGGAGCCAAACTGAGTCGGCAGAGTTTGTGTCTGGAAATATTGTCAGTGCGCGGTCTCTGTGCAACTGGTTGAACTCTTGGGGTGAAATATTTGGCTCCAAACTGGTTCAAATAACTATATTTTGGATTACGTAGCTTATCTCGCGCGGAGCATCATGAATCCGTTTACCTGACAGCTAGAATGAAGAAAGAGAGAGGTTGGGAAAGAGAGAGAGAGAGAGAGAGAGAGAGAACGATACTAATTGCCACCCGTGTCCATACCGACTAATAAACCTGGCATTTCTCGTGCGCGCGAACGAGCGTATACCCTGCTATTATGCGGCTTTCGCGGGGATTTCAATATTTTTTTTTTCCGTTTTACGGACCGGCTGTTCAAGATTATTTTTGGGCGTTTTTAGAGGTGTTTTTGTCAGAAATTGTTGCTGAGTGGTTTTTTTTCTCAATTTTGGTAGGATTTTGAAAAAAAAAAATCGTTGAAAATCTCGTCTTTGAACGCTGTAATGTCGTAAAGTAAAATGCGGGGTACGCAGACACTTGAACCGACGCGACACGCAAATGAAAAAGAGGGAATACATTATTATTATTTTTTCGAGCGTTTCGAAAGTTTTTCTGCATTTTGTCGTCGCGGTGTTTGCACACTTTTATTTTTTAAAGCTTTTTATGGGATTTTCCTTATGAACCTATTCAAAGTACTGTAGAAAAACGGAAAAAATGACAAAAAACTGGGAGAAAACTCGGAAAATGCTCCGATTGGTCTGAAATTTTGGGAGAAACTGTCAAAAATGATTCCGGGCTTGCTCAGAAATTTTTGGACCGAAATATCGACTTTAAAAAAGTTTGATTTTTTTGTCTAAAAATTTATAAAATCGATATTTCGGTCCAAATTTTTTTGAGAAAGTCCGAAAGCATTTTTGACACTTTCTCCCAAAATTTCAGACCAATCTGAGAATTTTCCTAGTTTTCTCCCAGTTGTTTGTCATTTTTTCCGTTTTTCTACAGTACTTTGAATATGTCCGTAAGAGGAAATTTTCATAAAAAGCTTTAAAAAATGATTGTGTGCAAACACCGCGACGACAAAATGCAGAAAAACTTTTGAAACGTCCGAGAATCTTTTTTTTTGGGTAAATTTTTGCAAAAACAGTTTTTTCAAAACGTCTTTGAAAATACTAAAAACCACTGAAATTTCAGTGCTCTCTGCCGGCAGCGACAAGACTGTATTTCTGGGAGAACTGGATCTTGACGACTATTGTTGAACAAAAAAATTTTATTTTTTATTGACCCCATTCCTCCATTTTTACCGTACCTCGTCCTATTAATCATCATAATTTGTTGTTATTTTTTTTGTCTCGCCTCGATGTTGCTGCTCTCCGTGTCATAAACACTTTCCGGCCACGCCCCCAATTTTTACTCTCGACTCCGCCCACTTTTAACTTGTTCAACTCGGTTGCCAGTCGCATATCTTGTTGCACTTTTCCAATGTTTATTCCTCTGAAAATGTGCAAATTCAGCCCCACCACAAAAATGTCCCACGAAGGAACTAGTCGACAGGAATTTAGCGGTTACGGTCATTTTGGACCTGGCAAATGGCCTAAAAATAGTTTTTTCGCTCAGGTAAGTTGATGGAGAGTTTCAGAGCCAACTTTAATATTTTCAGATTGAATCGATGAGCGACGAAGAGGTGTGGCGTACGATTTACGGTGTGGAGAGCAAGTCGCGCAGGAAGCGAGCGAGAATTAAAGAAGAGATTGACAATGGAATCGTGATTATCGGGAGAATGTAGGTTTTGGTTACTGGGTTGCTCAAGCCTGCTGCGCATGCTGGAATGTATTATTGTGTTTTTTTAAACAAATTTTTCGGTTTTAAAAAGGCTGAAATTGGCGATGATAAGCATCTACATACCTTTTCGAGCTTTCCCAGCTGCACGGTGTCCAGGATTGGAAATGTGGGCGAAGCCTAATTTGCTGCCGGGCCATTAGCATGGCGCACTTTCGGTGCTTGCGCATTTTTTTAATCGATTTTATTATTTTTCTTTCAGTAAAACCTCTTTTTCTTTGTAAAATGTATGTATCGCATCTTTAAATACCATAAAATTGCCCAAACTTTGATTTTCGTAAAGATTTATCCTGCAAAAACACCAAAACGATTATTCCGAAATGGTGGCTGAACCATATTTGACGTTCTTAAGCTTAAAAAATTTCTAAAGACCTCAGCTATAATTCCATTGGAGCACATTTGGGAAAAATGAAGAATTTATGTTTTTTTCCCCGAAAAACATTAAAAAAATGCCTCAAAATTTGAATTTCGCGCGAAAAAATCCAGTGGGGCGCGTTTGCTCGCCGTGAGCTGTTCAGCTCCATTTCTGGCAATTCTATTGGATTTTTTCGAAAAAAAAAAATTGTTGAGCCTAATTTAATGCAAAACTGCCGAAAAATTAATTAAAACGCAGGATTGCACTCGATTAAAATGAAAGAAAAACGCATTTACATATTTCTAGAATTTCAAGTGAGCATTATTTGTTTATTGGCTAAACACAAAAATAGCGACACGGTGTTTGCGTACTTTTGAAGTTTAAATGAAAATGAAAATTGTTTTCATCATTTTCGTTTTAATTTAAAAAAGTACGCAAACATCGTGTCGCTATACTATTTTTATAATTTGCGGAAATTTTGGACGATTCACGGTGTCCAGGATTTGAAAAGTGGGCGGAGCCGAGCAAACGCGCTCCACTGGATTTTTCGCGTGTAATTCAAATTTTGGGCCATTTTTTATGTTTTTCGGGTAAAAAAGCATAAATTCTTAATTTTTTCCCAAATGTGCTCCAACTGAATTATAGCTGAGGTCTTTAGAAATTTTTTAAGCCTAAGAACGTCGAATTTGGTTCTGCCACCATTTCGGAATAATCGTTTCGAGTTTTTTGGTGTTTTTGCAGGATAAATCTTTACGAAAATCGAAGTTTGGGCAATTTTATGGTATTAAAAGATACAATACATACATTTTACAAAGAAAAACAGGTTTTACTGAAAGAAAAATAATAAAATCAATTTAAAAAAATGCGAACGTCGAAAAATGCGCAAGCACCGAAATTGCGCCATGCTAATTTGCTGGCGCGGGAGCAAATCAGGCTCCGCCCACATTTGCAATCCTGGACACTGTGCGATCTCACATCGGTCATTCTCTTCAAAACATGATCTAACATCTCAGCTCCTATCCCTTTACTGGTGTTCAAAAAAAAAAGCGGAAAAAGTTTTTTTTGCCAGCTGACCCTTCTCTCTCTCGCATTCTCTCTCAACTCCTCTGTCCCCCTCTGTTGACCACTTTTTCATTTTTTTTTTCCCACGAATGACACTGTAGAATGTTATAAAGGGACAGTTGAGAATTACTATGCACAAAAATAAAAGAAATTGTATTTCCCACACTTTTAGAATGTCGGACCACCTCCACAAGTGTCCGGATTGGCCGGTCATCACGAGAATTCGTAATTTTCTTGCCAATCTTTGCGTGCCGCTTTGTGACAACGAGGGAGCGCTTTTCCCGAGGCAGTGGGTAAGAATTTGGGGCTCTCGGACGTTTCGAAAGTTTTTCTGCATTTTGTCGTCGCGGTGTTCGCACACAATCTTTCTTTCAAAGCTTTTAAAAATGATTTTGTGAAAACATCGCGACGACAAAATGCAGAAAAACTTTCGAAACGTCCGTGTTTTTCCTACTTTCTCTGATCTTATCTTCCAGAACTTTTCCAACAAGCCAGGATTTTGCGTCAAACCGCCCTACTTTGTGAATCAAATTGACCCCACCGAATTCGAAGAATCCTCCTACCCGGGAGCCACGCCGGACGAGCGAAAACGGCTTCGCCAGCAAAAATGGCAGTCCGAACATTTCCCCTACAAACCGCCACTTCCACGCTATGATCTACCAGAATTCACGAGGCTTTATCACATTTTTATCACCTACAAATCGCGACAGAAAGAGGGTAATAATTAAATATTGTGTTTTCAAATGAGTTGCATCATGAAAACATGAGTTGGATATGCTCAGAAAATTTTGGACCGAAATATCGATTTTTAAAAATATTGATTATTTTTTGAAAATTTTTAAAATCGATATTTCGGTACAAAATTTTCTTCCTAGTGCTATCTCTCTTTTTTTGTCTGCGACTCTTCGAATAGCACTGTTTTGCGTTTTCCCGCACACACAAGTGGGCGGGGTTTCGTGTTTTCATGCTGCTACTCGATTGTTCAATTGCTCTTTTTTACAGTAATTGACGAGGTGCACCGGGAGCAACAAAACGGCGAAAAGTTTGATTGGAAAGATGAAAAATTATCAGTTATCGCTCGAAATTTTCCAAATCATTATCACTTGCCCGCAGCAGAATCCCGTTTTCATCAGGCTCACGCATTTTTTCGAAAATTGATCGAGGCTGCTGTTGAGTGAGTTTTCTTCTTTATTCTACTGTCGGCCCGCCAAAATGGTCAAACGCGCTCCGCTGAACTCAACGCTATGCTAATTTCATTATGGTCTCCAAAATATTTAATTTCACGTATAATTTCAACGTGAAATTAAATAATTTGGAGACCAAAATGAAAATCGCATAGCGTTGAGTTCAGCGGAGCGCGTTTGACCATTTTGGCGGGCACACAATAGTGTTTTTGATATTTTTGTACAAAAATTATTTATAACTCGCTCCACCTGTATGCTTTGTCTAACTGTCTAACTTCTCTGTTTTGACTTTTACTATTGCGTTTTCAATCGAGTTGCAGCATGAGAACACGAAACCCCGCCCACTTATTTGTGCGCGACCACCACGCAATCACAGTGATGTTTGAAGAAACGCAGACAGAACGGTGTTTGCGGACTCTTGTTTTCATGATGAAACTCGCTTGAAACGACAATAGACTGCGCCCCCACCCGAATTGTAAGGCTATTAGCCGTTTTAGATTGCCAAACCCCACACGATCTATTTTTCAGTTATGGCTATCAGCGGCTAATAGCCATGTACTCGCGCTAAAAATTCGCTGAGCAAGGTAAAACATTAATATCATACTTTCTTTTTCGATTTTCTATTCTGGAATTTTTATAAACTTTAACAGTTTTGCTGATTTTTTTATGGAAAAACAGAAAAAAAAACGACAAAAACCCGCGCAAAAACTCGGAATTTTCAGAAAATCAATTTTTAAAAAAATCGATTTTTCGGTCCAAAATTTTCAGAGCAAGGCATTCCGGGACTATTTTGGCTCTTATTTCCCAAAATTTCAGGTCAATCGGAGCATTTTTTGAGTTTTCGCGCGTTTTTTTCCAGTTCGTCCGCCCCTTTGCAAATATGCGGCCCGGCTTTTTCGATGTTAATTTTTCAAATAAGATCGATGGAATGGAATTTTTCGGACTTTTCCTGTTTTTAGATTTGAGAATTGCTCATCTTAAAATCTAGGATTACTGTACCCTCGAAAACTGGAAGAAAGTTTTGAGAGACCCCACGAAAAAGGGGGAAGGTGTTGAAATGTGGGAACGAAAAGGGGGGAAAATGGGCGGAGCCTAATTTTTTTTTGGATTTTTTTCGAAGGAATCGATCATTTTAGTTTTAAAAAAATTAAAGAAGTTCAATTTGAACATAAAACTATTATTAGAAAAAATGTCGCAAGAGTTTGCGGCACTGTTGCGGTTGGCTCCGCCCATTTTCCCCCTTTTCGTTCCCACATTTCGACAGTTTCCCCCCTTTTCGTGGGGTCTCAGTTTTGAACGTGATCCATAATTTCAAGTACGGAATTTCGATTGCGAGTGGTTCTAGGTTGAAAAAGTACACACTAGGACACCCTAAAAATTCCTCCAAAAGTCGCCTAATATATACATTTTATTTCCAGGATCCTCTACGGCCACACAGTCACCTGGCGAAATGAGGAAGACGACCAAAAAAAATCTGGCGTCTCAACTTCGACTAGGCACCTTTTCTCACAGAAACGATGCGCCGAAGAGTCAGAGCCACAAGTTGTGCCATCGAAAAAACCATCGCCAATTCCACCAACCAGCCAATTTGAGCACCCAAAACCCCCGCAATTTACCCAGTGGAATGTGCTGAATGTGCGCCGAACGAATGCGATCTCATGGCGAATCAAGCTGCCGCACATTCGTCAAATACCGATCACGTATTCTCCGGACGGTGAGATTCGTGATCCACGTTTGAGGAATATTTCGGCGATTTCTACTACCCTAGCAAGGAATTTGGCCCAATCGTCTAGCTCGGGAAACCTTGAAAATGATGACGAAATAGAACTATTAAAAACGATACAATATATTGAATTGTCGGACGACGAACAAGAAGAGGAAAAACCATCAATAATCCACAAGGAGGAGGAGTTGGAGAAGCGCCCACGAACTCTAGAAGACGACAACCCAGGCCCAGACGAGACGGACGACGATATGGAAGATTCGAGAAGTACCGGCGAAGAAAAAGAAGAAGAAGAAGAGGAATGGCAAAAAAACTGCAAAACTCCTGACGACGACGACGACTACCCGGGCTCTGAAGCCACCCAAACGAATTCTCCGGTCTCTGAAGATGACGACGACATGTTCCCCGCCTCAGTACCAGCAGCCACCACTTCTATGCCACTTTTAGCGGTTTCTCGGAAGAATACAATATCGGAAGAGGTGCAGGAGACTCAGGACGTTTTGGACCTCGACTTTGAACAAATCCTGCTCCAACTGGAAGCCGAGGAGAAGCTCCGCGAGCTGGCCAAAAAGAAGAGCGCCTCGTTCGACACTGACGACGAGGACGACTTTTTCCCCACCACAGTACCCACCAAACTACCCGCCCTGGCCGCTGTTTTGGTGTCAAAGGAGCCGGATGAGGTGCCCAGTGATGTGCATTTGGCCGCTAAAAAGGAGCCGGAGGACATTACCATTGACGTATCACCGCCAAGATTCTCCACCTCTTCAACGTGCTCCATCTCACCGATGGATGAAAATATGGCACCCACGCCAACACCATCACCACCGGCTCAACCAACTCTCGTCTCTTTTCGAATTTCCAACCCGAGAATAGCGAAAATGGGCATGTGGAAGAGCGTAAAAGAAGATGACGTGAAAGCACTAGAAACAAAAGGAAAGACAGAACTGCCAGAATTCGAATACGGGCACCGGAAACGGTGGTGGCACATGCTCGGCGAGCCCCGACAAATTGAGGAGTTTATATTTGGAAAACTCGCAACAAAATTCCAATTACGCGTGACTCACAGACTTCGAATGAAGATGATCATCTCAATGATTCATCAAAATCGAAACGAGATTATCACAGATCGAACTTTAAAGTGCTTAGCAGCGGAGAGATTCCATAAATTTAAAAAATCGCGCACCGAAGTCCCCATTGAAGAAGTGGCCGAGTTTGTGACCGATATGATGAACGACGTCTTCTTGGCGAATATAGATGGACGAGACGAGTTTTTGGTTGATTCTCATTGGGTAAGCATGCACAGGAATATCAACGGGGTGCTGGCGACTGCCCTACTTAGCGAAAATGCGCTCCGTTGAACTCGGTGGAAAAAAAAATCTAGTGGGCCCATTCAGGGGAGGAAAACACTTTTTTTTACACATGGGCATGAACCGGGAATCAGAAAACGCGCCCGAGCGCACAATTTTGGATTTTCTCCTAATTTTTAAGGCAGAAAGCGTATAACTACGGTATAGGCGACTCAAAGCGAACGCAGCGCGTTGAGCTATGGCGTGAAAAAAAAAATAATTTGAAAAAAGGCAGCCACCAGCACTCTGTGAAAACCCCCTTCCCATATATAATAATTTCCCACTCTTATCTCTCATTTCTTTCAGAAAAAATTCGATCCCCGCATCCTCCTCGACCCCTACAACCCGCCGAAAACCCACTCGCGACTCTTCTGGCTCAACATTGACGACATCAACAACGAAGACGTGTCTAGAATCCAATGGAACGTGCAAATAATGTGCCGAAAACTGATGGCGGACCTCGTTCGCACTGTTTTCGTCGCCAAACATGATCGACGAGCCGACAAGTTTTGCTTTTTCTTCAACGGGAAATTTGATTTTCCAGAGGTTCGTTAATTTAGATTATCTTTTTATCGTATTGCACGGTGTCCAGGATTGGAAATGGTGGGCGCACTTTCGGTAATTGCGCATTTTTCGAGGTATACAAAAATTAGCAAAACTGCATGCTTCTGTGCAAAATAAGTAATACTTTGAAATAAATAAATAAATTCCCACAAACTCAACGAATGGTGGAGACCCCACAAAAAGGGGGGAAAGTGTTGAAATGTGAGAACGAAAAGGGGGGAAAATGGGCGGAGCCAACTGCAAAAGTGCCGCAAACTCTTGCGACATTTTTTCTAATAATAGTTTTATGTTCAAATTGGGCTTCTTTAATTTTTTTGAAACTAAAATGATCGATTCCTTCGAAAAAAATCCAAAAAAAAATTAGGCTCCGCCCATTTTCCCCCCTTTTCGTTCCCACATTTCAACACCTTCCCCTTTTTTCGTGGGGTCTCGAATGGTGAGCTAGTGACTCTCTTTTTGAAATGGTTCTGATACGGGACAGTTCTGATTTGGGAACGTTCTGATTCAGGGTAGCCTCCATTTTTCGACTCACTAATTTTTTAAATTGATTAATACTATAAAATTGCCCAAAATTCGATTTTCGTAAAGATTTATCCTTCAAAAACACCAAAAAACTCTAAACGATTATTCCGAAATGGTGGCTGAACCAAACTCGAGGTTCTTCGGCTTAAAAAATTTCTAAAAACCTCAGCTTTAATTCAGTTGGAGCACATTTGGGAAAAATTAAGAATATATGCTTTTTTTCCCGAAAAACATAAAAAAAAATGCCTCAAAATTTGAATTTCGCGCGAAAAATCCAGTGGAGCGCGTTTTCTCGGCTCCGCCCACTTTTCAAATCCTGGACACCGTGTTTTGTCTAAAAAATAAAGCGAAGACTTACAGTATGTCCCTAAAAATGTGTATCTTGTTTTTTGCAAAAGGGGCGTGGTCATTGCTCATCCTTACTGTGGGGTTACTGTAGGTCAAAATTTTCTGACTCAGGGACGTTTCGAAACTTTATTGCTATTTTTCGTCGCAGCCAAGGATACCAGAGTTATTGAATTTTTTACCGCTAAATGCGAAGAACTTGCCAAAATTACCGGAAAATTTGGCGCATTAAAGTTTAGAAATGTCCCAGAGCCAGTTTTCTTTCCGGTTACAGTAATCTTAAGAGTAATTTATTAGAAAAAGGGTGCGTGGTTTTATATTTGTTTTCGAGCCACTGTTTACTGTAAGCGACAAGAAAATTTAAGAAAATTCTTTCGCCGAATCGAAAATGTAAAAAAAAAGAGACACTGGGAAAAATAAGAATGAAGGCAACCGAATACGGTAGAGCGCGAATTCAGTACAGAACAACTGTTTTTTTATTTTTTATTTTTGAACCCTATGCAGAATTGCGGAAAAGCGTACCGTATCGAGAAGATTTTGACTAGGAAAAAAAACCTCCGTTATCTAAAATAGTTGAAAAGTTTGTGTACAAACTCGTCCGCAAACTTGCAATGAGCGGAGCTTGTTCCTCGGTTTCATAAAATTTTTTCCCCGGTTTTGTCAGGGTCTCGTATAATGGTTTTCAATTTTTAACAGCGCATTAGAAGGTTATTTTTCGACCTGAAAAAAATCTGGATACGGTAGTTTTTTAAACCAATTCTCCATATTTCTACAACTTTCGTTACCTAAATAATTTCCAGAAAACTCTATGAAAAATGATCAACGACTCCCGCCATTCCTAGCTGAATCTTCTGCATCAGAAGTCTTCGAAAAACTCACTTTCCAAAACTGAATACCTCATGTTATTTTTTAAAACCCCACCACTACCTCAAAGTTTTTGATTTTTTGTTTCTAGAAACATTCATTCGCATCATGCATCACCAAAAAAAAAAGTTGTTGTTATTGTTTTCATTTTCATTTTCAATCATTCCTCCACCTCGGTCCGCTTTAAAAAATACACACATCCATTCCCAGTTTCATGTCTTTTTTTTTTTTTTTCAAAATGTACTCTTCCAATCTCAACTCACAACCGACATTTCTCATTCTAATTTACGTGAATATAGGCCCATCCATAATAATTCTGTTTAATCGTGTATTCATAATCAATGTTTTTTTCCTGTTTTTTTACTCGGTTTCTTCCTTGAACCCCTGCCGATGAGCGTGCGCGAATCGAATCGACTTTTACTGTTTAAAACATTTTTTTTTGTTATTTAAATATTTAAATTCGACAAACAAACAAGATATATAACAAACAATTAAAAAAAACACAACAAGAATAAATAAATAAACATAAAATCAAAATAAAACCAGCCGAGTGGTACATTCATTTATAAACGGTGTCAATGCCACGTGGGAGGAGAAATAAAAGATGGCGGCGATCATTAGGGGAAATGGAAGAGCCGGCAACGCGGATTGCGACAACGTGACTATCGGAAGCGTTATCGTCAGTCCGACCAGGTTGGAGACTAGACATGCGATGGCTGTGAGCACAGAAGATGTCTGTAATCGAGGAGAGCGTAATTGTAATTATTTTATTTCTTTGCCAGGAAAATGGCTCGAAAATTTTCTGCGTTTTGTCGTCGCGGTGTTTGCACACAATCATTTTTTAAAGCTTTGAAAAAATGATTGTGTGCAAACACCGCGACGACAAAATGCAGAAAAACTTTCGAAACGTCCGAGAGCCGAAAATACAGTATACAGTGTTGAATTTATACGTGAAATGAAATAATTTGGAGACCAAAATGAAAATTGCATAGCGTTGAGTTCAGCGGAGCGCGTTTGATCATTTTGGCGGGCCGACAATAATTGAGAAAATTGGAGGAAAAATCTATGAAACACAGCGAAAATTCGCGTATTTTTTGTCTTTTTACGCACATTTTCGTGTTTTCCATAGAGTTTCTACACCAAAACAGGAAACCCCGCCCACTTTTTTTTCACCATCGAATTTTCAAATTCCACTGAAATTGCTTGTTCGCACTCGAAAAAGTGGGCGGAGTTTCGGGTTTTGCGTCTAATGGATACTGTACCACTGCCGTAAACTTGCAAAAGGGGCGTGACTTGTTGCTCGGTTTCTCCCTTGGATGGGTTTTGTCATGGTCTTCGTACTTTTTGGGTTACGGTAGGTTGCCGTAAATTTATTTATTTTTTCGACACAAAATTCATTCTTCGGCTGATTTTTTTAAATAACGTTTTTGAACCAAGTTTAAATACTATTACGTATTCGCCACGGATTTACACTTCGTCTCTCAATTTCATCATTATTGTTTAAAAAAACGTGTTTTCGTCCATTTAAATCGAAGTAAAAAAAAAATACGTAATATCATCGCCAAAATTTGTTTTTTTTTTTTCCAAATTGAAGATAATTGCAAGAAAAACCGGTCTAATACTGAAATTTTTAAGAAAAAAGGCTGAAAATATGAGAAAATAGAATTTTGAAATTTCAAAAAGACCAATCCACGGCGTCCAGGATTTGAAAAGTGGGCGGAGCCGAGCAAACGCGCTCCACTGCATTTTTCGCGCGAATTTCAAATTTTGGGCCATTTTTATGTTTTTCGGGATAAAAAATCATAAATTCTTCATTTTTTTCCCAAATGTGCTCTAGTGGAATTATAGCTGAGGTCTTTAGAAAATTTTAAAGCCTAAGAACTTCGAATTTGATTCAGCCACCATTTCGGAATAATCGTTTTTAGCATTGCGGACCTAAAAAATTTTTGTAAAAAAAGTGTCACTCCGTGGCGAATTCGTAATATCATCGCCAAAATTTTTTTTTTCCAAATTGAAGATAATTGCAAGAAAAACCGGTCTATTACTGAAATTTTTAAGAAAAAAGGCTGAAAATATGAGAAAAAAATAATAAAACTTTGCAATTTCAAAAAGACCAATTAGAGAATTTTCCATATTTTTCTATTTTCGATTTCTTCGAGAATCAAGAGTTGTTTTGTTTTTTCAAAAGGAGGTTCCATACTATTGGGTGGTCTAGAAGCTTCGGCCGCCGATTTTCTAGGCCAGCGGCCACACCTCGTGTACTCCTCGTGGTCTTATATTTTTTTTTTTTTTGAAACAAGAAAAACAGCAGGGAAATTATTTGTACGATTTCGATGTGAAATTCGTAAATTCCACACCCAAAACGGCCTTTTAAAGCAGATTACCCGAAAATTTGGTACCTCCTTTAGCAAATTTTCCTCTGTATTTTTTCAGCCCGTGTGTACGTTTAAAGTCCAAAAAACAGATGGAATTTCTGATTTGTGGCACGGTGTCCAGGATTGGACATGTGGGCGGAGCCTAATTTGCTGGCGCGCCAGCAAACTTGCATGACGCACTTTCGGTGCTTGCGCATTTTTCGACTCTCGCATTTTTTTAATTTTTCTTTCAGTAAAACCTGTTTTTCTTTGTAAAATGTATGTATTGTATCTTTTAATACCATAAAATTGCCAAAACTTCGATTTTCGTAAAGATTTATCCTGCAAAAACACCAAAAAACTCACTTTTTTAGCTCCGCAATGCTAAAAACGATTATTCCGACATGGTGGCTGAACCGAGTTCGACGTTCTTAGGCTTTAAAAATTTCTAAACACCTCAGCTATAATTCCATTGGAGCACATTTGGGAAAAAATTAAGAATTTATGCTTTTTTTCCCGAAAACCATTTAAAAAAGCCTCAAAATTTGAATTTCGCGCGAAAAATCCCACTTTTCAAATCCTGGACACCGTGTGTGGCATATTTACCTGAACAACATTTCCCAACATCAGGGAATAAAAGACGAAATCGCCCATTCCGAGGCGAATCGTTCCTTCCACTACGCGTACTTCTTCTGCAAAAAAAAAAACAAAATCGTCCGAGAAAATAAAATGCGCAAAAATCAAATTTCACTAACGAAATCGATGATTAACCAGTGAGGTAGCTGATAGCGTGTCTGTCTGTGGAGTCGGAGTCGTTTCAGTCGCAGAACTCGGAAATTGGGTCAACTGTGTGCTATTTGATCGCGTGGTTTCCGGTGTTCCCGGGTATGAACTGGCTGGAAATTGAGTTTAATTGCTATATAATGGACCTATTCAATGCACTGTATTTAGAAAAATTAAAATTTCCCAAAAAAAAATTCCAGAATTTCAATTTTTAAATTAGTTTGCTTTAGCATAAAATAGGACAAGCCTGGCTGAATCAAAAACTATTTTTGATCTCTTCTCATCTCTAAACTGTTTTTTATTTGACTTTTTTCTTTACCCAGAGGCGAACAAATCTACTCCTCGAGAGCGTTCATTCTACATGTCCCGTGTGGCGCAGGCGGTAGCACGCTTGCCCGTCGATCTTTTATTTGGCCGCGGGTGCTGAGTTCGACCCCGCCATGCGCCTTTGACACAGACACACAAAGATCCTCAGTTACAAACCCAAACGGAATTTTATATATAAGGATGATACTTAAATTTTACGTAAAACCCACAATTATAAAGAATGGCCGGAAAATGATCATCGCCTCTTCGATTCGCCGTCTCGACCAGCAATTTCAGTGGACCACACGGCGTTAAAACGGCAATAATGTCCCACACCGAAATCAGTAAAATGGCAATCCAGACTGTCCAGTCCGGTAGATTATTGATTAGAAATAGTGCGGTAAGTGCAGCGAGCATAATTAGGTAAAATTGATGAACTCGTCGGGATGACTTCCAGTGGAGAGAAATCACACCCAGGCAGCCGAAATTTAGGGTTAGAAAGGCGGCAGTTGGAAGGGAAATTGGCAGAGATTGGGATTGAGCCACGTTGTGGAAATGGAAGAAGGCGTAGATGAGAAGTAGGGCTATGCTGTTTGAGATGATGTAGAGTTTGATGGCCTAGAATTTTTTTTTTTGGATTCTTAAAGGTACGCCCACTTTTTGGCGCACGAACACGCAATCACACTGCTATTGTATTGTCGTCCCGCCAAAATGGTCAAACGCGCTCCGCTGAACTCAACGCTATGCGATTTTCATTTTGGTCTTCAAATTAATTCATTTCACGTTGAATTTATACGTAAAATGAAATACTTTGGAAACCAAAATGAAAATCTCATAGTGTTGAATTCGGCGGAGCGCATTTGACCATTTTGGCGGGTCGACAATAGTCGAAGAAACGCAGACAAAAAGGTGGCATGCACACCAATTGACGAGGTATCTCAATTCGAGGAAAACCGTTATACTGATTTTGTGTCGCGAGGAACTGGCAGAAACGTGGCGAAATCCGCGACAGTGTGTCGATTTACGCTCGATTATTCCAAATTTGGAAATTTCAATCGGTTTGAAAAAAAATATCTCAAATCGACACTCTTTTGTCACGTTTCAGCCATTTCCTCGTGGTGCAGTGATATTATATCGTTATTCATAAAAATGAAACGTAGAAAATACCAAAAAAGAGGAAAATTTCGAAAAATACAGGGATTACTCGGAAATTTAGATAAATAATATCCAAAATACTCCTGGGCACGCTCAAAAACTTTTTTGACTGAAATATTTAATTTTTTCTTCTTTTTTTTTCTATATTGTGAAAACAAAAAAGTTGCAACGCGGTGCTTGCGTACTTTAAAAATTCAAACGAAAATGGGAACAAATCTCTTCATTTCCACTGGGGTATCAGGAGGGAGTGAGTAAACGCGCCCGGACGCACATACGCAACGCATCCAATTGAGGCCCAAAAAATAAAAAATCGCGCGAAAAATTTCGCATTATCGGAGAGAAAAATCAACGCGCGCGAAATAATTTTGGATAGGATTTCGTAATTTTCACGATTTTGCGTTGGTTTTTCTCTCCGATAATGCGAAATTTTTCGCGCGCCTTTTTTATTTTTTGGGCCTCATTTGGATGCGTTGCGTGTGTGCGTCCGGGCGCGTTTACTCACTCCCTCCTCAGACCCCAGTGCATTTCCCATACTATTTCTTTCATTGCCGTTTGAATTTCAAATTTACGCAAACACCGCGTTGCAATTTTTTGTTTTCACAATATTTTAGCTCAACATTTTTTGAGCATGACCAGGAATATTTTCGGAATTTTTTTGCCAAGTTTCAAACCAATCGGAGTATGTTTCATAGTTTATCCAAATTTTTCGGTATTTTCTACAGTTACTTTATGCTGCGTTCAAAGTGATATTGTGTTTACAATCGAGTTGCGACATCAAAACGTGAAACTCCGCCCACTTTTTTCATGCGAACATTAAATTTTAGTGAATTTTTAATTTTCGCGTGAAGAAAAGTGGGCGAGGTTTCCCAATTTTGATGTCGGAACTCGATTGAAAATACAATAAAGATAGAGAAAAATCGGTATTTTTTACACATAAAAAGAGTATAACCGTACCCGAATCGTGGCTAGACCTAATTTCGTCGAAAAGTTCCATAAATCGACACAAAATGCGGTCACGCCACGCACAATTTGGGTAGGGCTACAATCTTTTTACGTGAAAAAGTGAGAAATTTTCTTTTCATTTTGGACACCAATTTTCCTCTTTTTTTCTTTCTTTATCTGCATCACTTTCAACGCAGCATACAGACTCCTCTACTCAGATTAATATGGACACGCCAGCCCGCAGATTTTGAGAAAAAAAAACTTTTTTGATATTTATTTAACTCAAAACAAAATTCATAAATTTAACTATCAATCTTATTAGACACTGTTTGCAAAGAAATGATGGTCGAGACGCTGTTCCTGTCCAAGTAAACGTTCCTTTGGGCCATTCCGCTGCTGCAAAATATAATGAACAATTTAGAAAATGGCCACCTGCTTATTGTTGTCGCTGTTTTGTAAACGATGCAATTAATTTGAAGCTGTTTCTGAAAACAAATATTTAATAAAAATGAAAGATATTTATTTACATAATCAAAAAATACTTGAAAGAACGGAACAAAACACAGCATGGAAAAAAAAAACGTAAAATTAAGAACAAAATTGGCGCAAAAATAGCGTTCGTGGGCTTCTAATCCGGATAAAACCAGTGATTATTTACACTCGCTAAGCAAACATGCTATTTTAAAATCTTATTAGACTCGAAAAACATCTCAAGGCAAGCAATTAAACAGGCAACCGAATTTGAAACAATTTCTGCGCCAATTATTACCTTGTAAAACCTCTTTTTATAGCAAAAAACGCCCAAACTCGTCGTCAAAACCAGAAATCCCATCAAAACGAAAGCGATCATGCCATTATCGTGTGAATCGTACGATTGGAACAGTCCGTAAATCCTGTCAAATCAAAGAAAATCGTCGTTTTAGGCCATTTTGAGCATTTTACACTTTGGCGGACGTGGTTTCGGCAGGTTGCGTGAGTTTCACATTGATGCCGACGAAAATCATGCAGAATGCGACCGGATAGAGGACTCGCATTAGAGTGGCACCCGAGTAAACTCTTTTTGTTCGGACCATCTGGAAAAAAATGAAGAAAAGAATAAAAAAAATGTTGTAAAAATTTAAAAAAAATTAAAATATGCATACCGTAATCTTTAAAGGGACATTCCTTGATTTTTTGAGCTGGGTCCTGACACGATTACTTAAATGTGCAGTTTTTTCGAAGAAAAATCGATTTTACGGCATTTTCCGGCTTTAAATTAATTTTTATTGTTTTTAATTTTATTTATATGCGTTCAAATGACCCCTAATTTGCGGAGGAGGGCCTTTGTGTTGGCTGACGTAAAAACCTGCATTTGACCTTGTGTGCAACATCGCGTCGCCGTGTTTGCACACTTTTATTTTTCGAATGAAAATTGAATTTTATTTTCGTTATTTTTTCTTAATTTACACTGTTTTTATCTTATTTCTTGTCATTTTAATGTTCTTTATAAAATTCCAGATAAAAATACAAATTTTTAACACCCGAAAAAATCGATAAATGGCGGATGAGATAACAGTGTCCGGACGGCCGATCGGCTCGTTAAAAGTGCCCGAGCTGCGCGAAGAGCTCGAAAATCGAGGGCTTTCCACGAAAGGAGTGAAAGCAGTGCTGCTGGAACGACTGAAAGAGGTGAACAGTTATCGATTTTCGGGGTATTTTGTGGATTTTCAGGCGCTCAGTGAGCAAGGCAAAGAGCCAGAGGTGGATGAGCAGAATCCGATAGTAGCCGGATATCTGGCCAGACAAGAGGCAGCGCTTGCGGAGGCTCGAAAAAGGACCGAAAGTGAGACGTCGGGGACTGATCAGGTGGGTGTTTTGAATTTTTTTGTTGCATGGAAATTGTTTGAAAAAAAAATTACCGCAAAACATTAAAAAAAAATGCTGCAATTGGTCTGAACCTTGGCTTGATTTATGCAACAAAAAAAAATGCCCTGAAATTCCTCAAAAACCGCTAAAATGTGAAATTTCCAGCGTGCAATAGACCTATAATAGCCCTATCATGCATAATTTCCCATTCCAGAGCATTCAATCGCCGACAAAATCCTCGCCAACAAAGAGACAGACTCCCAGAAGAGGTCAGAAAGCCGCTCCGGTTGAGGTTGAGCCGGAGCCAGAGCCAGAGGACGTCGTCAAAGATTCAGCGGAATCGTCTGGAAATTCGAATGCACCAGAGGAGGCATCAGAACAGTGAGATTTGCGGATTTTTAATTTTTTAAAGCTTGTAAATAAAATTTAATTGTTCTTCAGAAAAGAGGAGCCTGTCCCAGAGCCGGTTGAAGAGCCGGAAAAACCTGAAAAACCAGCAGAGTGAGTCTTTCGGCTTCCATACCAGTATAGCCCCAATTCCCCCTCATTTCAGAGTAGAAGACGTCGCTATGGAGGAGCCGGAAGAGCCAGCAAAAGAGCCAGTTGTCGTTCAAAAATCAGAAGAAGAGCCAGCTCCACACAAGGCTGAGTAGGCTTTTTATTTTTTGGGACGGCTCCGCGACATCTCGAAACCGCGTTAACAGGGGGAAAGTCATTGAAAAGAGATGTAGGAAGTAAAAAAAATTTTTTTTTCATAATTCAATGACTATTCAACAAAAAATCAAAGTGCAAGATTTGAGCGTCATTTCTTTGCCGGCCGCCAAAAAAAGCTTACAGTACGCAAACTGCACCTTGCATCAGAGGCAGGGGTGGGACCAAAAACATGTTTTTTCGGTCGTTTCTTTTGCTTTTTTTGGGTGAAACAAAAAACATTTGTTTTGTTCATGCATGTATTGTCGAACCGCCAAAATGATCAAACGCGCTCCACTGGACTCAACGCTATGCGATTTTCAATTTGGTTTCCAAATTATTTTGTCGGTTTTTCTTTGGTTTTTTTGCATAAAATCTTCTTTTTTGTGATTTTTCCTTGTAAAAATTTATTTTCGAGAACAAATTCATGTAGTTTTGTCGAAATCTTCCGCATATTTCCCAATTTCAGTGAAAAATCAAAATTTTTCGATTTTTGTGCACTTTAAAAAAATCCTAACTCATTTTTTTGGAAATTTTTTTGTTTAAACTCCATCATGGTGATGCTTTTTAATGTTGCCTTACCTTTTAGCCCGAAAAGTACTGATTTTAATTTGAATTCCACCTTTTTCCGCCAAATTTTGACTAAAATCATTAATTTTGTGGGTGTTTCTCCGCTTTTTCACTCTTTTTCTCCCTTACAATCGTGTATATTGTTTGTATTTTTAGTGGAATAGCGGAGAAACACCCACAAAATTACGGATTTTAGTGAAATTTTGCCGTTTCGGCGGAATAAAGGTGGAATTCGTATTAAAATCAGTACTTTTCGGGCAAAAAGGTAAGAAAACATTGAAAAAACATCACCGTGATGGAGTCTGAACAAAAAACTTTCCAAAAAAATGAGTTATAATTTTTTTAAAGTGCACAGAAATCGAAAAATTTTGATTTTTCACTGAAATTGGGAAATATGCGGTAGATTTTGACAAAACTTCATGATTTTGGTCTCGAAAAAATATTTTTACAAGGAAAAAGCACGAAAAAAGAAGATTTTATGTAAAACATGAAAGAAAAACCGAAAAAATAATTTGGAAACGAAAATGAAAATCGCATAGCGTTGAGTCCAGTGGAGCGCGTTTGACCATTTTGGCGGTTCGACAATAAGAAAAAAAAGTTTTTTTTTTTAAGCCGCGGAGGCGCAAAACAATGCCTGTATGAACAAAAACTTAGCGGGGATATGCTCTGAATTGACAAAAAATCTCTAATTTTCAACGAAAACTTTATATTAAAAAAATGTTTGTCCCCAAAAAAAGTATCAAAACAATTTTTTTTCCTCAAAAAAAAACAGAAAAAAAATTTTGTTCAGGAAAATAATATAAAAAAATAGTATTTCTGCGAGTTGAATGGAAATTTTCCAAAGTTTTCTCTGAAAATTAGAGATTTTTTGTCAATTCAGAGCATATTCCGGCTAAGTTTTTGTTCATACAGGTATTGTTTTGCGCCTCCGCGGCTTAAATAAAAAACTTTTTTTTTACATGCATGAACAAAACAAATGTTTTTGTTTCACCCAAAAAAAGCAAAAGAAACGACCGAAAAAACATTTTTTTTTGGTCCCACCCCTGCCTCTGATTCAAGGTGCAGTTTGCGTACTGTAAACTTTTTTGGCGGCCGCCAAAGAAATAATGCTCAAATTTTGCACTTTTTGATTTTTTGTTGAATAGTCATTGAATTATGAAAAAACAATTTTTTTTTTACTTTTTACCTCTCTTTTCAACCACCCTCCCCCTGTTAACGCGGTTTCGAGATGTCGCGGTGCCGTTGAGACAATGCAGAAAAATTCAAGAAAATCAATCTTCAGAGAAACTGAAAAAACCGATACGCCGAAGCCGGTGGAGCCCCCAGTTGAGCAGCAAGTGGACAAGGAATCTGGTATTTACCCTAACTTCCATCAATTTTTAAACTCTTCCCCACTTTCAGCCAAACCAGCGATTCAAAAGGAGGACGACAGCGACGAGCTCGACTACGAAGACGACGAGGAGCCGAAAGAGGCGGCCAAGGAGGAGGTGGAGGAGAAAACGGAGCAGAAAAAGGAGAAAAAGCCCGAAAAAGATGATGATGACGTGGCAAGAACGAGTGTCGAGAAGGAGGAAAAGGTGCGCGGCACGGTGACTCACCGGCGTGCATCTTCTCCTTCGTCTAGGTAATTTTTTTTTCATAATGAACAAAATATTATGCAAATTTAAGACACCCCCTCTCAAACATTGTCCACATTCGCGGCCTGACCCGCCCGTTTACTGAGAGGGCGCTGCGCAGCGTCATTGAGAAGCACGGCGGCGAAATTGCCGATTTTTGGATTGATAAAGTCAAAAGTCATTGTTTTGCAAAGGTACGTTATTCTTAAATATACTTGATTTTTACTTAAGAATCCACGTTTTTTTTTCTTCCAGCTAAACTCCGAGTCGAACGCGGAAAATGTGCTCAAAGAGCTCAACGACACTATTTGGCCAGATGGCAACCCGAAAAAATTGGCCATTGTCTTTGATACGGAGGAAAATGTAAGTTTTTAGCTTTGAAAACATTTAGAGAATCTAAAAATCTATAAAATCCTCCAGATGACCCGCTACAAAGACGGCCTTGGAGAGGTGAAACTTCCAGAAGCGGTCACAATTGGAACGCTTACCGGCGCGTCGAGAGCCTCACGGCTCTCGTCGAGCACATCGCAGACATCGGTGCTCGGAGGGAAGACCAATTTTCAGATTACGGTAGGTTTTTATTGCTTATTTTTGGAGGAAATGAACGTATTTGCCATGGCTTGACACTTTGCGGTGAGGGAAACGAACGCGTGGCGAATACGCATTAAAGATTTTTTAAAATAATTTTTTAATTGATAGAAAACCATCTCCAAACTCTGTTACTCAGTTGCCACGAAGTGACATTTCGCGGTACACGGTGAGCCTAATTTGCTGGCGTGCCAACAAACTAGCATGGCGCACTTTCGGTGCTTGCGCATTTTTCGACTCTCGGATTTTATTATTTTTCTTTCATTAAAACCGTGTTTTTCTTTGTAAAATGTATGTATTGTATATTTTAATAACTCTAATATTTCACTTTGAAGCATAAAAACCTTTAAACTTCTTGCAGGCTGGAAAATTCGGGTGATTTTCGAGAAACCCACAATATTGGCTAACAATCGATGAAAATCAAATAAATTGCATTTATTTTTCACGATATTTGTTTTATTTAAATGACGAAATAAATGCTGAGAAATTTCACTGCATTAAACGTATTTTCACCGCTATTCTAGTCCCGAGTTTTTTTATTGGGTTATTCAGGGTCGGAAAAAATAGTTTTTTTTCCTTTTTTTCCTTATTCAAATGATGGAAAAAAAAAGAAAAAAATTAGTGGCCGCGAGAGTTTTTTTCCGTTGCTTTTCTAGGCCCTCCGCTGTGAGACCTGCGAAATATCGATTTACGGGAGAATAATTTTTGAAAATTTTTTTTTGAAAAAATACAGAAATTCATTGGAAGTAAGCAATAAAATACGATCAATTCTCCAAAAAAATTTCAAAATTTATTTGCCCGTAAATCGATATTTCGCAGGTCTCACAGCGGAGGGCCTAAAAAACTTTTTTGCGATGGCCTAGAAAAGCAACGAAAATAAACTCTCGCGGCCACGGATTTTTTTCTTTTTTTCCGTCGTTTGAATAAGGGAAAAAAACTATTTTTTTTCCACCCCTGAATAACCCCATTGCCTACAGAAGAATTAAATTTTGAGGTCAAAACAATGCATACGATCTTGGAATTAACAACAAAAAAAACCCGAATCGGATTTTTTCAAGCAATCATTGATTTTTTCCATAACCAAAGTGAATTATTCCCCATAAAATTGCCCAAACTTAAATTTTCGTAAAGATTTATCCTGCAAAAACACCAAAAACTCACTTTTTTAGCTCCGCAATGCTAAAAACAATTATTCCGAAATGGTGGCTGAAAAAAATTCGACGTTCCCAGGCTTAAATAATTTCTAAAGACCTCAGCTATAATTCAGTCGGAGCACATGTGGGAAAAAATTGAGAAATTATGCTTTTTTCCCGAAAAACATGAAAAATGCCTCAAAATTTGAATTTCGCGCGAAAAATCCAGTGGAGCACGTTTGCTCGGCTCCTCCCACTTCAAATTTTGGACACCTTGATTTTGGAACATTTTCCATCAATTTTCGTGACACTAATAATTTAGCGCAAAGTGTTAGTCTGTGGCGAATAAGTAATACCATTACACAGAATTTTTGAAATTTGAAGTGAAAAAATCGGTTTGAAAATCATGAAACTTTTGAGTGCGTTCCTTGGAATTTTTGGTATTTTCTGTAGATTTTCGTTGATTTTTCACCATTTCTCACACGGACCTATTCACAAAACCGGAAAAAAAGGAAGAAAACGGAAAAAAAAACTTCGGAAAAAATCGGAGAATGCTCCGATTGACCTGAAATTTTGGGGAATATTGGAAAAAATTCTCCTGTACACGCTCAAAAATTTTGGACCAAAATATCGATTTTAAAAATTTTCAGAAAAAAAAAACGATAATGTTTAAAATCGATATTTTGGTCCAAAATTTTTTGAGCATGTACTGGAGAATTTTTTCCAATATTTCCCAAAATTTCAGGTCAATCGGAGCATTTTCCGATTTATCCCGCAATTTTTTTTCCGTTTTTTTCTTTTTTTTTCCGGTTTTGTGAATAGGTCTATTACGTGTTCGCCAAGGAGGAACACTTTGCGTTAATGACATTGTTTTTTTGTACAAAAAAGGATGAGAATCGGAAAAAATTTTTTCTTAACAGTTTACCGCGAAGTGTCTCTTTGTGGCGAATACGTAGTGAATTTTTGGGAATTTTTTCCCCATAAATCTGACTTTTTTGGTGTTTTTTCACCAATTTTCGGGTTACTGTACATTTTTAGGGTGAAATGAGCTCTATTACGTATTTGCCATGGAGTGACACTGTGCTGAAAATGTATGAAGACACGTTTTTATGTATGCAAACACACACACACACACGAAATGAAGAAGTGTTACTCTCTGGCGAACACGTAATAGTTCTAGTGAATATTATGCCGCGTCCAAAGTCAAAAAAATTCCTGAAATCACGTTTTTTCTGCAGTCCAAAGTTGCAAAAAAAAATCACAGAAATAACAGGTGTTTACCACTGAAGTTTCGCGTGTTTTTTTATTTACAACTTTCACGCCGAAAAATTCAGTGGTAAACACCTGTTATTTCTGTGATTTTTTTTTGCAACTTTGGACTGCAGAAAAAACGTGATTTCAAGAATTTTTTTGACTTTGGACGCGGCATTAGACATTTTTTAAAACTAAAATTGAAATGAAAATTTCCTTTTTTTTCCGATTAGAATAGATTTTTCTATAATGGATTCGTGGCGCAGTGACAATTTTTTTCACGTTTTTACTCGAAAAAATGAAGAAATAACTGAAGAAATTGAGAGATTTTTCGTCTCCCAGTTTCACGTGAAATGTCACTCCGCCACGAATCCATTATATGGGTTTTTGTTATTTTTTGGATGAGAAAACTATTGTCAGCCCGCCAAAATGGTCAAACGCGCTCCGCTGAACTTAGTACTTCGTGATTTTCATTTTGGTTTCCAAATTATTTCATTTCACGTTGAATTTATACGTGAAATGAAATAATTTGGAGACCAAAATGAAAATCGAATAGCGTTGAGTTCAGCGGAGCGCGTTTGATCATTTTGGCGGTTCGACAATAAAAGTTTTAATAGAAGAATGCAGAAAAATTTATTTGCCTGTACCCATAACATTTCCACTTTCCAGCTGCAAAATGCGGTCCGCGACAACGACAAGCTCGACCTGGAACGCAAGGAGAAACGTGGCAGCCTGGCCTCTCGATTGACGCGACTCGACGACAAGGAGATTGAAAAGCAGAAAGAAAAAGCGAAAGAGAAGGAGAAGGAAAAGGAGAAACCAAAAGAAGAGAAAGAGGAGAAAAAGAGAAGACGATCGGAGACTCCACCATTTTCCAGAGGCGCCGGATTCATGAATGAGAAGAAGCTGAGAAAAGACGAACCGGATGAGAAGAGAGGAAGACGTAGTGACTCACGACGTGACGATTCGAGAAGAGATGAACGTCGTCGAGCAGATCGTAGTGAGGAGCGTGTGGAGGATCCGGAACCGCCCAAGAAATCCATGGAGGAGATTTTCAGAAAGACTGCCGCCATTCCGCCAATCTACTACTTGCCGTTGACTGATGAACAGGTGAGATTTGCCGCCAGATAGCTGCTAAATAGTTGCCAAAAGTCGCCGAATAGCCACTAAATAGCTGCCAAAAATCCGCCAAATAGCCGCCAGATAGCTGCCAAATAGCCGCCAGATAGCTGCCAAATAGCTGCCGAATAGCTGCCAAAAAGTCGCCAAAAAGCTGCCACATAGCCGCCAGATATCTGCCAAGTAGCTGCCGAAAAGCTGCCAAATAGCTGCCGAAAAGCCGCCAAATAGCTGCCGAAAAGCTGCTAAAAATCCGCCACATAGCTGCCAAAAAGCCGCCAAGTAGCCGCCAAATAGCTGCCGAAAAGCCGCAAAAAGCTGCCAAAAAGCCGCCATATAGCTGACAAAAAGTCGCCAAATAGCCGCCAGATAGGTGCCGGGTAGCTGCCAGATAGCTGTCACATAGCCGCCAAATAGCCGCCAGATAGCTGCCAAAAAGCCGCCAAAAAGTCGCCAAATAGCTGCCAAATAGCCGCCAAAAAGGTGCCAAAAAGTCGCCAAAAACCCGCCACATAGCTGCCGAATAGCTGCCAAAAAGTCGCCAAAAAGCTGCCACATAGGCGCCAGATATCTGCCAAATAGCCGCCAAATAGCCGCCAGATAGCTGCCGAAAAGCTGCCAAAAAGCCACCAGATAGCTGTCAAAAATCCACCAGATAGCTGTCAAAAATCCATCAGATAGCTGCCAAAAAGCCACCAAATAGCTGTCAAATAGCTGCCGAAAAGCTGCCACATAGCTGCCAAAAAGCCGCCAAATAGCTGCCAAATAGCCGCCAGATAGCTGCCGAAAAAACCACTAAATATCTGCCAGGTAGCTGCCAAATAGCTGCCGAAAAGCCGCCCCAAAGCAGCCAAAAAGCTGCCGAAAATCCGCCAAATAGCTGCCACATAGCCGCCAGATAGCTTATTTTTTTGTTTAAAAAAATTGTTCGTTTGCAAAATGGAGGAAAAATTTACAAAATCGAATATATTTACGGCTGGTGGGGGGGGGGGGCTATTCTGGTATAATGGGGGGCGATACTGATATGGAAAACGGACCGAGTTTGGAAGAAAAATGAAGGAATGGGTGGCTGTTCCTACCTTTCCAAGGAGGGTGGGGCGACACTGGTACGAGCGGGGCGGGGGGGGGGGGGGTCTATACTGGTCCTTGGGGGGGCTATACCGGTAAATTACTAAAGAGAAGTTAAATCCTTTAGATTGCCGCCAACGAGGCAGCCGCCAGTAAGCAAAAAGCGGCCGAACCGGAGCGACCTTCAGACAGATTGAGACGCCCGTCCGAGCGAACTGACCGCTCGGACCGTGACCGAGATCGTCGTGACGCTGATCGTGACCGTCCGAGAAGACGTGACTAGGATGATGGATGGATCTGGTACGTTAATAATTTATTCGTTTTTTTTTGCTTTTCAAACATTTTTCATCCAACACACATGATCTTCTCTTTAAAATACTTCAAAAATGCCCATTTTATTCTGTTTAAAAATTCAAATCATTTATTATTTTTGCTTGTTTGAATGAATGAAAATGATGACGAGAATAAACAAATTTCAGTGTGTTAGAATGTTATCACAATTTTTTGGTAGGTGGGTGGACAAAAAAAGAAAAAGAAATAATAAATAGACAAAAATAATCTGTATGGAAAGAAAAGGCGGTGGGACAAAAACTGAAAAATTGGGGTGCAGAGAGAGGACCCATGGATTGGCGATTCGGAACAACCTTGAGACAAAAATGTTCTTTCAAACTTTTCAAAAATTGGTTTCAAAAAAAGAAAAAAAAAGGGGCGGGGCTTCACATTGGAATGGTGTGAGCAATGACTCGAGTGCGACTCTCGCGTTCCAACTGTTTTCGCTCTCGCTCAATCTTATTCTTCATTCCCTTCACCTTCTTTTTGATTAGCGATCGGTCCGAGTGGTTTTGGATGCCCATTGTCTGAAAGTTGGCTCAAAATTATTGTGAAAAAATTTGCACACAATCATTTTTAGAGCGGAAAATTCCATTAAAAAGCTTTGAAAAAAGATTGTGTGCAAACACCGTGACGACAAAATGCAGAAAAAAATAAATTATTTGTTTTTAGCGTTATTTTCGAATTCGTGGAAACTTTAATTTTAGTTGGAAAATTAAAGAAAATTACTAAAATTGGTTCAGAATTTTTTAGCATTTTCTCCCAAAAAATACAAAGTTAACATTAAAAAATTGCTTTTCGCTGCGAAATATCCTCTGCCACAGGCAAGAAAAATACGTTTTATTTTCTCTGCACTCGGTGTTTGCGGACCTTTCTTTATACAAAAATTCAAATGTTATTGGGAGGATTTTCTACAACTTTAGGCCACGCCCACTTGGTAGGCGTGGCCTAAAAAATATACGCGCTCTGCTGAACTCAACGCTATGCAATTTTTTTTTTCATTTTGGTTTTCAAATTATTTCGTCGGTTGTATTTTTCCTTCATTTTTTTTCTGTAAAAATAATTTTGCAAAACTAAATTCCTTAAATTCTGTCAAACCTCTTGCATATTGCCAAATTTCAGTCAAAAATCAATATTTTTCAAATTCGCTGCTTAAAAAAAAATTCAAAACTCATTTTTTCTGAAAGTTTTTGTTAAAATTCCACCATGGTGACGTGTTTTAATGTTTTCTTGCTGTTTAGCCCGAAAATTACTAATTTATATTAAAATCAGTAATTTTCGCGCTAAACAGCAAAAAGACATTAAAATAGAGGAATTTTAACAAAAAACTTTCAGAAAAAATGAGTTTTGAATTTTTTTTAAAGCGGTGAATTTGAAAAATATCAATTTTTGACTGAAATTGGGCAATATGCGAGAGATTTTGACAGAATTTAAGGAATTTAGTCTCGCAAAATTATTTTTACAATGAAAAAACCACAAGAAAAACAAAGATTTTACAGAAAAAAATGAAGGAAAAATACAACCGACGAAATAATTTGAAAACCAAAATGAAAAAAAAAATTGCAAAGCGTTGAGTTCAGAGGAGCGCGTATAGTTTTTAGGCCACGCCTACCAAGTGGGCGTGGCCTAAAAAGTTGTAGAAAATCCTAACATTTGAATTTTTGTACAAAGAAAGGTCCGCAAACACCGAGTTCAAAGAAAATAAAACGCATTTTTCTTGCCTGTGGCAGTGGATATTTCGCAGCGAAAAGCAATTTTTTAATGTTAATTTTGTATTTTTTGAGAAAATTTTGATTTTTCACTTTTAAATAGATCGAGAAAATGCTTAAAAATTGTAAAATTCTGAACCAATTTTAGTCATTTTCTTTAATTTTGCATGAAAAAATGGCTAAAATTCGAAAATAACGCTAAAAACAAAATATATAATTTTTGGCTCTCGAACGTTTCGAAAATTTCTCTGTATTTTGTCGTCACGGTGTTTGCACACAATCTTTTTTCAAAGCTTTTAAAAATGGTTGTGTGCAAACATTTTCGAAACGTCGCATTTTCAAAACCTAAAATATTGGTTTTTGAATTCCGAAACTCGAAATGCTTTTTTGATAGTGTGATATTGTGCAAACACCACGACGACAAAATGCAGAACAATTTTGAAATTCCCAAATATCAAAAACTCAAAAAACAATCCCTCCTCACCTTCAACTTGGTGCCGTCCAACTCGAGAAACTTTGCTCCGTTCACCTTATTGATCGTAAACTCTGGCACATACTTGTCCAATCCCATCGAGACCAACAGCTGACACACGTCGTCGACAGTCCAGTGCAGGGCCTGCAGTCCGACGGGTTGACACGTGGCACGCCAAAACTCGTCCGCGTACTTTTTGCGCAGAGGGAATAACAGCTTGCGGTGTGTGTTGAGTTTGTGCGGGAGGGCTGGCGAGGCGGGCTCCGAGATACGTGGAACGGGCGACTCGCACGGGGACGAGTACTCTTCTGTCCAACTGCTGCCCACCGACACTTCCGCGTCTTTTTTCGTTATTGGTGTTGTCTGGAAACATTGGTTGAGGACTTTTATTTGATAATGAACTTTGCGAATTATGCAAAAAACTTTAAAAAGTGGGCGGAGCATATTTTATATTTTTGAATTCTTAAGTCTTAAAAATGTCATCCAACGCAAAATTTTGCGGTGAACAAGAAAGTCTCTTGAAGTTTTTCACGAAAAATTGATCTAGATGCAGAAAAATGAGAAAAACCGAAAAAGGGGGCGTGGCTTCACTATTTTTCTTTAATTTTGGGGTCGATTTGTGGAATTTCAAGAATTTTTAAACTGCTTGTCGGTTCAGAATTTTACGCTGAACAAAAAAGTCTCTAGAAGTTTGTCACGAAAATTTCATCTAAATGTAGAAAAATACAAACAACTGAAAAAGTGGGCGTGGCTTAACTTTTAAAAATTGTTTTATAGGTTTTTTTTTCGAATATTAGGAGTTTTTAAATCGCTATTTGATGCAGAATTTTTTGCTGAACAAATTGGCTTCTTGAACTTTTCTGCGAACAATTTTTTTAAGACCGAACTGAGCAAAATATTGAAAAAGTGGGCGGAGCCAATTTTCAAAAACTGAGTTTTGGAAGTTTTTAAAACGTTAATCGTTGCAAAATTTTGGGTTGAACAAGAAACTCTCTTTGAGTTTTCCACGAAAAATTGATCTAGATGCAGAAAAATGTGAAAAACGAGAAAAGTGGGCGGAGCTTCACTTTCTCCCAATTTTTAGGGTCATTTTTTTTTTGTGGAAATTTGTGAGTTTCCAAAATGCTATCCGATCCGAAATTTTGCGTTGAAAAAGAAAATATATTGTACTTTCCTACGAAAACCTTGTTTAAAGACAAAAAAAATGAGCAAACAACTGAAAAAGTGGGCGGAGCCTATTTTTATAAATTGAACTTTCTGGGTTTCAAACACTCTATTCGATAGAAAATTGTACGCTAAACAAAAAAGTGTCTAGGCAGTTTTCGTAAAAATGTATTCTAGATGGGGAAAAATGTGAAAAACTAGAAAAGTGGGCGGAGCCTATTTTCAAAAAATTGAGTTTTGGAAGTTTTCAAAATCCTATTCGATAGAGAATTTTACGCTGAACAAAATAGTTTCTTAAAGTTTGGCATGAAAATGTCATCTAAATTTAGAAAAATGAGAAATACTGAAAAGTGGGCGGAGCCTATTTTCAAAAAACTGAGTTTTGGAAGTTTTAAAAATATAGAAAATGTCGCGTTTAACAAAAACGTGTCTAGGAGTTTTGCATAAAACTTTCATCGGGATCAAGAAAATTGCAACACTTTAAAAGTGGGTGGAGCCTATTAAAAAAAATTAGTTTTGGAAGTTTTTAAAATGTTATTCAATGCAAAATTTGACGCTGAACAGAAAAGTCTCTAGGCGTTTTTCACGAAAATTGATTCTAGATGTGGAAAAATGTGAAAAACTGAAAAAGGGGGCGGAGCTACACTATTTTTGTTTTTTTGGAGGTCGATTTGCCGAATTTCAAGAATTTTCAAATTGCTAATCGGCGTAGAATTTCACGCTGAACAAAAAAGTCTATAGGA
This sequence comes from Caenorhabditis japonica, assembly GCA_963572235.1. Taxonomy (NCBI): domain Eukaryota; kingdom Metazoa; phylum Nematoda; class Chromadorea; order Rhabditida; family Rhabditidae; genus Caenorhabditis; species Caenorhabditis japonica. The sequence goes on from OY754342.1 coordinate 4,411,335, forward strand.
GTTTTTCACGAAAAATTGATCTAGATGGAGAAAAATGTGGAAAACGGCAAAAGTGGGCGGCGCTTATTTTCAAAAAATTGAGTTTCGGAAGATTTCAAAATGCTATTTGATAGAGAATTTTACGCTGAACAAAATGGAAATTAGAATTGTTAACGAAAGTTTTATCTAAATGTAGAAAAATGTGAAAAACTAGAAAAGTGGGCGTGGCTAGACTTTTTTTTGTGGTCGATTTTTGGAGTTTCAAGAGTTTTTAAACTGCCAATCGATGCAGAATGTTACGCTGAACAAAATGGAAATTAGAATTTTTAACGAAAGTTTTATCTAAATGTAGAAAAATGTGAAAAACTAGAAAAGTGGGCGTGGCTACACTATTTTTTTTATTTTTGTGGTCGATTTGTGGAATTTCAAGAGTTTTTAAATTGCTAATCGGTGTAGAATTGTGCGCTGAACAAGATGGAATGTTTGAATTTCAATTAAAATTTCATCTAGATGTGGAAAAATGCAAAATACTGAAAAAAAAGTGGGCGGAGCTTATTTTTCAAACTGTGAATTTTCGATGCAGAATTTTGCGGAACTCACCACAATAGTTTCCAAATTAGCCATCACCGCCTTGTCCTCGTGGGGCAACTCTCCGCCCGGCTTATACGCCAATCCCTCATCCCGCTTCTCAATCTTCTCCTTCAACTTTTCCCTCAACTCGATCAACTCCAAGTTCTGAATCGAATACCGTCGCTCCTCAGCCTCCTCCAGCTTTCCCTCGAGTTCATCGATGCGCTCTTTCAGCTGCCGAACCAACGACGCATAGTGCACGTCCTTATCACGCAGCTGTTCCACGTGATTCTCCTCTCGATTCAACAACTCTTTCTCTCGCTCCTGATAGCTCTTGAGCATATGATTCGCTTGCTCGTTCTGCTTCTCCAACTGCTCGCAGTGCGATTTTGTGGTGCTGAGAATATCATGATACTGCTCCGCCTTTTTGTGCGTTTGATCGAGCTCCATCTCCAGAATGGCAATTTTCGAACGAATCTCCGCCTCTTCTTTCGAGATTAACGATGACGTGGTGGGCCTATCGGGCTCCATACACGACGGTGGAAGCTGTGAGGCGGGCGGTGGTGGTGGCTCCTCAATCTCGTCCTCCTCATCGCCCAACATTCGCATTCTATCGTGCTCCAGACTCTGCTGAATGAGTTGCGCCACTTCCGACTCTTCGAGGTTCTGCTCACGGCCAATGGTGAAGGTGACGCGGTTGGTGGTGGAGCGAAGGGTGTTGGCGGCGTAGAGCTGGGAGACGCCCACTAGACTTTTGCCGTCGACAGAGACGATTTGATCGCACACGCGGATACGGCCGTCGCGATGGACGGCACCGCCCGGTGTGATGCTTTTCACAAAGATGCCCAGTTTTTCGAGTCCAGAATCGGCGCCAACGCCCATTCCTGTAAAAAAGTAGGTGTACAGCCTTTTTTGGGGATGAAATCCATCTATTGTAGAGCTATAATGCGTGGATTGGACGAGAAAGAATTGAAAATGCAATGCAATAAAAAAAACATCATCAAAAACACATTGAAAATGCAATGCAATAAAAAAAACAATGCGGGGCTCGAACCCGCGACAACCAGATTAAGAGTCTGGTGCTCTACCGACTGAGCTACACAGGTAATGCGCGTCCAACTTATAATAGGTGTAAGCCAAATATAGGCCTGTTCTGGGCTTAAAATAAGTATATTGCGGGTGGCAGCGGCTACCCTCCTGCAACAGACTTATCGCGCACGCGGTGTGTGCGGCGACCGCGTCAGGCCTATTACAAGAGGCGCCGCCACGCCGGCTGTACGATGCAAGCGCGCTCGACGGCTACGAGACGAGACGCAGCGTAAGCAGAGACATTTTTGAGCTGCCTAAATTTTTGGGCCTTTTTTCCTTACTCCGTCTCCTTTTTAGAGTACGTTTACCGTTTTAATTCATTTTTTTTTACAAATTATTATTTTAAAATTAACATTTTGCTTATAATTCATTTTCCCATCAGTATTTCACGGAAATTCTTTTTTTTTTCCTTTCAGTTTTCAATTTTTTAGCCCCCTTTCCGTTTTCCGTAATTTTTTTTGTTTTTCTGGAACTTTAAAAACTGATTTTTTGGCTCTGTTCGCGAATTTTTAGTAGCTTTTTCGAACTTTTACTTGCGAGGAATTTTTATTTGTGTAGTTTGGTTCCTACTCCGAACTAGGCAATATCAGTTATCGAGTCAAACTTTTCTGAGTAACAATAAAGCCATTATCAAACATTTTCAAGCTTTTCAAGAGATATTTAGTTTTCAATCTTTTTCAAGACACGTATAAACTTTTTTCTAGACGTTTTAATCTTTTTCAAACGTTTTCATGCTAACATCAAACTTTTTCAAGATATTCTCAAACCTTTCTGAGCCATTTTCAAACTATTTTAACCCATTTTTAAACTTTTTTAAGCAGTGCTTATTTGCTACATAAAAAGGTTTGAAAAAGTTTGACTCGCGATACCTGATTGTGAGAACAATCATTTCCCACTGTTCTTTTCGTTCAATTCATCATTTCCTACCTTTCTCAAACAATAATTTGTAAATTAAAGTGAAAAACTGATCATTTTCGGTAAATATTCCACGGCGTGTTCAGGACTACGTTTCAGAAAACTTTTTTGAGATCAAATTTTCGAGCGCCGATTCTCGCGTCTCGGTGTCTCCATTTTCGCACACTTTTTGCTATACTTGGCAGAATGCCACCGTCGAGACACAGACAGATGCGAAAAGGCGCGAATCCCTCTACGTAGGTTCTAGCACGCCGTGTATTCAAGTATACACCATTCTTTTTTTTGGAAAAAAAGGTATTAAATTAACTTACAGTGGGAAAGTATTGTTTACCCGAAGCAATAAACGTTACCTTCCTCTTATGATTTCTGGAAAAATTCAAATTATTAATAAATTAATAGAAAACCCGTTTCCATTTTTCGCATCTCTTAATTATTGAATTATTCATTTCGTGCGTCTTCCTTTTTTTCTTATTCATTTCATGAGAAAACGAAATTTTTTTGTGGAAAAATACATGAAATTTCGTTTTCTGCATGAAGACTCACATGCTTCTGGCGCATATCGTTTTCTAAAACTGCAATATTCCTACTATAAATTTCAGGTTTTCCGGAGCCCCACATGGACGTCTGTCGGCAGGGAGGATGTTGGAGTCAGCGTTAACAACGATGATGTCAATTTGAACAGCGAACTACGATTTGGATAATAAATCGGTAAAGCTTTTAGATTTTTTTTTTCGTTGGCTAGCATCGTGGATCATGATCTGAACCTCTGCGCTTTGAAAAATTATTAAAAAAATAGATACCACACTAAAGGCTCCGGGACATTTTAAATCCTTTACCGCGAGACCTACTACTGAAATGGATGACTCCATGATCAGGTTTTCTCGAAAAGGAAATTTTCTCTACCGAGTTCTGTCGGAAATTTTCGATTTTGTAATTTTCTCCGACGGAATTCCGAATCCTTGCTTTTACAACAAAAAATTCGTTCCATATTCGACAGCATAAAATGTTATTTTTTTTTACTACGGAAAAAATATTTCCAACGGAAACATAATTTTTCTTGAAATCATTTTGTCTCATCAGAACGGAATCGGAAAATTCCGAGGAAGCCTGCCTATGATTTTTTTTTAATACTTTGAACGCGAAATTAGAGAAATACCGAGTAGAACTGTTGTTAGATGAAATATTAAAATTAACGCTCAAACTGTTGGCCAATTAAAAAAAAATCTGATAACCCTACTTAAGTTGTTGGTTTTTGTCATTAATTATTTGTTGCTTTTATATGTATCCTTTTATATTGTATTCCAACCATTTGAAGAACCGAATATTGTTATTTAATTTTCTATTTTCAATAAATCTGTTATGTTTTTCAAAGCCTTTTCTTTTATTTTGGATATATGGGTTTCAGTGGGATTTATGAGCCACCCGGATCCGTGGTAGGCCATATATATGCAAGGCTCCAAGTTTGGTATGGCCCGTGAAAGGCCTATTATAAGCGCAAAACTGACTTTCTGTCGCCCGCGGTAAGGAAATTGTAGGCGAAAATCAACCGCGATAAGCTTATTCTAGGCCTATTAGAGGCGTCGAGCCGCGATCAGCCTGTTACAGGCTTACTTCGCTGCCCTTCGCGTGTACTCGATAGGCCTTGCGCGCAACCTATTATAAGTTGAACGCGCACTACCTGTGTAACCGGGCGGCGAAAGGCAACAGGCGCGATGGCATAGACAAGAATGACGGCAGCCGGCGTGTCTCTGTTTCTCTTGCACCACTTTTATCTATGCCATCGCGCCTGCCGTCTCTCGCCGCCCGGTTAGCTCAGTCGGTAGAGCACCAGACTCTTAATCTGGTTGTCGCGGGTTCGAGCCCCGCATTGGGCTGATGTTTTTTTCCTTTTTTTTTTTGCAACTGTCTGTAAGGCAGGCATCGTAACCCACATTTTTGCCACAAACGTACCGATAATCGAAACGCCCAAGCCTTCTGCGCCCTTCTCCAGGTCCACCTCGAACAGATCCATGCGCTCGAGCCGTCTCTCGAGCTCATACTCGGCGCAGCTCGCCACCGGGTCAATGTCCTCATTTTTGCGATCGTAATCCTCGACGGAGAACGCGGAGAATACCTGGAAGAAGAGGGGGATATTAATTGTTGTTGTCACAGCATTTCATATAATGTCATATCATATCATATCTCTCGCTCACTCTCCTTTCCCTTTTTGACCTACATTCATTTAGTTGCATAAATAAATGTGTGTCGGTGAATATTAAGGATAATAATGATAAGACTAATATTAACACTATAAAACGTGTAATAGTGCGCGTGCAGTGGGTGCTACACACATAAAAAAAGAAGAAGACCATGGCTTACCGGAATCGGCGCTGTGCTGAACGAGACTTTCCGATTGGCCAGATCCGCGTCGGGCCTTTCCGGACTCAGTCCGCGTCGTGTCTCCATCAGGCCACGACTGCTCGGCTCCGTGTCGCTGACGACGGGCTCGACGCTGTCCGAATCGCGAGGCGTTTTCACGACGGCGTACGTGGTGTGCTTTAGCGAGCCGTTGGTGCCTGATTGGCCATCGCTTTCGTCGCCAAAACTGGAAGAAAAATGGGATTTTTAATTTGGGTAAATGGGGTTTTGATTTTGTTTGCTTTTGGAGGAAAAAAAAATTTTTTTTTTTGATTTTTTTACTGAAACCGAAAAAAAAATTTTTTTTCTGAAAATTAATTTTTAAACTTCTATTTACTGTCTCTATTTCATATGTTTTGTTTTAATATTTTTAGTGCTTTGAAATTGCTACCTTTCGCTGAAAAACCACAAAAAAAAATTTTTGAATAAAAAAAAATTTTTTTTGCGAAAATTTCCAAAAATCTCTAAAAATCCCCAAAAATTCCTGCAACTTCTGTGACTTTATTTTTGGGTTTTTCCTGTTTTGAAATGCCTATTTTCACCAGAAAAATGTGCCAAATAGCCAAACTGTCCAAATTGTCCCCGTGTACTACACGTGGACAAAATTTGAAAAAAAAAATTCGAAAAAAATCAAAAAATCCCAAAAAAAAAATCAATTATTCTATACGCCTGTTATATTGTTTTTAAAATAATTATATTCACACTTTTAGACGCACATTCTCAGGAGAATATTGGGGGGAAAAAAAAAAATTTTTTTTCGAAAAATTTCAGAAAATCGCTAAAAACCCAAGTTTTTTCCAGAACATTTCCTGAGCTGGCCTTTAGTGTTTTTCTGTGTTTAATGTGTATTTTGACTGCAAAACATGTTAAAAAAAACAAGCCGTGTACTACACGTGGAAAAAATGGGGAAAAAAATTTTCCAAAAAAAAATTTTTTTCAAAAAAATTCGATAAAATCTCTAAAAATTCCAAAAAATTTCCCCTATTTTTTGTGTATTATTTGTATAAAACTGTGTAGTTTAATTGCCAAACTTACAAAAAAACAACCGTGTACCACAGGTGGACAAAAATTAAAAAAAAAAATTTCAAAAAAATATTTTTTCAACAAAAATTCGAAAAAATCGCTAAAAATTTTACACGTTTCCTGGACATTTTTTGTTAGTTTTATTCAAAACTTCTCATTTTGATTAACTGATTATGCTTAAACCCAACGAAACACTAGCGATTTTTCGAATTTTTTTCAAATTTGTAAAAATTTTGAAACTGAATTTTTCAAGAAATGGTTAAAAATCCCAAAATCTTTTTTTTTAAAACAAGTTTTTGGCTTTATTTTTGTGAATCCTACGTTTTAAAATGCACATTTCAATCGGAAAATGTGAAAAAAAAATCCTTTTTTGGATGGTTAGAATTTTTGAAAATGAAAAATTTTGATATTTTCGGAAATTTCAAAAAAAAAATTCAAAAATTGCTTTAAAAAATCCTAAACCCGGTGTAATTCTAGTGGCATTCTTTTTATGGTTTTTACCGTTCTAAAATTCATATTTTGGCTGGAAAAACTTGGAAAATAGAGCAGAAAAAATTGAAAAAAAATTTTGTTTTTTTTTTAATTTTTAAAAATTCAAAAATCCCCAAAATTTTTTGGTTAGTAAAAGAAGAAAAGCAGTTCAAACAAAACTTAAAAAGCTCTAAAATAGGCCTTAAAACAGAGAAAAAAGCATGCCACCAAAAAGAGAAACTCACGGTTTTTCAAATTGCCGCCGATAAATCGACCCATTTCGCCAGTACGGTTCAAACGAATTGTTATTGTTGTTATTGTTGTTGAGCCCCGCGTTGGGCTCAAATGAGCCGCTACCATTTAATGAGCATCTGAAATGTAGAGCATGCCAAGCAAAAAAGATGGTTAGTGGAAAAAAAAATTTCAAAAAAATTAAAAAATTTTCAAAAAAAAAAAATTTTTTTTTAATTTTAATTTTTCCCGTTTCAAACTCACTTTTGCTGCAAACCGGGTGGTGGTGGCTGCTGCTGCTGCTGATGTACAAATCGTGACGTGGCAGGCGAAGATTGGATACGGTCCAAATCAGCGGCCAGCTCGGAGAAGTTTCGTTCGACCTGTAGTGTCGAAAAAATATAAAACTCCCCCACAACAAATTTCAGCGCCGACTGGTTAGTGTGTCGTGTTGCTGCATCTATTAGCGATGAGCGGATTATTGTTTGTGTTGGAATTGAATTGAAATTACATGAAACATGTAACACAACAATGTGAGAAACGTGGATGTGCGGGCGGAAGGAGGGAGAGCGTCGAGCCGTCTATCACTCGTTTTAATCAAAAGGTAACAATTTTAACAAAATACCTGCGACATTGGGCTTGCCGGACACTGTGATGGTGGTTTTGGCGGGAGTGGTGGAGGTGCCGAGCGTTGGAGGCGAGGCGAGTAGAACGAGGGTACCTGAAAAGTTTTTCGCGTTTTTGAGGGGGAAAATGAAAGTTTTGACAATTGTGTCAAAAGACTTTCTTGTTCAGCGTAAAATTCTGCGTCGAATGATATACAGAATGTTACAATTTTGAAAAAAAGTTTTTTGGAATATTTTTTAAACATTTCCGAAATTTTATTTTTTTTCCGGAAAACTTTATTTTAAATTGTAATTTTTTGTCTGCTGCTATAAATTCGCATTCGAAACGCAACAGTTAATACAAATTGCGCCCTATTGACCAGAGCGCGACCACACTGTCCAATAGAGCGCGTTTGCTGATGACCATCATGGTTTTTCGCGTTTTTCACTGCTTTAACAACAATTTAGAGCTGTACGTCAAGAGACTTTTTTGTTCAGGGTAAAATTTCGCGTCAAAAGGTATACAGATTGTTCATTAAAAAAAAATTATTTTACTTTTTGAGTTTTTTCGATTTTTTTTCCAAACTTTTCCATTTTTCGTCGTAATTTTAGCGTTCTCTGCTGAAGATAACATCAAAATAAAGTGAACAATGCTCAAAAACAACCAAAAAAGCGCTAACCGCGCTCTATTGAACACAGCGCGACCACACTGTCCAATAGAGCACTTTTGATTATCACGATTATAGTATTTCGTGTTTTTCGGAGCTTTAACATGATTTTCAACAAATATGTCAAGAGACTTTCTTGTTTAGCGTAAAATTCTGCATCAAATGGTATACAAAATGTTAAGATTATGGTGAAAAAATTTTTTTTAGGAATTTTGTTTTTGAAAATTTCAGAAAATATTCTTTTATTTTCCTGAAAAATTAAATTTTATATCGTAATTATTTAGTTTGCTGCTGTATGTTTGTTTTTTGAACAGAACAGTTCATTCAAATGCGCTCCAATGAACACAGCGCGACCACACTGTCGCGTGTTTGCTAGTGTCGATTATAGTTTTTCGCATTTTTCCTAACTTTAACTGCATTTTTGAAAGTTGCGCTAAGAGTCGTTTTTGTTCAGCGTAAAATTCTGCGTCGAATGGTATACATAGTGTTCAATTTTAAAGAAAAAAAAAAATTATTTCACTTTTTGAGTTGTTTCGATTTTTTTCCAAATGTTTCCATTTTTCGTCGTAATTTTAGCGTTCTCTTCTGAAATTGACATCGAATTAACGTCAAAAATATGCAAAATTAACAAAACAAGAGCTAACCGCGCTCTACCGAACCCAGCGCGACGAAACTGTCCAGTAGAGCGCACTTGCTAATGCCGATAATAGTTTTTTGCATTTTTCGGGGCTTTAACAGGATTTTCAACAAATGTGTCAAGAGACTGTTTTGTTCAGCGTAAAATTTTGCATCGAATGGTATACAAAATGTTAGGATTATGGTAAAAAAAAATTTTTTTAGGAATTTCGTTTTTGAAAACTTCAGAAATTTTATTTTATTTTCTTGGAAAATTCAATTTTACATAGCAGTTTTTAGTCTTCTATTATAAATTTACTATTTAAACGCAACAGTTCATTCAAAATGCGCCCTATTGACCACAGCGCGACCACACTGTCCAGTAGAGCGCACTTGCTAATGACGATGAGCGTTTTTTGCATTTTCCACTGCTTTAACAAATATTTAGAGCTGTACGTCAAGAGATTTTTTTTTCAGCGTAAAATTTTGCATTGAATGATATACAGAATGTTAAAAATTTGTAAAAAAAAAAATTTTGGGATATTTTTTTTGAAAATTTTTGAAATTTTCTTTTAATTTTCTGGAAAACTCCGTGTTATATTGTAGTTTTCTTGTCTGCTGCTATAAATTTGTTTTTAACGCAAAATTTAATACAAATTGCACCCTATCGCCCGCAGCGCGACCGCACTGTCCAATAGAGCGCACTTGCTAATGACGAAGAGCGTTTTTTGCATTTTTCACTGCTTTAACAAATATTTAGAGCTGTACGTCAAGAGACTTTTTTGTTCAGCGTAAAATTTTGCATCGAATGGTTTAAAACATGCTAAAATGAAAACCAAAAAAAAAATTTTTTTTGAATTTTTTTTTCGAAATTTTAAAATTCAAATTTCGAAACTCAACAAAAATGCACACATTTACATAACGAAACTCACATCCTGTTGTCGTTCCAACTGCTCAAAGAGCGCCTTGGTATGCGAGAAGCGTGCTCTCGCGTCGTCCGACAGCAGCTCGGAGGCCGTCGTCATCGCGTCCTCGTGCGGATGGAGGACGATGGCTGCAAGTGGATGGATTATAATAAGAATGGATAATAATAATAACAAAAATCGTAATATCTTGGGGAGGACCGGCACGGGGCGGTTGGAATTGAGAGAAGAATGATCCGAGGCAAAAGGTGTCAATATCCGGAGGAGGGGGATATTATTGCATAACCGCAACAATCTTTCCCCCTGCCGTTCCATCCGCGCGCGCGTTCCGTAAAATTCGTTCCGCGCGGTGACCTGAAATCAGCGTCCGCGCGTCCGCGTCTCACCGTTTTGTCCACTATTCTCGTCCGTTGTCTCGCCGTTATCAGGCGCCGAAGCCACGCCTACTTGGTGATGTTGTTGTTGTTGTTGCGGTTGCAGTCGGCTGGTGGATCTTTTCTGAATCAAATCGTGAATTTCAGGATTTCGAGGGTGATAACGAAGCGAAAGGAAGGAAGAAAGAACGGGTTTCGGCTGAACTAATTGGATTGATTTTGGGATTGGACTTGAGAAGAAAGTGAAAATTAGAATTTGATGATAAGAAAGATGGTGAAAAGACCAAGCGAGGGACGCACTGAAGCATAATAGAGCTATTGCGCATGGAAAAAGTGTTTTTTAAAGTTTTATCCAACCGCGAAAGGTGGTCGGGAGGGGCACCTTTATCATTACCCTCGCGCCTAGCGACTATTTTGGCAGTGTGGCGCAACTGGTAAGAACTTCGGCTGTCGAGCAGGAGGGCGCCAGAGGCCGTGAGTTCGAGGAACGCGCAGTGCATTTCGGGCGAGAAGGAAAAGTATGAAAAGTGGCAGGTTCGAATCCCACCCAGTAGGAAAAATGAGTGAAAGCGCAATTTGTATCAAAAATGTAGAAAAAATTTATTTTGTTTTCTTGAGACTGAAATGATAAAAATAAAGAAAGTTTGATTCAAAATTAGGCATAAGCAAAAATGTTTTCAATTACGCGCTCGACTCCCGGCAGAGAAAATTAAAGGGACACGCAGTTTCGAGAGCCGTAGGTCCCGCAGCGAATATAGAATAAAGAGACCGCACCGCACATTTATCATCATTCTACGAGTGTTTAGGTTTCCCACCCTCCCACCCGGGGAAGAATGGAAGGAAGCGGTCGTTAACAGATAAAAACCATGTTAAATTGAATTGCAGAAGGTCCCAAGAAAGCTTTCTTCGATAGGATCACACAAGTCGCCATGTCGCCGGAACTATGCAACCTCGCTGCTCTTCTCGCCCAGTCTGCTCTTCTCGCCAAAGCACCGAACACATTGAAAGCTTACCAAGCGGAAAATCGACTGCGCAAAGCGTGGATGGCAAAGAAGGATCTTCCGGAAGAAGAACAATCGCTGCTGCTGTACCTAGCACATCGATCACAAGTGGTTGGCAGTGGTTCGATTGCCAAAGCCATTGCGGCCTTTCGAATGGTAAACAACAATTTGTCGATTTTCGGGGGACAATTGGCTGGAGATTTGATAAAATCAATGAAAAAGAGAGAGATCGAAAGTCGCACGCAGCCGAGTCAAATATCATGGACGGAGGTAGAAAAGATTGTAAAAAGGGTAGATGTACAAGACCCCAAGTCGGAAAGAAATGCCCTGATTACGCTCATTTCTTGGACAGCACTTCTGCGAGCTTCAGAAGCCGCCGAAATAAAGTGGACCGACCTGAAGAGAGAAGGCGACGTACTGGAGATCCGCGTTAGGCACGCAAAAAACGACCAACTGGCACAAGGACGTTCAACATTTGTCGAATACAAAGATGGAACGGATCTGGACATCCTTTTGTCAAGATGGAGAGTCAGATGCTCTGAGCCAGCGTTCAAAAGCGACTATATTTTTTTCAATCTCAACAATCGAGAAAAGCTGTCGCCTTCTGCCATTTCAAAGGTGACAAAGGAGACGCTGAAGAATGCCGGAGTTGAAGGCGCAACACACCACGCACTTCGAAGAGGTGCAGCAAACGCGCTAAGAGCAAGCGGTTTGTCTTTCGAGGAAGTTAAAGCAAAAGGGAGATGGAGATCAGATGCGTCGGTGGCCAGGTATCTAACTGATGCACCAAGTGCTCAAGGACTTCATGCGACCACATCGACAAGTTTAGTTAAATCTTGATCTACACCCGTTCCTTTTTGTCGTATATTTAGTTTTGACTAGTTGAGATGTTCTGTTCTTGTTATTAACTTCAAGAGTTGTCTTTTTTGACTTACCCTTTGATTACATATTATCTGTTTTACGGTTCACAAAATCCAAAATCCCCGGTTACATTGTTCACTTACGGTTTTTTATTATGTTTATATTAATTCAAGCCTGCCCTTGCCTATACCACCACCTATGTTCACACTCACAACCCTGTTTTACTCGCTAAACGAATAAAAACTGTACCATCAGACATTGCGCGGCCAAGAATAATCCTTTCAAAGGATTACAGGATCAAAGAAAACCTTTTCTCACGACCCGAAAGGGGAGGGAGAATAGGAAATTCCTCAACAAAAAGTCTAGAAGAAGTTGAAACAAGGTCTAGAAAAACTTGCCAGACATCTTTTTTGCCAAGAAAGAAAGCGTCTTCAATATTTTGTCTGACAGATTATCCATCAAATTCCTCCTCAAAACATCACATCCTTGTGTTATTTTTGACTTAACTTCTTCATTCTTTCTTTTTTTTTTCTTTATTTACATATATTTATCTTTCACCAAATCTTGTTTTCACACATATTTTTTTCCTCTTCCTCCTTCCTCCTTCCCAAAATATGCCACTACTCTAGAAGTTTTCTAGGAAAGCTTCTTCCAAGAAACGAAGGCGAAAAAAGAGTGAATGAATGAATGGATGAAAGAATGAATGAAAAATGGTGTGTTAGAAGGATAACAAGAGCGAGCAGATGATGTAAATAAATACACATAACGACAGTCGAGGGATGCATAAATATGAGTGCGCTGAGAAACTGGACTCACTATGTAATGCATCTGAACTCGGATTTTCCACTCTTCTTTTTTTCTCTTGTCGCTGCAAAAAACCCATTAAATGATGGGAAATGGAGAGTGGAAATTAGCGAATGTGGGATGTAGAGCATTTGGCGCGAAAATCGATTTTAAATTTTCAAAATTTGATTTTAGCGATTTTCTCATTTATTTTTGATTTTCGAATGGTATTTCAAGAGGATTTTATGCTCAGCATTCTTAAAAATGTGCATTTTTGATGTTTTAACATGTTAGACTCAAAAATTTTGAAAAAACTTTTTTTTTCATGTCCAAAAATTGAAAAAAAAAAAAATTTTCAAAAGCTTTTTTTCTTCAGAATTTCAGCTCAAACTGGCTTAAGATGCTTGAAAACACGCTTTCTCGCATTCAAACCCACGAAAAACCCCAATTTCCGCGGGATTTCAAATAAGTGTAAATTTTCTCTGCGTCTCTCTTGGCGTTTAGCTCTCTCGTCGCCTATCAATTTTTGATCTTTTTTGGAGTTTTTGAAGGCTGAAAAGGCAATTTAAGACTAAGAAAGAACATTAATATGTTTGATGAGCACTATAGATGAGCAAAATTTTGAACAAAAAAGTTTTGAAAAAATTGAAAAAAAAAAGTTTTCCAGTTCAAAAATCTACGAAAACCGCTGGGAATGATTAGTTGTCATGGCTTTAAATGTTCAATACACCAATTAAAACTTATTTCTCACCTGAAACTACGCAAAAAACCAAGTTTTTACCGGATTTTCAAACTTTGGCACCTAGGCTCCGCCCCTTTTAACATTTTTTTTTGCAATTTTAACATATTTAACAAAATTTTTCTGAAAAATGATCAACTACAATTTTGTTTAGCGTAAAATTTTACATTGAATAAAAACAAAAAATTTTTAAAACTCTGAAAATTTTTTTTTTAATTTAAAAAAAAAATTAGGGTTTTTTGCGGTTTTCAGGTCTTTAACTAGTTATTTGAAAGTTGTGTTAAGATACTTTTTTGTTCAGAAAAAATTCTGCATCGGATGGTATGCAGAATGCTTAAGTTTTGTGAAAAAAAAAGTTTGCTCCTAACTTTTTTTTTCAGAAATTTTCCAGAACCCAAAAAAGACGAAAATTTCCAATCATTTTCTGCTAAAACATCAACTAAACTGGCTATTATAAGTAGAAAAATCATTTTTTCCATACAATTGCGCTCTATTGAACACATCGCGACAATGCTGTCCAGTAGAGCGCATTTCCTGATCGCGATTAAGGTTTGTCGCACTTTTCAGGGCTTAAACTAACTTTTTAAAGGTTGGACTAGGTGACTTTTTTATTCAGAAAAAAATTCTGCATCGGATGGTGAATATAGTGTTCAAACTGTAAAAAAAAAAATTTTCAACATTTTTTTCGAATTTTGAAAAAAATATTTTCTTTTTTTTTACTAATTTTCTAGATTTTTGGAGATTTTTTTTAAACATTGCTTTAATATTGCCTCTAAACCAATAAAATCTGTGTACAATGCTTGGAAAATAATAAGGAAAAATGCACTTTTCAAGCCAAAAACAATAGGAAGAATTTTGGAAAATTGAAATTCGAAATTCAAAATTATTCAACCAAAAGAACAAAAACAAGCAAGCAACAAAATGTGAAATGAAGCGGTTAAAAATCAAATCCCAGAAAACTCGTGTTTGCCCGGCAGAAAAAAAAAGAACGAAAAAGTAAAGAAAAGTTGAGTCAAACTCGAAAAGGAGTGTCTGGAGGGTAAACAGTAAACACACCGAAAAGTGAGAACGATTCATAATTTCCACTCTTCTCTTGTCCCGACAATCTTTGGTTATCCAGGTGGAAATCAGCGACGGAAGATTCTCTTCTCTTCCGAGTGGAAGAATACGATAAACTTCAGGATGAGGGTTGTTGGGAGAGAGAGAGAGAGAGAAAGAGAGAGCGAAAGGCACGCATGTTTTGAAACAAAATAGATCTATCGCACTTTGTCTTGAAAATTGGGAGAAACTTAGGTACGAAAGTTTTGAAATTGAAAAAAAAAAATTTTTTTTGCATCAATTTTTTTTGCCAAAAATGTTTTCCTTTATCAAACTTTCTGAAGATTTGTGTCTTTATGAGTCATCAAAGACGCTGAAAAACTGACAGACAAATAAACAGAATTAGCATTTTATGTTAAAAAAATTTTTGAAATTTTTTTTTTTAATTCCAAAAAAAAATTAAAAAGAATTTTTTTTTTCGAAAAATAATTGATTTATCATGTAGAAAAATATCTGAAAAACCCTAAAAACATCCGAAATTTCCAAAAACCGCTCAAAAACCACTCAAAATTCGAAAAAATCACCAAAAATACAAACTACAGTAACCCGAAAACTTTAAAGGCGCATACCCGAATTCCGAAAGACAAATATAGTCATTTTTTATCGATTTTTGCGTATTTCAAGGCAAACTTTGACAATTTTAGGTTTTTTCAGAAGTAAAAAAACAAGAAAAATGTGCATTGGAAGAAAACAATTCCGATTTTCAAAAAAAAAATTTGGGAAAAAATCTCAAAAAAATTTTTTTTTCCTATTTTTTATGTGATAAAATATGCTTTAAAAGCTCTGAAAAAAAGGTTAAAATCTCAGTAAAACCCTTAAAAATTATCAAAAGTCCCTTAAAAATCCAATAAATCACCAAAAATCAAACTACCGTAACCCGCAAACTTTAAAGGCGCATACCCTAATTTCGAAAGTGGAGAATGGTTGTTTTTATCGATTTTCGCGTTTTTCTAGGTAATTTTTTTGCAATTTTAGGTTTTTTCAGAAGTAAAAAATCAAGAAAAATGTGAATTCGCTAAAATATTCCGGTTTTGAGAAAAAAAAATTGGGAAAAAAAAAACAAAAAAAAAACATTTTTTTTTTCTATTTTTAATGTGATAAAATGAGTTTTAAAAGTCCCAAAAAGTATTGAAACATCAGTAAAACCCTTAAAAATTGTCAAAAATCTTTTAAAAATCCAATAAAACGCCAAAAACACAACTACAGTAACCCCTAAACTTTAAAGGCGCATAGCCGAATTTCGCAGCGTGGAAACTGTGTTTTATCGTTTTTTTTTTTGGCTATTTTTGGGTTGTTTTTGGTTTTTTTTTTAATCTTGGCAAAGTTTTCTTCAAATTCCTTGTATTTTTAAAGAGCAAAACGTTAGGAAAAGTAAAAATTGGTGATTTTGATAGAAATTATGCACATTTTAGCAGATTTTTAAGGAAAAATGCTCAGGAAATTCAAAATATGGTAAATTTTAATTATCCTCCAAGATTCAAGACAAAAAAGATTTATTTTTTGTCAAAAGCAGTTTCAAAAAAAAAGGAGCAAAAACAAAAAAAACATCAGCCCAATGCGGGGCTCGAACCCGCGACAACCAGATTAAGAGTCTGGTGCTCTACCGACTGAGCTAACCGGGCGGCGAGAGCGACTGGGCGCGATGGCATAGATAAGAATGCCGTCGGCGACCAGGAAAACGCAAAGTCAGAGGAACAGACATGGTGAGAATTTTGCGTGGAACAGCTCTCAAGAGCTCGAGCAATATGTTTATAAGTGGCGAACAGATGGCACATACACACACACACACACACACACACACACACAAAGAGCATATGGATTTTGGTTTATCCTCTTTTATTTCAACGGGGCGTGAATGTAAAATGGAAATTAATTTTTACGTGGTTCAACTTATTAAAAACAAAAATTTCTGTTTGTCGGTCTGTTTGTCCGTCTTTTTCGGTCAAAAACCCCTTGAAAAATACACATTTTGCCCTTTTTGCCCTCACAGGAAGCCTAGTGGGTCAAGAGTCAAAATTTAACGCAGAGAGATAGAGAGCGTGCAATAGGAGGAGACGCAGAGAAAGTACATGGGAAAAACGTTCCGTAAACCTCTAAAAAAGAGGGAAAAGAGGAAAAAAAACAAAGAAATAAAGGTTAGGTTGTGCGGGAACAAAAATACGGAAGAAAAGTGGCGGAGAGGTGCAATTGAGATGGAAAAAGCGAAAAAAAGAGAGAGAGAGAGAGAGAGAGACATAGAGACGGAGAGGGAAAATTAGAAAACGGACGGACAGGAGGATGTGATCAATTACGGTTTGCCTTCAGGCTGACAAGTTTGATTCTGGAGGTTATCGCAGGTTTTAGCATTTTTTTTTTGAAATTTTGGTCGGACAGCGGCCGAGTAGAGGCAGGGGTAGGGCAGGGGCTCGGCAAGGGTTCGGCAAGGGTTCGGCAATACTCCGATGGGGCCCAACTACAAAAATCCCCGTAAAAAAAATAGCCTGAAAAGGGTCAGACCACAAAAAATCTTTAAAAAACAGCCCAAAAACGCATTGGAAAAGCTCCGGCCAAACATCGGCAAGGGTCCGGCAGGGGCTCGGCAAGGGTCCGGCAAGGACAGGGCAAAGAGCCGGCAAGAGTCCAATAAGGATCGAAAAACAAAAAAACCATTCAAAAACAGTCCAAAATCACATGAAAAATACCTCGGCAAAACATCGGCAAAGGCTCGGCAAAGATCCGGCAAGAGTTCGGCATAGACGCGGCAAGGACTCGGCAATACGGAAAAACAGTCCGACTGTAAGAAAAACTAGAAAAAGAGCAGCAAGAGATATTGAAAAAACGTCCGAAACCCCATGAGCCAGACTCCGGCAATACATCGGCTAGGGCTCGGCAAAGGTCCGGCAAGGGCTCGGCAAGGATTGAGTTAAAAATCGACAAAGGTGCGGCAATACCCGGGCAAAAGTCGGACAACGAAAAAAACCATTCAAAAACAGTCCAAAATCACATGAAAGAGACCTCGGCAAAACATCGGCAAGGGCTCGGCAAGGGTCCGGCAGGGGTCCGGCAGGGGTCCGGCAGGGGTCTGGCAAAGGGTCGGTAAAGGTTTGGCAAAGGTTCAGTAAGGATTCGGCAAGAAATCGGAAACAAGAAACACTGGAAAAACGTCCAAAACCCCTTGGACAAGACTCCGGCAATACATCGGCAAGGTTCCGGCAGGGGTTCGGCAAGGGTCCGGCAAAGACGCGGCAAGGACTTGCCAATACGGAAAAACAGTCCGACTGCAAGAAAAACTAGAAAATAGGCAGCAAGAGATACTGAAATAAACGTCCAAAACCGCATGAGCATAACTCCGGCAATACATCGGCAAGGATCCGGCAGGGGCTCGGCAGGGACCCGGCAAGGGATAGGCAATAGTAGTGCAAATGGTCAGCAAAGGTTCGATAAGGATTTGGCAAAAATCAGAAACAAGAAACACTGGAAAAACGTCCAAAACCCCTTGGACAAGACTCCGGCAATACATCGGCAAGGGTCCGGCAGGGGTTCGGCAATTAAAAAAAATTATTTTCAACTGTTTTCTACAGATTATGGCAAGAAAATTAAGGCGAAATTGCCGCTTTCCATCCTCATTTTCGAGAAATTTCAAATCGGCAGGACTTCGGCAATACTCCGGCATAGATCCGGCTAGGACTAGACAAAAAAAACAGTCCAGCAGCCAGAGAAATCAGGAAAAACACTGCAAAACACTGAGAAAAAGACCAAGACATGAGCATGAACAAGACACGGCAATACATCGGCTAGGTTCCGGCAAGACTTCGGCAGTAGCTCGGCAAAACTTCGGCAAATGCGGGTTTTGACAATTTTTTTCAAATTTACCTATTTTCTGACAAGAAATCAACCGATTAATCACCAAATTTAGTCCCACTCTGCCAGTTTTCTGGGTTGCCGAACAATTGCCGGATGTTTGCCGAAGTACTGCCGAGGTACTGCCGGTTTCGATTAACTTGAAATTTGTGAACTTTCCAGGGTGAAATTCACCGAAAAACTCGATTTTTTCGTCGAAAAATGCAAAAAACAACGGGAAATCCCCATCGTTGAGCCACCATATGGCTCCGAGAAGATTTGCTAATTCGATTAGTGAGACCAGCAAAAAAAAAAGTGCACACAAAAAGTACGTGTTATTTTGGTGTAAAAGAGTCAAAAAATAGCTCAAAATGTTATGAAATTATCTCCAAGGCTGGTGACTCATTGTCAGATTTTTTTTTGAAATTTTGAGAAAAAATAGAAAAAAATGGGTGAGAAAATGTTCAGTTACATATGTAATTAGTGACAATGATTCATCAATAGGGGTTGACTGACAGACAGATGAACAGACAGACAGATGAACAGACAGGCAGAATGGTCAAAAAATATGAAAAAAAGAAATCCCCCGAGAGACGCAGATGGTTAGGCGAAAAAAACATTTTTTTTTTTTTTGGAAAACATATGTGCCTATATAAAAAAGAAAAAAAAAGCAAAAAACTGCTTCAAAAATTGTCAGAAAACACTAAAAAATCGCGAAAATCACTTAAAATCAAAAAAAAAAACTACCGTAACCCAAAAACTTTAAAGACGCATACCCTATTTTTTTTTTCTAAAAAATGCGATTTTCTCGTTTTTTTTGGGGATATTTGCTATTTTAAGGGTATTTTTTTCTTAAAAAATGTAGGTGCAACGTTTACAACCTCTAAACCCTAAAAACCAGCAAAATTAAAAAATACAGTAACCTTGAAACTTTAAAGGCGCATACCCAAATTTAACATTTGAAAATTGCGGTTTTTCTTGTTTTTAAAGCTATTTTTGGCTATTTGGGTATGTTTTAAGAACCAAAATAAACAATGACATCAAAAAACGATAAAATCTCATCAAGAGACGCAGAGGGAAAGACAAAAAGTTGGGTACAAAATTTTCAAAAAAAAAAAAGAAGATGGATCGTCGACAAAAGATAGAAAAACTCCTGTGCTTTTTAAAAAAAAGAAAAAACATTAAAAAAGCAGGAAAAAAAAAAGAAAAAACGTCGAAAAAGCAAAAAACAAAAAATTTAAATTTATTACAGTAACCCTAAAACATTAAAGGCACATACCCAAACTTTTTGTAAAAATTGGGTTTTTCGGGACTTTTTTGAAGTTTTCGGGCCGTTTTTGGGGTTTTTTTTTGAGTAAAAACAGCGAATTTTTCGATTTTGAATTTATTATTGTAGTTTAGGCACTTTTTTCGAGAAAAAAAAGTAATTTTAGCGATTTTTCGAATTTTTCGCTGTTTTTCTGCATTAAAAAAAATAGTTTTTAGTTAAAATTGGTATAAAACGAAGTAAAAATTGTTTTTCTTCAGTTTGCCACGCGATTTGGGTCTCTGCGCGAAAATTAGAATTTTAGCGAATTTTTCGATTTTTCGCGACTTTTTTTGAATTTTTACGATACCATTGTCTATTTTTGACAGAAAAAAAATACAAAAGAATTAATTTGATAACAATCAGCAATTTCTACCGGAAAACTAGTGTTTTTTGGACGTTTTTGGGTAAAATTCAAATTTTTGTGATTTTTGACGATTTTTTCGATTTTTCAAGAATTTTCTGGTGTTGCTTTCGAGTTAGAAAAAAGAAAAATACAAAAAAATAGGAGTGGCCAACCGTTAAATCCGATAAAAATCGAGTTTTTCGGAGTTTTGCTTTTGAGGGAAAAAATCGATAATTTGGTGATTTTTCGGCAATTTTTTGGGCTTTATGGGTTTAATCTATCGAGTTTTGAATATTTGAATTGCAAAAAAACTGAAAAAAAAACAAAAAATTCAATTCCAAAACGCCAAAATTCCAAAACCAAAAAATTAAAAAATATTACAGTAACCCGAGAAATTTAAAGGCGCATACCCAAATTTTTTTTCGATTTTGTGGAAAAATGCAATTTTTCGACTATTTTGGGGCGTTTTTGGGGCAAAAATAGCAATTCTAAACTGTTTTTTGGCAATTCTTGGCAGTTTTACGCCTGGTTTTGCCGGTTTTTGGGATGTTTTGGGCCGTTTTTGGATTAAAAATAACATTTTTTGGCAATTTTTATTGGAGGGAGGGCGATTTTTTGGGAGGAAAGACGTTTTTCTAGTTCCTAGAAACCAGAAACATTGTCAAACACGTTTTTTCTTATAAGAGAACATTTTGAAGAGACAAACATTGTGCTCAAAATTCGAAAAACATTTCAAAACCGACATAAAACGGATGGCAAAGCCAAATGAAATGTGAAAACGGAGACGAAAACGAAAACGCCACTAAACCCTAGTAGGGTTTACATGAAAAAGGGATTACATGGAAATGGGGGAACGAAAATCAGGCGACGCTGCCTGACCACACTCACACTCGAATGCATTAGACGTATGCGGCTCAGCGTGGCTGGGTGCTCTTTGGAAGAGTCAGAAGAGCCAGAAGCACGAGAATAAGAAGAGGAGAAGGGAAGGGGGGAGAGCTCTCGGAGCACACGACACCCGGATGGGTTGGTCCGGCCGAGAGAGAGACGCAGACAGCGCGACGAAATTTGTAATAATCGCGAGGCAGCGAGCGTCGACGTGGAGACGCAGACGAGCAGAAGGGACGACGGGGAACACGAGCATGCTCTAATACACCCAGTACACCAACCCACCCAACACTCTATTTTCGCGCCTTGTTTTCTATTGCACCACACCACCAACCCACACCAGATGACGGGAAGAATTTGAGGGAGAGAAGGGCAAAGAAAGGCGTGTTAGACTGCTAATTATCGCCTTTCATTTTTCTAGTGCACATGCTGCTAAAATACGTGTTTATTTCTGGCAAAAAGCCAAGAAACATAAGAAAAAACCACCGAATTTTCGATTTTTCCGCCAAAAGCCAATACACCGAAAAAATCAATTTTTCCCCTCAAAATCGTTGAAATTTTTGATTTTTTCGGGGCTATTTAAGCAAAAAAAATTGATAAAATTGAAAAAAACGACCGAAAACAAGCGAAAAAAGCACCGAATTATCGATTTTTCTCACTTAAAGTCATTACACCGAAAAAATCGAATTTCCCACTGAAAATGGCTGAAACCTCCAAATTGTTGTCATATTTTGACTATTTTAATGAAAAAGCAACAGATTCTTACTAAAAATGCAAGAAAAAGGCCTAAAAACCACCAAATTATCGATTTTTTCCATCAAAAGTAAAAAAAAAACGTGAAAAATCGATTTTTCCCGTCAAAATGAATGAAATTGTCAAATTATTTGTGATATTTTTATTATTTTAATGGAAAATCAACAGATTCTTACTAAAAAATGTCAGAAAATCGCCTAAAACCACCGAATTATCGATTTTTTCACCAAAAGTCATTTCACCGAAAAAATCGAATTTCCCCCTGAAAATGGCTGAAAACTCCGAATTTTTTGTGTTGTTTTGATTATTTCAATGACAACTCAATCGATTATTACTGAAAAATACCAGAAAACCACCCTAAAAACAACAGAAAATTCGATTTTTCCAAAAAAACGCCATTTTACCGAAAAAATCGATTCTTCCCCTCATTTGGCGACTGGAAACAATTAAATTTAATACTTAAACGGTGTTTCACCTGAGAATTAATAGACTATCCCAGAAAATTGCCGAAAAATAGTGAAAAACTACCAAATTATCGATTTTTTTCACCAAAAGTCATTACACCGAAAAAATCGAATTACCCCCTGAAAAGGGCTGAAACCTCCAAATTGTTGTCATATTTTGACTATTTTAATGAAAAAGCAACAGATTCTTACTAGAAATGCAAGAAAATCTGCCTAAAAGTACCGAATTATCGATTTTTTCCACCAAAAGTCAAAACACCGAAAAAATCGATTTTTGCCGTATTTGGAGGTTGGAAACGCCGATTTTTACTATTTTTACGTTTGTTGTACCAGAAAACATACAGATTCTCTCAAAAAGTTGCCGAAAAATAGTAAAAAACCATCAAATTATCGACTTTTTCATCAAAAATCAAAATACCGAAATTTTCGATTTCCCCCTCAAAATCGTGGAAATTTTAAATTTTCAAAGGGTTATTTAAACAAAAAATCTTTAAAAAGAAAGGTACATGACCAAAAAACGCGAAAAAAGCCCCCAAAAGCACCGAATTATCGATTTTTTTTTCACCAAAAATCATTACACCGAAAAAATTGATTTTTCTCCGTATTTAACCGATGGAAACTGCAAATTTAAAATTTTTTGTCATTTCGTACTCAAAAACAACAAGATTCTCTTAGAAAATGGCCAAAAATAGTGAAAAACCGGCGAATTATCGATTTTTTCCACCAAAAGTCATTACACCGAAAATTTCGATTTTCCCACGTATTTTCAACTGAAAACATCTAATTTGATGTTTTTAACAGTGTTTGATTTGCAAATATACAGATTCTCCCAAAAAATTGCAAAAAAAATAAAGAAAAAACCATTGAATTATCGATTTTTCCCAAAAAACGTAATTTTATCGAAAAAATCGTTTTTTCGCTCAAAATGGCTAGAACTTCCGAATTTTTTGTGATATTTTGATAATTTCATTGTCAAATCAATAAACTCCGACTAAAAATACCAAAAAATAGCGAAAAACCACCGAATTATCGATATTTCCTCAAAAACGTCATTTTACCGAAAAAATCGATTTTTCACCGTATTAGGAGGCTTCGAATGTCAATTTTTGTGTTTGTTCGTTAATTCACCCTCAAAGCAAACAAATGCAGCCAGAAAATCCCTGAAATTCCAAAAAAAAAATCGAACAATTCGATAAAAATCAATTTTTCGCGTCAAGACCCACTTTTTTCGTTAAAATTGAAAAAATGATGAAAAACTTTGTTATTTGTTTGTCTTGACAACAAAATCAACCAAAATTATTGAAAAAAACACCCTAAACAATCAAAATCCAGAAGAAAAAAAAACGAAAAAATCAATAATACATTTTTTTTTTCAAATTTTCAATGTTCACCGTTTTTATCTATTTTTCCCTCATTTCCGCCAAAAAATTACTTGTTTTTCATGTTGATCATCAATTAACAAGTACTTTTTCCATAATTGTTCAAAAATTTAGCCAAAAAAATAGTCGGAAGTGACAAAAATCGATATTTTGGATTTAAGCAAAATTTTCGATATTTTCAATGATTTTTCGAAGTTTTTAATAATTTTGAAGATCAAAATCAACAAAATTACCCATAAAAAGTTCTAAAAACAGCAAAAATCAAGTTTTCAAAATTTCCTTCGAAAAAATCGATATTTCAAGATTTTTCCGTAAAAGTTAGGGTTTTAAGGTAAATTTTGTTTTTTCGACCTATATTTGTTATTAAAACCTCCCAAAAACAATGAGAATCAACCATAAAACCCCTAAAAATCAAAAAAATCGATGCCGAATATGTGTATGCGCCTTTAAAATTAACGTCTTACTGTAGGAATCATTAAAGATTCAATTTTAGTGATTTTTTTCAACTTTTTACTGGTTTTTTTAAAAGTTTTACAGCACGGGCACTGCAACAGAAGCCAAAACAAAATGAAGTGAAGTGCTCTAGCTCGTTAATTACCCCAATTCACCGGCCTAATGTTGTCGTTCCCATTTTACAGCGAGCCGGCCATTTTTTCGTGTGGAAACATAGAAGCCATCAATCTTTGTAAAATAAAGATAGAAAATGAGCGAAAAAAAAATAGAGAGAAATGAGAGACGCAGAGAAAATGGAGTAACAATATTGAAGGATCAAAAAGTTGAAGAATGGAGTGAACCGAGCCCAAATTCAATTTGTCCATTTTATCCCCTCGGTTGAGCAGCCAAATATGCTTTCTTTGAATACAAATTACATAGAAAAGAGAGCCCCTTTCAAACAAAAAAAAAAAAGATATTTGGGCGGTGAAAACGGAAGAAAACGGGCGGCGAATAGAATATAAAATATGCGACGTTTCTTTTTCACATTTTTCCGATCTTTTTTTGGGACAAAGAAGATGTCACGCAATAGGAAAAATGTGGGGATGCTCCTTAAATGCAAAAAAAAATGTTTTTTTTATAAAAAAAAAAAAATTTCTTTTCAGAAATTTATTTTGAAAAATCAATATATTGACCCATTTTCGACAGCATTTCAATTTTTTGATTTCAAAAGCCCATTAAAGTGCTCGAAAACCACGAAAAATGAAGAAAAACAGTGAAAAACAAAAAATTTCAAAACTACAGTAACCCGCAAACTTTAAAGGCGCAGACCCAAAAAAAAAAATTTTTTTTAATAATATTTTTTCTTTTTTTTACGTTTTTTTCTTAAGATTTTGGCAGTTTCCTGGCAGATTAAAAAGATAAAGGAGCATTAAAAAAACAAGCAAAAAAAAAAAAAAAAAAAAATGAAAAAAAAAAAAAAAAAGAACAGCGAGACAGGATGAGAACGAATGGTCATTCGTCAAGTGGCCATATCCGCCAAAATTTGGACAAAATACAGACGAAAAAAAAAGCTAAACAAACAAACAAATATATGACCGCCACCATTCATCCGGTTGAACACACACAATGAAATTTGAACCACTTGGTGGGGTGCATGCAGCAACTCAAAGTTCAGTTCACAAATGTTTTTATTTTTGTTTTTCTATGCGTTAAATCCACAAAAATTGGTGAAAAACACGAAAAAATTGTGAAAAATGCGAAAAATTTGTGAAAATGTCGAAATTTGTCAGCTACAGTAACCCTGAAACTTTAAAGGCGCATACCAAAATTTGTTTTGGAAATTTTGGACATTTGGCGGTTTTTGATGGCTTTTCTTGGTTTTTTTTGTTGTTGGATTTATACATTTTTTAGAAACTTAAACAATAAAACGGAAAATATTGATTTTTTAGGCAATCTAGATTTTTTTTCTCGAAAATTCGATAATTGACTTTAGGGATGATTTTTGTTGTTTTTCTTGTTTTTTTTTGAATTTTTGAATAAGTTTTATAAATTTTAGAGATACCTAAATTATCAAAATAAGTAAAACAAATGTCAAAAATGGCAAAATTGAAAAAAGAATTTCAAAATTTCAAAAAAAATGCAAAATGAAAATTTGTTCAACTTGCGAAGCAGGCTTTGTTGGAAGTTTAATTTTTCAGTGCCAGTCACTGTGAAAGTGTGCTAAAAACCATACAAATATAGATAAAAATCGTCGAAATATGTGGCCCACAGACAAAAATTGTAAACTACAGTAACTTGAAAACTTTAAAGGCACATACCCTAATTTCATTCCTGAAAATTCGAAATTTTACTGTTTTTTAGACATTTTGGGTGGATTTTGCTTGTTTTCTTAGCATTCTGTCCCGAATTTGCTGAAAAGATGGCTAAAAAATGAAAAAAATTCCAAATTTTCAAAAAATTTAAAAAATTAATAAATTGTTCACTTGCAAAGCAGGCTTATCTTGAAATGCGAAATTCTAACTCTAGTTACATCAAAAAGGGTTTAAAAAATTATACAAAAATAGCTCAAAATGGCCGAGAAATACGGTCCACAAACCAAAATTGTAAAATACAGTAACCCTGGAAGTTTAAAGGCGCATACCCAAATTTCATAGTGGAAAACAAATTTGTTTCGTTTTTTGTGCTTTTTTCATGGATTTTTCATGTTTTTTGAACTTTTTTTGTGGTTTTTCTTGAACTTTTGATAAAAATTTAGGTGTTTTGAAGAAAAATTACAAAAAAAAAATGAAAAGCCAAAATTCAAAATCTGGCGAAAAGTCGATATTTTGCGAGAACTAAACGTTAGAATGTTTAATTTACTTGATTTCAAATTTTTTAAAATTAAAACCAACAAGAATTAACAATAAAAACCCAGAAAAACCAAAAAATAAGTATAGCAAGACAAATTTTTCAAAAAAATATTCCAAAAAAAAAAAAATGTTTTTTTTGCCACTAAAATCCGGATAAACGGCATTCTAGCCCCTACCACTTGTACTAGTTCAGTTAACTGCCAAAAGACCCACACAGGAAAGCAGACAACCGTAGTACAGACTGGATATCCTATCCGCCCTAGGATCCGGCCCTCATCGCGCACATATCAGTTGTTTTTTTTTCTCTGTTTCTTCCGTTGGTTTCCGCGCGCTAGAAACCGAACGGTGGTTTGGTTTGCAATGTTGCGCAAACCGGACCGGTGCGCGAACATTCGAGTGGTCACTCTCAGAAACTGAGAAGAGGGGGGCTATAGTGGCAGAGGCGGCGGTGTGAAAGTTTTGATTTATTTACGAGTTATATTCAAAGGGATTAGTGAATAATCAATTAGAATTTTTCATATTGCTTCTTAATATCTTATAAGCTTTTACGGAAGTTGTAAAATTTTTGAATTTTCAAAAATTTTCCAAAAAAAATCCTTAAAAATCGAATTTTCCTGCCTTAAAATCCAATTATTTGCTTTTTCTTAAGTCTATAAACCCCGAATTTTCCATTAAAGCGCCAAAAATCGTTAGAAGCTCCTGTTTTCCCAAATTAAAGTTGGGTATGCGCCTTTAAACTTTCAGGGTTACTGTATTGTTCGAAACTTTATTTCTGGGGGTAAAAAACGTCGGATTTTGGTTATTTTTAGGTGTATAAAACGCAAAACTTCTAGAAAATTTCCAGAAAACTAAGAAAAAGAAAGTTCTAAGAAAAAAAAATTGGTTATGTGCCTTTAAAGTTTCTGGGTTACTGTAACTACCAATTTTAGCGATTTGCTTTGGGAAAAGTGAGAATTTTTTCCATGTTTAATAAAAAATAAGTTTTCTTTGCGCACAGCCCAGAAAATAAACATGAACTTTTCAACAAAAAAAATCCAATTTTTTTTTTGCAGAATTAAATTTTTTTTTTTTTGCAAAATAATTTTTTTTCGATGTTTTTTCTCTCAAAATGTTGAATTTAGTATCAGAAAAACATGAAAAAGCATAAAAAACACCCCAAAAGTGTCTATAAACTGAAAAAATACAGAAAAATGCAAGAATTGCACTTTTTCCCCCAAAAATATTTGGGTATGCGCCTTTAAATTTCACGGGTTACTGTAGTTTAACACTTTTGTAGGTTTTGACGGTTTTAGGTGATTTTTTATAGTTATTTGGGGTTTTTCGGGGTGAGAAAGACAATGATATATGTAGTGAATGGTCAATTTTTAATTTATGAAAATATTAGAAAAATATTTTTTTTTTTTGAAAAATTCAAAAAAATAATTTTTTTGGTCAACTGAAACAAAAAGCAATTTCAGGTGCGTAAAGAACAACAAAATTTAGAAAAAACCAAAAAATTTGAAGAAAGAATACGAAAAAAACACTAAAACTCCGATCTACAGTATCTCGAAAATTTAAAGGCGCATACCAGGTTTTAAAATTGAAATTTTCGAATTTTTTGGAATTTTCATGGGAATTTAATTTCAAAACTCATAAATTCAACGTAAATTTCAAGTTTAACATGCCAAAACCCCTTAAATTCCAGAAAAAGTTAAAAAAATACAGTAACCCAAAAACTTAAAGGCGCATACCCAAATTTTATCGAGAAAATCGTGAATTTTCAGCATTTTATGATGAAAAACGTAAAAACGAGTAAACACAAGCCAAAACAATACATATCATATCCATTTCTAGGTTGACAGGAAAACTGAAAAATGATACTTTTCACTGGATCACGTGAAAAAATAGTGTGTGAACCACAGACACCAGGAAGACAATGTTTGCATTCAATTCATCACTCTTCCAGAAAAAGACGGACCCTTTCTTCTTCTGGATAAAAGAGGAAAAGGGGGAGAAAAGAAGAAAAAGCTGGTAAAATGATCCACTGGGAAGAAGAATTGGCGGCGGCGCCGCCAATTTTTCATTTTTGCCATTTCGAGTGCTGACAGCCGGCAAAAAAGCGGAAAATAGAAGAGGAAGAAGACAGAATCAGAGTGTCTACTTCTCGAAAGAAAAAGCGTCACGTCCACCAAAAAAAAAAAAAGAAAGATGCATCCACCCATTCATATAATAATTGGATGGATGGATGGATGAATGAATGAAGCGGTTGGAAGAAAAGAAGAGGAAGAAATAGAAGAGTGGACAGGTCCGTGTCTAATTGCGACGCGCGGATATTAGAAAACGAGGCGCGACGCAACGCGACGCGACGCGATGCGCGTCGCCCGCGCATCGACCGCGCGCGGAAGACGAGTGCAAATAATGTTGCCCCCACCCCTTGGGGACTGATAGCTGAAAATTCTGATTGAAATTCTGCTCAAAATTCCACTTTTACAGCGAAAAAAATCAAAAATATCGATTTTTTCGATTTTTCACCGAAAATTCTTGCTTTTCTTTCGCAATTACGGTGTAATCATCGTTTTCAAACGATTTTATGACAAAAAAAATGATGTATAATACAAAAAAAAAACGGTGAAAAACCAGCAAAAAAATCGATTTTGCGCGATTTTTGAAATACCGTTATTTTTGCCGATTAATCGATATTTTAACATGAAAAATTATGAAAAAACTCATTTTTAACTTAATTTTTTTTATTTTCACACAAAAAACCGCGGAAAAATGAGTTTTTACAAAACATTTTGGATTTTGAATGAAAAGCAAAAAAAAAAACAAAAATTACAAGGTTACTGTAGGTTTAAAGGCGCATGACGGAATTTTTTTTTGCAATTATTTTAATATTTAGTGGATTTCGACGTAAAAGAAATTAAAACTTGCTTTTTTGCATTGAAAAAGCTAAAAAAATGGAAAAAAAATCATCAAAAAAGTGTAAAAATACCCAGAAATGTGAAAAAACATGAAAATTAGATTACTGTAGGTTTAAAGGCGCATAACGGAACTTTTTTTTCAAAAATTTTTATTTTTGTAAAATTTCAGCAAAAAAATTTAAAATTGTGTTTTTTTGCAATGAAAAAAGCTAAAAAATGATCAAAAATTATCAAAAAAGTGTTAAAATTCCCAGAAATGTGAAAAAATGTGAAAATTAGATTACTGTAGGTTTAAAGGCGCATGACGGAACTTTTTTTGCAAACATTTTTATTTTTGTAAAATTTCGGCAAAAAAATTTAAAATTTTGTTTTTTGCAATGAAAAAAGCTAAAAAATGATTAAAAAATTATCAAAAAAGTGTTAAAATTCCCAGAAATGTGAAAAAATGTGAAAATTAGATTACTGTAGGTTTAAAGGCGCATGACGGAACTTTTTTTTTCAAAAATTTTTATTTTTGTAAAATTTCAGCAAAAAAATTTAAAATTTTGTTTTTTTGCAATGAAAAAAGCTAAAAAATGATCAGAAATTATCAAAAAAGTGTTAAAATTCCCAGAAATGTGAAAAAATGTGAAAATTAGATTACTGTAGGTTTAAAGGCGCATGACGGAACTTTTTTTGCAAACATTTTTATTTTTGTAAAATTTCGGCAAAAAAATTTAAAATTTTTTTTTTGCAATGAAAAAAGCTAAAAAATGATTAAAAAATTATCAAAAAAGTGTTAAAATTCCCAGAAATGTGAAAAAATGTGAAAATTAGATTACTGTAGGTTTAAAGGCGCATGACGGATTTTTTTTTTTCGAAAATTTTAATGTTTTGTGGATTTTGCAAACAAAAGCATTTAAATGCTAGCTTTGCATTTAAACACCTTAAAAATGTGGAAAATCATTCAAAAAAAAAATTCATCAAAAACCAAAAAATTGGGTTACTGTACCTTTAAAGGAACATGACGAAAAAAAATTTTCATTTTCAGTTATTTTTGTTTTTTTCCCCAAATGTTTGGATTTTTTTTGCTCATTTCCGCCCATTTCCAGATGTTTAACAATACAGTTTACATAAAAACTGCCCGAAAATCATGAAATTCCTTTCCGAAAGCTACTGTACCTTTAAAGGCACATGACTCAATTTTTTTTTTCATTATTTTTGCTCTTTTTCAATAATTTCGCTATTATAGCTAAAAACGACTAAAATCTTTAATTTTTGGGATATTTTTTATTGCTATTGCTATCGAGCGGCAATTGAACAGTACAAGCGTATCCAGTCAATTAACCAAAAAAAATGGTTTAAAAAACTGAAGAGGGAAAATATGGAAAAGAAAGTGTTAATTGCCGTACGTAATACGCGTTTATTAGGGGGAAACCAGCGAATAATAAGGGAAAGCGAAAAAAACCGCATAAAGAATCAAAAATCATACTGCTTGAATTTTGCACTTTTAAGTTTCAAATAATGGATTTTCCAATTGTTTTTCATATTTTTCATTTAATTTCAATTTATTTACAACCAATTCACCCTTCTAACCAAAATTCACTTAAAATTCCCCTTAATTTCATTTCGCGGCGAAATATCGCTGCTTGGTGGCCTAGTTTTGCGGGGCCGTGCAAAACCTCGGCCCTGGTCACGTGGGGATTTACGGCGAACCGTCCGGCGCTTTTTAGTCGCGTTTTTTTTTAAATTTTTGGGGGTTTTTTGTCTTTTTTGCTGAAAAATTGTTTTAAAATAAAACAGCGTCTCAAGTTAATGTGATAATTACATTAAAATCGTTATTTATTTATTTATTCAAAAAAATGATGACACAAAAAATTTAAAAATTAAATAAATATCGATTTTTTCAGCGCTTCCAATGATGCATACAAGTGGTGGCAGCGGCTACAATTGGTATTCGACCAGTGAGTTTTTGAGAAGCGCTGAAAAAACAACTTTTTATTACAGACAGTCTAAAACGCTACCACGCGAAAAACGACCGGCCCACACAATATTCCGACGAGGGTCGCGTACCCCTGGGCAGCGCCAGTGACGCTGAAAACCTGCAAATGCGACACAAAATGCTCGAAAGTGTGGGCGAGGAGACGCTCGAGCTCTGGGAGAGCTATCGCAAAGAGATGCGAGAGAAGAGCCTTTTGGCGCAGCACCAATTGGGTCTACCAGTCGAAGAGCCCTCTGAAAATTTACGCACCTACCCCACGAAACGTCACAATTTCGAAGAATTCGAGGCGGAAATGGGGGCGAATAGTGACACGTCAACTGCGAATGCGAAAACTGGCCAGTTTGGCGCTTATGATCGGAGCAAATACGTGCTGAATCGAAAAGTGAATCCACTACCAGTGTCGACGTCTTCAACAACTTCTACTTGCGCTTCGGCGCGGACGCCGGAGCCAATTTCAGGGATTTCGCCACGGGTAAGTTTTACTGTCCTTTGATCACGTGGTGTGACTTGTAAGGGTTAAAAAAGGCGCTACTTCTATCAAAAAATTGATAAAATTTGATTCAGAGAGTTCGCCGTTCGCTAAATTAGAAAAATTCTGTTAAAACGCAGATTTTCCTGACAATTTGAAAGGGGGTATTCACAGAAAAAAGCAAAAATTTGAAAAAAAAAAACTTGAAAAATACTCCAATTAGCCTAAAACTTTTCGAAATAATGTCAACGGACATAAATTTCAAATGTATCTCTTCTGATATTACCTGTATAACCCTATTATCCACATTCGCCCCACATTTACCAATCTATGTCATTAATTTTATAACTATCTCCATTTTTTTTTTCTTCAGCAGTACATGCCATATTTTCTTTTGTTTCATTTCGAAACTCATTTGATTTTCATCTTCTTTCCACGTACTTCACAGTCGTAATAAAATAAATAAATAAATAAAAAAAATAGTCCAGACAATTTAGAACAGAAATATCGATTTTTCTAAACAAAAAAAAAATTAAAAATCGATTTTTCTCTGAGCATGTCATGCTCGGGAGTATTTTTGACATTATTTCCCAAAGTTTCAGGCCAATTTCCTTGTTTTCCCCAATTTTTTGAATGACCCCATAAGGAAAGTCCTCAAAAATTGACCAAAACTCAAGTTTTGACCAATTTCAGAGATAATTTTTGGTTAAATTTCCATTTTACCCACAGAAACGTGCTGAAAATCACAATAGATTGAGGATTTTCCTGGAAATTTCATGAAAAAATCAGAAAATGTCGAAAAAATGGCCAAAAACTTCAATTTTGGTTTATTTTTCTCGCTAAAATCTCGAAAAACGCTGAAAATTGCTGGAAACGACGTTAAAATCGAAGAGAAAACTAAACTTTTCTCTTTAAAAAAACTACATTTTCGAACAAAAATACTGATTTTTCGGGAAATTCCATGAAAAAATCAGAAATTCTAAAAAAAAAAACCTCAATTTCTGAGCCATTTTAATGACAATTATTGCTAAAATCTTTGTTTTATTCTTAAAAATTTTAAAATAAAGGATAATTGCTGCAAAAATCCACAAAAAACATGCGCG
Organism: Caenorhabditis japonica; assembly: GCA_963572235.1. Classification (NCBI taxonomy): domain Eukaryota; kingdom Metazoa; phylum Nematoda; class Chromadorea; order Rhabditida; family Rhabditidae; genus Caenorhabditis; species Caenorhabditis japonica. The sequence continues at coordinate 4,443,865 of OY754342.1, forward strand.
TTTTCCTTCAAATTTCATGAAAAATTCCCGAAATCTTGTAAAATTTTGAAAATTTAGTAAAAAATATAATTTTCTAGCCAGGAAAGCAATACATATTAACCCACAATCAGAAAACAAATTTTCCGGGAAATTTCATGAAAAATCCAGAAAATAGCCAGAAAACCTCACTTTTTGCCACATTTTGACGACAATTTTTCCTCAAAAACTCGAAAAACGCTGAAAATTCATTAAAAATCAAGTAAAAACCACAATTTTCTTTTCAAAAACACTTCATCCTCTCGAAAAAATACGGATTTTTATTCGAAATCCAGAAAATATTGAAAAATTGCCAAAAAAACACTCAATTTTTGCCTCTAATTGCTTTCAAAATTTAGAAAAAATCACGATTTTCCTCCTAATTATTCCTCAAAAATCGTCTTGAAATTTTCTGAAATTGCTGAAAAATCTCCATAATTTCCACTTTTCCCAGAAAAACGTGCTGAAAATCACAATTGATTGATGATTTTCGTGGAAATTCCATGATAAAATCAGGAAATGCCGAAAAAATGACCAAAAACCCTCATTTTTTGACCCATTTTAATGACAATTTTTGCTCAAATTCGCGTTTTATTCCTGAAATTGCCTTTAAACGCTGGAAATCGCTGGAAATATAATAAAAATCGAGGAAAACCAACAATTTCCTGATTAGAAAGTTATTTAATTAAAAACATACCGATTTTTCTGGAAATTCCATGAAAAAATCAGAAATTCTCGAAAAAATGGGCGAAAAACTCAATTTTCGAGTAATTTTATCCACGAAAACGCTGAAAACTCATTAAAAATCGAGTAAAATCCACAATTTTCTTTCAAAAAACAATTAACCGTCAGGAAAAATACGAATTTTTCATTCGAAATACAGAAAATATGGAAACAAAAAGGACAAAAATCTCAATTTTAGGTGACACTTGCTGAAATTTAGAAAAAAAAATACTGATTTTCCTGGAAATTCCGTGAGATTCTCAAAAAAATATCTAAAAACCCCAAACAAATAATCGCTAAAAATCCATAAAAAAACTTGCGGTTCTCGAAAAATGCTGAAAATCCAGTAAAAACCATAATTTTCTAGCCAGGAAAGCAATACATATTCAATCAGAAATACTGATTTTCCGGGAAATTTCATGAAAAATCCAGAAAACCTCACTTTTTGACACATTTTGACGACAAATTTTCCTCGAAAACTCGAAAAACGTTGAAAATTCATTAAAAATCGAGTAAAATTCAAATTTTTCTTTTCAAAAAACACTTCATATTCTCGAAAAATACGGGTTTTAATTCGAAATCCAGAAAATTTCGAAAAATTGCACAAAATTCTCAATTTTAGGTGTCACTTGCTGAAAATTTAGAAAAAAAATCATGATTTTCCTCCTAATTATTCCTCAAAAATCGTCTTGAAATTTTTTGGAAGCGCTGAAAAAATTCCCATAATTTCCATTTTTCCCAGAAAAACGTGCTGAAAATCACAATTGATTGATGATTTTCGTGGAAATTTCATGAAAAAATCAGGAAATGCCGAAAAAATGACCAAAAACCTCAATTTTTGACCCATTTCAATGAAATTTTTTGCTAAAATTCGCGTTTCATCCCTGGAATTGCCTTAAAAATGCTGAAAATCGCTGGAAATATAATAAAAATCGAGGAAAACCAACAATTTCCTGATTAGAAAGCCGTTATTTAGTTAAAAACATAAGGATTTCCTGGAAATTCCATGAAAAAATCTTAAATTCTCGAAAAAAAATGGGCGAAAAACTCAATTTTCGAATAATTTTATCCACAAAAACGCTGAAAATTCGGTGAAAAATCGATTTTCTTAAAAAAAAACCAATAATATTCAATCAAGAATACGTATTTTCCTGGAAATTCCATGGAAAGCTCAGAAATTCTCCAAAAAAATATCCAAAAAACCCAATTTTCAGCACATGTTAACGGAAATTTTTGCTAAAATGTGTGTCTTATTATATTCGTAACATTTTGGAAAAAACATGCGGGTTTTCCTAAAAAATTTCATGAAAAATTCCCAAAATCTTGTAAAATTCTGAAAATCCAGTAACAACCATAATTTACTAGCCAGATAAACCAATACATATTTAATTAGAAATACATATTTTCCGGGAAATTTAATAAAAAATCCAGAAAATAGCCAGAGAACCTCAATTTTTGACACATTTTGATGGCAATTTTTCCTCGAAAACTCGAAAAACGCTGAAAATTCATCAAAAATCGAGTAAAATTTACAATTTTCTTTTCAAAAACACTTCATCCTCTCGAAAAAAATACGGATTTTTCAGTCGAAATTCAATAAATTCCGGAAAAATTGCACAAAAATTTCAATTTTAGGTGCCACTTGCTGAAATTTAGAAAAAAATCATGATTTTCCTCCTAATTATTCCTCAAAAATCGTCCTAAAATTTTCTGGAATCGCTGAAAAAATTCCCATAATTTCCATTTTGTTACCAGAAAAACGTGCTGAAAATCACAATTGATTGATGATTTTCGTGGAAATTCCATGAAAAATCAGGAAATATCAAAAAAAAATTTTGTTTCAAAACTCGTTAAAATCTCAAAAAATGCTGAAAATCTAGTAAAAATACATGGAACACCACCATTATCGTTTCGAAACACCTTAATTCTATTGAAAAATGCACATTTTCTAGGCGATATAATGGAAAATCCCGAAAAAATAACCAAATACCATCAATTTTTTACCCATTTTAATGACAATATTTTCTAAAATGTTTCTTCTATCCTTAAATTTTGATTTAAAAATCCCCGAAAAAATAGCCAAAAAGGTTAATTTTTGGTATTTAAGTTGGACAGTTTTTTTTTTCATATTTTGTTCCAGTCGAATGCCTGCTCGAAAAATTGACCTCACGTAAATATTCGGCTGTGGGACGTTTCGAAACTTTTTTGAATTTTTGCGGCATACTAGTGGATTCAAATTCCCAAAAAAATAAAAATAACTGATAAAAACGAAAAATAATTACCAAATGCCTGCGTGTTGTGGTGTCAATTGGCGAAAATTCATACGAAAAAATGCAGAAAAGTTTCGAAACGTTCCAGAGCCAAATATTCTATAGCCATTTTCACCCGCTAATAGCCCTATTACCTTTTCGAGCTGTACGCACAGTTCTATTCCGCATTAGCACCCTCCCCAAAAATACCCTGACATGCTTCCAGCCCGCCGAAAAACCGCTGCTCACGCCGGCGACGAGCAGCACCAAATCTCCGCCACAGACTGACGCAACGACATCTTCAACACCGTCATCGCCGATTCGAGAGTGTACACTGAACAAGTACGGACACTGTTTGGATCCGGCCGCGTGCGAGTTTGCTCACAATGGAGCGCTTTTGAAGGATGAGAAGTGAGTTTTTTTTCGTGTAAAACACCAATTTTTGAACTCTAGGCAATTTTGATGATAAAAGTTACCATAATTTTCATTTTAAAAAATATTTTTCAGAAAATCCATCTCCCCCATCACGTGGCAACGTAAATTGCCGACCACGCCCATTTGTCCGGTATGTTATTTTTGCTCTTTATTTTAATTTTTTCTCAAATTTTCAAAAAAAAAAGAAATTTCCAGGGCTACCCAACATTGTCCTGCTGGAACGTTTTGTGCCATCTCCGCCACGTGGCATACCCCTCTGACAATTTGTAACCATATTTTTGTTGGCAGAAATCTAAATTTACATCATCAAAAAGCGCGCGCGGGCTCATTTTCCACATCAAGATTCTCTTGTATATACACTTTTTTTTCATAGTTTTTTTCTTCCTTTTCTTGTATCGTAAAAAACTAAAAAATTTATTATTTGAAAAAAAAAAAACAAAACAAAAAAAAAGGGAAAAAAATCAATAAATATCAGTTCTCTGCCACATCAAATTCAGCTCCTCAGAGGCCGCCGCCGCCGCCATTTTGTGCTCTTCTAAAAAGGGAAAAATGCTCGGGGAAAAATGGGGAACAAGCCCCGCCCCCTTTTGCAAGTCTGGGCGGGGCTTGTTCCTCTTAAAAAAAAAAAAAAAAAAATCAAAAAACCAACTTTTAAATTTCCTCGACACCTTTTTCATCGACGATTTCTTCACCATCTTCTTTTCCTCCTCCTCCTCCACCACCATCCTCGCCACGTCACCCTCGCCAAACTCCGCCCCCACCAACGAAGTTTGCTCCAGAAAAACGCGCTTAACAATCTGCGGATCACTCCGCTCCACAGTGCTCAACTGCAGCTCGTGCACCTTAAAACTTGTCCAGCTTTCCGCCCGCTGCACCGGCTCAGTACGATAGAGCGCACTTGTCGGCACGCGTTTCACACGTTCCTGGCGTGCCTTCACATACGTCACAGGCTGCCGACGCGTCTCAATAATGCGATACTTGACGGCCACGTGTTTGCCAAATGCGAGCGTGAACGTGACAGTTTGCCAGCGTGGAAGCATCTTTTTGGCCACCTGCGCCACGTCGGGGCTCATCATTAGGTGCACGTCTTCGGAAACGTCGTCAAATGTGGAGAGCTGCAAAGGGTGAAATGAGTGATGAAAAATTAACAAAAATTGGGGTCTCGTCACGAATTTTCCTACGGTACATTTAAAGGCACATATACATAAATTTTTTCCGAACAATCGTGGCGGGGGGGGGGGGGGGGGGGGTACGACAGAATAGAAATAGGCGAAATAGAAATGCTACAAAATAGAATTGCTACAAAAAAGAACTGGAAAAAATAGAACGGCTACAAAATAGAAATGAACGGAATAGAACAGCGCGAAATAGAAATGTGACAAAATAGAAATGAGCGAAATAGAAATCGGTGCGATGGAGCGCGTTTGCATTATTCTTCGAATTTTCCGATTATTATAGGATTTTTCAGTAATTTTCAGATATTTTACGCACTTAACAACAGCGAAAATGAAGAAAGGTATAAAATCAATGCAGTTTCAGAAAAAAAAAATGGAAAATCGGCGAAAAACTGAGCAATTGAAAAAATAATGCAAACGCGCTCCATCGCCAAAATTTGTTCTATTTTGTAGCATTTCTATTTCGCCTATTTCTATTCTGTCGTACCCCCTCGTGGCGAGACCCATCAGAAAAAAGTGGGGCAAAAAATGTGAGCCAAAATCATTGTCGCTCAATTTTTTTTTGGCTCTCGGACATTTCGAAATTTTTCTGCATTTTGTCGTCGCCGTGTTTGCACACAATCATTTTATTTCAAAGATTTCTATGGAATCGTCTTTTAAAATGTTTTAAAAATGATCGTGTGCAAACACCGCGACGACAAAATGCAGAAACATTTTCGAAACGTCCGAGAACCGATTTTTTGGCACAGGGTCTCGCCACGAAAGCCGCTTAAAATGGTATGATGCTAATTCAAAGGCGCATACAAATATTTCCCCCCCCCCCCGTATTTTAGTGACAAGACCTTAGGAAAAAAAAATTTTTCTCACAGGGTCTCGCCACGAAAATCCTTAAAATGGTATGACTCTAATTTAAAGGCGCATGCAATTTATTATTTTTTATTAATCAATTATCATATTTTCGTGGCAAGACCGTGTGGAAAACAGTGGAAATTTATTTTCTATTTTCTATTTTTGTTGGGTCTCGCCACGATTTTAAGCTCCTGAAATTACGGTAAAATTAAAGGTGCATACAGTTATAATCACTTGAATTATCGAGACCCCACGAAAAAGGGGGAACGTGTTGCAACGCAGGAACGAAAAGGGGGGGGGGGGGGGGAAATGGGCACAGTTGTTTGCAAAAGTGCCGCACGGTTTTTTTCTGCATTTTTGGAGAATGAGCAATAGTGTTTTTTTCTGTTTTTTTTGCCTGAAATTAGTTTTTTGGGTATTTATTATCCATTCGCGACAAATGCAGGTGCGCTCCATTGAACTTCGTACTTTGCGATTTTCATTTTCGTCACCAAATTATTTTTCCTCTTTTTCTTCGATTTCTTGCTAAAATTCTCCGTTTTCCTTGATATTTATTTGTTAAAATGACTGATAACAAACAAACAGTAATATTTTGTGAAAAATTTCCGAATTATGCCCAATTTGAGTTAAAATTCGGCAATTTTCGAAATTACCGCTGCTTTAAAAATTCTTAAATAATTTATTTGGAAAGCTTTTAGTTCAAATGATTTTATGACGATGTATTTCAATGTATTCTTTTTTTAGCGCCTATTTTAATGCGAAATCACCCGAATTTTCGCGAAAAATATTAATTTTCACTAAAATCAATAATTTTGTGGACCTCTCGCAGCTTTTCCGCTCCTTTTCTTTTTTAATCGTTTCTATTTTGTCTCCGCATTCCAAATACCCAAAAAAAAAACTAATTTCAGGCAAAAAAAGCAGAAAAAAACACTATTTCTCATTCTCCAAAAATGCAGAAAAAACAGTGCGGCACTTTTGCAGACAAACTGTGCCCATTTTCCCCCCTTTACGTTCCTGCGTTTCAACACTTTCCCCCCTGTTCGTGGGGTCTCGTATTTTCGTTAAAATTTAAATTGTAAATTCATTTTTTAAAAATACATGCGCCTTGAAAAAAAGGCGAATGGAATTTATTATTCGTTTTTATCATTAACTATCGCATTTTCGTGTTAAGACCCATCAGAATATTTCAAAAACAAAATCCAATTTTGCAGGGTCTCACCACGAAAACCCAAGATTCATTAAAAAAAATTCATGCGCCTTTAAAAATTTTGTAGCTGTAAATTTAAAGGCGCATGTAATCACCTTTTTTATGGGGTTATTCACAAAACCGGAAAAAAAGGAAGAAAACGGAAAAAAACTTCGGGAAAAATCGGAGAATGCTCCGATTGACCTGAAATTTCGGGAAAAATCGGAAAAAATTCTCCTGTACACGCTCAAAAAATTTTGGACCAAAATATCGATTTTAAAAATTATCGATTTTTTTCTGAAAATTTTTAAAATCGATATTTCGGTCCCAAATTTTGTGAGCGTGTGCATGATAATTTTTTCCAATTTTTCACAAAATTTCAGGTCGATCGGAGCATTCTCCGATTTTTCCCGAAGTTTTTTCCGTTTTCTTCCTTTTTTTCCGGTTTTGTGAATAACCCCATTACAATTATTGAATTTCCGTGGCATGACCCTTCCAAAAAAGGTGTTTAAAAAAAATTAAAGGCGCATGCAATTATTAATTTTATTATTTTTAGCTACCGTAATTTTGTGACAAAACCCTTCCCAAGAAAGGTCTCGCCACGAATTAATATTCAATTATTATTATTTTTTTTTTATATCGCGTTTTCTTGAAAAGACCCCATCCAAAAAAAAAACCCACATTAGCAGTCTGCGGATCGGGTCGAGCCACGAATCGAACAAAGTACATTGGAGAAGTGTAGATGAGCACATTCTTCGATTTGCACAACACATTGGCGGCCAAGTAACGCGCGCAAAACGTCGGCGCATCCAGGCTTACAAGGAGTGCAGAGTGGCCAGATAGTTTCTGGAAATTTATGGGGGTCTTAGAGCGAATATAGAGTAGAGCAGTGTGCTTCACCGATCAAAAATTCACCGATTAATGGTTTTTTCGATTAATAATCGGTGAATTAGTCGATTAATTTTCACCGGTTTTAGTCGATTAATTAGTCGATTAAAAAAATTTTAGTCGATTAATGGTCGATTAATTTAATCGGAAATTAGTCGATTAATCGCGATTAAATTAATCGACGAAACATATCGCTAAACAACACGCGATTCGTAATTTCGGAGCGTCGATATGGTTTTTTCAAATTAAAGAATTCAAATGATAGCGATCGCGGACCCGTGATTTGTCGGTACAAGAAACTATGTATAGCCGGTCGCGTTCGCCAAGAGGGCAGCTACCAGACAGCTACCTAGCAGCTATTTGGCGGCTATAAGGCGGCTATATGGCGGCTATATGGCGGCTATAAGGCGGCTATTTGGCGGCTATTTGGCGGCTATTTGGCGGCTATTTGGCGGCTATTTGGCGGCTATTTGGCGGCTATTTGGCGGCTATTTGGCGGCTATTTGGCGGCTGTGTGGCAGCTCTTTGGCAGCTGTGTGGCGGCTCTTTGGCAGCTGTGTGGCGGCTCTTTGGCAGCTGTGTGGCGGCTATGTGTCGGCTATAGAACTGCCCGGAATAGAACTGGCCGGAATAGAACTGCCCGGAATAGAACTGTCCGGAATAGAACTGCCCAGAATAGAACTGCCCAGAATAGAACTGCCCAGAATAGAACTGTCCGGAATAGAACTGCCCGGAATAGAACTGTCCGGAATAGAACTGTTCGGAATAGAACTGTCCGGAATAGAACTGTCCGGAATAGAACTGCCCGGAATAGAACTGTCCGGAATAGAACTGCCCAGAATAGAACTGTCCGGAATAGAACTGTCCGGAATAGAACTGCCCGGAATAGAACTGTCCGGAATAGAACTGCCCGGAATAGAACTGCTCGGAATAGAACTGCTCGGAATAGAACTGCTCGGAATAGAACTGCTCGGAATAGAACTGCTCGGAATAGAACTGCTCGGAATAGAACTGCCCGGAATAGAACCGGCTCTGTATCGGTACAGCTCCTTTAATCGACGATTAATCGGCGACTAATTCACCGATTAATTAATCGACTAACAAGGGAATGGTCCAAACTTAACTTGGCGTTTCGAAATAAAACCTATATATATATATATAGGGTGAAAGAGCACTTCATGGGGAGCTCAAATCACTTTTCAATTTTTGCAATAAACCATTCGAAGCCGAGCAAATGAGCTCCAAAGTTTTAATTTTCACGTGCGAATTTATCACCGCAGTTGCGAGTCATTTTCAACAGAGGCCTGGTGGCCGAGTGGTTGGTGCAAGAGAATAGTAAATGGAGGATGCGGGTTCAATCCCTCGCGCTAAAAAATTTTTGTATTTTGATTTTTTCGTTCACTTTTCCAGGTCCTAGAACTTTTTTAAACCATATTTTTTCGCATTGCCAACTTCTTTTCAACGTATGGTGACGATTGTATGTTTGTGTTTTGTTTTGTTTTTATTTCGTTTTAACTGGAGATGACACTTCATGTGGCAAGTGATTTATCGTTATTATCCAAGAAGTTTTTGATTTCGAACTCGGATTTCCTCCACCTATTTCCCGACAAAAAACCAATCTCTTGAAAAAAAAAGCGTGCTAAATGGACCCAAGCTCACCGTTATTTACACCTTCGGAGTTCCGTTTCGGACAAGTTGGCACAGATGATTGCTTCCAGGCGAGATACACCGATAATGCGTTCATCAAGTGTGCGAGATGCACCAACACTATTTGTTTTTCCCATTTCATAATTGTTGATTAGCATTATTGTCCTTATTTGTGAACTATTACTACGTATTAAACACAAAAAATTGAAAAAAAAATTGGTTAAAAAAGTTCTAGGACCTGGAAAAGTAAACGCAAAAATCAAAATACAAAAATTTTTTAGCGCGAGGGATTGAACCCGCATCCTCCATTTACTATTCTCTTGCACCAACCACTCGGCCACCAGGCCTCTGTTGAAAATGACTCTCAACTGCGGTGATAAATTCGCACGTGAAAATTAAAACTTTGGAGCTCATTTGCTCGGCTCCGAATGGTTTATTGCAAAAATTGAAAAGTGATTTGAGCTCCCCATGAAGTGCTCTTTCACCCTATATAGGTTTTATTTCGAAACGCCAAGTTAAGTTTGGACCATTCCCTTGTAAATCAGTCGACGATTAATTTAGTCGATTAATTAATCGACTAAATCAGTCGACGATTAATTTAGTCGATTAATTAATCGACTAAATTAATCGATTAATCGGCGACTAATTCACCGATTAATAATCGATTAAGCGACTAATTTTAGTCGATTAATCGTCGATTAATTAATCGATTAATTAGTCGGTTAATTAGTCGATTAATCGCCAAAAATTTAATCGGTGAAGCACACTGGAGTAGAGGTACCTTGGTGGCCGCCAATAGTTCAACCTTCTCGATAGGAAAGACAGATGGCGGAGCAGTTCCTTGTCTGACTTTTTGCACTTCACATTTTCGGAGAAATAGGGGCTCAAAGACTTTTTGCGTGTGTTGGCACAAATCGTGAAGGACTGCCACTTGGATTTTTGCGCGGTCCAGAGGTAGAGGGTCGTGGCGGCGGGTTCTGTGAACGTTGGTCGGTAAGTTTTTATTAAAAAGAAATAAATTTGAAAAATTTTAGGAAAAACCCATGGAACTGGTAGAAAAAGGGATATTTTTCTAGTTTTCTGTGAAATTTTTTTCCTGTCGCGTGGGGGGCTATATCAGAGTTTTCCCAACGCTGCAAACATGCTCTAATGCCAATCTCGGCTCAGCTAGTCCCCTGACTCACAAAATGCTGATATCACTGCTGGCGTCCTCGAAAACTTCATCCTCATCGTCGTCATCGAGCTCCTCATTGATAATGACGTGTGATTTGCTCACCGAGTCGCGCGTTGAAAGTGTGGTGCTTCTAAACATCGATTTTTCAAGTCTTTATTGATTTTTTAAAGTCATTCTCACCTGGAATTGGAAGTGACGGTCAAACTTGAATACGAAGACAGAATTTCTTCCACCGATGAAGAAGAAGAATGCATTTTGGAAATAATTGATTTGCGCGCTGATTAAAATGTTGGGAAATGGCGAAAACAACGAGGAAAATCCACGTCAACCTTTTTTTTTTCAGTGGCGCTTTTTTTTTAAGTTCACGTCCTTTACTTTTTTAAATTTATTTTTTCGAGTAAATAAATATTCAAATATTTAAATAAATGCACACCAAAATTACAAAACTGCCAGTATTTTTGTACAAGTATATAAATAAAAATAAATAATATATCTGATGAGGGAATGAATAAATTAAGGAAGATAAAAAAAGAGAAGAAAACCTCAATTTTGGCGAATTCCAAGACTTTGCTCCAGCTCGAAACGCTTCTGATTCACTTTTTGGAACATGTATCTGCAAGAAAATGGAAAATTTGGGGATTTTGGAATTTTTTTTTTGGTTTTTTTGAATTTTCAGTTTTTTTCACCATTTTTCAAGTTTTTCACTGATTTTCTTGAATTTTTCAGTTATTTTTTTTTCCAAATTTCAGCGATTTTATTTTCATTTTTCAGCATTTCAGTTTTTTTTTTTCGCTTCATTTTTAGGGAATTTTCTCAAGAATTTTCAGAAATATTGCATTCTTCAGATTTTCTGTAATTTTGCTTCCATTTTCGGTAGTTTTCTTAAATTTTTCTAGAGCTTTCCGCGATTTTCCTTTATTTTTAGGCTATTTTCTAAAGAATTTGAGCTTAATTTTTAATTTTTCGTATTTTCAGATTTTCACTATTTTTTTCATGTTTCAACTGATTTTCTTGAATTTTTAAAATGCTTTTTTTAATTCAAAAATTCAGCAATTTTCCTTTAATTTTCAGTTATTCTATAAAATGTTCACGATTTTTTTTTGTTAGCATTTCAATGATTTTTCCCTTTATTTTTTGGCAATTTTCAGTTAATTTCTTGAATTTTTCTAGAGCTTTCCGCGATTTTCCTTTATTTTTAGGCTATTTTCTTGAGAATTTGAGCTTTATTTTTAATTTTAGTGATTTTTTTCGAAATTTCAGCGATTTTTCATTAATTTTCGACAATTTTCTCAAAATTTTAAGTTTTTTTTTTTCTATTTCAGTGATTTTATTTTTTCACGTTGCATTTTTCAGCGTTTCAGATTTTTTTTTTTCGAAATTTCAGCGATTTTTCATTAATTTTCGGCAATTTTCTCAAAAATGTAAGTTTCAATTTCAGGAATTTCTTTTTCGAAATTTCAGTGATTTTTCATTAATTTTCTCAAAAATTTCAGTTTTTTTTTTCAATTTCAGTGATTTTATCTTTTCACATTTAATTTTTCAGGCTTTCAGAATTATTTTTTCAAATTTACAGCGTTTTTTCTATAATTTCTGTCTAATTTATCTAGAAATTTCATTTATTTATTTTGTAAATTTTCAGTATTTTTTTCAAGATTTCAGCGATTTTTCATTAATTTTTGACAATTTTCTCAAGAGTTTTCCTTATTTTTCATTCAAAAATGCATTTTTCAGATTTTCAGAATTTTTTTTTCAACATTTCAACGATTTCCCTTTAAAATTTTTATGATTTTCTAGAACTTTTCAGGGTGTTTTTTTCCAAATTTCAGCGATGTTTCAACAGTTTATTATGAATTTTCCGTAATTTTCTGAAAATTTTCAGAATTTCTCTAAAATTGAAAATAAATTTTCAGAACTATAGAAAATTTCTCAATGTTTCCATTTTCAAAATTCCACAACAAATTTTTTTTGGATATTTTTGAATTGATTATCTTCAAATTTTATATAGCGTTGAGTTCAGCGGAGCGCGTTTGACCATTTTGGCGGACCGACAATATTAAATTATGTTTATTAGGCTCATTTTCTGTTCAAAAAAAATTTTTTTTTTTAACTTTCAGGGGAAAAAAAAAGATGAAATTTTTTTTCTCTAAAATCACTTTTACAACAAAAAAAGCTCACCTCTGCACGCCCTCATCGGCCTCACTGCGCAGATACTCCTCCACGTGCCGCTCCGCCTCCACATTATTCCCGCCCATATCGCTCAACTTTTGCAGGTCCAAACTCTGACTTCTCATCAAGTTTTCAATAAATTCAATCGGCTCCGCATGGAATCTCGCATAAAAATCTCTCCGTGTCTTCAGCTCGTTAATCTGTTCGATAATATCATAGCACTTTTGCTCCAACATTTGCAAATCATTAGCGAGCACCGGATTGTGCACGAAAGCCATCATCGACTGTTTCACCGGATCTTCCATCTCAACCTCTATATCATAACACGTGGACACTTGTTCCTGTCCTTCTGCAGGTCTCTGAATCGTGTGATGGAATTCTAGGGGGTCAATTTGTTGCAGAAGATGTTGTAATTTGGGTGGCACCTCCATGAAACGCATGCGATTGACACCAAAGCACTGTTGGAGGAAGAGATCGCAGTTTATGATATCGCGTTCTTTGGAATCTTGGAGACTGTGCGTTTTGATGTACTGCCAGAGAGCTTCGATGATTTTAGGGCGTGTTTCGACGGCGATTCCGAGCACTTTTGCGAGCCGTGGGTGGAGTTTGAATTTTGCTGGATGGTTGTCGAGCAGGAGAAGGATGCGACATTTGACTGGACGGTCGCCAGCGCGTTTTACCTAAAAATGAAGTTGTTTTTGGCTATTATCCGTCTATTTTATGGTACGTCCAAAGTAAAAAAAAAGACGTCCAAAGTAACTTTGTTTTTGCGTCTTTTTTCTCTACAGTATACCGCAGAACCTGCAGATCAAACAAAAAAAAAACAACTAAAAACATGTTTCAAACAATCAAAAATGTAAACAAAGATGTGAAATTCAAATTATTTGCTTCGCGCGTCGCTAAGATGTGCAGGTTTGGCGGGATACTGTAGAGAAAAAGACGCAAAAACAAAGTTACTTTGGACGCCTTTTTTCGTCTTTTTTTGCGCTTTTTTTGTTACTTTGGACGTACCATCATAAATTTTTTTTTTTAATTTAGCGATTATTGATTAATTTTTGACAAATTTCTCAATAGTTTCAGTATTTGTTGAAATTTTCAGCGATATTCCAATAATTTTTGGGTGATTTTAATGCGTACAGGTCACGAATTACATGGCTAATAGCCGTTTTCTAAATGGGTAAGTATAGTTTGTGCGCCAGCTCCAAACTGTCCAATATCCATTTTCATCGGCTATGAGCCACGTAGCTGCCTGTATCCGTCATACCCGCGTCGAAAATTCCCCGAGCATGGCTATTAGCCGTTTAATATGCCTGTTGGCACAAAGTTGACAAAAATCGGCATATAAGCAGAAATTAGGCTAATATCCGCCGAATTCAGCACCTTCGGCTAATAGCCAAAAATTACCCACATTGATGAACCCCTCCCCCCCCCCCAAAATGAGGAATTTTTCGCAGTCAAAAATTCCAAACTATTTTTTTTTCAAATTCTCGAACGTCTCGCAGCGAAATCACTACGGTAGCGCCATTTTCGGCTGTGCGCTTTCAATTTTTTCCGGGTATTTTCGTGGAATTTTAGACTGAAAAATACTGTTTTTTAACAGTTTTTTTTGCTGTTTTCTTAATTTGGTGTTTCTAAATAAATAAAATCATTGCGAGACCCAAAACTTGCCGAAACGTTGGTCTCGACACGAAAAAAAAAATTTTAACGTTGAATGTCAATTTTTCAGATTTTGGCGAAAAAAACCAACAATTATGCAAATGTCTCAATTTTAATTTAAAAACATTAATTTCCCATTTAACACTGCTTACCTTCGTGACGGGACCCAATTTTGATGACATTTCATGGGTCTCACAAGGAAATGTTTTTTCAAGGGTCTCGCCACGATTTCTTGTTGCAAAAATTGAGATTTTTATTGATTTAATCGGAAAAAAAACTGCGCGAAAACTCGAAAAATTCTCCGATTGACCTGAAATTTTGGGAAATAAAGGGAAAATTACTCCCGGACATTCTCAGAAAATTTGGGACCGAAATATCGATATTTCGGTCCAAAATTTTGTGAGCAAGTCATTTCCGGGACTATTTTTTCCCTTATTTCCCAAAATTTCAGGTCAATCGGAGCATTTTCCGAGTTTTCGCGCAGTTTTTTGCCATTTCGTTTTCACTGTTTTTCCGTCGAAAATCTCAAAATCGCGATAGGCTCAAATTGACATTTTTATACCAACCTGAAACCCATCCGTCTCATTGGTATTCTGAGTGCGATGCCACTCAACAAGATGCTGATCCGGACCGTACATCTCCTTGTCCAGCTCAATAACAAGACTTTTAAAGAAAGAGCTAAACTTTCTCTTCGGCAGGGGCCGATGATTAGCTGCCGTGGTGGTCGTCGAATCATCCAGAAGACGTCCTTCTACACGAAGTTCCCACATTGGAAGTGCCGCCTCGTCGTTTTCTTTTTCGGGATGCTTTTCTTCGACAAAGGTGTGCGAGATGTAGATGCGAAGACGCTTTTTGACTTTTATCGGTCGTTTCAGGACCTCTTGAAGGTCGAGTTTCTTTCTGGACAGTGTCGAGTCCAATTTCTGCTCCGAGGCGAGCAGAGCCATGTAGTTTTCAGCGTCCGGCTCCAGTTGACGAATCTGAATAATAGAATAATGGCAAAAATCGATAATTGCATACCGTTGGATGAATAATTTTGTCTCCGTATCGCTTCTTTTTTGGCAAAGCCTGCTGCGCCATCGGGGGCATCGGTCTATGCATTTGAGGCGGTCCGTAGGCGTTCGAGCGGCGCATTTGAGGTCCACCGCTTCCTGGCATCTGAATTAAACAATTTTTAGCGGAAATCCAAAAGATAAAATAAAAATCTCACATGTCTCGCCATTTGCTGGTTGGGGCGTTGTTGGGAGTGCATCTTACCCTTCTTGCCTTCTTGCCTATTTAAATTGTTCGCTATTTTTTCTGTTTTTTAAATAAAAAAAAGGAAAAAAAAACGGAGAAAAAGGGAAAAATGAGCAAGAAAATTGCTGTTTTATTTGAAAAAAAGAATGCAAAAAATCCCCGCGAAAAGTGCATTGTGCGGTGGAGCGCGGTTGCATTGGTTCACTGTAGTGATGGCTTTTTGGCAGACCTATCGGATTTTGCGTAAATTTGGCGTAAAAAAGAGTAAATCGGGATTAAAGAGGAGAAAATAAAATATTGTTCATTTATTTCCAGATAAATTCTATAAAAGTTCATAAATGCAACAAAAAACGTTTTTTCCACCTAAAATGCCTAAATTTACATGGAAAATGGCTAACAAAAAATGTTTTTTTTTCCTATTCATAGATGCCAAAAATGTCAAACAATGTTAAAAAACGTTAAAAAATGTCAAAAAACGAATCCTATGAATAGGTCCAAAAAATTCGATGAAAACCGCTGAAAATCAATATTTTTCCCTGCTACAGTAAGAAATGTAAATTTAAAGGCGCAGCACGAAATTTTTTCTTGTTTTTTCGATATTTTTTTTGGGATTTGTTTATTTTCCGGAGGGTATTGTGTTTTCAATCGACTTGCGACATGAGAACGCGAGACTCCGCCCACTTATTTGTGCGCTACCTGTCTGCGTCTTATCAAATATCACTGTGTTGGCGTGGTCGCCCACAAAAAAAGTGGGCGGAGTCTGGCGTTCTCATGTCGCAAGTCGATTGAAAACACAATACGACAGAATAGAAATAGGCGAAACAGAAATGCTACAAAATATAATTGCTACAAAAAAGAACTGGAAAAAATAGAACTGAGCGAAATAGAACTCTTTGGGCGATGGAGCGCGTTTGCATTATTTTTTCAATTTCTCAGTTTTTCGCCGATTATGATATTTTTTTCTGGAACTGCATTGATTTTATACTTTTCTTCATTTTAGCTGTTGTTAAGTGCGTAAAATATCTGAAAATTACTGAAAAAAAACCTATAATAATCGAAAAATTCGAAGAATAATGCAAACGCGCTCCATCGCACCGATTTCTATTTCGCTCATTTCTATCTTGTCAAATTTCTATTTCGCGCTGTTCTATCCCGCACATTTCTATTTTGCAGCCGTTCTATTTTTTCCAGTTCTTTTTTGTAGCAATTCTATTTTATAGCATTTCTATTTCGCCTATTACTGCGTCGCGAAAACCAGTCAGAGAGGACCGCGCAACTGATTTTCCGCTGGTTTTTGCGCTAAAAATGCAAACCATTAATAAAATATATAGAAAAGAGCAAAAATAGAGCATTTTATGAGAAAAAAAACCACACGAAGAAATTGCACAAAATTTCAGCAATTCTCAAAAATCAATATACAGTGCGTAACAAAAGTATAAGCGCACCCCTGAAAGTACCTGCTACGGCGTTCGCATGCAATTTGAAAACTTGAGACCTTGAAAATTGTAATCAGCATGCAAAATTTACCCAAGGTATTGTGTTTTCAATCGTCTTGCGACATGAGAACGCGAAACTCCGCCTACTTATTTGTGCGCGACCACGCGAAGAGGTGAATGCAGACTTGCGTTTTCATGTCGCAATTTTTTTATTGTGAAAACAAACAGTTTTGTGAAAACAAAAAGTTTCAACGCGGTGTTTGCGTACTTTTGAAATTCAAACGAAAATGGAAACAAATCTCTTAATTTCCCATGTTATTTCTCTCATTGCCGTTTTAATTTCAAAAGTGCGCAACCACAGCGTTGCAATTTTTTGTTTTTTTTTTGTAATTTGACGCTCAAAAACGCGAGAATTGGCGCTCAAAGTTTTCTGAAACGTAAATAGTCCCCAACACGCCGTGCCACACTTTTTATCGAATTGTTTCTGAAAGTTGTGCGCCAGCAATAAAACATTATTGCAAACAATTTTTTATCTCATCACCAAGAGCTAAATCGTGGCGAGACCCGGCAATTGCGGATGCAGAACTTGACACGCTGTCTGTTTGGAAAAGTTTTGGAAAAAAAAATTTGCGCAATCTGTTGATTGGCGTTTTCGTATGCTCAAAACGCACAAATTCGTTGGTGCAAATTTACTTGATTGAAGTTGGCCTATTGTGAAAACAAAAAAATTGCAACGCGGTGTTTGCGTACTTTTGAAATTCAAATGAAAATGGGAACAAATCTCTTCATTTCCCATGCACTGCCTCCAAAAGTGGGAAAGTGCAGAAGGTTGGCGCACTTTGCGTGCGCCGATGAGCGCTCATTTTCAACTGAAAATGTGGTTTCCTTAAATTTTTCTTTCAAACATAAAATTTTTGGTTGTTTTTAGATTCAACTTTTGTCCAAATAGGTATTTTCGATAATTTACGAGCTCGCTCAATAAAATCGGTGGAGAAATGAGGACGAAATACAAAAAGTTATAATATCTGAAGGAAAATCATATTTTTTCAAAATTTATGCCGAATGACTGAATATTTCCTTATTTTTTGATTCAAGTTTGGTAGACATGACCGAGAAAAACATTTTAAGCGCAGAACCGGTCAGAAAAGTTCAAAATTGGCGGCGAAATATGAATTTGAAATATCAGAAAATTCCTCTTCTGGCATAGAATTTCTGAATTTCTGATATAATATGTGGTTTTTTTTGTTTCTTTTGTACTTTGTGAAGGTACATTCAATTAAAAATTTAAAAATTTCACGGAAATATAGCTGCAGCGCCTCAGAAAGCAGTAAAATCCGGCGTTTTTTAAATTTCCATCTAACTGTGTGTAGAGAACATTTAATATGTGTTTAACGTTTCAAAAAAATAGCTTTAATTATTTTATGTCGATGTTATACATTTTTTCTTCAAAAACCCAACTTTCTTCACGTTTTTTCATTATATTCAAAAGGTGCAATAATTCTCGGCGAGGTACGATGCAATTGCGCTCTACCTGCACGCCTTAGAGATTAGAGACGCAGAGGCGTTGTGCTAAATTCTGTATCTCTGCGTCTGCAAACGCAAAGTGCGCCAGCCAATGTTGTTTTGCGCTTTCCCGCTTTTGGAGGCAGTGCCATGCTATTTCTTTCATTGCCGTTTGAATTTCCAAATACACAAACACCAAAGAGTGAAGATAGAAAGTCGTGGAAGAACTGATGACATTTTTAAAACTGAATTCAAGTAAAGTTCTCTGTCCGCGCAAAAAGATCTCAACAGCTATTGGCTTTCTGTTTTTTTCCCAATTCGACTGTTTCTTCTTTGCACTGATTGACCTTCTGAACATCTTTGCTTGTTCTGATCCACAGATAAAATACAACCAAAGCACAGACAAGAGCAACAGCGAAGGTAATCAAAACCAGAAGGAAAGGTTGCCTAAAAAAACACATTTTTAACGTGAAATTTGTATGAACAGTTTTGGGGCTCTTTTGGATTGGAAATTCTACAAAATTGAAATGTCACGTTTTGGAAATTGCGTGAAAACAGAAACGTAGCAGAGCAGAAATGTGTCAAATTGGAAGTAAAATGGCAATGGAGCGCGCTTGCGAGATTCATTTTTCAAAACGACTTTTTCGATATTTTTAGATTTTTTCTCGTTTTTTTTCGGTTTTTTTGTCGATAAAAAAATTTTTCCATGTATCGAAATCGAAAAGAATAGAAAAAAACGTGAAAAATATCGAAAAAGTCATTTAAAAAAATAAATCTCGCAAACGCGCTCCATTGCAATTTTACTTCCGATTCGACACATTTCTGCTCTGCTACGTTTCTGTTTTTACGAGTTTTCATTTTGTTATTATGTGTTCACGAACGAGGTTTGCAAACGACGCTCCGATGTTCCGCAGTTTATCACTGCGGTCTCGCAGCGAATATTGCGGAACAGTGGAAAATCTGCGGAACATCGGAGCGTCGTTTGCAAACCTCGTTCGTGAACACATAATACGTTTCTGATTTATTACATTTCTATTTCGTGGGTTTCTATTTTCACGCAATTTCCAAAACGTGACTGTTCAATTTTGTCGAATTTCCAATCCGAAAGAGCGCCAAAGTTTTACCTCTCACTATCCGTTTCTGACTTCATTTGTTTTGCAAAAAACAATTTCAAAAAAGTTTCAGTCTCGCCAAGCAACAGGGGAAGTATACCTTTCGAACGCATGATCGCAAACTGTAGACTTTCTAATTGCTCTAGACTTTTCTCAAAGTCTGCAACTTCTTTCGATTGACCAATCGACGTTGCTTTTAGTTTGTTCAGAGCCGAAATCATAAAGGGTAAATGAAATGCAGAAACGTTAATTTGATCCAGAACAGATGATAATTTACCGAGCGACTTCAAACTTTGGCCTTCATTGGAAAACTTTGAATTCAGAGCTTCAATTTTAGTTAAAAAATTTGTAATTGATTGATTCATAGATTTAAATTCTTTCCCGAATGACAAACTTTGAATCTTCTCAGACAGTGCAAGACCGCTCACTACAAAACTCTGAGCAATATGACGAAGATCGCTTCTTTGAAAAAACATTAGAGTTCTATGGGTACAGTCAAGTTGAAAAGCCGTCTCATGAGCAAATGGGAAGTTTGAAAGGCGATGGAGTTCATTAGTTCTACTAATTTCTGCTTTGAGTTTGTTTTCTAATTCACGCAATTTAGTTATTCTGTTTTTCGATTTCCACAAAAATCCGATCAGCTGATTGATTTTCGCCCGCTCTGTTTTTGCATGTAGCATTAATGACCTTATTAGTTGAACATTATGCATTATAGTCTTTAAATCCTGTTTAACGTGATGTGGAAGAATTTGCCTAATTTTGCTAAATACTGCATCCGTCAGTGTATTTTTGAAGGCAGTCGTTTCAAATAACAAGTTATTGATTTTGGTTTTTTGATTTTCTATAAATCTAAACTTGGCAGTTAGTAATTGGGCATTTTGTTCAATTATGCCACTGAAAAATACTTTTCTCATTCGTTCAAGGCAACTTACAAAATTGTAATCATCACTATAAGTTTTACAGTTAATATTCACCATTGTTCTGAATAAAAAATCACCTGTTTGCATAGAGATGTTAACTTCGGTGCTAAAGTTTTGAACAATTGTCGCCCAAGAATCTAAAAACCGCTTGAACTCATTCAATACTGAATTATTTAAATTAGATATTGGCTTCATGTTTTGTAGAGTTGTTTTGACATTTGCCAGAAAAGTTGAATTAAATACTGATTTTGTTTTACAAATGCTTTTGAAGGGTTTCGAATCGAGCCGAACCAAATTCGAATGACTGTTTGTATCAAATTTCGTCCATTCATTTTTCATTGCTGTTAATTCAGTTTTCCAGTTAGTTATTGGCATCAAAAGGTTTTTCAAATCAATCAAAGAATGACCGTTATTCAACATTTTTTCAAGCCACTTATCATCAAAGTCTTCCAGAAAAATTTCTAAATTTTCTGATCCTTGTGGTAACCCAAGTAAAGTGTATTTTTCAAAAATATTGACCCTTTTGTTTATCAATTTATTCAAATCATCAAATTGCTCAGTTATATGTTGAATTCCCTCACAGTTTGATAAAGTCTCAATAGTTGTGGTATACGGTTGTAAATTGTCTAGACTTTTAATCAAATGTGTTGAATAAGTATTATTAGTAAGAAGTTGATACTGCTCGATGTCCACAATAAAGGATCTTGAATTTTCCAAAGAATCAAAAAGGGGTTGCAATTGAGGGAATGAAAACTTGATGTGAAAACTGTATAGGTTTGTGTCACCCTTGATCGAAAGATACAACTCCTCGATTTTTTCTTTCTGCGGTGATGGCGACTTCAGTTCATCAATAAGGCTTATAATATTCTTGTTAAGAGTGTAAATAATTTCTAAAACTTCTTCCTTGAAACTAAAACTTGAAACATTAAACAAAACAGGGCTATTTGGTGTATCAAATGAAGTAGTATCATGGCGAAGCGCTAGTTTATTCGAAGCTAGTGTAATGTTAGTAATAGTATCTATTGATTGGTTGGCTAATAAATCTAACGTTTTTATGGTACTTGTAACATTTTGAATATCAGCTTTTTCGATTGCATGCAATATATACGGATCGTGAACATCAAGAGCTGCTGCAATTACTTTTTTCGTTGTTATTGATTCTCTTTGGAAACTATTTTGTAAAGCTATAGAATTGATCACGCGTGACAGACTTGCAATCTTCAACTGAATGTTTTCCAGATTCTCAGTTTTCTTGTTCAGCTTGATAACGTTTTTCAACTTTGCAACATACTGATTAGCGAAAGCCATGTCTTGGGCGTAGAAAATTATACCAATTACAGCAACTAAAAATACAGAAGACACCATTTTGAAATTTAAGCAACTTTTGAGATTTTCGTTAGTTGCTTTTTTACATACTTGAGTTTTCGAAGCTGTTAGTAGATTTTCTGAAAAAAACGGTTGTTATCTTTCTTATATTGTCGGCGCGCAGAAATTGCACACTCGCGCTGCCGAGGCCACTTTTGCGTTTCTTTTTCTTTGCGTTCTTATTGTGTTTTCAATCGACTTGCGACATGAGAACGCGAGACTCCGCCCACTTTTTTGTGGGCGACCACGCCAACACAGTGATATTTGAAGAGACGCAGAAAGAACGGAACAAATAAGCGGGCGGAGTCTCGCGTCCTCATGTCGCAAGTCGATTGAAAACACAATATTACTGCGTCGCGAAAACCAGTCAGAGCGCTCGTGCCTTACGGCTGTGGTCTCGCCGCGACCAGCGCGTATACGGTAGTTTGTTTAAGAAAAAGAAACGAAAACAATGCGAAAACAGAAAAAAATTTCAAAAAAGAATGTAAACAAACTACCGTATACGCGCTGATCGCGGCGAGACCATAGCCGCAAGGCACGAGCGCTCTGACTGGTTTTCGCGACGCAGTAATAGAAGATGATATAATTTCGGTGCATCACTACTAACAAGTAAGCATAAAGAAATTCAACAAATTGATAAAGAAAATAAGTTTTTAACGACGAAAATAGGCGAACTACCCGGCAATTTTATGCGCAGCGCCGGAAATCATACCGCTGTGTGTGCGTGTGTGCGGCGCCGACTGTGGGTGGCTATACTATAGCAAGTCAAATGGGTACCTATTTTGAAATATATGGGTGGGTATTCTGTAATTATCCCCTTTTTTCTATTTACACAATTATTTACAAACTCTTCAAGTTAATCGTAAATTCTATTAAAGTCACAACTACTGTTCACGGCCTAAGGATCCTTACTTTGCTAATCTAAATTTTCCTACACAAAAAAGACGCCCAAGAGTTCTTGCAGGATCGATGGAAATTGTTTTTCTATGAAAAGTAAACCAAAAAATGAATAAAAAAACACACTTAAAGCGGATGTATCCTTTTCGGGTGATTCTCGTGTTTGCAGATAACGAGGTGGTCGTTTCACTGAAAAATCTATGCATCGAGACTTAACATAAACGAAAACAAACTGCTTCAAGAGTTGAGCGTGAAGAATTTGTTGCTTGACGATATGTTTTTCAAAGCAGCAATGATAGAATAAATTCTAATTTTGGCCAATCAGATGAAAAAGTTTCTGGCACAAAGGTAACGCGTGAATTTTTTTTATTAAATTTTGTTTTTTTTTTTCTAATTGCAAGCAAGTTTTTTGTCGACTTTTTATACTCGGTATAAAACGCTGATAACTCGCTCCAATCGAACAAAGAATTTCGCATGCATTTGGAGAGAGGTTCAGAGAAATCAGAGCAAAACATCGGCCACGGCTCTCTTGATTTTCTGCACTCTCTCGTCGCAAACGCGGCCGCGTCCATCACTGTGCGAAGGGAGCGCGTTTGCAGCGCTCCGTACTGAGAATATTCTCAGTACGGAGCGGCCACGTTGGCGACTTAAGATACCGTGGCCGATGTTTTTTCTGAAATTTTCTATCAATTTGTGATTTTACTCACTTTTTACTGTTATACTCGGTATAAAACGCTGATAACTCGCTCCAATCGAAAAAAGAATTTCGCATGCATTTGGAGTGAGGTTTAGAGAAATCAGAGCAAAACATCGGCCACGGCTCTCTCAATTTTGTGTGTGCGAAGGGAGCGCGTTTGCAGCGCTCCGTACTGAGAATATCATTATGTCGAATTTCCGACAACTTTCTACGTTTTGAATCATCTGGATCCACATTTGAAGGACCAGAAATTCAAAGAACATCTAGAAAAATCTCGTTATCTTCTGGCGTCCAATCTATAAATTGTTTTTGAAAATTGTTTTCAATTAAGCTAACTCGCCGAAAATGTTCAAAAAAAAAATCTCAAAATGCGAATCGAACTGCTCGGCTAAAAACTCGATATCTTTTTTCGAGTCGATTCGCCACTGTTGAGTGTGTTGTTTGAAAGAACTTTCGAAAGAATTCAAAACGTTGAGAACAATTTGACGGAAATTCGGCATGATGATAACAGTAAAACTCAAGTAAAATTACAAATTGATAGAAATTCAAAAAAATAAAACCTATTTCATAAAGTCCTTTTTTTTAAAGATTTTCGCCAAGTTTTCGATTCCATAATAGCGCGGCCAGAAATGAAAAAAAGGTGGCCATAAATGCAGAAATTTCCCTCTTTTTTCTAAATCGCACAGTTGAATTTAGAAAAAAAGGGGGAAATTTCTGCATTTATGGCCACTTTTTTTTCATTTCTGGCCGCGCCATAAACTTGTAGAATTTTTGTAACTCTTTCGAAAGACAAGCATGAAACGAATGCCGGCGCAAAGGTGGACTGCGGTCCAGACAACAGATAACACGCTTTTAAATGAATAAATTATTTATTCTCCGAAAAACCTCGATCGAGGGAAAACGGGAGCAATGTGGTCCTGCGGTCGGTTCGGGCCACGCTCTCGCTCTTGGCGAGAGACGCAGCACTGCCGTGCACGTCTTACGGAAATATTTGGGTTTGCGGACCCTTTACAAAGAAAACGGTAAAAACCCGACGTCGTCGGGGAAAAAAACACGTAACAATTTAGTAAAAAGGAGAGAAATCGATAACAAGAAAGCCACGATAATTGAATACTAAAAAGTCCTCCGAATTTCGGGTCCTCCTTGCCGCCACAGCGAGGGCGGGTTACGGTCGCCGGGGTTCCTTGCGGCGCCTGCACATCAAACTTGCCGCCGCGAAGATTCAAATGAGTCGAGCTCTCGCGATGGATGCGAGCGCGGTGCGCTTTGGAAACGTTTGGCACCTGGTAGGTAATGTTTTTGTCCACTATGCGATCAAGGTATGACCTGGTTCGTTGTGTTTCGTAAAGTCCAGGTTGTTTTTTTGTTTTCCAACGTTGTAGTATTGGTTGCCTCTTCTTTCTCTGTGTGTGGCTGAGGTTCTTTTGATCTTGGTTCGTCCACTTCGTACGCGATTTCAAGAGGTACTAGGTGGTTGATGGATCGTTTGATTTGATTTTTCTTGCAAAGTATTGTTGCCCATCTGATTTGGTCGTCTTTTGATTAGTGAAGTTCTGTTATTCTGGCCAGTGGCCATTTGTGTCTAGGGAATTTATCTTCTTTTACTATTACTATTTGTCCAGTTCTGGGACTAGTCTTTGAGTATAGTCTTAATTTTATTTTGTTTTCTCTGAGGTTCAGTAAGTACATGTCTCCGAAAATTCTAGATTTCCTCAAGATGGAAGTTCAGCATCTTTAAATGCTTCCTGGTTTGTAGCTCGGTATTTTAGAATACCTGCGATGATTCGTCCGCATTCTGTGCGATCCCTAAGGTTACTTCTGGAATTATGAAGTCAGCAGGGCGTATTGCGGTCATGTTTTGGACTTTTCACTGTTTGGCATGATGAGCCGGGAATTCGTGATGCCTTCGATTTCGGTGATTGTGGTCAATAATTCTAGAGAGTTCAATTTTGCAATATCACCTGATGCGTTCAATAGTTTTTTCACAATTGCAATTAATTGCTCATAGATTCCACCTTTCCATGGACTGAGTGGTGTGATGAAATTTCGCTCGATTGGTTGTGAATCGAGGAACGCTATGAAGAATTCATCGTTCTCGCACAATTGTTTGATATCGCCGTTAAATATGCGTTCTCCTAGTTTGAACGTTCTGGCATTGTCTAGAACGACTCGCCTGGATGTTCCTCGTCTAGCGAAAAACCGTCTCATCGCCAGTACGCATTGGTATGTTGTGTTCTGGTACAGCTTCACAGCTTCATTTCTGGTACAGCTTTTCAATTGTATAAACTTTATCGACATGGCTGATAAGTTTACTGAACGAGTTTATGCTGTTTTAAGATACCGAGAGCAAGTTTGTGATGTTGTAGGGTACCGACAAGTAGTATGACACTGGAGCTTCGTCTGATATGGGGACGAGGTCACTCACTTGAGCCGCCGTCGGGTGACTTTTTTTTTTTTTTTTACTATTCGTTCTACTGATAATTTTAATATTTGTGGTCTTTCTATCCGCAGTGTGGATAAAAACTATTCTTCTATCCTTTGCTGCGTGAGACGAAATCGGCTGGATTACGGTCTGTGGAACAGTGATGTAGGTTGTGTCCGATGTTGCTGTGCAGTCTATTGCAGTTCTTTGTTCAGTTTTACTTGATTGGCTACAAAGCACTTCAGTTTCTTATGAGTGGATACCCATCCTAATGCGATCATGGAGTCTGAGAAATCTCCACTGCTCCAATTGATATTGAGTATTTTAGTTCCTGGTTCAGGAATACTGCTGCATTTGTTGTAATTCGTGAACAATCAGCTCATGTATTAGGGAGTCCGATAAAAAAATTTTTTGTCGTTGGTGACGTTGTCACAATTGGCCATGCTTGGCTTTTTATTATCCAATGTGCTTGTGATCGATCGAAATTGGTTTCGTATCTATCTGGTGCGGTACGGTTGGTTATTTATTGCTGAAATTTGAGTCTCCAATATGAGGCTTTTTATGTTTTGTTTTGATCTTGATATTGAACTCGGCAATTGGGCCTTGAGATGTTTTGACCTCTTTCGAAGTCTGAAAAAATGAGCTGGCCGGGAGCTTCGAAGCTTTTGGTCGCTCTAGTAGCTTCTTGCTAATTTTTTATTGCACGTTCCTTCTTTCGTTTCGATCTGGTATTTTTCAAATGCGGTCTCTGCATTACCATAACGAGTGTTTGTTATTTTCGCTTCCTTTACGAAAGGTTCATTTTTATTGCTTGATGATCTTTTCGGAATGCTTCTGTCATCCTTTTGTATTTTCTTTATGTTCTCTTTGTATCTTGTTCTGGAATGGGCGGTTTTGAGTCGTGTATACTTTAGCATCTGAGACGTTGAAGCCACCGAATTGTTTTTTTTTGCTGGCTCCGTTTTAGTTCATTTGAGATTAATTCAATTTTTGATTTAGTCTTTTTTTTCTAATTTTATGAATAGAGCCTTGCGAATGAACCGTGAATTTTTTTTTCACTGTGTTAAATCATAATTTCTTCTGAAGGTCATTTTTGTATTTCCTGATGATTCTAATCTAGTGAGCTTGACAATCTACGATAAAAACCTTTATTTAGATTTGCGGTCAAGAGTTGCTGGTGTCAATTGACATGCATGTATTCGTAAGTGTTTTTTTTTCCATTTGGCATTGTTGAATTGAGTTTTTTAGTTCATGAGTAGTCTCGTGTTTACTAGCTTAGTTTTTTTTTTTTTTTTTTTTTAAATATTTTATAGCGTCTTTGAATCTTCAATCTGATTATTTGATGGTATCGGTGATTATCTTTGGTTGGTCATTCGCCGAGTGTTCCAAGTGAATGTGCTTTTTAACGAGCTAAAAAATTTATCTTTTACAAATGTTATAATGAACATTATACTTAGGCACCACAACATAATTTTCAAACGGTTTTTTGCTCACTATTTTCGATATAAATATGTTCAACTATTTAATCGAAGTACGTTTTGAAAATTTCAGCTCAAAATATTCATTCGTTTTCGAGTTACAGTCCTTTTTATGCCCTTCCAATTTGTACTGAAATTCTACCCAGTGAGGTGGCGGGACCAAATCGAAACGCGCTGATTCTCTGCGTCTCGAAAGGCCGACCGCGTTAAGAGAGTCGCAAGCGATTCGATTTTCGTGGTTATTTCACTGAAAATTGGTTAAACGGGGAAATTAATGTTAGAAAAAGTTTGTACTTCGTAAAAAAATAATTGAAAATTGTCGCCGAATTTTAATTCACACAAAGAAATTGGCAGAATTCATTTTATTTGCTAAATACGCAACAAAAGTATAGCTTTTATCAATTTTCCGACTATTTTTTGTATTTTTTAACTTTAAAAAACTTAAATATGCAATAACCAGTCAGAAAAAAACTCGGAGCAGGCCAGAAAACGCAAAAAAGTTGTGAAAAAAATCGAACCACGGCGACAAAACTTCAAAAACAAGCGCTTTACCACTGCGCCATGCGGACAGCAAAAGAGGGAAGGTGCGACTGCCCTCATATCATAGCGGCCCACGGAACACCACTGTGTGTGTGTGAAATAGCAGCCGCAATAGAAATTTCGGTACTTTTTCACTTAAATTCTCAATTTTAAACATCTGTATCAAAAAATGGCAAAGTAAAAGTTTGATTTTTATTTCTTTAATCGATGTAATTTTTCACGGAGAATCCGATTCCAAAATAAAAACATGCGTGTACGACCTACATCAACCCGAAAAACGCAAGAAACCCGAAAAGTGGATGTCCGGTGCCTATTCAAGGGCTATAAAAAGTAGTTTAAATTGGTTGTAGGGCTCTGAAATTTTCGTTGTGGAATCTCTGATATTAGTTTTATGAATTCCATCAATAAAAATACGGGGTCATCGCTCAAAATTTTGCTCAAATCTTTGTTGAAGTTTGACGGGCTGTACCAAAAAATGGCAAAGTAAAAAGTTGATTTTTATTTTAAAAATGGATTCAGCATGTCAAAAACTATCGGAATCAAAAATAAAAAGTACCGTGTACCCCCCTAGAAGGACCCGAAAATTTCAAATTTCTGACTTCCGTTTCAGTTTTCTGAAAATTTCAGCCAAAATTAAGGGTTTTCAGCAAATTCTGATATCACCAATCAATTCCTTAGGGTCGATTACATATGAACAAGTTGTAATATCAGCCATTATGTATGTAGTATTGGCGTAACAGACTCAGAAAGATCCAAAACCAAAATGGGTAGAAGAATATGCACGCTCCGCCCCCTTTTCATTGCGCTGCCTAATTATACTCCATTTTTTATAGTCGTGTTTGATCTTTCCTCAGAACTTTTGCAGTTCACAGGGTTAATATTGATTCTGTGGCTGGCTGACTCATGGATGTCTGACGAATTCAATTTTCTCGAATGTGCTTCTCGGAGGTGTCGGGGTCTGAGTCGCTGTTATTAGACAAACTCTTGGCATTTTATTTATTTATTGTTTTTCCTTCATTGGTCCTTGAACTTTTCTTTTCTTTCCTGGTTTTCTTTTACTTATTGAACCCGTTTCATAAGTTTATGATGATGATTGTTGTTCTGTAAGTAACCATTGACTGAAGAGGGTGGTGCGGGGCAGCAGTTTATTTCAGTAGTTGGTTAGAATTGGAAGCCTGGAGGCTCCGTAATGGGGGATTAAAAGGCCACAGTCAAATAGGCGGGGCGATGTGGAATGTGTGGGGGAGTTGCTCAAAGGCAACCTCATGATAACGTTAAAGATATAATAAGAGAATTTATGATCGTTTCTTGACCGTGTCCGCCGGAGAGATAATGTGTGATCGTGGCGAGCCGCAGAGAAATCGTTTCCTGCCTGCAATAATCAAGTTAGTGTGTGAAGGGATAATGGAGGGGGAAACACACAATCTATCTGTCTGTCCTGGACGGCTTCTCTAATGGACTGTATCCTGGGCTCTAAGTGATGTGTGAGTCACCCTGGGAGCATAGTACAAAGTGACGTATTGATAATACGGTAAAGGGATATATATCCCTTACACCTTACCCCTTAGGCGAGGACCGTCCCTGGTCCTCGGATATAAAAAGCTCATCTATTTTCAAAAGGCTTGGGGACTTATAACGAATATTTTCTTTAGTTAAAATCACTAGTAAAAATAAACAGGAGCGAAACGCACCTTTAATTTTTTGAAGACCTCTATTTGAAAATGTTGGATCAGTAGGCATTGTTTTTTGGGAGGACTACAGGGAGAGGGACAAAACAATCCAGGTCTTGCAGCCTGAATTGGATCGACGTAACCTCGGATGATGTCGCGGGCCTCATGAGCGACGGCAGGTTGTTGTATTTAAAGTACGCGTTGGATCGTTTGCTAAATTCAACTCTAACGTTAAGAACGAAGCGGGCATGTTAATGGGCTCTCGATTAATAACGATGAAAAAACGGGAAGGTTTTTAATTTTTTTTTTGCCGTGTCATCTTCACTGATAAAACTCGGAGAGCTGCACCTGCGGGCGTCTTCCTTGTTCTCAGATCCGATTTTGGAAAAGGCGGGGAACACCTTCATTTATGAAACATGGTTTTAGCTGAACGAAGGGCACTAGAGAGCTGCATCTGCGTCCGTCTTCCTGGTTTGCGCTTTAATGAGTTGGAGTGTCCGTGTTCAAACCTGACTCGTCGTTAAGTGTAGTGATGGATGGGCCCGAAACATCCACGACCTTTTCGATCTGATTGAGGTGAACACGGCAGGGCTGTTTTGAGAGAGTCTCCAAATATCCTGGATAACGGCCTCGGGTCGATTGATTTCAGTTGTCATAAATTTGAAAGACTTACCTTTTGATTACAGTTCTTTGTCAAAAATGGTCGTCGGGTGGGTTCGTAGTCCTTTCGAAATTGTTTTCAAGTTTTGTCAAACTGCTTTTTTGAATAGATCCATGTGTCGGAAAGTGGACATTATTTCTTTCCCAATGTCTCCAAATTCTTTCGACTATTACTGCGTTGCGAAAACCAGTCAGAGCGCTCGCGTGCTACGGCCGTGGTCTCGCTAGGGCGGTGCTCGGGAGTCGGTGGTTTATGGGTGTTGCGAAGTGATATGAGCAGAGGACCGAGGTAGAAATGAGCAACTCCACAAAGAACGGCTAACCCGACGGCGACTGTGAGGACAGCGTTACATGTTAACGTCCAAATGAAGAAGACAATATCAAAGTTGTGCTTGACTTGCGTCCAGAAATAAAAACTTGCTCATTTGTATCTGGGGAATTAGGACCGGACGTTGGGTCGGTGCGGGCCGAAAATTGTCGGATAATGGAACATTGCATTGATTCCTAAATCTCGTTATAGTGCGTCTCCGGTATGTTTTCAGACAGCGATCCTATTATCATGTCGTGGAAAATTACTGGGTTATCTTCGAGAGGAGTGGTCGTAAAATAAGCAGCACTAGATACTTCCTGCGGGTGGAAGTTGAGGTTTTTTCTAATCTCTAGTGTTTTTGGATTCAAAGAGAACAGAGTTTCGTTAATTATGTATTCGAAATTGGTAACTAAACTGCAGTCTAGTGGATATGCCCTACTGGTGATAATACTGGTGTCGAGGTCAATAAAGTTGGTGATGGTGACGTTTGTTGGAAGTGTGACCTACGTTTTTTGTTTGAAATAGCACTGGTTGTTGAATGGGATGGACTCAGAAGAACTAGGTTTGATTGCTGAACAGGATTTAACAGCCAGAAATCCACTGCCGATTGGCATGGCCTGGAGATCTGACTTTTCTATCTGTTTTCGAGCTGCTAGGGTAGGGTTATTCGCTACAGCGGGAAGCGTTGCTTGTGCTAAGACGTTTGCGGAATTAAGGAAAAGAACTCACGAAGTTGGTGCAGGTTACGGCAGGAAAAATTGACATCTTCTCTTCCACTCGGTAACTGAAATGAGATTGTCGCTCCGGTAATGGGTCGTGATTCGCGCAGGCCTCATAAAACAGTTGACTATCTCGATGGTCCGGCTTCCTTGCAACACTGAAAATGGGGTTTGGTCATGGTGAAGTGAAATTGTTCAGTTTTAAAAATGTACCATCCGTTTACTTGAGCTCACCGTGCTGGCATTTATCAAATTTTCCTGAATTGGCTGTCTTCGGACGAGACGGGCAATTTTTTGATACCGTTTTTTGTAAGGGAGCTCCGAAAAAGTTTACTGAAAAGGGTAGTGGTGCGTTTGAAGATTTCGCAAATCGGAAATTGCCCCGGAAAGCGGCTGCGTGGGCAAAGGAGTGGTACGGTTAGTAACTGAATTTCCAGAAGTCCTCGTTTTAGCGATTAAATGAAAATTAGTTTTATTGGACGGAGATCCGTCCCTTTGTTTGAGAACTGTTCTGTTCCTCCCCAGAAGTTGCGAAAGCGGGGATTCCAATCGAAGGTTTTTGTATTGATATTAAAAAAAAATAAACTCGCGTGGCTGGTCGAGGACAACCAAATTTCTGATTCGAGAGTTAAAGAAATCTGGTGGTTCACGTGTCTCTCGCATGTACGGTTTTGAAATAGTGATTTTGGAAGAAAACCCTGTCTGAATATCCCCGGCTGGCGCTCGCAGGCCGTCCGAGGGGTCTTCGTTAGCTGTGTCAAAAATATTTGGCGTAAGGATGATGAAACGTAAGAAGCGAGGAGGAAGATTGCTCGTATACAGAGAAGAATGAGAAATTCACGAGACTTTGCTAAAACGATTAGAAGTATGACAATTCTTCGTTGGCTGTGATAAACTGTTTAACGGATGGCGCAGTGGAAAAATAATTAACACTAGGAGAGAAGTTGCATCTTTATGAATAAGAATAAGAAGGTCACAAAGCCGCGACAACCGACTGAAATAAGAATAACAATCAGTTTCGATCGGTTTTTTTTGATTGCCACAAAGTGTGGGATTGGCGTATTGAAATTGGTGAAGCGGAATTGGTGGATTGTTAGAACAACAAAATTTAATTTAATTATTATTTGTTTTTTTTTACGGGAGTGTATGAAGATATGAAAAACAGTTGTTGCGCGCCGTAAGCAAGGCTGCTACAACCGAAAAGAAAATCACGGAAAAATAAAAACTAAACAACTAAGTGATTGCATTTTTGAAAATGTAACTAAAAATAGACGGGGCTTTACAGTACTCGCTTACCATTAATTTTTTTAAAAGTTTTTTTTTAAACAAAAATAATTTATGTTTTTTTTCCTATTCCATCTAAATTATGCTAAATCATCTATAGATGGGGCTTTATAGTATTTGCTACATTTTTAATTATTTAAAGCGCTATTACCGAAAGGGTGCGGGCAGAGGCTGACTCACTTTTTGTTACACTAGATAAACTTTACCTTACTGACTAGCGCGCAGGCGCGCGGCGAGGTTTTGGGCCGCTTCGCGGCCCCAAACCGAACCCGTAATTCGCTTTTTCGCCAAAAAACGGGCTCAAACCGACCATTTTGAGTCGAGTTATGAGCATTTTTGTTATGCCGCGTCCAAAGTTTAAAAAAATTCCTGAAATCAGGAGTTTTTTGCAGTCCAAAGTCCCACAAAAAATTCCAGAAAAAACAGGCGGTGACAGTTAAAACCGGTGTTACCGTAGTTGCTTCGCTGCGAGACCTTCTATGTTTAAACTTGAATTTTCCCACAGTGGCTCAATTTTTCCCTTTTTTGCGGGAAAATTCAAATTCAAACCCAGAAGGTCTCGCAGCGAAGCAACTACGGTAACGTCGGTTTCAACTGTGATCGACTGTTTTTTCTGGGATTTTTTGTGGAACTTTGGACTGCAAAAAACTCCTGATTTCAGGAATTTTTGAACATTGGACGCGGCATTAATTAGGACCTAATCCTGCGCCTTGGATGCCTACTTACTTTGCTACACTCCCACACCCTCCCCACTTTTCGCATCCTTAAAAATGGCCAAATTGAAATAAGGCGAATTAAAAACAATCACAATCTACAAAGTTGCGTACCCCTCCAGGGCGCTTCGCGTCCTGGAGGCGCACTGTAGATTGATTAGGGCCGCTTCGCGGTCCTAATATTGCAAAAGACAAAAAACTACAGTAGTCGGAGGTTTTTTGAATTAAACAACTTATCGTGTCGAGGCCGGCCGATAAAATAATTCGATTCGCTTTTAAATTTCAATCAAATCCCCATCGAAAATTAAAGGCGCATTGTATTTTTTACTGCCGGGTTTCGACGCGATGGGTTTTTTCTTGGAAAACAATCTGCATAGGGAAAAACCGCGAAAACGTTGTTTTCATGCGCTGAAAAGGACCATAATTATTGCATAAAATCAAGAAATATTCATTGATAGAGCACTTTTATGATTAGAATACAAAAGCCTCGCATGTGCAAAAAGCTTTTACCACGCAGCGGTGACGAAAGCTGTACCGTAGACAAAGCCCACTCCCTGGTCTGCCATGACACTGTTGATTTTGAGCCGAGTTATAAGCATTTTTGTTAATTTGGGTCTAATCCTCCACCTCGGATGCCTACTTACTCTGCTACACTGGGGGTACTACGGTATAGAACTCGCACGGAATAAAACTGCTACGGAATAGAACTGCGCGGAATAGAACCGGCTGAAATCGAGCTGTACTAAAAAAACAACTGCATGAAATAGAACTCAGGGCCTCACAATCTACAACAAAATGATTCTTTGAGTTGTTCGAGCGGTTCTGTGTCAGTACAGCTTAATTGCAGGTGGTTCTATTCCGCGCAGTTCTATTCCGTAGCAGTTCTAATCCGTGCAAGTTCTATACCGTAGTACCCCCGCAACACTCGCTCCGCGCCCTGGAGGCATACTGTAGATTGATTAGGGGCGCTTTGCGGTTCTAATATTGCTAAATAGTTACTAAAAATTTAGAAATAAATAAATAAAATGCGTTGATACAGGCATTTTATCATTGAAAAACAAACGCGTCGCATATGCAAAAAACTTTTACCACAGAGAAGGTCCGAACCTGGCAGTCAAGACCTCTTGGCCCGCCACACAGTACACGTTTTCAGCGCGGTCTCTTCTACAACCTCGCTGCTCTCGACCGGCTGCCTCCACTGCGCCCTCTTGATTTAAAGCACTAAGGTGTTACGTTTTTTTGGTTACGCGATGAAAAATGGCCAAAAACGCGTGAGGTCGGACTTTCTCGATTTTAAGAGAGGGGGTGATTTTTTTGACTACTAATTCTATATAAAAATGTTTTATGTTTTATGTTTTTTTTTTTTTTATTACTATACCAGCTATAATATGCTAACCCATCCATAGCTGGGGCTTCTAGGCATACTGTTGGGACCCACAAATCTTCGCACTAATTTATCCATATTCTCAAATCATAAACTTATTTCTCTTATTTCTCAAAATTCTCATTAACTCAAAAAGCTGACGCGATAACTCACTAAAAAAAAATTGAAACTACACGCAGCACTATTACCTAGGCCCAATTGGGCGCCCTAGACCTAGGCTCTAATGCGCGTCTTGCGCCGCAGGGTACTCTAGTGGCAGCTTTTCTGCTCACTCAAAACTCAATATTAACTCATTATTTCTCAAAACTCTCAACTTCTCATCGCGCGGAAACTCAAACTCTTATAACTCATCGCGCGGAAAAACTCAAACACTCATCGCGCGGAAACTCAAAATCTTATAACACATCGCGCGGAAACTCAAACTCTCAATACTCATCGCGCGGATAACTCAAATTCTCATAACTCATCGCGCGGAAACTCAAAACTCTCATAACTCATCGCGCGGAATCTCAAAAACCTCATTGCGCGGATAACTCAAAAAACTCATCGCACGGCTAACTCTAATATCATATTCATCGTGCGGCTCAACTTAAAAATCCCAAAATTTTCCCAACTAGTGCCCTATCCCTAACCTAAACTATAAAAAAAAACTAAAACCCCGTGGTGGAAAGAACTTACTTTTGGACCGCACTCGGGCGGTCCCACTCGCTGCTGCCACTGAAGAGGGTGGTGCGGGGCAGCAGTTTATTTCAGTAGTTGGTTAGAATTGGAAGCCTGGAGGCTCCGTAATGGGGGATTAAAAGGCCACAGTCAAATAGGCGGGGCGATGTGGAATGTGTGGGGGAGTTGCTCAAAGGCAACCTCATGATAACGTTAAAGATATAATAAGAGAATTTATGATCGTTTCTTGACCGTGTCCGCCGGAGAGATAATGTGTGATCGTGGCGAGCCGCAGAGAAATCGTTTCCTGCCTGCAATAATCAAGTTAGTGTGTGAAGGGATAATGGAGGGGGAAACACACAATCTATCTGTCTGTCCTGGACGGCTTCTCTAATGGACTGTATCCTGGGCTCTAAGTGATGTGTGAGTCACCCTGGGAGCATAGTACAAAGTGACGTATTGATAATACGGTAAAGGGATATATATCCCTTACAATTGTTTACTATTGTTCAAT
Organism: Caenorhabditis japonica; assembly: GCA_963572235.1. Classification (NCBI taxonomy): domain Eukaryota; kingdom Metazoa; phylum Nematoda; class Chromadorea; order Rhabditida; family Rhabditidae; genus Caenorhabditis; species Caenorhabditis japonica. Next base: position 4,479,551 of record OY754342.1, read on the forward strand.
TTGTCTTCTGACGTTTGGGTCAGAAGGATCTGCTGATCTGCTGGACCCCAGCTAAATACTTCGTTCGGGTGGTGGTCAGAGTGCAGTTGTCGACATCGTATTATCGACAAAACCCGTTATCGACAAAATTATCGACAAAATTCGACAAAATTTTGTCGATAATTTGTCGATAAAATGTCGACATTTATCGACAATTGTCGACATTTTATCGACAAAATTTTGTCGTGTTTTATCGACATTTTGTCGATAATCGCCGACAATAAAATTTCCTCGCTAAATATCTCGCTTCGTAATTTCGGAATGTCGTTGAATCGTTTTCAAAAAAATTTATTCCAGGGCGTAAAATGTATATTTATTTGGGGTGGGCGTGAAATGTGTATTTTTCACCGATTCCGTAAAAGGTAAAATTTAAGAATTGGAAATTCATATGGTGTATTCATTCGAGTTGCAAAATTAAAACATGAAACCTTGCCAACTTGTTTCACACAAATGTTACGTTTTGGTGTATTTTTTGCGTGGTATTTAGTGGGCGTGGTTTCTCCACAACACAATTTGTCTATACAATTTTACAATTTTTTTTTGGAGATCGAGAAAGTTGACCAAGATTTTTTACAAATATAATGTACTTTTTTTTGTTGAAGCTATTTTGATGATTTTTATTCAATGAATTTGTTGAATTTTCCCTTTTTGTTAATGTAAATCTTATTAAAAAACAAGCCTGCGGCTTGTTAAGCAATATGCAAAATGTAAAGCAATAACCGTATTTAATATAATCACCCGGCGCTCAAAGTGATAGGCAGGCTCCACGGCGTGTTTGACGGAAAATTGGAAAATAAAATTTAAACTGCGCGGGCTTTTTTCCCGAATAAAAAATCCTGGCTTAAGCGTGGTCGCATTTTTCGGTGCTACCTCGGAATAGAACTCGCTCGAAATAGAACTGTAGCAAAATAGTACTGTAGCGAAATAAAACTGTTCGGAATAGAAATGTTTTGGAATAGAACTGTAGTGAAAGAGAATTGAAGCTAAATAGAACTGTCCCAAAGCAGAACTGTAGCAAAATATAACAGTTTTAGAATAGAACAGTAACAAAATAGAACTACCTGAAGTGGAGCTGTAGTGACCCAGGAAAACTAGAGCAGCTCGAATAAGTATTCAGTTGTACATGGTGGGTTATTGAGTTTAATTCCGCGAAGCGGTTTTTCCTGTACAGTTCCATTTCAGGTAGTTATATTTCGCTACAGTTCTATTTAGTTAAACGTATATTTTGCTTCAGTTCTATACCGAACGGTTCTATTCAAAACAGTTCTATTCCGAAGAAAGTTCTATATTGCAACAGTTCTATTTCAAACGAGTTTTATTCCGGGGTAGCACCCATTTTTCTACCATAGGCTGCATTTAGCTGCACAGCCACTCATCTGCGTTAAATTGATACGAATATGAGACGCAGAGTAGCAGGGTGCGAGGATATTGTTGTTTTGTAGCGAACTCTCGCCGGAGAAACGCAGACACTCAGCGGAACCCAATATTGCCAATAAAGTTCCGGCCAGCACGCCGTGGGTCTTTAACTTGTCGTCATCAGAACACATTGACAAAAAATAGATGGATAATCTTATCTCTTATAGCGCGGCCATAAATGAAAAAAAAGTGGCCATAAATACAGAAATTTCCTCCCTTTTTTTCTAAATCGCACGGTTGAATTTTGAAAAAAGGGGAAATTTCTGCATTTATGGCCACCTTTTTTTCATTTATGGACAGCGCCGGAAATCGACACCTTAAATGGCTCGTCTAGCGGAGCGCATTTGCTGACCCCCTCCTAGTCCCCGAGCTCCCCCCCCCGCGAAATTTATCAATTCAAATTTACATCAATTTTCTTATTGATATCTCTTTTATTTCATTCTCATTTTATATCTTTTCTTTTTTTTTTATTAGGAAAAAACTATTTATTAATTTTCCAAGTAATTTGCCATGAACTCCTGCAATATCGATTTTTCTTTCATGAAATGCTTTTCTCATTTTTCTCCCTTTTCCGTAGTTTTTCATGCTGAATCTGACTATTTCGCTTCTATAATACAACAAATTATTCATTTTTGCAGAAGGTACTTGCAAATTCGGTCGCAGTTCGAAAAAGCGAAACGCCGCCCCGGAGCGAGAGGTTTTTGAGCATTATTTCTATATGACGAATTCAATTTTTTTCGTTACAGAGCGACTCTGGCGGCTCGCAATTCAATTTCGACAACGCCATCGGGGACAAGCCAATGGGAAAATCGCTGGATGTGATGGAAGTTGACGAGCAAGAGTCGGACGGAGATGATGAGAAGGAGGTATACATTTTGAATTTGCTATGGCTATTCCGCAAAAATGTAGACAATTTCAGCTCCAAGCTGCGTTCCCCGCCGGGCTTCTCAAAGACGGACTGAACATCCAAGTGGCTAAAAAGCGTCCGATAATCAATAAAAGTGCGGAAATGAAAGAGAAGTGGGTCGAACTGACGAAAGTTCTTCCGTGGGTTGAGACGTTGGAAGTTGTCACACCGCAGGTCGAGATGGTCAAATAGGTCGAGAATGACGATTTTCAGAGGGAGTTTGTGGGTTTTTCGACAAATTTTTATCCGCATTTTATCGACAATTAATTTACAAATGCGCTTTTGTTCTTAAAATTTTTCAAAACAGATGTTTAATAAATAAAAAAGTGCTGAACCTGACTATTTCGCTTTTATAATATATAATTTTATTCATTTTCGCAGAAAGTGCTTGCAAATTATTCAACTATCCTCAAAAATTCGGTATACTGCACCAAAATAGCTTCACCGAACAGTATTAAAAAATATTATCTGAAGTCATTAGAAACACACTTCGATTAGAACGGAATCTTTTTTTCTAACCACTATCAAAAAAAATTTCAGAGCGGCAGCGACAAGGAACGGCGTATTGATGCTAGGATGTTTGATGTGAATGAAAAACGATTCATTTATTAATTTTGATAACGATGCATTTCTTAATTTCTATTGACGATATATTTATTAAATTTTTAATTTAAAGTTGTCTTTTCCATAAAGATTTGTAAAAATATTGATGAGCTGTAGGAGACATACTGCCAGACGTCGAAGGGATCCAGAAGATGTGCCTGAAATCGGAAATGAAACACCAAAGAAAGAGCAAGCGCAGATCAATCCACGATGCAAAACTCACAAGAATAATACTGATTAGAGCTCCACAAGAAGTATTATTGTTTTAAAAAATTTGTCACCTGGCGAGAGGCGCGAATTCAAAAAATAGGCTCCGCCTCCTTGCCGAAATATTTTTGCAATTCTGCGCGCACCAATTCGCAATCGCGGTGCGCGCGATTTTCTGCGTCGAATTTTTGTCCAGTGCCTTTCAATTTCTCCTGGAAACCTTTATAAAAATTGTTATTTTGAAGCGAATTTGGCAACTTTTGATTTAAAGTGAGTTTTTGATTTTCTTAAGTGGATATTTGTTAATAAAGTAACGGAAATTCAACGTATAAAATCACGCGCACCGCGATTGCAAATTGGCGCGCGCAGAGTTGCAAAAATATTTCGGCGAGGAGGCGGAGCCTATTTTTTGAATTCGCGCCTCTCGCCAGGTGACAAATTTTTTAAAACAATAATAAGAACGGCAGACGAAGAAATGTAGACGGTTGTGATTAGTCTGGAAACAATTATGTAAATGAATAAAGAAATCGATTCCCTCAAAACGGCAAAAAAAAGCTTCTCATCATCTCCGTCCGACTCTTGCTCGTCAACTTCCATCGCATCCAGCGATTTTCCCATTGGCTTGTCCCCGATGGCGTTGTCGAAATTGAATTGCGAGCCGCCAGAGTCGCTCTGTAACGAAAAAAATTGAATTCGTCATATAGAAATAATGCTCAAAAACCTCTCGCTCCGGGGCGGCGTTTCGCTTTTTCGAACTGCGACCGAATTTGCAAGTACCTTCTGCAAAAATGAATAATTTGTTGTATTATAAAAGCGAAATAGTCAGATTCAGCATGAAAAACTACGGAAAAGGGAGAAAAATGAGAAAAGCATTTCATGAAAGAAAAATCGATATTGCAGGAGTTCATGGCAAATTACTTGGAAAATTAATAAAGTTTTTTCCTAATAAAAAAAAAAGAAAAGATATAAAATGAGAATGAAATAAAAGAGATATCAATAAGAAAATTGATGTAAATTTGAAATGATAAATTTCGCGGGGGGGGGGGGGGGGGGGGGAGCTCGGGGACTAGGAGGGGGTCAGCAAATGCGCTCCGCTAGACGAGCCATTTAAGGTGTCGATTTCCGGCGCTGTCATTTATGGCCGCGCCATTATGGAATCACGCAAACAAAAAAAAAATTCTTTTTGTTGAAAAATTATTCTGCATTACACGGCCTGCTGGCCAGAACGAGATCGGTAACGTGCTCCACTGCACACGCTTTTTTTTCTCTCGGTCTCTTCGACGAGAGCTCTTGGCATGGTGCCAACAACAAACTTTTTTTATTTCTTCTTTATGAATGCTGATTTTTCATGTATTTATTTGAAATTTACAGTGGAAAATTTAGGTAAACTTTTTATAAGTTCGACAGATCGATTTTCCCGTTTTAATTCAGCAGTTTCTCCATCTGGTCAAACAAATTTATTTAGTTGCCAATTTTTAAAATAATTAAACTCTTCCAATTTATTTTTAAAATTTTTTAAAATAAGGAACAAATAACTATTTAAGCCGCAGTCGGAGTTGGCTTGTTGGTTGGACGACGAAGTGTTTGACGTTTCTGAAAAAAAAAAGAGAAGAAAATGTTAAGTATCACAGGTAAACTTTTGGAGTTGAAACTTGCTCCATGTGACCAGTGGCCTCGTGTGAAATATTTCATGACTAATATTAAATGTGCGTTTGATTTACGCTAAAATTCTCAAATATTTGCCAAAAATTCAGGATAAAGCCTTTTCAACCAAAAACGTGCATAAAAAGAGCTACATCAAACACATTAGCGTCTTTGTTTTTATCTAATGCCCGAAAAAATGCAACTAATATTATAAACCTATTATCGATTTTTATAGCGCTTCCAAACTAATGGGGTTGTTCACGAAATAGCAGAAAACGGCAAAAAACTGGGAAATGTATAAAAAAAGTAATATTTTTTTAATATCGATACTTCGGTCCAAAAATTTCTGAGTATGTTTAGGAGTATTTTTGCCTTCATTCTCCAAAATTCCAAGTTAATCGGAGCATTTTCCGAGTTTTCGCAAATTGTTTTGCTATTTCGTGAATAACCCCATTAAAAAAAACTGGAATCAGAAATTAAAGTGGTGCGAGCATGTTTTTCTTTTAATTTTTTTGAAACTTTAAATCGTCTATTTTTTCTGATTCCAGGATTTTTTTTACTTCAAGCGACTCAGGCAATTGAAAAAAAATATTATGAGAAATTTTAGTAATATTCTGAGAAATCGTCATATTTTAAGATTATACAATATATTTGGCTGGCGCATTTGTCTTGGCAGGAAAATGCGTCAGCAATGTTGCTAGCGCAATATTAGACAAGATATTTCAAGAAACACGAGATATTACAAGATATTGTAAGATTTCAAAAATCTTGTAAGATATTACAAGAAATTCCAAGATTCTGTGAGAAATTTGCAATATTACAAGATTTTTCAAGATAATTCAAGAAATTGCGCAATATTGATTTTTTCATTAATCTATTTTTCCAATCGCGTTCTGCGCAGTTCTGCCGTTTTTCCCTATATTTTAAGATTTTTTTTTTCCACGTATTCATTGATATTGATTTTCACATATTGCCCATTCGCGAAAAAAGCAAGTGCGCTCCACGAAACTTACAATTAGTACTTCGTGGATTTACTTTTCGTCGCCATATTTTTTCAATTCACGTTTAAATTCAACGTGAAATGAAATAATTTGGCGACGAAAATGAAATCCACGAAGTACTAAGTTTCGTAAAGCGCACTTGCTTTTTTCGCGAGTGGACAATACTTTACTGTTTTCCTTCAATTCATTATTTTTATGTGTTATTATCGAGTCAATTTTTTGCCGGTTTCACGTGAAAATTCTGCAAACACCAGTTATTTTTCAGAAACAAAAAATCCGCGTGTTGCCACACTCACTCAACGTGCCGACGCTGTAGGGCTGGTGACCCAGCGTCGGACATGGAACAGGAATGGTGAAACTGGAGACTATTTATTAAAACAACAACAACTAACGAGAAAGTTCTGTAGCCGTTGCGGCTTCGACGAGTGCGCTGTCGTGGGGAACTTCAGATGTCATCGTGAGTCGGGTTGCGCGGAAGACGGTGTTGATTCCGTGGGTCGAATGTCTGAGCGAGCCCGTGTGAATGGGCGAAGTTTCTCCTTTTATAGTGCTGAGCCACGTGGAAGATGTTATCGCATTGTTGGTGGTCACGTGAGTGGGATGAAAATTGTTCGACTGTTGGAGATCGCGTGAACGACTCGATGCTTTCACTTCTTACTAAGCTTCGGGAGGTCACGTCAGCTTCTTTCTTCCGCTTCTTCCGGTAGATCGATGTGTCGGACACGTGTTCGTTGTGTTGGTTGTTCATAGTTGTGAAGATAGAAACTCTTCTTCCACAACACTGGGGGGAGGCGAGAAGAGAACCGTATTGGCGGGTTTTTTTTGTTTTTGAGGTTGTTCATTGTGAACTATAATTTTGAGGTTGTTCATTGTGAACTAAATTTATTCGGAGCTTGTTGTGAGCTCTAGCGGTATAAGTTGGTTTACTGCGCGTTCAATGAGTGTGTTGTTGCATCGGACGATGACCGATCTAATTTTTCCATCTTTGGATGGGAGAAGTTGCATGATGCGTCCAAGTGGCCACTTGTAGCGTGGGACTTTGGGTGTTTCCACAAGGACGATGTGATTCGGTTGTGGTGCAGTGGTGGCGTGTGCTTTGGATTTGTACTTTGGTGCAAGTTTTCCAGTGTAGAGTTCATTGTAGAACTCGTCCCAAAGTTGTAGGCGAATGGTGTCGAGATGTTTCATGTATTCTCGTGTTTGTTTTTCGGTAGGTGATGGTTTGCCTGATGATTGGTTCCCTGTGTGATTGGGAATGGATATGTGTGCCTGTGGGAGCAAAAAATCAATTGGGCGGAGAGCCTCAGTGTCCGATATGGTGATCGGATTTGCCGTTATTGGTCGGCTGTTTATAATGCCTTCGCATTCTATGAGTAGTGTTTCGATTTCAAGGAAGGGAAGTTGTAGTCTTCCGATGATCTTATAGAACATGGTTTTGGTGATTCCCACGATTCTTTCATAAACTCCACCTTGCCATGGGGCGAATGGTGTGATTTGTTTGACCTCGATATCTTTGGATGCTAAGTACGAGGTGAGTGTTTGACTTGAATTGACCATTGTCCGGATGTCGGCATTGATCATGGAATACCCGAGTGTGAATGCGGGTGCGTTATCTCAGATGATTGTTTTTGGTGTGCCTCTGCGGCCAATGAATTTCCTCATTGCAAGGAGTCTAGAAGAGAATCGGTGATGGTGGCGGCCGTCGCGTCTGATTCGGTCAGCGGGTGATCTGAGTCAATGTGGTTGACGTAAGAAGACTCGACTGAATCTGAGATTTGCGTTGCGGGTAGCGCTGCGTACCGTAACGCGTCTGGGACTGGACTTGGATGGGTGATGTATCCCAAAGATGTTTCCTCGACTATTCTCCCACTTGGGAGGATATGTCTAGTGCTAGTGGCCAGGATGTTGGCCAAAATGTTGTTCCCAATTATCATGTCAATTGGTTTGCCGTCAAATCTTTTCAGACCCATTAGAGCCTTTGGATCTATGTTGTTTTGTCGAAGGAAGGATGTGTCTTCCGTTGTGAATATTGGTGCTTTGATCGTTGTAGGGAGGTGATCAAATTCTGGAATGATTGTATTCCAGACCTTTCCTGAATTATCAAGAATGTCCAGGCGGTGGAAGTTGATTCTTTGAGGGCCGGTAGATGAGAGGAACCCTTTGAAATTTACCAGTTTGTTTTGGTGTATTGGGCAGCGCAACCGTTGGACGGCCAATTTTGACATGATCGATGTGGTTGCACCACTGTCAATTAATGCATTGACAAGTGCTCCTGAAGGTGTTCGGAGCTGTAGGAACGGAAGTTTGTAATCCGGATCCAATACGAGTGATAGGTTTATGGTGATGGTATCAACATTGGTGTTTGTTGGTACTTTTGGTTGTGTTGGTCCGGCCATTGTGGCTTCCCGTTCTTGTGTGGTCGAGAGATTGGACGAGGGCACTTGATGGAGTGCTGAGGGTTGTTGCCCCTCTGTGACTAGATGTGTCAGGTGGGAAGTGGATGGGTATCTGAGATGGTGACTGTGGTTGTTTCTGGAATGGGAGTTGAGATTGTTACATTTCAACTCCGCTGTTCCGAAATAACTGATGTACACCTTCAGCAGAATTTGTGTTTAAGAAGTTAACAATTGCGTCAAGCTTCTCCCTTTCCGGGCAAATCAATGAATGATGTTTTCGCTTGCATGTGTAGCAAGTGAACTTTGATTTACACCTCTCCACTTTGTGGTTTTTGCGCAAGCAGTTTTGACAGCATCCGAGTTTTTCGATTGCGGCTCGCTTCTGTGCGATCGATAGCGGACAATCACTGGTGGCGTGGTTTGTCGAGCAGAATGCGCACGGAGTTGCTCGCCACACTGGCCGTGGTGATGGCGTGTAGTTTTGTCTGATGGAAGTTCTGTTGAGGTGTACACCAGAGGTCTTCGCCGCGGTCGTGTTTGTGTTCACTTCCGTAACGTAGACTTCATTTGTCTGGGTGCGCTCTTTCTTCCTTTGTTCGGCTGAGTGTACCATGCGCTGTTGTGTTATCAGCTTTTGAACCAGATTGGCCGTATCCATGAAGGTCATCGAGTGGGCATCTGTTGCCTTGACCACTGATGTCAGGATGAATGTCGGCAATTTCTCGACGAATGTGTCGATTATGAACTGATTGTTTACGTCGACACCGGTTTTCTGTAGTGAGTTGGTCAGGCAAATGTGTTTCATAACGTCTTTGTCCATCTGATCGTTGTCTGTTTGGTGAAAGGATAACTTGCGGTATCCTTCCATCAACTGCTGTCGTCTGTCGTTCTGCCGATTGTACACTCTTTCTAAATTGTTTCTGAGATTCTGATATGACCAGTCATTGAGTTCATCGGACGTAATAAGGTCTTTGGCATCACCTTCCAGAAGGCTTATCAGAATATTCTGCTTCATCACCGTGTCAATGTTTGGATTGGCATGGACGAGCGAATCGAACCGCGTGATGAACAATGAATAGTTCTCGGTGGAACCATCAAATGGTTTTACGGTCTGGATGATGGATCCAAGATCGAATGGGTACCGGGCCTGTTGACTGTGTGGTGATAGACCGGTTGGGCTTGGGCTCATAGGACTCATAATCACTGGTTGAGGTGATTCGAGCTTTGGAGTGAACTCGTTGTGAGATACTTCTGCCAATTTGTGACTGTCATGTGAGCTTTGAGGAATGTGAAATCCCTTGGGCTGCGATGTAATCGAGCTGATGTGCTCGGGTTCGTTCATAACTGCTAGACTTTGTAGGGAACGATCCTGCTTGTTTTGCTCTAGCTGATCTTGCATTGTCTCCATGTTTGCCTGGAGTGCTTTGTAACTTGAGACCAGGATTTGTTGAGCTTGAGCCATGTGTTGCTGTTTTTGAGCTAATTGTTGCTGTACCTGCGCAAACTGTTGTTGTGTCTGCGCTACTTGCTCTAACTTTGATGCGATTGGGGCTAGCACTAGGCGTATTATTTGTTCCATGTTTACCTCTTCTGAACCCAGTTGTGGGCTCTGATTAAGGTGTGGAACGTCCTGCTTTGTCGGAGGAGCGATTGGTGGTGTGGGTGTATCACTGATGCTTGCCTCATTGGTCCTGGTAGTGCCATTATGGCTTACAGGTTTCTGGCTGGATTCGGAACTGTTGGCCGATGGCGCGTCTTTGAGAGCCATCTTAACTCCTAGGTTGATGATAGGAGTTGCGTCCTCTTTGTGTTGAGGATTGTGAGACATGCTATTTTGGGTTATGATGTGTTCAGCTTTTTCGAGGAGGTTCTCCATGCTGATTATTAACCCTGGGTATTGTTGTGCCTCAATGTGTTGAGTCAGTGCTAGGAAGTTCTTGTTGCCGACTTCAGGTGACGGTGATAAGGCCGGGTTTTCCGTTAGTAGTTTTAGCGCTTCGCTATCCGACGCGGAGAGTTGGCTCACAAACGCGGACATTTTTCGATAGCAGCTTTGAACTACGCTTAGGAAGTCCGGAGCTTCCGGTTTTGCCAAGATGGTGGCAACCTCTTTGATAAGGTTTTTGGCCTTTGTGGCCCGCTTTGTGAAGCGTGTTTTTGCTGGACCGAGATTGGTCCATTTTCCGTATTTTGACTCGGAGCCAGATGATTTGGCCGAGCGTGGGGAGCGATGGTGTCTGCGTTCCTTTGAGAGTGGCGTCGTTCGCCGTTTGGTGCTCCGGGATCTCGGCGGACAAATCGTATTCTCTTGGAGATCAGCTGAAATGATCTTTGGTTATAAGAGTAGCGGAATGCCATTTGTAAGAAGTTATTTGCCTATGGACTAAGAGTTCATAGGTGTAAAGAGAAGTCGCTTTGTTCTCTGTGTTTATTATTTTTAACCGAACAGGATCGGTTAAGTTCCGACTCGACTGTTTTATCGTCTCTTAAAGTACGGGTGGAGACGGGCAGGAATCTCCGGAAAGCTCTGCAGTCTTCCTTGACACAAGGAGACCGACATTTTCTTGATTGCCTTCCGCGGTGGCTGAGTGCAAGCTGAATGCTGACGACCGTATTAGGGGTGACGCCATTATCTCCCATGTGGGGGATATGCTTGTTTGTTTGATGAAAATGCCGAATTGCTGGTCACTCTCGTAACATACCACAATTGCCGTGGGCGCCTTGGCAACTGATAATGTCATGATAGTGCATCACAACTTCCCACCTGTTGCAGTGGACTGCAACAATTTACATGATAGAAAAGCTCTGGTTTTCAGAGCTGAAGCAGCTTGTTTTGTGCAAAGGAGTTTTTGCGCTGCTAATGAATGGGAAGCTTGTGGCTTTCCCTATGTTGGACAAGATTGTGTATCTTGCATTGGTGGTTCAGATAATTGTGTGATTCAGCTGGTGTGTCAACGAGTGAGTTACAAGTATGCTTTATTGATGATTGAGAAGAGAGGAGAGGTAAGAAAGAAAAAAAAGATCACGAGTTTGTTGCATTGTGACCTTAGTCCTCTTACTCTTTCACGGTGGTGCCAGATGCGGCTTTGGACGGCTTTGTGATTGCTGCGGCGATGGTCTCCTCGGTCAGGTAGGCTTGGCAGAGGGCCGACAAGTGCGGTTTTGTGCAGACCTGGCACTTGCGGCCCCTTTTTTTGCAGGTGGCCTGTTGGTGTTTTCCGCCACAGCTGTGGCAGAGACCTTTTGCACCAAGAATGCCCCAGCGTTGTGCTGAGGATTTGTACCTTTCGCACATTACGGCTGGGTGGTTTTCGCCACAGAACACGCATATTGCCGTGTGTTGTTGGCGTTTCGCCGGGGGTTGTCCCGCCGTATTGGTGGAGCTACGTTTGCCTGTTGCTGGCGCCGTTGCCAGCTGGGCCTGTATGGCCTTCACCGTGTTGAGTAACTCTTCCAGCAACGATTGTGTGGTGGAGGAGTTACGGGCTCTTCTGGGTGCTGTGTGCCCCACTGGTTGTGCTGAAATTAAAGCTTGTGTGCTTTGAATGACCATTGCTCTGTGCCACATCTTCCTCAGGGAGTGTCCCTTCGGAAGACCCGGAGCAAGGTGGCTCCTGACCCCTACTGCTAATACATAGCCCAGTAGCCCCAATCCTGTCACCAGTGGGTTGTGACCACGGTCGATGCACCATGTGCCGACGCTATAGGGCTGGTGACCCAGCGTCGGACATGGAACAGGAATGGTGAAACTGGAGACTATTTATTAAAACAACAACAACTAACGAGAAAGTTCTGTAGCCGTTGCGGCTTCGACGAGTGCGCTGTCGTGGGGAACTTCAGATGTCATCGTGAGTCGGGTTGCGCGGAAGACGGTGTTGATTCCGTGGGTCGAATGTCTGAGCGAGCCCGTGTGAATGGGCGAAGTTTCTCCTTTTATAGTGCTGAGCCACGTGGAAGATGTTATCGCATTGTTGGTGGTCACGTGAGTGGGATGAAAATTGTTCGACTGTTGGAGATCGCGTGAACGACTCGATGCTTTCACTTCTTACTAAGCTTCGGGAGGTCACGTCAGCTTCTTTCTTCCGCTTCTTCCGGTAGATCGATGTGTCGGACACGTGTTCGTTGTGTTGGTTGTTCATAGTTGTGAAGATAGAAACTCTTCTTCCACAACAATTATCGAGTCAATTTTTTGCCGGTTTCACGTGAAAATTCTGCAAACACCAGTTATTTTTCAGAAACAAAAAATCCGCGTGTTGCCACACTCACTCAACTTTTTGGCTCTGGGACGTTTCTAAACCTGCCATTTCGAAACTAGGACGTTTCGAAACTTTTTTGCATTTTTGCTAATGGATTTTCGCCAATTGACACCAAAAAACGCGGGCATTTGGTAATTATTTTTCGTTTTTATCAGTTTTTTTTTTGGGAATTTGAATCCATTGTTCTGTTTTCAATCGAGTTGCAGCATGAGAACGACAGATAAAAAGACATGTTTTCTCTGATTCTCTTCGAATCGAACTGTGTTTACGTGGTCGCGCGAAAAAAAGTGGGCGGAGTCACGCGTTCTAATGTTGCAAGTCGATTGAAAAAACAAGATAAAAAACCAAAATATATTATTTTCAAACGAGTTGCAGCATGAAAACATGAGCCCGCAATTATCGTTCTGTCTGCGTCCCTTCAAATAGCACTGTGTTTGCGTGATTGCACACAAAAAAGTGGGCGGGGTTTCATGTTTTGACGATGCAACTCGACTGAAAACACAATAAGCAAAAATACCAACAAAAAAAAACAAATGAATTTTAACGCTTCGTCATTTCACTTTATTGACTTGCCTCTTACTTTTTGGGACTTTAAAATGCTTTCTTCTTTTGCTTATAGGGTTATTCACAAAATATATTCACAAAATAGCTGTTTCTTTGTTTTCAAATCTATATTTTTTGTAAGTAACTCACGGTGGATCAAATCGTGTGATTTTTCTTGTTGCCTGTGATTCTCGACTCGCAAACAGTCATTTTCCGTCTGTCTGCAAATTTTTGACTTTGTTTGGTGTTTTTTCGGTTTCTCACGGTATTGAACCGACATGTCTTTAATATCTCAAGAAATTTTGAGCATTTATATTTTCGTCTGGCTGAAAGTTTGGGCTTGACCCGTGATGATTTTTTTTTAACTTCTAATCGTGGAATTTTTCTACATTTTTAAGTTAAATTGTTTTTTTTCGATATGCAAATTTATCTTCGTCGACGTCGGCATTTTTTTTTTGCTATCATGACCGTGTGTCTGCAAATTTTCTGGATTTTTTTCATTATTTTTCATGGAAATTTTTTAAATTGTGTCCTTTTCCAGGCAAATTTCTTTGAAATACTTTTTTAACTACAAAACCTTGAATCGTATTTGATGCGGCGACTCTTGTGCGATTTTTGAATTACTTTCTTATTTTTAAAATATTTTTTTAAAAATAAACTATTGTGAAACAAATACTCACTGATTAGCGAATTCTTCCTTGTATTCTTGGTCGGAATCGTCAATTGTTCGATCAATTTCCGAGGTCGGCTTTTTGTTGTCGTCGTTCGATTTGGCCAGCATTTTTAGAAAACAATGCTTCTATTTTTCTTTTTTGCGGTCTATCAAACTCGTTGTTGCTCTGATCGTTGTTGTCCATCGCTACCGAGAACAAATCGATAAATTTCTTAAATTTTAATCACTTTTTTTGGGATTTTTAAACTGTAAATACTTACTCAAAGCGCTCTGCGAGCCTTCGGCGATGCAATCTTGACCGAATGATTGTCGGCGAATTTGCTTTCTTTTGCGATCGGGGTTTTCTCCGAGTTCCAGCATTTTTCTGTGATCGAATTGATCAGTTGGTTGCTGTTCAGTTTCGTCGGCTTTATCGATTTTTTGGCGTTGCGACGTTTTTTCTGCAATTTTTGTTCTTCAATTGTATGTATTAGGTTATTTTTTTCATTGATTTGTCTTTTCAATAATTCCTCTATTTTTCTCTTTTGATAGAAATTAATCGATTTTTATTACCGTTTAGGTCATTTTCCATTACAAATACTTACGTTGTAATCCCAGCCGGATCCTCCGTGGTCATCGGCGACACGGCATGCTGGACCCTACGAAAGTGCAAACGCGCTCTGGCGCACTTTTGCGTTTTTCTCTGCGCCTCCATATATTTCTCTTGGAGTATTGCCAAAAATCTTTGGCGGCTTGCCAAATATGTTTTATTTTTGGCAAAATATAACGTTGTTCGCATTTTTATTTCCAATTTTCGTATTTTGTTTTTCAGAATTTAAATTAAATTAAAATTAACTGTTTTATTTACGAAAAAACTCGACTTAAAATCAATATTCCAACAAAAAAAACGTATCACATTAATCTCAAAAACAACCATTTTAAAAAAATAATTTTTTTTTAAATGAGAAACAAACAAAAAAATAATAAATGAGCAAAAAAAAAAACAAAGAAAAGTAAGAAAGAAACAATAAAATCTCGTAAATCGACACAATTCTCTGCGGAGGAGACGCAGGGACGCGAGAGTAGAATAGCGCGCGAAAATTCGCTTTTGAAAAATAATTCAAAAACGTAGCCTCCAACACGCCGTGTTTTATGCGAGAAATGAATAAACATATTATTTTTATTATTATTATTCTGTCAGTGAGTAGTACGAGAGGGCGCGTTCGCAGCGTTGCACCGTTAAAAACACCGTGGCTTATCGCCAGGGAAACATGTAAGTTACTTTTAAAATTTAAAAAAAAACACAGCAGGTTTATCAAATTTGGATGAAATCCGCTTTGAAGGCATCTTCTGTAATTTTCCTGAGGGGGCGGAAATGAAATGTTGTGGGGGCGCTTCTGAAAGATTACCTATGTGTACAGAATCGACCCCCCTCTCAGTTATGAGGGGATACTAAAATGAACTGAGGGGGGTGGGGAGGATAGCGCAGCCGGTACTCAGGTATCGCGAGTCAAACTTTTCTGATCCCTTTTCAAACTTTTTCAAACCTTTTCATGTAACAAATAAGCAATGCTTCAAAAGGATTAAGTATGGCTTGAAAAAGTTTGAGGAAGGCATGAAAAAGGTTGAAAAAGTTTAAAAGTTTGACATTTTAAAATTGTCTCGATTTTGTTTTTCAAAAAGCCTGCTGCGCAGGCTAATGATGGCTGCTGAATCAGCATTATTGATTGACGCCTTTCACTGTATTTCACACTTTATTTCGGTAACAAAAAATATACGTATAAAGGCAGTAAGATAGGAGACGAAAAATTCGCAGTAATTCGGCGGATGTTGCCTGATGCTTCCTTGTGCTCGGTTGTTGTTTTGTTCCGTTGAAGAAGAAGCCACCAGCCGATGTTGAGGAGCCCTGTAAATTATAAATTTTTTTCTCCAATTGTTATGCTACGTACAAAGTTTTTAAACAATTTCTAAAATCAGAATTTTTATACAGTCCAGTGATGGAAACACTTTAAGTTCTAACAGTATGCTACATTTCAAACTTATCCGATCTCAGAAAACGATTTACACAGCAAATCTCACACGGATGTATTATTAAGCGCAATTGTGGTAAAAAAATGTATTTAGTGGCAAACCACTTTTTTGCTGTGATATTGTGAAAAATTCCATGTTTTTTTTAAATTTGGAAACGGAATTACAGTTTGAAAATTACCTTATCAGTGTTTTTATATTCTCAGTACGGAGCGCTGCAAACGCGCTCCCTTCGCACGGTGATGGACGCGGCCACGTTGGCGACGAGAGAGTGCAGAAAATTGTGAGAGCCGTGGCCGATGTTTCGCTCTGATTTCTCTAAACCTCACTCCAAATGCATGCGAAATTCATTGTTCGATTGGAGCGAGTTATCAGCGTTTTATACCGAGTATACAAATAAATCTACAAATAAAAAAAGGGAGTAAAAAGTCAAAATATTATTTTTTCAATAGAAAAAAATCAAGTAAATTTCAATTTTAAAATGATTATGCCCGCACACTCTGACCCGCCCCCTCCAGCGAGGAGAAAATCAGTACTTCGGGAGGCCAACTTTGAAGAGCCAAAACTCGAGAATCACTGAACATTTTGAAACGAAAATTTGGGAACATGCTAATATGAACAACTGGAATCTGTTTTTGTCGACAGTTTGGCGAAACTCTTATGTTTTAGAAACACGTTGCGGTCCCTAACTATGCTAATAAAATTTTTCTACACAAAAAAGACGCCCAAGAGTTCTTACAGAATCAATGGAAATTGTTTTTCTATGAAAAGTAAACCAAAATAAAAATAAAAAAAACACACTCAAAGCGGTTGTATCCTTTTCGGGTAATTCTCGTGTTTGCAGATAACGGGGTTGTCGTTTCACTGAAAAATCTATGCATCGAGACTTAACATAAACGAAAACAAACTGCTTCAAGAGTTGAGCGTGAAGAATTTGTTGCTTGACGATATGTTTTTCAAAGCAGCAATGATAGAATAAATTCTAATTTTGGCCAATCAGATGAAAATGTTTTTGGCACAAAGGTAACGTTAGAACGCGTGAATTTATTTATTCAATTTTGTTTTTTTTTCTAATTGCAAGCAAGTTTTTTGTCGAATTTTTTTTATCAGTACGGAGCGCTGCAAACCTGCTTCTCTCGCACAGCGGTGGACGCGGCCAAGTTGGCGACGAGAGAATGCAGAAACTTAAGAGACCGTGGCCGATGTTTTTCTCTGAAAATTTCTATAAATTTGTAACTTGACTTACTTTTTTCTGTTATCATTTTGCCGAAATTCCGACATCTTTCTACGCTTTGAATCCTCTGGATCCACATTTGAAAGACCAGGAATTCAAAGAACATCTAGAAATTTCTCGTTATCTTCTGGCGTCCAATCTATGAATTGTTTTTGAAAATTGTTTTCAAGTAAGCTAACTCGCCCAAAATGTTCAAAAAAAATCTCAAAATGCGAAGCGAACTGCTCTGTTAAAAACTCGATATCTTTTTTCGAGTCGATTTGCCACTGTCACGTGTGTTGTTTGAAAGAACTTTCGAAAGAATTCAAAACGTTGAGAATTATGTGTCGGAAATTCGGCATGACGATAACAGTAAAACGCAAGGAAAATTACAAATTGATAGAAATTCAAAAAATAAAACTTGTTTCAAAAAGTCCTTTTTTTAAGATTTTCGCCAAGTTTTCAATTCCATAAACTTGTAGAATTTTTGTAACTTTTTCGAAAGACAAGCAAAAAAACTTTGTCCACAATACTACCAATTAATTTTTTCAGGGAATTTTTTTGATATCGGGTTTTTTTTTCAATAAAACCAATCAAAATGCTCAAATATTCGGATATTTCAGCGGCAACGCGCCGGGAGCATGTGTGACACATTTCAAATATGCGACCGGAGGGAGCTGGGCGGAAGCACGTCTTGATCCTTCTGTGTGTGAATAACCCAATTCTGGCAATAAATGCTTATCTATAGATTTTTAATTAAAAAAAATCAGCAGCCACCAACACGCAAAGCATGCTTCCACCCAGCTCCCTACGGTCGCCCTTGTTTGAGGTTTCACACATGCCTCCCGCGGGTTTCCGCTGGGCTTCACCAGCCTTATACTCGGCGAATACATCATCAACCTCGCTCTACGGCACTTTTTAATTTTCAATCCCTTTTTTGAAGCGAAAAATCAAGTTTCAAATGCAAATCGTCGTGGCTACGTCATTTTCCGTGGAAAAAAAGAATACCACGAAAATTCGAGCTAATCTTGCAAGTTCGTCACAGTTTCACAGGAATTTTGCAGTAGAGCGAAGTTGATGATGTATTCGCCGACAATATCTTTCTTATGTATAAAAACCCAGATCGGGATGTCTGTGCACGTCCGCACTTGCCTTTTTGCAAGAAAATGCAGTGGACAAAACACGATCCCGTGACATAACGATTTGTATCAAAGCGCACTACCGACTGAGCCACAGAGGACAGAAATCTTCCCAAAACAGAGTGCGTATAAATGATTGAGGAAGAGTGCAACGTAAAAAAATAGAATGTGGCGACGAAGTCGCCAATAGGCTGCGTTAGCAGCCGCGCAGGACTGCGCAGCAGGCTTGTTAATTATTAAAAATGCATATCACTAGCGTAGACTATTTTTTTTTAAGCCATAGTTTTGAATTTTTGTGTTTAAATATTTTTTTTCGAGTCTAGGATCGTTCTGAAATACGTGATTCGACAAAACATCTCACTATCAGGCATTTCATTTCTTAAATTATTAAAAAAATTAGAAAATATCAGAAAAAATTAGAGTGATATTAGGAGACCCTAGTAAAATTAGATTACAATTAAAACGATTACAAAGTCGATCCGTTCTTCAAGTACCGAAGGTACTGCGGATCACGGTTTTCTGCGTACGCGGACGACTGGTGGTGTACCGTTCAGAGCCAGACATTATTTAAGTCAATTCCTTGGGCGGACTCGAATCTGTGACCTCTCGGACGGCGGCGGCCACCACTACTCAGGTATCGAGTCAAACTTTTCTGATCGCATTTCAAACCTTTTCAAACCTTTTCAAGACAAACGTCGCTCGTCAAATTTTTCTGAGCGCTATTCAAACTTTTTCAAACTTTTGCTGCCGGCACAAGTTGGAAATCTTTTTTAAACTTTTTCAAACATTTTCAAACCTTTTCAAACCTCGCTTGCGGCCGTATACGGTTTACCAATTGTCGTCAGTTCCGCGGTTTGGGAACTGCGTACTAAATGAGAGTGTGGAAAAACAAGAGAGGGCAGACTCTTAACGCGTGCGCGCGTTTTCATATTTTCGAAAATTATTTTGCGCAATTTTTTTTTGATTACGCGTTTTTTTTTTAATATTTTCTCATCTTGTGCGGTTCCCGCTTGATTTATTGCTTTTTCGAGCAAAAATCCATCGCCGATCAGTCCAAAACAGTCCGTGTGCCAAGGGAACGCGGACGCATTTTTTCTTAAAATGTCTGATGCACTCAGAAATTTGACCCGCGAAAACTCTTTCGGCGCGAAATTTCGCGTTTTGTCATCATTTTCTTCTGACCGTTGGTCAACAAGTTTTGGAGAGCTAACAAGGGAAGTGTTTGATTCCTCCTAATCTAGAATTTCCAAAAATTTCAGCATAGGTGCTTTCGACTATCCTGATTCCATTTCTGCAATAAAAACCGGCTAAATGCTCACGTGAGCCAAGTTATGAGCTCCTAAACTTTTCCTATGGTTAAGCATTTTTCGCGTGAACCGAATAGTGTACTAGAACCGATACTGCAGAAAACATCGGTTGGTTGGTTCAGTGGTCCGGTTGCAGGGTTCAGGTGTTGAGGTCATGGGTTCAATTCCTGCTCATGCTAATCTTTTTTTGCATTTTTTTTTGGGTGATTTTTTCAGCCAGCAAAAGTCAGAAAAAATCGGTTACATTTACTTTTTTTCAGATTTTGAGTGAATATTCCGGCTGCAAACAGCTTCGAGAGTGCATTTATGACAAAAAATTAAAATTTTTTTTTTTGATTTTGCGACATTTTGAGCCATTGAGCACATGCAAAATTTTTTTTTCAAATTTTTTGAATTATCGTTTTTGATCTGTTTTTGACTTGTATCGGCGTAAACTTTTCTTTTTGGTATACTATTTGGATGTACCTGTCTGTCTCTTGGTGACCTTGTAAGAACTGTTTCTTGATGACCTTATTCGTGTTGGTTCAGCAAAATGACGATCCGATCAGCCAAATTCTGATCCCAACAATCCAATTTTGCCTTTTTCGGCTTATCCTTGATTACAGCAGTAGCGTAGGCCAAAATAACAAGCTTGGAAGACATAAGTACATACAAACAACTGGGGAATTCGGTATTTTATATCCAGTTTCTCGCTTTTCCAGTTCAATTTTCCAGAGGTATCAACGTAAGCAGCAACAAGACAATTTTACGCGGATACACGTCAAAAACAGATCAAAAACGATAATTCAAAAATTTTGAAAAAAAATTTTTGGCTCAAAATGTCGCAAAATCAAAAAAACATTTTTTTTTAATTTTTTGTCATAAATGCACTCTCGAAGCTGTTTGCAGCCGGAATATTCATTCAAAATCTGAAAAAAAGTAAATGTAACCGATTTTTTCTGACTTTTGCTGGCTGAAAAAATCACCCAAAAAAAATTGCAAAAAAAGATTAGCATGAGCAGGAATTGAACCCATGACCTCCCCACCTGAACCCTGCAACCGAACCACTGAACCAACAAACCGATGTTTTCTGCAGTATCGCTTCTAGTACACTATTCGGTTCACGCGAAAAATGCTTAACCATAGGAAAAGTTTAGAAGCTCATAACTTGGCTCACGTGAGCATTTAGCCGGTTTTTATTGCAGAAATGGAATCAGCATAGTCGAAAGCACCTATGCTGAAATTTTGGGAAATTCTAGATTAGGAGGAATCAAACACTTCCCTTGTAAGTTCTGACTGGTTGCTGGCAGTTTTTTTGCTAGTTTGTTTCTAGTTTTCTTTTTTTGGAAGTTTCCACGTTTTTTTTTTAGGTTTTTTGTTCTTCGCTCGGGTTAAGAGCTTTTTATTGTTTTGTTTTATCTTTATTTTTATTCCCGCGCACCGTTGCAAGGGATTGTTTAAGAAACCGTTGATTGGATAAATCACGTGTTTGATTTTTTAGTTCCGGAGTTCGTGTGGTGTTGTCGTTCACAACCCACCGGATATCCGACATGGGGGCCGAAACAAAATTTCTGAGTGTTAACAACGAAAGCTTCGTTTGTTGCACAAAGAAATAGGCATAATTTGAGGAACTGTCCGTGTCTAGTTACCAAACGGCGGATTTTTCTGAAGATTTTTGCTGGGAGGGACATTCACCTGTGTGTGAGCTCTCTGCACCGTTGCCGTGAATTTTCATCTGTTCGTCGTTACGACAGATAACTATTTGCGAATTTCAGAGAAAATCTTTCTCTTTTGTTGCGAATCAATTTATTTGACTAGCAATTTATCGATCTTTGAAATAGACCAAATAACTTTAAGTATTTTGTCGGAAACATCGATTTTCTGCAATTACTGAAAGAAAACACTATAAAATCGTTGTTGAACGAGTGAAATTATTGATTTTTTCAGTAAGAAAATGCAAAGCCACTCGAACGAACTGTTCAAGGAGCATGAGCTGCTGGATGATGAGGTCACCCTACTGCAAGAAGGTGAAGATCCTCGGGATATGGAGGCGGAGTACAGCGTTGAAGCTGGGCAAGAAGGTGTTGCCGACGTGAATGGCGGTGGGCGAGTCAACGACCACACAATTCAATATGATTCTTCGGCGTCTCAGGTGAGAGAAAGAAACAATAGTAAAAAGGTACGAGCGGTTGTAAGCCACATCCGCAAGTACTCTAAAGCTTCGGAAACTCACATTATTTTGTTATTGGAGCCAATTACTAAATTGATACAAGAACAAGTAAAAGAAATTAGTGAGCGAGAAAACTACATTGATTAGTAATTGGCTCCAATAACAAAATAATGTGAGTTTCCGAAGCTTTAGAGTACTTGCGGATGTGGCTTACAACCGCTCGTACCTTTTTACTATTGTTTCTTTCTCTCACCTGAGACGCCGAAGAATCATATTGAATTGTGTGGTCGTTGACTCGCCCACCGCCATTCACGTCGGCAACACCTTCTTGCCCAGCTTCAACGCTGTACTCAGCCTCCATATCCCGAGGATCTTCACCTTCTTGCAGTAGTGTGACCTCATCATCCAGCAGCTCATGCTCCTTGAACAGTTCGTTCGAGTGGCTTTGCATTTTCTTACTGAAAAAATCAATAATTTCACTCGTTCAACAACGATTTTATAGTGTTTTCTTTCAGTAATTGCAGAAAATCGATGTTTCCGACAAAATACTTAAAGTTATTTGGTCTATTTCAAAGATCGATAAATTGCTAGTCAAATAAATTGATTCGCAACAAAAGAGAAAGATTTTCTCTGAAATTCGCAAATAGTTATCTGTCGTAACGACGAACAGATCAAAATTCACGGCAACGGTGCAGAGAGCTCACACACAGGTGAATGTCCCTCCCAGCAAAAATCTTCAGAAAAATCCGCGGTTTGGTAACTAGAAACGGACAGTTCCTCAAATTATGCCTATTTCTTTGTGCAACAAACGAAGCTTTCGTTGTTAACACTCAGAAATTTTGTTTCGGCCCCCAAGTCGGATATCCGGTGGGTTGTGAACGACAACACCACACGAACTCCGGAACTAAAAAATCAAACACGTGATTTATCCAATCAACGGTTTATTAAACAATCCCTTGCAACGGTGCGCGGGAATAAAAATAAAGATAAAACAAAACAATAAAAAGCTCTTAACCCGAGCGAAGAACAAAAAACCTAAAAAAAAAACGTGGAAACTTCCAAAAAAAGAAAACTAGAAACAAACTAGCAAAAAAACTGCCAGCAACCAGTCAGAACTTAGCTCTCCAAAACTTGTTGACCAACGGTCAGAAGAAAATGATGACAAAACGCGAAATTTCGCGCCGAAAGAGTTTTCGCGGGTCAAATTTCTGAGTGCATCAGACATTTTAAGAAAAAATGCGTCCGCGTTCCCTTGGCACACGGACTGTTTTGGACTGATCGGCGATGGATTTTTGCTCGAAAAAGCAATAAATCAAGCGGGAACCGCACAAGATGAGAAAATATTAAAAAAAAACGCGTAATCAAAAAAAAATTGCGCAAAATAATTTTCGAAAATATGAAAACGCGCGCACGCGTTAAGAGTCTGCCCTCTCTTGTTTTTCCACACTCTCATTTAGTACGCAGTTCCCAAACCGCGGAACTGACGACAATTGGTAAACCGTATACGGCCGCAAGCGAGGTTTGAAAAGGTTTGAAAATGTTTGAAAAAGTTTAAAAAAGATTTCCAACTTGTGCCGGCAGCAAAAGTTTGAAAAAGTTTGAATAGCGCTCAGAAAAGTTTGACGAGCGACGTTTGTCTTGAAAAGGTTTGAAAAGGTTTGAAATGCGATTAGAAAAGTTTGACTCGATACCTGAGTAGTGGTGGCCGCCGCCGTCCGAGAGGTCACAGATTCGAGTCCGCCCAAGGAATTGACTTAAATAATGTCTGGCTCTGAACGGTACACCACCAGTCGTCCGCGTACGCAGAAAACCGTGATCCGCAGTACCTTCGGTACTTGAAGAACGGATCGACTTTGTAATCGTTTTAATTGTAATCTAATTTTACTAGGGTCTCCTAATATCACTCTAATTTTTTCTGATATTTTCTAATTTTTTTAATAATTTAAGAAATGAAATGCCTGATAGTGAGATGTTTTGTCGAATCACGTATTTCAGAACGATCCTAGACTCGAAAAAAAATATTTAAACACAAAAATTCAAAACTATGGCTTAAAAAAAAATAGTCTACGCTAGTGATATGCATTTTTAATAATTAACAAGCCTGCTGCGCAGTCCTGCGCGGCTGCTAACGCAGCCTATTGGCGACTTCGTCGCCACATTCTATTTTTTTACGTTGCACTCTTCCTCAATCATTTATACGCACTCTGTTTTGGGAAGATTTCTGTCCTCTGTGGCTCAGTCGGTAGTGCGCTTTGATACAAATCGTTATGTCACGGGATCGTGTTTTGTCCACTGCATTTTCTTGCAAAAAGGCAAGTGCGGACGCGCACAGACATCCCGATCTGGGTTTTTATATATAAGAAAGATATTGTCGGCGAATACATCATCAACTTCGCTCTACTGCAAAATTCCTGTGAAACTGTGACGAACTTGCAAGATTAGCTCGAATTTTCGTGGTATTCTTTTTTTCCACGGAAAATGACGTAGCCACGACGATTTGCATTTGAAACTTGATTTTTCGCTTCAAAAAAAGGATTGAAAATTAAAAAGTGCCGTAGAGCGAGGTTGATGATGTATTCGCCGAGTATAAGGCTGGTGAAGCCCAGCGGCAACGCGCGGGAGGCATGTGTGAAACCTCAAACAAGGGCGACCGTAGGGAGCTGGGTGGAAGCATGCTTTGCGTTTTGGTGGCTGCTGATTTTTTTTAATTAAAAATCTATAGATAAGCATTTATTGCCAGAATTGGGTTATTCACACACAGAAGGATCAAGACGTGCTTCCGCCCAGCTCCCTCCGGTCGCATATTTGAAATGTGTCACACATGCTCCCGGCGCGTTGCCGCTGAAATATCCGAATATTTGAGCATTTTGATTGGTTTTATTGAAAAAAAAAACCCGATATCAAAAAAATTCCCTGAAAAAATTAATTGGTAGTATTGTGGACAAAGTTTTTTTGCTTGTCTTTCGAAAAAGTTACAAAAATTCTACAAGTTTATGGAATTGAAAACTTGGCGAAAATCTTAAAAAAAAGGACTTTTTGAAACAAGTTTTATTTTTTGAATTTCTATCAATTTGTAATTTTCCTTGCGTTTTACTGTTATCGTCATGCCGAATTTCCGACACATAATTCTCAACGTTTTGAATTCTTTCGAAAGTTCTTTCAAACAACACACGTGACAGTGGCAAATCGACTCGAAAAAAGATATCGAGTTTTTAACAGAGCAGTTCGCTTCGCATTTTGAGATTTTTTTTGAACATTTTGGGCGAGTTAGCTTAATTGAAAACAATTTTCAAAAACAATTCATAGATTGGACGCCAGAAGATAACGAGAAATTTCTAGATGTTCTTTGAATTCCTGGTCTTTCAAATGTGGATCCAGAGGATTCAAAACGTAGAAAGATGTCGGAATTTCGGCAAAATGATAACAGTAAAAAGTAAGTAAAATTACAAATTGATAGAAATGATCAGAGAAAAACATGGCATTCTCTCGTCGCCAACATGGCCGCTTCCACCACTGTGCGAAGAAAGCGGGTTTGCAGCGCTCCGTACTGATAATATAAATTCGACAAAAAATTGCTTGAAATTAGAAAAAAAAACAAAATTGAATAAATAAATTCACGCGTTCTAGCGTTACCTTTGTGCCAAAAACATTTTCATCTGATTGGCCAAAATTAGAATTTATTCTATCATTGCTGCTTTGAAAAACATATCGTCAAGCAACAAATT
Organism: Caenorhabditis japonica; assembly: GCA_963572235.1. Taxonomy (NCBI): domain Eukaryota; kingdom Metazoa; phylum Nematoda; class Chromadorea; order Rhabditida; family Rhabditidae; genus Caenorhabditis; species Caenorhabditis japonica. The sequence goes on from OY754342.1 coordinate 4,504,776, forward strand.
CTTCACGCTCAACTCTTGAAGCAGTTTGTTTTCGTTTATGTTAAGTCTCGATGCATAGATTTTTCAGTGAAACGACAACCCCGTTATCTGCAAACACGAGAATTACCCGAAAAGGATACAACCGCTTTGAGTGTGTTTTTTTTATTTTTATTTTGGTTTACTTTTCATAGAAAAACAATTTCCATTGATTCTGTAAGAACTCTTGGGCGTCTTTTTTGTGTAGAAAAATTTTATTAGCATAGTTAGGGACCGCAACGTGTTTCTAAAACATAAGAGTTTCGCCAAACTGTCGACAAAAACAGATTCCAGTTGTTCATATTAGCATGTTCCCAAATTTTCGTTTCAAAATGTTCAGTGATTCTCGAGTTTTGGCTCTTCAAAGTTGGCCTCCCGAAGTACTGATTTTCTCCTCGCTGGAGGGGGCGGGTCAGAGTGTGCGGGCGCGCGGCACTCAACCCCGGCAACAAAATTGTGGTGCAAGACGACTAACCGTTCGGCCACACACGCGTGTCTCGCGGCGCGCCCATTTTTGATGATAAAGGCGAGTCCCCGCTGGGTGGGCCGCATCCCTTCAAAATTTCTATTCTGGTACGTTTCAGTATGAAAAAAGTACTTTCAGGTCTAAAAAATCAACCTTTTCAGATATCGCCGACATAGTTATTTTAGATTTTATTACATCGTTCAATAGTAAATTTTCTGCAGAATCGAATGATGATAGTAACTCGCGTGACAGAGACCTCCATAATAGTGAAAAAAGCAAAAAACTTGAATTTTTCAAAAAGCACTTTCATACTTTTAAAGCAAAAAGTGTTTTAAAATGTCTCAAATGATTCAAAACTTTATACACCTAATCTCGAAGATCTCTTTTAACGATTTCGACAATAAAAACATGGGGTCATCGCTGAAAATTTTAAGAAATTTTTGGTTGTACTTTGGAGACGTCCAGAAGGCGTGCCGTTGTAGATAGAGGAGATCTGATGCAAAAATCAAATTCCCCGTATAAAAATCTATCAGAAATATAAAAACAAGCCGTGACAGAGACCTCCATAGTTAATTTTAGAACGTTTTTCTGATCGTCGTTTCAGTTTTTCGAAAATTTCGCCTGAAAATTGAAATTTTCAGTCAAATCTAATATCACCAATCAATTCTACGTAGAAAATTACATATGGAAACATTCCGGTATGCATAATTATGTTAATAGTATTCAGGCTACTGGAGCGCAAACTGTCAAAATAAAAGCGAGGAGAAAAAATTGGAAGGCTCCGCCCCCTCCTTTTGCGGTGCCTAAGCATAGTTTTTTTTTTTTTTTTTTTTAGGATTTTTAGGCCGTGAACAGTAGTTGTGATTTTAATAGAACTTATAATTAACTTGAAGTTTTTAAATAATCGTGTAGATTTACAAAAGCATTAAAGATACAAGTACTAATCCTCAAAAGTTACAAGAATATAGAAAAGGGAAAACGCAGATTAACAAAAATTACGTGGCGGTTACCACTGCCAGAACAAATTATTCGAGAGCGGGATGTTTTAGAAGTTTCTGCATGATCACTGGTGAAGCGCCACGGGCCCGCGGCGGGCCCGCTGCGGGCCCGCCAGCGGTTCGCTGACAGCTAAAAGAGTACACGCGTGGTGCACGCAGCGGGCCCGTGGCGGGCCCGCCAGCGGTTCGCTAACTGCTACATCGCGGGGTGACTACCTTCTTGCTTTTTTTTAATTTGATATTTTTTCATGAAAACTAACACAGTTCGTGTTTTTATCAACATTTATTGAAAAAAATAAAACAAAAATGCAATACAGCAATTATTTATATTATCCCAAAATTCGTCGCTGTCGTTGTCCCGCTCATCTCAGAATCGATCGTCCTCATCAAGATGTGGCACGTGTCTGAAAATTCAGTAAATTTTGTTGTGTAAGAGATGCGGCGGTGAGTGCGGCATCCCGGAGGATTATAATTTATTTTAAAAGTTTTATTAGGCAAAGCACTCTAATTTTTATGACACAAATTCCGTTCAATTCAATTTCTTTCCTTAATCATTTGAAGTTCAAACTTAAAAATGTATTATTGTTTGCAACGGACATTTAAAAATATACGTTTTGACTTGAGGAAACGCGAGCGAAAACCACTATCACATGGACATGAGCCAGCAAACGTGAAAAATTTGACAAAAAAAAAACCAAAATAGTGTCAGTTTTTATATAATTTAACTTTGGGCCTATTTGTATGAATTTTAAGTTATGCGTCGGGCGCGTTTGCTCTCTGCCGGCGCATGAGTCTGTGCTCCATGGCCGTTACAATCAATTCCTTTTTTTCAAGTATTTTAACTGTTGCACAAGCTATAGCCACTGAGAATCGTCTAGTTAACTTAAATCAGCAGAAAACGTCGTTAAAAACACCTGAATTGTTCAGAGCTTGGAACAATCTTTTCTAACGCGAGAACGCTAGTATCGGTTCTCAAAATTATAAATGGACCAGTTTATTCAAGAAAAGAATATAATTGTTTAATGCTCGACAGAATTAAAGGCAAAAATATTACTCAAAAATCATCTTTTTGTTTCATTTTAACTAGACAATTTTCGGCGGCTTTCCCCGGTGCAACGGTGAAAAGACCCCAAGACCCCAAGTGCATTCAGTATGCTACACTTCAAACTTAACCGATTTGTATCAAACTTCGGCAGTCTTGTTCCACTTGGGTTTAAAAATGTTTCGCCAAGTTTGATGCAAATCGGTCCAGTAGTAGCTGAAAAAACGCACACGAAACCTCACATAGACACAGGTACAACAGACATGAATAAACACATATTTTTGCTTTATTTTTATTGTAAAAAATAAAATTTTGAACGAGCACAACCGAAATCACGGTCTACAAGTCACATAGGTGTTTTTGTTCGTTACAAAACACGCCTAAATTTATTTGACGATGCTTTTTTCCAAAAATGCTGCACTTTTGCATTTGTTACGTAATTAGTTGAGCGAAAAGATGACTCATACATTATTCTGCTAATAATTGCAATTGCTCGAAATATTGAGTTTTATCAATAAAAAAGAGTACAAACGGAGCTAGAATTCATTCAGCGATGGTTTTTAAAACATTATTTCAAAATAACTTTATGTTCTCTGAAATTTAGCAATTTTTTGGGCGTTATTTTTTTTTCTTGTTAAAAAGATAGGTAAAATTTATAAATCTTCGGTTGTGCTCGTTCAAAATTCAATAGGAAAAAATCGATATTTTTCGAAGCGGCGTGCCGCATCTATTCAAAATCATATTTAGGGCATAATCTATTTAAATCCGCTCATAAATTTCATTTCTTTTTCTTCTTTAGGACTGTTTTTTTTTAATTTTTGACATTTTAAAAGTTAAAAAAAAAAGGAAATCTTACCGACGTCGGCGGTGTCGAGTTCCGGTTGTCCAGTGGTACCTGAAACAAAAAAAATTTCAAAAAGTTATCGGGCATATTCAAAAAAAAAATAAAGACTTAAAAGAAAGAAAAATGATTTAAAAAACGCCAGCAAAACATACAAAATTGGAGTTTTTTTTACAAAAATCATTCAAAAATAATAAGCTCCGCCCACTTTGCAATATGGGCGCACCATTTGGCAACCATGCTGCGCGCCTCTTGTATCACGAATAAGTGGGCAGTATTTTTCGCTTCCGTTGTTATTTTTGGAACATTTTTGATTGAAGATTAAAAATGAGTATAAAATCACTGAAAACAACAGAACAAATAAAGACAAATCACATGTAATCTCCTTAAAATTGGCATATTGAGCGATGTTAGCCCGCGCTCAACTCATTTTCGACGTCAATCGGCAGTCACCGATTGTTATCGTTATTAAATCGGTAATTCCAGTATTATAGGCTGCCAAGCCTGCTGCGCCGACGTCCACTGGCTATTGATAGTGCATTTAGGGGGCTTGGAAAAAACAAGGCTAAAAGGCGATAAAGGTCTCTTTAGCAGCCGATACTACACGCCGTAGCAAAATTTGTTTAAGAATAACTAAAATAATTAGAAAACGCAGAAAATCTCTCGATCACGCAACGTGAATTGCAGGCTTTCCCGCATTTCGTTGCGTCGCTCAATTTCTCAAAGAACGAAACTCGTAGGTTTTCGAATACCGCCTACTTTTGCCTACATCTGTTTTATTTGAATTTTCGGATAAATTAAAGATTTCTTGAATTAGAATACAATTTCGTAAACAAATATCAAAACAAACGAAACGTTTATGCAACTTCTACGCAACTTATCCGCGGTCGGTCAAGTCTAATTCTTTAAACAAAGTTACCTAAATATCTCATCATGCGCGATATAATTCACATAAAACCAGGAAAAAACATTTAGAAACATTCTTGAGACAAAAATTTAACCATCGTCAGCTGGCCGCTGGCGGACCCGCGGCGGGCCCGCAGCGGGCCCGCCAGCGCATCACCAATGAATGTCAGCATTTTTGATCAAAAACTCAACTAACTAGTGTCCTATGCGCAATTTTACATGGTTTAAAATAACCACAATTCATTTATAAACCAATTGGAAACAAAAAATTTTCAACCTTTCAGTCACCTAACAAATATCATAGCCGCCGCGGGCCCGCCAGCGGCCAGCGAGGGCACCCAAGCGCTGGCGGGCCCGCTGCGGGCCCGTGGCGGGCCCGTAGCGTCTGCGGAGCCGCCGCGGGCCCGCGCGCGGTTCACCAGTGATCAGTGTATGCTGCTTGGTGGTACTCAGGGAATTTTCGGCAAGTTGCCATGAAAATGGGCAAGTTGCCGTTATTCCCGGCAACTTGCCGTTTTTCGCGGCAACTTGCCGATGACGAGGCATACCTTTGCCGTTCGCTTGCCGATTTTGTAGACTCTTCCCTTAAATTTGAACAATTTTCTTGTAATTTTATTGTTAATAATATAAAGAAAACCGTAATTACAATAAAAAATTGAAAAAAGAGCAAAAATTCACAAAATTAGATTAACTATTTTCACAGTGGCTGATCTTCTTCTTCGTTCGGCTCCATCCTTTTTTGAATTGGCGTTTGAAACTGAAAACTAATTTTTTATTTCCGTTTTATTTTATTTTCCCCTTTAAATTTTAGTCAATGACAATCGTTTCTTTACCCTGACTCCCAGTAGTTCTCGTAACCTAAGTGTTCAGTTATCAGGGAGATATGTCATATCACTAAACAATTATTATTAATGGGGAACTCCTTTGAAATAATAGGAAGTCCCGAAAAAATCTTATGAAATACAGTACCTGTGGATGGCAAACGATCGGTGACAGACCAACTTAATAAATTTAGCAATTATCTACTCAAAAAACTAATAAACGAACAGAAACACTGATGACAATGAGCAATTTTCAACCAATATGAAAAAAAAACACAAGAGCACAAACCTCTTAAAAAATGGTTTTCTCATTGTTTATCCACTGTTTTCGTTGACTTATCTATTTTCTCAGGTAGCAAAAGGTAGGGGTAGCAAAAGAAAATTGGGAACGAATAAAAGGATGCTAAATTTCCTCTTTATCTTGGTTACGGTAGTAGACCGCTTAGTTTTTCGTCTTAAATTCGTCTTGTTAGATTTCAAGCGATTTGTTTACAGAATTTTGTATTGTATTGTATTGTATTTATTACGTTTCAAAAACAAACGTGAAGTAATATGCTTGATCAGCCGTGTATCACCTAAAAACCGTGCAAATTGTTGAATTCTTTTAAATTTATTCACAATCGCTGCCAGTGTTGGGAACGATAACGAATTAAAGTTATGCTATAATGGATTCGTGGCGGAGTGACATTTCACGTGAAACGTAGAAACGAAACATCTCTTCGTTTCCTGTGTTATTTCTTCATTTTTTCGAATAAAAACGTGAAAAAATTGTCACTCCGCCACGAATCCATTATAAAACAGCGAGAAAATTATTATAATTAATTTTTTTCCAAATTCTTTCTTTTTTTTTGTTGCCAAAACTCAGCGAGAACCTCGTTGAAATTAAAATTTTCTGTGTTTAAATGAAGAAAAATATTTGAACTCACAACTCTGTAAGTAAGTATTGTCGACCCGCCAAAATGGTCAAACGCGCTACGCTCAACTCAACGCTATGCGATTTTCATTTTGGTTCCCAAAATATTTCATTTCACGTTGAATTTATACGTGAAATAAAATAATTTGGTGATCAAAATAAAAATCGCATAGCGTTGAGTTCAGCGGAGCGCGTTTGACCATTTTGGCGGGCCGACAATAGGTGAATAAGCAACAGGCATATTTCGAGTTTTGCTGTGTGGTTGTTCAAATGAATCGTGGTTTTTTGAGTAAAAAGAAATAATTCACAGCGATTGTGAATTAATATTGTGATAATTTTCAATAAATTGCAAGATCTTTTGGGTATTAGCTGTCCAAAGAAAACATTTGCTGGAATCGCGTATTTTTTACAGTCCAACGAGGCACGAAATGCACAGAAAAACTAAGAACTTTCCAGTATTTTTTTGAAATGAAAAATTTGAATCGTTTTCAACGGTTCGCGGTTGTCTTTTCATGTTAAGTAATTTTTTTTGGTGATGAATATATATTTTTTATGGCAATCTTTATTTAAAAAACTCACCATCATATCCTTTTAGTTGATAATTGACCAAAATCCTCTTCTGAAACGATAAAATTGGTCTTCGGTAGAGGCTGCCATCGGAGTCCCGTCATTGTCCTTTGAGTTTCGAACTTCACGAGCGTTTTAATCTAAAAAATATTATTAATTTTTCAATAAAACTTTACAAAAATAAATCAATATTTACTTACATTTTCACGAGAATAATGCTGAGTCCCCATCCGCTACGAAAATACAAAAAATTATGAAAATAGGATTAAAAAAATAAAACATAAATTAATGAAAAATATGCGCAAAGCGCTCGCTGACGCGCCTTAAAAGCTATCCTTGCCGCGCCAGTGTGGTTCCCTTGCCGATTTCGTGCATATCCTTGCCGGTGTCTTGCGCATATTTGAGCGGGAGTCCCTTGCCGATGCGTTGCCGTTCCCTTGCGGCTACAACTCATTTTGCTTGCCGTGCTCTTGGCACCTCATCAAATATCGGCAACTTGCCGGTTTCGACGGCAACGTGCCGCTTGAATGGCGTACCCTTGCCGTTGCCTTGCGGAAAATTCCCTGAGTACGGCGCGACAGGCGCTCGTAATGCTATATTACTTTCGTCTTTACAGCTGTTGGGGTAATTACAGAATGTGATAGAACCGCCTGAAATTGAGCTGTACCGACCCGCACAATTCTATTCCGTGCGAGTTCTATACCGTAGTACCCCCGAAAAATGTGTTCCAAACAATACACTTTAAGAAAATTTCCAAAGAATTTTTCTGCTGTCTCTATTCTTCTCGTTTCTCTGCTTGTGAATCCACTCCAATAATCACTGGGGTGTGAGGAGGGAGTGAGTAAACGCGCCCGGACGCACACACGCAACTCATCCAAATGAGGCCAAAAAATTTTTTTAAAGGCGCGCGAATAATTTCACATTATCGGAGAAAAACGAAACCAAAATCGTGAAAATTAAATACGAAACTCTATTCAAAATTATTTCGCGCGCGTTGGTTTTTCTCTCCAATAATGCGAAATTTTTCGCGCGCTTTTTTATTTTTTGGGCCTCATTTGGATGCGTTGCGTGTGTGCTTCCGGGCGCGTTTACTCACTCCCTCCTCACACCCACTGCAATAAGTTCTTATCAAATTTGACGTTTTTCAAACGACGGCCACCACCCGGCAGACGTCGATAATCCGAACTCATGAACTGATTTTGTGACATATCCTCGCTTTCGTCATGTTGAAATTATATTTTTTAACAAGAAAACTAAGAAAAAAAAAAGGAAAATTCGGAAACAAACGTTTAAAAAAATCGTGGGTGTTCTTAGTAAAGTGTCCTTCTAATATAGGGGTCCTTGTATTATAGGGTGTCCTTCTATTTTTCAATGGCAGCCTAAGACTGTCCTTCTATAATAGGGGTGCTTTAATTATAGGGGTTCTTCTATTACAGGTTTTACGGTATATAGGTGGCTATTCTGTAATTACCCCAACAGCTGTAAAGACGAAAGTAATATAGCATTACGAGCGCCTGTCGCGCCGTACTCAGGGAATTTTCCGCAAGGCAACGGCAAGGGTACGCCATTCAAGCGGCACGTTGCCGTCGAAACCGGCAAGTTGCCGATATTTGATGAGGTGCCAAGAGCACGGCAAGCAAAATGAGTTGTAGCCGCAAGGGAACGGCAACGCATCGGCAAGGGACTCCCGCTCAAATATGCGCAAGACACCGGCAAGGATATGCACGAAATCGGCAAGGGAACCACACTGGCGCGGCAAGGATAGCTTTTAAGGCGCGTCAGCGAGCGCTTTGCGCATATTTTTCATTAATTTATGTTTTATTTTTTTAATCCTATTTTCATAATTTTTTGTATTTTCGTAGCGGATGGGGACTCAGCATTATTCTCGTGAAAATGTAAGTAAATATTGATTTATTTTTGTAAAGTTTTATTGAAAAATTAATAATATTTTTTAGATTAAAACGCTCGTGAAGTTCGAAACTCAAAGGACAATGACGGGACTCCGATGGCAGCCTCTACCGAAGACCAATTTTATCGTTTCAGAAGAGGATTTTGGTCAATTATCAACTAAAAGGATATGATGGTGAGTTTTTTAAATAAAGATTGCCATAAAAAATATATATTCATCACCAAAAAAAATTACTTAACATGAAAAGACAACCGCGAACCGTTGAAAACGATTCAAATTTTTCATTTCAAAAAAATACTGGAAAGTTCTTAGTTTTTCTGTGCATTTCGTGCCTCGTTGGACTGTAAAAAATACGCGATTCCAGCAAATGTTTTCTTTGGACAGCTAATACCCAAAAGATCTTGCAATTTATTGAAAATTATCACAATATTAATTCACAATCGCTGTGAATTATTTCTTTTTACTCAAAAAACCACGATTCATTTGAACAACCACACAGCAAAACTCGAAATATGCCTGTTGCTTATTCACCTATTGTCGGCCCGCCAAAATGGTCAAACGCGCTCCGCTGAACTCAACGCTATGCGATTTTTATTTTGATCACCAAATTATTTTATTTCACGTATAAATTCAACGTGAAATGAAATATTTTGGGAACCAAAATGAAAATCGCATAGCGTTGAGTTGAGCGTAGCGCGTTTGACCATTTTGGCGGGTCGACAATACTTACTTACAGAGTTGTGAGTTCAAATATTTTTCTTCATTTAAACACAGAAAATTTTAATTTCAACGAGGTTCTCGCTGAGTTTTGGCAACAAAAAAAAAGAAAGAATTTGGAAAAAAATTAATTATAATAATTTTCTCGCTGTTTTATAATGGATTCGTGGCGGAGTGACAATTTTTTCACGTTTTTATTCGAAAAAATGAAGAAATAACACAGGAAACGAAGAGATGTTTCGTTTCTACGTTTCACGTGAAATGTCACTCCGCCACGAATCCATTATAGCATAACTTTAATTCGTTATCGTTCCCAACACTGGCAGCGATTGTGAATAAATTTAAAAGAATTCAACAATTTGCACGGTTTTTAGGTGATACACGGCTGATCAAGCATATTACTTCACGTTTGTTTTTGAAACGTAATAAATACAATACAATACAATACAAAATTCTGTAAACAAATCGCTTGAAATCTAACAAGACGAATTTAAGACGAAAAACTAAGCGGTCTACTACCGTAACCAAGATAAAGAGGAAATTTAGCATCCTTTTATTCGTTCCCAATTTTCTTTTGCTACCCCTACCTTTTGCTACCTGAGAAAATAGATAAGTCAACGAAAACAGTGGATAAACAATGAGAAAACCATTTTTTAAGAGGTTTGTGCTCTTGTGTTTTTTTTTCATATTGGTTGAAAATTGCTCATTGTCATCAGTGTTTCTGTTCGTTTATTAGTTTTTTGAGTAGATAATTGCTAAATTTATTAAGTTGGTCTGTCACCGATCGTTTGCCATCCACAGGTACTGTATTTCATAAGATTTTTTCGGGACTTCCTATTATTTCAAAGGAGTTCCCCATTAATAATAATTGTTTAGTGATATGACATATCTCCCTGATAACTGAACACTTAGGTTACGAGAACTACTGGGAGTCAGGGTAAAGAAACGATTGTCATTGACTAAAATTTAAAGGGGAAAATAAAATAAAACGGAAATAAAAAATTAGTTTTCAGTTTCAAACGCCAATTCAAAAAAGGATGGAGCCGAACGAAGAAGAAGATCAGCCACTGTGAAAATAGTTAATCTAATTTTGTGAATTTTTGCTCTTTTTTCAATTTTTTATTGTAATTACGGTTTTCTTTATATTATTAACAATAAAATTACAAGAAAATTGTTCAAATTTAAGGGAAGAGTCTACAAAATCGGCAAGCGAACGGCAAAGGTATGCCTCGTCATCGGCAAGTTGCCGCGAAAAACGGCAAGTTGCCGGGAATAACGGCAACTTGCCCATTTTCATGGCAACTTGCCGAAAATTCCCTGAGTACCACCAAGCAGCATACACTGATCACTGGTGAACCGCGCGCGGGCCCGCGGCGGCTCCGCAGACGCTACGGGCCCGCCACGGGCCCGCAGCGGGCCCGCCAGCGCTTGGGTGCCCTCGCTGGCCGCTGGCGGGCCCGCGGCGGCTATGATATTTGTTAGGTGACTGAAAGGTTGAAAATTTTTTGTTTCCAATTGGTTTATAAATGAATTGTGGTTATTTTAAACCATGTAAAATTGCGCATAGGACACTAGTTAGTTGAGTTTTTGATCAAAAATGCTGACATTCATTGGTGATGCGCTGGCGGGCCCGCTGCGGGCCCGCCGCGGGTCCGCCAGCGGCCAGCTGACGATGGTTAAATTTTTGTCTCAAGAATGTTTCTAAATGTTTTTTCCTGGTTTTATGTGAATTATATCGCGCATGATGAGATATTTAGTTAACTTTGTTTAAAGAATTAGACTTGACCGACCGCGGATAAGTTGCGTAGAAGTTGCATAAACGTTTCGTTTGTTTTGATATTTGTTTACGAAATTGTATTCTAATTCAAGAAATCTTTAATTTATCCGAAAATTCAAATAAAACAGATGTAGGCAAAAGTAGGCGGTATTCGAAAACCTACGAGTTTCGTTCTTTGAGAAATTGAGCGACGCAACGAAATGCGGGAAAGTCTGCAATTCACGTTGCGTGATCGAGAGATTTTCTGCGTTTTCTAATTATTTTGGGCAAAACTATCACGGCCGAGTACTACTCTGCCCTTTTGCAAAAGTTCAGGGCCCAGCTTAATCTCTCCCCGCTCAAATGCCATAGAGTGCACTACATCCACGATAACGCCAAGACCACATGTGGCGAAAACAACAAAGTCACTGCTGACAACGTTCAGCTGGCCAGTTCTTGCTCACCCATCGTACATCCCAGACCTTGCCCTTACTAATTATCACTTGTTCTCGGACATGCAATAATCCATTGAGGTAACTAATTTCAAAACAAAAAGGGTGCTACCTCGGAATAGAACTGAAGTGTAATAGAACTGCAGCGATATAAAACTTGCTTCGCAATAGAACCGTTCGGAACAGAACTGTTCGGTAAAGAACTGTAGCAAAATAAAACTGTTCGGAATAAAACTGTAGCGTTTTGGAACTAAATTAGCAATGGAGCGCGATTGCATTGCTTGGCCGTCAAGACGGGCCGATAAAAAAATGATAAAAGTTTATTCAAAAAAACAACAAAACAAACAATTTGTGCTGAATAGCTCAATTATAAAACTGTTGAAAAAAGCACGCGCATGAGAAATTCCAATATTTGAATGAGCAAGCAATGCAATCGCGCTCCATTGCTAACTTAGTTCCAAAACGCTACAGTTTTATTTCGAACAGTTTTATTCCAAAACAGTTTTATTCCGATCAGTTTTATTCCGAACAGTTTTATTTCGCTACAGTTCAAAAAAATTCGCTCGTGCAAACATCCTGAAAATTTCAGTCAAAGTAGCACAATATTTTGTGAAAATATTTCAGCGATGACCTATGTTTTTTATTATTTAATTACATAATACACATCATTTTATGTTTGTATTACAAATTTCAGACACTTTCTGCGATTCTTAGTTAGTTTTTTTCTCATCCAAAAGCCCGACTCAACGAATTTGGTAGTTTTTTCGCTTTTTCGGTATTACGCAAGGCCGTAGAGTAAGGATCTGAGGGATCCTGAGACGTAGCCGAGAATTACTTAGAGTTTATTAGTATACTATAAATAAGGGATACACGAAAAGGTGTATAGTTAAAGCTTAACACAAGTACTAGTCCATAAGGGAGTCAAGGGGAAAGAGAGGGGAGAAAACGCGGTTAGGGCCAGGTCACGGGTCGGAGACCACTGACCTAATGAGGGAAATTGTCGCCTTTTATAGTCGTCAGAATGGGCGTGGTTGTTCCAGAAGGTTCCCGGCGGGCGCTGATTGGTCGGCGGCCGCGTCCTGATTGGTCGGCCAGTGAGTGTGCGATCGAGGAGGTGCAGAGTGGCAGACGGTGCTCCGGTGGTCGGCTGTGGTCCTTAGGCTGTCGGCCGTGGCAGTGGCGATGGTCCGCTGCGAGAGAGTGTGGCGACCGGAGAGAGACGATCCTCGAGCAGATATCAGTGTTGACGTGGAGGAGGCGCAGCGTGCGAGAGTGATGTCGCCGACTCGGTGCGTTATCGATCGTGTGTCCGTAACCGCGTTGGCAAAGTGGGGCAAAGTGGGGCAATGATGGTGAGTGAGTGTTGGTGAGCACGAGGGAACCATGACGATGATGTATTCTGTAAATAATAACATGGATTTGTGCTTATGGGTGGATGAAGGTGGCGTAGAGGGGCGCTGCTCTTACATCTCCCCCCTACGCCGGGATTCGTCCCGAAGCCCCTAGAGTTGCGAAGCTGCAAGAGCTAGTGCCTCTCTACAGGTTGACGAATTGGGATTCTGGGATACCCCGAAGGAGTCGGGCCCAGTTCGCCGTGCCTCTCAGATACCTCGCTTGCGCAAAAATTATGCACGCTTTGCGAGTCCTACTGAGCGCCACGTTAATGCGCTGACGGTTGTCCAGGAACGTCGACGAGCCTGACGTTCGGCTGGTTAGGACAAGCACGTAGTCGTATTCCCGATTCCCGGGCCACAATTAACTGCCAATGCCGTGAACGTATCAAAAGATAGCGTTCCAATAATTCTTGCCTGTTCTTCAGAAAGAGTGAAACCTTCGAGAGTGAGGTTGTCCTGACGTACCGGGAATGGTTCCAGATCTGGTAAGACGTTAGCACCGCTGACGGCTGCTAGAGTGCGCATAGCGTTATTCTCCAACGAGACTGCTGGAATATGTCTGAGACGTGGAGCGAGACGTGCCATGTCTCCTCGTTCCGTTGGCTTTTGCCGGATAATTACCGTATCAACATTTGAAAAATCGATAAGTGGTGACTGTAGTCGGGCGCCCAAGCGCGTGCGCCTAGGCTCCTGCTCGGCTACTGTCACCGTCATCTTTAAACACTCACCGTTTGGCAACTCCACCGCCAAGGGAGTGCCTCGTCGCCACAGCTTGGTGTGCGTCGTCTGCTCCTCGGTGTGCAACATGAACTGACAAATCGTTCCACGCTTCGCGGTGGTTTGTACACTGACCAAGTCGGCGTGGAAATATCGCAGGTCTGTCCTCTTGGCTTCCATCGCGACCATACCGTACACTCCGAAAGTCGCCGAGAAAGCCTGTGCGTGTGTCTCGACATCTTCTTCTAATCCATGTGAGAACGTCATTGGAGAGACCTCCAAGTCCCGGATGACGTCTCGGTGTCCTGGCTGAAAGCTGAGCAGCACCGGGTTCATCTGCCATTGGCATGCGACTGCTGCCGTGCGGCGAAGTACTTCTGCCTTCGGTGTTCCTAAACGAACCTTGCGTAACAGCTGGCCCGGTTGGACCTCCGGCACAAATACTGCTGCAAACAATTGACCGCGGCCCTGCCTACGTAATACCTGGGGCTTGACCAAAACCATCTTAGTGATACCGAACACGATCAGCGGAATCTTGTGTCCTGGCCTGAGCGACTGCACTTCCGCGACTGGTTGAGGTGTCGTTGTGTGTCTCTTCCAAACCGCATAACTTCCGACGACGAAGAATGCATTGATAGCCGTCTCACTTGTTAGTGGGATGGGTGACCATTGAGTGGCGTTGAATGAGTGCCTGCGGAAGATACTTCGGATAGTTACTACGTCTCCTACGTGGAAACCAGTAACCTTCGCGTACGCCTGCGTGAGGAAGTCGTAGCTGTATTCGTTGACGATGAGTGTGAAGAGATCGCCTCGGTCGTCCGCACAGTATTCACGATAGCATGGCGTCGCGATCCAGTACGCTCCGAAATTCTTCACAAGAACCGCGTATATCAGGTCGTGTTCTTGGTCCAGTCTCTCGATGAATGCGGTCGGCGCTTTGGCTTCTTCGCGGTCTGGTCTCTCGATGACGACGTCTGGTGCCATGATGCACTGGATTGTTGTGTTGCGCGCTCTCTGGATGTGCCGAAGGGTGACTTGAGCCATTGCCTTGGCCGTCGGGTGTTTCGGCAAGTCTTCGTTGTCTTCAGTACCATAAAAGACTTCGAACGGGTGACGTTCTTCGTGTTCCGGAAGAGGAAACGCTGGAGGAATCTGTGGTACCTGTGGTGGCTGTTGTACCTGAGCTGGTTGCTCTTCAACTGGTTGTGGTTCCTGGTCCGGTGGAGCCTGAGCTTCACCGAGCAGTTCTAGTTCATTGAACTCCATTACTGGCATTTCGATTCCCTGATCGAGCATGTCTGCGTTCTCAATGAGAGGATTGAGGAGTTCCTCTTCGTCCGGATTTGGAATAGGATTCTCGATTTCGAGCCCCAGATTTCTGGCGTCGTCCGCTTCTACTGGGATTTCCCCGCCATCGGTCGACCTAGCCCTCGGGCCGGGTCCCGTGACCGGTGACGGTTCGTCCCCCGAAACGACGTCAGCTAACTCCACTTCCATGGCACTGCCGACGTCGTCGGTCGGCTCAGCCCGTGGGCCAAACCCCGCGACCGACGACGTGGCCGCTGATGGAGTGGAACAAAAAGACTCACCGGGCTCCGTCGTGTCCATCGTCTCCTGCTCATCGATGGTGGATGGGCTGGGCTCCTCCGAGCCTGGGGCCGGCGACGCTCCGGCACTGCTCCCTGGTGGAGATGCCGCTTGTCTCTTCTTCGGCTTCGTCGATCTCTTCGACATCTTCTTGCTGGGAGGTCAGTCCCGATCGATTGCTTTCGCTGCTTTTCCAAGTTCTGGAAATACCATTGAAGAGGGAAATTTTACGTTTTGGACCGACGAAAATGAGGTTAAAGCGTGACCTGCGTAACTGCCTGCTTTTATCATAAGCAAGCTTTGCAAAAAGAAAAATTTTGCGCCAAAAACCTAAAAATAATAAGGAAAAACGTGCAAAATGCGCTAAAAACAAGCTAAAAATCCTAATTTGTTGTTGTTTGTTTACTTGCTAGCTCTCCTTACGGGCGGTGCGCCTTTTCGTGGCGGGACCCAGCTAGTTGCCGGCTGGTATGCGCCTTTAATACCGTAACCCTGAAACATTTACATGTGCGCCTTTAAACTTATTGCTAAAAATAGCTTTTTGGGTGGAATTTTACGGCGAAAATTCTGGGACACCTATGGGATTTGACTTTTGGCTGAAAACTAATGATTAAACTAATTTTAGTCTTGAAACTTAGCTGGACGCCGGTGCTGGCGTGACGGATACCGACGCTGGTCATCCGACTGCACTGTTACGGGATTTTGTGCTTCCGACGTCGTTGGGCGTAACGGGGGTGTGGATGGTGTTGGAATTTCCGCATCCGAAACTTCTGCGGGTTCCTCTGCGTCGGACTGGGAAGAAATACTTCGTGCATCTCCGTCTTCGGCGGCCCAGAACTTCTTGATTTGGTCCAAATGCACTGTTCTGTCCGGTTTTCCGCGGCTCTTCACCTCCCGAATTGTCGCCAATGGATGGTTCACTGTAATTACTCTATAATCACCTGTCCACGGAAGCGTGAGCTTCCGAGAATGTCCCTTGTGGTTCGAATAATCGCGGTACATGACGCGATCTCCTGCTCGGATGTCTGAACCTTTCGCTCCTTGGTTGGCGATCTTCTGGTATTCTTCTTGGGCCTTTCGTGAACGAACTGCTGCGTCGTCCCAAGCTTCTTGAAGAACCGTCACCAGTGATTCCTTGAAGAGAGCAATGTCTGTTTTGCACGACTTCGGGGCCGGATCGATGATCCTATCGATCGTGAGCGTCGGATCCCGTCCGAACACGAGGAAGAACGGCGTTTCTCCCGTAGTTTTGTGCACTGTTGTGTTGTAGCAAAACGTCGCGAACTGCAGCACCGAATCCCAGTCCGTGTGCGTGTTGTTGACGTGCTTCGCGATGACGGAGTGGAACGTTCGAAATGTTCTTTCCGTAGCTCCATTCCCGCGACTGTGGTGCGGGATCGCCCTGTGGTGACCTATTTCCAAGAGTTCGCAGAACTGCTTGAAAGCTGCTGCTGTAAAAGCTGGACCGTTGTCTGAAACAATTTGATTTGGGGTACCGAATTTTAGTACTAACTCGTCTAAAATTGCTCTAGAAGATGTTTCGCACGTCGCGTCTGGTAACGGGACGGATATAACAAACTTGGAGAACCAACAAATCATATTGATATAATACTTGTTACCTTTGGACGATGTCTTCAGCGGACCGGTGAGATCAACTCCTACTGTCTCGAATACCTGAGAGGTGACCACGACTTTCTGCAGCTCTCGTTGAGACGGGTGCGGATTGCGCTTCTGCTGACATTTGACGCATTCCAGGGTCCATTTGAGAAAATCCGGACGCATGGATGGCCAGAAGTATTTCTTGCTCGCTTTGTGAAGAGTCTTCCTCCAACTAAAATGTCCGCCTCCTAACAGGCTGTTATGAAAAGACTCAAATACCAGAGGCTGAATACTTACCGGAATGGCTACCCTAGCAGGTTCGCCCGCAAACTGTACCGTCAAAACGCCTCTGTCGGATGTACTGATCCGTTCCAAGAATGGCATCCACTGTGATGAGATTTCATCGATCGGAGACGTTGGTTTCTCGAGGAACCTCTTGATGACCCCGATGTCCTTGTCCTTGTCCTGCTCGAGTGCGATGTCTATCGGCTTCTGTGTTCCGACTTGAGTGAAGCGGCTTGGCACTCGGTTTCTTGAACCTCCAACGGTCATGCAAACTGGAAATTCGACGATGTCCTCGAGTTCTTCCTCTGGCAGGGGTGCGACTTCGTCCTTTGCCCGGGAAAGGCAATCCGCGACAGTGTTCCTTTTGCCGTCGATGTGTCTGATTTCGATGTCGTACTGCTGTAATTCTATTAACCAACGAGCAACTCGCTCGTGTACCTTTTGCTTAGCTAGAATGTACTTAAGAGGGCGATGATCCGTGTGGAGTATGATTTTGGACATATAAATGTACGGTTTAAAATGTCTGAGCGCAAAAATTATTGCCCCTAACTCTATCTGAATTGCTGGGTACCTAGTCTCCGTGTCGGAGAGGGTTCTACTAGCGTATGCTACCGCTTGATACTGATTGGAATCATCTGTGGTTTGAGCCAACATGGCTCCCTGTGCCACTGCGCTGGCATCGGTGAATATGTGGAATTCCTTGTCGTAATCGGGAAAAGACAAAATGGGCTTACTTGCGAGCAACTTCTTCAAGGTGTCGAACGCTTCTTGTTGCTGTGACGTCCACTCGAATGGCACGTCCTTCTTGTTGAGTCTCGTCAGGGGTTCAGCGATGTTCGAAAAATTGCTGATGAACTTCCTGAAAAATCCGGCCATCCCCAGAAATCTGAGGACGCCTTTTGCGTCCTTCGGGATTGGCAACTGCTTGATCGTGGTGAGGTTGGCTTCGTTAGGTGAGTAGCTTTCCTCGTTGATTTCGTGTCCTAGAAACGTTATTGATTTCTTAACAAACTCACATTTTGCCGGTGAAGCCTTCAGGTTATACGCTCGAAAACGTGTCAAAACCTTCCTTAGTGTTGCTACATGTGCCTCGAATGTCTTACTATATACTAAGACGTCGTCGATGTAAACCAGGACATCTTTTTCCAGGCCTGCGAGGACTGAACGTAACGCTCTTTGAAAGTACGATGCCGCTGACTTCAGTCCGAATGGTAGATGTGTGTATGCGTACACCTTGTCTTCCGTCGTAAAACCACATTTATACGAGGATTCTTCGTCTAACCTTAACTGCAGGTAACCGTTTGCCATATCCAATGACGAAAAGTATTTCGACCCTCCTACTTTTTCGACGATGGCGTCGATTCTTGGTAAAGGAAAATTGTCTGGAACTGTAACTTCGTTAAGCTTCCTGAAATCTAAGCAAACACGAAGTGAACCATTCTTTTTTGGTACCAGCACGATTGGACTAATCCATGGGGTATTGGATTCTGTTATTCTTTCCGAGAGAAGCAGCCCGTTAATATGCTTCTGAAGCTCGGCTTGGTATTTTACCGGTACTCGGTACGGTCTTCCTCTGACCGGAATCTCAGTGCTGGTGTATATGTGCACTGGGTCTGTCTTCGAACTACCCAAGTCATACGCGTTCTTCGAGAAAACGTCATGGAATTCTGAAAATAAATTACGGAGTACCTGCTTTTGCGTTTCCGTACAAACTGCTTTGTCTAGCGTAATTCTGAACTTCGGGTCTTCCTCTAAGGAAATAGTGTTCACTGCATGAGCTGTGTCAAAAATTCAACAGCTTGTTGTCGTCCTCGAAAACTTCGACGACTTCCGCGGCCTTTGTGTCTTTCTTCAAAAAGACGTCACAATCAGACGGATTCGTGACCAGAATCTTAATATTCTTCAAATTGATCAGCACCGGTGCTGTCAATAACGACTTCTCTGCTAGATGCTGAGATGTTACCAGATATAACATGTCGCCCTCGTCCGTAGACCAAGACTTATGACATGCTAAAATCTTCTCACTCTGTGCTGGCACAGTGGTGTCCTCTGACACTCTAATATCTAACACCCTAGGAGTGTGCTCCACGTGTTGATTACCTATGGGGATAACATCTTCACCCACGTGAAATGTTTCTCCCTGGTAATTAATATAAAACCTTGGAAGCTGAGAAAGAAAATCGTTACCGAGGATTATGTGATAATCTCTAGCTCCGTGCGGCGTGCATTCTCCCGTCGTGAAGTGAATTCGATGGACCAACGACTTGGATCCGATGCAGATGTTGGCGAAAGCTGCTCCTGCCATGCGGACTTCGTTCCCTCCGAGTCCGACTGCATGTATGGCACTTGCCTGATACAATGACGGGATTCCGATGCGTGTTGCGAACGCTCGGCCGGCGACCGTGATTGTTGACCCAGTGTCAATAAGTGCGAATACTGGAAAACCATTAATTCTTACCGGAATTTGAGTCGTGAGTGGTGGCGAAGACAATCTTGCCGAATTCACTCTGTCCAGTGTCGTTGCTGATGACGACGCTCCTTGTGTTGCTGGCCACGACAGACAGCTTGTCGTGCGTCCTCGTCCTGGTTCCGCCAGGAGTTCCGTGTTGAGGCGTTGTAGCTCCGCTACTTGCTTGCGGTACATTTCCAATTGGGATTGCACGTCTTCGTGCACCGTTGCTGCATTCACGTGACTGGGGTTCGGTTGCTGATGATTCTGCACCGCCCGCTGGTTTGCTGTTGCTGGGACAGCGTTCCGCTTCTTCATGCAATTTCTCGCCATGTGGCCTGAAATTCCGCGATAGAAACACTTACCCAGGAATTTTGATTTCCGTTGGCTGTCCGAGCCCTCCGGCCTGCTCTGCATGCGCTGCGGCCTGCTCCTTCTCTGCGTGTTCTGGTTGTCCCATTTCTCGTTGAGCACGCGAATCTCTTCGAAGATTGCTGCAGACTGCGGGTATTGCAGTGCCGCGGCTCGATCATCTCGAAGGATCTCCTGTCTGAGCGCTTCGTCGAAAGCCGCCCGACACGTCTTCGGATTCTTATCCTTGACATTGTAACGGATTGAGTCCTCAAGTCCGTCCAAGAAGGCATCTCGTGTCTTCTTCTCGATTGTTGCTCGGTCTTCTGCTCGAAAAGCCTGTGAAGCGAGCGCACGTACTCTATTGTAGTACGCCTCGATGGGTTCGCCCCGTCCTTGCCGACACTTACTGAACTGTTTCTCCCTGAGTTGTCCAGTCAGCTCGTTTTCGAATGTTGCCTTGAGATCACCAATGATCTCATCTACTGTTGCTTCTGGTCTGCCTGCCATGAAGTCTTCTGCTCTGTCCCGAGCGTTGCCTGCGAGGAACGTTAAAAACGAGTACCTCTTTGTCTCTTCTGACGCACCCGCGTCGACTGCCATAGTGTGGTCCTTAAATTGGCGAACAAAGTTCGTCAAACTCTCTGAAAACGCGCCTGAATAGGCATTAATCGTCACATTCGACTTGAAATTTGCGACATTCACGTGCGGAACGTGATGTCCAACGACCGAATCACTCTGCGTGCTTTTAGTGCCTGGTTCACTCCTTACCTCAGGATTTAATGCGCGCTGCACCGTTGCAGGCGGCTGTACCACGTCGCTCATGACGCTCTGGACGTGACGTCCTCTGACTGGATTACTAGTGACCGGATCACTCTCTTTCTGTATAGGGTTTGCCCCGAACTGCTCGGAAGCAGGGGGTTTCACAGCATTGCTGCCAGCATCACTGCCGATGCTCTCAGTAGGGTTTACAACAAACTTACTTCTCTCTGAGGTGTGCCCAGGCGTCGCCGGTCCCGCCGCTCCAGCACTTATGCCGGAACAAATGGGGGACCGCTGACCCTGACGCCTACCACCAGCAGGCTCTATTGCGGCCTTACTTGCCGCCAACTCACTCTCAATTACCTCAATCCGTTGTCGCAATGCTCCGACGTGCTCCTCGACAGCCTTGATGCTGCCGCCACGTTGTTGAGACTGCTGTGCAACAGCCGTCATCTCCGCTTGCACTTGCGACGTCGCCTCCTTCAACCGCGCGTTGACCGCGTCGAGGTCCATAACCACGGCATTCTTGAGGCTCAGTAAATGAGAAGATTGAATTGTTGCGCTGCCGGTGAAGCGCGGTAGACACGTGTCAGTCGTCCACAAAGGATTCGCCATGTTTAAATGACCGATGGAAGTCCCAACAATAGTTTTTTCGATGATTCTGAAAATCATTTGAAGAACTCCAGCCACGCTGCTGGATTCTTCCCCACGAGTGGCGAACGAATAAAACGGATTTAAACGAAACATAAGAAAAAAGACCTACGGGGAGACGGAGTAGCCTACCAACTGGCTCCGCTAGACGTCTAGATTGCACGAAAAAACTACAAAAACCTATTGTGGCATAGGGAAGCCCTCCCGAATTTGATCCTACCTCCTACAACGTACGCTGACGCTAACCCCTTTATCCCAACCTAACTAAATTCTTACACAAATAGTTGCGCACCTAATATGTGCAGAAAATACAATGAAACCCTTAAAGACTAGGTGGAAGTTACTTGCCCCCTCTAAAACTTAGCTACCGGTGGATCCTAGACTCGGTTTCTAAACCGAGTCTTCACTCGCTGTCTACCAGTAAGGATCTGAGGGATCCTGAGACGTAGCCGAGAATTACTTAGAGTTTATTAGTATACTATAAATAAGGGATACACGAAAAGGTGTATAGTTAAAGCTTAACACAAGTACTAGTCCATAAGGGAGTCAAGGGGAAAGAGAGGGGAGAAAACGCGGTTAGGGCCAGGTCACGGGTCGGAGACCACTGACCTAATGAGGGAAATTGTCGCCTTTTATAGTCGTCAGAATGGGCGTGGTTGTTCCAGAAGGTTCCCGGCGGGCGCTGATTGGTCGGCGGCCGCGTCCTGATTGGTCGGCCAGTGAGTGTGCGATCGAGGAGGTGCAGAGTGGCAGACGGTGCTCCGGTGGTCGGCTGTGGTCCTTAGGCTGTCGGCCGTGGCAGTGGCGATGGTCCGCTGCAAGAGAGTGTGGCGACCGGAGAGAGACGATCCTCGAGCAGATATCAGTGTTGACGTGGAGGAGGCGCAGCGTGCGAGAGTGATGTCGCCGACTCGGTGCGTTATCGATCGTGTGTCCGTAACCGCGTTGGCAAAGTGGGGCAAAGTGGGGCAATGATGGTGAGTGAGTGTTGGTGAGCACGAGGGAACCATGACGATGATGTATTCTGTAAATAATAACATGGATTTGTGCTTATGGGTGGATGAAGGTGGCGTAGAGGGGCGCTGCTCTTACAGTAGCGCAGGAGTTCTCATTACCATCGAATTCTACGCAAAATTTGGCATCGATACTCGAAAAAATCGAAAATCGCCTCGTGCAAACATATTTTTTTACGCTGCGTTAATTGCACAAGCCGAATCGCTCACTTGTGCTGGAGCGCACTTGCTGACTCTGGGTCTCTCTGTTTCTAATGATATTTCTTTTCTCTCCATTTGCACACTTATTTCTTTCAATTTTAAATTTTTCTCTCTCATTTTTCTAGCTAAAACTATTGAAACAATATATTTTAAGCCTGAAAAAATGATACGGTCCAAAAATTTTCTGAGATACTTCTTTCGGTCAGATGTTTCACTATCTCACTCATTTATCAGTGTTTTTGAGTTTAAAATAGAACTCAGAACGTACACCAGAAATTGTGAAAAATACTTTTTTACATAAAAAAAAATAATTTTAAGTGGTCCGAAAAAACAAGAGAAAATTTTATTTTTTAAATGCCCTCCACCAACACGCATAACTTCGAAAAATGTTCTTTTCTAATGGTATTTATAGCCAAATTCTATTATTCTGATATGATATGGGTCATCACAAGAAAAAAAAAGGAAGGATTCGAACCCCCACCTCGAGATCGCCGGTGAGAAGTGCACACCAGTACACAGGTAGTGCGCGTTCAGCTTATAATAGGTTGCGCGATATGCCTACCGAGTACCAGCGAAGAACCCCAAAGTAAGCCTATTATAGGCTTATCGCGGATCGACGCCTGTAATAGGCCTATAATAGGCTTATCGCGGGTGACTTTCGCCTATCATAAGCTTATCGCGGCTATCAAAAGGCCTATTGTAAGCCTATAATAGGCCTTTCGCTGTCATTCAAAACTAGGATGTGGGCTTATAATAGGGCGGCCACATGTCATCACACCGCATTTTGGCTCAAATGTGCTTACATTTGAGCCACTTACTAAACAATTTCCTTGAAAATAAAGATTTATTTAAACGTACAGAATAATTATAAATTTCACAAAGTTATTAACATACAACAAACGTTGAATAAAACATTAAATACACAAATACATAAGAATACTTAGTTAGAAAATCAACAGGTTCAGCCTTCAGAACATTTTTAAAATAGACCAACGTGTAGTTCGTTTATTTTTCTTGCCTAGTACAGAAAATGCTCCCGAGCATACTCTTTAGTTTCAAATTTTAAAGTAATTCCAATATTATCGGCCCGCCAAAATGCTCAAACGCGCTCCGCTGAACTCAATACTACGTGGATTTCATTTTGGTTTCCAAATTATTTTATTTCACGTTGAATTTACACGTGAAATGAAAAAATTTGGAAACCAAAATGAAATCCACGTAGTATTGAGTTCAGCGGAGCGCGTTTGACCATTTTGGCGGGCCGACAATACTATTTTTAACACTATTTTCAACTTTCTGACCAATCGGAGAATTCTCAAAATCTTTTGAAACTTTTTCAATATTTTCAACATTTCCACGAATAATCCCACAACTGCGACATAAGAAAAAATAAATTATGATAAATCAGGAACGAATGGTGCTAACGACGCTCCGATGTTCCGCAGTTTTCACTGTTACGCAATATTCGTTGCGAG
The DNA here is from genome assembly GCA_963572235.1 of Caenorhabditis japonica. Taxonomy (NCBI): domain Eukaryota; kingdom Metazoa; phylum Nematoda; class Chromadorea; order Rhabditida; family Rhabditidae; genus Caenorhabditis; species Caenorhabditis japonica. The sequence continues at coordinate 4,528,663 of OY754342.1, forward strand.
ACCGCAGTGAAAAACTGTGGAATGTCGGGGCATCATCAGCACAATTCCTTCGTGAACTCATAATAGCGAGATGACAACTTTTTGAATGCAAAAATACACGTTGGCCAATTTTTGAACATTCTTAAAACCTTACCGAGTCTACGCCAAGCCATTCCAACTTTGAAACAAGTCGTTGTTCCCGCCGTCGTCGATACTCTTCCTCGTCCGAGCTGGAGTCCCGTCATAATCTGAAATTATTGATTTGTAAATTAGTTTACGGAAAACATATCAAGGCCGTAATTTCTCACAAAATAGAATTTTCGGCAATTCGCTCTGTAATGATTAATGCGAGGCTCGAACGGCCAACTCGGATAATCATCGTGGCTGGATGAAACTCATAAAATTTCGAAAGACTCGTGTATTTCCTCGGAAGACCTCGAAATATAAATTTCGCAAGGAAATTCATGAATCTCACGATGAAAATTATATTGCAAAAAAAGTTACGAATCTTTTAAGGAAATTCACAAATTTCATCCAGCCCGGATAATTCTCAGGCATCAAGTCGAACTTTTCTGTGCAACATTAGAGCCATTTTAAAACTTTCAAACTTTCTAAAATGAATTTTTTTTTGAAACTAGCTCAAGACACTTTAAAACTTTTTTCAAGATTCTCTCCGACTTTTCTCGCCTATTTTCAAAATATCGTAACCAATTTTCAGAGAATTTCGACGGCAAATTGCCACCGCGAGCAGGCAACTTGCCGCAAAAATCGGCAAAATACCGTAAAAATCGGTAAATTTCTGGCAGTATCGACGTTTTTGCCGATGTCAATATGTAGCCATTTTGCCGAAAACTCTTTTTACTTTATAAACTAAAAACTCACATTCTTCCGAGTCGGGTAGTCGAGCAGCGGTTGAGCAGGCGACGTCGGGCAGCCTGAAAGTAAAAATTAATTTTGGAAGGAAAAAAAACGGCGCTATGCGGGTTCGTGAGGGCCACCCAAAAAATTGTTTCTTTTGTCGTTCACGCTTTGAATATACATTTGAAACAATTTTTTTAGTGCCCCTTAATTCCTCAAAAAATGGCGCAGATGTGATTTATTGAAAAAATCGATAAATGTCGATTTGAAAATTTTTTTTGATTTAATTCGAGTTGCGTCAACAAAAAATTAAACACCGTCCACTTTTTCACACGCAAATTTAAATGTTTCATGTATTTTTAATTTTTGCATGAAAAAAGTGGACACAGTTGAAGTTTTTGATGATGGAAATCGATTGAAATCACATCTGATTAATTAAAAAATAAAGATTAGCAAAAAAATATAAATAAAACTCTAAAGTACTTCAAAAAAGCGACGGAGTAAGGCAAAAAGGCCCAAAAAAAATTATGAAGCTCAAAAATGTCTCTGCGTACGCTGCGTCTCGTCTCGTAGCCGTCGAGCGCGCTTGCATCGTCCTGCCGCCATCGCGGCGCCTCTTGTAATAGGCCTAACGCGGTCGGCGCACACACCGCGTGCGCGATAAGCTTATTACAGGAGGGTAGGCGCTGCCACCCGCGATAGGCTTACTTTAAGCTTATAATAGGCCTATATTTGGCCTCCACCTATTATAAGCTGAACGCGCACTACCTGTGTACACCACCGATGCACACTTTCAACAACACCCGGAGGCCGCTCATATGATCGGCGGCCCGCAGCGAGCTGCTATGCAAGTACGCTCCACCGAAGTGAGCGATTCGGCTTGTATAAATAACGAGACCTTATTTTTTTATTCGGTTTTGTACATTTCAAAAGTAGTTTTTATGGAAATTTGTGAAAAAATCTTGTGGAAAACATGACAAAACAGTTTGACAGAAGAAAATCGATTTCTAGGGGCTCACGGTGTCCCAAAGTGGAAAAATGTCTTCAACTGTCTGCACTCTCTTCTCTCTCCCTCACCACCGCAGCGCAGCTATTTTTTCAACGGGAATTTGTTTCTTTTTTGATTTTCAGCAAAACTAGACCACTTTTTGAAAATCGGTCATTAAAATATATTCTTCAGGTCAAATGCTTCATTTTTATTACAAAAACCACGAGATTGGTGCAGAACTGACGGAGGAGATGCATTTTAAAAAAATTAGTACAGAATTTTACTAAAAACTCAATTTTCTGCAACAAAATAATGCATTTCAAATGTCTCCCTTGTGCAGAATTTTCTCGCGAACATTTTAATACCACGACCAGCTCGAAACGTGCGAATTCGGTTTTTTTCTTGATGTTTCAATATTTTAAAATGCATCTTCTCCGTCAATTCAACACCAATCGTGGTGTTTTTGTAATAAAAATGAAGCATTTGACCTGAAGAATATATTTTAATGACAGATTTTCAAAAAGTAGTCTAGGTTTGCTGAAAATCAAAAATTAAACAAATTCCCGTTGAAAAAATAGCTGCGCTGCGGTGGTGAGGGAGAGAGAAGAGAGTGCAGACAGTTGAAGACATTTTTTCCACTTTGGGACACCGTGAGCCCCTAGAAATCGATTTCTTACACTTAAAATCGATAAATTTATGTTAATTAAGTCATAATTAAATATAAGAACGATATGTTTTTCCATTCTTCCTATTTTAGATCTTTTTCGCAACATTATTCACCCTTTGAAGCCGAGCAAATAGAGTGGGAATCAAAGTGCGCCGAAAGAATGCAGCGAAAACCCCGCTCACCTTTTCGCGCCGCGGCAACTCGCTGTGAGAAAATCAGTAGTAATGAGGAGCGCACAAAAATGGCTGTAACTCGGCTCATATTGAATTTTTTTCGGAAAAAAATTGGGAACGTATTTTTATCAAGGGTTGGAACATATTCCAACCGTCAGTTTGTCAAAATTTGGACTTTTGTCAAACACGTTGCGGTCCCTACCTATATATCAATACCTAGAGTTCTGATTGTAAAACCAACGAAATACTTTCAAATAATTATTGAAAATTATTTAATACCTAGTAAGAATGCCTTTCGCGTCGATGACCGCCAGTAAGGATCTGCGGGATCCCTGGATAGTGATCGAGACTTATTATTGTTTAAAAAAATTTGTCACCTGGCGAGAGGCGCGAGTTCAAAAAATAGGTCCGCCTCCTCGCCGAAATATTTTTGCCATTCTGCGCGCGCCAATTTTGTTTTGAATTGCGTTTCCCATTTCAGGGATGTGCCCAAACATGACCCGATTACCACAACCAGTAAAACAAGGTTTCTGTGCTACTCATCTTTTATTGCTTTTATTGCATGGCTCAAGTTAACCTCGTTTTAGGCCACTTGAGTCTTACGTGCTATAGATAAATTACAAATATATATAAAAATGGTGACAATTAAAAAGGTGGAAAAAGTGATAAGTGAATGAGGGCAACGAGCGGGCGAGCCGAAATTATTTTAGGATTGGTGCGTCGACAGGAGCGTGTTTGTTGTAGTGCGTCCAGGTGTATGCGAGCAGGTGTAGTGTTTTGGCGCCACGTTCAAATTGTATTGGAGCTCTCGGGTCGACGATGGCGCGGCTTGCTTGCGACGACGCTTGTTTTCTTCCAATAAAATTGGAATAAAGTGAAAGGATTATGTATTTTGTGAAGGTCTCGATAGGAGATGCTTCTGGTGTCTCCGTATTCGTGACACTCCCCCCGGGCGAGGCGAATGCTGTTTGGGGTTTCTATGCTTTCACGCATTCTTTCCAATTTTTTGATTTGTTACCTGTGATGTATGTATCACAGTTATATGTAGTAGGTTATGTCCTTTTTGGATGTTCTAGGTAGATGAGCTATTTTGTTGTTCCTTTGATCTCATCTTTGCTTGCTCGGAAGTTGTTTGTTTTGAATCGCTATTTTCGGTTGGTTCAGTGGTTTTGGTGCAATTCTTGTTGTTTTTTTTTGTGATATCTTACTGCTTCCAAGTTTATTATTATTATAATTTTTTTTTTTTTACTTTTACTGATACGGTTCTAGTTTCTCCCCTGGTAGGGTCTAATAGATGTAATTTTTGATTAAAGCTGGTGGACATTTATGTATATTTTGCCATCAGTTTCCTTTTGACTAGAACAAGTTGTCCGAATCTTGGAGTTGTCCTACAGTGTAGTCTTTGGATTTGGTTCTGTGACCTTTTGCTGTTTCGTCAGGTTGCTCTTTCTTTATCTTCTTCTGTTCTTGGTTTTTTTCATTGTTGTTTCTCGTGATTTCTATAATCCTATTCGGCTATTCTTATTTTATTTTTGTATTCTTTGTTTTATTATTTTATTAGGTTCAACTGTTGCTGAACTCTGACCCAACGCAATTGGTTGGATTATGCGCCTGCTGCGAGGCGCTGTATTGCGTTGCGACCAAGTCTAATGAGACTTGGTCGTTCCAGCTTCTGTGGAGCTGGTGCTCGATCCGTTGGCTTGGTTACTGACTGCATCGTGAATAATGGTGTTGTGGCATTTTCTGCAGTTTCTGCACTTGAGTTCGCTGCGAAGGCAACTGTGGGACTGGTGATTTTCTTTGAAGCAGATAAAACACAAATTGTTTGCCTTTGCAATTTTGTGTTTCTCCTCTGCTGTTTTTGTGCATTTCCAGAATACATGCTTGTTCTTCTCTCCATCTTTATGGAACATACATTGGAGTTCGTGACCGCTGCCACTAAGGGGGTCATCCTCTTTCCCATACCCTCTGCTTGCTGTCTCTTTTTCATATTTCTGCTCAACTACCGTTGCTTCGTGATCACTCAACACGAAGTCTTTGACTCCTTTTCCATTTTCCAATGCTCTCTTTCTTTGCACTATTAACTTTGAATTAATGATTGTATCCACCCAATCGATGAACGTATCAAAGTCACCGTCAAAGTCTCTGCGTTGCGTTTTCACAGCTAGCTTTTCGCCAATTTCGGATGGTAGCTTATTTATGATCGCCATGTAGATGAGTGCGGAGTCAACGTCTATTCCACGATTTTTCATGTCGTAGACAATTGCAGTCAGTTTGCTGATGTCTGCTTTCATTATGGTGAAATTTGTTTGATGGATTTCAGTGCTCAAGAACTTCACGTTGAGTTCTTCTTTAGGACGGACCTTCTCCAAGTAGTTTCTGTCGAAAATTTTCCATGCTAATTGGTAGTTTTCCTTACTGAGTGTTAATCCTGCAAGAAGATCTCTTGCTTCTCCGTCAATACTTGCTTTAAGTTGGATGAACTTAGTCATTGTGGATAGCTCCGCGTTGTTTCCATAACATTCCATGAACATGATCTTCCATTCTCCATAGAACATTTTGTTTTTGCCATCGTACTTCGGCAATTCTACTAATTTGACTCGGGGACGCTGTTGGTACGATCTGTGTTCAGTTCTACTGCAATAACCTTCTTTTGCGGTATCGTAAACTGATGTTTCATGGTCCATGCAATTGTCGTCTGATGAAGCTCCCAGTTGGGACTCATCGCTAGTGAATGGTGTGGATTTTATTATTTTCCTTTGATTCGTATTGTGTTCATGGGTTCTGGTCTGTTTTTGATCAATTTGGCGTGCTCTAGATTTTCCTGACTTTGATTTGTGCTCACTGTCAGTTCTGGAGTCTTCGGTTTTCATGTTTCTAGTTTTTAGTTGTACTAGTTTAGCCTTTTCTTTATCCAGTTCGGCTTTATCTCTGAGCTTTTGTTTTTCAAACTCTTCTCTTTCTTTGTTCAAGTTTTTTTGCTGTTGTTCGACGGCATCCAGTTTAACTCGTAGGAGCTCTTCGTGCAGGGATAGCCCGTGCTGCTCCCCTGGTCGAGCGTGTCTCGACAGATTTAGCTGTTCTTGAATTGTGTTGCTTGCAACGTTTCCACGTTCGTTCAAGTCTTCTTGCTCTTCATGTATGAAGTGTTCTATGAATCGATCCGATCTTGGAGAAGGTGCCTGCGCCTCTACTCCGACCATGCTTTCGATTAGTGCTTTCAGCTGGGTATTCATGTACTCCAGTTTTTTTATCCATTCGGGATACTTTTTCTCGTCGGTATATGCTTTGAGCGTCGCACGATAGTGCTCCGTTCTATCGGGTAGTGCTGGATTCTCACGATCCAGTTGCAATTCTTCCTCGATCCATTCGTTGATGCTTTGCAGACGGTCCAGGCATTCTTCTACCTCTGCTTGCTGCCGTACTATGTCTTCGGCTAAAGCGTGCTTGTCTTTGATTCCTGCTAGAATGTTGATCAGAGTTCCTTGCCCATTTTCAAAACACTCTGTAGCCTTTTTCGCGAATCCCGTGATTCGCTTTTTTTGCGATCGTAAATTCTCATTCAAGATGCGCATGGTTGGTTGATGATGGTGGGTTGGTTTGGTAGATTCTGGAATGCGATACTATTATTTACCTTACTGGTCCGGACAGATATAAACAATAGTACGAATAAGAAGCAATGGCTGAGAGCGGTTGTGTAAAAAGGAAGTCAAGGGGTATTTGACACCCTTTGCTGGTCGTGATTGTAGTCACGCGCTCTGTATTAATATTTTTTCACGTTCAATAGTATGTCTGGCCAGTCCATAGCTATTGCTTTGTGAAAACGGTCGATATATAACTTAGTTCTTTTAAATAGCTCTCTGTCGTCCTTTTATTGCTTTTTGTCTTTATCAAATTTTTTTTTCGCAAATTTCCTAGAACCTTAACTTTTAGGCCTTTTATCATTGTTCTGATCTGTGCCTCATAAATTTTGCCACCATTCGGAGATGCTTAATAGTTCCCTCCCTGCACTGACGTATGTTCTTCGTGATCTGATATATAGTTGGAGATGCTCAATGGTTCCCTCTCATTGTGAAACTATAATCATTGTGATCCGAAATATAATTGGAGATGCTCAGTAGTTCCCTCCTTTCAATACCGTATGTCATTCGTGATCTGATATATAGTTGGAGATGCTCAATGGTTCCCTCTCATTGTGAAACTATAATCATTGTGATCCGAAATATATTTGGAGATGCATAATAGTTCCCTCCCTTCAATAAGTTATGTTTGTTCATGATCCAAAAATAAAGAATGAGATGCTCTGTGGTTCCCTCATTTGCTTAATTTTTGTTGAATGATCCCAAATTGTCGCTGGAGATGCTCAATAGTTCCCTCCCTGTCATAACTTATGTTTTGCGATCCAAATTATAGTAGGAGATGCTGGATAGTTCCCTCCTTTCAATTAGTTACGTTTTTTGTAATCCAAGTTCAGCGAATGGGATGCTCTGTGGTTCCCTCACTGGCTTAATTTTGTTTAGATTACCACAATTCATGGTTGGAGATGCTCGATAGTTCCCTCCCTTTCGTAACTATTGCTTTGTGATCCGAAATTATAGTAGGAGATGCTTAATAGTTCCCTCACTTACTAAATTTTGCACTTAGGCGATCACAATCCGGTGCTGGAGAATCTCTTAGTTCCCTCTTATACACAAAAATACCCCTTTTTGTCGGATGTAGTTGTGTGGGTGTCGACATGTCCACCTACCCCGATCGATTGAGGTCACTATAATTTTGAATTCTGATTACAATTTTTTTGGAATCTGAGTTTGACATCCGTGAGACTTCCTTGTTGGTCGATCTCTTTAGATAACTAACTATAACTTCCATAACATTTAAATGCTGATTTTGTGAACAGACTCTGGCTCCACTTTCTTCCGCGTACTCATGGACGCCCTCTCTGATGTATGTATTCTATACAGAGAAATTATGACTTTCTTTGATGCTAGTTCACTGTCTTACTTTAACTATATTCCTTTATTCCCGTTTTTCAGTTTTATCTTCGTAGAGTACAAGCTTTCGTTCATTAAATTTTTCATTTAATTATTCGATTTCTTCTCCTTCCTCACGTTTCAATTATATTCTGATTTCGTCAGCCTTTCTGTTTCCCATTGATTCTTATTTAAGAGGATGTGTAAACTCGCCTCGGTTTTTATGAATTTATTCATCTTTTTATACAGAAAAGTTAAATTAGATTGAGGAATTTCAATTGATTGGAATAAAAATGACAAACAATATTTAAAAAATATATGTATTTATTTTTTTTTGTTGCTTGTGATGGTTGCTTTTTCTGTACACGTGCTTGTTCATCCGTGCTTGCTCCTTTTGTCATTCTCGGGCCTGCTTCTGCATGAAGCCTCGTTCTGGATTCTTCCTTACATCAGTTTGCGCTTGTGCTGACGTTGTTGCTCGGTGGTGCATGGTCCGGCTTTATGTGCCAATGTAACCGCGAGTGTGGAGATACACGTCGGAAAATTGGTGTGCTTCACGAATCCTTGCAACTGACGCATTTATCACTCTCTTTATCTGCAATAAAGTGCAATTATAATGCTGCTTTCATATTTTGATAAGTATCGCTTTGAATTAATTTGGGTGCCAATTCGCCTCTCAACTCGCTAACCATGCGTGAAAATGTGCCTCGCATCTCAATTAATTTGGTCAGCAGTTTGCTATTTAAATTTAAAAAAAATTTGGGCAGCGATTCGCCTTGTAAATCTATTTTTTTTTTTTTTTTTTTTTAACGGATTTTTTGTTATCAATTTTGAGGGCTTTTGAATTTGCGAATATATATTTGTTTAATATTTTTTTTTTCATTAGTCTAAGGCAAATACTCACATTTTGGCTAATTTTGTCGATATGAAATCTGTCCGAGACGACATTGCAGCGCCTTTTGATGACCGATCTCGTCTTTTTCGTTCTCTTGCTATCTGAAATTAGCATTTTTATTGAGCTAGCACTCTATTATTTTTTCTTTTACCTTTAACATTGTCCGACGAGAGAATATTTAGGTTTGCACCAAGAATGTGCTGTAGTTCCTGCTGAATTTTCGAATTCTGTGGCTTGGCGGAACGTCTCTCGTCTGCGCACTCTTGCTTTGCTATGCTCTTTTTCTCTGCTCTCGTTTCCTGACCTCTCTCCCTGTGCTATATGCTAGAGAATGGGTTTTTCTTCGGAATCTTGTGGTTCCGTGGTTATCCTGGAAAAAATAATCAATTTTCAGGATTTCTATTTCATTTTTTGCACGGATCTGATGTCACGCGTCATAAATGCCTTGCCACGGATATTTTCCGGACAAGGTCTTACGCGACAGGGAGGAGCAGAAACAAAATCTTGTAATTCTGATCGGCAAAGCGGGTTTTTTATTTTTATTTAGGTCGGGATGCACCATGTTTTGAATTGCGTTTCCCATTTCAGGGATGTGCCCAAACATGACCCGATTACCACAACCAGTAAAACAAGGTTTCTGTGCTACTCATCTTTTATTGCTTTTATTGCATGGCTCAAGTTAACCTCGTTTTAGGCCACTTGAGTCTTACGTGCTATAGATAAATTACAAATATATATAAAAATGGTGACAATTAAAAAGGTGGAAAAAGTGATAAGTGAATGAGGGCAACGAGCGGGCGAGCCGAAATTATTTTAGGATTGGTGCGTCGACAGGAGCGTGTTTGTTGTAGTGCGTCCAGGTGTATGCGAGCAGGTGTAGTGTTTTGGCGCCACGTTCAAATTGTATTGGAGCTCTCGGGTCGACGATGGCGCGGCTTGCTTGCGACGACGCTTGTTTTCTTCCAATAAAATTGGAATAAAGTGAAAGGATTATGTATTTTGTGAAGGTCTCGATAGGAGATGCTTCTGGTGTCTCCGTATTCGTGACAATTTGCAATCGCGGTGCGCGCGATTTTCTGCCTCGAATTTTTGTCCAGTGCCTTTCAATTTCTCCTGGAAACCTTTATAAAAATTGTTATTTTGAAGCGAATTTGGCAACTGTTGATTTAAATTGAGTTTTTGATTTTGTTAATTGGATATTCGTTAATAAAGTAACGGAAATTCAACACATAAAATCGCGCGCACAGCGATTGCAAATTGGCGCGCGCAGAGTTGCAAAACTATTTCGGCGAGAAGGCGGAGCTTATTTTTTGAATTCGCGCCTCTCGCCAGGTGACAAATTTTTTAAAACAATAATACATAGGTTTATTAGTAGAATGCGGGTAAATACACGAAAGAGAGTATAGTTAATTGCTTAACAACAAGTACTTATCCTTAAGGGATGCAAGGGGATAGAGAAGGGGGAAAACGCAAAAAGAGCAAAGGTCACGGGTCGGAGACCACTGATTGAATGAGTGATATCTTCGCCTTTTATAGTCGGCTGAGTGGGCGTGGTTCTTCTGGAAGGTTCCCGGCGGGCGCTGATTGGTCGGCAGGTGCGTCCTGATTGGTCGGCCTTTGACTGTGTGATCGAGGAGGCGCAGAGTGGCAGACGGTACTCCGGTGGTCGGCTGCGGTCTTTAGGCTGTCGGCCGCGGCAAGCGGCGATGGTCCGATGAGAGAGTGTGTCGACTGACGAGGGTCCAGATGAGTGTGTCGACCACGAGCGATGGTGAGAGAGCGCAGGGCGTTAGAGTGTCGCCGCCATTTGGCAACGAGTGAACCACGACGATGACGATCTGGAATAACAAACATTAGTACTGCTCTACAGGGTTGGTGTGATGTGTCTGGGAGGAGAGTGGCGGGGCTCTTACACGCCTGGCATCTGCGTGGCATCGAGTCCAGGGGCCGTATTCATGAAACCATTCGGAATTCCGAACGGGTTCGGAAAAGTATTCCGAACTACTTAAAATTTCGAATAGGAACGGTTTTCTTTTTTTTTCTTAACTGTTAATGCATCAAGATTAGTGGTCTATCAAAATTAAATAAAATAGTTCCCATTCGGAATAAAAATTTCATTCCGAATGGTTTCATGAATACGGCCCCATAAGCGCATGAACGGCGGAAAATCGGATAGCTTTCCAAGCAGCTTTGAGTTGGGCAAATTTATTTCATTTACACGCCTTAATGGTCCCATCGCCGTATCCGAGAAACATCCCCAAACCATGCAATTTCCACCACCATGCTTGACTGTTGCGACTTGGTATTTTGGGGAGTACCTGGCCCCGATAGGATGTCTCACCCACTTTGTACCATCGCTTCCAAACAATTTAAATTTGGATTCATCGTTCCAGACATGTTTTGCCCATTTTTTCCGTCCCCAATTGAGATGTGCTTTAGCCCACGGGACACGAGCTAGGTCTCGTTATTTATACAAGCCGAATCGCTCACTTCGGTGAAACGCACTTGCATAGCAGCTCACTGCGGGCCGCCGATCATATGAGAGGCCTCCGGGGGTTTATGATTATGTGCATCGTGGTGTACTGGTGTGCACTTCTCTCCGACGATCTTGAGGTCGGGGGTTCGAATCCTTCCTCAGTTTTTTTCTTTTTTTTTTCTTGATGACCCATATCAGACTTTTTTCCCTTGTTTTGACCCACATAAGACATATCAGAACAATAGAAATTGGCTACAAATCCCATTAGAAAAGCACTTTTTTCGAAGTTATGCGTGTTGGTGCAGGGCATTTAAAAAAACAATTTTCTTTGTTGTTTTTTTCGCACCATTAAAATTTTTTTTATGTGAAAAAGTATTTTTCACAATTTCTGGTGTATTTAATACGTTCTGAGTTCTATTTCAAACTCAAAAACACTAATAAATAAGTGAGATAGTGAAACATCTGTTCGAAAGAAGTATTTCAAAAAAAAAAAAGATTTTGGACTGTATCATTTTTTCAGGCTTAAATTGTATATTTTTTAATAATTTTAGCTAGAAAATTAAGAGAGAAACATTTAAAATTGAAAGAAATAAGTGTGCAAATGGAGAGAGAAGAAATAGCATTAGAAACAGAGAGACCCAGAGTCAGCAAGTGCGCTCCAGCACAAGTGAGCGATTCGGCTTGTGCAATTAACGCAGCGTACACGAGCTTTCTGATTCTTCTTGCTGATGAACGGCTTATTTACTGGTCTTTGCCCAAAGAGTCCATGAGCATTCAGGCGTCTTCTAATAGTTCTTCTAGACTATTTACAGCCTTGAAAATATCGATGGAGTTCCTTCGAGGGTTTTATCTTGAGGAACGAACGATGTTTCGATCCATGTTATGGGAGGTGGAAACCGGTCTGCCGGGAGGGGGCAACAACAACTTGTTTCTAAACATAACTACTATAACAATAATCAATATTAAATTCTTTCATTAATTATATATCGCTTCCAAACCTGACCAACGGTTTGAACTGTTACTTGAAACTGTTGAGCCAGTTGTTTGTTTGTCATCATATTAATGCGGCCTCGGACGATGGCTTCTTGAACATCTTTGAATACATTTTTGTTCCCTGGTGATCTAGCCATGATTTGGAAAATAGTGGCCAGAAGATTGATTGTTAAAGTTACCTAGAACATGCTCATTGTGAAATAAGCTGATAATGAAAAAAATGGAAAAAATGAAAAAAAAAAAAAATTAATTAAAAAATTTAATAACAAGAATGATGTAACTTTGCAGTCCGCAATAATCCGTCACGGTGTTATGCATGTACCGTAAAAATTTCAGAGCGATCCCGCAACTTTCAAGGAAGTTATGCTCAAAAAACCGTTTTGAAATAGAATTATGGCCAGTACTGTATATTGTCGAAGCGCAGCAATCGTCAACGTGTCCCATTGCTAAATAAAGAAACAGCGTTAAAAAAAGAGAAGTTACAGTGTTTTCAATCGAGTTGCAGCATGAGAACGAGAGAAAAAAGACATGTTTTCTCTGTTTCTCTTCGAATCGAACTGTGTTTGCGTGGGCGCGCGAAAAAAAGTGGGCGGAGTCACGCGTTCTCAGGTCGCAAGTCGATTGAAAAAACAATACATATGTATAAGAACGCGAAGAAAAAGAAACGCAGAAGTGGCCTCGGCGGTGCGAGTGTGCAATTTCTGCGCGCCGACAATATAAGAAAGATAACAACCTTTTTTTCAGAAAATCTACTAACAGCTTCGAAAACTCAAGAATGCAAAAAAGCAACTAACGAAAACCTCAAAAGTTGCTTAAACTTCAAAATGGCGTCTTATGTATTTTTAGTTGCTGTAATTGGTATAATTTTCTACGCTCAAGACATCGCTTTCGCTAATACGTATGTTGCAAAGTTGAAAAACGTTATCAATCTGAACAAGAAAACTGAGAATCTGGAAAACATTCAGTTGAAGATTGCAAGTCTGTCACGCGTGATCAATTCTATAGCTTTACAAAATAGTTTCCAAAGAGAATCAATAACAACGAAAAAAGTAATTGCAGCAGCTCTTGATGTTCACGATCCGCATATATTGCATGCAATCGAAAGAGCTGATGTTCAAAATGCTACAAGTACCATAAAAACGTTAGATTTATTAGCCAACCAATCAATGGATACTATTACTAAAATTACAATAGCTTCGAATAAACTAGCGCTTCGACATGATACTACTTCATTTGATGCACCAAATAGCCCTGTTTTGTTTAATGTTTCAAATTTTAGTTTCAAGGAAGAAGTTTTAGAAATTATTTACACTCTTAACAAGAATATTAGAAGCCTTATTGATGAACTGAAGTCGCCATCACCGCAGAAAGAAAAAATCGAGGAGTTGTATCTTTCGATCAAGGGTGACACAAACCTATACAGTTTTCACATCAAGCTTTCATTCCCTCAGTTGCAACCCCTTTTTGATTCTTTGGAAAATTCAAGATCCTTTATTGTGGACATCGAGCAGTATCAACTTCTTACTAATAATACTTATTCAACACATTTGATTAAAAGTCTAGACAATTTACAACCGTATACCACAACTATCGAGACTTTATCAAACTGTGAGAGAATTCAACATATAACTGAGCAATTTGATGATTTGAATAAATTGATAAACAAAAGGGTCAATATTTTTGATAAATACACTTTACTTGGGTTACCACAAGGATCAGAAAATTTAGAAATTTATCTGGAAGACTTTGATGATAAGTGGCTTGAAAAAATGTTGAATAACGGTCATTCTTTGATTTATTTAAAAAACCTTTTGATGCCAATAACTAACTGGAAAACTGATTTAACAGCAATGAAAAATGCATGGACGAAATTTGATACAAACAGTCATTCGAATTTGGTTCGGCTCAATTCGAAACCCTTCAAAAGCATTTTTAAAACAAAATCAGTATTTAATTCAACTTTTCTGGCAAATGTCAAAACAGCTCTACAAAACTTGAAGCCAATATCTAATTTAAATAATTCAGTATTGAATGAGTTCAAGCGGTTTTTAGATTCTTGGGCGACAATTGTTCAAAACTTTAGCACCGAAGTTAACATCTCTATGCAAACAGGTGATTTTTTATTCAGAACAATGGTGAATATTAACTGTAAAACTTATAGTGATGATTACAACTTTGAAAGTTGCCTTGAAAGAATGAGAAAAGTATTTTTCAGTGGCATAATTGAACAAAATGCCCAATTACTAACTGCCAAGTTTAGATTTATAGAAAATCAAAAAACCAAAATCAATAACTTGTTATTTGAAACGACTGCCTTCAAAAATACACTGACGGATGCAGTATTTAGCAAAATTAGGCAAATTCTTCCACATCACGTTAAACAGGATTTAAAGACTATAATGCATAATGTTCAACTAATAAGGTCATTAATGCTACATGCAAAAACAGAGCGGGCGAAAATCAATCAGCTGATCGGATTTTTGTGGAAATCGAAAAACAGAATAACTAAATTGCGTGAATTAGAAAACAAACTCAAAGCAGAAATTAGTAGAACTAATGAACTCCATCGCCTTTCAAACTCCCCATTTGCTCATGAGACGGCTTTTCAACTTGACTGTACCCATAGAACTCTAATGTTTTTTCAAAGAAGCGATCTTCGTCATATTGCTCAGAGTTTTGTAGTGAGCGGTATTGCACTGTCTGAGAAGATTCAAAGTTTGCCATTCGGAGAAAAACAGTTCATTGCTCAGACCGGGAAAGAATTTAAATCTATGAATCAATCAATTACAAATTTTTTAACTAAAATTGAGGCTCTGAATTCAAAATTTTTTAATGAAGGCCAAAGTTTGAAGTCGCTCGGTAAATTATCATCTGTTTTGGATCAAATTAACGTTTCTGCATTTCATTTACCCCTTATGATTTCGGCTCTTAACAAACTAAAAGCAACGTCGATTGGTCAATCGAAAGAAGTTGCAGACTTTGAGAAAAGTCTAGAGCAATTAGAAAGTCTACAGTTTGCGATCATGCGTAAGAAAGGTATACTTCCCCTGTTGCTTGGTGAGACTGAAACTTTTTTGAAATTGTTTTTTGCAAAACAAATAAAGTCAGAAACGGATAGTGAGAGGTAACACTTTTCATACAAATTTCACGTTAGAAATTTTTTTTTTAGGCAACCTTTCCTTCTGATTTTGATTACCTTCGCTGTTGCTCTTGTCTGTGCTTTGGTTGTATTTTATCTGTGGATCAGAACAAGCAAAGATGTTCAGAAGGTCAATCAGTGCAAAGAAGAAACAGTCGAATTGGGAAAAAAACAGAAAGCCAATAGCTGTTGAAATCTTTTTGCGTAGACAGTTTTAAAAATGTCATCAGTTCTTCCACGACTTAATCTTCACTTTTTGGTGTTTGTGCATTTACCTAGGCCAAGTTCAATCAAATAAATTTGCACCAACGAATTTGTGCGTTTTGAGCATACGAAAACGCCAATCAACAGATTGCGCAAATTTTTTTTTCCAAAACTTTTCCAAACAGACAGCGTGTCAAGTTCTGCATCCGCAAAAAGCCACGATTTAGCTCTTGGTGATGAGATATAAAATTTTTTGCAATAATGTTTTATTGCTGGCGCACAACTTTCAGAAACAATTCGATAAAAAGTGTGGCACGGCGTGTTGGGGACTATTTACGTTTCAGAAAACTTTGAGCGCCAATTCTCGCGTTTTTGAGCGTCAAATTACAAAAAAAAACAAAAAATTGCAACGCTGTGGTTGCGCACTTTTGAAATTAAAACGGCAATGAGAGAAATAACATGGGAAATTAAGAGATTTGTTTCCATTTTCGTTTGAATTTCAAAAGTACGCAAACACCGCGTTGAAACTTTTTGTTTTCACAAAACTTTTTGTTTTCACAATAAAAAATTGCGACATGAAAACGCAAGTCTGCATTCACCTCTTCGCGTGGTCGCGCACAAATAAGTGGGCGGAGTTTCGCGTTCTCATGTCGCAAGACGATTGAAAACACAATACCTTGGGTAAATTTTGCATGCTGATTACAATTTTCAAGGTCTCAAGTTTTCAAATTGCATGCGAACGCCGTAGCAGGTACTTTCAGGAGTGCGCTTATACTTTTGTTACGCACTGTATATTGATTTTTGAGAATTGCTGAAATTTTTTTTTTTTTGTGCAATTTCTTCGTGTGGTTTTTTTTCTCATAAAATGCTCTATTTTTGCTCTTTTCTATATATTTTATTAATGGTTTGCATTTTTAGCGCAAAAACCAGCGGAAAATCAGTTGCGCGCTCCTCTCTGACTGGTTTTCGCGACGCAGTAATAGGCGAAATAGACGCTGCGTTACTCAGCAAAGTAAATGGGACGATCGGCGGTCGATAATAGCGATAGACCTACTTGACCCATAGATCGTCCAGAACCCCATCGCTGGTGCTCCTGAAATATTTAGGAGCGTCTTTTTGCGTATGCGTGTTCTTTAGCGCACTACTTTTTTTTTCTCGCAATATTGCTCGTTTTTTGCATAGAATGTATTTTTATCATTGATTTATTCACTTAATAACATAAAAATAGATTACAAATAAAGAAATTAATGGGATTATTCACGAAATAGGAAAAAAATAGACAAAACCAGCAATAAAATCAGCGAAAATTCGGAGAATGCTCCGATTGGCCTGAAACTTTGGGAAATAATACCAAAAATACTCCCGAACATTCTCATAAAATTTCAGACCAAAATATTTTCTGAAAATTTTTTTAATCGATAATTTGGTCTGGAAATTTATGAGAATGTCCGGAAGTATTTTTGCCATTATTCCCCAGAGTTTCAGGCCAATCGGAGCATTCCCCGACTTTTCGCTGAATGTTCTGCTGGTTTTAGCTATTTCGTGAATGACCCCATAGTAAAATTATGATTAAACAATTAAAGAAAAATGTGAATATAAAATAAATTGTCAAGCCAGAATCGAAAATCAAGAAGTAGTCAGCTCGTTCTCCTTGGACAATTTAACAATTTGTGTCTTCCAATGATTTTTCCATTCAATTAAGGTGGCCGTTGATTATCTGAAAACTCCAATAATTTAATTTAATAAATTTTCCATATTTTTTTCCAAATATTAACAAATTAATTCATTTTTGCTCTTAATCACCGTACTTTTTCCATTAAAAAGTGGGTATTAATAGCAAAAAAAGTAAGTTTTATCGTCAAAAATAACCCACAGAAAATAATTTCGCGAAAACATACTTTTAAATGTTCCATGAACTGCTTGTCGATCTTGGTTATCTGGTAAATATTCCTAGTTCTATCCTTCCATAGCAGAGATTGTTCCGTCAGCTGTTTTAGATAAAGTTATAAGAGAACGTCGACCTAAACGATCAGGAGTAACCTTTTTAAAATTGTTTTACCTAAATACCTTATGAAACAAAAATGTTGCGACGGCGTCCATTAAAGAATCACCGACAGACAAATCAGTTGAACACTAGTGTGTAAGTAAAACAGTATCTGCTTTACAATACAAGTCATTATGTATGTTTACATTCATAAATACCATGACTGAAAACGGAGAATTTTGAGCTACGCATAACACCTCCGCCATCACCCTCGCCGCGTTGAATATTGGAATATCCAGAGAATGGGATAAGAGGTCGCGATGGTCCAACAATATTTAAAAATTTTTCCAATTCGTATTTTAATTGTTCATTTTCCTGGAAATATAAAGGATGCTGTTGAAAATGTGTTCATAAACTGCTTACCACTTAAGTCAATAAACAAATGCCCAAGTTTGTCCTTCAGCTCGTGGAAATTTAAATAACGTGGGTCCGTATACCGACTGACTCACCAACTCGCCGTACAGTTAATAAGTCTTGCACAACCACGAAGAAACGGAATAAACACGATCATGACATGTCTGTATTTAAAAGCAGTGTTTGATACCGTATAAATGGCAATGCTACTATGAGAGTTCGATGGTAAATTGTGGAAGGCTGGCAAAATTTCCTGAAAAAATACAAATACGTGCAATACACAAACGAGAGATCCAGATGGCGAAATCTCAAAAAAAAGATCTAACCCAAAGTGCGGATTTATCTGACTTTCCAAAAGACTGCGACAAAAGACAAACTCAAAAGTTCTGAACATCATACATGAATAGTTCAAGGAAAAGTCCATAGACAACTTGGCCAGCGAAGCCAATTCGACGATCTTCACATCTCGTACCAAGTTGAAACATCAGATCTGTCCCTTGTAGTCGGAGAGCGATACGTCGCCGTCAACGACCGCCTGGGTCTTCAATTGTGGAGCTGGCTTGACAATGAATGTCTTCGACATCTGCAAGATAATCAGATGATCGGTTATTCAAACTAGAAGATTCTCGGCGGCATTCGCGGACACTAAGTGCCTTTAGTATGCTACCCTTAAAACTTGTCCGATTGCCACTAAAACACGGCCGCCTCATGCCCCTTGGGTTTGAAACTGCTTTGCCAAATTTGGTGCAAATCGGTCCATTAGGAGCTGTAAAAATGCTGGTAACATGAAATCTAACATACATAAGCTGTACGCCTCTTGGGCAAAATCGTCAAGGACCGAAAGACCTGCTGAGCAGAGTTGCAAGGAAATAAAATGTTCTAAAATGGATGACGGAACTGAAAAAATAGGCGGAAGTCGGAATATTATGCAACTCTGCTGCTGAGATCAGCGTTCACATCTTGTGATCGAAGAGCGGAAATCGATGACATTTTGCTTCGCAAATTGACGAATAAGGGAGCCATCGGTTATGTCCATGACAAGCAGCAGCCGCCTCTAGCATTAAATATGCGAATTACCGTGACAATTTGCTATTTTTCCCGGCCAAAAGCGGCTTTCTGTCAAAAATTACCTTACAAGGGAACTCATTTTACATAAGCGTTGAGATTTTTCTGAAAATTGGTGGGCTGTTACTTCACATCATTGGCTATTGCGTCCCGCAAAAATTAGCTGCCCGTATGCAGAAACAGGCTGAAAATTTCATTTTGAAAATTATGACCCAAATTCTTATTTTCATTCTTTATCACTAGTCTTATCAGAAATCCTTATTGACTCGCCGCCATCAGTTTTTCTCTTTTGTAACCTTCCTCTTGAAAGACTGTCGATGTGGAATTCGTAGCCGAGTGGTGGGAGGCGGCGTTATTAAGTGGGTGATCTATAGTTCGAACCCCTTTGTTGACAAAGTGTTTTTGCTTGTCGTTTGAAAGACTCACAAAACTCCTACAAGTTTATGAAATTAAAACTTGGCGAAAATCTTTAAAAATGAAGTCCGCAAAATGGCTAAAAAAATTTCACTTTTTTTTTTTAAATTTCTATCTAATTGTAATTTTACTTGCTTTTTACTGTTATCATCATGCCGAATTTCCGTCAACTTACTACGTTATGAATCATCTGGATTCACATTTGAAGAACCAGGAATTCGAAGATCATCTGAAAAATCTCGGCATCGGCATGCCATATTGTGAAAACAAAAAAGTTGCAACGCGGTGTTTGCGTACTTTTAAAATTCAAATGGAAATGGGGAATAGCCAAATGCATGTGGGAAACGGCTACAAAACTCACAATCAGTACTTCTTGATTTTCATTTTTGTCGCCAAACTATTTCATTTCACGTTGAATTTACACATGAAGTTAAATTATTTGGAAACCAAAATGAATACTTGTTTGCTTCACGAATGAACAATATTGTGTTTTCAATCGAGTTGCGACATCAAAACTTGTAACCTCGCTCACTTTTTTTCACGCAATAATTCAAAATGTACTAAAGTTTAATGTTCGCGTGAAAAAAGTAGGCGAGATTTCACGTTTTGATGACTCATCTCGATTGAAAACACGATAGAAATTTTAATGGGGTTATTCATGACAAGAAAAAAAGGAATTTTTCCGTTTTTTTCCTTATTCACGAGAGGAAAAAAATGGAAAAAAACCGTGGCCTCCAGGAGTTTTTTTCCGCTCGTTTCTTAGGCCACCGCGGCCCTCCGCAGCGGGACCCATCGCCTGAAGAAAATACACGCGCCTTTAAACTCGACGAATTTCTTCGGGATTTTTTGCATTGAATTTTAATTTTAATCTATTTCTCTTCATTTTTACTCATTATTTTCCTATTTTTTGTTAAAATAATTTGTTAACTACATTTTTTTTTATCAATTTCCCATATTATGTGTGTAGTCTCCCAATTTTTCTCGTCAAAAACGCATTTTCCTGAATTTTTTGATTTTATAAAAATAATTCTAACAACGGTTCATTCTTCTTTTTTTCAATACTCTCAAATTTTAGATTCTGTTGAACATATTCTTTTTTTGACATGAAATTTGTTTAACGAATTGTAGTTCAGAACGTCCAATTCTGGCGCAGGGCACTTACGAAGACGACACAATCAAAGCGGATTCTCCCGTCGCCAACATCAAATTTTATTTTTTCTCCCGATTCGCTTTATCTCCTGACAATTCTGCACCTTCATCTACCACAATTAGGATTTTTATTAATGTGTATTTTTTTTAAAAGTATTTTCCTCATTATTTGTTTTTTTTCTCAGCGTTTTCTTGTTTTTTTTTTCAATCCGATTTTTTAATGTCTATTATTGTTACTTTGAAACTTTATTTCTGAAAATATATTTTTGTACTAATAAATGTACTTCGCGAAATGGATTCGTCCAACAGCCGCATGTGCCAAAGAAAAAGAAGCGAAATCGTGTGAAAAAATTATATTAGTCCTTTAGAATTTTTATTCAGATGATTTTTCAATGGCATCTAAAAATTTAGCTCTTCAGTTAAGCTATAAATTATGTTCCAGTCCCGAAGACGACGATCTCGTTGTCCTTAAGCGCGACCGTTTCAACTTCTTCAAGTCGAAGGATACCAGTCTGTGGGAAAATGGTAACATTGAAGTAGGAATTTACAAAAAAATTTTGAAAATAATGAGTAAAAATGAAGAGAAATAGATTAAAATTAAAATTCAATGCAAAAAATCCCGAAGAAATTCGTCGAGTTTAAAGGCGCGTACATTTTCTTCAGGCGATGGGTCCCGCTGCGGAGGGCCGCGGTGGCCTAAGAAACGAGCGGAAAAAAACTCCTGGAGGCCACGGTTTTTTTCCATTTTTTTCCTCTCGTGAATAAGGAAAAAAACGGAAAAATTCCTTTTTTTCTTGTCATGAATAACCCCATAAAAAAAGCGAAAATTATTTAGACATTTTTTGGACTTCCTTTTTAAAGATTTTCGCCAAGTTTTAATTCCATAAACTTGTAGGATTTTTGTGAGACTTTCAAACGACAAGCAAAAATACTTTGCCCACCAAGGGGGTTTGAACTATAGACCACCCACTTAATAACGCCGCCTCCCACACAGCAGAAATGCGGTGTATCTATTGCAAATGAAAGTCTATGGTGAATGCACGATAGATCAACCGCAGCTATAAATCAGCTAGTGACTCGCTGATTGATCTATCTTTGCGCTGCCTTGCGATAGCTCGATAGTGAATCTATGGTGCGCTTGTGTCGTTTGGAGCGCATTTGCATTAATTGTGCTGACAGCGAATTTTCGTTTAATTTTGTGTCCTATTTTTCTTATTTTTCTTCAAATTTTACCAAATCTTTCATAATTTTTTTTGTTTTTTAGATGAGGAGATTGATGGCAACACATTTCGACAATGAAAACTGATGAAGGTAAGCGAAACATCATTCAAAACATGTATTGATTTTTTGCAGAGTCAATGTTTGCTGCAAACGGGCCGAAAACACTTCCACAAG
This sequence comes from Caenorhabditis japonica, assembly GCA_963572235.1. Lineage (NCBI taxonomy): Eukaryota > Metazoa > Nematoda > Chromadorea > Rhabditida > Rhabditidae > Caenorhabditis > Caenorhabditis japonica. The sequence continues at coordinate 4,550,426 of OY754342.1, forward strand.
CTGGTGAGTCTTTCTAATAATTTTTAAAACTCGAAAACAAAAAGATGGTGGAATTTGAATGCTTTTGGAGATCGGTAGGCACTTCTGCGCAAAGATTAAAAAAATTTCGCAAACGGTTTAAATCGCTAAAAAGAAAATTCAAAGTTGTCCCGTTCGGGTTGATTTTGTAAAAAAAAATATCCGTTTTCCCTCAAAATCGTCGAAAAAATTTCACAAAAAAGAAAAACTGTAAAATTTCGGCGGAATATTTCGAAAAATCATATTTCCGGCAAACTATCTTTCGCTACCAGTTAAGGTAATTTTCGTGGCTAAAATGATTTTCCTCACTATTTTTTTGCTATTGAAATTCAAAAAAAACTTCTTGCGCCGAATTCAGGAAGAACTAACTCTCTATACGTTTTCGAGTCATTAGATCACTATCAAAATTTGTTATTAAAGAAAATTTAATAATACAACTTTTTCACTGATTAGAAAAATATAGCTCTTGCTCTTCCGAGTTCCGTCTGAAATTTCGGATTTTGTATTATTTTCTACCGATTTTCCAATCGGAAAAATCGGAAAAGAACCTGAATATAAAATTCTCCACAAAATTTGTTTTTTTTAAACAACTGAAATGGTGCGTAAACTAGTGTTTTAAATAGGACATTCGCGTCACGGACAGTCCAACTTTTCCAAAAAAAAAAAAAGATTTTTCGTACCATATTAAATACGGCACCAAAAAATGTTTTTTTCGGACACGAAAAAAAATATTACTTTTGACGAGAACGGATTTTTTCCATGTGGAGCCACTCACGATTAAAAAATTGTTCTTTTGTACCTTTTTTTGAAGAATTATTTCCACTCTTGCTTATTATAGGCGCTGCGTAAGTTTTTGTTTAGTTTGCTGAAAAAACACGTGGAAATTATCTGAGCGGGGCCCAAGTAAATGAAATTTTATTGTTATTTAGTAAAAAATCGCGGGTGTGGCCTTGTCAATTTAAAATATGTTTTCTATATTTAAAATAAATATAATATCTATTTATTTCAGGGGTTGTCTACTCTTCAAGCGATTTCGACATCTGGAGGATTTTTTTGTCATACCCGAGGATACAAGTGCAAAAGGAAGGATTCGCAAAAAATAATAATTTTTATGTCAACTATTTTTATTTTCTTTTTTTTTTAATTATTTTGTGTCACCAATAAATTTTAAATAACTCGCAAGTCAAGAATGGTTTATTAATACTATATCCATGGAAGCCGGTCGCCTCGCATGCTCTGAACAAATTACACGCCAAAAATGCGCCAACGATGCGTCAATGATGCGCCACCGATGCGTCAATGATGCATCAATAAATGCGATTGATTCATTACGCGTCTATGATGACACCCTTGCAGTGCCCCCATGCCATTTGCGCGCGAGTCACCAGCGAGCTGTGATGCACGTGTCGCATTTCACCTGTGCACCACTCGGCTACGAATTCCACATCGACAGTCTTTCAAGAGGTAGGTTACAAAAGAGAGCAAAACTGATGGCGGCAAGGCAATAAGGATATCTGATAAGACTAGTGATAAAGAATGAAAATAAGAATTTGGGTCATAATTTTCAAAATGAAATTTTCAGCCTGTTTCTGCATACGGGCAGCTAATTTTTGCGGGACGCAATAGCCAATGATGTGAAGTAACAGCCCACCAATTTTCAGAAAAATCTCAACGCTTATGTAAAATGAGTTCCCTTGTTAGTGTGGGCGAAAGAAATTATAAAGACAATCCGATTGGTCAAGGTCTCTTAAATGGGAGCCGACAATGCTGCCTTTTTGCTCCGCGCTACCAACTTCCTGCCAAAAATGTTTTTTAAATGAAATCTGCAACTACTTCACTCCTCGTAGTTAGATAAACTTTTATCCATTGTACCAACATAGCTAAAAAAAAGGTCACAAAGACTAATTTAGGAGAGGAGGAGTGAAACAACCGGTAATTAAATGAACGGAGATCATCGGTAAATATGAGAAAGCTTACGAGATGCAGAAAGCTTCCGGCGCTATGCGGGTTGGTGAGGTGGACTCAAAAAATATTTTTTGCCGTTTTTTCTTTAGATTTTCACGCGAATTTGATTTCTCAAATTATCTATCCCATCCGGAATTTCCGCAAAATTCAGCGGCAACGCGCCGGAACCATGTTTGTCAAAAATATCAACTTAGCGACCGAAGGGAGGTGGATGGACGCATGATTTTATCAATTTGCGTGTGTAACTGGCTCCAAACAAACTTTATGAATCGTTTACGCTGAACTTTCCGTACATTGATTAATAAGTATATTAGAAACGCATGTACAAAGCGTGAACTACAGAAATGTGCGACGGAATTTGACACCTCCAAATGCTCGTCTAGTGGAGCGCACTTGCATACCTCCTCGCGTCGCGCGCCGCTCATATATCAACGCCCATTGCGGGCACTGAGAATGTGTGCAGCGGTGGCCTCACAGGTGAAATGCGACACGTGCATCACAGCTCGCTGGTGACTCGCGCGCAAATGGCATGGGGGCACTGCAAGGGTGTCATCATAGACGCGTAATGAATCGATCGCATTTATTGGTGCATCATTGACGCATCGGTGGCGCATCATTGACGCATCGTTGGCGCATTTTTGGCGTGTCAGTTGTTCAGAGCAGGCGAGGCGACCGGCTGCCATGGATATAGTATTAAGAAACCATTCTTGATTTGCGAGTTATTTAAAATTTATTGGTGGCACAAAATCATTTAAAAAAAAAGAAAATAAAAATAGTTGACATAAAAAGTATTATTTTTTGCGAATTCTTCCTTTTGCACTTGTATCATCGGGTATGGCGAAAAATCCTCCAGATGTCGGAACCGATTGAACAGTAGACAACCACTGAAATAAATAGATATTATATTTCTTTTAAATATAAAAAAATTTATTTAAATTGACAAGGCCACACCCGCGATTTTTTACTAAAATTTCATGTACTTTGGCCCCACTTAGAAAAGTAATTTCCATGTGTTTTTTTCAGCAAACTAAACAAAAATGCAAGCAGCGCCTATAATAAGCAAGTGTGGTAATAATTTTTTACAAAAGGGTACAAAAGAAAACAATTTTTAATCGTGAGTGGCCGTGTCGCTCCACATGAAAAATGTGTCCGAAAAAATTTTTTTTTGGTGCCGTATTGAATATGGTACGAAACATCTTTTTTTTTGGAAAAGTTCGACTATCCGTGACGCGAATGTCCTATTTAAAACACTACATTACGAACCATTTCACAGATGTTTTTTGAAAAAAAAAATTTTGTGGAGAATTTTCTATTCAGGTTCTTTTCCAATTTTCCGATCAGAACATCGAATTCCATCGGAACATCGGTAGAGACTAATACAAAATCCGAAATTTCCTACGGAACTCGAAAGAGCAATTTTCATTTCCGAGAATGTCTGTGATCGTTATCTCTAACAGCCAGGATTTTCCGAATATACGGCAAATGATTTTTCAATATTACGTGATTTTTCTATATATTTTTGTTTTCAGTGAAAAAGTTGTATTATTAAAATTTCTTCTATAACACATTTTGAAAGTGATCTAATGACTCAAAAGCGTATATCGCGTTAGTTCTTCCTGAATTCAGCGCAAGAAGTTTTTTTTTTGAATTTTAATAGCAAAAAAGTAGTGAAAAAAATCAATTTAGCAACGAAAATTACCTTAACTGGTAGCGGACGATAGTTTGCCGGAATTATGATTTTTCGAAATATTCCGCCGAAATTTTCCAGTTTTTCTTTTTGTGAAAATTTTTTCGACGATTTTGAGGGATAACGGATCTTTTTTTTTACAAAATCAACCCGAAAGGGACAACTTTGAATTTTCTTTTTAGCGATTTAAAGCGATTGCGAAAATTATTTATCTTTGCGCAGAAGTTCCTATCGATCTCCAAAAGCATCCAAATTCCACCATTTTTTTTTGTTTTTGAGTTTTAAAAATTATTAGAAAGACTCACCAGCTTGCGGAATTGCTTACGACCCGTTTGCGGCAAACATGGACTCTGCAAAAAATCAATATATGTTTTGAAAGATATTTAGCTCACCTTCATCACTTTTCATTGTCGGAATGTGTCGCCATCGATCTCCTCATCTAAAAAACAAAAAAATTATTAACGATTTGGTAACATTTGAAGCAAAACATGAAAAAATAGGACACAAAATTCAACCAAAATGCGCTACCTACAGAATTAACGCAAACGTGCTCCAGTGACATGAGCGGGCCATAGATTCACTATCGAGCTATCGCAAGGCAGCGCAAAGATAGATCAATCAGCGAGTCACTAGCTGATTTTTAGCTGCGGTTGATGTATCGTGCATTCACCATAGACGTTCATTTGCAATAGATACATCGCATTTCTGCTGTGCTAGTGGTGACAGCTTGAGGACGCCAATCTGGAGGTTGTTGGTTCGATCCCCCTCCGCCGTTTTTATTTTTTTTAAATTCTTTTGTATCTGCTCAGACTAAATCTTATGGATTTTTGTTTCGAATACCACAAAAAATTACATTTGCGTGTTGGAGTAGAACGTTGAAAACAAAATTAAAATTTCCTTTTTTTTTTCGAACTACTTTAAATTCGTTAGTTTTATTTAAATCCTTCGGCAAGTAACTTTTATCCAGAAAGTTCAGCGGCTAAACGCCGGAAGCATGTGTGAAACCTTGAAAATGGGCGACCGGAGGGAGCTGGGCGGAAGCTTGCTTTGAATCTGTGGTTCAAAACAGAAAACAAAAAAAAAGTGCACCAAGAGGTATTGAACCCAGGCCTCCAGATCGGCGATCGAAAATGTAGACCACTAGACCATCACAGTACACATTCTTAGTGCCCGCGATGGGCGTTTATATGATCGGCGCCAAAGGAGGAGGTATGCAAGTGCGCTCCACTAGACGAGCATTTGGAGGTGTCAAATTCCGCCACTGTCTACAGAGAAAATGCGAAAAAAAATTGGTGGCCCACTACTACCAGCCCGCACAGCGCCAAGTTTCGTTTTCTGCATGAAATGAATAAGAAAAACATGACAAAAAATTAAAAATCAATAAAATCATGAATGAAATCCACCGAAAACGGAAAAAAAATATAAAATATGAAGAGATCATCGAAAAAAAAAGCTCCAAGAATTTAAAATAGAAATTGGCGCGAAAATACGTTATTTCGTAATCCCACTGCATTGAAAACTGCGCTTTGTTTATCACAATTCGACCGCAGCGTCTCCGACCGACCAGCGAAGCCCCCAAAAGTCTCTTCCACCGCAGCGTCGCCGACCGACCAGCGAATCCCCTAAAAGTCTCTTCGACCGCCGATCGTCCTGTTATAATTGCTGAGTCGCCGACCGACCAGCGAAGCCCCCAAAAACCTCTTCGACCGCTGATCGTCCCGTTTACTTTGCTGAGTAATTGCACAAGCCGAATCGCTCACTTGTGCTGGAGCGCACTTGCTGACTCTGGGTCTCTCTGTTTCTAATGCTATTTCTTCTCTCCCCATTTGCATACTTATTTCTTTCAATTTTAAATGTTTCTCTCTCATTTTTCTAGCTAAAACTATTGAAAAAATATATTTTAAGCCTGAAAAAATGATACGGTCCGAAAATCTTCTGAGATACTTCTTTCGGGCAGATGTTTCACTATCTCACTCATTTATTAGTGTTTTTGAGTTTAAAATAGAACTCAGAACGTATTAAATACACCAGAAATTTTGAAAAATACTTTTTACATTAAAAAAAATAACTTTAAGTGGTCCGAAAAAACAAGAGAAAATTTTATTTTTTAAATGCCCTCCACCAACACGCATAACTTCGAAAAATGTTATTTTCTAATGGTATTTATAGCCAAATTCTATTCATCTGATATAATATGGGTCATCACAAGAAAAAAAATAAAAGAAAAAAATGGGGAAGGATTCGAACCCCCACCTCGAGATCGTCGGTGAGAAGTGCACACCAGCACAGGTAAACCGGCATGGATGAATTGAGTCTGAATGGTGGTCCAATAGGCGGTAATGCGCGAATGGTGCCTGTACGGTGAAGGAGCAGGAACCATTCAGACGCTGATGTTCGAACAATGTGCGAGAAACCGCTGAATCAGGAACGATGCGCGAGGCGAGAGAATCAAAGTTTTTGGTGAGCCACCGATGTGCGAATAATCGATTGTTCAATGCGGCCTCATAGTCAGCGCTAACGAGTGATCTGATGCAATTTTCTTTTTCTTTTTTTTATTGTTTGCGGAACTCATGTCCAAAATCATAATTTTTCAGTATATTTCGTGTGAAGCATCATGGACAATGTTCCTCTCGGATGTGCCCACTCAATAGGTGAAATAAATTTATTATTATTTTCTTTTTGTTGTTGTTGTAAGATTAAATAAAAACAATTTCAGACTCCGCCTCTTCAATTTACACTGCGAAATCTGGAACATGCTAACAGGGGAAGTGAAAATTGAAATAGTGAGTTTTTTTTCTCGATTTAAATTTAAAAGGAATCGAAAAGTTCACAAACGCCAGTTTTTCGAAAAAATTATAACGAGCAAAAAAGCAAAATTTTTTTTTCCATAGAAAAAAATTAAGTAACATTTAATTTTATAATGACTGTGGGATATGCTGATGAACTTGTCATTTTATTCCTATGCTAAAGTACATTTGAATGCAGTAAAATGTTAATTAATTAAAATTCAGCTTTGCATAGAAATTAATCGTCAGAAAAGTTCACCTGCGTAAGCCAATAATTCATTTAAAATTCAATTTTATTTAACTTTTTCCTTTAAAACAATACATGTAAATTTTTTTTCGAAGTTTTGTGCACTTTTTGAATTTTAAAAACAGCCAGAGCGGGCCGATAAATAGCTCAGCTCAGAATTAATACTTTTGTTGAATGAGTTGTTGAAAATGAAGATCTCGGCAAGTTCTTGAACATATTGTCAGTTAGGAGCACACACCTGGTTCCTATGTTGTGGAACTCACCGAGATCATAATTTTAAACATCTCATTCAACAAAAGTATTCATTCTGAGATGAGTTATACAAGTGTGCACTGGTGATGTTTTCTTCTTGCAAAAATCGAAAATATAGGGGAAATAGGATCTGGAACATTTTGAAACAAGCTGTTCCGAAAACTGTCAACTTTAGCGACATTTTCTCGGGTAATTTTCAGTATGCTGCTTCGCGAAATGGCAAGCTGCTGCGAGAAACAGCAGCCGTGCCGTGCCGCCTGTCAATGGCACCACTGCCGTTTTGCTTGGCAGCTTGCTGTTCGTGTGCCGTGTACATTCCGTAAATTACCTCATTTAGCGTTAAATTATTGGAAAACTTTTGATAATTGCTTCGAATTCACTGGTAAAAGATCTAGAAACGTGTATCCTTGGCCGAATTATGGCAAATGGACGATTTAAAAGATCTTATTTCAAAACGCCCAAGAGCCAGGAAATGAATGCATTGTAGCATAAAACCATTAGCGTTTGGAGTTTTTGACATTTTCCTCATATGGCGAAAAATTTAAAATTTTGATGTTTCGGAAAGGGGTTATTCATAAAAATATATATGCAATTTTAAACTGCATCTTATTTCGAAAAAAATTGGTTGAATCAATAAAAAATAAGGCAATTTTTATTATTATGAGAAACCTCCTTAAATCAATAAAATATTAAATGAAATGATTTTTTTGCAGCGACGACATGTGCATATCGCCGAAAATTGGTCAAATATAGAAAAATCAATCGGAACGAATTCGAGAATCCCTATTCAACCATCGATTTTAAATACTAAATTACTTGTTTCAGTTAGGCAATTTTTTTTTCTCAAAAAATTTCCTTGTTTGTTTTTTCTCGGTAAAGCAAAGTTCTGAACTTTAAAAATTTTCAACTTTTCTGGGTAGATATGGGAATACGTTTTCAGATGATAATAAAGGTTCTGGGGTTGCCAAGTGTAATGTGCAGTTGGGGTTGGAAAGTATACTAGTCTGGGGTCAATTTCTATACATCTACCCAAAGGCCAATTTTACGATACATTTCTGTAGTTGGGGTCGGATAATATACCATGACCCGTTTAATACACAGCCTCAACCAAAAACTTGAAATTCAGAACTTTGGTACACCGAGAAAAAACAAACAAGGCAATTAAACAAAAAAAAAATTTCTGAAAAAAAATTTTGTGAAAAAAAAACTTGTGAAAAATCGACAAAAAATGAGGAAAAAATGAAAGTTTAAAAATTGCAAAAAAGTTTTTAAATAGCGCGTACTAGAACTCCAGACCTTCTGCTTACCATGCGGCCAGGGGTGCCACAAAAAATTTTTTTTGCGAAAAACAAAAAAAGTTTTTTTCGCAAAAAAAATTGCGAAAAAAAAACAAAAAAACCAAAAAAAAAAAACAAAAAATGTTTTTCATTTTCACCGCCTATATTTATTGTTTTTTATCAAAACACTATCAAATTTACCAATTTTATTCCTGCAGAAAGGTGGAAAATTGCGTAAAATGTGCGAAAACCGTTTTCGAGACATCGCTAACACTCGTATTCTAGTATTTAATCCAAATTTTTTTTCCAATCTTTGATTTTTTCAAAAAAAATGCGAAAATTTTTTAAAACAAAAAATCTATGCGAAAAAAAATAAAAAATTTTTCGCAATAGGTGCGAAAAATGCGAAGAAAAAAAAAAAAAAAAAAAAAAAAAACGGCACCCCTGCATGCGGCCACTCTACCACTGAACCATCCACTGTTGAAAAGAATGTTTCGGAAGGCCAGTCACTATAACGCGGACTCCTCTATTTCTCTGTGAGGCGCTGCACGCTAAAAATTTCCATTGACAACTAAATTTTTGAGCCAACTTTAAAACAAGTTTTCTGAAAAGCCAGATCGATTGGGGAAAAAGTGAATTCAGATTCGTAATCACCGTACTCAACTGTACCGATTCTGAAAGTTTGGTAAAATTCTCAACCCTCATGGATTTGTAGTTCCCTTGTTAGCAAAGAAACATCGCAGATATTTTGAAGCATGGGTTAACAAGGCAGCAAGTTTGTCCTTTTTTCGCATCACAACGTATTGCACTTCTGATAGTTGTTGAAGGCTGTGTTCAAGTTCCAAAAACTCTTCCCATTGGCCGATATTAGTTAATTTCAAACTTTCAACCGTTTCGGATATATGGGAATAATTGATAGAACTCAAAAAAAAGTCATCTAAACTACACAATGCCTTTTCAAACTCTGTTATATTTAATTTTTTAGTAGCAATATGGGATTGCAGCTTCTCTATTTGTAGCAGTTTGATACTAATGTTTTGATTAAGTCTGCTGAAATAGTCCTTCACAAAGTTCATTTTAGTTCTATCAACAGGTGACACACTACCATTTTTTTGAACCAGCGCTAATCCTTTTTTTGCATAAGTTCCGTAAATTTTGGTCAGATCGCTTTTCTGATAAAATAAAAAAGTACGTCGAAAATACGCTAGCTTAGAAGCAACTTCATAAGTATGTGGATATTGACTGAAACAAATGTTGTTTTCTATTTTGCTTTCAGCTTCAAAAACTTCTGTTCGGAATTTGGTATCTAATTTTCGCCACTTATTCATTTTCAGTTTGGCAGCTAATAAAAAATGGCGTAGACTTTCTACCTTTTCAGGATCTGTTTTTAGAAATGGAGATAACGAATTTAGGAGGTGCATATGATTAATAATTTTCGTTATTTGCAATCTGATGTTTTGTGGAAATTTAACGGTTTTAATAATATTTTCCAATCCTGCTGTTAGTAGTATTTTTCTGTAGTTAGAGGTTTCTGAGAACAAATTAATGATACTTTCTCTTTTTCCCTCAACAAACTTGATTTTATCAGCTATCATCTGTAAACGCCCACTGTAATTTTTAGTAAGAACCACATTTTTAAACTTTTCATTAGTTTGAGGATTGTTTTCCGAAGGAGAAAACGGTTCAAACTCCTCAAGCATCAAACCAACACTTTTCTTAACGTTATGAAGCTTGCTCAGCTCCAAGGTGATGTTCTGTAGAATGTGTTTGGAGCCTAACAATTGCTTGAAACTATTTAAAATTGAATTGTTTAGATTAGCAATTGGCATCAGTTTATTGAAAATGGCGTTTACATTTGTCAGAAAATGTGCAATTGGCGTTGGTTTTGACGCATAAATGGTTTTATAGGTTGTCAAACTACGACGTATAAAATTTGTGTACCTTTGTCTTGCAGGTTTTGTCCATACTTTCTCTATTTCAGATAACGGTGTTTTCAAATTTGAAAATGGTAGTATAATTGTCTTAAATTCATTCAATGACTGTCCGCCATTCAACATCTCTTTGAGCCGCTTATTGTCCAAGTCCTCCCAAATCTGTTTAATATCATCTGATCCTTGAGGAAATCCTATAAGAGGGTGGTTGCGTGAAGCAATTACAGGCAGATCAATCAATTCGTTCAACTCATTTAATTTCTGCATAACTTCATCGGATTTCAATAGAATCTCGACTGTTGTTGCGGATGGCCGTAAACTGTCTAAATGAATTTTCAAGTGCTCCAAACAAGTTTGATCAGTAAGCTCTCCTTTGTTTTCGATCGATAACATACGGCGGCGCAATGAAAAAAAAAACGTTTTGAACACGCGACTATGCGCGCTCTTTTTCTTTTTTCGTATCCATCCAGTCGCTACGCAGTTTGCCCGCGAAATTTAAATTTTAATTTATATGTACCCCTCAACATCCCGTGTTGTAGGTATTCTATTTTGTAGCATTTCTATTTCGCAGGTCTCGTTATTTATACAAGCCGAATCGCTCACTTCGGTGGAGCGCACTTTCATAGCAGCTCGCTGCGGGCCGCCGATCATATGAACGGCCTCCGCGGGTTGGTGAAAGTGTGCATCGGTGGTGTACTCACAGGTAAACTGGCATGGTCGAATTGTGGTCCACTGGTGCGCCGCTCAATGCTCGAGTGGCGGAACCACCAACGTTTGAATTAGCGGTTTTTCAATGGCTCACTTTTCACGCATCCGCGGCTTTTCAATGCTCGAGTTTCTCTCGTTTCTCCTGCAATAAACTGATCTCGATATTGAATCGAATATATTTATTAAATGTTTACCACAATTAGAAAAAAAAAAGAATTATGAAATAGTAAAAGTTTGCCTAATTGAAACAAGTAATTTAGTATTTAAAATCGATGGTTGAATAGGGATTCTCGAATTCGTTCCGAGTGATTTTTCTATATTTGACCAATTTTCGGCGATATGCACATGTCGTCGCTGCAAAAAAATCATTTCATTTAATATTTTATTGATTTAAGGAGGTTTCTCATAATAAAGTAATGTGGGCCGTGGGCCCACATTAAGCGCCTCAGTCTAACACACTAAAGCCAACTCTTACACACATGATTTATTGGGGCAGATGCCTTTACTACACTTAAATGGGGTACAACTGAAGCGGGGAGACAAATAGGGTCGGGGACAAGTACAGAGAAATGGGGGCAAGCGGGAGCAAAATCGGAAAAAGACGAGTAACCTCCGGAATGAGGTTTTTGGGCCCTTTTGGGCCCGCTTTCGCGCGCGACGAAAAGGCGGGAAAGATTTAAATCCAAGAGCGAGATCGAGAGAGTCCAGGTGGTGTTCGACCAGAGGCGAGACGTGTGCGTTGATCAGCGAGACGCAGGAGGCGCGAGACCGGTGGCGAGATGTACGAGGAGGCCAGAGAGACGCAGGGTGATCGAGGGTTATCGACAGGTAAGAGAGGCAAGGTGGACTGATGACGTGTGTCCCGGGAAGGATGTAAGCCTGGGCTAGCCCGGACATTACACCTCCCCCCTTTTTCTCCGGATCGACCCTAATCCTTGATGATGATGATGTTGAAGGTCCGGGCGGCCTAGGCCTGATGTGTGGTCTTTCAACAATGGCGTGGCAATCTCACTGGCTCCGGTGCTGGTCTGACGGCTTCTGGTGGGTCTCTCTCGGCCGTTCCCGAAGGCTTCGGATGGATGTGTCATTGCTCGGACCGGCTCGGCTCTGATGTTGCTTGCTTGCGATGGACGGGAATGGGTCTGGAAAATAATAAACGTTAGTCGGAAAATGTGGGGTGAGGAAAATGGGGGAAAAAAAAACTACAATAAAACTTGAACAAAATGTTTGTGTGTATTTTTCTTCTTTTCTTTCTTTAATAAAAAAAATTTTTTTTTTTTTTTTGATTAGTTGGAACAAAAATATGTTAGGGAAGGAACAAAAACAAACTTAATTATTCTTGTCGTTGGCTGGTTATGGAAGCATGCTAGCTAAAGTGGGTTCATATATTCGTCCCAGGCGATTTCCGTCTAGATGGCCTGTTACGAGGCGTTGAAAGGTTCGTTGATTCGGTTTCTGTAGATTCCTCTGGTTTCGTCGGTTGCTTTCTTTCTGCACTCACGACGGAAATGCCCGGAGAATCCGCAATACCAGCATTCGGCGTTGTCGGAACGGCTCTTTTCGTAATTGCGATTGACCCTGCTTCTGATGTTGTGATTGAACGTCGTTTCTCGATGTGCAAGAGTGAGGGCTGCAGATATGGCAAGGCGTCCAAACAAAAGTAGTGAATCCGTCGCAACGTTGTTAGAGAAGTGCGCTGGGCTATTTCCGTTCAAACTGTTCGCGATTTCCAGAAATTGATTGTATTCCCCACTCGCGGCTGTTGCGTTTATCAACGTTGGTCGACAAGAGTGACGGAAGTCGAGTGGACTTGTAACATGGAGGACATAATCTCTTGCTGCTCCTGACATGATTGTACGCAGTAGTGTCGACGGATGTGCTTGCGGGAAGAAAATCAACGCTTTGTAGGACTTTCCGGGATGTAGACGTCGTTGCGCGGTGTAAAACTTCCAAGGGACATTAATCGGTCCCTGCCGTTCTGAAACGAAAAGATCGTAGGGATATTTACCTCGCTGTTTGAATGCACAGAAGGAGATAGTATGTGATGTGACCGTCCGCTTGACGAGCGCGTATTCGATAACTGTCCAAAAGTTGTGCTTCTTCAATTGGAGTGCTCCCTCTTGAGAACTGACGAAGTTCTCAGCGGTTGTGTTCGGGAGCCTCCCAAGACGTGTAACGGCTAGGAGGTCGCCTGGCAAAAACTTATTCATGCAGTGTGCTCGTCCGGTTGTGTTCTCAACTGCGTGGAGGTGCGAGAAGTGAACGTAGAGCAAGTCCGGTCGATCGTTGGCTACTAGTTCGCGATGGACAGGTGACAGAGTGGCTGAAGGCCCGCGGTGCGTGTGGAGCACGTAGAGCGCAAATGGTGTGATTGGTACTGTCAAAATTTGCACCGGATAGACATATGCTGGGTCGAGCCCTGGCATGTCCGGTTTCTCGATTGGGACGAACCATTCTAACGAATTCGTTCTGAATCTGTGAATTTGAGCGAGAACGATAGAGTTTACCAGTATTTTAGTGATGTCTTTTGGTGGCTCTTCTTTTTAACGTGGGGCGTAAAGTCCATCAAACGGGTGGCGTTTCTGCTTGACAGGGACCCGTACTCCGTGGATAGTTACTGGCATGCTGAATTCAGGCTCCGACATGCTAGGCATTGCTGTTTCTTCTTTCTCGTTTGGCGGCGGAGAAAACGGGGGTACGCACTCTTCTTGACAGGATACGTCGGTCTTGTTGTCGTAGTCTTCTTCCCACTGGCTGTTCGGACGTTGAGCGGCTGTTTCGACGTCGGATGTTGACATCTGAGAGATGGAAGAAACGGCGGACGGATGTCCGCTTGTATAGACCGGGGTTGAGACCGGGATGAAACCGATATTGAAATTGTCATAACTGGCGGGTGCCACAGCCGGTGTCGCGAGCGATGAAACTGGCGTGTCGCGGAGGGGCTGTTTAGACCCGTCCGTGGCGAGCAACAGCTCATCCTCATGTGAGACGCCGGTGTGGCGGCCAGGAGCAAAATGTACCTGATCTTCGGGTACTTCGGTCGTCGGTGAGTCCTGACCTTTCTGTCTCTTCTTTCGGGACGGTGGTGACATGAGCGACGACGGCGAAGATTATCTGAAACTCAACAAAAGTTGCAGTGAGTTGTTGGAACGCCGGTAAACAAACACTAAAAATTCGCGGCCTAAAATTTTTAGAAATTTAGCGCGGAATTTTGGCTATACGGTCGTTGGAGCTTCCGGAGACGACTCAAAATTAAAACTTTTTGAGTAAATGCATACCTGACTGATGAAAATTGGCAGGAAATCCGTGAAATTTCAGTAGAAATTGCAGAAAGTATGCGTTAACAAAAAGAATTTCGGGCGGCCTTGAGGAGGGTAACGACTGTTACAGTAAGCTCTTTGTTTCGCGGCGAGACCCGTTAGCGTTTGGCTCGCATGTTCCTTTAAACTATTATTGGTTGTTGCCTTTTGACGATTGTTTCACGGAAATTGCTGGCGTTTTTGGTGAGAAATAGTGAGGAAAATTAAGTGGCGGATTAATTTTGGCAAAAATTTTGTTTTTGCTTGGGTAAAATTCATTTTGCAGGCACTTAATTTTGAAATCTCACTGGTTTTCTCCGTGTTCTGCAAAGATTTTGCTGAACTGTGTCGTCGGTCTCCGTGGATTGGACAACTTTTGGTGTAACTCGTCGCTGCCTGGATGGTGTATCGATGGAACGGTAACGAATGTTTTCGAACATGATCTGCTGGCTTTCGTCGCTGGGCGCATTCGGGAACTGCCGTCGGGAACGCTCCTGATGAAACCTGCATTGGCGGCGACGAATCATCTTGTCGATCGGCATTTGTTCTGACTTCTGGGTGTACTGGCGGCCTGCCTTGGTGACGTTGAGTGCGACTGGTCTTCGTACTGGCATTTAGCGCGTCGATGATGTCTTCCGAAGTTGCTTCGGAGTTGCGGTAAAATGCTTTTACGGCGGTGTTGCAGGCGGAGTCTGTGAGAACAATGAGTAAATGATTCCTCACCTTTGTGTCGTCCGACTCATTGGTGAGCCTGACGTGGTCCTTGAATTGACGTGGTCCTCGAAGTTGCGCACAAATGCGTGAAAATTTTCCTCGTTGGTTCAGGAGAAATTTGGACCGTGGCGGCACACTTTATTGCGAATACGTTGACACGTGGTTGCTGACTGGCTGACATAGCTCGGGTGACTCTGCCGTTCGGACTGCTTGAACGTTGATTCCTTTCTTATTTGCATCTGCTGCTGCTGTTCGCAAGCTATCTGACTGGGTAATGACGTAAATTGGTGTTGAGCGTTGCGCTCGGGTGCCACGTTGGATTGGCTCGCTACAATTATGTCTTCCTGGGGACCGGCGGGTTCCTTTCCGCAGGACTGACTCATTGCAGCGACCACACGGGCTGGAGCTTCGTTGGATGTGACTCTTGACTTCTTTTCTGACGTACTTTCTTCTGTGTTGGCTACTGGATTTCTTCTTGATTTGCCTGAAACTGGCGCTGCTACTTCTGCTTTGTCTGGAAAATGTGGATTAACCTGCTCTCCCAGAGGAGAGACTGAATTGCCTTGCGGCTGCTTGCTGATGATAAAATTTTGAAGCTTTCCTGAGTCGGAATCGGCCAGACGCTTCACGGAGTGTGTCTCGGAGGGAATTTTTAGTTCCGCCCGTGGCAACACATCCGCAAAGGCCATGGTGGCTCTTTCCTTCTCAAGCTTCTTAATTCTTACCTTACTGGGTCCGGCGGACTTGTCGATTACGGTGTTCTGCGACAGGTGTGACGGCTGCGCCATCTTTCAGTTTTGCTGCGCCATCTTCAGAGGGACGTGTGAAATAATATCTGAAAAGGGGTACTTGCTGTATCTGCGGAGACAGATACTCGGTACCGTACGGGGAAAAACGGGAAACGATAAACGGGAGACGCCGGGGTGTGACGCTTCTCAAGTAAGCGGAGGGGACAGTGGGACTGCTGTCACGCTCGTGGCTAAAGGCGGTCAGGGACGTCGCCCTGACACATACGTCTACTGGTGATCTGAATAAAAACTGGGGAATTACTTAATAAAACTACTGGCGCATGAGCCGACAACCAAAGAGCATAACTTAACCTAAACTTAATCTTACCCTAATTTAACTTTACTGGCACATGAGCCAAAAACCAAAGACAATGACTTAACCTAAACTTAATCTTAACCTATTTTATATTTACTGGCACATGAGCCCATAACCAAAGACCAATGATACTTAACCATAACCTCAACCTTAACCATAACCTTAACCATAACCTTAACTATAACCTTAACTTCAACCTTTGTGGCCACGAGCCTACTCGCGCCAATTTCCCTATTGCCTAGCTTGCTAGCCTACCGTTTGCTAAATTCCGCCCGGGTGTGCGCACACCACGGGACGGACGCTACGGGGGCCTCATAAAACTGCCTTAAATCCCTAACCTACTGTCTACTTTAAAAACAAAGAAAAAGAAAACCCGCGAGAAAAAATAAAAAAAATAATACGAAAGAAAAAAAAATGGGGGAACCGTGGGTGGGAGGGTGGTGTGAGCTGCCGGCGCGCGGGGGGATCTTACAAAGGTGGCGCGAGGCGGGGTACCTAAAGCCTCGCGCCAACCTACACTCGCTGCTTACCAGTAATGTGGGCCGTGGGCCCACATTAAGCGCCTCAGTCTAACACACTAAAGCCAACTCTTACACACATGATTTATTGGGGCAGATGCCTTTACTACACTTAAATGGGGTACAACTGAAGCGGGGAGACAAATAGGGTCGGGGACAAGTACAGAGAAATGGGGGCAAGCGGGAGCAAAATCGGAAAAAGACGAGTAACCTCCGGAATGAGGTTTTTGGGCCCTTTTATAGTCTTTTCGTGAGCGCTTTCGCGCGCGACGAAAAGGCGGGAAAGATTTAAATCCAAGAGCGAGATCGAGAGAGTCCAGGTGGTGTTCGACCAGAGGCGAGACGTGTGCGTTGATCAGCGAGACGCAGGAGGCGCGAGACCGGTGGCGAGATGTACGAGGAGGCCAGAGAGACGCAGGGTGATCGAGGGTTATCGACAGGTAAGAGAGGCAAGGTGGACTGATGACGTGTGTCCCGGGAAGGATGTAAGCCTGGGCTAGCCCGGACATTACAATAATAAAAATTGCCTTATTTTTTATTGATTCAACCAATTTTTTTCGAAATAAGATGCAGTTTAAAATTGCATATATATTTTTATGAATAACCCCTTTCCGAAACATCAAAATTTTAAATTTTTCGCCATATGAGGAAAATGTCAAAAACTCCAAACGCTAATGGTTTTATGCTACAATGCATTCATTTCCTGGCTCTTGGGCGTTTTGAAATAAGATCTTTTAAATCGTCCATTTGCCATAATTCGGCCAAGGATACACGTTTCTAGATCTTTTACCAGTGAATTCGAAGCAATTATCAAAAGTTTTCCAATAATTTAACGCTAAATGAGGTAATTTACGGAATGTACACGGCACACGAACAGCAAGCTGCCAAGCAAAACGGCAGTGGTGCCATTGACAGGCGGCACGGCACGGCTGCTGTTTCTCGCAGCAGCTTGCCATTTCGCGAAGCAGCATACTGAAAATTACCCGAGAAAATGTCGCTAAAGTTGACAGTTTTCGGAACAGCTTGTTTCAAAATGTTCCAGATCCTATTTTCCCTATATTTTCGATTTTTGCAAGAAGAAAACATCACCAGTGCACACTTGTATAACTCATCTCAGAATGAATACTTTTGTTGAATGAGATGTTTAAAATTATGATCTCGGTGAGTTCCACAACATAGGAACCAGGTGTGTGCTCCTAACTGACAATATGTTCAAGAACTTGCCGAGATCTTCATTTTCAACAACTCATTCAACAAAAGTATTAATTCTGAGCTGAGCTATTTATCGGCCCGCTCTGGCTGTTTTTAAAATTCAAAAAGTGCACAAAACTTCGAAAAAAAATTTACATGTATTGTTTTAAAGGAAAAAGTTAAATAAAATTGAATTTTAAATGAATTATTGGCTTACGCAGGTGAACTTTTCTGACGATTAATTTCTATGCAAAGCTGAATTTTAATTAATTAACATTTTACTGCATTCAAATGTACTTTAGCATAGGAATAAAATGACAAGTTCATCAGCATATCCCACAGTCATTATAAAATTAAATGTTACTTAATTTTTTTCTATGGAAAAAAAAATTTTGCTTTTTTGCTCGTTATAATTTTTTCGAAAAACTGGCGTTTGTGAACTTTTCGATTCCTTTTAAATTTAAATCGAGAAAAAAAACTCACTATTTCAATTTTCACTTCCCCTGTTAGCATGTTCCAGATTTCGCAGTGTAAATTGAAGAGGCGGAGTCTGAAATTGTTTTTATTTAATCTTACAACAACAACAAAAAGAAAATAATAATAAATTTATTTCACCTATTGAGTGGGCACATCCGAGAGGAACATTGTCCATGATGCTTCACACGAAATATACTGAAAAATTATGATTTTGGACATGAGTTCCGCAAACAATAAAAAAAAGAAAAAGAAAATTGCATCAGATCACTCGTTAGCGCTGACTATGAGGCCGCATTGAACAATCGATTATTCGCACATCGGTGGCTCACCAAAAACTTTGATTCTCTCGCCTCGCGCATCGTTCCTGATTCAGCGGTTTCTCGCACATTGTTCGAACATCAGCGTCTGAATGGTTCCTGCTCCTTCACCGTACAGGCACCATTCGCGCATTACCGCCTATTGGACCACCATTCAGACTCAATTCATCCATGCCGGTTTACCTGTGCTGGTGTGCACTTCTCACCAACGATCTCGAGGTGGGGGTTCGAATCCTTCCCCATTTTTTTCTTTTATTTTTTTTCTTGTGATGACCCATATTATATCAGATGAATAGAATTTGGCTATAAATACCATTAGAAAATAACATTTTTCGAAGTTATGCGTGTTGGTGGAGGGCATTTAAAAAATAAAATTTTCTCTTGTTTTTTCGGACCACTTAAAGTTATTTTTTTTAATGTAAAAAGTATTTTTCAAAATTTCTGGTGTATTTAATACGTTCTGAGTTCTATTTTAAACTCAAAAACACTAATAAATGAGTGAGATAGTGAAACATCTGCCCGAAAGAAGTATCTCAGAAGATTTTCGGACCGTATCATTTTTTCAGGCTTAAAATATATTTTTTCAATAGTTTTAGCTAGAAAAATGAGAGAGAAACATTTAAAATTGAAAGAAATAAGTATGCAAATGGGGAGAGAAGAAATAGCATTAGAAACAGAGAGACCCAGAGTCAGCAAGTGCGCTCCAGCACAAGTGAGCGATTCGGCTTGTGCAATTAACGCAGCGTCTATTTCGCCTATTACTGCGTCGCGAAAACCAGTCAGAGAGGAGCGCGCAACTGATTTTCCGCTGGTTTTTGCGCTAAAAATGCAAACCATTATACTCGTTATAAAACGCTGAAAACTCGCTCCAAACGAACACAAAATTTCACATGCATTTGGAGTGAGGTTTAGAGAAATCAGAGCAAAACATCGGCCACGGCTCTCTCAATTTTCTGCACTCTCTCGCTGCCAACGAGGCCGCGTCCACCACTGTGCGAAGGGAGCGCGTTTGCAGCGCTCTGTACTGAGAATAATAAAATATATAGAAAAGAGCAAAAATAGAGCATTTTATGAGAAAAAAAACCACACGAAGAAATTGCACAAAATTTCAGCAATTCTCAAAAATCAATATACAGTGCGTAACAAAAGTATAAGCGCACTCCTGAAAGTACCTGCTACGGCGTTCGCATGCAATTTGAAAACTTGAGACCTTGAAAATTGTAATCAGCATGCAAAATTTACCCAAGGTATTGTGTTTTCAATCGTCTTGCGACATGAGAACGCGAAACTCCGCCCACTTATTTGTGCGCGACCACGCGAAGAGGTGAATGCAGACTTGCGTTTTCATGTCGCAATTTTTTATTGTGAAAACAAAAAGTTTTGTGAAAACAAAAAGTTTCAACGCGGTGTTTGCGTACTTTTGAAATTCAAACGAAAATGGAAACAAATCTCTTAATTTCCCATGTTATTTCTCTCATTGCCGTTTTAATTTCAAAAGTGCGCAACCACAGCGTTGCAATTTTTTGTTTTTTTTTGTAATTTGACGCTCAAAAACGCGAGAATTGGCGCTCAAAGTTTTCTGAAACGTAAATAGTCCCCAACACGCCGTGCCACACTTTTTATCGAATTGTTTCTGAAAGTTGTGCGCCAGCAATAAAACATTATTGCAAAAAATTTTATATCTCATCACCAAGAGCTAAATCGTGGCTTTTTGCGGATGCAGAACTTGACACGCTGTCTGTTTGGAAAAGTTTTGGAAAAAAAAATTTGCGCAATCTGTTGATTGGCGTTTTCGTATGCTCAAAACGCACGAATTCGTTGGTGCAAATTTATTTGATTGAACTTGGCCTAGGTAAATGCACAAACACCAAAAAGTGAAGATTAAGTCGTGGAAGAACTGATGACATTTTTAAAACTGTCTACGCAAAAAGATTTCAACAGCTATTGGCTTTCTGTTTTTTTCCCAATTCGACTGTTTCTTCTTTGCACTGATTGACCTTCTGAACATCTTTGCTTGTTCTGATCCACAGATAAAATACAACCAAAGCACAGACAAGAGCAACAGCGAAGGTAATCAAAATCAGAAGGAAAGGTTGCCTAAAAAAAAAATTTCTAACGTGAAATTTGTATGAAAAGTGTTACCTCTCACTATCCGTTTCTGACTTTATTTGTTTTGCAAAAAACAATTTCAAAAAAGTTTCAGTCTCACCAAGCAACAGGGGAAGTATACCTTTCTTACGCATGATCGCAAACTGTAGACTTTCTAATTGCTCTAGACTTTTCTCAAAGTCTGCAACTTCTTTCGATTGACCAATCGACGTTGCTTTTAGTTTGTTAAGAGCCGAAATCATAAGGGGTAAATGAAATGCAGAAACGTTAATTTGATCCAAAACAGATGATAATTTACCGAGCGACTTCAAACTTTGGCCTTCATTTAAAAATTTTGAATTCAGAGCCTCAATTTTAGTTAAAAAATTTGTAATTGATTGATTCATAGATTTAAATTCTTTCCCGGTCTGAGCAATGAACTGTTTTTCTCCGAATGGCAAACTTTGAATCTTCTCAGACAGTGCAATACCGCTCACTACAAAACTCTGAGCAATATGACGAAGATCGCTTCTTTGAAAAAACATTAGAGTTCTATGGGTACAGTCAAGTTGAAAAGCCGTCTCATGAGCAAATGGGGAGTTTGAAAGGCGATGGAGTTCATTAGTTCTACTAATTTCTGCTTTGAGTTTGTTTTCTAATTCACGCAATTTAGTTATTCTGTTTTTCGATTTCCACAAAAATCCGATCAGCTGATTGATTTTCGCCCGCTCTGTTTTTGCATGTAGCATTAATGACCTTATTAGTTGAACATTATGCATTATAGTCTTTAAATCCTGTTTAACGTGATGTGGAAGAATTTGCCTAATTTTGCTAAATACTGCATCCGTCAGTGTATTTTTGAAGGCAGTCGTTTCAAATAACAAGTTATTGATTTTGGTTTTTTGATTTTCTATAAATCTAAACTTGGCAGTTAGTAATTGGGCATTTTGTTCAATTATGCCACTGAAAAATACTTTTCTCATTCTTTCAAGGCAACTTTCAAAGTTGTAATCATCACTATAAGTTTTACAGTTAATATTCACCATTGTTCTGAATAAAAAATCACCTGTTTGCATAGAGATGTTAACTTCGGTGCTAAAGTTTTGAACAATTGTCGCCCAAGAATCTAAAAACCGCTTGAACTCATTCAATACTGAATTATTTAAATTAGATATTGGCTTCAAGTTTTGTAGAGCTGTTTTGACATTTGCCAGAAAAGTTGAATTAAATACTGATTTTGTTTTAAAAATGCTTTTGAAGGGTTTCGAATTGAGCCGAACCAAATTCGAATGACTGTTTGTATCAAATTTCGTCCATGCATTTTTCATTGCTGTTAAATCAGTTTTCCAGTTAGTTATTGGCATCAAAAGGTTTTTTAAATAAATCAAAGAATGACCGTTATTCAACATTTTTTCAAGCCACTTATCATCAAAGTCTTCCAGATAAATTTCTAAATTTTCTGATCCTTGTGGTAACCCAAGTAAAGTGTATTTATCAAAAATATTGACCCTTTTGTTTATCAATTTATTCAAATCATCAAATTGCTCAGTTATATGTTGAATTCTCTCACAGTTTGATAAAGTCTCGATAGTTGTGGTATACGGTTGTAAATTGTCTAGACTTTTAATCAAATGTGTTGAATAAGTATTATTAGTAAGAAGTTGATACTGCTCGATGTCCACAATAAAGGATCTTGAATTTTCCAAAGAATCAAAAAGGGGTTGCAACTGAGGGAATGAAAGCTTGATGTGAAAACTGTATAGGTTTGTGTCACCCTTGATCGAAAGATACAACTCCTCGATTTTTTCTTTCTGCGGTGATGGCGACTTCAGTTCATCAATAAGGCTTCTAATATTCTTGTTAAGAGTGTAAATAATTTCTAAAACTTCTTCCTTGAAACTAAAATTTGAAACATTAAACAAAACAGGGCTATTTGGTGCATCAAATGAAGTAGTATCATGTCGAAGCGCTAGTTTATTCGAAGCTATTGTAATTTTAGTAATAGTATCCATTGATTGGTTGGCTAATAAATCTAACGTTTTTATGGTACTTGTAGCATTTTGAACATCAGCTCTTTCGATTGCATGCAATATATGCGGATCGTGAACATCAAGAGCTGCTGCAATTACTTTTTTCGTTGTTATTGATTCTCTTTGGAAACTATTTTGTAAAGCTATAGAATTGATCACGCGTGACAGACTTGCAATCTTCAACTGAATGTTTTCCAGATTCTCAGTTTTCTTGTTCAGATTGATAACGTTTTTCAACTTTGCAACATACGTATTAGCGAAAGCGATGTCTTGAGCGTAGAAAATTATACCAATTACAGCAACTAAAAATACATAAGACGCCATTTTGAAGTTTAAGCAACTTTTGAGGTTTTCGTTAGTTGCTTTTTTGCATTCTTGAGTTTTCGAAGCTGTTAGTAGATTTTCTGAAAAAAAGGTTGTTATCTTTCTTATATTGTCGGCGCGCAGAAATTGCACACTCGCACCGCCGAGGCCACTTCTGCGTTTCTTTTTCTTCGCGTTCTTATACATATGTATTGTTTTTTCAATCGACTTGCGACCTGAGAACGCGTGACTCCGCCCACTTTTTTTCGCGCGCCCACGCAAACACAGTTCGATTCGAAGAGAAACAGAGAAAACATGTCTTTTTTCTCTCGTTCTCATGCTGCAACTCGATTGAAAACACTGTAACTTCTCTTTTTTTAACGCTGTTTCTTTATTTAGCAATGGGACACGTTGACGATTGCTGCGCTTCGACAATATACAGTACTGGCCATAATTCTATTTCAAAACGGTTTTTTGAGCATAACTTCCTTGAAAGTTGCGGGATCGCTCTGAAATTTTTACGGTACATGCATAACACCGTGACGGATTATTGCGGACTGCAAAGTTACATCATTCTTGTTATTAAATTTTTTAATTAATTTTTTTTTTTTCATTTTTTCCATTTTTTTCATTATCAGCTTATTTCACAATGAGCATGTTCTAGGTAACTTTAACAATCAATCTTCTGGCCACTATTTTCCAAATCATGGCTAGATCACCAGGGAACAAAAATGTATTCAAAGATGTTCAAGAAGCCATCGTCCGAGGCCGCATTAATATGATGACAAACAAACAACTGGCTCAACAGTTTCAAGTAACAGTTCAAACCGTTGGTCAGGTTTGGAAGCGATATATAATTAATGAAAGAATTTAATATTGATTATTGTTATAGTAGTTATGTTTAGAAACAAGTTGTTGTTGCCCCCTCCCGGCAGACCGGTTTCCACCTCCCATAACATGGATCGAAACATCGTTCGTTCCTCAAGATAAAACCCTCGAAGGAACTCCATCGATATTTTCAAGGCTGTAAATAGTCTAGAAGAACTATTAGAAGACGTCTGAATGCTCATGGACTCTTTGGGCAAAGACCAGTAAATAAGCCGTTCATCAGCAAGAAGAATCAGAAAGCTCGTGTCGCGTGGGCTAAAGCACATCTCAATTGGGGACGGAAAAAATGGGCAAAACATGTCTGGAACGATGAATCCAAATTTAAATTGTTTGGAAGCGATGGTACAAAGTGCGTGAGACATCCTATCGGGGCCAGGTACTCCCCAAAATACCAAGTCGCAACAGTCAAGCATGGTGGTGGAAATTGCATGGTTTGGGGATGTTTCTCGGATACGGCGATGGGACCATTAAGGCGTGTAAATGAAATAATGGTTCGATATCAATACAAAGATAGTCTAGAAAACAAAATGAGACTATGGGCGCTCAGAAATATCGGTCGTGCGTTCGTCTTCCAACAAGACAACGACCAGAAACACACGTCGTTGCATGTGAGAAGTTGGTTCCAACGTCGTCGGGTGGATGTTTTTGACTGGCCAAGTCAATCACCGGACTTGAATCCGATTGAGAACTTGTGGAAGAAACCGAGAAACGACTTGCTGGTGTTAGAGCTTCAAATGCGGACCAGAAATTTGCCCAACTCAAAGCTGCTTGGAAAGCTATCCGATTTTCCGCCGTTCATGCGCTTATGGGGCCGTATTCATGAAACCATTCGGAATGAAATTTTTATTCCGAATGGGAACTATTTTATTTAATTTTGATAGACCACTAATCTTGATGCATTAACAGTTAAGAAAAAAAAAGAAAACCGTTCCTATTCGAAATTTTAAGTAGTTCGGAATACTTTTCCGAACCCGTTCGGAATTCCGAATGGTTTCATGAATACGGCCCCTGGACTCGATGCCACGCAGATGCCAGGCGTGTAAGAGCCCCGCCACTCTCCTCCCAGACACATCACACCAACCCTGTAGAGCAGTACTAATGTTTGTTATTCCAGATCGTCATCGTCGTGGTTCACTCGTTGCCAAATGGCGGCGACACTCTAACGCCCTGCGCTCTCTCACCATCGCTCGTGGTCGACACACTCATCTGGACCCTCGTCAGTCGACATACTCTCTCATCGGACCATCGCCGCTTGCCGCGGCCGACAGCCTAAAGACCGCAGCCGACCACCGGAGTACCGTCTGCCACTCTGCGCCTCCTCGATCACACAGTCAAAGGCCGACCAATCAGGACGCACCTGCCGACCAATCAGCGCCCGCCGGGAACCTTCCAGAAGAACCACGCCCACTCAGCCGACTATAAAAGGCGAAGATATCACTCATTCAATCAGTGGTCTCCGACCCGTGACCTTTGCTCTTTTTGCGTTTTCCCCCTTCTCTATCCCCTTGCATCCCTTAAGGATAAGTACTTGTTGTTAAGCAATTAACTATACTCTCTTTCGTGTATTTACCCGCATTCTACTAATAAACCTATGTATTATTGTTTTAAAAAATTTGTCACCTGGCGAGAGGCGCGAATTCAAAAAATAAGCTCCGCCTTCTCGCCGAAATAGTTTTGCAACTCTGCGCGCGCCAATTTGCAATCGCTGTGCGCGCGATTTTATGTGTTGAATTTCCGTTACTTTATTAACAAATATCCAATTAAGAAAATCAAAAACTCAATTTAAATCAACAGTTGCCAAATTCGCTTCAAAATAACAATTTTTATAAAGGTTTCCAGGAGAAATTGAAAGGCACTGGACAAAAATTCGAGGCAGAAAATCGCGCGCACCGCGATTGCAAATTGGCGCGCGCAGAATGGCAAAAATATTTCGGCGAGGAGGCGGACCTATTTTTTGAACTCGCGCCTCTCGCCAGGTGACAAATTTTTTTAAACAATAATAAGTCTCGATCACTATCCAGGGATCCCGCAGATCCTTACTGGCGGTCATCGACGCGAAAGGCATTCTTACTAGGTATTAAATAATTTTCAATAATTATTTGAAAGTATTTCGTTGGTTTTACAATCAGAACTCTAGGTATTGATATATAGGTAGGGACCGCAACGTGTTTGACAAAAGTCCAAATTTTGACAAACTGACGGTTGGAATATGTTCCAACCCTTGATAAAAATACGTTCCCAATTTTTTTCCGAAAAAAATTCAATATGAGCCGAGTTACAGCCATTTTTGTGCGCTCCTCATTACTACTGATTTTCTCACAGCGAGTTGCCGCGGCGCGAAAAGGTGAGCGGGGTTTTCGCTGCATTCTTTCGGCGCACTTTGATTCCCACTCTATTTGCTCGGCTTCAAAGGGTGAATAATGTTGCGAAAAAGATCTAAAATAGGAAGAATGGAAAAACATATCGTTCTTATATTTAATTATGACTTAATTAACATAAATTTATCGATTTTAAGTGTAAGAAATCGATTTCTAGGGGCTAGTGGAAAAAAAGTGGAAAAAATGTCTTCAACTGTCTGCACTCTCTTCTCTCTCCCTCACCACCGCAGCGTAGCTATTTTTTCAACGGGAATTTGTTTAATTTTTGATTTTCAGCAAACCTAGACTACTTTTTGAAAATCTGTCATTAAAATATATTCTTCAGGTCAAATGCTTCATTTTTATTACAAAAACACCACGATTGGTGTTGAATTGACGGAGAAGATGCATTTTAAAATATTGAAACATCAAGAAAAAAACCGAATTCGCACGTTTCGAGCTGGTCGCGGTATTAAAATGTTCGCGAGAAAATTCTGCACAAGGGAGACATTTGAAATGCATTATTTTGTTGCAGAAAATTGAGTTTTTAGTAAAATTCTGTACTAATTTTTTTTAAATGCATCTCCTCCGTCAGTTCTGCACCAATCTTGTGGTTTTTGTAATAAAAATGAAGCATTTGACCTGAAGAATATATTTTAATGACCGATTTTCAAAAAGTGGTCTAGTTTTGCTGAAAATCAAAAAAGAAACGAATTCCCGTTGAAAAAATAGCTGCGCTGCGGTGGTGAGGGAGAGAGAAGAGAGTGCAGACAGTTGAAGACATTTTTCCACTTTGGGACACCGTGAGCCCCTAGAAATCGATTTTCTTCTGTCAAACTGTTTTGTCATGTTTTCCACAAGATTTTTTCACAAATTTCCATAAAAACTACTTTTGAAATGTACAAAACCGAATAAAAAAATAAGGTCTCGTTATTTATACAAGCCGAATCGCTCACTTCGGTGGAGCGTACTTGCATAGCAGCTCGCTGCGGGCCGCCGATCATATGAGCGGCCTCCGGGTGTTGTTGAAAGTGTGCATCGGTGGTGTACTGGTGTGCACTTCTCACCGGCGATCTCGAGGTGGGGGTTCGAATCCTTCCTTTTTTTTTCTTGTGATGACCCATATCATATCAGAATAATAGAATTTGGCTATAAATACCATTAGAAAAGAACATTTTTCGAAGTTATGCGTGTTGGTGGAGGGCATTTAAAAAATAAAATTTTCTCTTGTTTTTTCGGACCACTTAAAATTATTTTTTTTTATGTAAAAAAGTATTTTTCACAATTTCTGGTGTACGTTCTGAGTTCTATTTTAAACTCAAAAACACTGATAAATGAGTGAGATAGTGAAACATCTGACCGAAAGAAGTATCTCACAAGGGAATGGTCCAAACTTAACTTGGCGTTTCGAAATGAAACCTATATAGGGTGAAAGAGCACTTCATGGGGAGCTCAAATCACTTTTTAATTTTTGCAATAAACCATTCGGAGCCGAGAAAATGAGCTCCAAAGTTTTAATTTTCACGTGCGAATTTATCACCGCAGTTGAGAGTCATTTTCAACAGTGGCCGGGTGGCCGAGTGGTTGGTGCAAGAGAATAGTAAATGGAGGATGCGGGTTCAATCCCTCACTCTAAAAAAGTTTTGTATTTTGATTTTTGCGTTCACTTTTCCAGGTCCTAGAACCTTTTTTTAACCATATTTTTTCGCATTGCCAACCTCTTTTCAACGTATGGTGACAATTGTATGTTTGGGTTTCGTTTTGTTTTTATTTCGTTTTAACTGGAGATGACACTTCGTTTGGCAAGTTTTCTATCGTTAATATCCAAGAAGTTTTTGATTTCGAACTCGGATTTCCTCCACCTATTTCCCGACAAGAAACCAATCTCTTGAAAAAAAAGCGTGTTAAATGGACACGAGCTTACCGTTTTTGGCACCTTCGGAGTTCCGTTTCGGACAAGTTGGGGCAGATGATTGCTTCCAGACCAGATGTACCGATAATGCGTTCATCAAGTGTGCGAGATGCACCAACACTATTTGTTTTTCCCATTTCATAATTGTTGATTAGCATTATTGTCCTTATTCGTGAACTGTTACTACGTTTTATACACAAAAAATTGAAAAAAAAAATTGGTCAAAAAAAGTTCTAGGACCTGGAAAAGTGAACGCAATCAATCATCTGCCCCAACTTGTTCGAAACGGAACTCCGAAGGTGCCAAAAACGGTAAGCTCGTGTCCATTTAACACGCTTTTTTTTCAAGAGATTGGTTTCTTGTCGGGAAATAGGTGGAGGAAATCCGAGTTCGAAATCAAAAACTTCTTGGATATTAACGATAGAAAACTTGCCAAACGAAGTGTCATCTCCAGTTAAAACGAAATAAAAACAAAACGAAACCCAAACATACAATTGTCACCATACGTTGAAAAGAGGTTGGCAATGCGAAAAAATATGGTTAAAAAAAGGTTCTAGGACCTGGAAAAGTGAACGCAAAAATCAAAATACAAAAATTTTTTAGAGCGAGGGATTGAACCCGCATCCTCCATTTACTATTCTCTTGCACCAACCACTCGGCCACCCGGCCACTGTTGAAAATGACTCTCAACTGCGGTGATAAATTCGCACGTGAAAATTAAAACTTTGGAGCTCATTTGCTCGGCTCCAAATGGTTTATTGCAAAAATTGAAAAGTGATTTCAGCTCCCCATGAAGTGCTCTTTCACCCTATATAGGTTTTATTTCGAAACGCCAAGTTAAGTTTGGACCATTCCCTTGTCAGAAAATTTTTGGACCGTATCATTTTTTCAGGCTTAAAATATATTGTTTCAATAGTTTTAGCTAGAAAAATGAGAGAGAAAAATTTAAAATTGAAAGAAATAAGTGTGCAAATGGAGAGAAAAGAAATATCATTAGAAACAGAGAGACCCAGAGTCAGCAAGTGCGCTCCAGCACAAGTGAGCGATTCGGCTTGTGCAATTAACGCAGCGTAAAAAAATATGTTTGCACGAGGCGATTTTCGATTTTTTCGAGTATCGATGCCAAATTTTGCGTAGAATTCGATGGTAATGAGAACTCCTGCGCTACGGCCTTGCGTAATACCGAAAAAGCGAAAAAACTACCAAATTCGTTGAGTCGGGCTTTTGGATGAGAAAAAAACTAACTAAGAATCGCAGAAAGTGTCTGAAATTTGTAATCTTTCTTATATAGAAAATTTTAGATTAGTCTGTGTGTTTGTTTGTGTGTCTCACACACGAGTTTGCAGTCGACAAAACTCGATCCAGCGACCTATAGATTGGCGTTCAAACGTGCTAACCACTATACCACAAGGGTCACGAAAACTTGAGATAAATAGGGAAAACAAATGATTGCCATTTCTATTAAAAAAAAAAACAAAATTCAGTAAAAATAAATATTTGACGAAGGCGACTTAGTCGCCACAAGCTGCAGGCTTGTACAAACATAAAATGATGTGTATTATGTAATTAAATAATAAAAAACATAGGTCATCGCTGAAATATTTTCACAAAATATTGTGCTACTTTGACTGAAATTTTCAGGATGTTTGCACGAGCGAATTTTTTTGAACTGTAGCAGTTGCCGGTGGCAAGTCCTGCACCCAAACCCCGTGTATTATCGGCCTCCACGTATCAGCGCCACGACACTCCGTCTAGACCGCCATACACGCCGTTAAGCGCCACAAATAAAATAAGTTTAAGGTCACGTTGGTTTCACGCATTTAGTGCCACGTGGATATTATTTATTTTGAGCGGCCCATTTCGGCCAATTTTTAGTGCTTGTTTCTGGAGTTAGGAGTTTTGGTGTTTTATCTTTTCTCGTGTTCTTCCTTTTATTTTCCATTCTTATTATTTATTTGGAGTATTTCTGCCCAATTTCGGGTCGGATACAAAGAATAAACCGCTTTGTCGTTAAACTCGTCGTCTTTTCGTTTTTATTTTTAAAGGAACCCGAATATCTCTTTGAAGAAAGAGATAACTTGGGGGCCGAGACCGGTTTTTCGACGCTCTGTGTTAATTTTTCACTTGACCGATAGGTTTGAATAAACTGTTGGTTAAAGTGTTAAAAAGACGCAGAAAATCGAATCGACCTTGTGTTAATTTTGCATTTGACCAATAGGTTTGAATAAACTGTTGGTTAAAGTGTTAAAAAGACGCAGAAAATCGAATCGACCTTGTGTTAATTTTGCATTTGACCAATAGGTTTGAATAAACTGTTGGTTAAATTGTGAAAGAGACGCGGCGTTAATTTTGCATTTGACCGATAGGTTTGAATAAACTGTTGGTTAAATTGCGAAAGAGACGCAGGAAGTCGATATTTACGTAAAGGATTGAAAATCTTTGCGTAAAAACTAAAATATCTGCACTTTTGAAGAAAAGTGTCAGACTTCAACGAAAAATAGACATGTCTTTGAGACAGGAGGAGAAGGATGTGGAATGGGAGGTTGAACACGTGGAAGAGAAAAACGTGGTGGTGGAAGTGGATGAGTCGGTGACCGGTGGAGAAAGTGAGGAAAGGCTCGGCGCCGAACGGAAAGTCAGCGTCCGAGGCCGAAGAAAATTGGTAAAAGGCTTTGCACAATGGTTGAAAACTATTGAGCAAGTGAGTGAAAAGGTTGAAAAAGACCTCGTGGTACTGACAAAGTGTACGAAGAGGCAGCGTGAGGGTATTATTGGCCCGTTGAAAAAGTTCGCCAGTGAACTGCTGGAGCGATTCGAGGAAATGGGTGCGGACAGATGGCCACGGTCTGTACTGCGTGTAATGAAAGACTTTGATCTGGAAAACGTCCAAGATATAAGACAAGTCTGTGAAAAGGTGTGCGGAGAGGCGTGTAGTGAGGCGAATGAAAGTAAAGATGCGGAGAAAGTCGATAAAATCGACAGAAAGTATCAAAAACTAAAAAGTAAGCTCAGTGAGTGTCAAATAATGTGGGAGGTGGAAAGAGAAAACCTGTTGGAAGAGCTCGAGTCGGAGCGAGAAAAAGCTCAGAAGCTTTCAGAAAGCCAGGAGCGGTTGAAAAGAAAGGTGGTAAAACTGGAAAAAGCTCTGGTGGTGGAAAAGCAAGTGAGTGAGGACGCGAAGAGCAACCTCAAATTCTGGCAGGGGATGAGTAAAGAGGATCATGAAGAAAAACACAAAACTCAAGAAACCAGGCGCAAGCCGAGGAGAGCGTCGAGATCGTCGACAAGCTCCTGGAAAGGAGGGTGGAGAAAACCACCAGGTATGGGAAGAGAGGGAGAAAATTGGTGTGAAAAGGTTGAGTCGTGGTATGCAGAAGCGGAAAAGTTGAAGGAGAGAAAAGGTGCTTCAAGCTGGGAAAATAGAAGTGAAACTAGAACTAATACGTCTAGAAGATCTGAAGTAAAGGAGATGATGGATGGAATGCGTAGAATGATGAGAGCTCAGGCACTGCCGGAGCCAGGCGTGTTTGATGGAGATGGCGATTTTGGGGAATTCAAAAGAGCTTTCCTTCTCAAATATAATAACGTCACTGAGGGTCCGGAAGAAATGGTAGCCATTTTGGAGGACAAATTCTTGAAGGGGCCGGCAAAGACTCTGTTCAAAACATTGCCAAACAGGCACAATCGATCGATAAAATCATTGTTTGAAGAGTTTGAGCGGAAATTGAGAAAACGTCAGGGTGATAGTCGGACTAAAGCCCTCAATGAGTATGAAAACTTGAGAAAGAGCCCAAACCAAAAGATGTGGGAATACCTCATAGATGTAGAAAAATGGTCCAGAAAAGCTTATCCAGGAGTGGATGAGGGAAACTTATCCCAGATGAGAACGACAAAGTTAATGATGGCCGTGAAAGATAATGAAAATCTTCACAATCTGCTTATCATGAAAAGGCTCGACTATTCCATCGAAGATCAGTACGAAAATCTGAAAGATGTTGTACTCCAACAAGAGCAAGAAAAGCGCCAGTCTCTGAAAAAAGGACACTCGTTTCTTATGAATGAGGGAAAAATGAGGAAAGAAACGCCCTGGAAAAGGAGTGATTATCACCTCAATCAATTTAAGAATGAGCAAAAAGACGAAATGGGTTTCAGAAAGGAAGAAAATCAGTCCCAACCGGATCTTAAATGTTTCCGTTGTGGTGGGGTCGGTCATATGTCTCGGCAATGCACGTCTAAGCCGGTATATGTAGTTGAGAAAAAGAAGTCTGAAGGTGTCGGAGTAGAGGTGGTAGAAACGATTGAGATTCTCGGTCAAAACCGAAAAATTATCATTGATAGTGGTGCCGTCGTATCGGTCATGTCATCGGCTATGTGGGAAAGATTGAAGAAAGGGTGCCCAGATTGGGAGAAACGGAGTGAAGAACTGGCGAAGCCAGGTTTTACCATATTGAATGCGTCGAAAGCAGAGATGCCGGTAGAAAAGCAGTTGAAATTGGAAGTGAGAGTTAGAGGAAGAAAGGCGTTAGTGGTGTTCCAACTAGTGGAAAATAGTTCGGAAGTTCTCTTATTGGGAACCAACGCTTTCAAAAGCATCGGAGTAGAGCTAAAATGGAAAGCAGAAAACGCAGTGGCAAGAGCCGGTGAAAGACTGCGAGTACCACTTCAAAGCTGTTCGCAAAATGAAGTGATAGTGGACGTTGATATGGGGAAGAAGTTGTGGTTAGAGTCGAAAAAAGAGTGGATGCCTGCAAGGCTGTGCTCCAAGAATGACGAAGACATGACAGTCTCGGTTTCTAACTGGAGAAATGAGCCGGTGCTCATTAAGAAAAATCAGATTGTTGGTGTGGGTTCGCGTGAATGGAAGGTGTGCGAAAGGAAAGAAGAAAAGGTGGTTAATATGTTGGATATAGACAAAAAGCCATCGTTAAAAGGAGAATGGAGGAAGAAAAAAGTGGGAAGACTCTTGAATGAGACTGGGGAAATTCCTAGTGGAATGTTCCGGAGAAGCATTTCCGAATTCAGTGAGGTCTTTGCCATCGAAGATAGCGAATTGACCCAAACTGGTATTGGGGAGTGTAAGGTGGAACTAGAGAAAGATCCGATCCACAAAATAAAGTATCCAGGAGTAGGCGATCGGGTGTTGATCAGGATTCCGGCGGAAAAACTGAGATCTAAGAATCCAAAGTTAGCCAATGAATGGCAAGGGCCATATCGGGTGTTGAAAACAACTGATAACTCGGCTGAGGTGGCTCCGACTATTGGTAATAGAAAAAGCCTATGGGTTCCCTGGGAACACATCAGAGTGGTGCCAAAGGAAGTTCCGGAGGTCAAAATTGAGACTAAAGCAAAACGTGGGAGACGCGCTATGCAGAAAGATGTTGTAAACCAGGTCCATATCTGGGAGAAAGATAATTTCAGTGTTGAAAACATGAAATTTAATAAAAATACGAGAAGGTGGAAGAAGAATGCGTCTACGAAACATTGGTCAAAGGAAACCGACCCGCTTTTCAAATGTTCTTCGGATCGAGACTCAATTCGAAAGTAGACACCGCAGAGCCGGATGGTAAACGTCCCAAGATGAATGGAGAAAATTGTTTTATATTAAATATTTGTTTGTGTTTTTGTAGTAGGATGTTTGCCCCAACCCGTTATGAATGTAGAAAATGTGTAGGGTTTGTTTCTTAAGATTTAGGTGAGTGTAATAGGCCGTGTTAGGACTAAGAAGTAGTTTTAAGATTAGGGATTGAGAATATGTAGGATTTTGTTGTTGTTCTAACGTGGCTGTAGAGTGAGTTAGTAAGGGCGAAATGGCTGGTCATTTTAGAAGAAGAATGTAAGTCGCGTGAACGTTGGTTGTGCCAGCACCGGCCAGGGGTCCGGTTTGTCTGAAGGGGGGGGGGGGGGGGGGGGGGGGGGAAGTTGCCGGTGGCAAGTCCTGCACCCAAACCCCGTGTATTATCGGCCTCCACGTATCAGCGCCACGACACTCCGTCTAGACCGCCATACACGCCGTTAAGCGCCACAAATAAAATAAGTTTAAGGTCACGTTGGTTTCACGCATTTAGTGCCACGTGGATATTATTTATTTTGAGCGGCCCATTTCGGCCAATTTTTAGTGCTTGTTTCTGGAGTTAGGAGTTTTGGTGTTTTATCTTTTCTCGTGTTCTTCCTTTTATTTTCCATTCTTATTATTTATTTGGAGTATTTCTGCCCAATTTCGGGTCGGATACAAAGAATAAACCGCTTTGTCGTTAAACTCGTCGTCTTTTCGTTTTTATTTTTAAAGGAACCCGAATATCTCTTTGAAGAAAGAGATAACTTAGCGAAATAAAACTGTTCGGAATAAAACTGATCGGAATAAAACTGTTTTGGAATAAAACTGTTCGAAATAAAACTGTAGCGTTTTGGAACTAAGTTAGCAATGGAGCGCGATTGCATTGCTTGCTCATTCAAATATTGGAATTTCTCATGCGCGTGCTTTTTTCAACAGTTTTATAATTGAGCTATTCAGCACAAATTGTTTGTTTTGTTGTTTTTTTGAATAAACTTTTATCATTTTTTTATCGGCCCGTCTTGACGGCCAAGCAATGCAATCGCGCTCCATTGCTAATTTAGTTCCAAAACGCTACAGTTTTATTCCGAACAGTTTTATTTTGCTACAGTTCTTTACCGAACAGTTCTGTTCCGAACGGTTCTATTGCGAAGCAAGTTTTATATCGCTGCAGTTCTATTACACTTCAGTTCTATTCCGAGGTAGCACCCTTTTTGTTTTGAAATTAGTTACCTCAATGGATTATTGCATGTCCGAGAACAAGTGATAATTAGTAAGGGCAAGGTCTGGGATGTACGATGGGTGAGCAAGAACTGGCCAGCTGAACGTTGTCAGCAGTGACTTTGTTGTTTTCGCCACATGTGGTCTTGGCGTTATCGTGGATGTAGTGCACTCTATGGCATTTGAGCGGGGAGAGATTAAGCTGGGCCCTGAACTTTTGCAAAAGGGCAGAGTAGTACTCGGCCGTGATAGTTTTGCCTTCGTCCAGAATTTCCCAGTGGTGCACGCCATGGACAGGCCACCATACAGACAACCCAGAGCGGGAAGCATCGTTAAGGAAAAAGTCGTTGTTCTCGAATTTTCTAAACCAAATGCGAATGGTATTTTCATGAGGGGCCTCGGCCTTATAAACTTGAACCAGACGGCGATGAGTCTCCGGCACTTTCAAGTTAGATAGAAACAAAAAGAGAATGATATGTCGTAAGGTGATTTGGGTCTGGACGGAAATGATACTGAAAATGGGGCTTGATAGAGAGAAACAGTAGGGGAAAGTGGATGTTATTGCCAACAAGGTAGGTTTCCTATATACCCAGTAAAATTATCTTTTGGTTTTTGTCGGGCTCTGCGGCGAGCTATGGACAAAATCAAAACATAACAAAAACTTTCTTGCCAACCTAATATACAGGGTGGGGAATAAATATGGAGACGCATTCAAAATAGTGTAAAATCGTTTAAACATGAGATTGTTTTCTAAAAATTTAACAAAATATTCATTAAACAACAACAAAAAAAGTGGCATTAACAGTTTTCAAATCGTCAACCTTTAGCCGCGATGACAGCTTAGAGTCTCTTCGTGTACGAGTCAATGACGGCACGCAGGTGTTTACATCAAGATCGTCCCACGCCTTCTTCAATGAGATTTTCAAGGCTTCTAAATTTGCGTTATTCTTTGTGGCGACTTGCTGGGTTCAATATCCCCACACTGCGAAATCCATCGGTTTCAAATCCGGACTCGAAACCGTCCATTGAGGAAACCAGGGAAATCGGCTTCGCACCACTGTTGAGAGGCTTTTGCACATGGAGCAGGTGCACCGTCTTGCTGGAAGATTCAATCACGATTTTCGAAATGGGAATGGGACCAAGGAAGCACTTCGGACTCCAAAATGTTCTCAATTTAGTATTCCGTGTTGATTTTGACTACCTCATTCCCGAAAACCAGTTGAGTCTTGCCATCTGCGCAGATTTTTTTGAAGACCATCATGGATGAAAAATTATACGTTTTATCAAGGAATTTGCCTTTTTTACAGGTTGACTGGAAGTCTACAGCAATGATCCTGTTGTTCTGACCATTTGTATTGGCTTCCACGGTGAATATTTTCTCATCTTCGAAAAGTGCCCTCAGGTGCGTGCCAGGTCGAGCTCTCAACGATTGCAGACCGAGGTGGTGAAGCGGCCATCATTACCCTCAAGTTTCATATTATTCGCTAAAACGTTGGAAAATAGTTAAAGACAATATAATTCGTTGAAAAATAATATGGTAGACGCGATTTGTGTTTCTGCAAGCTCCAAAACTAACGAAAAGCCACGGCTCCATATTTATTCCCCACCCTGTATTGCACAAAATGATGTGTAAAAATTTCAGAGCGATCCCGCAAGTTTCAAAGAAGGTATGCTCAAAAAAGTCTTATATAATAAAATGCATACATTATCGCTCACAAGGGATCGCTATCATCGCTATCTTGGGGGGCACTCGATCTGAGGGATCACTCAATCTTGGGAGGGGGGTGGGGGGCATTTTTCCAGACTATCATGGAAATGAAATGAAAACAATAGAACTTGTTTACATTTTTAATTGGGATACGGTCGCTCTCGTTTAAACTGTGCCTAAAAATGTGCTTTGAGACATTTCTAAATAAAATTGACTATTTTCAAAGTTTATGAACAGCTGGGGAAAATTCCAGTATAGCCACCCACTACAATATAGGTACCCACGCTAGAGTATAGCCACCCACATAACTGAAAAATGGGATTTTTCCGATTTTCTGTGAGTGGCTATTTTGAAATATATGGGTGCTTTTACTGGAATATATTATTAAAGTTAAGCCACCCACTCAGTGGTAATGGGTGGCTATACTGGTTTCCTAGAGAATCTTTCAGAATAGCCACCCATATATTTCAAAATAGGTACCCACATCAACGGGCTATAGAATAGCCACCCATCATTTCAGAATAGCCACCCATAATTCCAGAATAGCCACCCACGCGGCGCCGACTGTGGGTGGCTATACTATAGCGAGTCAAATGGGTACCTATTTTGAAATACCGTAAAACCTGTAATAGAAGGACATGTCCTTCTATTCTCAACCCCCCTCAAATAATGTCCTTCTAATATAGGGTGTCCTTCAATTATAGGGTGTCCTTCTAATTTTCGGAGCATGATAAAGGAAGAATCAATTTTTGAAGGAAAAATTTTTTATCAAAAAGCTTCCATCAAACCAGTTGTTCGGCGACTGAAAAATGGTAGAGGGTGGGGTACTATGGTATAGAGCTCTCACGGAATAGCACTTCACGTGATAGAACCGCCTGAAATTGAGCTGTACCGACCCGCACAATTCTATTCAGTGCGAGTTCTATACCGTAGTACCCCCGAAAAATGTGTTCCAAACAATACTCTTTAAGAAAATTTCCAAAGAATTTTTCTGCTGTCTCTATTCTTCTCGTTTCTCTGCTTGTGAATCCACTCCAATAATCACTGGGGTGTGAGGAGGGAGTGAGTAAACGCGCCCGGACGCACACACGCAACTCATCCAAATGAGGCCAAAAAATTTTTTTAAAGGCGCGCGAATAATTTCACATTATCGGAGAAAAACGAAACCAAAATCGTGAAAATTAAATACGAAACTCTATTCAAAATTATTTCGCGCGCGTTGGTTTTTCTCTCCAATAATGCGAAATTTTTCGCGCGCTTTTTTATTTTTTGGGCCTCATTTGGATGCGTTGCGTGTGTGCTTCCGGGCGCGTTTACTCACTCCCTCCTCACACCCACTGCAATAAGTTCTTATCAAATTTGACGTTTTTCAAACGACGGCCACCACCCGGCAGACGTCGATAATCCGAACTCATGAACTGATTTTGTGACATATCCTCGCTTTCGTCATGTTGAAATTATATTTTTTAACAAGAAAACTAAGAAAAAAAAAAGGAAAATTCGGAAACAAACGTTTAAAAAAATCGTGGGTGTTCTTAGTAAAGTGTCCTTCTAATATAGGGGTCCTTGTATTATAGGGTGTCCTTCTATTTTTCAATGGCAGCCTAAGACTGTCCTTCTATAATAGGGGTGCTTTAATTATAGGGGTTCTTCTATTACAGGTTTTACGGTATATAGGTGGCTATTCTGTAATTACCCCAACAGCTGTAAAGACGAAAGTAATATAGCATTACGAGCGCCTGTCGCGCCGTACTCAGGGAATTTTCCGCAAGGCAACGGCAAGGGTACGCCATTCAAGCGGCACGTTGCCGTCGAAACCGGCAAGTTGCCGATATTTGATGAGGTGCCAAGAGCACGGCAAGCAAAATGAGTTGTAGCCGCAAGGGAACGGCAACGCATCGGCAAGGGACTCCCGCTCAAATATGCGCAAGACACCGGCAAGGATATGCACGAAATCGGCAAGGGAACCACACTGGCGCGGCAAGGATAGCTTTTAAGGCGCGTCAGCGAGCGCTTTGCGCATATTTTTCATTAATTTATGTTTTATTTTTTTAATCCTATTTTCATAATTTTTTGTATTTTCGTAGCGGATGGGGACTCAGCATTATTCTCGTGAAAATGTAAGTAAATATTGATTTATTTTTGTAAAGTTTTATTGAAAAATTAATAATATTTTTTAGATTAAAACGCTCGTGAAGTTCGAAACTCAAAGGACAATGACGGGACTCCGATGGCAGCCTCTACCGAAGACCAATTTTATCGTTTCAGAAGAGGATTTTGGTCAATTATCAACTAAAAGGATATGATGGTGAGTTTTTTAAATAAAGATTGCCATAAAAAATATATATTCATCACCAAAAAAAATTACTTAACATGAAAAGACAACCGCGAACCGTTGAAAACGATTCAAATTTTTCATTTCAAAAAAATACTGGAAAGTTCTTAGTTTTTCTGTGCATTTCGTGCCTCGTTGGACTGTAAAAAATACGCGATTCCAGCAAATGTTTTCTTTGGACAGCTAATACCCAAAAGATCTTGCAATTTATTGAAAATTATCACAATATTAATTCACAATCGCTGTGAATTATTTCTTTTTACTCAAAAAACCACGATTCATTTGAACAACCACACAGCAAAACTCGAAATATGCCTGTTGCTTATTCACCTATTGTCGGCCCGCCAAAATGGTCAAACGCGCTCCGCTGAACTCAACGCTATGCGATTTTTATTTTGATCACCAAATTATTTTATTTCACGTATAAATTCAACGTGAAATGAAATATTTTGGGAACCAAAATGAAAATCGCATAGCGTTGAGTTGAGCGTAGCGCGTTTGACCATTTTGGCGGGTCGACAATACTTACTTACAGAGTTGTGAGTTCAAATATTTTTCTTCATTTAAACACAGAAAATTTTAATTTCAACGAGGTTCTCGCTGAGTTTTGGCAACAAAAAAAAAGAAAGAATTTGGAAAAAAATTAATTATAATAATTTTCTCGCTGTTTTATAATGGATTCGTGGCGGAGTGACAATTTTTTCACGTTTTTATTCGAAAAAATGAAGAAATAACACAGGAAACGAAGAGATGTTTCGTTTCTACGTTTCACGTGAAATGTCACTCCGCCACGAATCCATTATAGCATAACTTTAATTCGTTATCGTTCCCAACACTGGCAGCGATTGTGAATAAATTTAAAAGAATTCAACAATTTGCACGGTTTTTAGGTGATACACGGCTGATCAAGCATATTACTTCACGTTTGTTTTTGAAACGTAATAAATACAATACAATACAATACAAAATTCTGTAAACAAATCGCTTGAAATCTAACAAGACGAATTTAAGACGAAAAACTAAGCGGTCTACTACCGTAACCAAGATAAAGAGGAAATTTAGCATCCTTTTATTCGTTCCCAATTTTCTTTTGCTACCCCTACCTTTTGCTACCTGAGAAAATAGATAAGTCAACGAAAACAGTGGATAAACAATGAGAAAACCATTTTTTAAGAGGTTTGTGCTCTTGTGTTTTTTTTTCATATTGGTTGAAAATTGCTCATTGTCATCAGTGTTTCTGTTCGTTTATTAGTTTTTTGAGTAGATAATTGCTAAATTTATGAAGTTGGTCTGTCACCGATCGTTTGCCATCCACAGGTACTGTATTTCATAAGATTTTTTCGGGACTTCCTATTATTTCAAAGGAGTTCCCCATTAATAATAATTGTTTAGTGATATGACATATCTCCCTGATAACTGAACACTTAGGTTACGAGAACTACTGGGAGTCAGGGTAAAGAAACGATTGTCATTGACTAAAATTTAAAGGGGAAAATAAAATAAAACGGAAATAAAAAATTAGTTTTCAGTTTCAAACGCCAATTCAAAAAAGGATGGAGCCGAACGAAGAAGAAGATCAGCCACTGTGAAAATAGTTAATCTAATTTTGTGAATTTTTGCTCTTTTTTCAATTTTTTATTGTAATTACGGTTTTCTTTATATTATTAACAATAAAATTACAAGAAAATTGTTCAAATTTAAGGGAAGAGTCTACAAAATCGGCAAGCGAACGGCAAAGGTATGCCTCGTCATCGGCAAGTTGCCGCGAAAAACGGCAAGTTGCCGGGAATAACGGCAACTTGCCCATTTTCATGGCAACTTGCCGAAAATTCCCTGAGTACCACCAAGCAGCATACACTGATCATGCAGAAACTTCTAAAACATCCCGCTCTCGAATAATTTGTTCTGGCAGTGGTAACCGCCACGTAATTTTTGTTAATCTGCGTTTTCCCTTTTCTATATTCTTGTAACTTTTGAGGATTAGTACTTGTATCTTTAATGCTTTTGTAAATCTACACGATTATTTAAAAACTTCAAGTTAATTATAAGTTCTATTAAAATCACAACTACTGTTCACGGCCTAAAAATCCTAAAAAAAAAAAAAAAAAACTATGCTTAGGCACCGCAAAAGGAGGGGGCGGAGCCTTCCAATTTTTTCTCCTCGCTTTTATTTTGACAGTTTGCGCTCCAGTAGCCTGAATACTATTAACATAATTATGCATACCGAAATGTTTCCATATGTAATTTTCTACGTAGAATTGATTGGTGATATTAGATTTGACTGAAAATTTCAATTTTCAGGCGAAATTTTCGAAAAACTGAAACGACGATCAGAAAAACGTTCTAAAATTAACTATGGAGGTCTCTGTCACGGCTTGTGTTTATATTTCTGATAGATTTTTATACGGGGAATTTGATTTTTGCATCAGATCTCCTCTATCTACAACGGCACGCCTTCTGGACGTCTCCAAAGTACAACCAAAAATTTCTGAAAATTTTCAGCGATGACCCCATGTTTTTATTGTCGAAATCGTTAAAAGAGATCTTCGAGATTAGGTGTATAAAGTTTTGAATCATTTGAGACATTTTAAAACACTTTTTGCCCTAAAAGTATGAAAGTGCTTTTTGAAAAATTCAAGTTTTTTGCTTTTTTCACTATTATGGAGGTCTCTGTCACGCGAGTTACTATCATCATTCGATTCTGCAGAAAATTTACTATTGAACGATGTAATAAAATCTAAAATAACTATGTCGGCGATATCTGAAAAGGTTGATTTTTTAGACCTGAAAGTACTTTTTTCATACTGAAACGTACCAGAATAGAAATTTTGAAGGGATGCGGCCCACCCAGCGGGGACTCGCCTTTATCATCAAAAATGGGCGCGCCGCGAGACACGCGTGTGTGGCCGAACGGTTAGTCGTCTTGCACCACAATTTTGTTGCCGGGGTTGAGTGCCGCGCGCCCGCACACTCTGACCCGCCCCCTCCAGCGAGGAGAAAATCAGTACTTCGGGAGGCCAACTTTGAAGAGCCAAAACTCGAGAATCACTGAACATTTTGAAACGAAAATTTGGGAACATGCTAATATGAACAACTGGAATCTGTTTTTGTCGACAGTTTGGCGAAACTCTTATGTTTTAGAAACACGTTGCGGTCCCTAACTATGCTAATAAAATTTTTCTACACAAAAAAGACGCCCAAGAGTTCTTACAGAATCAATGGAAATTGTTTTTCTATGAAAAGTAAACCAAAATAAAAATAAAAAAAACACACTCAAAGCGGTTGTATCCTTTTCGGGTAATTCTCGTGTTTGCAGATAACGGGGTTGTCGTTTCACTGAAAAATCTATGCATCGAGACTTAACATAAACGAAAACAAACTGCTTCAAGAGTTGAGCGTGAAGAATTTGTTGCTTGACGATATGTTTTTCAAAGCAGCAATGATAGAATAAATTCTAATTTTGGCCAATCAGATGAAAATGTTTTTGGCACAAAGGTAACGTTAGAACGCGTGAATTTATTTATTCAATTTTGTTTTTTTTTTCTAATTGCAAGCAAGTTTTTTGTCGAATTTTTTTTATCAGTACGGAGCGCTGCAAACCTGCTTCTCTCGCACAGCGGTGGACGCGGCCAAGTTGGCGACGAGAGAATGCAGAAACTTAAGAGACCGTGGCCGATGTTTTTCTCTGAAAATTTCTATAAATTTGTAACTTGACTTACTTTTTTCTGTTATCATTTTGCCGAAATTCCGACATCTTTCTACGTTTTGAATCCTCTGGATCCACATTTGAAAGACCAGGAATTCAAAGAACATCTAGAAATTTCTCGTTATCTTCTGGCGTCCAATCTATGAATTGTTTTTGAAAATTGTTTTCAATTAAGCTAACTCGCCCAAAATGTTCAAAAAAAATCTCAAAATGCGAAGCGAACTGCTCTGTTAAAAACTCGATATCTTTTTTCGAGTCGATTTGCCACTGTCACGTGTGTTGTTTGAAAGAACTTTCGAAAGAATTCAAAACGTTGAGAATTATGTGTCGGAAATTCGGCATGACGATAACAGTAAAACGCAAGGAAAATTACAAATTGATAGAAATTCAAAAAATAAAACTTGTTTCAAAAAGTCCTTTTTTTAAGATTTTCGCCAAGTTTTCAATTCCATAAACTTGTAGAATTTTTGTAACTTTTTCGAAAGACAAGCAAAAAAACTTTGTCCACAATACTACCAATTAATTTTTTCAGGGAATTTTTTTGATATCGGGTTTTTTTTTTCAATAAAACCAATCAAAATGCTCAAATATTCGGATATTTCAGCGGCAACGCGCCGGGAGCATGTGTGACACATTTCAAATATGCGACCGGAGGGAGCTGGGCGGAAGCACGTCTTGATCCTTCTGTGTGTGAATAACCCAATTCTGGCAATAAATGCTTATCTATAGATTTATAATTAAAAAAAATCAGCAGCCACCAAAACGCAAAGCATGCTTCCACCCAGCTCCCTACGGTCGCCCTTGTTTGAGGTTTCACACATGCCTCCCGCGCGTTGCCGCTGGGCTTCACCAGCCTTATACTCGGCGAATACATCATCAACCTCGCTCTACGGCACTTTTTAATTTTCAATCCTTTTTTTGAAGCGAAAAATCAAGTTTCAAATGCAAATCGTCGTGGCTACGTCATTTTCCGTGGAAAAAAAGAATACCACGAAAATTCG
This sequence comes from Caenorhabditis japonica, assembly GCA_963572235.1. Lineage (NCBI taxonomy): Eukaryota > Metazoa > Nematoda > Chromadorea > Rhabditida > Rhabditidae > Caenorhabditis > Caenorhabditis japonica. Next base: position 4,594,017 of record OY754342.1, read on the forward strand.
AGCTAATCTTGCAAGTTCGTCACAGTTTCACAGGAATTTTGCAGTAGAGCGAAGTTGATGATGTATTCGCCGACAATATCTTTCTTATATATAAAAACCCAGATCGGGATGTCTGTGCGCGTCCGCACTTGCCTTTTTGCAAGAAAATGCAGTGGACAAAACACGATCCCGTGACATAACGATTTGTATCAAAGCGCACTACACGGCTCCCCCTCCTTCCAATGCGCTAGCAATTTCGCAGTGGTGCGCGCTTGCATCATTCGCCAGCGGCGAATGCAATTTTGTACTGAAAAATCAGTTTTTTTCATTATTTCACTCGAATAATTATATTTTAGAAAAAGGAATATCATTCGCTGATAGAGGAGTTTCTTGCGAACATTTTGAGCACTTGGACGTCAACAAAAAGGCAGAAATGGCTGACCCTTAGGGGTTTGAAAAAAATATATTTTAAGAAAATTGACGGCGATCAGAAGGGATGAATTTCAGCTCGAGATTTTCGTGAAAATAGATATAATTCACATGGATTTTGCAAAAATAGTCTTTCCGGAACCATTATTTACTTTTTCTCGCGATATTTTTGCCTTGAAACTTCGTATTTTTATTTTTCTATGATATTTTACTCGATTCTCTTCACAAAATACTTTTTATTGCAGACAAAACGGGTAGCAAGTCGAATTTTCAAGGCAAAATTATCTCTAGAAGTATTTCAACGCAGTCTAGTCGGAGGTTAGTAAAAAAAAATTACAGTAAACACACAATAGGGTAGTAAAACAGCAAAGAAGTATGTCATTTTTATTTTATTTAAAGCGTACTTAAGTTGATTCACGCGAAAAAACGTAGAAAATGGGTTAATTTTCGTCAGGTGGTCAAGTAAAGACATTTTCAAAATTAATACGTAACAGATTCAAAATTAATACGTAACAAATGATTTATGAAATTGTGTTCAGAAATGCCACGAAAATCCAAGAAATCTGCACATTGTCAAAAAGCTGGACAGTCAGCCGGCGAGAGTCACAAGCGCCGAGCAGATCAGAAATATGATGAATTGAAAGCTGAAAACGATAGACTGAATTCTGTAATTTCTGAAATGGAATCCGAAAAAGAGAGTCTTCGCGAAGCTCTGAGGGAGATGGAAATGAAATTAATTTATTGTCAAAAAGAACTGACAAAAGAGAAGGAAAAGCATGAGAACACCACCAATATGCTAATACAGATGAAATTGGAAATGAGCGAATCAGTTAAAACAAAGACAGATGCACGAGTGGAACGTGGCCTGCGACATTCGACTGAACGAATTTTGACATTGGAGCAGCAGTTAAAGGAGCACGAAGCACAAGTGACGTTTCCCGAAAATCTGAAATCATACGATTTGTTAGTCAAGAAGGACACAAAAGTGGATAGATATTTGCGAGTTCTCAGCACTATCGAGAAACACGTTGGTCCAGAAAATGTCAATCAATTTGTTCGAGACTTCATTAATTGGGTTTCCGACAGCCCCAATTATGACTTCAACCTGCGTTTGTCGCCGTTTCAAAGCTTCTACTCGGCCATCCGTTTCCGTCTCACAGACTGTTTTTTGAAGGATTTCAAAAAGTTTCTTGCCAAATGTCTTGGTTTCGACATTTTCTGCTCCCGTCAATCCATCTTCTCGATCAGACGTGGTCGAAGTGTCGTGGGCGAGTACGCCATTGCCATTGAACAGTCCTCAAAATCAATTAATGGACGTCAAATGACTTACCCAACACCATGGGTTCGTATAAAAAATGTCGAGCAGTCTTTGGCACGACGACTTGGTGTAGCGGCTAGCCATGGTAACCTTGTGTTTGATGCTGGGACGGACGAGGACATCGTCGTTGGTATAGGCGGTGATAAAGGAGGAGAGTATACCAAACTCTGCCTCGTTCTTGAAAATGTGGCGCATCCGAACGATCCACGAGGGATTTTACTGCTTGGACTTTATGCTGGACCTGACGACTACACGCACCTGATGGCAAAATTTGCAGATGTTTTCGCGCAGGTCAACAGCCTGGACAAAATCCAGTACGAAGTAAACGGGAAGCAAGTAGAAAGAAGACTTCGCAAAAAGGCGCTTGGAGATTGCAAGTTTCTTTCCGCTCTTTTCCATCACTCAGGTCAATCGGCAGCGGCTCCTTGTTACACTTGTGACTTGAGATGGTGTCGATCCGGACAAGCCAAAGCGACAACGTCCACGTTTCTTTTCGAGAATCCCGGAAAGATTCGCCACATTTCCGATTTTACGGAGCCCCTTCTCAATTTGCGGCCAGAACTTGCGGGCGTGCCAGCTGTTCACGCTCTTCAAGGGGTATTCCAGCACTACGTGGTCGATTGGCTTTATGCTTCATGCCATCGGAACGATTTCCCATTCGAAGAGCTGCCGTTGGATCTAAAAAAGCAAAAGAAAAAACTCACGGAACTCTCGGATATCGAAAAGTCGGTTGAAGACCGAGTAGAAGCACTGGAGACTGTTCTGCAGCTTGTCACGGCCGTGGATGTGGCGCTTGATCGACTGGAAGTTAACCGACCGGGAAGAAGACGAACCGACCAACAGTGTCATTCTGACCATTGCTGCATCAATTTGATCGATCGGAAATTCAAGGACCAGGAGACGTTTATATGTGCAACCTGCAAAGAAGAATTTCACACAATTTGCTGCGGATTTTTTTCGGCTGCTGATTGCAGTCTTATTACGAGCTCAACAAAATGTCAAGCATGTCGATTCCCCGGGCAATTTTCTCTGCAGAACAAAAGGAGGCACATCGTGAAGGTCCGGAAAACATTGGAGTTGATGTTGAACGACGAAATGATACTGCTGGAAAATGCTCAGATTGAAAAAGAAACTCTTCAAGAAATGTTCCAACAGTCTTCTGGGCAAACACTTCGTGAAATGGAACGACTGATGCGTTCAATGGGATGTGATTGCCGTGCCTGGTACCAACAGTGCACCGGAAATCAAGTGCGAGCTTTGTTAAGGGAGGAAAACATTGACCAGCTTCTCTCCCTGTTTCCCGATGATGCAAACTCACGTGAAATCTTATGTTGGACTTAGCAAATCTAATGAGCTCCGCAAACAATGAAGTGAAAAGCGACGAGCAAATTGACGAAATCGGGCGAATCGTTCGGTCGCTGGTCGTGAACATCCGGGAAGTGCATCCGAATGCTGGAGTAATCCCAAAATTGCACATCATTGCTGCCCATTTGGAGCCATATCTGAGAGAAAACCGTTCATGGGGTCGACTTACGGAGCAAGGTATCGAGTCACTTCATGCCGTCTTCAACACATTGATGGGCCGGTTTGCGAGTGTTAGTGACATGACCAAACGTATAGGGCACGTCACGGTGTGCCAAAATCCGAAAATGTTTGAACTGTTCGCAATGGAGCGCGCTTGCATTTTCAGTGCTAAAATGAACGGTTATTTGCAACCTTTTTCAGGTTTTTCGTAAAATGAAGAAATTTTAACAAATTTTGAATCAAAATATTGCTTCAAAAAACGATTTCGATGATTTTGAGTCAAAGATGAGGCAAAATTATTCACAAACAACGTTCCCATAAGCATTTGAACAAAATAACGTGAAAATGAGTGTCTTAAAGGCAATTTGCTGTTTTAATTTGATCGGAAATTCTGCAATTCAATGATACAATTGTTCAGCTCTCGGCTAAACCCGAATTTCCTTTAATTTTCGCCTGGTATTGGTAATATTGAAAGTTCCGTTCTAATTTAAGTTGCTTTTAGGGTACTTTTGCATCAATCAGAACCAATGACCCGTTTAAATGCCCATAGGAAACTAATGGGTTTATGACTGAATCGCAACAAAACACGGAAAAAAGTGAAAAAAAGAAAAATAAAATTTTGTACGATTTTCGCGAAAAATTGCCTTTTCTGATAATTTCAAGCCGAGAGCAGCGTCGAAGCAGTTAAATTATTTTTTTTCAGGTAGTTTTGAGCATTCCATGAACCGAATATATGAATTTTCCAATCAAATTGGATCAGAAATCGGCTTGAACACACTCGATTTCACGCAATTTTTGTTCAAACGATTATAGTGACGTTGTCCGTGATTATTTTTTACCTCATCTTTGCATGAAAATGATCCCATACTACTTTTGAAGCAATCGGATGTTGTAAAATTTGATGAAATTCCTCCATTTTACGAAAAATCTCAAAAATATTGAAAATCCCGTTGAAAAAGTGCAGACGTTAATGACGAGCTTCCCTGTCGACGAATTTTCACGTTTTTTAGCTTATTTTGCAGATAAAAATTTTCTTAACAATAAATATGTTGCAAAATACTGAAAAAATCAATAAAAATGACATATTCTGAAGTTGAAAATCAGCGGCCATTTTAGCACTGAAAATGCAAGCGCGCTCCATTGCGAACAGTTCAAACATTTTCGGATTTTGGCACACCGTGCACGTTCTCGAGCACATGGGCCATTACAATCTTCTTTTTGACTGTGGCGATCTTTGGTGACTATCTTATCGATCTCGAATAAAATCTTCTCTCTTATTCCTCAACGCTTCGTTTTCAATTTGTAGGGTTTTTGCAAACCTGAAATAACTTTGGGCGGCGAAGTAAAAATAGTCAGTACCACTAACCGTAAAATTCCTTCGGTTTCTTTTTGAAATTTCACCAGTAATGACTGATCATGCGGCTGTCGAAAATCTGAAACTTAAACAATTAAATAAAGCAATAACGAAATAAAAAGATATAATGAATTCGTGGCGGAGTGACATTTCACGTGAAACTGGGAGACGAAAAATCTCCTGATCTCTTTTTTTTTTCGAATAAAAACGTGAAAAAAATTGTCACTCCGCCATGAATCCATTATAGAAAAAAACACTATACCAATTTCTGTTAATTATCAGAATATTTATGCCGGAAAAATTGGCAAAAAAATATGAAAATAAAATAAAAAAGGGAAAATTCTGCCCAGTTACGTTGGCCCCATTGTCCACGTGGAGTACACGGCCGGACGGAAATCGCTAGGCCATGCACGAGAAATGCGCCAATCGGAAAAAATTTTGGAAGCCTGGGGTGCCGTGCACTACCGACTGAGCCACAGAGGACAGAAATCTTCCCAAAACAGAGTGCGTATAAATGATTGAGGAAGAGTGCAACGTAAAAAAATAGAATGTGGCGACGAAGTCGCCAATAGGCTGCGTTAGCAGCCGCGCAGGACTGCGCAGCAGGCTTGTTAATTATTAAAAATGCATATCACTAGCGTAGACTATTTTTTTTTAAGCCATAGTTTTGAATTTTTGTGTTTAAATATTTTTTTTCGAGTCTAGGATCGTTCTGAAATACGGGTGCTACCTCGGAATAGAACTGACGCGTAATAGAACTGTAGCGAAATTGAACTCGCTTTGGAATAGAACTGTAGTGAAATTGAACTGTAGCGAAATAAAACTGTTCGGAATAAAACTGATCGGAATAAAACTGTTTTGGAATAAAACTGTTCGGAATAAAACTGTAGCGTTTTGGAACTAAATTAGCAATGGAGCGCGATTGCATTGCTTGCTCATTCAAATATTGGAATTTCTCATGCGCGTGCTTTTTTCAACAGTTTTATATTTGAGCTATTCATCGAAAATTGTTTGTTTTGTTGTTTTTTTGAATAAACTTTTATCATTTTTTTCTCGGCCAGCCTTGACGGCCAAGCAATGCAATCGCGCTCCATTGCTAATTTAGTTCCAAAACGCTACAGTTTTATTCCGAACAGTTTTATTCCAAAACAGTTTTATTTTGCTACAGTTCTTTACCGAACAGTTCTATTCCGAACGGTTCTATTGCGAAGCAAGTTCTATATCGCTGCAGTTTTATTACACTTCAGTTCTATTCCGAGGTAGCACCGAAATACGTGATTCGGCAAAACATCTCACTATCAGGCATTTCATTTCTTAAATTATTAAAAAAATTAGAAAATATCAGAAAAAATTAGAGTGATATTAGGAGACCCTAGTAAAATTAGATTACAATTAAAACGATTACAAAGTCGATCCGTTCTTCAAGTACCGAAGGTACTGCGGATCACGGTTTTCTGCGTACGCGGACGACTGGTGGTGTACCGTTCAGAGCCAGACATTATTTAAGTCAATTCCTTGGGCGGACTCGAATCTGTGACCTCTCGGACGGCGGCGGCCACCACTACTCAGGTATCGAGTCAAACTTTTCTGATCGCATTTCAAACCTTTTCAAACCTTTTCAAGACAAACGTCGCTCGTCAAATTTTTCTGAGCGCTATTCAAACTTTTTCAAACTTTTGCTGCCGGCACAAGTTGGAAATCTTTTTTAAACTTTTTCAAACATTTTCAAACCTTTTCAAACCTCGCTTGCGGCCGTATACGGTTTACCAATTGTCGTCAGTTCCGCGGTTTGGGAACTGCGTACTAAATGAGAGTGTGGAAAAACAAGAGAGGGCAGACTCTTAACGCGTGCGCGCGTTTTCATATTTTCGAAAATTATTTTGCGCAATTTTTTTTTGATTACGCGTTTTTTTTTAATATTTTCTCATCTTGTGCGGTTCCCGCTTGATTTATTGCTTTTTCGAGCAAAAATCCATCGCCGATCAGTCCAAAACAGTCCGTGTGCCAAGGGAACGCGGACGCATTTTTTCTTAAAATGTCTGATGCACTCAGAAATTTGACCCGCGAAAACTCTTTCGGCGCGAAATTTCGCGTTTTGTCATCATTTTCTTCTGACCGTTGGTCAACAAGTTTTGGAGAGCTAAGTTCTGACTGGTTGCTGGCAGTTTTTTTGCTAGTTTGTTTCTAGTTTTCTTTTTTTGGAAGTTTCCACGTTTTTTTTTTAGGTTTTTTGTTCTTCGCTCGGGTTAAGAGCTTTTTATTGTTTTGTTTTATCTTTATTTTTATTCCCGCGCACCGTTGCAAGGGATTGTTTAATAAACCGTTGATTGGATAAATCACGTGTTTGATTTTTTAGTTCCGGAGTTCGTGTGGTGTTGTCGTTCACAACCCACCGGATATCCGACTTGGGGGCCGAAACAAAATTTCTGAGTGTTAACAACGAAAGCTTCGTTTGTTGCACAAAGAAATAGGCATAATTTGAGGAACTGTCCGTGTCTAGTTACCAAACGGCGGATTTTTCTGAAGATTTTTGCTGGGAGGGACATTCACCTGTGTGTGAGCTCTCTGCACCGTTGCCGTGAATTTTGATCTGTTCGTCGTTACGACAGATAACTATTTGCGAATTTCAGAGAAAATCTTTCTCTTTTGTTGCGAATCAATTTATTTGACTAGCAATTTATCGATCTTTGAAATAGACCAAATAACTTTAAGTATTTTGTCGGAAACATCGATTTTCTGCAATTACTGAAAGAAAACACTATAAAATCGTTGTTGAACGAGTGAAATTATTGATTTTTTCAGTAAGAAAATGCAAAGCCACCCGAACGAACTGTTCAAGGAGCATGAGCTGCTGGATGATGAGGTCACACTACTGCAAGAAGGTGAAGATCCTCGGGATATGGAGGCTGAGTACAGCGTTGAAGCTGGGCAAGAAGGTGTTGCCGACGTGAATGGCGGTGGGCGAGTCAACGACCACACAATTCAATATGATTCTTCGGCGTCTCAGGTGAGAGAAAGAAACAATAGTAAAAAGGTACGAGCGGTTGTAAGCCACATCCGCAAGTACTCTAAAGCTTCGGAAACTCACATTATTTTGTTATTGGAGCCAATTACTAATCAATGTAGTTTTCTCGCTCACTAATTTCTTTTACTTGTTCTTGGATCAATTTAGAAATTGGCTCCAATAACAAAATAATGTGAGTTTCCGAAGCTTTAGAGTACTTGCGGATGTGGCTTACAACCGCTCGTACCTTTTTACTATTGTTTCTTTCTCTCACCTGAGACGCCGAAGAATCATATTGAATTGTGTGGTCGTTGACTCGCCCACCGCCATTCACGTCGGCAACACCTTCTTGCCCAGCTTCAACGCTGTACTCCGCCTCCATATCCCGAGGATCTTCACCTTCTTGCAGTAGGGTGACCTCATCATCCAGCAGCTCATGCTCCTTGAACAGTTCGTTCGAGTGGCTTTGCATTTTCTTACTGAAAAAATCAATAATTTCACTCGTTCAACAACGATTTTATAGTGTTTTCTTTCAGTAATTGCAGAAAATCGATGTTTCCGACAAAATACTTAAAGTTATTTGGTCTATTTCAAAGATCGATAAATTGCTAGTCAAATAAATTGATTCGCAACAAAAGAGAAAGATTTTTTCTGAAATTCGCAAATAGTTATCTGTCGTAACGACGAACAGATCAAAATTCACGGCAACGGTGCAGAGAGCTCACACACAGGTGAATGTCCCTCCCAGCAAAAATCTTCAAAAAAATCCGCCGTTTGGTAACTAGACACGGACAGTTCCTCAAATTATGCCTATTTCTTTGTGCAACAAACGAAGCTTTCGTTGTTAACACTCAGAAATTTTGTTTCGGCCCCCATGTCGGATATCCGGTGGGTTGTGAACGACAACACCACACGAACTCCGGAACTAAAAAATCAAACACGTGATTTATCCAATCAACGGTTTCTTAAACAATCCCTTGCAACGGTGCGCGGGAATAAAAATAAAGATAAAACAAAACAATAAAAAGCTCTTAACCCGAGCGAAGAACAAAAAACCTAAAAAAAAAACGTGGAAACTTCCAAAAAAAGAAAACTAGAAACAAACTAGCAAAAAAACTGCCAGCAACCAGTCAGAACTTAGCTCTCCAAAACTTGTTGACCAACGGTCAGAAGAAAATGATGACAAAACGCGAAATTTCGCGCCGAAAGAGTTTTCGCGGGTCAAATTTCTGAGTGCATCAGACATTTTAAGAAAAAATGCGTCCGCGTTCCCTTGGCACACGGACTGTTTTGGGCTGATCGGCGATGGATTTTTGCTCGAAAAAGCAATAAATCAAGCGGGAACCGCACAAGATGAGAAAATATAAAAAAAAACGCGTAATCAAAAAAAAATTGCGCAAAATAATTTTCGAAAATATGAAAACGCGCGCACGCGTTAAGAGTCTGCCCTCTCTTGTTTTTCCACACTCTCATTTAGTACGCAGTTCCCAAACCGCGGAACTGACGACAATTGGTAAACCGTATACGGCCGCAAGCGAGGTTTGAAAAGGTTTGAAAATGTTTGAAAAAGTTTAAAAAAGATTTCCAACTTGTGCCGGCAGCAAAAGTTTGAAAAAGTTTGAATAGCGCTCAGAAAAATTTGACGAGCGACGTTTGTCTTGAAAAGGTTTGAAAAGGTTTGAAATGCGATCAGAAAAGTTTGACTCGATACCTGAGTAGTGGTGGCCGCCGCCGTCCGAGAGGTCACAGATTCGAGTCCGCCCCAAGGAATTGACTTAAATAATGTCTGGCTCTGAACGGTACACCACCAGTCGTCCGCGTACGCAGAAAACCGTGATCCGCAGTACCTTCGGTACTTGAAGAACGGATCGACTTTGTAATCGTTTTAATTGTAATCTAATTTTACTAGGGTCTCCTAATATCACTCTAATTTTTTCTGATATTTTCTAATTTTTTTAATAATTTAAGAAATGAAATGCCTGATACTGAGATGTTTTGTCGAATCACGTATTTCAGAACGATCCTAGACTCGAAAAAAAAATATTTAAACACAAAAATTCAAAACTATGGCTTAAAAAAAATAGTCTACGCTAGTGATATGCATTTTTAATAATTAACAAGCCTGCTGCGCAGTCCTGCGCGGCTGCTAACGCAGCCTATTGGCGACTTCGTCGCCACATTCTATTTTTTTACGTTGCACTCTTCCTCAATCATTTATACGCACTCTGTTTTGGGAAGATTTCTGTCCTCTGTGGCTCAGTCGGTAGTGCGCTTTGATACAAATCGTTATGTCACGGGATCGTGTTTTGTCCACTGCATTTTCTTGCAAAAAGGCAAGTGCGGACGCGCACAGACATCCCGATCTGGGTTTTTATATATAAGAAAGATATTGTCGGCGAATACATCATCAACTTCGCTCTACTGCAAAATTCCTGTGAAACTGTGACGAACTTGCAAGATTAGCTCGAATTTTCGTGGTATTCTTTTTTTCCACGGAAAATGACGTAGCCACGACGATTTGCATTTGAAACTTGATTTTTCGCTTCAAAAAAGGGATTGAAAATTAAAAAGTGCCGTAGAGCGAGGTTGATGATGTATTCGCCGAGTATAAGGCTGGTGAAGCCCAGCGGAAACCCGCGGGAGGCATGTGTGAAACCTCAAACAAGGGCGACCGTAGGGAGCTGGGTGGAAGCATGCTTTGCGTGTTGGTGGCTGCTGATTTTTTTTAATTAAAAATCTATAGATAAGCATTTATTGCCAGAATTGGGTTATTCACACACAGAAGGATCAAGACGTGCTTCCGCCCAGCTCCCTCCGGTCGCATATTTGAAATGTGTCACACATGCTCCCGGCGCGTTGCCGCTGAAATATCCGAATATTTGAAATTTTTCGTTTTTATCAGTTATTTTTATTTTTTTTTTCAAAACGTCCCAGAGCGTAACCTGGTAATTTATGGATATTTGGCGATCTCATCAAGTTCCAAAAACTTCCGCTTAAATCCAAAAACTTTCTACACAGACGCGCATGGCCTGCACACTTTACTGAAATTCTGTCCGAAAGATCTTAATTTTCTGGACAAGTGCCAAAACTTCCGATTCATATTTGGAGTTTCCTATTATTGTAAGAAAAAAAAAACGTTTGCCTAAGCAGTTTGTCTCTGAAAATCAGATTTTTAAAAATTCGGAGCAAACGAATCAAGCAAAGAAAATTAAAATCGAAAATCAGAGCTTTCAATGAAATGAAAAATGAATGAAAACTGTCCAATTTGCTTTTTGGAAGTGTTAAAAAATGAGGAAAAAATGCTTGAATAAAATAGTGTTCATGTTCCTTATAACCTAAACAAATAGAAAAACATGAATATATTTTCTTGTTTTTTGTAAACTCAATTTTTATTGAAATTGTGAAAAAAATTTATTTCTAATCGAAAATCAGATTCCTACAGAGCACCAAATTCAACGTTTTTGTGCTTATTACAAAGCTCAGACATTTCTCTACAATCGTATTAGAATTGTTTATAAAAAACTGCTTTTAAAATCGAGTTATTGGCCATGAAAGCGAAAATTCAGTGCAAAAATTTGGTTTCGCAAATTTTCAGTGGCCGTGGTCGCGAAAAAAGTTCGGCCACCGCCTCGCGGCCACGTTGATAGCTTTGTTGACGTTTTTCGCGTGCAGGGCAGCGTGTGAGTGTTGGCTGAAAAAATTCGTTGGTTGTAAAAACGGCTATTTACGGCAAAACGATGACGAATCACTTGGCACAGACTACATAGAAAATAACGGTTGCTCCGAACAACAATCGATTAGCATAGTTTCAATGAGAATTGACAAATAGAACATGTGTACCATAGAAAAAAAAACAAAACAATATTTTCGAAAAATGTCGGCGAAGAAGCTGAAGGGAAGCTGAAGAGAAGCTGAAGGGAAGCTGAAGGGAAGCTCAAGAGAAGCTGAAGGGAAGCTGAAGAGAAGCTGAAGAGAAGCTGAAGGGAATCGGCTGCCCCTGAGCTTCCCTTCAGCTTTTTGCGGTTATTCAGCTGCCTTTCAGCTTCCCTTCAGCTTTTCCCGGTCCTTCAGCTGCCCTTCAGCTTTTTTCCAGCTTTCCCGGTTTACCTGTGTGAACATCGCGCCGGACGATAAACTCAGCAGTGTGTGATGTCACATTTCAAACGACTCCGGAGTTTTCCGCCGGATTTCATTTTGACTGTACACTTGCAAAATGCGCAGAAGAAAAATAAGTTGACGGGCCTAACAGTAAAGTACCCTTCAAAATAACGAAATCAAAATTTGAAAAAGACGGGCATCATCGCGGGACTCAGGAGACTCAGATTTCCAAGTTTGGGCCCCTACGGACTTCTGGGGACTGCGCAAGTAGTGCGAACATACCGATGCACAGACAGACTTACACACAGAAAAATTTTATTAGTAATAGTAAAGATATGTTTTCTGAACTGTAAATTTTCGTTAACCCAGATTCCCAAATCTCTAACACTAGTGCATTTGTCTATTGTAATACCTCCTATGTGGTATTCAACACGAGGGTTATGAACACCCAAATGGAGCACCTGGGTTTTATTTTCGGCAAGTTTTAGTTGCCAGATGGAACACCATTCTTCAATGATTTTAATACTTTTTGGAAGACTAGAACGGTTATTTCCAAAAATCTTAATGTCGTCCGCAAATGCGACAACATGGACGTCATCAGGGAAACTTTCAAGAAGATCGTTAATGTATACTAGGAATAAGAATGGTCATTATCAATTTTTACAATGGACGATCTTCCTGTCAGAAATTCCCGGAACCATTCACACAGTTTAGTATCAAAACAAAATTACTTAACTTATATATACTCGGTATAAAACGCTGATAACTCGCTCCAATCGAACAATGAATTTAGCATGCATTTGGAGTGAGGTTTAGAGAAATCAGAGCAAAACATCGGCTACGGCTCTCTCAATTTTCTGCACTCTCTCGTCGCCAACGTGGCCGCGTCCACCACTGTGCGAAAGGAGCGCGTTTGCAGCGCTCCGTACTGAGAATAGCAAAAGTTCATGAGGAACAGAATCAAAAGCCTTACGGAAATCAATTAGAATTACATCTAAATAGGACTTGGGGTATGAAAGAACCGAGTGGAAGATAGAAGACGCATGGAGGTGTGCTAGGGTACAGGATCGATTATTTAAGAATCCAAATTGCTTTTTGGATAATTTTGGGGGAAAGTGCGCCTAATAGGTCCTATAACTACCTTTTCGAAAAGTCTAGCCAGAGGATGGGTAAGCGCAATAGGGCGATAGTTTAAGGGATCATGAATATTTCCTTTTTTAAAAACTGGGATCACTGTTGAAATTTTCCAACAATCGGGAAATGTTCTGGATAATAAAAATTCACCGAAAATGAGTGACAATGGAATTGAGATGGAATCTGCGCAGTTTTTGATTATAAAGTTATTGATATTGTCCTTAGAATAACCTATCTTAGGTTTAATTTTGGCAATTACTTGATAGATATCAAATGGTGAGGTGTCAATAGAAGTATTAAGAGGCTTAGGGGAGGGAAGTGCGGGAAAGGGGGGTGGGGGAGTATTGAAATTTTTTGAGAAAATATTGACTAGTAAGTCGGCCATATCAGAGGGTTTTTGAATCACTTTCTTGTTTACTTCAAAATGTGTTAAAGTTGATTTAGTTTTTATTCTTGATTTTATGAACGAATAGAGAGATCGAGGGTTTTTGGATGCAATGACTTTTTTTTCTTGGGATTCAGAAGATTTCCTGATATTTTTTAATCTAGATTTATCCCGTTTTTTAACAGACAATGAGATGCTATTAGGATGACGTTTGCGCAGTTTTCGGTAGAGTTTTTTGCCCGTAAGTTTGTTGTGAACCGTTCTTTTTGTTGAGATAGGGGTGTATTGCTCTATTAATTCGTTAAATACTTTCAAAAAATGATACAACTTAGAGTCTGCGGTGGCAAAATAGGACAGTTGTTTCGGCCAATTATAACTAAAAAGGTGGCAGTTAAGTTTGTTGAAATCGCACTTTCTGAAGTGTAGGCGTTGGGGATCTTCAGTGGGAGGCTTGGGTATAGTAGAAGTAGCGAGCGACAATGAAAATATAACTGAATAGTGATCTGAGAGTATAAAAGGAGATCCAGCTTTAAGATTTTTGATGATGCTAGTGTTGCTGGAGAAAAGTAGATCGAGGAAGTTTTTTTTGCCAAGCCGAGAAGTGCGAGTAGGGAAGGTAACTAGTTGGGATAGGTGAAATGAGGTCATCGAGTCTACCAAGAATTCTGGGGAATCTGGTAAAAGATTGCCAGTGGATTGCGGGAAAATTGAAATCGCCCAATATAACAAAATGATAGTCCGAAATATCTAGAAGTGCGGTAAGGGATTTGAAAAGTTCTAAAGTTTGAGAGGCATAAGTGGATGGGGGCCGGTAAACCAAAATGATTCTAGTTTTGGAAGGTCTGTGATCGCAAACCAATAGTTGCCGGTGGCAAGTCCTGCACCCAAACCCCGTGTATTATCGGCCTCCACGTATCAGCGCCACGGCACTCCGTCTAGACCGCCATACACGCTATTAAGTGCCACAAATAAAATAAGTTTAAGGTCACGTTGGTTTCACGCAGTTTCGTGCCACGTGGATATTATTTATTTTGAGCGGCCCATTTCGGCCATTTTTGAGTTCTCGTTTCTGGAGTTAGGTTTTTCGGTGTTTTGTCTTTTTTAGTGTTCTTTCCTCTTTATTTCCATTCTTATTATTTATTTGGAGTATTTCTGCCCAATTTCGGGTCGAATACAAAGAATAAACCGCTTTGTCTTTAAATTCGTGGTCTTTTCGTTTTTATTTTTAAAGGAACCCGAAAATCTCTTTGAAGAAAGAGATAACTTGGGGGCCGAGACCGGTTTTGTTTCGACGCTCTGTATTGCTTTTGCCTTTGACCGATAGGTTTGAATAAACTGTTGGTTAAAGTGGTAAAAAGACACAGAAAATCGAATCGACTTTGTGTTAATTTTGCATTTGACCGATAGGTTTGAATAAACTGTCGGTTAAATTGTGAAAGAGACGCAGCGTTAATTTTGCATTTGACCGATAGGTTTGAATAAACTGTTGGTTAAATTGTGAAAGAGACGCAGTAAGTCGATATTTACGCAAAGGATTGAAAATCTTTGCGGAAAAACAAAAATATCTGCACTTTTGAAGAAAAGTGTCAGACTTCAACGAAAAATAGACATGTCTTTGAGACAGGCGGAGAAGGATGTGGAATTGGAGGTGGGACACGTGGAAGAGAAAAACGTGGTGGTTGAAGTGGTGGAGTCGGTGACTGGCGGAGAAAGTGAGGAAAGGCTCGGCGCCGAACGGAAAGTCAGCGTCCGAGGCCGAAGAAAATTAGTAAAAGGCTTTGCACAATGGTTGAAAACTATTGAGCAAGTGAGTGAAAAGGTTGAAAAAGACCTCGTGGTACTGACAAAGTGTACGAAGAGGCAGCGTGAGGGTATTATTGGCCCGTTGAAAGAGTTCGCCAGTGAACTGCTGGAGCGGTTCGAGGAAATGGGTGCGGACAGATGGCCACGGTCTGTACTGCGTGTAATGAAAGACTTTGATCTGGAAAACGTCCAAGATATAAGACAAGTCTGTGAAAAGGTGTGCGGAGAGGCGTGTAGTGAGGCGAATGAAAGTAAAGATGCGGAGAAAGTCGATAAAATCGACAGAAAGTATCAAAAACTAAAAAGTAAGCTCAGTGAGTGTCAAATAAATTGGGAGGTGGAAAGAGAAAACCTGTTGGAAGAGCTCGAGTCGGAGCGAGAAAAAGCTCAGAAGCTTTCGGAAAGCCAGGAGCGGTTGAAAAGAAAGGTGGTAAAGCTGGAAAAAGCGCTGGTGGCGGAAAAGCAAGTGAGTGAGGACATGAAGAGCCACCTCAAAGTCTGGCAGGAGAGGAGTAAAGACGATCATGGAGGAAAACAGAAAATTCATGAAACCTGGCGCAAGCCGAGGAGAACGTCGAGATCATCGACAAACTCTTCGGAAGCATCAAGTTGGGAGAATAGGAGTGAAACTAAAACTGATACGTCTAGGAGATCGGAAGTAAGGGATATGATGGATGGAATGCGGCGAATGATGAGAGCTCAGGCATTGCCGGAGCCAGGCGTGTTTGATGGAGAAGGCGATTTTGGGGAATTCAAAAGAGCTTTCCTCCTAAAATATGATAACGTCACTGAGGGTCCGGAAGAAATGGTAGCCATTTTGGAGGACAAATTCTTGAAGGGGCCGGCAAAGACTCTGTTCAAAACATTGCCAAACAGGCACAATCGATCGATAAAATCATTGTTTGAAGAGTTTGAGCGGAAATTGAGAAAACGACAGGGTGATAGTCGGACTAAAGCTCTCAATGAGTATGAAAACTTGAGAAAGAGCCCAAACCAAAAGATGTGGGAATACCTCATAGATGTTGAAAAATGGTCCAGAAAAGCCTATCCAGGAGTGGATGACGAAAACTTATCCCAGATGAGAACGACAAAGTTAATGATGGCCGTGAAAGATAATGAAAATCTTCACAATCTGCTTATCATGAAAAGGCTCGACTATTCCATCGAAGATCAGTACGAAAATCTGAAAGATGTTGTAATCCAACAAGAGCAAGAAAAGCGCCAGTCTCTGAAAAAAGGTCACTTGTTTTTAATGAATGAGGCAAAAATGAGGAAAGACACGTCCTGGAAAAGGAGTGATTATCACCTCAATCAATTTAAGAATGAGCAAAAAGACGAAATGGGTTTCGGAAAGGAAGAAAATCAGTCCCAACCGGATCTAAAATGTTTCCGTTGTGGAGGCATCGGTCATATGTCTCGGCAATGCACGTCTAAGCCGGCATATGTAGTTGAGAGAAAGAAGTCAGAAGAGTCTGAAGGTGTCGGAGTAGAGGTGGTAGAAACGATTGAGATTCTCGGTCAAAACCGAAAAATTATAATTGATAGTGGTGCCGTCGTATCGGTCATGTCATCGGCTATGTGGGAAAGATTGAAGAAAGGGTGCCCAGATTGGGAGAAACGTGTTGAAGAACTGGCGAAGCCAGGGTTCACCATATTGAACGCATCGAAAGCAGAGATGCCGGTAGAAAAGCAGCTGAAATTGGAAGTGAGAGTTAGAGGAAAAAAGGCGTCAGTGGTGTTCCAACTAGTGGTAAATAGTTCGGAAATTCTCTTATTGGGAACCAACGCATTCAAAAGCGTCGGGGTAGAGTTGAAATGGAAAGCAGAAAATGCAGTGGCAAGAGCTGCTGAAAAACTGCGAGTACCACCCCAAAGCTGTTCGCAAAAAGAAGTGATAGTGGACGTTGATATGGGGAAGAAGGTGTGGTTAGAGTCGAATAAAGAGTGGATGCCTGCAAAGCTGTGCCCCAAGAATGACGAAGGAAACATGACCGTCTCGGTTTCTAACTGGAGAAATGAGCCGGTGCTCATTAAGAAAAATAAGATTGTTGGTGTGGTTTCGCGTGAATGGAAGGTGTGCGAAAGGAAAGAAGAAAAGGTGGTTAATATGTTGGATATAGACAAAAAGCCATCGTTAAAAGGAGAATGGAGGAAGAAAAAAGTGGGAAGACTCTTGAATGAGACTGGGGAAATTCCTAGTGGAATGTTCCGGAGAAGCATTTCCGAATTCAGTGAGGTCTTTGCCATCGAAGATAGCGAATTGACCCAAACTGGTATTGGGGAGTGTAAGGTGGAACTAGAGAAAGATCCGATCCACAAAATAAAGTATCCAGGAGTAAGCGATCGGGTGTTGATCAGGATTCCGGCGGAAAAACTGAGATCTAAGAATCCAAAGTTAGCCAATGAATGGCAAGGGCCATATCGGGTGTTGAAAACAACTGATAACTCGACTGAGGTGGCTCCGATTATTGGTAATAGAAAAAGCCTATGGGTTCCCTGGGAACACATCAGAGTGGTGCCAAAGGAAGTTCCGGAGGTCAAAATTGAGACTAAAGCAAAACGCGGGAGACGCGCTATGCAGAAAGATGTTGTAAACCAGGTCCATATCTGGGAGAAAGATAATTTCAGTGTTGAAAACATGAAATTTTATAAAAGTACGAGAAGGTGGAAGAAAAATGCGTCTACGAAGCATTGGTCAAAGGAAATCGACCCGCTGTTCGGATGTTCTTCGGATCGAGACTCAATTCGAAAGTAGACACCGCAGAGCCGGATGGTAAACGTCCCAAGATGAATGGAGAAAATTGTTTTATATTAAATATTTGTTTGTGTTTTTGTAGTAGGATGTTTGTCCAAACCCGTTATGAATTTAGGAAATGTGTAGGGTTGTTTCTTAAGATTTAGGTGAGTGTAATAGGCCCTGTTAAGACTAGGAAGTAGGTTTTAAGGTTAGGGATTGAGAATATTTAGGATTTTATTGTTGTTCTAACGTGGCTGTAGAGTGAGTTAGTATGGGCGAAATGGCTGGTCATTTTAGGAGAAGAATGTAAGTCGCGTGAACGTTGGTTGTGCCAGCACCGGCCAGGGGTCCGGTTTGTCTGAAGGGGGGGAAGTTGCCGGTGGCAAGTCCTGCACCCAAACCCCGTGTATTATCGGCCTCCACGTATCAGCGCCACGGCACTCCGTCTAGACCGCCATACACGCTATTAAGTGCCACAAATAAAATAAGTTTAAGGTCACGTTGGTTTCACGCAGTTTCGTGCCACGTGGATATTATTTATTTTGAGCGGCCCATTTCGGCCATTTTTGAGTTCTCGTTTCTGGAGTTATGGGGTTATTCACGAAATGGCAAAAAATGGCAAAAAACGGCAAAAAACTGCGCGAAAACTCGGAAAATGCTCCGATTGATCTGAAATTTTGGGAAATGAAGGAGAAAACTCTCCCGGACATTCCCACAAAATTTCAGACCAAAATATCGATTTTAAGCATTTTCAGACAAAAAAGCAATAATTCTTAAAAATCGATATTTTGGTCTGAAATTTTGTGGGAATGTCCGGAAGAGTTTTTTCCCTCATTTCCCAAAATTTCAGATCAACCGGAGCATTTTCCGAGTTTTCGCGCAGTTTTTTGCCGTTTTTTGCCATTTTTTGCCATTTCGTGAATAACCCCATTAGGTTTTTCGGTGTTTTGTCTTTTTTAGTGTTCTTTCCTCTTTATTTCCATTCTTATTATTTATTTGGAGTATTTCTGCCCAATTTCGGGTCGAATACAAAGAATAAACCGCTTTGTCTTTAAATTCGTGGTCTTTTCGTTTTTATTTTTAAAGGAACCCGAAAATCTCTTTGAAGAAAGAGATAACTCAATAATTCACAAAAGTGTTTTAAGTAATATGTTGGGGAGATTTGGACAGGAGAGAGATCAATGGATTTTTTGTAGAAAACGGCGGTACCCCCGCCGCGTTTTTTTGAAAACCAGACTCAAAAACACATTTGGGGATTTGACCTCTTTTTTGACCTACAGGGATAGACCGGTATTTTTTGCGTGTGTGGGAATTTTCTGGATAGCTGTTTTTTGTATTTTTTGCCGCCATAGGTTTAGACTGAGCGATATAAATGTTAGGGGAGCTACTGGAAGCATTCGAATTTGTAAGGTTATGACTAGATAGAGGGAATTTCACATTTTGAGGATTTTTCAACTTTGTCAGGCGGCACAGTTCCTAGGCGGTTTGCTGAAAACCAAGCGGGGCGGAGGCAGTACTAGCATGGGTAGATGAAGCGGGAAATAGTAAAGAAGGGAATGGCCGAGGGTTTTTAAGCTCAACAATAGAAAGGTCCCTAACAACGTATTTAATGAGACCCGCTTCCTTATTCGCAATATGCGTCTTAGAACGAATTTCCCTCAACACAGCAAGTTCCTCCATTGTCATACCACGACGGGCTCTAATTGGTCGAGCAGTGGTAGGACGACTGGAGAAACTTCGCCAGTGTTTGTAAAATCCAGCAAGAAATTCATCGCGCTCTTTTTGAGAAGAAAATCTAACCTTTGTGGGTCGCGAGACAGTATTGGGGTTTTTACAGGAAACACGAAAAACTTCAATAGGTTTGGGAAGGTTATATTCAGTGGAAAAATCAGAGATAAGAACGTTATCCGAGGTTGGTTGTGAGTCAAATTTGGAATCAGGAATATTTTCAATAAGTGCGAGAAATGATTTCTTTTGTATAGCATTTAAGGACGATGCGAGTTTCAATGTGTTACTGACCGTTGATACGAGTGGATTTGCTTTGACGATCTCCGAAAATAACGGGCATTTTTGTTTTGTCCACAAATTGTTGGCGACAGTAGGCAGCGGTGGAAAGTTGACGGGAGCTGGTGTAGAACTTGAAGTAGATAAATGAGCCTCGAGAGTTGAAATACGCAATTCATTCGATGCAAGCCGTTCCTCCTGTTTAGCAATGATGTCCTTGAGCTCCTTAACCAATTTTTCTAGCCCTGAGCATTTGTTTGACCAAGACATGGGAGCTGGTTTCATGGCGCAGGCACGAGCCATCCGTGAACGTTTCAGTTTGGGTGACGATGTAGTTGAGCCCGGCGAGTCCTTATCGATCACTTGGTCCGTTGCCATTGAAGGGTAAAGGAGAGATGACAGCCTCACACGACCGAGTAAGGGAGGACGAATGAGTGAGGGAGGACGAATGAGTGAAAGTTTTATGGTTACGGTCACTGTTTCTCAAACATCACTTTTACACGTAATGAGCCTCTCCGTGGCTTAGAAGATCAACAATTGGATCTTTTCTTCAACTCCGACGGATTTCGTCACCCTGGCGAAAATTCAAGTGGCTAATCATTACTTTTGGAGGTAGTGCACCCGGCCAAAAACAAGAAAAATCGACTACAGAGTGTGTACGTTCAACTGCAGATCGGTTGCCACCAGTGTGCTTCACCCATTGAATTTTTGGCAATTAATCGACTAATTAACCGACTAATTAATAGATTAATTAATCGACGATTAATCGACTAAAATAAGTCGCCTAATCGATTTTTAATCAGTGAATTAGTCGCCGATTAATCAATTAATTTAGTCGATTAATTAATTACTCGGTGAATTAGTCGCCGATTAATCGTCGATTAAAGGAGCTGTACCGGCACAGAACAGGTTCTACTCCGGACAGTCCTATAGCCGCCAAATAGCTGCCAGATAGCTGCCAAAAGCCGCCACACAGCTGCCAAAAAGCCGCCAAATAGCTGCCAAATAGCCACTAAATAGCTGCCAAACTGCAGCCAAAAAGCCGCCAAATAGCTGCCAAAAAGCCGCCAAATAGCCGCCAAATAGCTGCCAAAAATCCGCCAAATAGCCACTAAATAGCTGCCAGGTAGCTGTCTGGTAGCTATCCTCTTGGAGGACACGGCCGGCTATACATACTTTCTTGTACCGACAAATCGCGAGTCCTGACGTTCGCTATCATTTAAATTTCTTTAATTTGAAAAAAACCATTTCGACGATCCGAAATTACGAATCGCTCGTTGTTTAGCGATATGTTTCGTCGATTAATTTAATCGCGATTAATCGACTAATTTCCGATTAAATTAATCGACTAATACCGGTGAAAATTAATCGACTAATTCACCGATTTGTAATCGAAAAAATCATTAATCGGTGAATTTTTGATCGGTGAAGCACACTGGTTGCCACCAATGACCGACTTGCAGAGCTGCACGGCGTGTTGAAGAGTACATCGTGAAAATGCGCTCCACTGCTCACATAGATTTGAGGAAACGCGCTTTTTACAGATTTGAAACAGTTTGGATTTTCAAAAACGAGGCTCTGTCGGAATACGTTTTCTGCATAAAATAAATGTGTAAATATTTTTTAAATATTTCGAATAATGCAAAAGAAATGAGCCCATAAGAAAAAAGTATATAAAAAATTGCTGCGGCGTTAGTAACGACGTTTTGAATACGCCATTTCGCGCAATTTTTTCTCGAGTGACGTGGCAACTTTCCCGCGAAATTTAAATTTAAATTTTCATGTACCTCTCAACACCCCGTGGAGCTGCTGGAGGAGACAAAAACGATCAACTACGACATTATCGGACTGTCGGAAACGAAGAGAGCAGCTGAAATACACATGTTGCATCGAGAGAGGGACCGGAGTTTTCATAAGAAAACGGAACACCACTTCCGTGTCAGGAGGGGTCGGCTTTATCGTCAATAGCACCCTCCTGCCGAAGATCCAAGAAATCAAATTTCTCAACCACAGGATCGCCTACTTGACTTTCGAAGTAGACCGGCGACTGAGCTGCACCGTCTTCCAAGTGTATGCTCCAGTTGCCGACTCTGATCCGGAAGAGTTAGCTGATTTCTATGAGAGATTAGAAGAAGCCTACACTGCTTGTCGCAGTAGATACAAGCTAGTTAAATGGAACCGCGCAACGAAAGCGGCGAACTACTCGCAACCCTTTGTGAATCGAACCGCCTATGGCACATGAACTCACAATTCGGAAACCGATCACATAGACGGTGGACCCACATCAGTCCCAACAAATTACACAAGCATGAAATTGATCACATCCTGGCCAATGGAAAGTTTGTCACTGATGTCTCTCGTCCCATCGATCACAACCGGAAGCGATCATTGTCTGATCCGTGGAAACCTGCACTTCAACACCGAAATTGCAAGATTCGAGCAGTTCAAACGGAGAAAGCCCCCGAAACGAGTATTGGACCCGGCTGTTGCTCACGCAATCACCGCCACTGCAACAATCACCCTGAGCGCTGACATCGATCTGGACTATATCAACCTCATCGCAATGCTCAAGGAGCTCCAAGATCAAGCAGTCACTCAGCCATCCAATCACTCCACCAACAGACTTTCGGGAATTTTCGGGAACATCACCCATCGGAATGGAAATTCCACCACCTTCCATTTTTCCGGAACTTTCCCGCTCTGCAGGTACTTAGTGAATCTGTCCGTTAAGAGGAAAATGACGTTGTCGTGACAGCTTTTGAGAAAGTCGGCAGAGATTTTGTCATCTCCAGCTGCTTTTCCGTTTGGGAATGAGCGAAAGGCAGCGCGAACTTTTTCTGGAAGGAACGGTGGTGGAATTTCCATTCCGATGGGTGATGCAATCACGGGATGTCCTCGGTTACTTCTGAAGAGTTTCGAGTAGAACTGTTGGATCTCCTTCTCCATCTCGGTCCAAGAAGTGATTCTTGTGCCGCTTGTTGAGGATTGGAGGCAAGGGATGAAGGTCTTGTATTCTTGTATGTCCCTTGCGACTTTCTTCATACTTTTCTTGTTCTGTGCGGCTTGCAGTAGGCGGTTTTTGGCGAATTCTTCATGGTCTTTCTTGACGGCTTCTCGACATTCATTTGACAGTGACTTGAAGTTGGGGTCCGATTTGTCCATAAAACGTCGTTTGGTGAGAAGCTGCCGAGTAGTTCCCGAAAATTTACCCAAGGTATTGTGTTTTCAATCGGCTCCGCGAAATCTCGAAACCGGACATCTCGAAACCGGACATCTCGAAACCGCGACATCTCGAAACCGCGTCAACAGGGGAGGGTGGTTGAAAAGAGAGGTATGAAGTAAAAAAATTTTTTTTTCATAGTTTAATGACTATTCAACAAAAAATCAAAAAGTTTGTTCATGCATGTAAGAAAAAAAAGAAGTTTTTTTTTTCAAGCCGCGGAGGTGCAAAACAATGCCTGTATGAACAAAAAATCAGCCGGGATATGCTCTGAATTGACAAAAAATCTCTAATTTTCAACGAAAACTTTGAAAAATTTCCATTCAACTCGCAGAAATACTATATTTTTTTATTATTATTTTCTTGCAAAAAATGTTTTTTTCTGATTTTTTAAGGAAAAAAAATTGTTTTGATACTTTTTTGGGGACAAGCATTTTTTTTTCAATTTTTTAAGGACAAACAAATTTTTTTTTTCGGCACCCTCGCGAAACACGTTTACAGGGGAAAAATAGTATTTCTGCGAATTGAATGGAAATTTTCCAAAGTTTTCGTTGAAAATTAGAGATTTTTTGTCAATTCAGAGCATATCCCGGCTGAGTTTTTGTTCATACAGGCATTGTTTTGCGCCTCCGCGGCTTAAAAAAAAATGTTTCTTTCATGTGTCACATAGAAGCCTAGTAAGGATTCCCGCAAGGGAGGTTCCCTTCCAGAGAGTTTTAAGGGCAATTATTCCCACTTTTCCCTCACGGGAAATCCTCTTGTGTAGACAAGGAGGACAGGTCCTAGCCTCACTCAAAACTCGCACTGCAAGATTTTGTGTCACCTTGGCAGGAATTTGTGAATTTGGCGGTGGAAGTGTTTCAGAGACATGGAAGCCCAAATTGCGGAACAATGGGAAGTAGCTAGCCCACGTTCCACTCATGAATCCTCCCTCCTACTAATGTTGGGTAATCCAAGTTTCCAGGAGTTTGAAATTGATGAGTGTCCAACCGTGCAATTTTTCTCTCATATACCCTTTTTCCATGTAAACATTCTCATTTTCTCCTCATATTTTAACTGACACCTGGTGGAGATGGCAACGTTCAGACACAAATCCTTTACTCAGTCCGAAAGTTCCCAGACTAGTAGGATACCAGGCAAGGCCACAAACGGGCTGAGAACCGTCCCTGTTATTTCGAATTCAAAAAAAAGTCGCCAGATCTCGTCCCTCGCGAAAGTGACCACAGTTCAGTGAGTGTTACTCGTGTATCTGAAGCGCAAAAGGTGTTATATTAGGCCGTCATAATCAGCCAAGGGTAATTCGACTCGGTAGCACTAAAGTCACTGGTGATGACGAGCTATTACGCAAAATTTTATTCTTTCGATGTCCCCTCTAAAAATTATAATTTTGAATAAGAGTCGAGATATGGATTCGTAAACCATATCAGTCCATTGGTCCTGGATAGTCGTGGGGAAGACACTCAAAGATACTCCGAAGATCAATACGGTCTGAAAAGTGAAAGACACACAAGAAGTACGGTAGGAATTGTTTACATTGGACGGCATCGAACCAATCCTATCGGAAAATTGTTATCGGGGCAGTGCACCAGATGGAAAACAAACACATTGGCGTCGAGAATTAAACCGTTGAGAGGGCAATGTGATCCTATCGCGTGCGGTAAACAACGTCCTATCTTATCGGGTTTTATTATTCACTCGCGCATATTGCAAACACCGCGTTGCAATTTTTTTGTTTTCACAATAACCTGTATTAACCTGCATTTTCCTCAATAAAAATGTAGGCTTGCATAAGAATATAATGGCAGGAAAATGCATCTGCATAGGTTCATTAGTTTTTTGCGTTCTTTTTAAATACTCAGTGACGTTTTAAAAGAAAAATGGTCGAAGAGTAGGAGCTGAACGTCGTCGATGTGTCAGATGTTGAAAAACCGCACAGGGAAGATTCTATTACAAACATGAATTTAAGAATGAGATTGTTCTGTTTTTTTTAAACTGCGTTTCCGGCGCCGAAAATAAATGTTATGTTGTCCAAAAATGTATGCAGAGATAGATTTAGATTAACACCAAAAGGTTGTTGACGGCTATCGCCGTCAACAACCTTCTGGGTAAGCTTGCGGACGCGCGAGTCTTCCTAATTTTTGAAAGAGTTTTACTGTACGTCAAAAGAGACATTGAGTAAGTACCCAAAGTCGAATCAATTAAAACATCAATGTTTTTATGTGTGCCTGTCATTCCGTTTTCGTATATTGATTGCAAAAAAAAATGCCACGCACCTATTCAGTGCAGCAAAAAAACCACTGTATTTGGTGTCTTTAACCCGTTGCATTGTGCAAGAACTTTAAAAAACAACCGTACTCAGATAATTTCAAATTCGACAAAACTCTTCGGACCGAGCCTTGGCATTTAAATATTCTAATGCGTCTTCCAATATTTTAATGGATTCGGGGCGGAGATACTTAAATTTTGTCAGCTAAATTGACATTAACTTAAAAAAACTTCGTTGCAAAAAAGAAAAAACCACAGTAAAACTAGAACTTCTGACCTTCCAGACGCCAGCCTAGACTACAAACCACTTGAACATCGCGCCGATGTCACATTTCAAACGACCCGGAGATTCCTACCGGATATCATTTAGACTGTAGAAATGGATAACATGTACACACGGCACCCCAGCCTTCCAAATTTTTTTTCTGGTTGGCGCATTTCGCGTGCACTGGAACGCCATGGTCGTACGGCCGTGTACTCCACGTGGACAAAGTGATTTGCGCAATAGCAGAATTGTTTTCCATTTTTATTTGATTTTTAAATATTTTTCACAAATTTTTAGGCATAACTATTCTGAAAAAAAAAAATTTTTATTATGTGATTGCTCAATATTTTATCGTAGAAATCGTAATTGTTTTTCAAACCCCTAAGGCTCGGCCATTTCTGAATTTTTGTTGACGTCCAAGTGCTCGAAATGTTCGCAAGAAACTCCTCTATCGGCAAATGATATTCATTTTTCAAAAATATAATTATTCGAGTGAAATAATGCAAAAAACTGATTTTTCAGTACAAAATTACATTCGCCGCTGGCGAATGATGCAAGCGCGCACCACTGCGAAATTGCTGGCGCATTGGAAGGAGGGGGAGCCGTGGTACATAGAATAAAAAAATAATTTTGTGGGGCCTAACAGTAAAGTACCCTTCAAAATAATGATATCAAAATTTAGAAAAGACGGGCATCATCGCGGCATTCAGGAGACTCAGATTTCCAATTTTGGCTTTCCACGGACTTCTGGGGACTGCCCCAGCACCGCGAACATACCCATACACAGACAAACAGACACACAGAAAAATTGTATTAGTAATAGTAAAGATTATTGAAAATAATCAATGATTTGCTGAACTCTGATTTTGGTGCGTCATCGAGAGGAACGAGCTATGGATGATTTCATAGATTTTCTAGAAACGATGGATATTCGAGAAGATGACAAAAACGACAACGAAATTGTTTCTCGGGATTTTTCAAAATCTTTTTTTTGTTATTTGTTGGGTTTTTGATTTTTTTTTGTTGTGTTCAGAAATAAATGATTGGAAAATAGAAGCGCAGTCTCTAATTGAAGCGCACCTCTAATAGAAGAACTTTTGGAGAAGAGGTTGAAAAATAGAGGCGCATGCGCTCAAATTAGAGTAAATACGGTAAGTTTGTAAATCCATACTGACGGCCCGTAAATCTACACTAATCATCAACTAGTTGCCGGCAATCTCTAAAAAGCACATTTTGGCTCCAAAAAATGAGGTTGTCGCTCCGTAAATCAACACAAAAGCTCCGTAAACTTGCAGTGAAGCCTCGTAAATCTACACTTACCGTAAATACTGTATTATAAGCCCACCTGTAATAGAAGCCCACCCTGTAATATAAGCCCATCTCTAGACCCCTTTGAAAAATAGAAGCCTACCCTGTAATAGAAGCCCACCCTTTAATAAAAGCCCATCTTGCAATTGTAGCCAAAACTCAATGGGTTATGGACCTTTGGTTACCTCGCTCATTTGGTATGTTTTCTTTATGGTTACGGCTGCTCTTTTGGTACCAAATTTGCAAATTTCATTCAAAAAAAGTTGCCGTAACTAAGGAGCAATCGTACCCAAAGAGGCCATACACAAATTTGCTACCCTAAGCAGACCTTACCGAAAATCAATCGTGCTCAAAGAGTTTTCACCCGTTTTTAAACATTTCTGTTAATGGATGCAGCCATCAAACATGCCACCAGGAAATTATTTTTTTTTTAACTGATTCCATATTGTGTTTTCAATCGAGTTGCACCATCAAAACAAGAAACCCCGCCCACTTTTTTCACGCGAATGTTAAATTTTAGTGCATTTTGAATTTTTACGCGAAAAAAGTATAGGTTTCATTATTTGATGATGCACCTCTATTGAAAACACAATAAAACAAAACATTTACGGGTTTAAAACCGTAAAAACCATACAGTTTTTAATTCCACAGTTCAGTAAAGAAAATTGACTACTAAAGCCAGTAAAAATGAAAATGACAAAAATAAAGCAATCCTGCAATGTTTTGGTTTAGTTTCTGTAGTTAACATCGAGAAATAGGTTGAGTTTTTTCAGAAATCATTTTGAATTATTTCCGTTTTTCGGAAAATTTTGTCGTAAAATAAAATCAGATAAAGTGACACACCATTGGATTACGAAAACTATTATTTTTAAAGTTACAAACATCTATCTTATGTTGTTAGTGTTCTTGAATTAGAACTTCTGACTCGCAATCAGAATTTCATATTATGAAAAATTTTGTTGGTTTAAAAAAAATTTTTTTTTAAGTGAATAAAAAAGAGGGTTGAAAAATAGAAGCCCACCCTGTAATAGAAGCCCACCTGTAATATAAGCCCACCCTTGAGACCCCTTTGAAAAATATAAGCCCATGGGCTTATAATACAGTATTTACGGTAACTTGAAACAGTTGTAGAAAGGTTCTAAAGAGTGAAAACGGGATCTAAAACGTTAGATTACTGCCTTGTAAACTGGCATTAAAGCCCCGTAGTCGGCACAACTTACCGTAAATGCACAGTGCCCTACCGTAAATCTACACTAACGCCCGTAAATCTACACAACTGGTCAAAACGATCTATAGAGCAGTTCGGGCTCCAAAAAGAGAGAACCATCGAAATCTCTCTCGCGTCTCTGCGTATCGGGTACTACGGTTTTGAATTCACACAGAATAGAACTGCTATGGAATAGAACTACACTGAAGTCTCGTAAATATACACAAATTGTCAAAAGTTTCCAAAATAGAGCTAACGGCTTCAAAATATGTGATTATCGCTCCGTAAATCTACACTAACTTACCGGAAATCCACAGTGTCTTACCCTAAATCTAAACCCATTTTTATAAAGTCTCTATAATGGGCTCTTAAAATTGAGCTTTTTCGCTCCGTAAATCTACATTGAAGTCTCGTAAATCTACACAAGTTGTCAAAAATCTCTAAAATAGAGCTAACGGCTTAAAAAAATGGGATTATAGCTCCGTAAATCTACACTAACTTACCGTAAATCAACATCGTTCTACAGTAAATCTGAAAAGTTCTATAAAGGACTCTTAAAATCGAGATTTTCGCTCTGTAAATCTAGACTGGAGCCTCGTAAATCTACACAACGGTTTAAATAACTCTAAACAGCAGCTATGAGTTCCAAAGAATGAGATTATTGCTCCGTAAATCTGCACCGTGACACCGAAACGCACCGATAGGAGCTGTACTTCCTATCGAACTGTTTCTGGCGTCGACTCGCCATGACTGCGCGCTGGTTTTCTGCCGCTCGACACTCTGGCGATGGATGGATTTTTTAATGAACGCCTGAAATCTTTCTGAATTTTAGGAGAAAGTTGAAAAGGAACAAAAACTGAAAACAAGAAAGGTTCACCGGCAACCCATCCCAAGACAAGTGAGCTCTCCCGGCTCCCGGCTACATGCACGTCTGCGTCTCTTGCTCCCGGCGGCAACTGGGCGGGAAAGATCTTTCTTGCGCGTAAGATCCATCCATCCATCCACTACCCACGCACACACACACCCGCACACACACACACACACACACACACACACACACACACACACACACACACACACACACACACACACACGAAAAGAGAGAACAAATGCGGCTCATATATATACACACACATAAAATCGTCGATGCCCCTGCGTTTCCACTGTCAATCAACACCTCCCTAGCAGCTCAGCTCCGTCATTCGATGGACAGAGGTGCTCTGCGGAGCCGAGCCAACGCATGAGAGGCAGCCTCACCTGTTGCTCTCGCGTGTTTCGAAACCTTTTCGCTTTTTGACAGCTGTGTTCGTCGCGGGGGGACCAAGAGGGCAATTTCCGGGCCAGGGAAAACAACAAAGTACTGGGGAAGTAACAGAAAAATGGAAAAAAAAACAGCGAAAAAACCAAAAATTTGAAGAAAAAAATTTGGTGCTGCGCCTTTAAACTTTACTACGGTAGCACAAAATTTGATTTTTTTTTTCGAGATTTTTCTGGAAAAAAGGGGAATAAATGCATGGTTTTTGGTCGTAAAAACTACGAAAAACAAAAAAAAAACTACGAGAAAATAAAAAAAAAATATCGAAAATCGCGAAAAAATGCCAAAAACACAAAATTTGAAAAAAAAAAAATTCGGTACTGCGCCTTTAAGTTTTTACTACGGTAACCAAAAAATTGATTTTTCTCGATTTTTTTCTAGGAAAAGGGGGATAAGTGCATAGTTTTGGTTTTGAAAACCACGGAAAAAAAAAGAAAAACAACGAGAAAAAAACAAAAAACAGCGAAAAAATTGCGAAAATCGCGAAAAAATGCCAAAAACACAAAATTTGAAGAAAACAATTTGGTGGTGTGCCTTTAAGTTTTTACTACGGTAGTCTAAAATTGAATTTCTTGGTTTTTTACCGGGAAAATGGATATAAATGCATGGTTTTTAGGCTTGAGAACAACAAAAAACAAAAGAAAACTACAAGAAAACAACAAAAAAATGGCGAAAAAATAGCGAAAATCGCGAAAAAATGCCAAAAACACAAAATTAAAAAAAATTTGGTGCTGCGTCTTTAAGCTTTACTACGGTAGCACAAATTTTGATTTTTTTTTCGAGATTTTTCTGGGAAAAGGGGGATAAATTTCTGATTTTTGGTGTCGAAAACCACAAAAAAACAAAAGAAAACTACAAGAAAACAACAAAAAATGGCAAAAAAAAAACAGAAAATACATGAAAAACACAATAAAAATCGGTGCTGCGCTTTTAATTTTTTCTACGGTAGAGGTACAGTGCGTAACATAAATATAAGCGCATTCACAAAAATGCATGGTACTGCGTTTGCATGCAATCCGAAGACCTTGAAAATCGCAATCAGCATGCAAAATTACCCCAGGACTACATAGTCCAAGTTAATATTCACAACACTCTTGAAATGGACCTGAAAAGTCTGAAAAAAAAGTACTCTTGAAACCGTAAAATAAGTATAAACGCACCCACCAAAACAGATGAAAAAACCTTTTCTTTTTTTTTTGAAAACAATCAATGCCCTTCTGGTATTTTCTAATAAACAATATTCCCCGTCTCTCTGGTTCAACAATTGAAAATCTGTCCTTGTGGAACCACGTCGTCAAACTATTTCCGAAGAGACTAAACTCGGAGGCTTTTGCTGCGCGCAAACCGTAAAACCTGTATTAGACTTGCCCCCCTAACCAAACGCATTAACAGTGGCAAAAGTGGCATAAATCAGATAATTTGCCTTTCTAATAGACTTGCACCCGGTCCAGGCATCGAAACAATAGACTTGCACCCTCTAATAGACGTTTCTTTCTAATAAACTTGCACTCTGGCGAGGTTTTGGGACTGGAACTTGCATGCAAGTCTAATACAGGTTTTACGGTAGCTTCATTCCCGCTCGAAACCCTTTCCGGCTATTGCTCGTCTGACTGGTCATTTTACTTTTATTATCCCAATCATTTCTTTTCTTGATTTAACTTGTAATGTATTCATTTGTGACGGATAATAAATGTGCTTGAACTGCATTTCACATGTGCTAGTGGCGGGAGGCGGTGTTAGTAGGTGGGTGATCTATGTATAGTTCGAACCCATTTGTGGACAAAGTTTTTTTGTTTGTCTTTCGAAAAAGTTACAAAATTTCTACAAGTTTATGGAATTGAAAACTTCGCGAAAACCTTTAAAAAAAGAGACTTTATGAAACAAGTTTTATTTTTTGAATTTCTATCAATTTGTAATTTTACTTGCGTTTTACTGTTATCATCATGCCAAATTTCCGACAAATTATTCTCAACGTTTTGAATTCTTTCGATCGACTCGAACAAAGATATCGAGTTTTTAGCAGAGTAGTTCGCTTCGCATTTTGAGATTTTTTTGAAAATTTTGGGCGAGTTAGCTTAATTGAAAAAAATTTTCAAAAACAATTCATAGATTGGACGCCAGAAGATAACGAGAATTTTCTATATGTTCTTTGAATTCCTGGTCCTTCAAATGTGGATCCAGAGGATTCAAAACGTAGAAAGTTGTCGGAATTTCGGCAAAATGATAACAGTAAAAAGTAAGTAAAATTACAAATTGATAGAAATGTTCAGAGAAAAACATGGCATTCTCTCGTCGCCAACATGGCCGCTTCCACCACTGTGCGAAGAAAGCGGGTTTGCAGCGCTCCGTACTGATAATATAAATTCGACAAAAAATTGCTTGATATTAGAAAAAAAAACAAAATTGAATAAATAAATTCACGCGTTCTAGCGTTACCTTTGTGCCAAAAACTTTTTCATCTGATTGGCCAAAATTAGAATTTATTCTATCATTGCTGCTTTGAAAAACATATCGTCAAGCACACACACATTTCGCACATTCTTCACGCTCAACTCTTGAAGCAGTTTGTTTTCGTTTATGTTAAGTCTCAATGCATAGATTTTTCAGTGAAACGACCACCCCGTTACCTGCAAACACGAGAATCGCCGGAAAAGAATACATCCGCTTTAAGTGTGTTTTTTTTTAAATTTATTTTTTGGTTTACTTTTCATAGAAAAACAATTGACATTGATTCTGCAAGAACTCTTGGGCGTCTTTTTTGTGTATAAAAATTGAGATTAGCATAGTAAGGATTCTTAGGCCGTGAACAGTAGTTGTGACTTTGATAGAATTTATGATTAACTTGAAGAGTTTGTAAATAATCGTGTAGATCTACAAAAACATTAAAGATACAAGTAATAATCCTCAAAAGTTAAAAGAATATAGAAAAGGGAAAATGCAGTTTAACAAAAATTACGTGGCGGTTACCACTGCCAAAACAAATTATCCGAAAGCCTTATATGGTGGTCCGGATGATGAGCGGGATGTTTTAGAAGTTTCTGCATGATCAGAGTATGCTGCTTGGTAGTGCGGCTCGACGGGCGCTCGTAATGCTATATTACTTTCGTCTTTACAGCTGTTCATAAACTTTGAAAATAGTCAGTTTTATTTAGAAATGTCTCAAAGCACATTTTTAGCTACAGTTTAAACGAGAGCGACCGTATCACAATTAAAAATGTGAACAAGTTATATTGTTTTCATTATTTTCCGTGTTTTAACTTGTTCATACTATATAATCGTTTACGGTTGCATTCATTTCAATTGTGTCATAAAATACGCTCCGAGGTATTTTGAAAGCTTATGTGCAACTGCTGTGACATGAGTAATAAGAGGGAGCATTGAGCTTGATGAAGCAAAACAGAAATATTTATTTTATTATTTGTTTTTACGTGTATTTTAATTCGAATTGTTATTTACGTGTGTTGTTTTTATTTGTACTTGTTTTTGTCGTTTATTTCTTGAAAAAACGTGAAATATTTCTTATATACCGTATAATCTGTATTAGACTTGCCCATTTAAAGGGGGTTCCAATTTTGTGGGGAAAGTGGCTCAAAATATACAGTGCGTAACATATTAGGTTGGCACGAAAGTTTTTGTTATGTTTTGAAAAAAGTTTTTATTCAAAGAAGGAGAAAACAAATGATCAATAGTATTTGCCTTCCTTATCGACAACAGTGTACCATATGTTTTGCAAACGCATAATACCTGTCCTCCAAAACTCTGGTTTTTTTATGCAAAATATGACACAAGCCAATTTTTGACTTAACTTTTTGTTTTGAAACCTGTTCCCTCAAAGGATAGTTGCATGTCCGAGAGCAAGTGATAATCAGTAGGGGCAAAGTCTGGGCTGAACAGTGGGCGAGCAAGAACTGTCCAGCTGAACGTTGCCAGCAGTGAGTTTGTTGTTTTCGCCACATATGGTCTTGGCGTTATCGTGGAGGTAGTGCACTGGCCGATAATCCGAGGGGGCATCGGATTTAGGGGGCATCGCTATCTTGGTGGGCAATCGATCTGAGGAGTCACTCAATCGGGTACATTTCACTATAGCCCCCGAAACATTTCATTATACCCCCCCTGGCATAAACGTTGGTCCGCCCAGCTCCCTCCGGTCTCATTAAGCCCGCCGCCATTTCAATATAAACCTCCACCAGTGGTGGGGGGTTATAAAACTTTTTGAAATAAATGAGTATCAAACGTAAGAAACGAAACTGAGCGATGAAAATCTCATCCCTAATCAAAATCAGACGTAGGATTCAACTAGGAGAGATCTTGGACATTTCAATAAAGCACCCCACCATTTCAATAAGCCCACCCACGTGGGGTGGTATAACAAAATGGGCGTTTGGGGGTGTATAATATAATGATATGGGGGGCTATAATGAAAGATTACCAGCGAATTCAATATGACCCCCCAAAACAACGGTGGGGGGGATATGTTAGAATCTAATATGTCCCCCCACCGGTGGGGGGGGGTATTCCAACTGGTGGGTGGTCTTAAGTGGGTGGGGGGGGGGGGTATAATGGAATTTTCCCACTCAATCTTGGGGGGCATTTTCCCAGACTATCATAGGGGGCAACGGATGGTCTATCTTAGGATATTTCGAATGTCCCCAAGAACAAGCGCCCCCTGGGATCACGTTGCCCCCCAAGATAGACCATCCGTTGCCCCCTATGATAGTCTGGGAAAATGCCCCCCAAGATTGAGTGACCCCTCAGATCGATTGCCCCCCAAGATAGCGATGGCCCCTGATGCCCCCTGGTGCCCCCTAAATCCGATGCCCCCTCGGAGTACCGGCCTAGTGAACTATGTGGCCTTTGAGCAAGGAGAGCTTGAGTTGGGTTCTGATCTTTTGCAGTTGGGCAGAGTAGTACTCGGCCGTGATAGTTTTGCCTTCGTCCAGAAATTCCCAGTGGTGCACGCCATAGACAGATCACCATACAGACAACTTACAAGGGAACTACAAATCCATGAGGGTTGAGATTTTTACCAAACTTTCAGAATCGGTACATTTGATTACGGTCATTACGAATCTCAATTCACTTTTTCCCCAATCGATCTGGTTTTTCAGATAATTTGTCTTAAAGTTGGCTCAAAAATTTAGTGGTTCAAAGAAATTTATAGCGTGTAGCGCCTCACTGAGAAATAGAGGAGTCCGCGTTGTAGTGCCGTTTAGAACCCTTGTTTTCAACAGTGGATGGTTTCACAGGTGATTCGTGGTAGGCCTGACGCAGGTGGTCGCCTGCTTTGAGGGTGCATTTCACCTAGCGCGAAGGAGAGAGTTCGCGACAGACCTACCGCAACACTTGCTGCATGCCTACCGGCGACACCTGCTGCATACCTACCGCGACACCTGAGGCATGCCTACCGCGAAAGCTAGCAAGTGCGCTTCACTATTGTGTTCTCAATCGACTTGCGACATGAGAACGCGAGACTCCGCCCACTTATTTGTGCGCTACCTGTCTGCGTCTCTTCAAATATCACTGTGTTCGCGTTGTCGCGCACAAAAAAGTGGCCGGAGTCTCGCGTTCTCATGTCGCAAGTCGATTGAAAACACAATAAGCTTCGTTGATTTTATTTTCATTTTGAAATTGTTTTATTTTTCTGTTTTTTTTTCGATTTTGTGCATAAACTCTTTATTTTTTTGTAAATAATATTCAACCGAGTACAAATTCATAGGATTTTGTGGAAACCTGTCTGAAAATGCTTTATCCTAGTCAAAAATTGATATTATACCTAGGGACCGCAACGTGTTTGACAAAAGTCCAAATTTTGACGAACTGGCGATTGGAATATGTTCCAACACTTGATAAAAATACGTTCCCAAATTTTTTCCGAAAAAAATTCAGTATGAGCCGAGTTACAGCCATTTTTGTGCGCTCCTCATTACTACTGATTTTCTCACAGCGAGTTGCCGCGGCGCGAAAAGGTGGGCGGGGTTTTCGCTGCATTCTTTCGGCGCACTTTGATTCGCACTCTATTTGCTCGGCTTCAAAGGGTGAATAATGTTGCGAAAAAGATCTAAAATGAGAAGAATGGGAAAACATATCGTTCTTATATTTAATTATCACTTAATTATCATAAATTTGTCGATTTAAAGTGTAAGAAATCGATTTCTAGAGGCTTTGAAAAAAATATGAGATTTTCACGATGGAAGTTTATTATTTTGCAAAATTGGGCTTATCTTTTTTGTAAATATCACTTTTTAATTGTTCTCAATACTTTTTGTCACTTTATTCTCAACTTTCAGACAAAATTTATTTAAATACAGGAAATTTCACCTTTTTCTTTCAATTTGAAGAAAAAATGAAAGAAATAAACGTAAATTTGTTCTAAAAATACGCAAAATAACATCCAATGAACAAAAAAACCATTTTACAATGAAAATTCATCATTAAACTTCGAAAAATTCCTGCGCAAAAAATTTTCAAACTGCACAAAAATCGAACCCGGGCCAAAATGTTTGCAAAGCATCCGCTCTAACCACTACACCACGGACCGCCTTCCCAACTGAACTCCTTTAGTCGTACACTGCGCAGCAGTCTATCAAACTGTTTTGTCATGTTTTTAACAAGATTTTTTCACAAATTTCCATAAAAACTACTTTTGAAATGATACAAAACCGAATAAAAAAGTATGTTTGCACGAAGCGATTTTCGATTTTTTTTGAGTATCGATGCCAAATTTCGCGTAGAATTCGATGGTAATGAGAACTCCTGCGCTACGGCCTTGCGTAATACCGAAAAAGCGGAAAAACTACCAAATTCGTTGAGACTTGGGCTTTTGGATGAGAAAAAAACTAACTTAGAATCGCAGAAAGTGTCTGAAATTTTTATTACAAACATAAAATGAAGTGTATTATGCAATCTTTCTTATGGACCTATTCATAGGAGAAAAAAGACAAAAAAAAAACGTTTTTTTTCCTATTCATAGATGTAAAAAAACGACAAACAATGTCGAAAAACGAATGGTAAACAAGTGTTTATTGACCATGATAGACCATTGATAGTGAGGAGGCACAGAGATGTTTACAACCCCGTGGGAACGGAATTGTTTACTAGTTCATGCAAACTCCGCCCCTTTTCTGCGCCTCTTCTCTATCAATTGTGTATCATGGTCAATAAACACTTGTTTACCATTCGTTTTTCGACATTGTTTGTCGTTTTTTTTACATCTATGAATAGGAAAAAAAAACGTTTTTTTTTTGTTTTTTTTCTCCTATGAATAGGTCCATTATATAGAAAATTTTAGATTAGTCTGTGTGTTTGTTTGTGTGTCTCAAACACGAGTTTGCAGTCGACAAAATTCGATCTCGCGACCTCTAGATTGACGTTCAAACGTGCTAACCACTATACCACAAGGGTCACGAGAACTGAAGAGAAATAGGGAAAAGAAATGATTACCATTTCTATTTAAAAAAAAAACAAAAATTAATATTTGACGAAGGCGACTTACTAGGGAATGCCCCGGACTTAATTTGGGCTTTCGCGATGAGTCTTACATGATTAGAAAGAGAATTTTATGGAGATTCCAAAACTACTTTTCGTTTTTGCTAAACGCCGGTGGTTTTCGAGAAAATCGCATCTGAAAATCCAGTTAAAATTTCAATTTTGTGTGCGTTTTCAAATATTAAATGCGTGAGCTGTTCCTTTCAAAATCATCCAGGCAGTCACTTTCTTGTCAATTGTTTTTTGAAACAACTGAACAGCGGTTGGGTGGTTAAGTGGGTAGCGCGTTAGGGTTAGGTTCTAGAGGTAGCGGGTTCGGGTCCTTCACAGGTTGGGAATGCTTGTGGTGGTTTGGATGGGTTGCATGTTGGATTTTGTTCTTTTTAAATCAATTTTTTGTCATATTTATGCTAATGAAACACTGTAAGTTTCAAACTCCTGTGCAAAATTGTTTTGATAGTTGGAATTCCGAACTGTTCAGTAAATGGATGCACATTCGGCTCTTTGGATCTTTATTCATATAAAACATAATGAAAAAAAATCAAAGTAGGGGCACAAAGATGAACAGCTTGAAGCAGTATAAAGAGCTTGAAACAAATAAATTATTTGCATGCGGCAGAATGAATTAACTGAATAGTCTTCGAAGTCCCATTTATAAAACAATTTTGCACAAAAATTTAAAATTTACAGAGGCAAAACATAAAAAAACGAACAGAGGAGATGCAAAGCAAAAAAATGAGAAAAAAAATATTTGATTTAAAAAGAACAAAACGCATCATGCAATCCATCCAAACGACCACAAGCGTTACCCACCGTGAAGGACCCGAACCCGCACCCTCTAACCCTAACGCGCTACCCACTTAACCACCCAACCGCTGTTCAGTTGTTTCAAAAAACAATTGACAAGAAAGTGACTGCCTAGATGATTTTGAAAGGAACAGCTCACGCATTTAATATTTAAAAACGCACACAAAATTGAAATTTTAACTGGATTTTCAGACGCGATTTTCTCGAAAACCACCGGCGTTTAGCAAAAACGAAAAGTATTTTTGGAATCTCCATAAAATTATCTTTCGAATCATGTAGGACTCATCGCGAAAGCCCAAATTAAGTCCGGGGCATTCCCTAGTTAGTCGCCACAAGGTCTCGTTATTTATACAAGCCGAATCGCTCACTTCGGTGGAGCGCACTTGCATAGCAGCTCGCTGCAGGCCGCCGATCATATGAGCGGCCTCCCGGGGTCGGTGAAAGTGTGCATCGGTGGTGTACTGGTGTGCACTCCTCATCGACGATCTCGAGGTGCGTGTTCGAATCCTTCCTCATGTTTTTCTTTTTTTTATTTCTTGTGATGACCCATATCATATCAGAATAATAGAATTTGGCTATAAATACCATTAGAAAAGAACAATTTTCGAAGTTATGCGTGTTGGTGGAGGGCATTTAAAAATTAAATTTTTTCTTGTTTTTTCGGACCACTTAAAATTATTTTTTAATGTAAAAAAGTATTTTTCACAATTTCTGGGGTCGCCGAGGGAACATCGAGAAAGCGCGCTCCACTAGACAACCGTAATCTCCTAAATTAAGAATTGGCATCATGCCAAAAATCGTATATTTTCCATTTTATCCTATTTTTTTGAAGAAAAGTGGCATCATTTTTTCTAACGATTTTCTTTTTTATTTTTCCCTAAACCTCATCGTGCCATAATTTCCGGATATCGCCGAATGGAGAACAAAAAGACATCTCATCAGATAATGATAGAGAAAAAAAAAACAAAAAAATTAAAAAAGAAACAACTTTTATTTAAAAAAAATAGAACTGGGAAGATTTCGTGAACTTCCTGCTTTTACTTGGTCTTCTGGTACTTGGGTGGCATTCCTTTATGAGCGTGGAGGTTCTTGAGCACATTCCTGAAAATATTGAGATTGAATAATTTCTAATGGGATTATTCACGAAACCAGAAAAATTGGCGAAAAAAATTCAGCGAAACTTCGGAGAATGCTCCGATCGGTCTGAAACTTTGACAGATTATTTAAAAAATACTCTCGGACATTCTCAGAAAGTTTCTGACCAAAATATCGATTTTTAATGGAAACTTTCAAAGTCGATTCTTTGGTCTGAAACTTTCTGAGAATGTCCGAGAGTATTTTTTAAATAATCTGTCAAAGTTTCAGACCGATCGGAGCATTCTCCGAAGTTTCGCATTTTTTTATATTTTGCTGGTTTCGTATGTCGCAAAAACAAAAAAATAACTCACCTTCTTGTAGAGCTTGTCGTAGGTGGCCTGGTCGAAAAGGACAATATTGTGAAGCCTATCCCTTATCTTTCCCTTTGACCACTCGCTAATTATACCGCACTTTTAAGAATGTCGCCATTTTCTTGGAATTTTTTTTGTTTATTTATCATTAGGACGGAGCTTTTTCTGATATTATCGTGCATTGTGAACAAAAATTATCGATTTTGATATAAATTCTGCAGGTTTTCCGCTAAAAGTTCAATTTTGTATTGAAATCGAATATTTTGTTGGTCTCTCGCCTCTTTTCGTCTTTTCTTTCGTGCTCAGAGAATTTTCGTCATTTTGCTGCCTAAATCGGCGTGCTGGACGATGTCAGTGGGAGACGTGCCGATTAGCGGCAAATTGGGGTCGATCAGCGGACAGCACACCGATTTTGGCGGCAACTTGCTGCAACGTGCTGGAAAGTTTCCACCAAAATCGGCAAATTTCTAACGAAATCGGCGAATTGTCGCCAAAATCGGTGCGTCTGCCAACTGACATCTTCCAGCACACCGATTTAGGCGGCAAATCACCAAAAATTCTTTGATTGGGTTCAATCGGTTTTCACTTTCAACTTTTTTTTTGTCACTGTCCCAGATCAGGCTTGTTAGAGAATATCGGAATTTCCCACGAAAATTTGTAAATTAAGTTTGAGTTTCAAAATTTTCGGCGGAATTTCGAAACCGGACTTTAATTCTCGGAGTATTCCGACGTAATTTCGGAGCCAACAAAGTTTATTCCAAGAAAGCCTGCTCCGCATATAAGTGCTGAAGTTTGTCAGTATGTGCGTGAGAATTCGTGTCACCAGAATTTTATCAGCTTTTTCTCGATCGATTCACACCTAACTGGGAACTTTTTTTTTCAAACCCAAGGCGGCCGAAGTTTGGTGCGAATCGGTTAAGTTTGCAGGGTGCCGTACTAAAGGGACTTATCGTGCAGTGTGCCTTATCGACAAAGGTTCGACAAATTTGTCGATAAATTTGTCAAAGTTTTTCGTCGAAATTTATCGACAAAAAATCGACAAATTCGACAAATTTGTCGATAAAAAATTTTGACAAATTTGTCGAAATTTTGTCGACAAAAATTCGACAAAAAATTTCGACAAAAATTCGACAAATTTGTCGACAAAATTTCGACAAAAAATTTCGACAAATTGTCGACAAAAAATTTCGACAAAAAATTTCGACAAAAATTCGACAAATTTGTCGACAAAATTTCGACAAAAAATTTCGACAAATTGTCGACAAAAAATTTCGACAAATTGTCGACAAAAAATTTCGACAAATTGGCTAAATAATGCAGCGCGCAATTTCGAAGTGTTGTTGTAGAACTGCAGAAGACATCAAATTTTACAATTCTATTTCGGATAGCTGTATTCCGGGCAGTTCCTTCGTGGGTGCTACGGTATAGAACTCGCACGGAGTAGAACTGCCACGGAATAGAACTGCACGGAATAGAACTGCACGGAATAGAATTGCGCGGAATAGAACTGCTACGTTATAGAACTGAACGAAATAGAACTGCACGGAATAGAACTGCGCGGAATAGAACTGCACGGAATAGAACTCGTACGGAATAGAACTCGTACGAAATAGAACTCGTACAAAATAGAACTCGTGCGAAGTAGAACTCGTACGAAATAGAACTCGTACGAAATAGAACTCGTACGAAATAGAACTGGTACGAAATAGAACTCGTACAAAATAGAACTGGTACGAAATAGAACTGGTACGAAATAGAACTGGTATGAAATCGAACCAGATAGCTGCCAGACAGCCGCCAAATAGCTGCCAGACAGCCGCCAAATAGCTGCCAGACAGCCGCCAAATAGCTGCCAGACAGCCGCCAAATAGCTGCCAGACAGCCGCCAAATAGCTGCCAGACAGCCGCCAGACAGCCGCCAGACAGCCGCCAGACAGCCGCCAAACAGCCGCCAGACAGCCGCCAGACAGCCGCCAAATAGCCGCCAAATAGCCGCCAAATAGCCGCCAAATAGCCGCCAAATAGCTGCCAAATAGCTGCCAAATAGCCGCCAAATAGCTGCCAAATAGCTGCCAAATAGCTGCCAATCAGCTGCCAAATAGCTGCCAAATAGCCGCCAAATAGCTGCCAGGTAGCCGCCTAATAGCTGCCAGGTAGCTGTCTGGTAGCTGCCAGGTAGCTGTCTGGTAGCTGCCCTCTTGGAGAACGCAACCGGCTATACATAGTTTCTTGTACCGACAAATCACGGGTCCGCGATCGCTATCATTTGCATGAGATCGGCGCGGCAACCGATGTCGACTAGCAAGAAAATATATTTTGTCGAAATTTTTTGTCGTTTTTTGTCGAAAATTTTTTGTCGATTTTTTGTCGACAAATTTGTCGAATTTTTGTCGACATTTTTTGTCGACAAATTTATCGACAAAAACGACAAATTCGAATTTTTGTCGATAAATTTGTCGACAAAATTTTGACAAATTCGACAAATTTTTTGTCGATAATTTGTCAAAAAGGAAAAAGGTAAATGATTTTCCGAGAGTTAAACTAAATTTTCGAAGTGTTTACTGGATAAATGACACTATAAATAGTCCGTATGTGCCTCTATGGCTATTTCAAACGTTATTTACGACGAGTGGAATCATTTACCGTTTTTATTTACCGTGGTAAACGTTCATGAATACGGCCTCAGGTTTCCATTAAAAAAAACATACTTTCCTTATGAAAAACATAAATGAGAAAAACACTTGTACGGTAATTTACCAGATCAGCCCATTTCCCATACTATTAAAATCCGCCTTGGGAAAGTAAAGAACCTTGGGTGTGTTTTATAGGTATTTCATTGGTTGGAGGTCTTATTATAATTATCTCACTTGTACTTTAAATTGAAAAAAATCATGAATTTATTCAAAAAACAAGAACATTTTTCCATTTTTTAACATTAAAAAATTTCCGTGAATTGCGGAAAAATGCCAAAAGTTACGGAAGCGGCAACGGAAACGGAAAAATAAATGTTTTATTTGCGGAATACGGAAACGGAAACGGAAGAGGTTTAAAAGGCGGAAACGGAAGCGGAAACGGAATTTCCGTGCATCACTGGTCTGGAGTTCGAGTACGCGCTATTTAAAAACTTTTTTGCCATTTTTAAACTTTATTTTTTCTCATTTTTTTTGCCGATTTTCACAAGTTTTTTTTTCACAAAGATTTGCCTTTTTTTTCTCGGTTTACCAAAGTTCTAAACTTAAAAACATTTCAGCTTTTGTGGGTAGATATGATTGTAACCATAAACTCTATTCTCTGCAAATCAATAAAGACAATGTTTATTTTAAATTAACATGTGTGACAAAATAAATGCGTAAGAATGAAAAAAAACCCGAAAAACCCCAACTGCACAGTATACTAGAAGACCCCAATATTTCTCGGACTCCACTCACTGAAATCTATCATAAATTTCTGCGGCCGATTTCTAAACTCTTTGGAAATACGTTTTCAGATGATAATAAAGGTTCTGGGTTTGCCAAGTGTAATGTGCAGTTGGGGTTGGAAAGTATACTAGTCTGGGGTCAAATTCTATACATCTACCTAATGGGGTTATTCAGGGTCGGAAAAAAAATAGTTTTTTTTCCTTTTTTTCCTTATTCAAACGACGGAAAAAAAAGAAAAAAATCCGTGGCCGCGAGAGTTTTTTTCCGTTGCTTTTCTAGGCCATCGCAAAAGTTTTTTAGGCCCTCCGCTGTGAGACCTGCGCGCGAGTCCAATTTTCAAAAGTTATTCGCCCGTAAATCGATATTTCGCAGGTCTCACGGCCGAGGGCCTAAAAAACTTTTGCGATGGCCTAGAAAAGCAACGGAAAAAAACTCTCGCGGCCACGGATTTTTTTCTTTTTTTTCCGTCATTTGAATAAGGAAAAAAAAGGAAAAAAACTATTTTTTTCCGACCCTGAATAACCCCATAAGGTCCATTTCACGACCCATTTCTGTTGTTGGGGTCGGATTATATACCATGACCCGTTTAATACACGGCCTCAGCCAAAAACTTGAAGTTCAGAACTTTGGTACACCGAGAAAAAACAAACAAGGAAAATTAAAAAAAAAATAAAGTTTAAAAGTTGCAAAAAAGTTTTTAAATATCGCGTACTCGAACTCCAGACTCTGCTTACTATGCGCCCACTCTACCACTGAACCATCCACTGTTGAAAACAAGGGTTCGGAAGGCCACTCAGAAAATTTTTGGCTAATAGCCATTGAAAACGGCTAAGAGCCACCGATTCGGGGCGTGTGCCATATGTATTTGACACACGCCCCATATTCGATGACTATTAGCCGTTTCCGTCGGCTATCATTTTATAATTTTTTTCTATTTAAAATTTCGGACATATTGTGTCTGGAAAAAGTCGGAAAATATCTGAGTAAGCGCAAAGATCGTTTCCCTTATTTGTTGCATGCAAACATTCTATAGCTGCGGTGCCAACAGACGAATTTTTTATAGGTGGTGGTATTACCCCAATAATGGCTAATAGCCCTTTTCGGCGGCTAATAGCCATATTTGACGGCTGATAGCCATAATAGCTAATAGCTAAATTTGTCGGCTAGTTGCCATTATTGTCCTCTATTAGCCTTTTCGGCGGCTATTAGCCATTTTCAGTGGCTATTAGCCACCTAGATG
Source organism: Caenorhabditis japonica (assembly GCA_963572235.1). Lineage (NCBI taxonomy): Eukaryota > Metazoa > Nematoda > Chromadorea > Rhabditida > Rhabditidae > Caenorhabditis > Caenorhabditis japonica. The sequence goes on from OY754342.1 coordinate 4,637,765, forward strand.
CCAATTCTCGCCATATCGCGCCAAAAATTTCCTGAGCAGTCACTATAACGCGGACTCCTCTATTTCGCAGTGAGGCGCTGCACGCTATAAATTTCCATTGACCATTAAATTTTTGAGCCAACTTTAAGACACATTTTCTGAAAAACCAGATCGATTGGGGAAAAAGTAAATTCAGACTCGTAATCACCGAACTCAAATGTACTGATTCTGAAAGTTTGGCAAAATTCTCAACCCTCATGGATTTGTAGTTTCCTTGTCAGACCGGGAAGCATCGCCAAGGGAAAAGTCCTTGTTCTCGAATTTTCCAAACCAAATGCGAATGGTTTTTTCAAGAGAGGCCTTGACCTTATAAACTTGCACCAGATGGCGATGAACCCCCGGCACTTTCAAGTTAGATAAAAACAGAAAGAGAATGACATGTCGTAGGTTATTTCGGTCAGGACGGAAATGGTCTTTGGGTTTCAGATTGAGAAGCAGTAGGGCACAGTAAAATTTCTTTTTTGTTTTTGTCGGGCTCTGTAACGAGCTATAGACAAAAACAAAACAAAACAAAAATTAAGAGCACCCCCAAAAATAAATAGTACTGCGTTTTCATGCAATCTGAAGACTCGGGACCTTGAAAATTGTAATCAGCATGCAAAATTACCCCCGGACTACATTGTCCAAGTTAATACAGTGCGCGTCATAATTATAAGACACCCCCTTTTTTGGGGGGTTTGGGCGAAACTAGAAGTTTTTGTGAAACGGCATGTGGGGGATCTGTTTCAGCGTTCAAAATAACCCGGAAACCCAAATTTTCATGTAGCTACCACAAAAATTACGACTACAGTATCAAAAAGTCGAAAAATCAGCCGCGTCATAATTATAAGACACCCCCAGAAAAATAATGAATTTTTTAACTTTTTTCAACCTTTTTGAACTTTTATCTATTTTTTCACTGGTTTTACTGTTTTTTATTCCTTTTTAAGTTATTTTCTTATTTTTTACCAATAATTGTGTCATATTTGACCACTTTCTTTCAAGTTTCCAACTTTTTCACCGTCACATCTCCTTCAAGGATTTTGGTTGACTAAAGTGATTCTAAGATGTGCAGAACATATGAAAAAACTTTTAGGCCAGCTGAAATTATGATAATTATGATTTAGGCCATGAGTTACATTTATTCACCTCATTTCAATCATCATGGGACTCGCTTCTACTCTCTCTTCAGAAGAGCTAGCTCAAATGGACATTATGATTCAACTTGGATTCAGTACTTTGCACTTGAGCAGAAGAATCACCCGTTTGCGATGATATGTAAGAAACTATGCTCGAGATACAATGGCTCACGGCTCAGCAAAACCCACTGGACGTCCAAGGATCCTCAATGATCTAGATAAGCCATGTGTCGTGAGATGAGTTTCCAACACTCGTTTTCTTGGAATGCGTGACTTGTAAGATGCACTCCATGGACTACCAGGACACTCTCCAGAAAGGAATTGTCTTCTTTTTCAACCGTGGAAATCGCAAGAAGACTCATACCTTTCCACAAGATAATGCGGAAATTCACAAAAGCTCATCGACAATGAACTGGTTTTTCACGAAAAAGATCAAAGTCCTTGCTTGACCAGCCAACTCGCCAGACCTCAACCCCATAGAGAATGTCTGGGGATTTCTTGCCCGAGCAGTTTATCGTCACGGAAAGCAGTTTCAAACTGTAGGAGAGCTCAAGGATGCCGTTACCGAAGAGTGGGACAAGCTCCAGTCATGATACCTCGAGAGCCTTACTCAGAGCATGAGCAACAGACTGTGCCAAGTGATGCAGAAGTTTGGAGGACCTACTTCTTATTAAATTTCTGTTTTTTTTTTGTTTTCTTCGATGTTTCGGTTAATTTTTCTGTTAATAAACCTAAAATCTGAAGTCAAGCTCAAAAATGTGTGAAACTTGAAAGAAAGTGGTCAAATATGACACAATTATTGGTAAAAAATAAGAAAATAACTTAAAAAGAAATAAAAAACAGTAAAACCAGTGAAAAAATAGATAAAAGTTCAAAAAGGTTGAAAAAAGTTAAAAAATTCATTATTTTTCTGGGGGTGTCTTATAATTATGACGCGGCTGATTTTTCGACTTTTTGATACTGTAGTCGTAATTTTTGTGGTAGCTACATGAAAATTTGGGTTTCCGGGTTATTTTGAACGCTGAAACAGATCCCCCACATGCCGTTTCACAAAAACTTCTAGTTTCGCCCAAACCCCCCAAAAAAGGGGGTGTCTTATAATTATGACGCGCACTGTATTCACAACACTCTTGAAATGGGCCTGAAAAGTCTTTAAAAAAGTACTCCTGCAACAGTAACATAAGTATTAGGTTGGCAAGAAAGTTTTTGTTATGTTTTGAAAAAATTTTTCTTCAAAGAAGGAGAAATGAAATGATTAATAGTATACTGCACCTTGCATTGGAGACTCGCTTCAAAAACCAGAGAAATTGGTTAATAGAGCGCGCCTGCACCGCGTTTGCGTCTCGTATCTCAACACACTCTCTCGCTCACTTTTTTTGAAAATTTGTTTTTCAGAGCATTAAAATGCATTTTAAAGTATCTTCTCGTTTCATTTTTGAAAAAATCTCTGTTAAGAGGTAGCAATTTTTTTCAGTATTTTTGAATCAAATTTTTCGAAAATTGATCGATTCTTCCGTGCACTCTATCGATTTTCAGTTGTTCTTCCATTTTCGCAGGCATTTTTTTATCCGAAATGTCATATTTTCTATTTTTCCCCTTTAATTCTTATTCATTTTGTTTGAAATTTACAGTTTTACGTGCCATTCAACGAATACCAGCCTTTGGTTTGGCGAGAGACTATAATTGTACAATTGCAATGCAAAACTTACGAAAAATTGTGCGACGAGTACTTTATCCCATTTCTTTTTTTTTAGCTTAACTTGAAAACTGATATATCAATTATTTTCTTATGTAAATTGCTAAAATCATACAAATTCAATATTTTTTCTTGTTCATTGTTGATTGAAGTGCCAAAACGTTTTTGAAAATTAGAAATTTTTGTCGAATCCCGTATTCCAAAACGAACCAAGACTCGAAAAAAAGATTTCAACACAAAAGTTCAAAACTATGGCTAAAAAATGTCCGCAAAAAAGAAAGAAAATTTTTTTTTTTGAAAAAAAGGAACGAGAAAATAGTGAAAAATGAATTTTAATTATCTGTTTTAAAAAAAAGTGAGCGAGAGAGTGTGCCGAAATAAGAGACGCAGGCAGACGCGGTGCAAGTGCGCTCTATTGCCCATTTCCTCTGAATTTTGAATCTAGTCTCCCCATGCAAGGTGCAGTGCAGTATTTGACTTCCTTATCGACAACAGTCTGCCATCTGTTTTGCAAACTCTGAAAGTACCGGAGGTTCATCGCCGTCTGGTGCAAGTTCATAAGGCCGAGGCCCCTCATGAAATTACAATTCGTATTTGGTTTGGAAAATTACCCTGTCCAGTAAGTTATGAAGCCCGCTTCACGACTCACCGATCCTTTCAAGGTCCGTGATTATGAGTTCGCGCGTAAAAATTTTTCCACAAACTTTAATGAGGTAAATGTTGCTAGCTAATTGCTACAAAACTCGAATCAGCAACTTAGATAATCTTTTCTGAGGTTAATAGCTTAAATGGAGCCGGTTCGGATTGTTACAGTACCTATGTTCATTATGCCTGATAAAAGGGGTATTTTCACTTGCTGGATAGTTGGACCAAACGTTTGTCTTCACTCAGATGATCTTTTCCGAGTATAAGGAAGTTATCGAGAAACACCTAATACAATTCCGACGTGCTTTCAACCGATATTGTTATGTTTTTCAGCGAAAACTGCTCCAATCCATTTGAGTATCAAGACTTTGGACTGGTTTAAATCTAAAAATGTCGAAGTTCTTCTATTAGGTTGGCAAGAAAGTTTTTGTTATGTTTTGAAAAAGTGTTTATTCAAAGAAGGAGAAATCAAACGATCAATAATATTTGCCTTCCTTATCGACAACAGTCTGCCATCTGTTCTGCAAACTCATAATACCTGTCCTCCAAAACTCTGGCTTTTTTTTATGCAAAATATGACACAAGCCAATTTTCGATATCACTTTTTGTTTTGAAATCATTTTCCTCAAGGAATCGTTGAAAGTCCGGGACCAAGTGGTAATCAGTTGGGGCAAGGCCTGGGCTGTACGGTGGGTGAGCATGAATTGTCCAGCTGAACGGTGCCAGCGGTGACACTGTTGTTTTCGGCACATGTGGTCCTGGCGTTATCGTGGATGTAGTGCACTCTGTGGCATTTTAGCGGTGAGAGATTGATCTGGGCCCTGACCTTTCGCAGTTGGGCAGAGTAGTACTCGGCCGTGATAGTTTCGCCTTCGTCCAGAAGTTTCCAGTGGTGCACGCCATGGACAGACCACCATACAGACAACCCAGAGCGGAAAGCATCGTCAAGGGAAAAGTCCTTGTTCCCGAATTTCCCAAACCAAATGCGAATTGTATTTTCATAACGGGTCTCGGCCTTATGAACTTGCACCAGACGGCGATAAACCTCCGGCACTTTCAAGTTGGATAGAAACAAAAAGAGAATGACATGTCGTAGGGTGATTTTGGTCAGGACGGAAATTATCCATGGGGCTTGAGAGAGAGAAACAGTAGAGGAAAGTAGATGTAATGGCCAACAAGGTAGGTCTCTTATATACCCAGTAAAATGATCTTTTGGTTTTTGTCGGGCTCTGCCACGAGCTATGGGCAAAAGCAAAACATAACAAAAACTTTCTTGCCAACCTAATATTTTCTGGGTGTGCATACGTCTTCAATCTTATGGAGAACACTTGAGGAAAGCTTGTGCAAAGATTTTCTGCCCAGAGTAGGCAATACAACTTTGGCAATGTTATGAAACTAGACCTTTGTACGAATGGAAGGAAAAAGAGCATGAATTCGTGAACAATATCATCCAGTACATCCCAAAGCCTATTAATTGTATGCCAAGTTGCGTTTATAATCTGGTTACGTCTAATGAACGTCAATAAAGTATTAATTTTATTATAAATCTTGATTTTTTGGAAATTTCCGAGGGAAGGGGGCGCTATACTTATGTTACGGTTGCAGGAGCCATTTTTTCATACATCTATCTGCTTCATGGATGTCTTCAGGCACAAAAGTTATTTCCGGGGTACTTTTGCATGCTGAATCCGTTTTTTAAAGTTTTTGCAATTTTGCCCGGGCGTGCCAAGGCAGAATACTTAGAGGGGGGGGGGGGCGCTATATGTACTTATGGAACGGACTGTAGTATTTGTGGCGACAAAGAGATTTGAGCTCCGGAAGTAAGATAAATAAGTTGCTTGAACTTGTAGTTTCTTTAGATACAATGCATTTGTATAAGTGTACTAGGTCGTATATTAATCTTCGATATTCCAGAGTTTCAAGGCCGCATATCTCCAGGCCGTCGAAATATGATTTGTATAAAATACCGCCTTTCAATAGACACCGGTGAACAAGGCTCTTTTGAACCGACTCCATCTTCCTTATGAGTGATTTGCTTGTTGGGGAAAAAACCACAGTTCCGTATTCAAGTATTGGGCAGATGTAAATAGTATAGCATTTGACTACCACATCAAACGTGGAGTGACGCAAGATGTTGAAGATAATGTTAACTCTAGTTTGGGCACGGCATACAATGCGTAACATAATTATAAGCGCACCCCTGAAAATACCTGCTACAGCGTTCGCATGCAATCTAAAGACTTGAGACCTTGAAAATCGTTATCAGCATGCAAAATTTACACACTGTACGAATTTTTAAGTTAATAATCCCAAAACTCTTGTAATTTGACTATTAAGTCTGAAAAAACTGCTCCTGCAACCGTAACATAAGCATAAGCGCACCCCACATAACATCGGAAAAACTCAAGAAAAACACAAGTTGATTATTAGTAGCTGTACCATTAAAGTTTATTACTTGATATTCACGGTTGGACATAGAACTAGAAACGCTTTGTATGTGTTAGGCAGTGTTGTTTTTGAATTCCTGTTCCGGGATCTTTACTATCTTTCTTATATGTAAAAACCTAGATCGGGATGTCTGTGCGCGTCCGCACTTGCCTTTTTGCAAGAAAATGCAGTGGACAAAACACGAACCCGTGACATTAGGATTTTTATTCAAGCGCACTACCGACTGAGCCACAGAGGACAGAAATCTTCACAAAACGTATAAGTGCGTATAAATGAATGAGGAAGAGTGGAAAGTAAAAAAATAGAATGTGGCGACGAAGTCGCCAATAGGCTGCGTTAGCAGCCGCGCAGGACTGCGCAGCAGGCTTGTTACTAATAAAATCTTTACTAGCTTTCTTATATTACTCTCGTCTCAGCTAATGCACATCATTTTTTAAAAAAATGGAAAAAATAACACAGTTGAATCAAGTGCGACCGTAATACTTTCAAAGAGAGAGAGTGAGCAAAAACAAGAGATCACATTGCTCACCCTTATTCATCCCTCCCTCTTTCTGGTGCTGCCCCAAGGCAGAACTCCCCGAAAGAGAACTGGTACGAAAGAGAACTGCGCCCGAAGCAGAACCAGCCCGAAAGAGAACCGCCCGAAGCAGAACTGGTACGAATGTGAACTGGTACTACCGAGAACTACTCGAAGCAGAACCGCCCGAGTTAGAACTGGTACGTAAAAGAACTACCACGAATGAGAACTCCCCGGTCCAGAACCGCCCGAGTTAGAACTGGCACGTAAGAGAACTGGTACAAATACGAACTGCCCAAAGCAGAACCGAAGGATTCAGTAGAGTTATAGCCTTTTTCACATATTTTTTTTTGCTCTCAATAACTGTAGTTTTATTAAAAAATTGTAAGTTTTGATTATATATGTCTTCAATAACCATGTATTTATAAATATGAAAATGCATTTATAAATGCCCGCCGCGATTGCAAATTTTGTTGCATTTTTAAGCATGAGCATTGCGATTTTAGGATGAGTAATGCAGTTTAAGGAGTGTCATTTTATTGTTTTTCCATTCGTTTAAAATCGCTAGAAGTTTAGAGAAATGTATTACTCTACAAGCCTGCAGCTTGTGGCGACTAAGTCGCCTTCGTCAAATATTTATTTTCGCTGATTTTTGTTTTTTTTTTAAATAGAAATGGCAGTCATTTGTTTTCCCTATTTCTGTCAAGTTATCGTGACCCTTGTGGTATAGTGGTTAGCACGTTTGAACGTCAATCTATAGGTCGCTGGACCGAGTTTTGTCGACTGCAAACTCGTGTGTGAGACACACAAACAAACACACAGACTAATCTAAAATTTTCTCTATAAGAAAGATTGTTTATTTGCTAAAAAAGCAAGTGCGCTCCACGAAACTTATTACTGCGTCGCAAAAACCAGTCAGAGCGCTCATGAGTTGCGCCTGTGGTCTCGCCGCGAACAGTGCGTATACGGTAGTTTGTTTACATTCTTTGTTGCCTTGTTTTTTCAAAAGGAATATGTATTTTCGTTTTTTTCGTTAGAAAAACTACCGTATACGCACTGGTCGCGGCGAGACCACAACACGGCGTGCTAGAACCTACGTAATGGCAAACGCGCCCTGTCGCATTCATCTGAGTCTCAATAGTAACATTCTGCCAAGTTTTGCTAAGTGCGTGTAAAACCAGAGACGCAGAGCTTAGAGAGAGACGACCTTCGAAAATTCATTTCCAAAAATAATTTTAAAAACGTAGTCTCCAGCACGCCGTGCACAGCCGCAACACACGAGCGCTCTGACTGAATTTTGCGACGCAGTACATTATTACGAAACTTGTTAATACTTCGTGGAGCGCACTGGCTTTCTTTGCGAATGGACAATAGTCTTAAAAAATGCATATTTAAATTTATTTTTTACAAGGTGATTTGGACACAGTGTGAGTGTGGCAGTTATACATTCAGTAGGAAAGTAAAAGAGAATACATTGTAAACTTTTTGTTGCTCACTCTAATTCATCACGCTCTTGGTTCTCACACTCTCTCACCCCTATCGTTGAATGCAGTATGGACCATATGAATTTTACCATACTGTATGGTAAAATTCATCCAAATGTGTAATGGGGTTATTCACGAAATGGCAAAAAATGGCAAAAAACTGCGCGAAAACTCGAAAAATGCTCAGATTGATCTGAAATTTTGGGAAATGATGGGGAAAACTCTCCCGGATATTCCCACAAAATTTCAGACCAAAATATCGCTTTTTAAGAAATATTGTTTTTTTTTTCTGAAAATGCTTAAAATCGATATTTTATGTCTGAAATTTTGGGTAATGTCCGGGAGAGTTTTCCCCATCATTTCCCAAAAGTTCAGGTTAATCGGAGCATTTTCCGAGTTTTCGCGCAATTTTCTGCCGTTTTTTGCCATTTCGTGAATAACCCCATAAAGAGTACTTGTAAAAAAGTCAAAATGTAATAAACGCATTTTCTCCGGCGGAAAGTAATATGCAACTGTGGCGGTTCTGAACAGGGAAGTTCTTATTTGTACTAGTTCTGTTACGTAGCAGTTCATATTCGGGCGGTTCTCATTTGTGGTAGTTCTTTTACGTACCAGTTCAAACTCGGGCGGTTCTGCTTCGAGTAGTTCTCTGTTGTACCAGTTCCCATTCGGGCAGTTCTGCTTTGGGCAGTTTTCTTTTGTACCAGTTCTCTTTCGGGCTGGTTCTGCTTCGGGCGCAGTTCTCTTTCGTACCACTTCTCTTTCGGGGAGTTCTGCTTTGGGGCAGCACCCTCTTTCTCACACTCTCATATTGTGGCATTTATTCAAATACAGTGACGGAATTTGACACCTCCAAATGCTCGTCTAGTGGAGCGCACTTGCATACCTCCTCCTTTGGCGCCGATCATATAAACGCCCATCGCGGGCACTAACAATGTGTACTGTGATGGTCTAGTGGTGTATATTTTCGATCGCGGATCTGGAGGCCTGGGTTCAATACCTTTTGATGTACTTTTTTTTTGTTTTCTGTTTTGAACCACAGATTCAAAGCAAGCTTCCGCCCAGCTCCCTCCGGTCGCCCATTTTTAAGGTTTCACACATGCTTCCGGCGTTTTGCCGCTGAACTTTCTCGATAAAAGTTACTTGCCGAAGAATTTAAATAAAACTAACGAATTTAAAGTAGTTCGAAAAAAAAAAGGAAATTTAATTTTTTTTTTCAACGTTCTCCTCCAGCACGCAAATGTAATTTTTTGTGGTATTCGAAACAAAAATCCATAAGATTTAGTCTGAGCAGATACGAAAGAATAAAAAAAAAATAAAAACCGCGGATAGGGATCGAACTGACAACCTTCAGATCACAGGTGATTTGCGTGACGCAAATAATTTGTCAAAAATTGTTCGCGCGTTTGCGAAATGGGTACGCGTGAACATTACTTTTGTGCGCGCACAATTCGCAATTCGCGAACATTTACATGTAATTTGCAAATTGTCTGCGCATCCCGAAAAAAATGACCAGCAATTGGCGATTCACGAAATTAAATTTTCGCCGACAATAATTTTGTTCGCACACAAATGACAAATCCCGAAAAATTTCGTTTAATTAGCCGGTTGAAAATTCTTGGATCGATTAACTTGTTGGCTTATTAAGCTTATTAATTTAATATGTATTTTGTAACAATAATATCTTATTTTATTATACAGTCCGTTCCATAAGTATAGCGCCCCCCTCGAAGTAGTGTGTCTTGGCACGCCGGGGCAAAACTGCTACATGAAACCTTGAAATTCGGATTCAGCATGCAAAGTTACCCCGGAAATATGCATTTTATGTTAATATGCCTGAAAATACCCACATAGCAGATTAAAGTATGAAAAAATGGCTCCTGCAACCGTAACATAAGTATAGCGCCCCCCTCAGAAATTTTCAAAAAAACAACATTTATAATAAAATTAATATTTCGTAGCACATCCTTTAAGCGTAATAACGTCATAAACACGATTTGGCATAGAATTAATCAGGTTTGGAATGTACTGGGTGGTTTGGTTCTCGAATTCATGCTCTATATTCTTCCATTCGTTCAAAATGCCAGCTTTCAGAGAATTAACAGAGTTGTATTGCTTACCCTGTGCATAAACTCTTCGCACAAGCTCTCCCCAGATGTTCTCCATAGGATTCAAGTCAGGAGAACACGCAGGCCATGGAAGAACATCGACTTTTTTAGACTTGAACCAGTCCAAAGTCGAGTTACTCACATGGATTGCAGCATTGTCCTGCTGAAAAACAAATCGGCGACGGTTGAAACGACGTCGGAATGGTAGGAGGTGGCCTTGGAGAACATCCTGATACTCGGAAGAGTTCATTCGAGTCGAGACAAACGCCAGGTCCAGCAATCCGGCAACCGAAAACGCCCCCCATACCATCACGCTTCCACCACCAAAGTTTCGTTTTGAGAAAAATAACTTATCCTTGCGGAGATCGTGCCAATAGCTTTTGTAGCCGTCTGGACCATCTAAATTAAACTTTTTCTCGTCCGAAAAGATTATCTGAATTCTTGGTTTAAGTTTTTGGAGCTATTAACTATCAAAAATCACCTCATTCCAATTGGTCGCCATATTGCTACGAGCGAATTCAAGACGACGGACCTTATGAAGATCGGTGAGTCGAGGAGCTGGCTTCATAACATTTCGGACAAGATTTGGATCTTTGTTGATGGCTCTCCAAATGGTCTGTTTGGAAACTTTGAGATTCAGCTCTCGTTTAATATCATTGCAACTCTTCATTGAGTTCGAAGCATGACGCACGATGTTTCTCTTGTCGCGAATACTAAGCTTTGGTGGCGCTCCAGACTTCGGATATTGATTGTAGTGCTCCGGATTGTTCAAAAAATTGCTGATACATTTTTTTGAGCGTTTCAAATGCAGGGCAATTGCTCGAATTGACCATCCAGCGGTGTTGAAAGTTTTAATTTGAACTTGTTCCGTGCCACAAAGGTGATTTCCACGAGGCATGGTTGAATTACGAATAATTTATAGAGAAATCGATGAGAAAAGATACCGTATGCTATCTAAAGGCGCTTTATGTTTGAACTTAAACAAATTCAAACACAAATTTCATGATTTATGTTGTTTTTTTGAAAATTTCTGAGGGGGGCGCTATACTTATGTTACGGTTGCAGGAGCCATTTTTTCATACTTTAATCTGCTATGTGGGTATTTTCAGGCATATTAACATAAAATGCATATTTCCGGGGTAACTTTGCATGCTGAATCCGAATTTCAAGGTTTCATGTAGCAGTTTTGCCCCGGCGTGCCAAGACACTACTTCGAGGGGGGCGCTATACTTATGGAACGGACTGTATATCAAACTTTAAAAATTACATGTTAATACCAGAGACATGTAAAAAAAAATCATTAAATACTAAAAAATTAGAAATATGTGATTGGCTCTAGGTTTGGGGTGAGGGGGGCGGGTATTTCAAAGAAATATCAGGAAAAAAGGATAAACAATTGGGGAAAAATTCAAGAATCCTCCAATCAGTTCGAAACTTTGGGCAAAGTTGGCAAAAATTCTCCCGGATATGCAAGGTTTCGAACTGATCGGACGGCTATGATGGTCGAGTGAGAAAAGAGTGAGCAGTGGAGTGAGTAGTAGAGACCGTGCACATGATAGAATGGAAGAGCGTGGAGGTTGACATCGGCGTCAGTGAATCCCCAGTCTCGAACTATATCCTTGGCGTTGTTGGGGAGTGATCCGTGGGTGAGAATTGCTCCTTTTGGAAGACCAGTGGTGCGAGACGCGTTCGATTGTGGTGCAAGCCTGGAAAAAGAAAAAAAATTTTTCAAGAACTTTTTCGCGCACGCACCCGTCTATTATTAAAATTTTTAAACGCCGACAACATGTCGCAAACTTTGAAAGTCATTAAAAGCATATTTTTACTACTAAAACTGCTGCCTCGCAAAATTTAAAAAAGATTTTAAAAACTAGGACAGTGGCTTTCTGTATTTCAAGCACGGCGAGTTTAACAAAAAAAGAAAATCTGTAAATTGATCATTTTTTTCTAAATTATTCATGATATTTCAAAAACATTTTTAAACTCAAGTTATAATGAAATTTTAAAACTCACATTTTCCTTGGTTGCCGCGTGCGGTTTTTGAGAATGACTGTCCGGACGCCTGGAAATATAAAATTAACGGAAGAAAAATCAATAAAAAAGCAAGACGGTATAAAAACTACAAAAATATTGAAGCATTTTTACGAAAAAACCAAGAAAAGTAGCATAAAAATAAAAATTTTGAGGCAGAAATGAATTTATTTGGGCCTCAATCAATAATGAGCAAAGTTTCGTTGCGAGAGTTTGTTCGGGATTAGCCAATTATATTTTCGCGATTTGTCAATAATTTACCCATAATTGGGAAATGCCGACCAGTTGTCGGCAATGCAATATTTACAAATTGTGCTCAAATCGAAATTTTCTTCTTCGCGATTTACGTACAATTTGTAAATTGTTTGCCTGCATGTATAATGCATAAGTGACGAATCACCTGTGATTGGCGTCCGCAAGCTCTCACCACTAGGCCACCGCTGCACACATTCTTAGTGCACGCAATGGGCGTTGATATATGAGCGGCGCGCAACACGAGGAGGTATGCAAGTGCGCTCCACTAGACGAGCATTTGGAGGTGTCAAATTCCGTCGCACATTATTCAAATTTGGCAAATTCGTGGCGACACACCGAGATTAATCGTGAGTTTTTCCCATTTTTTGAAAAAGGATGTGCATCAGCTGAGACGAGATTAATATAGAAAATTTTAGATTAGTTGTTTGTGTTGTTTGTGTGTCTCACACGCGAGTTTGCAGTCGACAAAACTCGATCCCGCGACCTGTCGATTGACGTTCAAACGTGCTAACAACAATACCACAAGGGTCACGAGAACTTAAAAGAAATAGGGAAAAGAAATGATTGCCATTTCTATTAAAAAAAAAAAACAAAAATTAGTAAAAATAAACATTTGACGAAGGCGACTTAGTCGCCACAAGCTGCAAGCTTGTTACTAATAAAATTTTTCTGTGTGTAAGTCTGTCTGTGCATCGGTATGTTCGCGGTGCTGGCGCAGTCCCCAGAAGTCCGTAGGGGTCCCAATTTGGAAATCTGAGTCTCCTGAATCCCGCGATGATGCCCGTCTTCTCCAAATTTTGATATCATTTTTTTGAAGGGTACTTTACTGTTAGGCCGGCCGGTCCACATTTTTTTTTCTTCTGCCCATTTTGCTTTTCTACAGTCGAAAGGAAATCCGACAGGAAACTGTGGGTCGGCCGAAATCTCATTGCACACATAGGGAGATTTATTCAACCTGCGCCGTGTCCAAGTGGTCAGTAGTCTAGGCTGGCGTGTGGGAGGTCGGAAGTTCGAGTTTTACTGTCGTTTTTTCTTTTTTGTAACTGATTTTTTGTTTAGTATGTGTCAATTCAGCCTACAAAATTAGGTATAGGTACGTTTCATCACATTTTTAAGCAATTTTTTGAATTTTATTTCGAGTTTTTGTTTTCCTCTCTGTACAGTGACGGAATTTGACACCTCCGAATGCTCGTCTAGTGGAGCGCACTTGCATACCTCCTCCTTTGGCGCCGATCATATAAACGCCCATCGCGGGCACTAATTGTAAGAATGTGTACTGTGATGGTCTAGTGGTGTACATTTTCGATCGCCGATCTGGAGGCCTGGGATCAATACCTCTTGGTGCACTTTTTTTTTGTTTTCTGTTCTGAACCACACAAGCTTCCGCCCAGCTCCCTCCGGTCGCCCATTTTTAAGGTTTCACACATGCTTCCGGCGTTTTGCCACTGAACTTTCTGGATAAAAGTTACTTACTTGATTTAAAAAAACGAACGAATTTAAAGTAGTTCGAAAAAAAAAATAGGAAATTTAATTTTTTTTTCAACGTTCTCCTCCAACACGCAAATGTAATTTTTTTGTGGTATTCGAAACAAAAATCCATAAGATTTAGTCTGAGCAGATACGAAAGAATAAAAAAAATTAAAACCGCGGAGGGGGATCGAACCCACAACCTTCAGATTGGCGTCCGCAAGCTCTCACCACTAGGCCACCGCTGCACAGGTGATTTGCGGTAGGCCTGCCGCAGGTCGAAAGCAGCTCGCGGGCAGGTGAAAAGAGTACCTCGCTAGATGCCTGCGGCAGGCCTGCTTCAGGCCGACCGCGAAAAATCGCCTGTGGCATGCATACCCCGAACCCGCTTTCGACCTGCCGCGATACTAACGGATGCAGCAGACCTGCCGCGAAGGATGCATTTGGCCTGCCGCGGCCACCCTGGTCGCTCGTGGTAGGCCTGTCGCAGGTGAGAAAACACTTTTGGGGCTTTCACTTTATTAATATTAGTAAATATGGCTCTGAAAACAATTTATTGAAAACAAAACACATTAGAACAGCAACAGAAAAAAATCTAAAAAATCGTGGTTCTCGACGCGGTCCTCCACTTCTCCGATGTTTCGTTGTAGTCTCCGGACAGAACACTGAAATGAGGATATGAAGTTTCCATGATCACCTCAAGAAATTTTTGGCTAGTAACCGTTTCCGAGAACTATCATCCGATTCCACTGGAGGTGAATAATGGATAATGTTGGGGATAATATCCATAGAAAACGGTAAATAGCCAGCCCCCTCAGCTAACATTTTGACGGCAAATTGCCGTCGAAATGTAGCCAACATGGCAATATACTCAGGAAATTTTTAGCTATTATGGATTCGTGACGTAGCGACACGTTGCTGCAAGTTGTGCGCCAGCAAAATGAAAACAATTTGCAAAAAATTTTTCCTCTCTCACCGCCAAGAGCTGAATCGTGGCAAGACGCAGCATTTGCTGACGCATAACTTGACACGCTGTCTCGCTACGTCAACAATCCATAATTATAGCCATCAAAGCGGGACGTGTGCCACATGTATTTGGCGCACGTCCCGAATGCGATGGCTACTAGCCTTTTTCAATGGCTATTAGCCGTTTTCCGTGGGTATTAGCCACATAGATGCCAATGGTCGCCATGTACGAACCAAAATTATCTGATTGTGAGAATGTCAGAATTGAAAATTCGAATGTATTGAATGTAATGTAATGCTCAAGAGAAAAGCCATCGAAAACGGCTTTTCGTCATCGAATTCAAGACGTTCTCCAAACGCATATGGCACACGACAGTGTTGCACGGAATGAGGATATCCGGAATACGTAATAGGTAATGTGAGAAAGGGTTTACATTTTTTTTTTGACGGAACCTGGAGTCCGGATCTCGGAATTAATGTTTTTTGTTTGTATTTACATTCCGCATTCCAAATTCCAAAGAAAATTTTTATTCTGAATTCAAGATTCTACATCAAGCCTAAGTATTTCAGTCTCTATTCCGTATTCCCTATTCCGCATAAATATACCCATTCCGTGCAACACTGGCACACGACCCAATTCGATGGCTATTAGCCGTTTTCAATGGCTTTTAGCTAAACATTTTCTGAGTAGACGGCAATTGACCGATTTTGGCGACAACTTGCCGATAGGTTGCCACTTTTTGAAGCGGATTTCTCTGGCAAATTGGTGCCCAGCGCAGAAAAGTTGCAGCCGAAACCGGAGAACGTGACAAATCCGGATAAATACGCGAAATCGGGGAAAAATTTTACAACAACAAACAAAACAACAAAGCTTTTACATGTTTCGCGATTTCGTGTATTTCTCCGGTTTTGTCACGCTCTACGGTTTTGGCGATTTTTTGCAAAGAATGATAAACTTCATAAACGACTCACCATACGTTCAGTAGTCGTTCTTGCTCTTGTTTGATGCTGCGCGTACCGCTGCCTTCTGAAAAATTGACGTTTATTACTATTTATTGTATTTTCGATCAAGTTGCTATTACATGCTCTACCTGCATGGAAAAGTGTCACCGCGCCCAGATTTTTGCGCGCGAATATAAAATTTCAGTGCGATTTGAAAACTGGCGGGCAAAAAAGTGGGTCGAGTTTCATGTTTTCATGTATTGTGTTTTCAATAGAGCTGCGACATAAAAACGTAAAACTCCGCCCACTTTTTTCCACGCGAACATGACATTTTAGTGCATCTTGAATTTTTGCGTGTAAAAAGTGGGCGATGTTTCACGTTTTGATGCGGCAACTCGATTGAAAACACAATAGCAACTCCATTTAAAACACAATATTGGCGGATATAACGAATAGAAAAGATAGAAAAAGCAAAACGGACGAGAAAAAGGCGACAGGCTCACAAAATACCTAATTTCAAATAAAAAGCAGCATTTTAGCCGAAAACAGGCAGAATTCACATTTAAACCAATAATTTTTGTGCTAAATTGTTAGAGAATAAGCGGATTGTCGAAATCGCATGTTGATAGAAAAATTTCAAGCAAAAAGGGTGGTATACTTATACGCGGCGAATGTATCATTAGCCTCGCTCTACGGCACTTTTCAATTTTCAACAGTGTAGTGTGCCTTTTTTTAAGCGAAAACTCAAAATTTAACTGCAACTCGTCGTGGATACGTCATTTTCCGTTGAAAGAAAAAAATAAAGCTAGAATCCGAGTTAGCGGTAAATGAAAAGCATCCTCAAAGCAGGCGACCACCTGCGGCAGGCCTACCGCACATCACAAACACTTTCTTGCCAACCTAATATAAGCGCACCTACCAAAACAGATGAAAAAACTTTTGTTTTTTTGGAAACCAGTCAGTGAGTTTTGCCATGTTTCTTCAGAATTTAACAAAAAACTTCCTCACAGTAAAAACAAAACCGAAAAAGATAATTCAATCATGACACGTTGCACAAATCAGTCAAACACCGAGAAAACGCAAATCCAAACTTTCAACACGGCCAGATGGTCGAACTGAGTAATTTGTGCGGTTCCCGCTTGATTTATTGCTTTTTCGAGCAAAAATTCATCGCCGATCAGTCCGAAACAGTTCGTGTGCCAAGGGAACGCGGACGCATTTTTCTGAAAATGTCTGACGCACTCAGAAATTTTGCGTTTTTGTCATCATTTATTCTGAGCATTGGTCAGCAGGTTTTTTTTGGGATAAGTTCTGGCTGGTTGCTGGCAATTTTTTTTTGCTTGTTTCTTTCTAGTTTTCTTCTTTTAAGTTTCCAAGTTTTTAGGTGTATTTTGTTTTGATCTTATTTTTATTCCTGCGCAACGTTGCAAGGTATTGTTTTTTTAATAAACCGTTGATTGGTGAAATCACGTTCGCAACGCACCGAATATCCGACTTGGGGGCCGAATCAAAATTTCTGACAATGAGTGTTAACAACGAAAACTTCTTTGGTGCACAAAGAAATAGGCATAATTTGAGGAATTATTAGCGGGAGTTTTTGGAAAATTAGCGGGAGTTTACTCTGCTGGCTTAAAAGTTTTCTCAGTGGCCGTAATCAAGTTGTATGTGTTAATGGGACCTTCTCTGCATGCTCTTCGGTCATGTCTGGAGTCCCGCAAGGGTCTGTGCTTGGGCCGTTGTTGTTTCTGTTGTACATCAACGATATTGGAGATAATTTCAAATCAAATTATCTGCTTTATGCAGATGATCTGAAAATTTTCTCCCATTTATCGTCTGATGTTCAGGATGACCTTGATGTTCTGTCTAATTGGTGTCATATTTGGCAGTTGGATGTGGCTCCAAACAAATGTGAACACATTAGTTTTCGTTTTTCAAAAAGATTGGTCCCCAGTTCTAAACCCACATTCACCATTTCAAGCACAGTAGTGCCCTACACTGATAAGATCCGGGATTTGGGTGTACACTTTCAGTCTAACCTTTCCTTTGACAATCACATCGAATCAACCGTTCTCAATTGTCACAAAAGAATCAACATTATTTTCAACGTTTTGCGGTACGCCCCTCTCGATTCCTTTATCCGGTGTTTTACTGTATACATCCGTCCCTTGATTGAATATGGTTGTGAAATATTTTCGCCTACTCTCATGTCTCATACTATTCTCCTAGAGTCTGTACAAAAGACTTTTATTTATCGTTGTTTCAAAAAATTTAAATTAACTTATGTATCATATTTTGAGTCTCTATTTTACTGTAAACTTGATTCGCTAGAATACAGGCGTCTTTTATTTGATCTCACTTTACTGTATAAAATCTTTATTACCGGTGACACCCATCTACACGAGTCCCCATCTCTTGCCTTTGCTAATTTACGATCTCTCCGACGTCACTCTTTCATTCTCCGGTGCTCTCTCAAAAATTCCTCCAAGCCCCTACAGCAATTCTTTTCTAACCGAGTTCTTAAATGTTGGAATGATCTCCCTTCTCATGTTTTTCCTGTCAAACCTTCCATTAATTCCTTTAAAAACAACATCAAATTATTGAAATTTCATGAATATCTTCGTCTCAATTGTCATACATACTGACACACCTTCTATCTCTATGTATTGTAAATCTATTTCTATTGTAAACATTGATAGTATAAGTGGTCATGCCCTTCTTTTCAATTAAATAAATAAATAAAAAATAAAATTGTCCGTGTCTAGTTACCAAACGGCGGATTTTTTCGGAGAGAATACACCGAGATGGCTCCCCGACTTCTCCACCACGGTGATTCTTTTACTACCGGCCACGCATTTCTAGTCCCCCGATCGCAAGTATTTCCCCTCTCCACCTCGCACTCTCTCACTCTCTCATCACATGAAATGGGCGGAGTTACCTCCCCTTTTTGCAAAATGCGGCAAAAAAATTTGCGGAAATCAGTTCGGCCACCACGGAAAACCAGTTTCATTTGAAATTGTACGTATAAAAACGAAAGAATTCCTGTTTAAAATATGCGCCCTAATGAGATCTAGTAACGTGACAGACAACTTTTTGATCAGACTTCATTTACAAATTCGAGACAGGAAAAATCTAATCGGGGGACTAGAAATGCGTGGCCGGCAGTTAAAGAATCGCCTTGCATTTGAAATTGTACGTAAAAAATCAGACCAATTCCGGTTTTAAATATGCGCCATAATGAGAGGAAGTAACGTGACAAAAAACTTCTTGATCCGAAGTCATTTAGAAAATCGCGACAGAAAAAACAAATCGGTGAACGAGAATAGTGTGCTCGGTAGTAAAAGAATCACCGTGTCCACTCTGGATATGAATGACTCTGCCAGCGAGAGGTCCTCAAGTGCTGTGGCTGCTGGAATCATCAACATCCTTGTTGAATCTGGTACCACATCAATAAGTCCTGCCCATTGGTTCACGTGTTAGTAGTAGTTGTGCAACAACTTTGTCTTCTATTTGGTTGTTTAACTTTGGGCTCCGCCGGGATCAAGATGAGTTGTTGTCAGGCCTAGCGCTCTGGCTACTTTAATTGGATCTTTTCATATATTCGATTTTTGTAGTGGTTTTGTTGTGAAGCATCTCAGTAAATGGTTCAGGTCACACTGCCCCCAAAAGCGGGAAAGCGCAAAACAACATTGGCTGGCGCACTTTGCGTTTGCAGACGCAGAGACACGGAATTTAGAACAACGCCTCCGTCTCTAATCTTTATTGCGTGCAGGTAGAGCGCAATTGCATCGTACCTCGCCGTGAATAATTGCACCTTTTGAATAGAACGAAAAAACGGCAAGAAAATTGGTTTTTTTGAAGAAAAAATGTATAAAATCGACATAAAAAAATTAAAGAAAAAAAACACATAATAAATGTTACCTACTTTAATTTTAACTTTTCCGACCGATTCTGCGCTTAAAATGTTTGTCTCAACCATGCCTACAAAACTATGTCTAACAATTGTAAGATATTAGGAATATTGAGCCCATTCGGCTGAAAATTTGAAAAAATATGATTTTTCCATTATTCCTATTTTTTATATTTCGTCCTCATTTCTCCATCGATTTCATTGCGCGACTTCGTAAATTGTCGAATATACCTGTATGAACAAGCGTATCTAGAAAAAATAAAAAAAAAGTTTCCACATGTATAAAAAAAATTGAGAAAACCACATTTCCTGTTGAAAATGAGCGCTCGTAGGCAAGCGCGCCAAGGCACGCAAAAAGTCTTCAGTTATCTCTTTCTTCAAAGAGATGTCCGGGTTCCTTTTAAATAACAAACGAAAGTACGACAAGTTTAAAGACAAACACGTTTATTTTTTGTATTCAACCCGGAATTGGGCCGAAATACTCAAAATAAATAATAAGAAAGGAAAATCAAAGGAAGAACACGAGAAAAGATACAACACCAAAAACCTAACTCCAGAAACAAGCACTAAATGGCCAAAATGGGCCGCTCAAAATAAATAATATCCACGTGGCACAAAACCGCGTGAAACCAACGTGACCTTAAACTTATTTTATTTGTGGCGCTAAACGGCGTGTATGGCGGTCTTGACGGAGTGCCGTGGCGCTGATACGTGAAGGCCGATAATAACCGGGGTTTGGGTGCAGGACTTGCCACCGGCAACTCTTCCAGCATTAATGATCTCTGAGATCTAAGTCTTGCCAGCTCCACACGTGTACTTTTCAGCATTTTTTCCTCGTCTTGACGCACTTGTGGGGGTTGTCCCTAGCGTAGGGCGGATCTGACAAATGCCCAGGTACCTATTGACGAAGATGGTATGGTTTTTTTCTAGATCGCCTTTGTGTCAGTGTGTATTTTCGAAGCAGTTTCGATAAATTCTTCTATAAGTTTTTTGATAAAACTATCGAGGAATTATTGAAAAATTATCGAAAATTTTGGGTCGAAAAAATATTGAAAATTATCGAGAGTATTTTCGATAATATTATCGAAACATTTTCGATAATAAAATATCGATATTTATCGAAACCAGTTTTGATGAATTCCTCGATCATTTTCGACATTATCGATAATTATCCCCCTCCGTCGATTTGTCGGTGATTCATGCTCCGTCACTGCCATGTCCCTGCAGTCGATCGGAGACTTTATCGAACCAATTGTTTCCGACGCCGACAATGAAATTGGCGGCAACAGATCCCTGTCCGGTTTCACCGTTTTCCAACGTTTTTCTGAGAGACAAATCCGTGTTTTCAACATGGATTTTGCTCTTTACTTTTCTCCTTGCACAGCTGACTACTCGTCTTCGCGTCTCTCGCCTTCCTTTCTCGGCTCCCATTTGCGCGTCGGACATCAATCTCATTTTTTCTCGTGAGACCCAGCGTTTGTCGTCTTTGCCCCACTGGGGTCTGAGGAGGGAGTGAGTAAACGCGCCCGGACGCACACACGCAATGCATCCAAATGAGGCCCAAAAAATAAAAAAGGCGCGCGAAAAATTTCGCATTATCGGAGAGAAAAACCAACGCGAAATCGAGAAAACTACGAAAGCCTATCCAAAATTATTACGCGCGCGTTGATTTTTCTCTCCGATAATGCGAAATTTTTCGCGCGATTTTTTATTTTTTTGGGCCTCATTTGGATGCGTTGCGTGTATGCGTCCGGGCGCGCTTACTCACTCCCTCCTCATACCCCAGTGTTGCCCATCTTGCCCAATGTCACTTGTGCAGCCTTCGACGAATACCTTGGTGCGCTTCGCGATCCTACACCAATTCCTTGATTCCTCTTTATGTACAGCGAGTTCGACACCACCCCTGTCACCTTCCTTTCTTCAGTCTTCAAGCACAGGCTCGTCGGCACACACTGTTTTTCCTTTTCCATCCGGATGAACTGTTCGAGACCTGCTTTCGCTTTTGCTTTAACCTGAGCACCACTCTGTGGAGGCCCTCTGAAGTTTGGCTTCGCCAAAAACTTCCACCCCTTTCTGACATTTTGAACTTCTGCTCTTCGATCCTTCCCACCCACCTGTGGATATCACCGATACGATCGATCCACTATCGATATCGAACCGCCTTCCCTTAATTTTTCCACATTCCTTGACACTTTTTGCAAGCTTTCACTCAACTCCTCCGCAGTCTTCCTCTCCTCCTCGACCGCCCTTTGCGCACTGCGCATTAACTTCTCGGCTCTGAGCTTCGGCAAATACTCACTTGCTTGAGGATCATTTGCTATTTTACCATTTGCTATTTTGGATCATTTGCTATTTTGGATCATTTGCTATATTGGATCATTTGCTATATCTCATTTGCTATATTTGTCTCATTTGCTATTTCTCATTTGCTATTTTTGTCTCATTTGCTATGGATTGGCTCATTAGCTATGGGTTGGATCAATTGCTATTTTCGATCATATGCTATTTCTCACTTGTTTTACTTGTCTTATTGGCATTGATAGCCCGAAATAGAGTGAAAATAAATTTCGGCAACTGGCCGATGACGACGCATAACCTTGCCGTCCGCTTGCCGATTTTGTAGATTTTTCCCTTCAATTCGAATTATTGTTATAATTTTATTGTAAAATTGTAAATTAAATATAATGAAAATTGTAATGGGGTTATTCTCGGAACCAGCAAAAAAAAGCAAAAAATAGAAAAAAACAGCAAAAAATTCAGCCAAAATTCGGAGAATGTACCGATTGATCTGAAACTTTGGTAAATTATTTAAAAAGTAATTCCGGTCATTCCCTGAAAATTTCAGACCAAAACATCGATTTTGAAAAGTTTCAGAAAGAAAATTGAGATTTTTTAAAATCAATATTTTGATCTGAAATTTTCAGGGAATGTCCGAAAGTATTTTTTAAATGATCTCTCATAGTTTCAGACCGATCAGAGCAGTCTCCGAATTTTCGCTGAATTTTTTGCTGGTTTTTTCTATCATTTGCTTTTTTTGCTGGTTCCGAGAATAACCCCATAAGTACAATAGAAAAGTTTGAAAAAGAGAAAATTATACAAAAGAACAAATTAAAGAAAATGGCACGATAAAAAATTGGAAAAGACTGAATTTCTAAAAAATGAAGAACAACCATTAGCTTCGTTTCGTTTCATCCGTTTTTGAATTGGATTTTGGCTTGTCACGCTGAAAAATAAATGTTTTATCTGATTTTTTGTTTTCCCCCTTTTAGTAAATTTTTGTTAATAACGGAAATCATTTATTATCTCGGTTAGGGTAGGCCACTGCTTAATTTTTCGGAAATTTTCTTAAATGTCAAGCTATTTGTTTACAGAGGTGTTACTTAACAAGCCTGAGCTGGCGCCTATCGGCGACAGAAAAAAAAAACTTAAACGTGAAAACCAATTGAACTTGGCCATGACCTTTTAAAGTGAACAGATGGACATGTTGACTAGCGTAATATATATGAGAAAGATTTTATATGCTTTATTAGTTTTTTTTTTTCTAAAAATAGTTCAAATCGGTAAGTTTGTCACATTTATTCACAATCACTGCCAGTTTTGGGAACTAGAACGAGAACAAATTAGGCTAAAACGGCAAGAAAATTATTAAAATATATTTTTTCCCGAATCTTTAAATTTTTTTTGCCAAAACTCAGCGAGAACCTCGTTGAATTTAAAGTTTTTTTGTGTTCAAATAACGGAAAATTTTGGAATAACAACTAGACATCAGTAAGCACGGTGTGCTATTTTTGGAAATGAATTTTCGGAGGTCATCTCTTTCGCATTTAGCTAAACGTGACATAATGCCACTTGAGACGCAGATAAATGCGACAGGGCGCGTTTGCCGTTTCGTAGGTTCTAACACGCCGTGAATCGTAATTTTTTGAACAAAAAGTGATAAATCACGGCGATTTCAAACAAATATTTTGATAATTTTTAATGATTTTTAAGATTTTTTGGTGTTATCTTGTTGTTGTAAAAAGAAATAAGTAACTGACAAGGAGGAAATAAAGAATGTTTTCGTCATTCAATTTGGCGTGAAATGTCACTTACAGTCTGAAGATACACGAAATTCCCAAAAAAACTACGATTTTTCATGTATTTTCAGTTTTTTTTCTTGCAAAGAAATTTTTGAGTCGTTTTCAAAGTGTTGGTATTTTTCAGGCCACGTAACATTTTTGGATAGAATATATTTTTTTTTACAATTTTTATTTGAAAAAACTCACTATCAATCCTTTTACTTGACAGTTGAAAAAACTCTTCTAAAACGTTCTCTTCGTGTTCGGAAATTGTTGCCATCGGAGTCTCGTCATCGTCCTCTGAGTGAACAATTTCTAAAAAAAAATATATTTTTTAAAATAAAACAATATGTACTCCATACGCACTTTTTTAATGAGAATTTCCAAAATAGGGAGAAATGAACAGCAGGTGTACCAATCGCCCAAAATCCTCCAGGTAAATTGATTTTTGTTGCACCGCAGGTGTCAGACTACAATACATATCAATTATAAAACTAAAGTAGCGATTAAATGTTAAAAAAAGAAGAAATCAGCCAAAAAGCAGCAGAAAGTATTAAACGAAAAGGCTTTTTTTAAAAAGCTGTGAAAAAAACGCGAAAATTTGGGAAACGCGCGAAAAAGTTAGACCCGGCGTTGGCTGAGTATCCAACGTTAAAGCATTGGCAGCCAACTTGCCCAAAAAAATATGTGCTTTGAATTAATTTTCTTGGTTTCCTATCGGGTTTCTGCTGTTTTTTTGCTAATTTCGTATTTTTTGTTAACATTTAATCGCTACATTGGTATTATAATAAATATTTATTGCAGTCTGACACCTGTGGTGCATCAAAAATCAATTTTGCTGAAGGATTTTGGGCGATTGGTTCACCCGCGGTGCATTTCTCCCAATACTGGCAATTCTCATCTAAAAAAACGTGAGTAAAGAGTACATATTGAATTATTTTGCAGTAAAAATTATTCAAAAAAAAATATTATTTTTTAGAAATATTCCACTCAGAGGACGATGACGAGACTCCGATGGCAACAACTTCCAAATACGAAGAGAACGTTTTAGAAGAGTTTTGTCAACTGTCAAGTAAAAATATTGATAGTGAGTTTTTTCAACTAAAAATTGTTTAAAAAATATATATATTCTATCCAAAAATGTTACGTGGCCTGAAAAATACCAACACTTTGAAAACGACTCAAAAATTTCTTTGCAAAAAAAAACTCAAAATACATGAAAAATCATAGTTTTTCTGTGAATTTCGTGCATCTTCAGACTGTAAGTGACATTTCACGCCAAATTGAATGACAAAAAAATTCTTTATTTCCTAATTTTTTTTCAATAATTTTCTTGCCGTTTCAGCCTAATTTGTTCTCGTTCTAGTTCCCAAAACTGGCAGTGATTGTGTATAAATGTGACAAACTTACCGATTTGAACTATTTTTAGAATAAAAAAAAACTAATAAAGCATATAAAATCTTTCTCATATATATTACGCTAGTCAACATGTCCATCTGTTCACTTTAAAAGGTCATGGCCAAGTTCAATTGGTTTTCACGTTTAAGTTTTTTTTTTTCTGTCGCCGATAGGCGCCAGCTCAGGCTTGTTAAGTAACACCTCTGTAAACAAATAGCTTGACATTTAAGAAAATTTCCGAAAAATTAAGCAGTGGCCTACCCTAACCGAGATAATAAATGATTTCCGTTATTAACAAAAATTTACTAAAAGGGGGAAAACAAAAAATCAGATAAAACATTTATTTTTCAGCGTGACAAGCCAAAATCCAATTCAAAAACGGATGAAACGAAACGAAGCTAATGGTTGTTCTTCATTTTTTAGAAATTCAGTCTTTTCCAATTTTTTATCGTGCCATTTTCTTTAATTTGTTCTTTTGTATAATTTTCTCTTTTTCAAACTTTTCTATTGTACTTATGGGGTTATTCTCGGAACCAGCAAAAAAAGCAAATGATAGAAAAAACCAGCAAAAAATTCAGCGAAAATTCGGAGACTGCTCTGATCGGTCTGAAACTATGAGAGATCATTTAAAAAATACTTTCGGACATTCCCTGAAAATTTCAGATCGAAATATTGATTTTAAAAAATATCAATTTTCTTTCTGAAACTTTTCAAAATCGATATTTTGGTCTGAAATTTTCAGGGAATGACCGGAATTACTTTTTAAATAATTTACCAAAGTTTCAGATCAATCGGTACATTCTCCGAATTTCGGCTGAATTTTTTGCTGTTTTTTTCTATTTTTTGCTTTTTTTGCTGGTTCCGAGAATAACCCCATTACAATTTTCATTATGGGGTTATTCACGAAATGGCAAAAAATGGCAAAAAACTGCGCGAAAACTCGGAAAATGCTCCGATTGATCCGAAATTTTGGGAAATGAGGGGATTTTAAGCATTTTCAGACAAAAAAGCAATAATTCTTAAAAATCGATATTTTGGTCTGAAATTTTGTGGGAATGTCCGGGAGAGTTTTTTCCCTCATTTCCCAAAATTTCAGATCAATCGGAGCATTTTCCGAGTTTTCGCGCAGTTTTTTGCCGTTTTTTGCCATTTTTTGCCATTTCGTGAATAACCCCATTATATTTAATTTACAATTTTACAATAAAATTATAACAATAATTCGAATTGAAGGGAAAAATCTACAAAATCGGCAAGCGGACGGCAAGGTTATGCGTCGTCATCGGCCAGTTGCCAAAATTTGTTTTCACTCTATTTCGGGCTATCAATGCCAATAAGACAAGTAAAAAAAGTGAGAAATAGCATATGATCCAAAATAGCAATTGATCCAACCCATAGCTAATGAGCCAATCCATAGCAAATGAGACAAAAATAGCAAATGAGAAATAGCAAATGAGACAAATATAGCAAATGAGATATAGCAAATGATCCAATATAGCAAATGATCCAAAATAGCAAATGATCCAAAATAGCAAATGGTAAAAATAGCAAATGATCCTCAAGCAAGTGAGTATTTGCCCTGAGCTTCTCTGCCTCGCACTCCCGAATGCGTGCCTCAAGTCGCTCCTTCTCCTCTTCGAATCAAATCAGCTCATCCTAATAGTTTTCTTCACCATCTTTCCTTGAGCTTCTGTCCTCTAGACTACCTCGCTCACACAGTTCTCTCAGCTCCTTAACTTTTTGCAGCTTCTGCTCCCTCATCAGCCTCAGCACTGATCGTGGCCACTTGTCACGACCGATTTCTTCGAATCGCTTCCACAGTTCTTTCCTGAAGTCCTCGATCGGTCCAACGATCATCTCCCGCTGCCTCTCTGTGAAACTTTGCACCGAGAACATAGGCCGTATTCATGAACGTTTACCGTTCGGTAAATGAAAACGGTAAATGATTTTCCGAGAGCTAAACTAAATTTTCGAAGTGTTCATTTGATAAATGACACTATAAATAGTCCGTAATTGACTCTATGGCTATTGCAAATGTTATTTACGACGAGGGGAATCATTTAACGTTCTCATTTACCGCGTGGTAAACGTTCATGAATATGGCCTCAGATTTTCCATTACCTTCTTTACAACTTCGTCGGCCGTATCCACAAACCGCGCAAAGTTTTTGAAAAGCTTTCTCTTTGCTTGACACCCACGTGCCGCTTCTCAACGCTCAACTCCGAGCCTTTCGTCCCGCTCGTTCGAGTTCCGTTCATCACATCCAGTGACATCTCGACTTTAATCACTCCACTCTCGTTGTTCTCCATCTTCGTCTGTCGACTTCCCAATCACCGCAGATTGTTTATACAAACAATCAAATCAGCGTTTTTCACGATGATTATTCTCAGTACGGAGCGCTGCAAACGCGCTCCTTTCGCACAGTGGTGGACGCGGCCACGTTGGCGACAAGAGAGTGCAGAAAATTGAGAGAGCCGTGGCCGATTTTTTGCTCTGATTTCTCTAAACCTCACTCCAAATCCATAAGAAATTTTTTGTTCGTTTGGAGCGAGTTTTCAGCGTTTTATACCGAGTATATACAATCAAATTGTATCGAATTATTTAGATTCCTCCACAATTACGGCCGTTTATCCAAACAACCGGTAAAATGCGTGGGATCCTCCAAAAAAAAAAACCCGACAGGGAAGGAAAAAAAAAACGATTCGGCCCCCAAGTTGGCCCGCTTGATTCAAAACGGCCGGGTTCCTAATAAATTAAGACAAAGACGGAATATAACGAAGGGTTTATCTACAAAAATAACACCGCAAAGAGGGCAAAAACAACAGAAGCTAAACAAAAACGAGAACTAAATGGCCAATAGGCCGCTCAAAATAAATAATATCCACGTGGCACTAAACCGCGTGAAATCACGTGACCTAAAAATAGTTGGCCCGTTTTATCCGAAACGGCCGGGTTCCGAGTAAAAATAGAAGAGGGCGTGTGATAAAAAACGAATTTATGATAAAGATTAAAGAGATCAACCAAAGAAAACAATGAAAGAAAGACAAAATTAGCACAAAAAAACAAAAACAAAAACCTAGACCGCTCTAAAACAGAATCAATCCGCCCGTGGCGCTAAACACCGAGCACGACCGGAACAACGGAGTGTCGTTGCGTTGAGACGCGCGGGCCTTTGAAGAAGGGGTTGGTGGGTGAATCGCGCTCGGCAACTTCCCCCCCCCCCCCGTCTGAAGAGCCGGACCCCTGGCCGGTGCTGGCACAACACGCGCTCAAACGACTTACATTCTTCTCCTCACCGAACCAATCTTATTGCTCTTCTAACTTATTCTAGCCACCTTAATATAACAATAAAAGCTAGATAAAATCAAAACAAACAAATTCTTGAACCTAATAGAGCCTATGTGCTCAAACTTGCTTACTATTCTTAAAAAATTACACTCATTGATGGCATAATGGCCCAACATATAGTTCACCTACTGAATAAATAAGAGCCATTAAAAACTTGCAATCAATGATAACGATAAAAGAAATTAAAAACTTGCAGTCAACGATGAAATGGTGTAGGGGTGTTGGCAGTGCACGTGCTCGCTGCGGCGTGTCCGCGTCCCTCGACCCGTTTTCTCTTCATGTGCGGTTCCGCCACCGACTCCGTCCTCAGTTTCACAAGAGCTTCGTGGTCCGGCACGGCGAGTTCCATGTATTCGATCAAACGGTCCCGCGACTCGAATATCTCCGGCGCCGACAAAATCAGCGGTGTCTGTCGACTCCCGACCGGTTTCACCGGATCGAGAACGCGCGCATTGATATGTAGTAGTTTTTAGAGCTCCTGACCAATATTCCGCTACTCCAGAAAGTTCCCCTCGAATTGCACCGGAAGTATGGTCATTATTGTGACGTCCTTTGCTATTTTCTTCACGAGCGCCAGCGTCTTCTCGTTCTCCGACGAATCTTTCGTCAGTGGCGTTAGGAAAATGACGCTTTGAACCTCGCTCCAGTCGAAACGCTCCGCCCACGCCTCCGTAGCGCCGTTTCGAAACTCATAGTAGCTCCGGGACCTCCATCCTTGCCTTGGCCCCACGACGATATTCTTCTCGGCAATCTTCGCTTTCTTCTTTCCATCACCTCGCGTTTCAGCTCTTCTGCCGCTTGCTTCCATTCTTCGTCCATTTTTCCGCCCGACATCACCAGCTCGGCGTGGTCCGTGCAGACTTGTGAGAATAGGTAGAGTGCTTCCTTCCGTTCTCCTACTCCCAATTGCACTTTGAATTCCGAACTTGCGATCAGCAGAGATGCATCCGCACCTTCCACTTTCCGCATCCGGGCCCCAATCCCGTCGTTCGGGATTTTCTCGTAATCGGTGGCGTTCGGGAAATCCGCCAAATGGTAGGCGTTTTCCTCCCGTTTCTGGGACACTATGATTGAGGTTCCTGTTAGACCTTCTGCGATCCGGGCGTCGTCCGGTTTGCTGGATGCTGGAGTCGCTGTTACGGCTAGGTGTGGACCCTCCGGGGCGGCGCATTCGACCTCCATATCGAGATTTCTTTTTCCTCCCACGTCGACTTTGATGGACGTGGAACGTGTCCACTGGGAAACCCGAAGCGGCCCGCTCGGGTTCGACAGTTTGAATGTGATCGTTGGTTTTCCTTGCGCTTTTGTCACCATGTCTACTATCGATGGGTGTAGACGTAGGTCCTTATCCTTGTTTGTCATTGCGAGTACACCGGAGTATCCCAAGTGCGCAGTTGTGATCAGTGCTTGGTAGCATTGGGGTGAGTTATTCTTGAATTTTTTGAACGGCGGACCCGGGGTAAAGGTTTCCAATATCCGCTTAGATCGTATTGGCTGAACGCTCATTATGTGCGGGGTGGCCGGACTGTCCGTCGCGTGGGACCGGGTAAGCTTGATTACCGTGAGCTTGGCCTTCCCTGGTAAGATCGACGAGATAAGTTGTCCGGGGGAAAGCTTGGGCACTAAGAGTTTTGCGAATCTTTTACCGGTCACGTTGTCGTTGGAGTTCGCTTGGGTGAAAGCCGTTTTCCGGGCGGTGGTGATTACGTTGAAACCAGCGGCAATACACGAGATCTTTTTTTTTCCGTTTCTGGATCTCTGTATTTTCGACACGAGAACGTCTGAGTTTATTTCTCGGAGGACGAGGTAGAACTTTTTGACCTTCCAGAAACGATGATTCGAGTGCAGTTGGATGTCCTGGAAGTTGTCTTTGATGCTTCCGGCGCCGGGTCGTGGGGCTATCTCCGTAACATAGATGACATCGCCAGGATAGTAGTTATTTGGGTGTGGTCGGTGATTCGGATTGGCTAAGTCGGTCGAGAAGTTATCCATGTATAGCATATGCAAGTCCGGTCGGTCGTTGGCGACGACCTCCCGATGGTACGGAAGCGCGGACCATTCGAGTCCATCGCTATCTTGCAGGACGTAGAGAGCGCCGGCCTCCGTCGGTCTCTCAGTGATGCCTTCGAGCTCTGCCTGTTTGGCTCCGAGTACCTCTGAGCGGGTAGTGCAGTCTTTTTCCACGATCTTTCTTGCTGGTGCCACTGATTTGTTGCGGAAAGCGTGGACGTCGTCGAGGGTCATGAGCACGGCCAACTTTATGACTGGATCGGTGCTCTGGCATTCGGGAGTCCTCCCGTAATATTGTTGGAAGGGGTGCTTTTCCAGACATCTGACGGATGTTGGTAATGGCCGCTCGCTAGTTGCTGGGCCTCCCTCGGCAATTGGTGGGCTAGACTGACGGCTTCGGGAAACGTGTTCGGCGGGTGCGTCTGTCATCGGGATGTCACACGCGTCGTCGGGTTCTTCGTCTAGGAGCATTTTCTCCTCGTGAGTGGAGATTTCGGTTGGGGTTTCGTCGGCGGGAGCTGTGAGCAGTTCCATAGAACTGAATCGTTGGGTTAAGGTTATTGGTTTGGTTTTGTTTTCGTTTTTTGAAGGTGGTGTTTTGGTTGGTTGAATCTCTCCTGAGCAGGCCTGTGCGGGAACCTCCCTGTTGTCAGGATAGAATCCTGACAGGGTGTTCGTCGCACGGGCTTGATTGTTGCTGTGGATTGGTTGATTGGTGGATTGGTGTTGGAGAACCAGCGGGCGGGTTTCTCCGTGGCCAGGATAGAATCCTGGCGGAGATCCCGTCCCGTAGGCCTCGTCGGCGCCGGGTGCTGTTGAAATGCTGAGGTTGTGTTGGAGTCGGTGGTCCTGCGATGGGTCCTCTCCGTGGCCAGGATAGAATCCTGGCGGAGAGGGATCCTCCTCGCAGGGGTGAGCGTCGTCTGCTTCGGCCGGATGATCGTCGGTCTGCCAGTCCGTTGGTGAAGTCGTGTCGGGAGGAGGTGCTGCGTCCGGTGGTGGCTCCTCCATTCGGTCGTTGTTCTTTTCTTTTTCCTGAAATGTAACAGAAGTTAGTGGGCGTTGCGTTTTGTTTGTCCTGGTCGGCTTTTTGAAGTTTGCGGACCGGGCAAGAGGGAAAATGAATTTGGAAATGGGGAAAGAATTTGAGAAAAAAAATAAAAAATAAATAAATAAATAAAGGAAAAGAGAAGGAATGTCATAGGGGGATTGGATGTGGAAGTTTGAGATTTATTTATTTATTTTATTACGACTTTAAAGTGCGTGAAATAGAAAGAAAATCATGGTATAGTAAAATGAATAAAAAGAAGAAGGATCGAATTTCCATGTGATTGTGCCGGAGTAGTTATACATGTAATGCTAGAAATAATAAGATGATTAATTGGGCAATGAAATTAATAGATACGTATGGGGTTGATGTGGGTAATTGTGGAATAACATAAGGTAGGTTATTTCTGCATAAGTCTAGTCAGCGTGCGATTAGTGAAAAAGTTACGCCGTAGTTTGGTTTTGCATTTGCTCCACGTGAATTTAGTTTTTGCGCGCGTTCTATTTTTGTATGTGACAGTGAAAAAGTCTGAGGTGTTGATATCTACTTTGTCTGCTAGCATTTTCGAAACAAATTTTTTGTCTATCCATTTTCTCCTGCCTTCTAACGATGCTAGGTTGTACAGTTCGTTTCTCTGAGCCGCGGATTTATAATCTTTATCATCTGGTCTGAGGTACCGTCCCTTCTGTCTACAGTAGAGGCGTCTTGTGAACGCGTTTTGGACCGATTCTATGGCTTTGGAGTCACCTTGTTTTAAAGGGCTAGTGACTGTTGTTCCGTATTCTACTAATGGTCTTATGAATATTTTATACAAGAGTGTCATGAGTCTGCTGTTATTACTACTATACTGGTAAAATATTTGCGACATGATATATTTAGCTTTGTTTATAGATGATTGCCAGTGCTTAGTAAAGTCGAGTTTGGTGGACACTAGAAAGCCAAGATCTCTTGTTACGTTTTCTCTTCTGATGGGTTTATTATTTATTTTGTAGTCTAAAAAACGAGGATTATTACCAATTGTTAAACAAACTGTTTTGTCGTCATTTAATGATAGTTTGGCTAGAGATGACCATTGCAGGACTGAGTCTATTCCCGATTGTAAGAGTTTGTTATCACTAGTTTTTCCTATTATGGTGTAAAGTTTTAGGTCATCCGCGAATTGTTTGCATTTTACTCCGGGGGGTAAAACAGTGGGAATATCATTAACGTAAATTCCGAACAAGACAGGAGATAACACGGAACCTTGTGGTAC
The DNA here is from genome assembly GCA_963572235.1 of Caenorhabditis japonica. NCBI lineage: Eukaryota > Metazoa > Nematoda > Chromadorea > Rhabditida > Rhabditidae > Caenorhabditis > Caenorhabditis japonica. The sequence continues at coordinate 4,670,499 of OY754342.1, forward strand.
TCCGCATAGAGCTATTCTAGGTGATGACATTTTATTGTGAACTCGCACCCGGAATGATCTATTGTCTAGAAACTTACTAACCCATGTTATTAAATTTGCGTTCAGATAAAGAAGAGCCCGAAGGAAAGAGCGTACAGAACGGAGTGGAGCGTTTATAAAGAGGTGAGGGGGGGGGGAATGCGGGCAGTGGAGGGAGGGGAGACGCGGAATGCCGGGGAAGAGGTAGTGAGAGAAGAGAGGCGTTAGAGGAATCGCTTAGGACGATTAATCGTTTTTCTGAGATTATAAGGTGACTGGGGATCTGCTTTGTCCGAAACCGACTCTGAGGTAGTCACTTCGGGATTATTTAAGGTTTCTACTTGGGTGTTGGGATCTGGTACCTGTACCCCGGTCTCGGGAGATGCTTCTTCGTAGTGTGTCTTCTCGGGCACGGCGACCTCTTTGGACGATGTGGGGTCATCCACTGACGTCGCGGCTGGTCCAGAAATTTCGAAAAATTTCTTGATTTGGTCTAAATGAACTCGGCGGGGAGTCTCTGACGGATGAGAGATGTTCTGAATAATCGCTTCTGGTTGGTTAATTTCGATTACCCGGTACTGGCCCTCCCAAGGCAAAACCAGTTTCCTTGAGAGAGATTTCGAGCTTTTGTAATTTTTAAAGAGAACCCTATCACCTACTTTGATGTTGGAGGGACGCGCCTGTTGGTTGTAGCTGTGGGTAAACTGGTCTCGTGCTTGGTCTGCTTGCTGTTTGGCGTGGGTCCAGGCTTCTCGCAGATTTGAGACAATTTCTTCTCTGAAATCTTCGAAGTCCGTGGGGTCCTTATCGAAACATTGGTCAGGAGTCGGATTGATGATGCGGTCGATGCTGAAAATTGGATCTCTGCCGTGCATTAAAAAGAAGGGTGTTTCCCCGGTAGTGTTATGGATGGTGGTATTGTAGCAGAAAGTCAGTGCTGGTAAGATGGTGTCCTAGTCGGTGTGTGTTTTGTTGACGTACTTGGACGTCAGCATGTGGAACGTCTGAAATGTTCTTTCGGTCGCCCCGTTACCTTTTGAGTGGTAAGGGATTGCGCGGTGGTGCTGAATCTCTAGTAGCTTACAGAAACTTTGGAAGGCGTCGGATAAAAAGTGGTGGCGTTGTCGGTTACCACTTCCGACATTGCCCTTTCAGTACGCACTCGGTGAAAAGAGCTCGAGCGACCGTTTCGGTTTTTCGGTTGGGGAGTGGGACGGAGACGACAAACTTACAAAACCAGCAGACTATGTTCAGTATGTATTTATTTTGGAGCTCGGTAGTCCGTAGGGGCCCTGTTAGGTCCAACCCGACTTTCTGAAAGACTCGGGAAGAAGGAACGGCTAATAATTTTTCGCGGTATGCTGGAGTCGGGGAGTTTTTTAGCTGGCATTTTTCGCAGGCCCGGCTTCTTTCGAAAATGTCGCTTGACATGTTGGGCCAGAAGTACCTTTTTTCGATTTTATATTTGGTTTTTCTCCAATTAAAATGCCCGCCGGAGAGATAGCTCTCGTGAAATACATTAAAGATCAACGGGATGAGCTGTTTTGGGATAAAGATAACTTCTTTTTTGCTGTTGGGTGTTTTCTTAGTCAAAACGGTACCGTTAGAAGCCAATGAGCAAAGGGCAAACCTTTCGAGTTGTGATTCCGGAAGGGACGCCGCTGTTGCCTTTCCTTGGAGAACCTCCCTGATTTTCGCAATTTCGGTGTCCTTTTCTTGTTCTTCCACGATGTCCAGGGACAGGGAATGCTGGGTCCTTCGAGCTATCAGGCTTCTGAGATGCGGTACGGGTTTCGCGCCTACCTTCATGCAAATGGGGAACTCCACTATGTCCCTCAGCTCGGTGTGATCTGTCGGGTCGCTGTTCTCCAATGCCCTAGATAAGCAATCGGCTACGGAGTTTTTTTTCCCATCAATGTGGACGATAGAGACGTCGTAGCATTGGAGTTCGATGAGCCACCTGGCTAGGTTGTCGTGTGTTCTGGACTTCTGCAACAGGAACGTTAGTGGCTTGTGATCTGAATGTAGAATGATTTTAGACAAACAAACGTATGGTCTGAACTGGCGGAGGGCAAAGATTATCGCTCCCATTTCGACTTGAATGGCTGGCCAGCGTGTTTCGGTATCCGACAGGGTTCTGCTGGCGTAGGCAATGGCTGTAAATTCTTTTTCGTTCTCTTGCCTGGTTTGCATTAGAGCAGCACCTTGGGCTACCGCGCTGGCGTCGCAAAATATGTGAAACGGTTTTTCATAGTCAGGGAAGCCTAGAATTGGTTCCGCGGCCAGGGCGTCGCGCAGTTTCTCAAAGCTCTCTTGCTGCTCCCTGTCCCATGTAAATTTTTTATTTTTTCTGGTTAGGCGCGTGAGGGGTTCTGAGATTTCAGAGAAATTTGGTATGAATTTTCTGAAGAAGCCAGCCATGCCCACAAAACGCCTTACTTCGTTCATGTTGCTTGGGGTGGGGAAGTCGAGAATTTTAGTAACATTGGATTTGTCAGGGGAGTAGCTATGTTTGCTGATTTCGTGGCCCAAGAAAGTGATGGAATCCTTGACGAATTCGCATTTTTTTGGAGACGCCTTCAAATTGAAAGATCGAAACCGGTGTAAGACTTTTCTTAGGGAAGCTAGATGTTGCTCGAAACTCGTACTGAAGACTAGGATGTCGTCGATATACACCAGAACCTCCTCTTCTAGGCCGCCAAGGACGGTCCGTAAAGCGCGCTGAAAATATGAAACTGCTGATTTGAGACCGAAGGGAAGGTGCGTGTAGGCGTAAACTTTTGATTCCGTGATGAACCCGCATTTGTAAGAAGAGGAGGGATCTAGGCGCAGTTGGAGGTATCCGTTTGCCATGTCGAGGCTAGAGAAGTAGTTAGAGCCCCCGACCTTTTCTAGGATTGCGTCGATTCTAGGAAGGGGAAAGTTATCGGGGATTGTAGCTTCGTTCGGTTTCCTGAAATCTAGGCAGACGCGCAAGGAACCGTTTTTCTTTTTGACGAGCACGATAGGGCTGGTCCAAGGAGTATTACTTTCTGTGATTCTGCCGGATAGTAAAAGGGAATTTATGTGTTTTTCTAGTTCGGCTTGGTACTTGACTGGGACGCGGTATGGGCGTGCTCTGACTGGAACCTCTGTGTTGGTGTAGATGTGCACGGGCTCTGTTTTGGAACTACCCAAGTCGTATGCGTTTTTCGAAAAGACGTCATGAAATTCGTCAAGTAGTTCTTTGATGGTTTCCTTTTGAGATGCGCTTATTTTTGCCTTACAAGGGAAGTCTTTTCACAAACCATATTGGAATTCTCTGAAACTTGGTGGGCTAATAGAACCTATCTCTGGCTACAGCGTCAAAAAAATTTAGCTGCCCAATTTCAAAAATAAGCTCAAAAAGTTGCTCCAAAGTTCCGGCTCCCCCCTCCGTCACTTCTCTCGTTTTTATCACGACCCTCCAGAGGTGAAAAAACCAACGAAAGGGAGGCGCAGTGGTAGAGTGGGGGTCAGCAGGAAAAAGGTCACCGGTTCGAACCCTCTTGTGGTAAATTTTTTTTGTTATTTTTTATATTGTCGGCCCGCCAAAATGGTCAAACGCGCTCTGCTGATCTCAACGCTTTGCGATTTTCATTTTGGTCTCCGAATTATTTCATTTCACGTGTAAATTCAACGTGAAATGAAATAATTTGGAAACCAAAATGAAAATTGCACAGCGTTGTGTTCAGCGGAGCGCGTTTGATCATTTTGGCGGGCCGACAATAAGTATGGAAACAGGGGTGGGACCAAAAAAAAATATGTTTTTTTTTGGGTGAGACAATTTTTTTTTTGATGATGAAGGTGAGACAAAATTGTTTTATTCATTTTTTTGACAATGCGCCGTAGGCAAACCTTTTTGTTTGTTTTTTTGTAGAGCCGCGGAGGCGAAAATCTTTTCGGGATTTCTTGTTTTTGTTAAATTTTTTGAAGAGAAAATATTTTTTGTTTTACGGTTCTGCTCCGGGACAGCTCTGATACGGGAACGTTCTGCCTCGGGTAGCCCCGTCCAAAAACCTTCTTCGCCTCCGCGACTCTAGAAAAAAAACCAAACAAATTGTCAAATTGTCAAAAAAAGAAATCAAAAACAATTTTGTCTCACCTTCACCATCAAAAAAAAAAATCTCACCCAAAAAAAACTTTTTTTTCTTGGTCCCACCCCTGTTCCCATACTTATAAAAAATAACAAAAAAAAATTTACCACAAGAGGGTTCGAACCCGTGACCTTTTTCCTGCTGACCCCCACTCTACCACTGCGCCTCCCTTTCGTTGGTTTTTTTACCTCTGGAGGGTCGTGATAAAAACGAGAAAAGTGACGGAGGGGGGAGCCGGAACTTTGGAGCAACTTTTTGAGCTTATTTTTGAAATTGGGCAGCTAAATTTTTTTGACGCTGTAGCCAGAGATAGGTTCTATTAGCCCACCAAGTTTCAGAGAATTCCAATATGGTTTGTGAAAAAAGCTTTTACTTGTTTGCAACGGTTTCAGAAAAAAAAAACGTTTGGCTGGAGCAATCTTGAATGGGCGAAGACCAAAACCGTTTAAACAATTTTCGAATTGAATATTGCAAAAAAAAAGATTATTTTTTTGGCAATTTATGAATAACCTCATTGAATAAAACAAGATAGCTCACGAATGAAAAGAAAGTTGAGCGCCATCTAACCACATTTGGAGTTGCCGAATCCCGGACCAGCTGCTTTCGTACCCTAAATTTAGATATTTAGTAGTGATTGTCTAAAGCAATGGTATATAACCTTTCTCTTGTCCTGTGCAAACGATAACGTTCGAAAACGTCCCTTGTGATAATCATCACTCATACTGAATTCTGTCCTTTCTGAGTTGCTTTTACAGTAACTGGCGACGATATTCAGCCCAGTCGACTCATTATTTCCAAGCAACTGGACAGTGTAAGCCGTTGGAATTTGAGGCACGAGATGTTGGTTGCCGTACCTAAATAAAGTTTGTTGTTGTAAAAAATACTAGATAGTTCTCGGCGGCTTTCACCGATGCTACGCTAGAAACACGGAATCAGACATACATCAACGACAGTCCTTGAATATGATGTAACTCGCCTCAGCCGATACGTGCGCCAGTAGATTCTTCGGGCACATCCTACACACAGTCGCGGGTTGTTAAAACACTACCTTGAAAAAAAAGATATCACGAGTTCGCATGACGTGAAACGTCTCTGCAATTAAAATGTATTTTTAATGCCGCACCCAAAGTTCAAAAAATTCCTGAAATCATGAATTTTGCAGTCCAAAGCTCCGAAAAATTTTCGAGAGATAACAGGCGCGCACAGTTGAAACCGGCGTTGCTGTAGTTGCTCCGCTGCGAGACCTTCTATGTTTGAACTTGAATTTTCCCACATTTGCTCAATTTTGTCTTTAATACGGGAAAATTCAACTTTAAACATAGAAGGTCTAGCAGCGAAGAAACTACGGTAACGCCGGTTTAAACTGTGAGCGTCTGTTATTTCTGAAAATTTTTTCGGAACTTTGGACTGCAAAACTCTTGATTTCAGGAATTTTTTGAACTTTGGACGCGGCATAAAAAATCTCCTGGAATCACGTTTTTTCTGTAGTCCAAAGTTACCCAAAAAATCCCAGAAATAACAGGTGCTTAACATTTTATTTTCGCGTGTTTTTTATTTGCAACATTCACGCCGAAAAATTATGTTTCTGCAGTCCAAAGTTGCAAAAAATCCCAGAATTACCACTGTATTTTTTTTTCGGCGTGAAAGTTTTATGCCGCGTCCAAAGTCAAAAAAATTCCTGAAATCACGTTTTTTCTGCAGTCCAAAGTTGCAAAAAAAATCACAGAAATAACAGGTGTTTACCACTGAATTTTTCGGCGTGAAAGTTGTAAATAAAAAAACAAGCGAAAATTCAGTGGTAAACACCTGTTATTTCTGTGATTTTTTTTGCAACTTTGGACTGCAGAAAAAACGTGATTTCAGGAATTTTTTTGACTTTGGACGCGGCATTAAACAAAAAAAAACATGAAAATATAGTGGTAAACTCTTGTTATATAAATATTTCTGGGATTTTTTTGTGCAACTTTGGAATGCAGAAAAAACGTGATTCTAGGAATTTTTTCACTTTGGAGGCGACACAGTGAGTGACAGTGAGTCGAGAACAGGCTTTCTCGGAAATGAAAATTTCTCTTCCGAGTTCCGTCGGAAATTTCCGATTTTGCTATTTTCTCTTCCGATGTTCCAACGGAATTTCGAATTTCTCGTTTTTTTTCCGATTTCCATCGGAATTCCGAAATTTAAAACTCTCGTTCCGATTTCCGATCGGAAAAGAGCCTAAATAGGTCCATAAAAATCAGAAATTCTCCACAAAAAAAATTGCGAAAAGGTACATAAACTTTTGTTTTAAATAGGACATTTGTGCCACTGACATGGTGGATTTTTCCAAAAAAAAAAAACGATTTTTCGTACCAAACTTATTCAGAAAAATCTGTTTTTTCCGACACGGAACAAAAATTAATTACGACGGAAACCGGATTTTATTCGGAAATCATTTTGTCTCGGAATTTTTTCCGAAGTGAAACTGCCTCGGAATCGGAAATTTCCGACTTTTCGGAAATTTCCGAGAAAGCCTGATCTCGAATTATAAAAATGACAATAATTTCACAAAAATAGTAAAAAAAAACGGGATAATTACAGAATAGCCACCCATATATTTCAAAATAGGTACCCATTTGACTCGCTATAGTATAGCCACCCACAGTCGGCGCCGCGTGGGTGGCTATTCTGGAATTATGGGTGGCTGTACTGGAATAATGGGTGGCTATTCTATAGCCCGTTGGAGTGGGTACCTATTTTGAAATATATGGGTGGCTATTCTGAAATATTCCCCATGAAACCAGTATAGCCACCCATTACCACTGAGTGGGTGGCTTAACTGTAATAATATATTCCAGTAAAAGCACCCATATATTTCAAAATAGCCACCCACAGAAAATCGGAAAAATCCCATTTTTCAGTTATGTGGGTGGCTATACTATAGCGTGGGTGCCTATATTGTAGTGGGTGGCTATACTGGAATTTTCCCAAAAAAACTGAAATAAATGTAGAAATTCCTGGGAAAAATATTGAATAAGTGAACAAAAATTGTTTACTTGTTTATTGCGTACGACAATTCGATTTAACATCTGCGCATTGTTTAGCCGACTCTCGAAGCGAAAAATAACTAAGGACTCGCTGACCCCTCACAGGGACCTCAGAAACGCTTCGACCTCACCCTTGCCTCAGAAAAAAACGCTGAGTACGTCTCGGGTGAATGCGGCATGCAGATTTGCGGCGAGAACGCTGCAGCGTGAGTGAACAGTGTGGCGAGGGTGAGTACTGTTATCAATCTACCGGGAACTGCTGTATAGCTCAACACGCTGCGCCTGTTGGTTTCTGGGCACGTGGTTGATGAGGATAATTCAGAGTTCCGTTGGATAAGTGCCTTGACCTGCACTTGTGACGCGTGGAGGTCGTCTCTTAACTGCTGAATGGTTTGATTGTTTTCTATCGGGGCCAACGACTGAACGTAGTTGTTTCTGGGTGGGGTAGGGTAACTCGGAATTTGATGGTTTTCAGCTGGGGAATTTCTTGCGAACTGTGGCCTCGGCTCCCTGTAATCGCGGAAACGGTTATTTCCGGGAAACCTAGATCGTTGCGCGTTTTGTCTAGACTTACACTCCCTTGCAAAATGACCTTGTCTGCCGCACTCGTAACACGCATAACTTCTGGCTGAGGGGTATGCCTGTTGCGTATGGCGAGCAGGAGGGCGAATGTCTGCTGGTACGATGGAAAGTCCTTGTGGAACGATTGTATTAGATTTCGCGGCTTCGGATAAAAGGAGCTCAAATTTTATGGCCGAGTTCAGCGCGTCTTGGAATGATTTTGGCCCCTCTCCTTTAACATGAAATTTCAGGTTGAAGAGCAGACCGTCAACGAAGGCTTCTTTAGCCTTGTCTTGTATAAACTCACGCGACTTGTCCATATAAGCGCTTTGTGCTAGCTTTCGCACGCGAGCGCTGAAGGCGTCTACCGATTCTTCGGCTCTCTGTTGGCACTGTCGGAGATGCTGCCTCTCCATCTCGGCTCTCGTGGGGTCCTGAAATGTCAGTTTTAGGAAGTCCCTTACTTCCTCGAAGGTTGCGTTTGGGTTAGTTTCGATCAGTTCTTCGGCCTTGTCTCGGGCGAAGTCGGAGAGATAGGTGAGGAATACGGCGCGTTTGTCTTCGGCGCTCAGCGGCGTTCTCGTGGCATTGGCGTGGTCGGAAAAAGAGCGGACGAACGATGAAAAGTTTTCGTGAGGGGCTCCAGAGAAAATAGGAATGCTGGCGGACATTTTGAGGCCTAGAACGCCCACGTAAAATGATTCCGAAGGTCTGGTTTTTGCTCTTGTGGCTGTGGGTGGGGCTACGGGTGTGGCGTTCGGATTTTTCATGACTCTTCCCGGCAGCGGTGTGTCTGCTTGCGGCGTGCTTGGGACCTGGGGGACCGCGTTTGGCGGCTGGTTATTAATTGGTGAGTTTACGAACGAGTGTCCGCTTGAACCGGAGTTCGAAGCGCGTGGTGTTTCGTTTGAATTTTGGTTTTGAGATTCTGATTGGTTTTGGTTCAAGGGTTGTTCAGCTGTGGAGTCCTGTCGAAGGGGACCGAAGTTGTGAAATGGGATAGGAATCCCACTATAAACTCCAGTCTTACCTTCGAACGTCTGCATTCGGGTCTCCAGGACGTCGAACCGGTCGGCGGTGGCGGTAGTAATCTCGTTCATTTTTATGTGGATATCCTGCAAATCTAAGATTACCGACTCGCGCAGAGTGATGAGGTGCGCCCCACACAACCGAGTGACAGTGTGCACATCGCTGAGGCACTGGTCGGTGTTCAGCTGTATGAAATCTGGAGAAGTTGGACTATTATCGTTTTGGTTTTGATTGGCGGAATTTGCAAACGGTGCTGTTAAAACAAGCAGGCTAGCCGTGTTTTTTGGTGGTTTGTTTGGTTGGTTTGTTTCGGAAGCGGGCAGGGCTGGATTGGGGGGTAGGGAAGCGAGCGCTAGAAGGCTCGCCATGCCTACCCCGTTGTCATCAGGAGATTGGATTGTTTCTTCCATTCTGAAAACTTTGCTTTCTCATCGTGCTATGACTCATTCGGGTACTGTTTGGCTATACGGTAAACAAGGAGAAAAAAGAGGAAAAAAAATTTGTGGGGGAAAAATGTGTTTTTTTTTTGTTTTTTAAACTAATGCATGCTTTCTATCTGTTCGGCCTCTCTCTCACTGCCGCGGTATCTCTCGTCGCGGTCTTAGCGCTTTCTCTCAACAAAATCATCGCGGCATTTTCTCCTCGCGGTATACAGGGCACTACTCATCGCGGTATTTTTCCTCGCGGCATTCTCAAACTCAAACTGGCTTTCTTTCGCTAGGCTTGCGGGCTTCTCAACGCCTGTTGGGACTAACACTCAAAAACGCGACTACCTACACCTAGACTTTTTGGGCCCTAAATCTAGAATGTGGGATCGTCGCCTACGGTACCGCGCGGCTTCTCTCAAGCTCGCTTTCAAAATAATTCTAGCCCTTTTCTCAAATAATCTCAACCAACAGCGCGTTTCCTAAACTATCCGAAGTCATCTTCCTAACCTAACACCTAGTGGATCCTAACTTACGTGGGCCCCCCTGGAGGGGCCAACCACTCGCTGCTACCAGTGAGGCATGGGTAGGTGTCGGGGTCAGGATGGAGGGATGGGGACAGAATTAGGAATAGAAAAGCCAGGAGATATCGGAAAACTCGTATTTATCACATATCCGTTGGGCGGCGCATCCGGTCCCGTGCGCGGGCGTCTTCCTTTGATGTTACCACATTCCCGTCGCAGTCTTGTTTCATGGCTCAGCGATCTGGAATGAGAGAAGTATAGTGTGGGTGATAAGCGGATACGCAGCGTGAGGAGGCGAGCTTGTTGCCTTCGGACAGGCTAATGGACTGTCAGCCGGGCTGAAAGGAATGCGTGCGTCATGGGGCAAAGTGCAGTGGACAGAACGACTAAGGGTTAGCCTAACCCTTACACTCCAAAATGGCCACGAGCTCGTCATCACCGCTAGTCACCTGACCATACTTCAGCAAAAACGTTCTTTTTAATTCTCCAAAATCTCCGGAACCGTCAAAACATCTTGGCTCGGGCAGAGTCGATGATTTCATCATTCGACTCATGCACTCGACAATTCCCTTCATCTCACTCCTCTCCAAACCACTCAAACTGCCCGCGTTTTTTATCCGCCTACTTTCAGTTTTCTCGCTGTGCACCGCATTCTCTCGCTGGATGTCCTATCCGTTCACTTTTCTGCGCCAGTCATCCCCGCTCTCTTCTTCCTCTAACGTACCTTGACTTTGCTCCCGTGTCCGTGATCGTAGCGATGATCTTCTCGAGTCGGTGTATTACTTTCTGTGATTCTGCCGGATAGTAAAAGGGAATTTATGTGTTTTTCTAGTTCGGCTTGGTACTTGACTGGGACGCGGTATGGGCGTGCTCTGACTGGAACCTCTGTGTTGGTGTAGATGTGCACGGGCTCTAATTTGGAACTACCCAAGTCGTATGCGTTTTTCGAAAAGACGTCATGAAATTCGTCAAGTAGTTCTTTGATGGTTTCCTTTTGAGATGCGCTTATTTTTGCCTTAGAGAGGTCAATACAAAATTCGGGGTCGATTTCGGTCGATGGGTCGACCTGCTGTGAGCGTGTGTCAGGAAAAAAACGGATGGGGACTCGGTTTCTTCGTTAATGTCGGTGGCTACTGCGGCGGTGGAGTTCGCGTACAGGGTTTTGGATTCGTTTGTAGGGTTCGTAATTAGCAAAATTGGATTTTGGGCTTTGAAAACGGCTGGGGCAACCAGAAGATCGAGTTTAGTGAGGTTGTTCGCCTGCGAGAGTAGGACCAGGTCGGGTGAGTGGTCGTTAGGGAGCGTGGCACATCGTACGAAAGATTCGGAGCGCGGGGGAATAACTGTATCAGCAGAAATGTGTAAAGCGTACCTTGAAGGGAAGACTGACTCGTCCTTCCGCGCCCCCAGGGGTAACTTTTCTTCTCCCATTTCAAAGCATCCCTTGTTGTAGTTTAGGTTGAACTTCGGGAGGCGTCTGAGGATGTCGTTGCCCAGAATGAAATCGTAGTCTCGGGCGCCTTCGGGGGTGCACTGTCCTGATGTGAAATTCGTTGTCTGCAATAAAGTGATTGAGCCGATGTTAAACTGCACTGTGGCGGAGCCCGCCATCTCCACCTCATTACCACCCAAGCCGAGAGCATGCTCCACTGACGGGGCGTTGAGCCTTGAGATTCCGAAGAGTGGGCACACGCTGCGGCTTGCAACAGTGAAACCGGCTCCTGTATCAATCAAGGCCCAGCAAGACACGCCATTTGCCTTGACGGGAATTTGGGCTGTAAAGAACTTCGGATCTGTAAAGTTGAGTACGTTAGTTCTTGGGGGCCTCAACCTTTTCAATGCGCGGGAGCAATCTGGAATGGGTGGGGTGGTGAATTGTGTTTCCGGGTTGATTTGAATGGGAATGGCTATTTCGCGGGCGGCTTGGGATGGGGAGGGGCCCGTTGTTGTGGTTGGGTTTTCGGTAGCTCCATTTACGGGCTTTGAGTTTCTGTTTCGGAGAGAGATTAACCACGGACCCACGTAAAGGCGTACTAGACCTAGAAAGACTGCTACTGCGACAATTCCAGTGACGACAACGTTTACTAAGAGTGTCCAACAGTAGAAAACCACACCCCAAACTTGCAAGACTCTTTCCCACAGGTTGAACATTTTCTTGAAGTCGGTGCTTGCTAAAGGTCCCGAGGCTGGGTCGCTGTGGGCTGAGACTATGTGGGTCAAAGCTTCTGGGGATCCTTGCATAGCTAACCAGATTTCGTTGTACTGGGTGTCAGGAATAGTTTCGCGCAAGGAACCGATAATTAAGTTTTGGAAGATGAGTGGGTTTTCCTCGAGTCGCGACACCGTGAAAGCTGGGTTTTCTTTTATTTTAGTCACTTTTGGTTTCGAGGGTAAATGGGTTGAGGGAATAGAGGATGTTGTTAGAGATGTATTCAAAGTTAGTGACAAGGGGGCAATCTACCGGGTGTGCTCTGCTAGTAATGATGCCGGTTGTAAGGTCGACAAAAGTTACAATTGATGCATTGGTTGGTAAGGTCACTCTGACCGAGGGGCGTGAGTAACAGTTCTCGCCAAATGGAATGAATTCAAAAGAAGATGGTGGTATGCTAGAACATGCTCGGACGGATAAGAATCCGTCCCCGATGAACTTAGCTTGAATGTCATTTCTTTTGGTCAACTTTCGCGCTGTTAGAGTTGGGTTAGTAGCAACTGCCGACCAAATGGCGGCGGATAGAGAATTAGAGGTAGAGCAAAATGAAAGAAAGTTCTGCCAGAACCAGTGGTCGGTTTTGGTTAGTACTGCCTCCTCGACGGCTAAAAGTTGGGAAGAAAGTTGGTTAGAAGTAACGAAATTAGTCATCGCGGAAGACTTACTTTCTGCCTCTGCTTGTCTCTTGCTACGTGGAACCATCACTACTCCGAATCCCTGGTCTGTGACGATGATTTTTCGGCCGCAATCGGCTACCCGAGTGGAATTTGAGCCGAATGACAATGCCATTTGTAAATCTTCGCTCAACCATACCCGGCCGGTCTGAAATCCTTTGAGGGTGTTGTAGAATACGTACCTGCAGTTCTGGTTGGGCTGGGGCTCCCAAATAAAAGCTGCTCCTTCGCTGGTGGTGCATTTTCCTTCGGCAAATCGACAGTTGGCCATGTTGCCGACGGCTGAGAGGGGAACGTCGCTGTCATACCGTGTTCTGATAACGGTTGGCATAAGGAAACAATTGAACGATGTGGCCGTCTGTGTCCCTAGAAAGATAGAGAAAGGGGCGCTTGGCCAGTCGACGACCAAGGGGTTATTTGTTTTGTAGAAGCCCTCTTGTTCTTGCAGTTTGCCGTACTCGCATTTTTTGAATTCTCTCATGCGCTTGCACTCTTCTACTGTAACAATTCTTTGTTCAGAGATTGTTTCTTGGTAGCGCATGCCGAAAGCGTTTACGGAAAAATTGGTTACCTGCTTAACTATTTTGCATAGTGTTCCGTTGGCTTCATAAGTCAACGTGTTATCCCTGTAGATGGTAATCTGCCTTGGGGAAGTTGGTTCGGGAGCGGATAGACGGTGGGCGGTCGCGCAATCTACTGGGGTTGGTAATTTCAGATACTCAGCGTTTTTTACCGAGGCCTGAGTGATGACATCCTGAGACCTGAGCGAGGAAAAAGTGGGGAGCCACGCTTGTCCCGCCGGGACCTCAGGAAGCACCTCACTGAGGCCTCGGAAACCACCTCACTGTGGCCTCAGAAATTGAGGAGTATTGTAACGCACCTAATTTAGCTTTTTTTTTGCATACGCTCTTTTCGGCTTTGAAGATTAATTATAAAACACGCTTTTACACACATTATCATTTATTTATTCAAAAAAAAAATAATAATACAATTAAAAATGAATGAAGTGATACATATAGATAGAAAAGATGTGGGTTGAAAATTAGGGCATATTCGTGAGAAAATTTTTATGCAAAAAAGCGTTTATTAGAAAACAGCATTTTTATTCTCACGAATAATCCTATAACAATGAAGGTCAGTGTAAGAAAAATTAAATGAAAACGTATATGGTTATTCATAAATACACTTTAAAAAAATAATAGTTATGGGTTATACAAGGGGTAGCAAAAATAGCAAAAAATGAGTTTTTTTGTTTTGCTTTTTTGCTGCCCTTGAATAACCCCATTCTTTTGCAATTTTTTGCATGGCTTTTACTTGTTTGCAACGGTTTCAGAAAAAAAAAAACGTTTGGCTGGAGCAATCTTGAATGGGCGAAGACCAAAACCGTTTAAACAATTTTCGAATTGAATATTGCAAAAAAAAAGATTATTTTTTTGGCAATTTATGAATAACCTCATTGAATAAAACAAGATAGCTCACGAATGAAAAGAAAGTTGAGCGCCATCTAACCACATTTGGAGTTGCCGAATCCCGGACCAGCTGCTTTCGTACCCTAAATTTAGATATTTAGTAGTGATTGTCTAAAGCAATGGTATATAACCTTTCTCTTGTCCTGTGCAAACGATAACGTTCGAAAACGTCCCTTGTGATAATCATCACTCATACTGAATTCTGTCCTTTCTGAGTTGCTTTTACAGTAACTGGCGACGATATTCAGCCCAGTCGACTCATTATTTCCAAGCAACTGGACAGTGTAAGCCGTTGGAATTTGAGGCACGAGATGTTGGTTGCCGTACCTAAATAAAGTTTGTTGTTGTAAAAAATACTAGATAGTTCTCGGCGGCTTTCACCGATGCTACGCTAGAAACACGGAATCAGACATACATCAACGACAGTCCTTGAATATGATGTAACTCGCCTCAGCCGATACGTGCGCCAGTAGATTCTTCGGGCACATCCTACACACAGTCGCGGGTTGTTAAAACACTACCTTGAAAAAAAAGATATCACGAGTTCGCATGACGTGAAACGTCTCTGCAATTAAAATGTATTTTTAATGCCGCACCCAAAGTTCAAAAAATTCCTGAAATCATGAATTTTGCAGTCCAAAGCTCCGAAAAATTTTCGAGAGATAACAGGCGCGCACAGTTGAAACCGGCGTTGCTGTAGTTGCTCCGCTGCGAGACCTTCTATGTTTGAACTTGAATTTTCCCACATTTGCTCAATTTTGTCTTTAATACGGGAAAATTCAACTTTAAACATAGAAGGTCTAGCAGCGAAGAAACTACGGTAACGCCGGTTTAAACTGTGAGCGTCTGTTATTTCTGAAAATTTTTTCGGAACTTTGGACTGCAAAACTCTTGATTTCAGGAATTTTTTGAACTTTGGACGCGGCATAAAAAATCTCCTGGAATCACGTTTTTTCTGTAGTCCAAAGTTACCCAAAAAATCCCAGAAATAACAGGTGCTTAACATTTTATTTTCGCGTGTTTTTTATTTGCAACATTCACGCCGAAAAATTATGTTTCTGCAGTCCAAAGTTGCAAAAAATCCCAGAATTACCACTGTATTTTTTTTTCGGCGTGAAAGTTTTATGCCGCGTCCAAAGTCAAAAAAATTCCTGAAATCACGTTTTTTCTGCAGTCCAAAGTTGCAAAAAAAATCACAGAAATAACAGGTGTTTACCACTGAATTTTTCGGCGTGAAAGTTGTAAATAAAAAAACAAGCGAAAATTCAGTGGTAAACACCTGTTATTTCTGTGATTTTTTTTGCAACTTTGGACTGCAGAAAAAACGTGATTTCAGGAATTTTTTTGACTTTGGACGCGGCATTAAACAAAAAAAAACATGAAAATATAGTGGTAAACTCTTGTTATATAAATATTTCTGGGATTTTTTTGTGCAACTTTGGAATGCAGAAAAAACGTGATTCTAGGAATTTTTTCACTTTGGAGGCGACACAGTGAGTGACAGTGAGTCGAGAACAGGCTTTCTCGGAAATGAAAATTTCTCTTCCGAGTTCCGTCGGAAATTTCCGATTTTGCTATTTTCTCTTCCGATGTTCCAACGGAATTTCGAATTTCTCGTTTTTTTTCCGATTTCCATCGGAATTCCGAAATTTAAAACTCTCGTTCCGATTTCCGATCGGAAAAGAGCCTAAATAGGTCCATAAAAATCAGAAATTCTCCACAAAAAAAATTGCGAAAAGGTACATAAACTTTTGTTTTAAATAGGACATTTGTGCCACTGACATGGTGGATTTTTCCAAAAAAAAAAAACGATTTTTCGTACCAAACTTATTCAGAAAAATCTGTTTTTTCCGACACGGAACAAAAATTAATTACGACGGAAACCGGATTTTATTCGGAAATCATTTTGTCTCGGAATTTTTTCCGAAGTGAAACTGCCTCGGAATCGGAAATTTCCGACTTTTCGGAAATTTCCGAGAAAGCCTGATCTCGAATTATAAAAATGACAATAATTTCACAAAAATAGTAAAAAAAAACGGGATAATTACAGAATAGCCACCCATATATTTCAAAATAGGTACCCATTTGACTCGCTATAGTATAGCCACCCACAGTCGGCGCCGCGTGGGTGGCTATTCTGGAATTATGGGTGGCTGTACTGGAATAATGGGTGGCTATTCTATAGCCCGTTGGAGTGGGTACCTATTTTGAAATATATGGGTGGCTATTCTGAAAGATTCCCCATGAAACCAGTATAGCCACCCATTACCACTGAGTGGGTGGCTTAACTGTAATAATATATTCCAGTAAAAGCACCCATATATTTCAAAATAGCCACCCACAGAAAATCGGAAAAATCCCATTTTTCAGTTATGTGGGTGGCTATACTATAGCGTGGGTGCCTATATTGTAGTGGGTGGCTATACTGGAATTTTCCCAAAAAAACTGAAATAAATGTAGAAATTCCTGGGAAAAATATTGAATAAGTGAACAAAAATTGTTTACTTGTTTATTGCGTACGACAATTCGATTTAACATCTGCGCATTGTTTAGCCGACTCTCGAAGCGAAAAATAACTAAGGACTCGCTGACCCCTCACAGGGACCTCAGAAACGCTTCGACCTCACCCTTGCCTCAGAAAAAAACGCTGAGTACGTCTCGGGTGAATGCGGCATGCAGATTTGCGGCGAGAACGCTGCAGCGTGAGTGAACAGTGTGGCGAGGGTGAGTACTGTTATCAATCTACCGGGAACTGCTGTATAGCTCAACACGCTGCGCCTGTTGGTTTCTGGGCACGTGGTTGATGAGGATAATTCAGAGTTCCGTTGGATAAGTGCCTTGACCTGCACTTGTGACGCGTGGAGGTCGTCTCTTAACTGCTGAATGGTTTGATTGTTTTCTATCGGGGCCAACGACTGAACGTAGTTGTTTCTGGGTGGGGTAGGGTAACTCGGAATTTGATGGTTTTCAGCTGGGGAATTTCTTGCGAACTGTGGCCTCGGCTCCCTGTAATCGCGGAAACGGTTATTTCCGGGAAACCTAGATCGTTGCGCGTTTTGTCTAGACTTACACTCCCTTGCAAAATGACCTTGTCTGCCGCACTCGTAACACGCATAACTTCTGGCTGAGGGGTATGCCTGTTGCGTATGGCGAGCAGGAGGGCGAATGTCTGCTGGTACGATGGAAAGTCCTTGTGGAACGATTGTATTAGATTTCGCGGCTTCGGATAAAAGGAGCTCAAATTTTATGGCCGAGTTCAGCGCGTCTTGGAATGATTTTGGCCCCTCTCCTTTAACATGAAATTTCAGGTTGAAGAGCAGACCGTCAACGAAGGCTTCTTTAGCCTTGTCTTGTATAAACTCACGCGACTTGTCCATATAAGCGCTTTGTGCTAGCTTTCGCACGCGAGCGCTGAAGGCGTCTACCGATTCTTCGGCTCTCTGTTGGCACTGTCGGAGATGCTGCCTCTCCATCTCGGCTCTCGTGGGGTCCTGAAATGTCAGTTTTAGGAAGTCCCTTACTTCCTCGAAGGTTGCGTTTGGGTTAGTTTCGATCAGTTCTTCGGCCTTGTCTCGGGCGAAGTCGGAGAGATAGGTGAGGAATACGGCGCGTTTGTCTTCGGCGCTCAGCGGCGTTCTCGTGGCATTGGCGTGGTCGGAAAAAGAGCGGACGAACGATGAAAAGTTTTCGTGAGGGGCTCCAGAGAAAATAGGAATGCTGGCGGACATTTTGAGGCCTAGAACGCCCACGTAAAATGATTCCGAAGGTCTGGTTTTTGCTCTTGTGGCTGTGGGTGGGGCTACGGGTGTGGCGTTCGGATTTTTCATGACTCTTCCCGGCAGCGGTGTGTCTGCTTGCGGCGTGCTTGGGACCTGGGGGACCGCGTTTGGCGGCTGGTTATTAATTGGTGAGTTTACGAACGAGTGTCCGCTTGAACCGGAGTTCGAAGCGCGTGGTGTTTCGTTTGAATTTTGGTTTTGAGATTCTGATTGGTTTTGGTTCAAGGGTTGTTCAGCTGTGGAGTCCTGTCGAAGGGGACCGAAGTTGTGAAATGGGATAGGAATCCCACTATAAACTCCAGTCTTACCTTCGAACGTCTGCATTCGGGTCTCCAGGACGTCGAACCGGTCGGCGGTGGCGGTAGTAATCTCGTTCATTTTTATGTGGATATCCTGCAAATCTAAGATTACCGACTCGCGCAGAGTGATGAGGTGCGCCCCACACAACCGAGTGACAGTGTGCACATCGCTGAGGCACTGGTCGGTGTTCAGCTGTATGAAATCTGGAGAAGTTGGACTATTATCGTTTTGGTTTTGATTGGCGGAATTTGCAAACGGTGCTGTTAAAACAAGCAGGCTAGCCGTGTTTTTTGGTGGTTTGTTTGGTTGGTTTGTTTCGGAAGCGGGCAGGGCTGGATTGGGGGGTAGGGAAGCGAGCGCTAGAAGGCTCGCCATGCCTACCCCGTTGTCATCAGGAGATTGGATTGTTTCTTCCATTCTGAAAACTTTGCTTTCTCATCGTGCTATGACTCATTCGGGTACTGTTTGGCTATACGGTAAACAAGGAGAAAAAAGAGGAAAAAAAATTTGTGGGGGAAAAATGTGTTTTTTTTTTTTGTTTTTTAAACTAATGCATGCTTTCTATCTGTTCGGCCTCTCTCTCACTGCCGCGGTATCTCTCGTCGCGGTCTTAGCGCTTTCTCTCAACAAAATCATCGCGGCATTTTCTCCTCGCGGTATACAGGGCACTACTCATCGCGGTATTTTTCCTCGCGGCATTCTCAAACTCAAACTGGCTTTCTTTCGCTAGGCTTGCGGGCTTCTCAACGCCTGTTGGGACTAACACTCAAAAACGCGACTACCTACACCTAGACTTTTTGGGCCCTAAATCTAGAATGTGGGATCGTCGCCTACGGTACCGCGCGGCTTCTCTCAAGCTCGCTTTCAAAATAATTCTAGCCCTTTTCTCAAATAATCTCAACCAACAGCGCGTTTCCTAAACTATCCGAAGTCATCTTCCTAACCTAACACCTAGTGGATCCTAACTTACGTGGGCCCCCCTGGAGGGGCCAACCACTCGCTGCTACCAGTGAGGCATGGGTAGGTGTCGGGGTCAGGATGGAGGGATGGGGACAGAATTAGGAATAGAAAAGCCAGGAGATATCGGAAAACTCGTATTTATCACATATCCGTTGGGCGGCGCATCCGGTCCCGTGCGCGGGCGTCTTCCTTTGATGTTACCACATTCCCGTCGCAGTCTTGTTTCATGGCTCAGCGATCTGGAATGAGAGAAGTATAGTGTGGGTGATAAGCGGATACGCAGCGTGAGGAGGCGAGCTTGTTGCCTTCGGACAGGCTAATGGACTGTCAGCCGGGCTGAAAGGAATGCGTGCGTCATGGGGCAAAGTGCAGTGGACAGAACGACTAAGGGTTAGCCTAACCCTTACACTCCAAAATGGCCACGAGCTCGTCATCACCGCTAGTCACCTGACCATACTTCAGCAAAAACGTTCTTTTTAATTCTCCAAAATCTCCGGAACCGTCAAAACATCTTGGCTCGGGCAGAGTCGATGATTTCATCATTCGACTCATGCACTCGACAATTCCCTTTATCTCACTCCTCTCCAAACCACTCAAACTGCCCGCGTTTTTTATCCGCCTACTTTCAGTTTTCTCGCTGTGCACCGCATTCTCTCGCTGGATGTCCTATCCGTTCACTTTTCTGCGCCAGTCATCCCCGCTCTCTTCTTCCTCTAACGTACCTTGACTTTGCTCCCGTGTCCGTGATCGTAGCGATGATCTTCTCGAGTCGGTCGGCGATCCGTTGGCTCTTCGCGAGCGCTTCTGAATTATTTGATGCTTTTCGTCTTGTTCACGGCAAATTTCGAACTCACCAGCTGCATGCTGCAGGTTTGCTTTGAGTCCCTCAGCGGTCCGCTTCTCTGCCTCAAACGCACGTTGCGCTTTTCGCAGTCGTTTTTCGGCGGCGAGCTTCTCCGATTCGCACTTGCGAATTCGCTCCTGGAGTCGCTCGTTCTCTGTCTGCAAAACCGTCATGCTATTCTGATAATTTTTTAATTTTTCGCTCGTAGAGCTTTTTCCTTCACAGCGTCCTCGCTCACATAACTCTCTTATTTCTTCCACTGTCTCCACATTCTGCTCTCTCATCAGCCTGAGCACTGTGCGCGGCCACTTATCACGACCAAGTTCTTCAAACCGTTCGCACAATTCTTTTCGGAATTTTTCTATCGGTCCGGCGATCATATCTCGTTGTCTTTCGGTACACATTTGCACCGACAACAATTTTTCCATTACTTTTTTCTCTACTTCGTCGGCCGCATCCACGAACCGCGCAAAGTTTTTGAAAAGTTTTCGTCTTTGTTTAACACTCACCAGCAGCTCCTCGCTGGTCCGCTCCGAAATCTTCGTCGAGCTCGTGCCACTTCCGTCCATCGGATCCAATGCCGCCATCTCGTTCGTCTTCAACACACTTTCGCAGCAATCCTCCATCTTCGACTGTTGATTTTCCACGACCACTGCAAATTATTTATTCAAATAATTATCCAATCAAAGTGTGTCCAGTTTCTATAGGTTCTCCACACTACGGGCGTTTATCCAAACAACCGGTAGTATTCGTGAATTTACCAACAAAAACTTGACAGAGAAGGGAAAAACAAAAAACGACGATTCGGCCCCCAAGTTGGCCCGTTTTATCCAAAACGGCCGGGTTCCGAGTAAAAATAGAAGAGGGCGTGTGATAAAAAACGAATTTATGATAAAGATTAAGGGATCAACCAAAGAAAACAATGAAAGAAAGGCAAAATTAGCACAAAAAAAACAAAAACAAAAACCTAGACCGCTCTAAAACAGAATCAATCCGCCCGTGGCGCTAAACACCGAGCACGACCGGAACAACGGAGTGTCGTTGCGTTGAGACGCGCGGGCCTTTGAAGAAGGGGTTGGTGGGTGAATTGCGCTTGGCAACTAACTAATTTCATTTGTGGCGCTTAATAGCATGTATGGCGGTCTAGACAGAGCACGGCATGCTGGCACCTACGTTTCAGTCTCATTTTATGAAAAGAAATCTGCGAGAAGAAGCACAAATGTCCATTTTGTCTGAATCTCGATCAGTTCTGAGCCAAATGAAATGTGATGTTCGCGAACGACAGGTTCACATTCGGCAAGTTGGCGCGGCAAGTTGATACACACACTAGTAGATACACTGCGGTCAATAAGTTTAGGACCCCTCTAAATAGGAGGACCCCCTAAATAGCCCAAAAAGTGACTTTTTGGCGGTGCGCGGGGACAGATAGCGGTAGGGACACCAAAATTTGGCCACGGGGATTATTTCACATTTGGAATCGAACTACATTCACAGATTTTTCATATCTGTTCTAGTTTTGTAAAGAACTCCTTTTCCAGGACGCGTCTTTCCTCATTTTTCCCTCATTCATAAGAAACGAGTGACCTTTTTTCAGAGACTGGCGTTTTTCTTGCTCTTGTTGGAGTACAACGTCTTTCAGATTTTCGTACTGATCTTCGATGGAATAGTCAAGCCTTTTCATGATAAGCAGGTTGTGAAGATTTTCATTATCTTTCACGGCCATCATTAACTTTGTCGTTCTCATCTGGGATAAGTTTCCCTCATCCACTCCTGGATAGGCTTTTCTGGACCATTTTTCAACATCTATGAGGTATTCCCACATCTTTTGGTTCGGGCTCTTTCTCAAGTTTTCGAACTCATTGAGGGCTTTAGTCCGACTATCACCCTGACGTTTTCTCAATTTCCGCTCAAACTCTTCAAACAATGATTTTATCGATCGATTGTGCCTGTTTGGCAGTGTTTTGAACAGAGTCTTTGCCGGCCCCTTCAGGAATTTGTCTTCCAAAATGGCTACCATTTCTTCCGGACCCTCCGTGACATTATTATATTTAAGGATGAATGCTCTTTTGAATTCCCCAAAATCGCCTTCTCCATCAAACACGCCTGGCTCCGGCAGTGCCTGAGCTCTCATCATTCTACGCATCCCATCCATCATATCCTTTACTTCAGATCTCCTAGACGTATTAGTTCTAGTTTCACTCCTATTCTCCCAGCTTGGTGCTTCCGAAGAGCTTGTCGACGATCTCGACGCTCTCCTCGGCTTGCGCCAGGTTTCATGAATTTTCTGTTTCCTTTCATGATCGTCTTTACTCCTCTCCTGCCAGACTTTGAGGTGGCTCTTCATGCCCTCACTCACTTGCTTTTCCGCCACCAGCGCTTTTTCCAGTTTTACAACCTTTCTTTTCAACCGCTCCTGGCTTTCCGAAAGCTTCTGAGCTTTTTCTCGCTCCGACTCGAGCTCTTCCAACAGGTTTTCTCTTTCCACCTCCCACATTATTTGAAACTCACTGAGCTTACTTTTTAGTTTTTGATACTTTCTGTCGATTTTATCGACTTTCTCCGCATCTTTACGTTCATTCGCCTCACTACACGCCTCTCCACACACCTTTTCACAGACTCAAAGTCTTTCATGACACGCAGTACAGACTGTGGCCATCTGTCGGCACCCGTTTCCTCGAACCGCTCCAGCAGTTCACTGGCGAACTTTTTCAACGGGCCAATAATACCCTCACGCTGCCTCTTCGTACACTTTGTCAGTACCACGAGGTCTTTTTCAACCTTTTCACTCACTTGCCCAATAGTTTTCAAAAATTGGGCAAAACCTTTTACCAATTTTCTTCGGCCTCGGACGCTGACTTTCCGTTCGGCGCCGAGCCTTTCCTCACTTTCTCCGCCAGTCACCGACTCCACCACTTCAACCACCTCCACCACCACGTTTTTCTCTTCCACGTGTCCAACCTCCAATTCCACATCCTTTTCCGCCTGTCTCACAGACATGTCTATTTTTCGTTGACTTTCTGCGACTTTTATTCAAAAGTGCAGATATTTTAGTTTTTACGCAAAGATTTTCAATCCTTTGCGTAAATGTCGACTTCCTGCGTCTCTTTCGCAATTTAACCAACAGTTTATTCAAACCTATCAGTCAAATGCAAAATTAACGCCGCGTCTCTTTCACAATTTAACCAACAATTTATTCAAACCTATCGGCCAAATGCAAAATTAACACCCGAAGTCGACACGATTTTCTGTGTCTTTTTAACACTTTAACCAACAGTTTATTCAAACCTATCGGCAAAGTGAAAAATTAACACAGAGCGTCGAAAAACCGGTCTCGGCCCCCAAGTTATCTCTTTCTTCAAAGAGATATTCGGGTTCCTTAAAAATAACAACGAAGACATGAGACTTTTAAAGACAAAGAGGTTTATTTTCTGTATTCAACCCGAGATTGGGCTGAAATACTAAAAATAAATAATAAGAATGTAAATTAAAAGGAAGAACACTAGAAGAGACAAAACAACACCAACACACCTAACTCCAGAAACAAGCACCCAAAATGGCCGAAATGGGCCGCTCAAAATAAATAATATCCACGTGGCACGAAACTGTGTGAAACCAACGTGACCTTAAACTTATTTTATTTGTGGCGCTTAACGGCGTGTATGGCGGTCTAGACGGAGTGTCGTGGCGCTGATACGTGGAGGCCGATAATACACGGGGTTTGGGTGCAGGACTTGCCACCGGCAACTGTAAACAGCTTTTGAAAACGGGAATATAGGTTTTCAAAGCCCCTCTTTTTACCTGTATAGTTAGTTTTCTCTGGAGACAACCTTGACTAAAAGGTTCCCTTGTCAGTTTCACGTTATTTTGTTCAAATAATTCTAGGGACGTTGTTTGTGAATATTTTTGTGTCATATTTGGCTGAAAATGCAATTGTAACCAAAGATATCGTACCCAAATTCGGGACCCAAAATTGATAACCAAAGAGTAGTCGTATCCAAAGATCCATCGTACCCAAAGAGTCTGGGACCCAAAGATCCGGGACCCACTGAGTATTGGCCGTCCTAAACTTATTGACCGCAGTGTATGTTCACAGTATGGGAGAAATGTGAGCGCAAACTCCAAAACCCGAAAGAAAAGCTGAAAAGTTCAGCTAATGCGCGAATACCATTTTTGGGCAGATTTTTGAGGTGAAGGTGGCATAGCCCATCTGGTCCCATCGCTCTTGTGGTCTTTCCATTCATTATCGCCAGTTTCACTTCAACATGGGTGATCTTGGTTGCCAGTACAGCTTTCCATTTGGCCAAGTTTCCCCCCGCTTTTCTCCATGTCATTTTCTCATTTTTATTTTCTCTTTCTTTGCCGACTCTATCCTTATTTTCGCTTCCTTCGCCGACGTTACCAGGTTTTTCGCCATGGCATTGACTATGGCTTTTGCAATCGTCGTTGTCGTTCCGTTTTGTAAGTTGACAGGAAGTCTGTTGGTAGAGTGATTGGATGGTTTAGTGACTGCTTGATCTTAGAGTTCCTTGAGCATTGCGATGAGTATTGTGTAGTCCTCATCAATTGATCTTGGAGTTCCTTGAGCATTGCGATGAGTATTGTGTAATCCTCATCAAATTGAAAAAAAATTGAGTATTGTGTAGTCCTCATCAATAGTCCTCAAATGTCAACGCTCGGGGTGATTGTTGCAGTTGCGGTGATTGCGTTGGAAACAGCCGGATCTAATACTTTCGGGGGCGTTTTCAGTTTGATTTGCTCGAATCGTTTGATGTTGATGTTGAATTCCAGTGGTCCGCGAAGCAGACGATGATCGCTTCCGGTTTTGATCGATGGGACAACCGAGACATCAGTGACAAACTTTCCATTAACCAGGATGTGCTCAATTTCATGTTTGTGTGTAGTTGTTTGAGACTGAGGTGGGTCCAGCGTCTATGTGACGGCTTTCCGAATCGTGAGTTCGTGTGCCATAGACGGTTTGATTCACAAAGGGTTGTGAGTAGTTCGCCGCTTTCGTTCCGCGGTTCCATTGCGAGTGGTCCAATAAACCGCTCCATGTGTTGCCTAGGACCCATTCAAGCGTGGAAGTTATCGACACCTAACTTGTATCTACTGCGACAAGCAGTGTAGGCTTTTTCTAGGCTCTCGTAGAAATCAGCTATCTCTTCCGGATCAGAGTTGGCAACTGGAGCATTCACTTGACAGACGGTGCAGCTCAGTCGCCTATCTACTTGGAAAGTGAAGTAGGCAATCCTGTGGTCGAAAAATTTAATTTCTTGGATCTTTGGCAGGATGTTGCTTTTGATTATAAAGCCGACCCTTTCCGACACAAAAGTGGTGTTCCGTTTTCCTAAAAAAAAAACTCCTGTTCCGTCTCGATGCATCATGTGTATTTTGGCTGCTCCCTTTTGTTGCCTGAACCCTATTTTGCCGTATGCATAAACCTCATTTGCCTAGCGAATTGATTGGCCGGCTTTTGTCGAACGGTCCGTGTTTAGCAAACTTAAAATTGCTACACTCGAAATTCGAGGGAAACCACGGCGTGCTGGCAGGAACGTTATTGGCCGTGCACTCCGCTGAGTGTCTGCGTCTTTCCGTCGAGAGTTTGCTACAAAAACAGCACACTGCCCCCAAAAGCGGGAAAGCGCCAGCAAGCTTGACGCACTTTGCGTGCCTTGGCGCGCTTGCCGACGAGCGGTCATTTTCAACTGAAAATGTGGTTTTCTCAAGTTATTTATTCAATTAGAAACATCTGTGTTATTTTTTCTAGATACGTTTGTTAATACAGGTATATTCGACAATTTACGAGGTCGCGCAATGAAATCGGTGGAGAAATGAAGGCGAAATATACAAAAATCGGAATAACGGGAAAATCATATTTTTTCAAAATTTCAGCCGAATGTGCTCAATATTCTTAATTTCTTGAACATAGCTTTGTAGGCATGGTCGAGACAAACATTTTAAGTGCACAATCGGTCGGAAAAGTTCAAAACTGGCAGTGAAATATGAATTTGAAATATCTGAAAATTCCTCATCTGGCATGGAACTTCAGAATTCCTGATATAAAATGTGGTTTTTTTGTTTATTTTGTTCTTTATCAAGGAACTTTTATTAAAAAAATTAAGAAATTCACAGAAATATAGCTGTAGCGCCTCAGAAAGCGGTAAAATCCGGCGTTTTTCAAATTGCCATCTAAACGAGTGTGGAGAACATTTATTATGTGTTAACGTTTCAAAAAAATAATTTCAATTATTTTCTATCGATTTTATAAACTTTTTCTTCAAAAATCCAATTTTCTTCGCGTTTTTTTCGTTATATTCAAAAGGTGCAATCAGTCTCGGCGATGTACGATGCAATTGCGCTCTACCTGCACGCATTAGAGATTAGAGACGCAGAGGCGTTGTGCTAAATTCTGTGTCTCTGCGTCTGCAAACGCAAAGTGCGCCAGCCAATGTTGTTTTGCGCTTTCCCGCTTTTGGGGGCAGTGCAGCAGTATCCTTGCACTCTGCTTGTCTGCGTCTCCTCTTTGTAACCAGGAGCGCAAGCAACGCCATTGTCGGCTACCAAAATTTTCGGTTTTCGTTATCAAATTGCCGTTGCCGATTTCGGCGGCGTTTTTCAAAAATTTCGAGTTTCGTATGTCAGTAGAAGCAAACGGTTTTTTCATTAGTTTTTGTTGTTTTGAAATTTTGATAATTTAGTTTCAGAAACCGAATAAAGTTTTTTTTAATATTTAATTGTTACGTAAAATGCACGTTTTTCTCTGATTCTGCACTTATCGTAAATATAAAAACCACGTTTTTGACATGAGAAAAATACATTTTAATGCCGGATTTTCCAAGAGTTGTCTGATTTTGCTGAAAATTAAAAAAATAAAAATTTTCAGTTGAAAAAATTGATTTGCAGTAGTGGGAAGAGAGAGAGAGAGAGAGAAAATAAAACGTGCAGACTTTAAATTTTTCCGACGGTACGACAGAATATAGCGAAATAGAAATGCTACACAACACGGCACCCCAGCCTTCCAAAATTGTTTCTACCTGGCGCATTTTTAAAGCCCTAAGGCTCGGTCATTTTTTAACCAAAATGCTTCGTTTTTGGACTAAAATGATGATGTCATCCTGAATAATCAGACAATGATTCGAATTTCTCAAAAAAGTAAATTTTCGAGTGAAAAAATATTTTCATTATCCGACAAACTTGGTGGCGCATTGGACGACGGGGGGAGGCGTGCACAATAGAATTGCTACAAAATAGAATTGGAAAAAAATAGAACTGAGCAAAATAGAAATGGTACATAATAGAATTGCTACAAAATAGTACTCGAAAAAATAGAACTGAGCAAAATAGAAATGCTACGGAATAGAACGGCTACAAAATAAAAATGAGCAAATTAGAAATGCTACAAAGTAGAACTTGTGGTGCAATAAAGCGCTTTTGCATTATTTTTTAAATTTCTGAGTTTTTCACCGTTTATGCAATTTTTTTTGGAAAACTGCATTGATTTTATACTTTTTTTAATTTTCGCGGTTGCTAAGTGCGTAAAACATCTGAAAGTTACTGAAAAATCTATAAGAATCGAAAAATTCAAAAAATAATGCAAACGCGCTTCATCGCACCACGAGTTCTATTTTATAGCATTTCTATTTTGTCACATTTCTATTTTGCTTTGTTCTACTCCGCTCATTTCTACTGTGTAGTCGTTATATTTTTTCCAGTTCTATTTTGTAGAAATCCTATTGTGTACCATTACTATTCCTATTTCGTCTGCTTCTATTCTGTCGTACCCTCATTTTTCCACTATGGCCCATAGTCTATGGGACATTGAAAATATGCGAAATAGAGATCTTTGTTACTCTCCTCAAACATGTGTTTATCTTTGACATGACAACAAAAAATGGTTTTGCGTAAAGAATCGAGCGACTAGCTAACAATTGCACTCGCATGCAAAATTGAGTTTTGATTTTAGTTTTTATATCGAAATATTTTTTTTAGGAAATCTGGCAACACTTTCGAATCAAAGCAAATCCGGAAGAAGCCATCGCGAAACAAGTGAAAAAACTTGTAATATTGCTTCGGCTGATTGGAAATGGTGTAAAACGGTTTCATGCGTTTGCTTGATTGCAATAACTGGGGTTGTTCTGCTTGGTCAAATGACAACTTACTTCTCTTCTAGTTTTACTGGATCGACACAATCAGTCAATAAAACATTGTTGAAAAACATTGAACAATTTAACACCATAACGGAAAACGTAACTCGTTTGATGAATGTCATTGTTTTACAATATGAATTACGAAAAAAGACTATATCAATGCATAATGTAACGGCTGATGCACTTAACGTTAGAGATGCAACATTATTTGACTTCATCAACGAAACAGATGTTTTGAATGTTTTGACTTGCATTGTTCGGCTAACCAAGGAAAAAATAATCACGACAAATGAAACCTTGCAATATGTCGAGCAGCTCACTATCGACCCTGACATTTCTTTCGACAACACAATAATCTGGGAAATTTTGAGTTTTACGGATAGTTTGAATCGTAGTTTTCCAAATTTCCATAACGTTAACAACTCAATTTCAAAAATGAATTCACTTATTAGGGAACTAAACACAACCAGTCCAAACTTTCCGAAAGCCTATCAAATTTTAACAGAAGTTGTTAGTTATCTTAGCCTGATTCAAAAAAATAAGCTTGATCCAACTACCGTTAACAAAATGGATATTTTTGACAAGTATTCAAAAAGTATCAGTTATATTGTAGGTATCATCAATCGGTATCAACAGCTTACTGATCAAACTTGTTTGGAGCACTTGAAAATTCATTTAGACAGTTTACGGCCATCCGCAACAACAGTCGAGATTCTATTGAAATCCGGTGAAGTTATGCAGAAATTAAATGAGTTGAACGAATTGATTGATCTGCCTGTAATTGCTTCACGCAACCACCCTCTTATAGGATTTCCTCAAGGATCAGATGATATTAAACAGATTTGGGAGGACTTGGACAATAAGCGGCTCAAAGAGATGTTGAATGGCGGACAGTCATTGAATGAATTTAAGACAATTATACTACCATTTTCAAATTTGAAAACACCGTTATCTGAAATAGAGAAAGTATGGACAAAACCTGCAAGACAAAAGTACATAAATTTTATACGTCGTAGTTTGACAACCTATAAAACCATTTATGCGTCAAAACCAACGCCAATTGCACAATTTCTGACAAATGTAAACGCCATTTTCAATAAACTGATGCCAATTGCTAATCTAAACAATTCAATTTTAAATAGTTTCAAGCAATTGTTAAGCTCCAAACACATTCTACAGAACATCACCTTGGAGCTGAGCAAGCTTCATAACGTTAAGAAAAGTGTTGGTTTGATGCTTGAGGAGTTTGAACCGTTTTCTCCTTCGGAAAACAATCCTCAAACTAATGAAAAGTTTAAAAATGTGGTTCTTACTAAAAATTACAGTGGGCGTTTACAGATGATAGCTGATAAAATCAAGTTTGTTGAGGGAAAAAGAGAAAGTATCATTAATTTGTTCTCAGAAACCTCTAACTACAGAAAAATACTACTAACAGCAGGATTGGAAAATATTATTAAAACCGTTAAATTTCCACAAAACATCAGATTGCAAATAACGGAAATTATTAATCATATGCACCTCCTAAATTCGTTATCTCCATTTCTAAAAACAGATCCTGAAAAGGTAGAAAGTCTACGCCAATTTTTATTAGCTGCCAAACTGAAAATGAATAAGTGGCGAAAATTAGATACCAAATTCCGAACAGAAGTTTTTGAAGCTGAAAGCAAAATAGAAAACAACATTTGTTTCAGTCAATATCCACATACTTATGAAGTTGCTTCTGAGCTAGCGTATTTGAGACGTACTTTTTTATTTTATCAGAAAAGCGATCTGACCAAAATTTACGGAACTTATGCAAAAAAAGGATTAGCGCTGGTTCAAAAAAATGGTAGTGTGTCACCTGTTGATAGAACTAAAATGAACTTTGTGAAGGACTATTTCAGCAGACTTAATCAAAACATTAGTATCAAACTGCTACAAATAGAGAAGCTGCAATCCCATATTGCTACTAAAAAATTAAATATAACAGCGTTTGAAAAGGCATTGTGTAGTTTAGATGACTTTTTTTTGAGTTCTATCAATTATTCCTATATTTCCGAAACGGTTGAAAGTTTGAAATTAACTAATATCGGCCAATGGGAAGAGTTTTTGGAACTTGAACACAGCCTTCAACAACTATCAGAAGTGCAATACGTTGTGATGCGAAAAAAGGACAAACTTGCTGCCTTGTTAACCCATGCTTCAAAATATCTGCGATGTTTCTTTGCTAAGAAAAAGCCTTGGCCGGAACCAGATTTGTAAGATTTACATATATATATATATATATATATATTGTCGGCCCGCCAAAATGGTCAAACGCGCTCCGCTGAACTCAACGCTATGCGATTTTCATTTTGGTTTCTAAATTATTTCATTTCACGTTGAATTTATACGTGAAATGAAATAATTTGGAGACCAAAATGAAAATCGCATAGCGTTGAGTTCAGCGGAGCGCGTTTGGCTATTTTGGCGGGCCGACAATATATATGTTTTACTTTTAATCAGAAAATGTTTTGTTTAGGCCAATTCTACAAATCTTCGTCGTCATTCTAGCACTTGGATGCACTTCTCTGTTGATTAAATGTATCAATTGGACGCGGACATTTTTAGAAGAGGTGGATAAGCAAACACGTTATGATCACGGCTGATGATAGTTGTTGAATAAACTAGTCTGAAAAGAATTATTGTCGGTGAATGCATGATCAGCCGCGCTCCACTGGACTTTTGAATTTGCAAGTGTGCTGCGCGCCTTTTTGGCGGGAAGATTCAAATTTAAGCTGCCATCAGTCATTTGGCAAATTTTTTTATATTTATTCGCTGCATATTTCTTTCCTTTTTATTATTTAAAAAATGATACTAATTTTTTGTAAATTATTAATTGATTTTAGCAAACGCGCAAAAGGGGGAATACTCACGCTGCCCTGCACGCGAAAAACGTCTTGCTCGTTACTGACGCATTTCCCGTGCATTTTTCTGCGACTCTCTGCGTCTCTCTGCTAATTTTTCAACGTTGTTTTTTTTTCAATAACCGGTTTCATTTAAATGTTTATCTATAAATTCTATTAATTTTTTCAGTATCCATTTGGTCGTCGTCTAAATGTTGGCGGTTAGTGAGAGAAGAACACAATATACTTCTCCGACCTGCTTTTTTCAGGTCTCCAAGTATTTATTCTCGCTTGTTTTGTAAGGAAATTCCAGAAAATCATCGGAAAGTTATAGAACAAAAACAACAAATCGACTTTTTTAATTCTAATTTTCGTTTACCAACCTTATGAATATAAAGAGTTACCTGCGTTTAGATTTTGACCCAACCCTCACAAGGGAAGTGTTTCAGGTGGGGTTTTGAGAATCACACCAAAATTTGTGAGGGTACGCTTTCAACTGTGCTGATTCCGATGCCGTCGTCAGAATTTCCGCATCTCGTCTGGTTTTTCTGAAATTTCAGCTTAAAGTTTTGCGTTTTCCCAAATTTTGTAAGCCGCATCGCCGGTCCCGCCTTTTCAATACCACTGCGGACGCAAGTCCGGCAAGCAGGAGTGGGTCAGTGGTACACAGCATGGCTGTGCGAAAAATAAGTTTCGAAAAATGTTCGAAAAACTTTTTTTTCGAAATTTTTAGACCGAAAAAAACGAAAAAAATTTTTTTTCGAGTTTTTTAAGACAAAAAAAAAACCGAAAAAAAATTTTTCGGTTTTATTTTCCCGAAAAAACCGAAAAATTTCGAAAAATGTTGTTTTTTTCCTGAAATTCAGTTAAAAACAGATTATTCATTTAATACATTCAACAAAATCAGTAGTGACGTATTTACGAATATCATACCGAAATCACACAAAAAATTTCTCTGGTTTTTGGCTGATTTTACAACAAAATTAAAAAGAATAAAAAACCACGGGGAGAACACGAAGTCGAGATTTGCTAGGCCAGCGCGCCCGGTTTTCTAGGCCGGCGGCCGACCACGTCTTTTCGAAAATGGATAGGGGTGGATAGCGCAGCCGGTAGTGGTGACCGCCGCCGTTCCAGAGGTCACAGGTTCGATTCCTGCCCTCACCCCCCGGGTTCACCCAGCCTCTAATTGGGTAGTAGAGAAATCTACGAAGATTGCTCGGTCATTTCCCTAGCCATGAATTGACTTAAGTAACGTCTGGCTCTGAACGGTACACCACCAGTCGTCCGCGTAGGCAGAAAACCGTGATCCGCAGTACCTTCGGTACTTGAAGAATGGATCGACTTTGTAATCTTTGTTTGTTGTATTGCCTTCAGCAATAATCGGTTTTTTTTTCTTCGATTTCTTTCATTTTTTGGCTATTTTTCGGTCAAAAAATTTTTCGAAGTTTTCAGACCGAAAATTTTTCGACCGAAAAATTTTCGAAAAATTGGGATGCGTTCAAGACGCGGAGTATGTGCGCAGAATAACCAAGATTTGTATAAAATGTTTTTTTCATCAATGTATTTTATATTTTTGCACCTATTTCAATTAAAGGAGGTCCCAACTTTTTGGGAAAATTGCTTAAATTGTAGTATTGGGTGGGGGATTTACAAACATCACATCGAAATCGCAAAATCAAAAAAATAGCCAAAAAATGAAAAAAATCGAAGAAAAAAAACCGATTATTGCTGAAGGCAATACAATTTTCGAAAAGACGCGGTCGGCCGCCGGCCTAGAAAACCGGGCGCGTTGGCCTAGCAAATCTCGACTTCGTGTTCTCCCCGTGGTTTTCTATTTTTTTTAATTTTGTTGTAAAATCCGCCAAAAACCAGAGAAATTTTTTGTGCGATTTCGGTATGATATTCGTAAATACGTCACTACTGATTTTGTTGAATGTATTAAATGAATAATCTGTTTTTAACTGAATTTCAGGAAAAAAACAACATTTTTCGAAACTTTTCGGTTTTTTCGGGAAAATAAAACCGAAAAATTTTTTTTCGGTTTTTTTTTCGTCTTAAAAAACTCGAAAAAAATTTTTTTTCGTTTTTTTCGGTCTAAAAATTTCGAAAAAAAAGTTTTTCGAAAATTTTTCGAAACTTTTTTTCGCACAGCCATGGTACACAGGTAGTGCGCGTTCAGCTTATAATAGGTTGCGCGCAAGGCCTATCGAGTACACGCGAAGGACAGCGAAGTAAGCCTGTGACAGGCTTATCGCGGCTCGACGCCTGTAATAGGCCTGAAATAAGCTTATCGCGGGAAATTTCAACCGACAATTTGCATATCGCGGTTGTCAGAAAACATATTGCACCCCTATAATAGATCTATTGCGGCCATTTCAAACTCGGTTGTGGGCTTACAATAGGCATGCCACAGGTCAACACAGCGTATTTTGGCTCAAATGTGCTTGCATTTGAGCCAGTTACTAAACAATTTCCTTGAAAATAAAGATTTATTGCAACGTACAGAAGAATAATAAATTTGACAGTTATCAACATACAACAGACGTTGAATAAAACATTAAATACACAAATACATCAGAAAACTTTTAAAACCTACAGGTTCAGCTTTCAGAACATTTGTAAAATTGGCCAACGTGTAGTTCGTATATTTTCCTTATCTAGTACAGAAAATGCTCCCGAGCATACTCTGTAGTTTCGAACATTAAAGTAATTTCCTATACTATTTTCTACTTTCTGACCAATCGAAGAATTCTCAAAATCTTTCGCAACTTTTTCAATATTTTCAACATTTCTACGAATAATGTCACAAATGATACAGGCAAAAAAATAAATTATGATAATATTGAGCTGTAAAACGTTACCCCGCCAGAAGTGCGGGGGAGAAAATTAGGTGCCTCTCTTTGTCCAAGAAAGTTACTTGAAATGTTGACAAAAAACCCCTAATTTTCCTTTTTGGGAGTCTACTATGTGTTCACGAACTAATGGTGCTAACGACGCTCCGATGTTCCGCAATTTTTCACTGTTACGCAGTACTGAGACCGCAGTGAAAAAATGCGGAACGTCGGAGAATCATCAGCAAAATTCCTTCGTGAACGCATAATAGCGAGATGACAACTTTTCAAAAATACACGTTGGCCAAGTTTTGAACGTTCCAAAAACCTTACCGATCCTGCGCCAAACCATTCCAACTTTGAAAAAAGTCATCGATCCCGCCGTCGTCGATACTCTTCCGCGTCCGAGTTGGAGTCCCGCCATAGTCTGAAATTTTTGGTGTGTAAATTAAATTACGGAAAACATATCAAGGCTTTATTTGCTCACAAAATAGCATTTTCGGCAACTCGCTCTTTGATGATCAATGCGAGGCTCGAACGGCCAACTCGGATAATCATCGTGGCTGGATAAGATTCATAAATTTCCTCAAAAGACACGTGTATTTCCTCGTGAGACCTCAAAAAAATTTACAAATCTCACGAGGAAATTCATGAATCTCACGATGAAATTTACGAATATTGCGAAAAAAAAATTCACGAATCTTTTGAGAAAATTTACAAATTTCATCTAGCCCCGATAATTCTCAGGCATCGAGTCGAACTTTTCTGTGCAACATTAGAGCCATTTTTGAACTTTTTCAAACTTTCTAAAATTAATTTTTTTTTTAAACTAACTCAAGACACTTTAAAACTTTTTTCAAGATTCTCTCCGACTTTTCTCGCCTATTTTCAAAATATCGTAACCAATTTTCAGAGAATTTCGACGGCAAATTGCCACCGCGAGCAGGCAACTTGCCGCAAAAATCGGCAAAATACCGTAAAAATCGGTCAATTTCTGCCAGTCATATGCCATTTTGCCGATGTCAATATGTAGCCATTTTGCCGAAAACTCTTTTTACTTTATAAACTAAAAACTCACATTCTTCCGAGTCGGGTAGTCGAGCAGCGGTTGAGCAGGCGACGTCGGGCAGCCTGAAAGTAAAAATTAATTTTGGAAGGAAAAAAAACGGCGCTATGCGGGTTCGTGAGGGCCACCCAAAAAATTGTTTCTTTTGTCGTTCACGCTTTGAATATACATTTGAAACAATTTTTTTAGTGCCCCTTAATTCCTCAAAAAATGGCGCAGATGTGATTTATTGAAAAAATCGATAAATGTCGATTTGAAAATTTTTTTTGATTTAATTCGAGTTGCGTCAACAAAAAATTAAACACCGTCCACTTTTTCACACGCAAATTTAAATGTTTCATGTATTTTTAATTTTTGCATGAAAAAAGTGGACACAGTTGAAGTTTTTGATGATGGAAATCGATTGAAATCACATCTGATTAATTAAAAAATAAAGATTAGCAAAAAAATATAAATAAAACTCTAAAGTACTTCAAAAAAGCGACGGAGTAAGGCAAAAAGGCCCAAAAAAAATTATGAAGCTCAAAAATGTCTCTGCGTACGCTGCGTCTCGTCTCGTAGCCGTCGAGCGCGCTTGCATCGTCCTGCCGCCATCGCGGCGCCTCTTGTAATAGGCCTAACGCGGTCGGCGCACACACCGCGTGCGCGATAAGCTTATTACAGGAGGGTAGGCGCTGCCACCCGCGATAGGCTTACTTTAAGCTTATAATAGGCCTATATTTGGCCTCCACCTATTATAAGCTGAACGCGCACTACCTGTGTACACCACCGATGCACACTTTCAACAACACCCGGAGGCCGCTCATATGATCGGCGGCCCGCAGCGAGCTGCTATGCAAGTACGCTCCACCGAAGTGAGCGATTCGGCTTGTATAAATAACGAGACCTTATTTTTTTATTCGGTTTTGTACATTTCAAAAGTAGTTTTTATGGAAATTTGTGAAAAAATCTTGTGGAAAACATGACAAAACAGTTTGACAGAAGAAAATCGATTTCTAGGGGCTCACGGTGTCCCAAAGTGGAAAAATGTCTTCAACTGTCTGCACTCTCTTCTCTCTCCCTCACCACCGCAGCGCAGCTATTTTTTCAACGGGAATTTGTTTCTTTTTTGATTTTCAGCAAAACTAGACCACTTTTTGAAAATCGGTCATTAAAATATATTCTTCAGGTCAAATGCTTCATTTTTATTACAAAAACCACGAGATTGGTGCAGAACTGACGGAGGAGATGCATTTTAAAAAAATTAGTACAGAATTTTACTAAAAACTCAATTTTCTGCAACAAAATAATGCATTTCAAATGTCTCCCTTGTGCAGAATTTTCTCGCGAACATTTTAATACCACGACCAGCTCGAAACGTGCGAATTCGGTTTTTTTCTTGATGTTTCAATATTTTAAAATGCATCTTCTCCGTCAATTCAACACCAATCGTGGTGTTTTTGTAATAAAAATGAAGCATTTGACCTGAAGAATATATTTTAATGACAGATTTTCAAAAAGTAGTCTAGGTTTGCTGAAAATCAAAAATTAAACAAATTCCCGTTGAAAAAATAGCTGCGCTGCGGTGGTGAGGGAGAGAGAAGAGAGTGCAGACAGTTGAAGACATTTTTTCCACTTTGGGACACCGTGAGCCCCTAGAAATCGATTTCTTACACTTAAAATCGATAAATTTATGTTAATTAAGTCATAATTAAATATAAGAACGATATGTTTTTCCATTCTTCCTATTTTAGATCTTTTTCGCAACATTATTCACCCTTTGAAGCCGAGCAAATAGAGTGGGAATCAAAGTGCGCCGAAAGAATGCAGCGAAAACCCCGCTCACCTTTTCGCGCCGCGGCAACTCGCTGTGAGAAAATCAGTAGTAATGAGGAGCGCACAAAAATGGCTGTAACTCGGCTCATATTGAATTTTTTTCGGAAAAAAATTGGGAACGTATTTTTATCAAGGGTTGGAACATATTCCAACCGTCAGTTTGTCAAAATTTGGACTTTTGTCAAACACGTTGCGGTCCCTACCTATATATCAATACCTAGAGTTCTGATTGTAAAACCAACGAAATACTTTCAAATAATTATTGAAAATTATTTAATACCTAGTAAGAATGCCTTTCGCGTCGATGACCGCCAGTAAGGATCTGCGGGATCCCTGGATAGTGATCGAGACTTATTATTGTTTAAAAAAATTTGTCACCTGGCGAGAGGCGCGAGTTCAAAAAATAGGTCCGCCTCCTCGCCGAAATATTTTTGCCATTCTGCGCGCGCCAATTTTGTTTTGAATTGCGTTTCCCATTTCAGGGATGTGCCCAAACATGACCCGATTACCACAACCAGTAAAACAAGGTTTCTGTGCTACTCATCTTTTATTGCTTTTATTGCATGGCTCAAGTTAACCTCGTTTTAGGCCACTTGAGTCTTACGTGCTATAGATAAATTACAAATATATATAAAAATGGTGACAATTAAAAAGGTGGAAAAAGTGATAAGTGAATGAGGGCAACGAGCGGGCGAGCCGAAATTATTTTAGGATTGGTGCGTCGACAGGAGCGTGTTTGTTGTAGTGCGTCCAGGTGTATGCGAGCAGGTGTAGTGTTTTGGCGCCACGTTCAAATTGTATTGGAGCTCTCGGGTCGACGATGGCGCGGCTTGCTTGCGACGACGCTTGTTTTCTTCCAATAAAATTGGAATAAAGTGAAAGGATTATGTATTTTGTGAAGGTCTCGATAGGAGATGCTTCTGGTGTCTCCGTATTCGTGACACTCCCCCCGGGCGAGGCGAATGCTGTTTGGGGTTTCTATGCTTTCACGCATTCTTTCCAATTTTTTGATTTGTTACCTGTGATGTATGTATCACAGTTATATGTAGTAGGTTATGTCCTTTTTGGATGTTCTAGGTAGATGAGCTATTTTGTTGTTCCTTTGATCTCATCTTTGCTTGCTCGGAAGTTGTTTGTTTTGAATCGCTATTTTCGGTTGGTTCAGTGGTTTTGGTGCAATTCTTGTTGTTTTTTTTTTGTGATATCTTACTGCTTCCAAGTTTATTATTATTATAATTTTTTTTTTTTTACTTTTACTGATACGGTTCTAGTTTCTCCCCTGGTAGGGTCTAATAGATGTAATTTTTGATTAAAGCTGGTGGACATTTATGTATATTTTGCCATCAGTTTCCTTTTGACTAGAACAAGTTGTCCGAATCTTGGAGTTGTCCTACAGTGTAGTCTTTGGATTTGGTTCTGTGACCTTTTGCTGTTTCGTCAGGTTGCTCTTTCTTTATCTTTTTCTGTTCTTGGTTTTTTTCATTGTTGTTTCTCGTGATTTCTATAATCCTATTCGGCTATTCTTATTTTATTTTTGTATTCTTTGTTTTATTATTTTATTAGGTTCAACTGTTGCTGAACTCTGACCCAACGCAATTGGTTGGATTATGCGCCTGCTGCGAGGCGCTGTATTGCGTTGCGACCAAGTCTAATGAGACTTGGTCGTTCCAGCTTCTGTGGAGCTGGTGCTCGATCCGTTGGCTTGGTTACTGACTGCATCGTGAATAATGGTGTTGTGGCATTTTCTGCAGTTTCTGCACTTGAGTTCGCTGCGAAGGCAACTGTGGGACTGGTGATTTTCTTTGAAGCAGATAAAACACAAATTGTTTGCCTTTGCAATTTTGTGTTTCTCCTCTGCTGTTTTTGTGCATTTCCAGAATACATGCTTGTTCTTCTCTCCATCTTTATGGAACATACATTGGAGTTCGTGACCGCTGCCACTAAGGGGGTCATCCTCTTTCCCATACCCTCTGCTTGCTGTCTCTTTTTCATATTTCTGCTCAACTACCGTTGCTTCGTGATCACTCAACACGAAGTCTTTGACTCCTTTTCCATTTTCCAATGCTCTCTTTCTTTGCACTATTAACTTTGAATTAATGATTGTATCCACCCAATCGATGAACGTATCAAAGTCACCGTCAAAGTCTCTGCGTTGCGTTTTCACAGCTAGCTTTTCGCCAATTTCGGATGGTAGCTTATTTATGATCGCCATGTAGATGAGTGCGGAGTCAACGTCTATTCCACGATTTTTCATGTCGTAGACAATTGCAGTCAGTTTGCTGATGTCTGCTTTCATTATGGTGAAATTTGTTTGATGGATTTCAGTGCTCAAGAACTTCACGTTGAGTTCTTCTTTAGGACGGACCTTCTCCAAGTAGTTTCTGTCGAAAATTTTCCATGCTAATTGGTAGTTTTCCTTACTGAGTGTTAATCCTGCAAGAAGATCTCTTGCTTCTCCGTCAATACTTGCTTTAAGTTGGATGAACTTAGTCATTGTGGATAGCTCCGCGTTGTTTCCATAACATTCCATGAACATGATCTTCCATTCTCCATAGAACATTTTGTTTTTGCCATCGTACTTCGGCAATTCTACTAATTTGACTCGGGGACGCTGTTGGTACGATCTGTGTTCAGTTCTACTGCAATAACCTTCTTTTGCGGTATCGTAAACTGATGTTTCATGGTCCATGCAATTGTCGTCTGATGAAGCTCCCAGTTGGGACTCATCGCTAGTGAATGGTGTGGATTTTATTATTTTCCTTTGATTCGTATTGTGTTCATGGGTTCTGGTCTGTTTTTGATCAATTTGGCGTGCTCTAGATTTTCCTGACTTTGATTTGTGCTCACTGTCAGTTCTGGAGTCTTCGGTTTTCATGTTTCTAGTTTTTAGTTGTACTAGTTTAGCCTTTTCTTTATCCAGTTCGGCTTTATCTCTGAGCTTTTGTTTTTCAAACTCTTCTCTTTCTTTGTTCAAGTTTTTTTGCTGTTGTTCGACGGCATCCAGTTTAACTCGTAGGAGCTCTTCGTGCAGGGATAGCCCGTGCTGCTCCCCTGGTCGAGCGTGTCTCGACAGATTTAGCTGTTCTTGAATTGTGTTGCTTGCAACGTTTCCACGTTCGTTCAAGTCTTCTTGCTCTTCATGTATGAAGTGTTCTATGAATCGATCCGATCTTGGAGAAGGTGCCTGCGCCTCTACTCCGACCATGCTTTCGATTAGTGCTTTCAGCTGGGTATTCATGTACTCCAGTTTTTTTATCCATTCGGGATACTTTTTCTCGTCGGTATATGCTTTGAGCGTCGCACGATAGTGCTCCGTTCTATCGGGTAGTGCTGGATTCTCACGATCCAGTTGCAATTCTTCCTCGATCCATTCGTTGATGCTTTGCAGACGGTCCAGGCATTCTTCTACCTCTGCTTGCTGCCGTACTATGTCTTCGGCTAAAGCGTGCTTGTCTTTGATTCCTGCTAGAATGTTGATCAGAGTTCCTTGCCCATTTTCAAAACACTCTGTAGCCTTTTTCGCGAATCCCGTGATTCGCTTTTTTTGCGATCGTAAATTCTCATTCAAGATGCGCATGGTTGGTTGATGATGGTGGGTTGGTTTGGTAGATTCTGGAATGCGATACTATTATTTACCTTACTGGTCCGGACAGATATAAACAATAGTACGAATAAGAAGCAATGGCTGAGAGCGGTTGTGTAAAAAGGAAGTCAAGGGGTATTTGACACCCTTTGCTCTTCGTGATTGTAGTCACGCGCTCTGTATTAATATTTTTTCACGTTCAATAGTATGTCTGGCCAGTCCATAGCTATTGCTTTGTGAAAACGGTCGATATATAACTTAGTTCTTTTAAATAGCTCTCTGTCGTCCTTTTATTGCTTTTTGTCTTTATCAAATTTTTTTTTCGCAAATTTCCTAGAACCTTAACTTTTAGGCCTTTTATCATTGTTCTGATCTGTGCCTCATAAATTTTGCCACCATTCGGAGATGCTTAATAGTTCCCTCCCTGCACTGACGTATGTTCTTCGTGATCTGATATATAGTTGGAGATGCTCAATGGTTCCCTCTCATTGTGAAACTATAATCATTGTGATCCGAAATATAATTGGAGATGCTCAGTAGTTCCCTCCTTTCAATACCGTATGTCATTCGTGATCTGATATATAGTTGGAGATGCTCAATGGTTCCCTCTCATTGTGAAACTATAATCATTGTGATCCGAAATATATTTGGAGATGCATAATATTATTGTTTTAAAAAATTTGTCACCTGGCGAGAGGCGCGAATTCAAAAAATAGGCTCCGCCTCCTCGCCGAAATATTTTTGCAATTCTGCGCGCGCCAATTTGCAATCGCGGTGCGCGCGATTTTCTGCCTCGAATTTTTGTCCAGTGCCTTTCAATTTCTCCTGGAAACCTTTATAAAAATTGTTATTTTGAAGCGAATTTGGCAACTGTTGATTTAAAGTGAGTTTTTAATTGTCTTCGATCGATATTTGTTAATAAAGTAACGGAAATTCAACGCATAAAATCGCGCGCACAGCGATTGCAAATTGGCGCGCTCAGAGTTGCAAAAATATTTCGGCGAGGAGGCGGAGCCTATTTTTTGAATTCGCGCTTCTCGCCAGGTGACAAATTTTTTAAAACAATAATAGTTCCCTCCCTTCAATAAGTTATGTTTGTTCATGATCCAAAAATAAAGAATGAGATGCTCTGTGGTTCCCTCATTTGCTTAATTTTTGTTGAATGATCCCAAATTGTCGCTGGAGATGCTCAATAGTTCCCTCCCTGTCATAACTTATGTTTTGCGATCCAAATTATAGTAGGAGATGCTGGATAGTTCCCTCCTTTCAATTAGTTACGTTTTTTGTAATCCAAGTTCAGCGAATGGGATGCTCTGTGGTTCCCTCACTGGCTTAATTTTGTTTAGATTACCACAATTCATGGTTGGAGATGCTCGATAGTTCCCTCCCTTTCGTAACTATTGCTTTGTGATCCGAAATTATAGTAGGAGATGCTTAATAGTTCCCTCACTTACTAAATTTTGCACTTAGGCGATCACAATCCGGTGCTGGAGAATCTCTTAGTTCCCTCTTATACACAAAAATACCCCTTTTTGTCGGATGTAGTTGTGTGGGTGTCGACATGTCCACCTACCCCGATCGATTGAGGTCACTATAATTTTGAATTCTGATTACAATTTTTTTGGAATCTGAGTTTGACATCCGTGAGACTTCCTTGTTGGTCGATCTCTTTAGATAACTAACTATAACTTCCATAACATTTAAATGCTGATTTTGTGAACAGACTCTGGCTCCACTTTCTTCCGCGTACTCATGGACGCCCTCTCTGATGTATGTATTCTATACAGAGAAATTATGACTTTCTTTGATGCTAGTTCACTGTCTTACTTTAACTATATTCCTTTATTCCCGTTTTTCAGTTTTATCTTCGTAGAGTACAAGCTTTCGTTCATTAAATTTTTCATTTAATTATTCGATTTCTTCTCCTTCCTCACGTTTCAATTATATTCTGATTTCGTCAGCCTTTCTGTTTCCCATTGATTCTTATTTAAGAGGATGTGTAAACTCGCCTCGGTTTTTATGAATTTATTCATCTTTTTATACAGAAAAGTTAAATTAGATTGAGGAATTTCAATTGATTGGAATAAAAATGACAAACAATATTTAAAAAATATATGTATTTATTTTTTTTTGTTGCTTGTGATGGTTGCTTTTTCTGTACACGTGCTTGTTCATCCGTGCTTGCTCCTTTTGTCATTCTCGGGCCTGCTTCTGCATGAAGCCTCGTTCTGGATTCTTCCTTACATCAGTTTGCGCTTGTGCTGACGTTGTTGCTCGGTGGTGCATGGTCCGGCTTTATGTGCCAATGTAACCGCGAGTGTGGAGATACACGTCGGAAAATTGGTGTGCTTCACGAATCCTTGCAACTGACGCATTTATCACTCTCTTTATCTGCAATAAAGTGCAATTATAATGCTGCTTTCATATTTTGATAAGTATCGCTTTGAATTAATTTGGGTGCCAATTCGCCTCTCAACTCGCTAACCATGCGTGAAAATGTGCCTCGCATCTCAATTAATTTGGTCAGCAGTTTGCTATTTAAATTTAAAAAAAATTTGGGCAGCGATTCGCCTTGTAAATCTATTTTTTTTTTTTTTTTTTTAACGGATTTTTTGTTATCAATTTTGAGGGCTTTTGAATTTGCGAATATATATTTGTTTAATATTTTTTTTTTTCATTAGTCTAAGGCAAATACTCACATTTTGGCTAATTTTGTCGATATGAAATCTGTCCGAGACGACATTGCAGCGCCTTTTGATGACCGATCTCGTCTTTTTCGTTCTCTTGCTATCTGAAATTAGCATTTTTATTGAGCTAGCACTCTATTATTTTTTCTTTTACCTTTAACATTGTCCGACGAGAGAATATTTAGGTTTGCACCAAGAATGTGCTGTAGTTCCTGCTGAATTTTCGAATTCTGTGGCTTGGCGGAACGTCTCTCGTCTGCGCACTCTTGCTTTGCTATGCTCTTTTTCTCTGCTCTCGTTTCCTGACCTCTCTCCCTGTGCTATATGCTAGAGAATGGGTTTTTCTTCGGAATCTTGTGGTTCCGTGGTTATCCTGGAAAAAATAATCAATTTTCAGGATTTCTATTTCATTTTTTGCACGGATCTGATGTCACGCGTCATAAATGCCTTGCCACGGATATTTTCCGGACAAGGTCTTACGCGACAGGGAGGAGCAGAAACAAAATCTTGTAATTCTGATCGGCAAAGCGGGTTTTTTATTTTTATTTAGGTCGGGATGCACCATGTTTTGAATTGCGTTTCCCATTTCAGGGATGTGCCCAAACATGACCCGATTACCACAACCAGTAAAACAAGGTTTCTGTGCTACTCATCTTTTATTGCTTTTATTGCATGGCTCAAGTTAACCTCGTTTTAGGCCACTTGAGTCTTACGTGCTATAGATAAATTACAAATATATATAAAAATGGTGACAATTAAAAAGGTGGAAAAAGTGATAAGTGAATGAGGGCAACGAGCGGGCGAGCCGAAATTATTTTAGGATTGGTGCGTCGACAGGAGCGTGTTTGTTGTAGTGCGTCCAGGTGTATGCGAGCAGGTGTAGTGTTTTGGCGCCACGTTCAAATTGTATTGGAGCTCTCGGGTCGACGATGGCGCGGCTTGCTTGCAACGACGCTTGTTTTCTTCCAATAAAATTGGAATAAAGTGAAAGGATTATGTATTTTGTGAAGGTCTCGATAGGAGATGCTTCTGGTGTCTCCGTATTCGTGACAATTTGCAATCGCGGTGCGCGCGATTTTCTGCCTCGAATTTTTGTCCAGTGCCTTTCAATTTCTCCTGGAAACCTTTATAAAAATTGTTATTTTGAAGCGAATTTGGCAACTGTTGATTTAAATTGAGTTTTTGATTTTGTTAATTGGATATTCGTTAATAAAGTAACGGAAATTCAACACATAAAATCGCGCGCACAGCGATTGCAAATTGGCGCGCGCAGAGTTGCAAAACTATTTCGGCGAGAAGGCGGAGCTTATTTTTTGAATTCGCGCCTCTCGCCAGGTGACAAATTTTTTAAAACAATAATACATAGGTTTATTAGTAGAATGCGGGTAAATACACGAAAGAGAGTATAGTTAATTGCTTAACAACAAGTACTTATCCTTAAGGGATGCAAGGGGATAGAGAAGGGGGAAAACGCAAAAAGAGCAAAGGTCACGGGTCGGAGACCACTGATTGAATGAGTGATATCTTCGCCTTTTATAGTCGGCTGAGTGGGCGTGGTTCTTCTGGAAGGTTCCCGGCGGGCGCTGATTGGTCGGCAGGTGCGTCCTGATTGGTCGGCCTTTGACTGTGTGATCGAGGAGGCGCAGAGTGGCAGACGGTACTCCGGTGGTCGGCTGCGGTCT
This sequence comes from Caenorhabditis japonica, assembly GCA_963572235.1. Classification (NCBI taxonomy): domain Eukaryota; kingdom Metazoa; phylum Nematoda; class Chromadorea; order Rhabditida; family Rhabditidae; genus Caenorhabditis; species Caenorhabditis japonica. The sequence continues at coordinate 4,715,104 of OY754342.1, forward strand.
TTAGGCTGTCGGCCGCGGCAAGCGGCGATGGTCCGATGAGAGAGTGTGTCGACTGACGAGGGTCCAGATGAGTGTGTCGACCACGAGCGATGGTGAGAGAGCGCAGGGCGTTAGAGTGTCGCCGCCATTTGGCAACGAGTGAACCACGACGATGACGATCTGGAATAACAAACATTAGTACTGCTCTACAGGGTTGGTGTGATGTGTCTGGGAGGAGAGTGGCGGGGCTCTTACACGCCTGGCATCTGCGTGGCATCGAGTCCAGGGGCCGTATTCATGAAACCATTCGGAATTCCGAACGGGTTCGGAAAAGTATTCCGAACTACTTAAAATTTCGAATAGGAACGGTTTTCTTTTTTTTTCTTAACTGTTAATGCATCAAGATTAGTGGTCTATCAAAATTAAATAAAATAGTTCCCATTCGGAATAAAAATTTCATTCCGAATGGTTTCATGAATACGGCCCCATAAGCGCATGAACGGCGGAAAATCGGATAGCTTTCCAAGCAGCTTTGAGTTGGGCAAATTTATTTCATTTACACGCCTTAATGGTCCCATCGCCGTATCCGAGAAACATCCCCAAACCATGCAATTTCCACCACCATGCTTGACTGTTGCGACTTGGTATTTTGGGGAGTACCTGGCCCCGATAGGATGTCTCACCCACTTTGTACCATCGCTTCCAAACAATTTAAATTTGGATTCATCGTTCCAGACATGTTTTGCCCATTTTTTCCGTCCCCAATTGAGATGTGCTTTAGCCCACGGGACACGAGCTAGGTCTCGTTATTTATACAAGCCGAATCGCTCACTTCGGTGAAACGCACTTGCATAGCAGCTCACTGCGGGCCGCCGATCATATGAGAGGCCTCCGGGGGTTTATGATTATGTGCATCGGTGGTGTACTGGTGTGCACTTCTCTCCGACGATCTTGAGGTCGGGGGTTCGAATCCTTCCTCAGTTTTTTTCTTTTTTTTTTCTTGATGACCCATATCAGACTTTTTTCCCTTGTTTTGACCCACATAAGACATATCAGAACAATAGAAATTGGCTACAAATCCCATTAGAAAAGCACTTTTTTCGAAGTTATGCGTGTTGGTGCAGGGCATTTAAAAAAACAATTTTCTTTGTTGTTTTTTTCGCACCATTAAAATTTTTTTTATGTGAAAAAGTATTTTTCACAATTTCTGGTGTATTTAATACGTTCTGAGTTCTATTTCAAACTCAAAAACACTAATAAATAAGTGAGATAGTGAAACATCTGTTCGAAAGAAGTATTTCAAAAAAAAAAAAGATTTTGGACTGTATCATTTTTTCAGGCTTAAATTGTATATTTTTTAATAATTTTAGCTAGAAAATTAAGAGAGAAACATTTAAAATTGAAAGAAATAAGTGTGCAAATGGAGAGAGAAGAAATAGCATTAGAAACAGAGAGACCCAGAGTCAGCAAGTGCGCTCCAGCACAAGTGAGCGATTCGGCTTGTGCAATTAACGCAGCGTACACGAGCTTTCTGATTCTTCTTGCTGATGAACGGCTTATTTACTGGTCTTTGCCCAAAGAGTCCATGAGCATTCAGGCGTCTTCTAATAGTTCTTCTAGACTATTTACAGCCTTGAAAATATCGATGGAGTTCCTTCGAGGGTTTTATCTTGAGGAACGAACGATGTTTCGATCCATGTTATGGGAGGTGGAAACCGGTCTGCCGGGAGGGGGCAACAACAACTTGTTTCTAAACATAACTACTATAACAATAATCAATATTAAATTCTTTCATTAATTATATATCGCTTCCAAACCTGACCAACGGTTTGAACTGTTACTTGAAACTGTTGAGCCAGTTGTTTGTTTGTCATCATATTAATGCGGCCTCGGACGATGGCTTCTTGAACATCTTTGAATACATTTTTGTTCCCTGGTGATCTAGCCATGATTTGGAAAATAGTGGCCAGAAGATTGATTGTTAAAGTTACCTAGAACATGCTCATTGTGAAATAAGCTGATAATGAAAAAAATGGAAAAAATGAAAAAAAAAAAATTAATTAAAAAATTTAATAACAAGAATGATGTAACTTTGCAGTCCGCAATAATCCGTCACGGTGTTATGCATGTACCGTAAAAATTTCAGAGCGATCCCGCAACTTTCAAGGAAGTTATGCTCAAAAAACCGTTTTGAAATAGAATTATGGCCAGTACTGTATATTGTCGAAGCGCAGCAATCGTCAACGTGTCCCATTGCTAAATAAAGAAACAGCGTTAAAAAAAGAGAAGTTACAGTGTTTTCAATCGAGTTGCAGCATGAGAACGAGAGAAAAAAGACATGTTTTCTCTGTTTCTCTTCGAATCGAACTGTGTTTGCGTGGGCGCGCGAAAAAAAGTGGGCGGAGTCACGCGTTCTCAGGTCGCAAGTCGATTGAAAAAACAATACATATGTATAAGAACGCGAAGAAAAAGAAACGCAGAAGTGGCCTCGGCGGTGCGAGTGTGCAATTTCTGCGCGCCGACAATATAAGAAAGATAACAACCTTTTTTTCAGAAAATCTACTAACAGCTTCGAAAACTCAAGAATGCAAAAAAGCAACTAACGAAAACCTCAAAAGTTGCTTAAACTTCAAAATGGCGTCTTATGTATTTTTAGTTGCTGTAATTGGTATAATTTTCTACGCTCAAGACATCGCTTTCGCTAATACGTATGTTGCAAAGTTGAAAAACGTTATCAATCTGAACAAGAAAACTGAGAATCTGGAAAACATTCAGTTGAAGATTGCAAGTCTGTCACGCGTGATCAATTCTATAGCTTTACAAAATAGTTTCCAAAGAGAATCAATAACAACGAAAAAAGTAATTGCAGCAGCTCTTGATGTTCACGATCCGCATATATTGCATGCAATCGAAAGAGCTGATGTTCAAAATGCTACAAGTACCATAAAAACGTTAGATTTATTAGCCAACCAATCAATGGATACTATTACTAAAATTACACTAGCTTCGAATAAACTAGCGCTTCGACATGATACTACTTCATTTGATGCACCAAATAGCCCTGTTTTGTTTAATGTTTCAAATTTTAGTTTCAAGGAAGAAGTTTTAGAAATTATTTACACTCTTAACAAGAATATTAGAAGCCTTATTGATGAACTGAAGTCGCCATCACCGCAGAAAGAAAAAATCGAGGAGTTGTATCTTTCGATCAAGGGTGACACAAACCTATACAGTTTTCACATCAAGCTTTCATTCCCTCAGTTGCAACCCCTTTTTGATTCTTTGGAAAATTCAAGATCCTTTATTGTGGACATCGAGCAGTATCAACTTCTTACTAATAATACTTATTCAACACATTTGATTAAAAGTCTAGACAATTTACAACCGTATACCACAACTATCGAGACTTTATCAAACTGTGAGAGAATTCAACATATAACTGAGCAATTTGATGATTTGAATAAATTGATAAACAAAAGGGTCAATATTTTTGATAAATACACTTTACTTGGGTTACCACAAGGATCAGAAAATTTAGAAATTTATCTGGAAGACTTTGATGATAAGTGGCTTGAAAAAATGTTGAATAACGGTCATTCTTTGATTTATTTAAAAAACCTTTTGATGCCAATAACTAACTGGAAAACTGAATTAACAGCAATGAAAAATGCATGGACGAAATTTGATACAAACAGTCATTCGAATTTGGTTCGGCTCAATTCGAAACCCTTCAAAAGCATTTTTAAAACAAAATCAGTATTTAATTCAACTTTTCTGGCAAATGTCAAAACAGCTCTACAAAACTTGAAGCCAATATCTAATTTAAATAATTCAGTATTGAATGAGTTCAAGCGGTTTTTAGATTCTTGGGCGACAATTGTTCAAAACTTTAGCACCGAAGTTAACATCTCTATGCAAACAGGTGATTTTTTATTCAGAACAATGGTGAATATTAACTGTAAAACTTATAGTGATGATTACAACTTTGAAAGTTGCCTTGAAAGAATGAGAAAAGTATTTTTCAGTGGCATAATTGAACAAAATGCCCAATTACTAACTGCCAAGTTTAGATTTATAGAAAATCAAAAAACCAAAATCAATAACTTGTTATTTGAAACGACTGCCTTCAAAAATACACTGACGGATGCAGTATTTAGCAAAATTAGGCAAATTCTTCCACATCACGTTAAACAGGATTTAAAGACTATAATGCATAATGTTCAACTAATAAGGTCATTAATGCTACATGCAAAAACAGAGCGGGCGAAAATCAATCAGCTGATCGGATTTTTGTGGAAATCGAAAAACAGAATAACTAAATTGCGTGAATTAGAAAACAAACTCAAAGCAGAAATTAGTAGAACTAATGAACTCCATCGCCTTTCAAACTCCCCATTTGCTCATGAGACGGCTTTTCAACTTGACTGTACCCATAGAACTCTAATGTTTTTTCAAAGAAGCGATCTTCGTCATATTGCTCAGAGTTTTGTAGTGAGCGGTATTGCACTGTCTGAGAAGATTCAAAGTTTGCCATTCGGAGAAAAACAGTTCATTGCTCAGACCGGGAAAGAATTTAAATCTATGAATCAATCAATTACAAATTTTTTAACTAAAATTGAGGCTCTGAATTCAAAATTTTTTAATGAAGGCCAAAGTTTGAAGTCGCTCGGTAAATTATCATCTGTTTTGGATCAAATTAACGTTTCTGCATTTCATTTACCCCTTATGATTTCGGCTCTTAACAAACTAAAAGCAACGTCGATTGGTCAATCGAAAGAAGTTGCAGACTTTGAGAAAAGTCTAGAGCAATTAGAAAGTCTACAGTTTGCGATCATGCGTAAGAAAGGTATACTTCCCCTGTTGCTTGGTGAGACTGAAACTTTTTTGAAATTGTTTTTTGCAAAACAAATAAAGTCAGAAACGGATAGTGAGAGGTAACACTTTTCATACAAATTTCACGTTAGAAATTTTTTTTTTAGGCAACCTTTCCTTCTGATTTTGATTACCTTCGCTGTTGCTCTTGTCTGTGCTTTGGTTGTATTTTATCTGTGGATCAGAACAAGCAAAGATGTTCAGAAGGTCAATCAGTGCAAAGAAGAAACAGTCGAATTGGGAAAAAAACAGAAAGCCAATAGCTGTTGAAATCTTTTTGCGTAGACAGTTTTAAAAATGTCATCAGTTCTTCCACGACTTAATCTTCACTTTTTGGTGTTTGTGCATTTACCTAGGCCAAGTTCAATCAAATAAATTTGCACCAACGAATTTGTGCGTTTTGAGCATACGAAAACGCCAATCAACAGATTGCGCAAATTTTTTTTTCCAAAACTTTTCCAAACAGACAGCGTGTCAAGTTCTGCATCCGCAAAAAGCCACGATTTAGCTCTTGGTGATGAGATATAAAATTTTTTGCAATAATGTTTTATTGCTGGCGCACAACTTTCAGAAACAATTCGATAAAAAGTGTGGCACGGCGTGTTGGGGACTATTTACGTTTCAGAAAACTTTGAGCGCCAATTCTCGCGTTTTTGAGCGTCAAATTACAAAAAAAAACAAAAAATTGCAACGCTGTGGTTGCGCACTTTTGAAATTAAAACGGCAATGAGAGAAATAACATGGGAAATTAAGAGATTTGTTTCCATTTTCGTTTGAATTTCAAAAGTACGCAAACACCGCGTTGAAACTTTTTGTTTTCACAAAACTTTTTGTTTTCACAATAAAAAATTGCGACATGAAAACGCAAGTCTGCATTCACCTCTTCGCGTGGTCGCGCACAAATAAGTGGGCGGAGTTTCGCGTTCTCATGTCGCAAGACGATTGAAAACACAATACCTTGGGTAAATTTTGCATGCTGATTACAATTTTCAAGGTCTCAAGTTTTCAAATTGCATGCGAACGCCGTAGCAGGTACTTTCAGGAGTGCGCTTATACTTTTGTTACGCACTGTATATTGATTTTTGAGAATTGCTGAAATTTTGTGCAATTTCTTCGTGTGGTTTTTTTTCTCATAAAATGCTCTATTTTTGCTCTTTTCTATATATTTTATTAATGGTTTGCATTTTTAGCGCAAAAACCAGCGGAAAATCAGTTGCGCGCTCCTCTCTGACTGGTTTTCGCGACGCAGTAATAGGCGAAATAGACGCTGCGTTACTCAGCAAAGTAAATGGGACGATCGGCGGTCGATAATAGCGATAGACCTACTTGACCCATAGATCGTCCAGAACCCCATCGCTGGTGCTCCTGAAATATTTAGGAGCGTCTTTTTGCGTATGCGTGTTCTTTAGCGCACTACTTTTTTTTTCTCGCAATATTGCTCGTTTTTTGCATAGAATGTATTTTTATCATTGATTTATTCACTTAATAACATAAAAATAGATTACAAATAAAGAAATTAATGGGATTATTCACGAAATAGGAAAAAAATAGACAAAACCAGCAATAAAATCAGCGAAAATTCGGAGAATGCTCCGATTGGCCTGAAACTTTGGGAAATAATACCAAAAATACTCCCGAACATTCTCATAAAATTTCAGACCAAAATATTTTCTGAAAATTTTTTTAATCGATAATTTGGTCTGGAAATTTATGAGAATGTCCGGAAGTATTTTTGCCATTATTCCCCAGAGTTTCAGGCCAATCGGAGCATTCCCCGACTTTTCGCTGAATGTTCTGCTGGTTTTAGCTATTTCGTGAATGACCCCATAGTAAAATTATGATTAAACAATTAAAGAAAAATGTGAATATAAAATAAATTGTCAAGCCAGAATCGAAAATCAAGAAGTAGTCAGCTCGTTCTCCTTGGACAATTTAACAATTTGTGTCTTCCAATGATTTTTCCATTCAATTAAGGTGGCCGTTGATTATCTGAAAACTCCAATAATTTAATTTAATAAATTTTCCATATTTTTTTCCAAATATTAACAAATTAATTCATTTTTGCTCTTAATCACCGTACTTTTTCCATTAAAAAGTGGGTATTAATAGCAAAAAAAGTAAGTTTTATCGTCAAAAATAACCCACAGAAAATAATTTCGCGAAAACATACTTTTAAATGTTCCATGAACTGCTTGTCGATCTTGGTTATCTGGTAAATATTCCTAGTTCTATCCTTCCATAGCAGAGATTGTTCCGTCAGCTGTTTTAGATAAAGTTATAAGAGAACGTCGACCTAAACGATCAGGAGTAACCTTTTTAAAATTGTTTTACCTAAATACCTTATGAAACAAAAATGTTGCGACGGCGTCCATTAAAGAATCACCGACAGACAAATCAGTTGAACACTAGTGTGTAAGTAAAACAGTATCTGCTTTACAATACAAGTCATTATGTATGTTTACATTCATAAATACCATGACTGAAAACGGAGAATTTTGAGCTACGCATAACACCTCCGCCATCACCCTCGCCGCGTTGAATATTGGAATATCCAGAGAATGGGATAAGAGGTCGCGATGGTCCAACAATATTTAAAAATTTTTCCAATTCGTATTTTAATTGTTCATTTTCCTGGAAATATAAAGGATGCTGTTGAAAATGTGTTCATAAACTGCTTACCACTTAAGTCAATAAACAAATGCCCAAGTTTGTCCTTCAGCTCGTGGAAATTTAAATAACGTGGGTCCGTATACCGACTGACTCACCAACTCGCCGTACAGTTAATAAGTCTTGCACAACCACGAAGAAACGGAATAAACACGATCATGACATGTCTGTATTTAAAAGCAGTGTTTGATACCGTATAAATGGCAATGCTACTATGAGAGTTCGATGGTAAATTGTGGAAGGCTGGCAAAATTTCCTGAAAAAATACAAATACGTGCAATACACAAACGAGAGATCCAGATGGCGAAATCTCAAAAAAAAGATCTAACCCAAAGTGCGGATTTATCTGACTTTCCAAAAGACTGCGACAAAAGACAAACTCAAAAGTTCTGAACATCATACATGAATAGTTCAAGGAAAAGTCCATAGACAACTTGGCCAGCGAAGCCAATTCGACGATCTTCACATCTCGTACCAAGTTGAAACATCAGATCTGTCCCTTGTAGTCGGAGAGCGATACGTCGCCGTCAACGACCGCCTGGGTCTTCAATTGTGGAGCTGGCTTGACAATGAATGTCTTCGACATCTGCAAGATAATCAGATGATCGGTTATTCAAACTAGAAGATTCTCGGCGGCATTCGCGGACACTAAGTGCCTTTAGTATGCTACCCTTAAAACTTGTCCGATTGCCACTAAAACACGGCCGCCTCATGCCCCTTGGGTTTGAAACTGCTTTGCCAAATTTGGTGCAAATCGGTCCATTAGGAGCTGTAAAAATGCTGGTAACATGAAATCTAACATACATAAGCTGTACGCCTCTTGGGCAAAATCGTCAAGGACCGAAAGACCTGCTGAGCAGAGTTGCAAGGAAATAAAATGTTCTAAAATGGATGACGGAACTGAAAAAATAGGCGGAAGTCGGAATATTATGCAACTCTGCTGCTGAGATCAGCGTTCACATCTTGTGATCGAAGAGCGGAAATCGATGACATTTTGCTTCGCAAATTGACGAATAAGGGAGCCATCGGTTATGTCCATGACAAGCAGCAGCCGCCTCTAGCATTAAATATGCGAATTACCGTGACAATTTGCTATTTTTCCCGGCCAAAAGCGGCTTTCTGTCAAAAATTACCTTACAAGGGAACTCATTTTACATAAGCGTTGAGATTTTTCTGAAAATTGGTGGGCTGTTACTTCACATCATTGGCTATTGCGTCCCGCAAAAATTAGCTGCCCGTATGCAGAAACAGGCTGAAAATTTCATTTTGAAAATTATGACCCAAATTCTTATTTTCATTCTTTATCACTAGTCTTATCAGAAATCCTTATTGACTCGCCGCCATCAGTTTTTCTCTTTTGTAACCTTCCTCTTGAAAGACTGTCGATGTGGAATTCGTAGCCGAGTGGTGGGAGGCGGCGTTATTAAGTGGGTGATCTATAGTTCGAACCCCTTTGTTGACAAAGTGTTTTTGCTTGTCGTTTGAAAGACTCACAAAACTCCTACAAGTTTATGAAATTAAAACTTGGCGAAAATCTTTAAAAATGAAGTCCGCAAAATGGCTAAAAAAATTTCACTTTTTTTTTTAAAATTTCTATCTAATTGTAATTTTACTTGCTTTTTACTGTTATCATCATGCCGAATTTCCGTCAACTTACTACGTTATGAATCATCTGGATTCACATTTGAAGAACCAGGAATTCGAAGATCATCTGAAAAATCTCGGCATCGGCATGCCATATTGTGAAAACAAAAAAGTTGCAACGCGGTGTTTGCGTACTTTTAAAATTCAAATGGAAATGGGGAATAGCCAAATGCATGTGGGAAACGGCTACAAAACTCACAATCAGTACTTCTTGATTTTCATTTTTGTCGCCAAACTATTTCATTTCACGTTGAATTTACACATGAAGTTAAATTATTTGGAAACCAAAATGAATACTTGTTTGCTTCACGAATGAACAATATTGTGTTTTCAATCGAGTTGCGACATCAAAACTTGTAACCTCGCTCACTTTTTTTCACGCAATAATTCAAAATGTACTAAAGTTTAATGTTCGCGTGAAAAAAGTAGGCGAGATTTCACGTTTTGATGACTCATCTCGATTGAAAACACGATAGAAATTTTAATGGGGTTATTCATGACAAGAAAAAAAGGAATTTTTCCGTTTTTTTCCTTATTCACGAGAGGAAAAAAATGGAAAAAAACCGTGGCCTCCAGGAGTTTTTTTCCGCTCGTTTCTTAGGCCACCGCGGCCCTCCGCAGCGGGACCCATCGCCTGAAGAAAATACACGCGCCTTTAAACTCGACGAATTTCTTCGGGATTTTTTGCATTGAATTTTAATTTTAATCTATTTCTCTTCATTTTTACTCATTATTTTCCTATTTTTTGTTAAAATAATTTGTTAACTACATTTTTTTTTATCAATTTCCCATATTATGTGTGTAGTCTCCCAATTTTTCTCGTCAAAAACGCATTTTCCTGAATTTTTTGATTTTATAAAAATAATTCTAACAACGGTTCATTCTTCTTTTTTTCAATACTCTCAAATTTTAGATTCTGTTGAACATATTCTTTTTTTGACATGAAATTTGTTTAACGAATTGTAGTTCAGAACGTCCAATTCTGGCGCAGGGCACTTACGAAGACGACACAATCAAAGCGGATTCTCCCGTCGCCAACATCAAATTTTATTTTTTCTCCCGATTCGCTTTATCTCCTGACAATTCTGCACCTTCATCTACCACAATTAGGATTTTTATTAATGTGTATTTTTTTTTAAAGTATTTTCCTCATTATTTGTTTTTTTTCTCAGCGTTTTCTTGTTTTTTTTTTCAATCCGATTTTTTAATGTCTATTATTGTTACTTTGAAACTTTATTTCTGAAAATATATTTTTGTACTAATAAATGTACTTCGCGAAATGGATTCGTCCAACAGCCGCATGTGCCAAAGAAAAAGAAGCGAAATCGTGTGAAAAAATTATATTAGTCCTTTAGAATTTTTATTCAGATGATTTTTCAATGGCATCTAAAAATTTAGCTCTTCAGTTAAGCTATAAATTATGTTCCAGTCCCGAAGACGACGATCTCGTTGTCCTTAAGCGCGACCGTTTCAACTTCTTCAAGTCGAAGGATACCAGTCTGTGGGAAAATGGTAACATTGAAGTAGGAATTTACAAAAAAATTTTGAAAATAATGAGTAAAAATGAAGAGAAATAGATTAAAATTAAAATTCAATGCAAAAAATCCCGAAGAAATTCGTCGAGTTTAAAGGCGCGTACATTTTCTTCAGGCGATGGGTCCCGCTGCGGAGGGCCGCGGTGGCCTAAGAAACGAGCGGAAAAAAACTCCTGGAGGCCACGGTTTTTTTCCATTTTTTTCCTCTCGTGAATAAGGAAAAAAACGGAAAAATTCCTTTTTTTCTTGTCATGAATAACCCCATAAAAAAAGCGAAAATTATTTAGACATTTTTTGGACTTCCTTTTTAAAGATTTTCGCCAAGTTTTAATTCCATAAACTTGTAGGATTTTTGTGAGACTTTCAAACGACAAGCAAAAATACTTTGCCCACCAAGGGGGTTTGAACTATAGACCACCCACTTAATAACGCCGCCTCCCACACAGCAGAAATGCGGTGTATCTATTGCAAATGAAAGTCTATGGTGAATGCACGATAGATCAACCGCAGCTATAAATCAGCTAGTGACTCGCTGATTGATCTATCTTTGCGCTGCCTTGCGATAGCTCGATAGTGAATCTATGGTGCGCTTGTGTCGTTTGGAGCGCATTTGCATTAATTGTGCTGACAGCGAATTTTCGTTTAATTTTGTGTCCTATTTTTCTTATTTTTCTTCAAATTTTACCAAATCTTTCATAATTTTTTTTGTTTTTTAGATGAGGAGATTGATGGCAACACATTTCGACAATGAAAACTGATGAAGGTAAGCGAAACATCATTCAAAACATGTATTGATTTTTTGCAGAGTCAATGTTTGCTGCAAACGGGCCGAAAACACTTCCACAAGCTGGTGAGTCTTTCTAATAATTTTTAAAACTCGAAAACAAAAAGATGGTGGAATTTGAATGCTTTTGGAGATCGGTAGGCACTTCTGCGCAAAGATTAAAAAAATTTCGCAAACGGTTTAAATCGCTAAAAAGAAAATTCAAAGTTGTCCCGTTCGGGTTGATTTTGTAAAAAAAAATATCCGTTTTCCCTCAAAATCGTCGAAAAAATTTCACAAAAAAGAAAAACTGTAAAATTTCGGCGGAATATTTCGAAAAATCATATTTCCGGCAAACTATCTTTCGCTACCAGTTAAGGTAATTTTCGTGGCTAAAATGATTTTCCTCACTATTTTTTTGCTATTGAAATTCAAAAAAAACTTCTTGCGCCGAATTCAGGAAGAACTAACTCGCTATACGTTTTCGAGTCATTAGATCACTATCAAAATTTGTTATTAAAGAAAATTTAATAATACAACTTTTTCACTGATTAGAAAAATATAGCTCTTGCTCTTCCGAGTTCCGTCTGAAATTTCGGATTTTGTATTATTTTCTACCGATTTTCCAATCGGAAAAATCGGAAAAGAACCTGAATATAAAATTCTCCACAAAATTTTTTTTTTTTAAACAACTGAAATGGTGCGTAAACTAGTGTTTTAAATAGGACATTCGCGTCACGGACAGTCCAACTTTTCCAAAAAAAAAAAAGATTTTTCGTACCATATTAAATACGGCACCAAAAAATGTTTTTTTCGGACACGAAAAAAAATATTACTTTTGACGAGAACGGATTTTTTTCATGTGGAGCCACTCACGATTAAAAAATTGTTCTTTTGTACCTTTTTTTGAAGAATTATTTCCACTCTTGCTTATTATAGGCGCTGCGTAAGTTTTTGTTTAGTTTGCTGAAAAAACACGTGGAAATTATCTGAGCGGGGCCCAAGTAAATGAAATTTTATTGTTATTTAGTAAAAAATCGCGGGTGTGGCCTTGTCAATTTAAAATATGTTTTCTATATTTAAAATAAATATAATATCTATTTATTTCAGGGGTTGTCTACTCTTCAAGCGATTTCGACATCTGGAGGATTTTTTTGTCATACCCGAGGATACAAGTGCAAAAGGAAGGATTCGCAAAAAATAATAATTTTTATGTCAACTATTTTTATTTTCTTTTTTTTTTAATTATTTTGTGTCACCAATAAATTTTAAATAACTCGCAAGTCAAGAATGGTTTATTAATACTATATCCATGGAAGCCGGTCGCCTCGCATGCTCTGAACAAATTACACGCCAAAAATGCGCCAACGATGCGTCAATGATGCGCCACCGATGCGTCAATGATGCATCAATAAATGCGATTGATTCATTACGCGTCTATGATGACACCCTTGCAGTGCCCCCATGCCATTTGCGCGCGAGTCACCAGCGAGCTGTGATGCACGTGTCGCATTTCACCTGTGCACCACTCGGCTACGAATTCCACATCGACAGTCTTTCAAGAGGTAGGTTACAAAAGAGAGCAAAACTGATGGCGGCAAGGCAATAAGGATATCTGATAAGACTAGTGATAAAGAATGAAAATAAGAATTTGGGTCATAATTTTCAAAATGAAATTTTCAGCCTGTTTCTGCATACGGGCAGCTAATTTTTGCGGGACGCAATAGCCAATGATGTGAAGTAACAGCCCACCAATTTTCAGAAAAATCTCAACGCTTATGTAAAATGAGTTCCCTTGTTAGTGTGGGCGAAAGAAATTATAAAGACAATCCGATTGGTCAAGGTCTCTTAAATGGGAGCCGACAATGCTGCCTTTTTGCTCCGCGCTACCAACTTCCTGCCAAAAATGTTTTTTAAATGAAATCTGCAACTACTTCACTCCTCGTAGTTAGATAAACTTTTATCCATTGTACCAACATAGCTAAAAAAAAGGTCACAAAGACTAATTTAGGAGAGGAGGAGTGAAACAACCGGTAATTAAATGAACGGAGATCATCGGTAAATATGAGAAAGCTTACGAGATGCAGAAAGCTTCCGGCGCTATGCGGGTTGGTGAGGTGGACTCAAAAAATATTTTTTGCCGTTTTTTCTTTAGATTTTCACGCGAATTTGATTTCTCAAATTATCTATCCCATCCGGAATTTCCGCAAAATTCAGCGGCAACGCGCCGGAACCATGTTTGTCAAAAATATCAACTTAGCGACCGAAGGGAGGTGGATGGACGCATGATTTTATCAATTTGCGTGTGTAACTGGCTCCAAACAAACTTTATGAATCGTTTACGCTGAACTTTCCGTACATTGATTAATAAGTATATTAGAAACGCATGTACAAAGCGTGAACTACAGAAATGTGCGACGGAATTTGACACCTCCAAATGCTCGTCTAGTGGAGCGCACTTGCATACCTCCTCGCGTCGCGCGCCGCTCATATATCAACGCCCATTGCGGGCACTGAGAATGTGTGCAGCGGTGGCCTCACAGGTGAAATGCGACACGTGCATCACAGCTCGCTGGTGACTCGCGCGCAAATGGCATGGGGGCACTGCAAGGGTGTCATCATAGACGCGTAATGAATCGATCGCATTTATTGGTGCATCATTGACGCATCGGTGGCGCATCATTGACGCATCGTTGGCGCATTTTTGGCGTGTCAGTTGTTCAGAGCAGGCGAGGCGACCGGCTGCCATGGATATAGTATTAAGAAACCATTCTTGATTTGCGAGTTATTTAAAATTTATTGGTGGCACAAAATCATTTAAAAAAAAAGAAAATAAAAATAGTTGACATAAAAAGTATTATTTTTTGCGAATTCTTCCTTTTGCACTTGTATCATCGGGTATGGCGAAAAATCCTCCAGATGTCGGAACCGATTGAACAGTAGACAACCACTGAAATAAATAGATATTATATTTCTTTTAAATATAAAAAAATTTATTTAAATTGACAAGGCCACACCCGCGATTTTTTACTAAAATTTCATGTACTTTGGCCCCACTTAGAAAAGTAATTTCCATGTGTTTTTTTCAGCAAACTAAACAAAAATGCAAGCAGCGCCTATAATAAGCAAGTGTGGTAATAATTTTTTACAAAAGGGTACAAAAGAAAACAATTTTTAATCGTGAGTGGCCGTGTCGCTCCACATGAAAAATGTGTCCGAAAAAATTTTTTTTTGGTGCCGTATTGAATATGGTACGAAACATCTTTTTTTTTGGAAAAGTTCGACTATCCGTGACGCGAATGTCCTATTTAAAACACTACATTACGAACCATTTCACAGATGTTTTTTGAAAAAAAAAATTTTGTGGAGAATTTTCTATTCAGGTTCTTTTCCAATTTTCCGATCAGAACATCGAATTCCATCGGAACATCGGTAGAGACTAATACAAAATCCGAAATTTCCTACGGAACTCGAAAGAGCAATTTTCATTTCCGAGAATGTCTGTGATCGTTATCTCTAACAGCCAGGATTTTCCGAATATACGGCAAATGATTTTTCAATATTACGTGATTTTTCTATATATTTTTGTTTTCAGTGAAAAAGTTGTATTATTAAAATTTCTTCTATAACACATTTTGAAAGTGATCTAATGACTCAAAAGCGTATATCGCGTTAGTTCTTCCTGAATTCAGCGCAAGAAGTTTTTTTTTTGAATTTTAATAGCAAAAAAGTAGTGAAAAAAATCAATTTAGCAACGAAAATTACCTTAACTGGTAGCGGACGATAGTTTGCCGGAATTATGATTTTTCGAAATATTCCGCCGAAATTTTCCAGTTTTTCTTTTTGTGAAAATTTTTTCGACGATTTTGAGGGATAACGGATCTTTTTTTTTACAAAATCAACCCGAAAGGGACAACTTTGAATTTTCTTTTTAGCGATTTAAAGCGATTGCGAAAATTATTTATCTTTGCGCAGAAGTTCCTATCGATCTCCAAAAGCATCCAAATTCCACCATTTTTTTTTGTTTTTGAGTTTTAAAAATTATTAGAAAGACTCACCAGCTTGCGGAATTGCTTACGACCCGTTTGCGGCAAACATGGACTCTGCAAAAAATCAATATATGTTTTGAAAGATATTTAGCTCACCTTCATCACTTTTCATTGTCGGAATGTGTCGCCATCGATCTCCTCATCTAAAAAACAAAAAAATTATTAACGATTTGGTAACATTTGAAGCAAAACATGAAAAAATAGGACACAAAATTCAACCAAAATGCGCTACCTACAGAATTAACGCAAACGTGCTCCAGTGACATGAGCGGGCCATAGATTCACTATCGAGCTATCGCAAGGCAGCGCAAAGATAGATCAATCAGCGAGTCACTAGCTGATTTTTAGCTGCGGTTGATGTATCGTGCATTCACCATAGACGTTCATTTGCAATAGATACATCGCATTTCTGCTGTGCTAGTGGTGACAGCTTGAGGACGCCAATCTGGAGGTTGTTGGTTCGATCCCCCTCCGCCGTTTTTATTTTTTTTAAATTCTTTTGTATCTGCTCAGACTAAATCTTATGGATTTTTGTTTCGAATACCACAAAAAATTACATTTGCGTGTTGGAGTAGAACGTTGAAAACAAAATTAAAATTTCCTTTTTTTTTTCGAACTACTTTAAATTCGTTAGTTTTATTTAAATCCTTCGGCAAGTAACTTTTATCCAGAAAGTTCAGCGGCTAAACGCCGGAAGCATGTGTGAAACCTTGAAAATGGGCGACCGGAGGGAGCTGGGCGGAAGCTTGCTTTGAATCTGTGGTTCAAAACAGAAAACAAAAAAAAAGTGCACCAAGAGGTATTGAACCCAGGCCTCCAGATCGGCGATCGAAAATGTAGACCACTAGACCATCACAGTACACATTCTTAGTGCCCGCGATGGGCGTTTATATGATCGGCGCCAAAGGAGGAGGTATGCAAGTGCGCTCCACTAGACGAGCATTTGGAGGTGTCAAATTCCGCCACTGTCTACAGAGAAAATGCGAAAAAAAATTGGTGGCCCACTACTACCAGCCCGCACAGCGCCAAGTTTCGTTTTCTGCATGAAATGAATAAGAAAAACATGACAAAAAATTAAAAATCAATAAAATCATGAATGAAATCCACCGAAAACGGAAAAAAAATATAAAATATGAAGAGATCATCGAAAAAAAAAGCTCCAAGAATTTAAAATAGAAATTGGCGCGAAAATACATTATTTCGTAATCCCACTGCATTGAAAACTGCGCTTTGTTTATCACAATTCGACCGCAGCGTCTCCGACCGACCAGCGAAGCCCCCAAAAGTCTCTTCCACCGCAGCGTCGCCGACCGACCAGCGAATCCCCTAAAAGTCTCTTCGACCGCCGATCGTCCTGTTATAATTGCTGAGTCGCCGACCGACCAGCGAAGCCCCCAAAAACCTCTTCGACCGCTGATCGTCCCGTTTACTTTGCTGAGTAATTGCACAAGCCGAATCGCTCACTTGTGCTGGAGCGCACTTGCTGACTCTGGGTCTCTCTGTTTCTAATGCTATTTCTTCTCTCCCCATTTGCATACTTATTTCTTTCAATTTTAAATGTTTCTCTCTCATTTTTCTAGCTAAAACTATTGAAAAAATATATTTTAAGCCTGAAAAAATGATACGGTCCGAAAATCTTCTGAGATACTTCTTTCGGGCAGATGTTTCACTATCTCACTCATTTATTAGTGTTTTTGAGTTTAAAATAGAACTCAGAACGTATTAAATACACCAGAAATTTTGAAAAATACTTTTTACATTAAAAAAAATAACTTTAAGTGGTCCGAAAAAACAAGAGAAAATTTTATTTTTTAAATGCCCTCCACCAACACGCATAACTTCGAAAAATGTTATTTTCTAATGGTATTTATAGCCAAATTCTATTCATCTGATATAATATGGGTCATCACAAGAAAAAAAATAAAAGAAAAAAATGGGGAAGGATTCGAACCCCCACCTCGAGATCGTCGGTGAGAAGTGCACACCAGCACAGGTAAACCGGCATGGATGAATTGAGTCTGAATGGTGGTCCAATAGGCGGTAATGCGCGAATGGTGCCTGTACGGTGAAGGAGCAGGAACCATTCAGACGCTGATGTTCGAACAATGTGCGAGAAACCGCTGAATCAGGAACGATGCGCGAGGCGAGAGAATCAAAGTTTTTGGTGAGCCACCGATGTGCGAATAATCGATTGTTCAATGCGGCCTCATAGTCAGCGCTAACGAGTGATCTGATGCAATTTTCTTTTTCTTTTTTTTATTGTTTGCGGAACTCATGTCCAAAATCATAATTTTTCAGTATATTTCGTGTGAAGCATCATGGACAATGTTCCTGTCGGATGTGCCCACTCAATAGGTGAAATAAATTTATTATTATTTTCTTTTTGTTGTTGTTGTAAGATTAAATAAAAACAATTTCAGACTCCGCCTCTTCAATTTACACTGCGAAATCTGGAACATGCTAACAGGGGAAGTGAAAATTGAAATAGTGAGTTTTTTTTCTCGATTTAAATTTAAAAGGAATCGAAAAGTTCACAAACGCCAGTTTTTCGAAAAAATTATAACGAGCAAAAAAGCAAAATTTTTTTTTCCATAGAAAAAAATTAAGTAACATTTAATTTTATAATGACTGTGGGATATGCTGATGAACTTGTCATTTTATTCCTATGCTAAAGTACATTTGAATGCAGTAAAATGTTAATTAATTAAAATTCAGCTTTGCATAGAAATTAATCGTCAGAAAAGTTCACCTGCGTAAGCCAATAATTCATTTAAAATTCAATTTTATTTAACTTTTTCCTTTAAAACAATACATGTAAATTTTTTTTCGAAGTTTTGTGCACTTTTTGAATTTTAAAAACAGCCAGAGCGGGCCGATAAATAGCTCAGCTCAGAATTAATACTTTTGTTGAATGAGTTGTTGAAAATGAAGATCTCGGCAAGTTCTTGAACATATTGTCAGTTAGGAGCACACACCTGGTTCCTATGTTGTGGAACTCACCGAGATCATAATTTTAAACATCTCATTCAACAAAAGTATTCATTCTGAGATGAGTTATACAAGTGTGCACTGGTGATGTTTTCTTCTTGCAAAAATCGAAAATATAGGGGAAATAGGATCTGGAACATTTTGAAACAAGCTGTTCCGAAAACTGTCAACTTTAGCGACATTTTCTCGGGTAATTTTCAGTATGCTGCTTCGCGAAATGGCAAGCTGCTGCGAGAAACAGCAGCCGTGCCGTGCCGCCTGTCAATGGCACCACTGCCGTTTTGCTTGGCAGCTTGCTGTTCGTGTGCCGTGTACATTCCGTAAATTACCTCATTTAGCGTTAAATTATTGGAAAACTTTTGATAATTGCTTCGAATTCACTGGTAAAAGATCTAGAAACGTGTATCCTTGGCCGAATTATGGCAAATGGACGATTTAAAAGATCTTATTTCAAAACGCCCAAGAGCCAGGAAATGAATGCATTGTAGCATAAAACCATTAGCGTTTGGAGTTTTTGACATTTTCCTCATATGGCGAAAAATTTAAAATTTTGATGTTTCGGAAAGGGGTTATTCATAAAAATATATATGCAATTTTAAACTGCATCTTATTTCGAAAAAAATTGGTTGAATCAATAAAAAATAAGGCAATTTTTATTATTATGAGAAACCTCCTTAAATCAATAAAATATTAAATGAAATGATTTTTTTGCAGCGACGACATGT
Organism: Caenorhabditis japonica; assembly: GCA_963572235.1. Taxonomy (NCBI): domain Eukaryota; kingdom Metazoa; phylum Nematoda; class Chromadorea; order Rhabditida; family Rhabditidae; genus Caenorhabditis; species Caenorhabditis japonica. Next base: position 4,734,326 of record OY754342.1, read on the forward strand.
GCATATCGCCGAAAATTGGTCAAATATAGAAAAATCAATCGGAACGAATTCGAGAATCCCTATTCAACCATCGATTTTAAATACTAAATTACTTGTTTCAGTTAGGCAATTTTTTTTTCTCAAAAAATTTCCTTGTTTGTTTTTTCTCGGTAAAGCAAAGTTCTGAACTTTAAAAATTTTCAACTTTTCTGGGTAGATATGGGAATACGTTTTCAGATGATAATAAAGGTTCTGGGGTTGCCAAGTGTAATGTGCAGTTGGGGTTGGAAAGTATACTAGTCTGGGGTCAATTTCTATACATCTACCCAAAGGCCAATTTTACGATACATTTCTGTAGTTGGGGTCGGATAATATACCATGACCCGTTTAATACACAGCCTCAACCAAAAACTTGAAATTCAGAACTTTGGTACACCGAGAAAAAACAAACAAGGCAATTAAACAAAAAAAAAATTTCTGAAAAAAAATTTTGTGAAAAAAAAACTTGTGAAAAATCGACAAAAAATGAGGAAAAAATGAAAGTTTAAAAATTGCAAAAAAGTTTTTAAATAGCGCGTACTAGAACTCCAGACCTTCTGCTTACCATGCGGCCAGGGGTGCCACAAAAAATTTTTTTTGCGAAAAACAAAAAAAGTTTTTTTCGCAAAAAAAATTGCGAAAAAAAAACAAAAAAACCAAAAAAAAAAAACAAAAAATGTTTTTCATTTTCACCGCCTATATTTATTGTTTTTTATCAAAACACTATCAAATTTACCAATTTTATTCCTGCAGAAAGGTGGAAAATTGCGTAAAATGTGCGAAAACCGTTTTCGAGACATCGCTAACACTCGTATTCTAGTATTTAATCCAAATTTTTTTTCCAATCTTTGATTTTTTCAAAAAAAATGCGAAAATTTTTTAAAACAAAAAATCTATGCGAAAAAAAATAAAAAATTTTTCGCAATAGGTGCGAAAAATGCGAAGAAAAAAAAAAAAAAAAAAAAAAAAAACGGCACCCCTGCATGCGGCCACTCTACCACTGAACCATCCACTGTTGAAAAGAATGTTTCGGAAGGCCAGTCACTATAACGCGGACTCCTCTATTTCTCTGTGAGGCGCTGCACGCTAAAAATTTCCATTGACAACTAAATTTTTGAGCCAACTTTAAAACAAGTTTTCTGAAAAGCCAGATCGATTGGGGAAAAAGTGAATTCAGATTCGTAATCACCGTACTCAACTGTACCGATTCTGAAAGTTTGGTAAAATTCTCAACCCTCATGGATTTGTAGTTCCCTTGTTAGCAAAGAAACATCGCAGATATTTTGAAGCATGGGTTAACAAGGCAGCAAGTTTGTCCTTTTTTCGCATCACAACGTATTGCACTTCTGATAGTTGTTGAAGGCTGTGTTCAAGTTCCAAAAACTCTTCCCATTGGCCGATATTAGTTAATTTCAAACTTTCAACCGTTTCGGATATATGGGAATAATTGATAGAACTCAAAAAAAAGTCATCTAAACTACACAATGCCTTTTCAAACTCTGTTATATTTAATTTTTTAGTAGCAATATGGGATTGCAGCTTCTCTATTTGTAGCAGTTTGATACTAATGTTTTGATTAAGTCTGCTGAAATAGTCCTTCACAAAGTTCATTTTAGTTCTATCAACAGGTGACACACTACCATTTTTTTGAACCAGCGCTAATCCTTTTTTTGCATAAGTTCCGTAAATTTTGGTCAGATCGCTTTTCTGATAAAATAAAAAAGTACGTCGAAAATACGCTAGCTTAGAAGCAACTTCATAAGTATGTGGATATTGACTGAAACAAATGTTGTTTTCTATTTTGCTTTCAGCTTCAAAAACTTCTGTTCGGAATTTGGTATCTAATTTTCGCCACTTATTCATTTTCAGTTTGGCAGCTAATAAAAAATGGCGTAGACTTTCTACCTTTTCAGGATCTGTTTTTAGAAATGGAGATAACGAATTTAGGAGGTGCATATGATTAATAATTTTCGTTATTTGCAATCTGATGTTTTGTGGAAATTTAACGGTTTTAATAATATTTTCCAATCCTGCTGTTAGTAGTATTTTTCTGTAGTTAGAGGTTTCTGAGAACAAATTAATGATACTTTCTCTTTTTCCCTCAACAAACTTGATTTTATCAGCTATCATCTGTAAACGCCCACTGTAATTTTTAGTAAGAACCACATTTTTAAACTTTTCATTAGTTTGAGGATTGTTTTCCGAAGGAGAAAACGGTTCAAACTCCTCAAGCATCAAACCAACACTTTTCTTAACGTTATGAAGCTTGCTCAGCTCCAAGGTGATGTTCTGTAGAATGTGTTTGGAGCCTAACAATTGCTTGAAACTATTTAAAATTGAATTGTTTAGATTAGCAATTGGCATCAGTTTATTGAAAATGGCGTTTACATTTGTCAGAAAATGTGCAATTGGCGTTGGTTTTGACGCATAAATGGTTTTATAGGTTGTCAAACTACGACGTATAAAATTTGTGTACCTTTGTCTTGCAGGTTTTGTCCATACTTTCTCTATTTCAGATAACGGTGTTTTCAAATTTGAAAATGGTAGTATAATTGTCTTAAATTCATTCAATGACTGTCCGCCATTCAACATCTCTTTGAGCCGCTTATTGTCCAAGTCCTCCCAAATCTGTTTAATATCATCTGATCCTTGAGGAAATCCTATAAGAGGGTGGTTGCGTGAAGCAATTACAGGCAGATCAATCAATTCGTTCAACTCATTTAATTTCTGCATAACTTCATCGGATTTCAATAGAATCTCGACTGTTGTTGCGGATGGCCGTAAACTGTCTAAATGAATTTTCAAGTGCTCCAAACAAGTTTGATCAGTAAGCTCTCCTTTGTTTTCGATCGATAACATACGGCGGCGCAATGAAAAAAAAAAACGTTTTGAACACGCGACTATGCGCGCTCTTTTTCTTTTTTCGTATCCATCCAGTCGCTACGCAGTTTGCCCGCGAAATTTAAATTTTAATTTATATGTACCCCTCAACATCCCGTGTTGTAGGTATTCTATTTTGTAGCATTTCTATTTCGCAGGTCTCGTTATTTATACAAGCCGAATCGCTCACTTCGGTGGAGCGCACTTTCATAGCAGCTCGCTGCGGGCCGCCGATCATATGAACGGCCTCCGCGGGTTGGTGAAAGTGTGCATCGGTGGTGTACTCACAGGTAAACTGGCATGGTCGAATTGTGGTCCACTGGTGCGCCGCTCAATGCTCGAGTGGCGGAACCACCAACGTTTGAATTAGCGGTTTTTCAATGGCTCACTTTTCACGCATCCGCGGCTTTTCAATGCTCGAGTTTCTCTCGTTTCTCCTGCAATAAACTGATCTCGATATTGAATCGAATATATTTATTAAATGTTTACCACAATTAGAAAAAAAAAAGAATTATGAAATAGTAAAAGTTTGCCTAATTGAAACAAGTAATTTAGTATTTAAAATCGATGGTTGAATAGGGATTCTCGAATTCGTTCCGAGTGATTTTTCTATATTTGACCAATTTTCGGCGATATGCACATGTCGTCGCTGCAAAAAAATCATTTCATTTAATATTTTATTGATTTAAGGAGGTTTCTCATAATAAAGTAATGTGGGCCGTGGGCCCACATTAAGCGCCTCAGTCTAACACACTAAAGCCAACTCTTACACACATGATTTATTGGGGCAGATGCCTTTACTACACTTAAATGGGGTACAACTGAAGCGGGGAGACAAATAGGGTCGGGGACAAGTACAGAGAAATGGGGGCAAGCGGGAGCAAAATCGGAAAAAGACGAGTAACCTCCGGAATGAGGTTTTTGGGCCCTTTTGGGCCCGCTTTCGCGCGCGACGAAAAGGCGGGAAAGATTTAAATCCAAGAGCGAGATCGAGAGAGTCCAGGTGGTGTTCGACCAGAGGCGAGACGTGTGCGTTGATCAGCGAGACGCAGGAGGCGCGAGACCGGTGGCGAGATGTACGAGGAGGCCAGAGAGACGCAGGGTGATCGAGGGTTATCGACAGGTAAGAGAGGCAAGGTGGACTGATGACGTGTGTCCCGGGAAGGATGTAAGCCTGGGCTAGCCCGGACATTACACCTCCCCCCTTTTTCTCCGGATCGACCCTAATCCTTGATGATGATGATGTTGAAGGTCCGGGCGGCCTAGGCCTGATGTGTGGTCTTTCAACAATGGCGTGGCAATCTCACTGGCTCCGGTGCTGGTCTGACGGCTTCTGGTGGGTCTCTCTCGGCCGTTCCCGAAGGCTTCGGATGGATGTGTCATTGCTCGGACCGGCTCGGCTCTGATGTTGCTTGCTTGCGATGGACGGGAATGGGTCTGGAAAATAATAAACGTTAGTCGGAAAATGTGGGGTGAGGAAAATGGGGGAAAAAAAAACTACAATAAAACTTGAACAAAATGTTTGTGTGTATTTTTCTTCTTTTCTTTCTTTAATAAAAAAAATTTTTTTTTTTTTTTGATTAGTTGGAACAAAAATATGTTAGGGAAGGAACAAAAACAAACTTAATTATTCTTGTCGTTGGCTGGTTATGGAAGCATGCTAGCTAAAGTGGGTTCATATATTCGTCCCAGGCGATTTCCGTCTAGATGGCCTGTTACGAGGCGTTGAAAGGTTCGTTGATTCGGTTTCTGTAGATTCCTCTGGTTTCGTCGGTTGCTTTCTTTCTGCACTCACGACGGAAATGCCCGGAGAATCCGCAATACCAGCATTCGGCGTTGTCGGAACGGCTCTTTTCGTAATTGCGATTGACCCTGCTTCTGGTGTTGTGATTGAACGTCGTTTCTCGATGTGCAAGAGTGAGGGCTGCAGATATGGCAAGGCGTCCAAACAAAAGTAGTGAATCCGTCGCAACGTTGTTAGAGAAGTGCGCTGGGCTATTTCCGTTCAAACTGTTCGCGATTTCCAGAAATTGATTGTATTCCCCACTCGCGGCTGTTGCGTTTATCAACGTTGGTCGACAAGAGTGACGGAAGTCGAGTGGACTTGTAACATGGAGGACATAATCTCTTGCTGCTCCTGACATGATTGTACGCAGTAGTGTCGACGGATGTGCTTGCGGGAAGAAAATCAACGCTTTGTAGGACTTTCCGGGATGTAGACGTCGTTGCGCGGTGTAAAACTTCCAAGGGACATTAATCGGTCCCTGCCGTTCTGAAACGAAAAGATCGTAGGGATATTTACCTCGCTGTTTGAATGCACAGAAGGAGATAGTATGTGATGTGACCGTCCGCTTGACGAGCGCGTATTCGATAACTGTCCAAAAGTTGTGCTTCTTCAATTGGAGTGCTCCCTCTTGAGAACTGACGAAGTTCTCAGCGGTTGTGTTCGGGAGCCTCCCAAGACGTGTAACGGCTAGGAGGTCGCCTGGCAAAAACTTATTCATGCAGTGTGCTCGTCCGGTTGTGTTCTCAACTGCGTGGAGGTGCGAGAAGTGAACGTAGAGCAAGTCCGGTCGATCGTTGGCTACTAGTTCGCGATGGACAGGTGACAGAGTGGCTGAAGGCCCGCGGTGCGTGTGGAGCACGTAGAGCGCAAATGGTGTGATTGGTACTGTCAAAATTTGCACCGGATAGACATATGCTGGGTCGAGCCCTGGCATGTCCGGTTTCTCGATTGGGACGAACCATTCTAACGAATTCGTTCTGAATCTGTGAATTTGAGCGAGAACGATAGAGTTTACCAGTATTTTAGTGATGTCTTTTGGTGGCTCTTCTTTTTAACGTGGGGCGTAAAGTCCATCAAACGGGTGGCGTTTCTGCTTGACAGGGACCCGTACTCCGTGGATAGTTACTGGCATGCTGAATTCAGGCTCCGACATGCTAGGCATTGCTGTTTCTTCTTTCTCGTTTGGCGGCGGAGAAAACGGGGGTACGCACTCTTCTTGACAGGATACGTCGGTCTTGTTGTCGTAGTCTTCTTCCCACTGGCTGTTCGGACGTTGAGCGGCTGTTTCGACGTCGGATGTTGACATCTGAGAGATGGAAGAAACGGCGGACGGATGTCCGCTTGTATAGACCGGGGTTGAGACCGGGATGAAACCGATATTGAAATTGTCATAACTGGCGGGTGCCACAGCCGGTGTCGCGAGCGATGAAACTGGCGTGTCGCGGAGGGGCTGTTTAGACCCGTCCGTGGCGAGCAACAGCTCATCCTCATGTGAGACGCCGGTGTGGCGGCCAGGAGCAAAATGTACCTGATCTTCGGGTACTTCGGTCGTCGGTGAGTCCTGACCTTTCTGTCTCTTCTTTCGGGACGGTGGTGACATGAGCGACGACGGCGAAGATTATCTGAAACTCAACAAAAGTTGCAGTGAGTTGTTGGAACGCCGGTAAACAAACACTAAAAATTCGCGGCCTAAAATTTTTAGAAATTTAGCGCGGAATTTTGGCTATACGGTCGTTGGAGCTTCCGGAGACGACTCAAAATTAAAACTTTTTGAGTAAATGCATACCTGACTGATGAAAATTGGCAGGAAATCCGTGAAATTTCAGTAGAAATTGCAGAAAGTATGCGTTAACAAAAAGAATTTCGGGCGGCCTTGAGGAGGGTAACGACTGTTACAGTAAGCTCTTTGTTTCGCGGCGAGACCCGTTAGCGTTTGGCTCGCATGTTCCTTTAAACTATTATTGGTTGTTGCCTTTTGACGATTGTTTCACGGAAATTGCTGGCGTTTTTGGTGAGAAATAGTGAGGAAAATTAAGTGGCGGATTAATTTTGGCAAAAATTTTGTTTTTGCTTGGGTAAAATTCATTTTGCAGGCACTTAATTTTGAAATCTCACTGGTTTTCTCCGTGTTCTGCAAAGATTTTGCTGAACTGTGTCGTCGGTCTCCGTGGATTGGACAACTTTTGGTGTAACTCGTCGCTGCCTGGATGGTGTATCGATGGAACGGTAACGAATGTTTTCGAACATGATCTGCTGGCTTTCGTCGCTGGGCGCATTCGGGAACTGCCGTCGGGAACGCTCCTGATGAAACCTGCATTGGCGGCGACGAATCATCTTGTCGATCGGCATTTGTTCTGACTTCTGGGTGTACTGGCGGCCTGCCTTGGTGACGTTGAGTGCGACTGGTCTTCGTACTGGCATTTAGCGCGTCGATGATGTCTTCCGAAGTTGCTTCGGAGTTGCGGTAAAATGCTTTTACGGCGGTGTTGCAGGCGGAGTCTGTGAGAACAATGAGTAAATGATTCCTCACCTTTGTGTCGTCCGACTCATTGGTGAGCCTGACGTGGTCCTTGAATTGACGTGGTCCTCGAAGTTGCGCACAAATGCGTGAAAATTTTCCTCGTTGGTTCAGGAGAAATTTGGACCGTGGCGGCACACTTTATTGCGAATACGTTGACACGTGGTTGCTGACTGGCTGACATAGCTCGGGTGACTCTGCCGTTCGGACTGCTTGAACGTTGATTCCTTTCTTATTTGCATCTGCTGCTGCTGTTCGCAAGCTATCTGACTGGGTAATGACGTAAATTGGTGTTGAGCGTTGCGCTCGGGTGCCACGTTGGATTGGCTCGCTACAATTATGTCTTCCTGGGGACCGGCGGGTTCCTTTCCGCAGGACTGACTCATTGCAGCGACCACACGGGCTGGAGCTTCGTTGGATGTGACTCTTGACTTCTTTTCTGACGTACTTTCTTCTGTGTTGGCTACTGGATTTCTTCTTGATTTGCCTGAAACTGGCGCTGCTACTTCTGCTTTGTCTGGAAAATGTGGATTAACCTGCTCTCCCAGAGGAGAGACTGAATTGCCTTGCGGCTGCTTGCTGATGATAAAATTTTGAAGCTTTCCTGAGTCGGAATCGGCCAGACGCTTCACGGAGTGTGTCTCGGAGGGAATTTTTAGTTCCGCCCGTGGCAACACATCCGCAAAGGCCATGGTGGCTCTTTCCTTCTCAAGCTTCTTAATTCTTACCTTACTGGGTCCGGCGGACTTGTCGATTACGGTGTTCTGCGACAGGTGTGACGGCTGCGCCATCTTTCAGTTTTGCTGCGCCATCTTCAGAGGGACGTGTGAAATAATATCTGAAAAGGGGTACTTGCTGTATCTGCGGAGACAGATACTCGGTACCGTACGGGGAAAAACGGGAAACGATAAACGGGAGACGCCGGGGTGTGACGCTTCTCAAGTAAGCGGAGGGGACAGTGGGACTGCTGTCACGCTCGTGGCTAAAGGCGGTCAGGGACGTCGCCCTGACACATACGTCTACTGGTGATCTGAATAAAAACTGGGGAATTACTTAATAAAACTACTGGCGCATGAGCCGACAACCAAAGAGCATAACTTAACCTAAACTTAATCTTACCCTAATTTAACTTTACTGGCACATGAGCCAAAAACCAAAGACAATGACTTAACCTAAACTTAATCTTAACCTATTTTATATTTACTGGCACATGAGCCCATAACCAAAGACCAATGATACTTAACCATAACCTCAACCTTAACCATAACCTTAACCATAACCTTAACTATAACCTTAACTTCAACCTTTGTGGCCACGAGCCTACTCGCGCCAATTTCCCTATTGCCTAGCTTGCTAGCCTACCGTTTGCTAAATTCCGCCCGGGTGTGCGCACACCACGGGACGGACGCTACGGGGGCCTCATAAAACTGCCTTAAATCCCTAACCTACTGTCTACTTTAAAAACAAAGAAAAAGAAAACCCGCGAGAAAAAATAAAAAAAATAATACGAAAGAAAAAAAAATGGGGGAACCGTGGGTGGGAGGGTGGTGTGAGCTGCCGGCGCGCGGGGGGATCTTACAAAGGTGGCGCGAGGCGGGGTACCTAAAGCCTCGCGCCAACCTACACTCGCTGCTTACCAGTAATGTGGGCCGTGGGCCCACATTAAGCGCCTCAGTCTAACACACTAAAGCCAACTTTTACACACATGATTTATTGGGGCAGATGCCTTTACTACACTTAAATGGGGTACAACTGAAGCGGGGAGACAAATAGGGTCGGGGACAAGTACAGAGAAATGGGGGCAAGCGGGAGCAAAATCGGAAAAAGACGAGTAACCTCCGGAATGAGGTTTTTGGGCCCTTTTATAGTCTTTTCGTGAGCGCTTTCGCGCGCGACGAAAAGGCGGGAAAGATTTAAATCCAAGAGCGAGATCGAGAGAGTCCAGGTGGTGTTCGACCAGAGGCGAGACGTGTGCGTTGATCAGCGAGACGCAGGAGGCGCGAGACCGGTGGCGAGATGTACGAGGAGGCCAGAGAGACGCAGGGTGATCGAGGGTTATCGACAGGTAAGAGAGGCAAGGTGGACTGATGACGTGTGTCCCGGGAAGGATGTAAGCCTGGGCTAGCCCGGACATTACAATAATAAAAATTGCCTTATTTTTTATTGATTCAACCAATTTTTTTCGAAATAAGATGCAGTTTAAAATTGCATATATATTTTTATGAATAACCCCTTTCCGAAACATCAAAATTTTAAATTTTTCGCCATATGAGGAAAATGTCAAAAACTCCAAACGCTAATGGTTTTATGCTACAATGCATTCATTTCCTGGCTCTTGGGCGTTTTGAAATAAGATCTTTTAAATCGTCCATTTGCCATAATTCGGCCAAGGATACACGTTTCTAGATCTTTTACCAGTGAATTCGAAGCAATTATCAAAAGTTTTCCAATAATTTAACGCTAAATGAGGTAATTTACGGAATGTACACGGCACACGAACAGCAAGCTGCCAAGCAAAACGGCAGTGGTGCCATTGACAGGCGGCACGGCACGGCTGCTGTTTCTCGCAGCAGCTTGCCATTTCGCGAAGCAGCATACTGAAAATTACCCGAGAAAATGTCGCTAAAGTTGACAGTTTTCGGAACAGCTTGTTTCAAAATGTTCCAGATCCTATTTCCCCTATATTTTCGATTTTTGCAAGAAGAAAACATCACCAGTGCACACTTGTATAACTCATCTCAGAATGAATACTTTTGTTGAATGAGATGTTTAAAATTATGATCTCGGTGAGTTCCACAACATAGGAACCAGGTGTGTGCTCCTAACTGACAATATGTTCAAGAACTTGCCGAGATCTTCATTTTCAACAACTCATTCAACAAAAGTATTAATTCTGAGCTGAGCTATTTATCGGCCCGCTCTGGCTGTTTTTAAAATTCAAAAAGTGCACAAAACTTCGAAAAAAAATTTACATGTATTGTTTTAAAGGAAAAAGTTAAATAAAATTGAATTTTAAATGAATTATTGGCTTACGCAGGTGAACTTTTCTGACGATTAATTTCTATGCAAAGCTGAATTTTAATTAATTAACATTTTACTGCATTCAAATGTACTTTAGCATAGGAATAAAATGACAAGTTCATCAGCATATCCCACAGTCATTATAAAATTAAATGTTACTTAATTTTTTTCTATGGAAAAAAAAATTTTGCTTTTTTGCTCGTTATAATTTTTTCGAAAAACTGGCGTTTGTGAACTTTTCGATTCCTTTTAAATTTAAATCGAGAAAAAAAACTCACTATTTCAATTTTCACTTCCCCTGTTAGCATGTTCCAGATTTCGCAGTGTAAATTGAAGAGGCGGAGTCTGAAATTGTTTTTATTTAATCTTACAACAACAACAAAAAGAAAATAATAATAAATTTATTTCACCTATTGAGTGGGCACATCCGAGAGGAACATTGTCCATGATGCTTCACACGAAATATACTGAAAAATTATGATTTTGGACATGAGTTCCGCAAACAATAAAAAAAAGAAAAAGAAAATTGCATCAGATCACTCGTTAGCGCTGACTATGAGGCCGCATTGAACAATCGATTATTCGCACATCGGTGGCTCACCAAAAACTTTGATTCTCTCGCCTCGCGCATCGTTCCTGATTCAGCGGTTTCTCGCACATTGTTCGAACATCAGCGTCTGAATGGTTCCTGCTCCTTCACCGTACAGGCACCATTCGCGCATTACCGCCTATTGGACCACCATTCAGACTCAATTCATCCATGCCGGTTTACCTGTGCTGGTGTGCACTTCTCACCAACGATCTCGAGGTGGGGGTTCGAATCCTTCCCCATTTTTTTCTTTTATTTTTTTTCTTGTGATGACCCATATTATATCAGATGAATAGAATTTGGCTATAAATACCATTAGAAAATAACATTTTTCGAAGTTATGCGTGTTGGTGGAGGGCATTTAAAAAATAAAATTTTCTCTTGTTTTTTCGGACCACTTAAAGTTATTTTTTTTAATGTAAAAAGTATTTTTCAAAATTTCTGGTGTATTTAATACGTTCTGAGTTCTATTTTAAACTCAAAAACACTAATAAATGAGTGAGATAGTGAAACATCTGCCCGAAAGAAGTATCTCAGAAGATTTTCGGACCGTATCATTTTTTCAGGCTTAAAATATATTTTTTCAATAGTTTTAGCTAGAAAAATGAGAGAGAAACATTTAAAATTGAAAGAAATAAGTATGCAAATGGGGAGAGAAGAAATAGCATTAGAAACAGAGAGACCCAGAGTCAGCAAGTGCGCTCCAGCACAAGTGAGCGATTCGGCTTGTGCAATTAACGCAGCGTCTATTTCGCCTATTACTGCGTCGCGAAAACCAGTCAGAGAGGAGCGCGCAACTGATTTTCCGCTGGTTTTTGCGCTAAAAATGCAAACCATTATACTCGTTATAAAACGCTGAAAACTCGCTCCAAACGAACACAAAATTTCACATGCATTTGGAGTGAGGTTTAGAGAAATCAGAGCAAAACATCGGCCACGGCTCTCTCAATTTTCTGCACTCTCTCGCTGCCAACGAGGCCGCGTCCACCACTGTGCGAAGGGAGCGCGTTTGCAGCGCTCTGTACTGAGAATAATAAAATATATAGAAAAGAGCAAAAATAGAGCATTTTATGAGAAAAAAAACCACACGAAGAAATTGCACAAAATTTCAGCAATTCTCAAAAATCAATATACAGTGCGTAACAAAAGTATAAGCGCACTCCTGAAAGTACCTGCTACGGCGTTCGCATGCAATTTGAAAACTTGAGACCTTGAAAATTGTAATCAGCATGCAAAATTTACCCAAGGTATTGTGTTTTCAATCGTCTTGCGACATGAGAACGCGAAACTCCGCCCACTTATTTGTGCGCGACCACGCGAAGAGGTGAATGCAGACTTGCGTTTTCATGTCGCAATTTTTTATTGTGAAAACAAAAAGTTTTGTGAAAACAAAAAGTTTCAACGCGGTGTTTGCGTACTTTTGAAATTCAAACGAAAATGGAAACAAATCTCTTAATTTCCCATGTTATTTCTCTCATTGCCGTTTTAATTTCAAAAGTGCGCAACCACAGCGTTGCAATTTTTTGTTTTTTTTTGTAATTTGACGCTCAAAAACGCGAGAATTGGCGCTCAAAGTTTTCTGAAACGTAAATAGTCCCCAACACGCCGTGCCACACTTTTTATCGAATTGTTTCTGAAAGTTGTGCGCCAGCAATAAAACATTATTGCAAAAAATTTTATATCTCATCACCAAGAGCTAAATCGTGGCTTTTTGCGGATGCAGAACTTGACACGCTGTCTGTTTGGAAAAGTTTTGGAAAAAAAAATTTGCGCAATCTGTTGATTGGCGTTTTCGTATGCTCAAAACGCACGAATTCGTTGGTGCAAATTTATTTGATTGAACTTGGCCTAGGTAAATGCACAAACACCAAAAAGTGAAGATTAAGTCGTGGAAGAACTGATGACATTTTTAAAACTGTCTACGCAAAAAGATTTCAACAGCTATTGGCTTTCTGTTTTTTTCCCAATTCGACTGTTTCTTCTTTGCACTGATTGACCTTCTGAACATCTTTGCTTGTTCTGATCCACAGATAAAATACAACCAAAGCACAGACAAGAGCAACAGCGAAGGTAATCAAAATCAGAAGGAAAGGTTGCCTAAAAAAAAAATTTCTAACGTGAAATTTGTATGAAAAGTGTTACCTCTCACTATCCGTTTCTGACTTTATTTGTTTTGCAAAAAACAATTTCAAAAAAGTTTCAGTCTCACCAAGCAACAGGGGAAGTATACCTTTCTTACGCATGATCGCAAACTGTAGACTTTCTAATTGCTCTAGACTTTTCTCAAAGTCTGCAACTTCTTTCGATTGACCAATCGACGTTGCTTTTAGTTTGTTAAGAGCCGAAATCATAAGGGGTAAATGAAATGCAGAAACGTTAATTTGATCCAAAACAGATGATAATTTACCGAGCGACTTCAAACTTTGGCCTTCATTAAAAAATTTTGAATTCAGAGCCTCAATTTTAGTTAAAAAATTTGTAATTGATTGATTCATAGATTTAAATTCTTTCCCGGTCTGAGCAATGAACTGTTTTTCTCCGAATGGCAAACTTTGAATCTTCTCAGACAGTGCAATACCGCTCACTACAAAACTCTGAGCAATATGACGAAGATCGCTTCTTTGAAAAAACATTAGAGTTCTATGGGTACAGTCAAGTTGAAAAGCCGTCTCATGAGCAAATGGGGAGTTTGAAAGGCGATGGAGTTCATTAGTTCTACTAATTTCTGCTTTGAGTTTGTTTTCTAATTCACGCAATTTAGTTATTCTGTTTTTCGATTTCCACAAAAATCCGATCAGCTGATTGATTTTCGCCCGCTCTGTTTTTGCATGTAGCATTAATGACCTTATTAGTTGAACATTATGCATTATAGTCTTTAAATCCTGTTTAACGTGATGTGGAAGAATTTGCCTAATTTTGCTAAATACTGCATCCGTCAGTGTATTTTTGAAGGCAGTCGTTTCAAATAACAAGTTATTGATTTTGGTTTTTTGATTTTCTATAAATCTAAACTTGGCAGTTAGTAATTGGGCATTTTGTTCAATTATGCCACTGAAAAATACTTTTCTCATTCTTTCAAGGCAACTTTCAAAGTTGTAATCATCACTATAAGTTTTACAGTTAATATTCACCATTGTTCTGAATAAAAAATCACCTGTTTGCATAGAGATGTTAACTTCGGTGCTAAAGTTTTGAACAATTGTCGCCCAAGAATCTAAAAACCGCTTGAACTCATTCAATACTGAATTATTTAAATTAGATATTGGCTTCAAGTTTTGTAGAGCTGTTTTGACATTTGCCAGAAAAGTTGAATTAAATACTGATTTTGTTTTAAAAATGCTTTTGAAGGGTTTCGAATTGAGCCGAACCAAATTCGAATGACTGTTTGTATCAAATTTCGTCCATGCATTTTTCATTGCTGTTAAATCAGTTTTCCAGTTAGTTATTGGCATCAAAAGGTTTTTTAAATAAATCAAAGAATGACCGTTATTCAACATTTTTTCAAGCCACTTATCATCAAAGTCTTCCAGATAAATTTCTAAATTTTCTGATCCTTGTGGTAACCCAAGTAAAGTGTATTTATCAAAAATATTGACCCTTTTGTTTATCAATTTATTCAAATCATCAAATTGCTCAGTTATATGTTGAATTCTCTCACAGTTTGATAAAGTCTCGATAGTTGTGGTATACGGTTGTAAATTGTCTAGACTTTTAATCAAATGTGTTGAATAAGTATTATTAGTAAGAAGTTGATACTGCTCGATGTCCACAATAAAGGATCTTGAATTTTCCAAAGAATCAAAAAGGGGTTGCAACTGAGGGAATGAAAGCTTGATGTGAAAACTGTATAGGTTTGTGTCACCCTTGATCGAAAGATACAACTCCTCGATTTTTTCTTTCTGCGGTGATGGCGACTTCAGTTCATCAATAAGGCTTCTAATATTCTTGTTAAGAGTGTAAATAATTTCTAAAACTTCTTCCTTGAAACTAAAATTTGAAACATTAAACAAAACAGGGCTATTTGGTGCATCAAATGAAGTAGTATCATGTCGAAGCGCTAGTTTATTCGAAGCTATTGTAATTTTAGTAATAGTATCCATTGATTGGTTGGCTAATAAATCTAACGTTTTTATGGTACTTGTAGCATTTTGAACATCAGCTCTTTCGATTGCATGCAATATATGCGGATCGTGAACATCAAGAGCTGCTGCAATTACTTTTTTCGTTGTTATTGATTCTCTTTGGAAACTATTTTGTAAAGCTATAGAATTGATCACGCGTGACAGACTTGCAATCTTCAACTGAATGTTTTCCAGATTCTCAGTTTTCTTGTTCAGATTGATAACGTTTTTCAACTTTGCAACATACGTATTAGCGAAAGCGATGTCTTGAGCGTAGAAAATTATACCAATTACAGCAACTAAAAATACATAAGACGCCATTTTGAAGTTTAAGCAACTTTTGAGGTTTTCGTTAGTTGCTTTTTTGCATTCTTGAGTTTTCGAAGCTGTTAGTAGATTTTCTGAAAAAAAGGTTGTTATCTTTCTTATATTGTCGGCGCGCAGAAATTGCACACTCGCACCGCCGAGGCCACTTCTGCGTTTCTTTTTCTTCGCGTTCTTATACATATGTATTGTTTTTTCAATCGACTTGCGACCTGAGAACGCGTGACTCCGCCCACTTTTTTTCGCGCGCCCACGCAAACACAGTTCGATTCGAAGAGAAACAGAGAAAACATGTCTTTTTTCTCTCGTTCTCATGCTGCAACTCGATTGAAAACACTGTAACTTCTCTTTTTTTAACGCTGTTTCTTTATTTAGCAATGGGACACGTTGACGATTGCTGCGCTTCGACAATATACAGTACTGGCCATAATTCTATTTCAAAACGGTTTTTTGAGCATAACTTCCTTGAAAGTTGCGGGATCGCTCTGAAATTTTTACGGTACATGCATAACACCGTGACGGATTATTGCGGACTGCAAAGTTACATCATTCTTGTTATTAAATTTTTTAATTAATTTTTTTTTTTTCATTTTTTCCATTTTTTTCATTATCAGCTTATTTCACAATGAGCATGTTCTAGGTAACTTTAACAATCAATCTTCTGGCCACTATTTTCCAAATCATGGCTAGATCACCAGGGAACAAAAATGTATTCAAAGATGTTCAAGAAGCCATCGTCCGAGGCCGCATTAATATGATGACAAACAAACAACTGGCTCAACAGTTTCAAGTAACAGTTCAAACCGTTGGTCAGGTTTGGAAGCGATATATAATTAATGAAAGAATTTAATATTGATTATTGTTATAGTAGTTATGTTTAGAAACAAGTTGTTGTTGCCCCCTCCCGGCAGACCGGTTTCCACCTCCCATAACATGGATCGAAACATCGTTCGTTCCTCAAGATAAAACCCTCGAAGGAACTCCATCGATATTTTCAAGGCTGTAAATAGTCTAGAAGAACTATTAGAAGACGTCTGAATGCTCATGGACTCTTTGGGCAAAGACCAGTAAATAAGCCGTTCATCAGCAAGAAGAATCAGAAAGCTCGTGTCGCGTGGGCTAAAGCACATCTCAATTGGGGACGGAAAAAATGGGCAAAACATGTCTGGAACGATGAATCCAAATTTAAATTGTTTGGAAGCGATGGTACAAAGTGCGTGAGACATCCTATCGGGGCCAGGTACTCCCCAAAATACCAAGTCGCAACAGTCAAGCATGGTGGTGGAAATTGCATGGTTTGGGGATGTTTCTCGGATACGGCGATGGGACCATTAAGGCGTGTAAATGAAATAATGGTTCGATATCAATACAAAGATAGTCTAGAAAACAAAATGAGACTATGGGCGCTCAGAAATATCGGTCGTGCGTTCGTCTTCCAACAAGACAACGACCAGAAACACACGTCGTTGCATGTGAGAAGTTGGTTCCAACGTCGTCGGGTGGATGTTTTTGACTGGCCAAGTCAATCACCGGACTTGAATCCGATTGAGAACTTGTGGAAGAAACCGAGAAACGACTTGCTGGTGTTAGAGCTTCAAATGCGGACCAGAAATTTGCCCAACTCAAAGCTGCTTGGAAAGCTATCCGATTTTCCGCCGTTCATGCGCTTATGGGGCCGTATTCATGAAACCATTCGGAATGAAATTTTTATTCCGAATGGGAACTATTTTATTTAATTTTGATAGACCACTAATCTTGATGCATTAACAGTTAAGAAAAAAAAAGAAAACCGTTCCTATTCGAAATTTTAAGTAGTTCGGAATACTTTTCCGAACCCGTTCGGAATTCCGAATGGTTTCATGAATACGGCCCCTGGACTCGATGCCACGCAGATGCCAGGCGTGTAAGAGCCCCGCCACTCTCCTCCCAGACACATCACACCAACCCTGTAGAGCAGTACTAATGTTTGTTATTCCAGATCGTCATCGTCGTGGTTCACTCGTTGCCAAATGGCGGCGACACTCTAACGCCCTGCGCTCTCTCACCATCGCTCGTGGTCGACACACTCATCTGGACCCTCGTCAGTCGACATACTCTCTCATCGGACCATCGCCGCTTGCCGCGGCCGACAGCCTAAAGACCGCAGCCGACCACCGGAGTACCGTCTGCCACTCTGCGCCTCCTCGATCACACAGTCAAAGGCCGACCAATCAGGACGCACCTGCCGACCAATCAGCGCCCGCCGGGAACCTTCCAGAAGAACCACGCCCACTCAGCCGACTATAAAAGGCGAAGATATCACTCATTCAATCAGTGGTCTCCGACCCGTGACCTTTGCTCTTTTTGCGTTTTCCCCCTTCTCTATCCCCTTGCATCCCTTAAGGATAAGTACTTGTTGTTAAGCAATTAACTATACTCTCTTTCGTGTATTTACCCGCATTCTACTAATAAACCTATGTATTATTGTTTTAAAAAATTTGTCACCTGGCGAGAGGCGCGAATTCAAAAAATAAGCTCCGCCTTCTCGCCGAAATAGTTTTGCAACTCTGCGCGCGCCAATTTGCAATCGCTGTGCGCGCGATTTTATGTGTTGAATTTCCGTTACTTTATTAACAAATATCCAATTAAGAAAATCAAAAACTCAATTTAAATCAACAGTTGCCAAATTCGCTTCAAAATAACAATTTTTATAAAGGTTTCCAGGAGAAATTGAAAGGCACTGGACAAAAATTCGAGGCAGAAAATCGCGCGCACCGCGATTGCAAATTGGCGCGCGCAGAATGGCAAAAATATTTCGGCGAGGAGGCGGACCTATTTTTTGAACTCGCGCCTCTCGCCAGGTGACAAATTTTTTTAAACAATAATAAGTCTCGATCACTATCCAGGGATCCCGCAGATCCTTACTGGCGGTCATCGACGCGAAAGGCATTCTTACTAGGTATTAAATAATTTTCAATAATTATTTGAAAGTATTTCGTTGGTTTTACAATCAGAACTCTAGGTATTGATATATAGGTAGGGACCGCAACGTGTTTGACAAAAGTCCAAATTTTGACAAACTGACGGTTGGAATATGTTCCAACCCTTGATAAAAATACGTTCCCAATTTTTTTCCGAAAAAAATTCAATATGAGCCGAGTTACAGCCATTTTTGTGCGCTCCTCATTACTACTGATTTTCTCACAGCGAGTTGCCGCGGCGCGAAAAGGTGAGCGGGGTTTTCGCTGCATTCTTTCGGCGCACTTTGATTCCCACTCTATTTGCTCGGCTTCAAAGGGTGAATAATGTTGCGAAAAAGATCTAAAATAGGAAGAATGGAAAAACATATCGTTCTTATATTTAATTATGACTTAATTAACATAAATTTATCGATTTTAAGTGTAAGAAATCGATTTCTAGGGGCTCACGGTGTCCCAAAGTGGAAAAAATGTCTTCAACTGTCTGCACTCTCTTCTCTCTCCCTCACCACCGCAGCGTAGCTATTTTTTCAACGGGAATTTGTTTAATTTTTGATTTTCAGCAAACCTAGACTACTTTTTGAAAATCTGTCATTAAAATATATTCTTCAGGTCAAATGCTTCATTTTTATTACAAAAACACCACGATTGGTGTTGAATTGACGGAGAAGATGCATTTTAAAATATTGAAACATCAAGAAAAAAACCGAATTCGCACGTTTCGAGCTGGTCGCGGTATTAAAATGTTTGCGAGAAAATTCTGCACAAGGGAGACATTTGAAATGCATTATTTTGTTGCAGAAAATTGAGTTTTTAGTAAAATTCTGTACTAATTTTTTTTTAATGCATCTCCTCCGTCAGTTCTGCACCAATCTTGTGGTTTTTGTAATAAAAATGAAGCATTTGACCTGAAGAATATATTTTAATGACCGATTTTCAAAAAGTGGTCTAGTTTTGCTGAAAATCAAAAAAGAAACGAATTCCCGTTGAAAAAATAGCTGCGCTGCGGTGGTGAGGGAGAGAGAAGAGAGTGCAGACAGTTGAAGACATTTTTCCACTTTGGGACACCGTGAGCCCCTAGAAATCGATTTTCTTCTGTCAAACTGTTTTGTCATGTTTTCCACAAGATTTTTTCACAAATTTCCATAAAAACTACTTTTGAAATGTACAAAACCGAATAAAAAAATAAGGTCTCGTTATTTATACAAGCCGAATCGCTCACTTCGGTGGAGCGTACTTGCATAGCAGCTCGCTGCGGGCCGCCGATCATATGAGCGGCCTCCGGGTGTTGTTGAAAGTGTGCATCGGTGGTGTACTGGTGTGCACTTCTCACCGGCGATCTCGAGGTGGGGGTTCGAATCCTTCCTTTTTTTTTCTTGTGATGACCCATATCATATCAGAATAATAGAATTTGGCTATAAATACCATTAGAAAAGAACATTTTTCGAAGTTATGCGTGTTGGTGGAGGGCATTTAAAAAATAAAATTTTCTCTTGTTTTTTCGGACCACTTAAAATTATTTTTTTTATGTAAAAAAGTATTTTTCACAATTTCTGGTGTACGTTCTGAGTTCTATTTTAAACTCAAAAACACTGATAAATGAGTGAGATAGTGAAACATCTGACCGAAAGAAGTATCTCACAAGGGAATGGTCCAAACTTAACTTGGCGTTTCGAAATGAAACCTATATAGGGTGAAAGAGCACTTCATGGGGAGCTCAAATCACTTTTTAATTTTTGCAATAAACCATTCGGAGCCGAGAAAATGAGCTCCAAAGTTTTAATTTTCACGTGCGAATTTATCACCGCAGTTGAGAGTCATTTTCAACAGTGGCCGGGTGGCCGAGTGGTTGGTGCAAGAGAATAGTAAATGGAGGATGCGGGTTCAATCCCTCACTCTAAAAAAGTTTTGTATTTTGATTTTTGCGTTCACTTTTCCAGGTCCTAGAACCTTTTTTTAACCATATTTTTTCGCATTGCCAACCTCTTTTCAACGTATGGTGACAATTGTATGTTTGGGTTTCGTTTTGTTTTTATTTCGTTTTAACTGGAGATGACACTTCGTTTGGCAAGTTTTCTATCGTTAATATCCAAGAAGTTTTTGATTTCGAACTCGGATTTCCTCCACCTATTTCCCGACAAGAAACCAATCTCTTGAAAAAAAAGCGTGTTAAATGGACACGAGCTTACCGTTTTTGGCACCTTCGGAGTTCCGTTTCGGACAAGTTGGGGCAGATGATTGCTTCCAGACCAGATGTACCGATAATGCGTTCATCAAGTGTGCGAGATGCACCAACACTATTTGTTTTTCCCATTTCATAATTGTTGATTAGCATTATTGTCCTTATTCGTGAACTGTTACTACGTTTTATACACAAAAAATTGAAAAAAAAAATTGGTCAAAAAAAGTTCTAGGACCTGGAAAAGTGAACGCAATCAATCATCTGCCCCAACTTGTTCGAAACGGAACTCCGAAGGTGCCAAAAACGGTAAGCTCGTGTCCATTTAACACGCTTTTTTTTCAAGAGATTGGTTTCTTGTCGGGAAATAGGTGGAGGAAATCCGAGTTCGAAATCAAAAACTTCTTGGATATTAACGATAGAAAACTTGCCAAACGAAGTGTCATCTCCAGTTAAAACGAAATAAAAACAAAACGAAACCCAAACATACAATTGTCACCATACGTTGAAAAGAGGTTGGCAATGCGAAAAAATATGGTTAAAAAAAGGTTCTAGGACCTGGAAAAGTGAACGCAAAAATCAAAATACAAAAATTTTTTAGAGCGAGGGATTGAACCCGCATCCTCCATTTACTATTCTCTTGCACCAACCACTCGGCCACCCGGCCACTGTTGAAAATGACTCTCAACTGCGGTGATAAATTCGCACGTGAAAATTAAAACTTTGGAGCTCATTTGCTCGGCTCCAAATGGTTTATTGCAAAAATTGAAAAGTGATTTCAGCTCCCCATGAAGTGCTCTTTCACCCTATATAGGTTTTATTTCGAAACGCCAAGTTAAGTTTGGACCATTCCCTTGTCAGAAAATTTTTGGACCGTATCATTTTTTCAGGCTTAAAATATATTGTTTCAATAGTTTTAGCTAGAAAAATGAGAGAGAAAAATTTAAAATTGAAAGAAATAAGTGTGCAAATGGAGAGAAAAGAAATATCATTAGAAACAGAGAGACCCAGAGTCAGCAAGTGCGCTCCAGCACAAGTGAGCGATTCGGCTTGTGCAATTAACGCAGCGTAAAAAAATATGTTTGCACGAGGCGATTTTCGATTTTTTCGAGTATCGATGCCAAATTTTGCGTAGAATTCGATGGTAATGAGAACTCCTGCGCTACGGCCTTGCGTAATACCGAAAAAGCGAAAAAACTACCAAATTCGTTGAGTCGGGCTTTTGGATGAGAAAAAAACTAACTAAGAATCGCAGAAAGTGTCTGAAATTTGTAATCTTTCTTATATAGAAAATTTTAGATTAGTCTGTGTGTTTGTTTGTGTGTCTCACACACGAGTTTGCAGTCGACAAAACTCGATCCAGCGACCTATAGATTGGCGTTCAAACGTGCTAACCACTATACCACAAGGGTCACGAAAACTTGAGATAAATAGGGAAAACAAATGATTGCCATTTCTATTAAAAAAAAAAACAAAATTCAGTAAAAATAAATATTTGACGAAGGCGACTTAGTCGCCACAAGCTGCAGGCTTGTACAAACATAAAATGATGTGTATTATGTAATTAAATAATAAAAAACATAGGTCATCGCTGAAATATTTTCACAAAATATTGTGCTACTTTGACTGAAATTTTCAGGATGTTTGCACGAGCGAATTTTTTTGAACTGTAGCAGTTGCCGGTGGCAAGTCCTGCACCCAAACCCCGTGTATTATCGGCCTCCACGTATCAGCGCCACGACACTCCGTCTAGACCGCCATACACGCCGTTAAGCGCCACAAATAAAATAAGTTTAAGGTCACGTTGGTTTCACGCATTTAGTGCCACGTGGATATTATTTATTTTGAGCGGCCCATTTCGGCCAATTTTTAGTGCTTGTTTCTGGAGTTAGGAGTTTTGGTGTTTTATCTTTTCTCGTGTTCTTCCTTTTATTTTCCATTCTTATTATTTATTTGGAGTATTTCTGCCCAATTTCGGGTCGGATACAAAGAATAAACCGCTTTGTCGTTAAACTCGTCGTCTTTTCGTTTTTATTTTTAAAGGAACCCGAATATCTCTTTGAAGAAAGAGATAACTTGGGGGCCGAGACCGGTTTTTCGACGCTCTGTGTTAATTTTTCACTTGACCGATAGGTTTGAATAAACTGTTGGTTAAAGTGTTAAAAAGACGCAGAAAATCGAATCGACCTTGTGTTAATTTTGCATTTGACCAATAGGTTTGAATAAACTGTTGGTTAAAGTGTTAAAAAGACGCAGAAAATCGAATCGACCTTGTGTTAATTTTGCATTTGACCAATAGGTTTGAATAAACTGTTGGTTAAATTGTGAAAGAGACGCGGCGTTAATTTTGCATTTGACCGATAGGTTTGAATAAACTGTTGGTTAAATTGCGAAAGAGACGCAGGAAGTCGATATTTACGTAAAGGATTGAAAATCTTTGCGTAAAAACTAAAATATCTGCACTTTTGAAGAAAAGTGTCAGACTTCAACGAAAAATAGACATGTCTTTGAGACAGGAGGAGAAGGATGTGGAATGGGAGGTTGAACACGTGGAAGAGAAAAACGTGGTGGTGGAAGTGGATGAGTCGGTGACCGGTGGAGAAAGTGAGGAAAGGCTCGGCGCCGAACGGAAAGTCAGCGTCCGAGGCCGAAGAAAATTGGTAAAAGGCTTTGCACAATGGTTGAAAACTATTGAGCAAGTGAGTGAAAAGGTTGAAAAAGACCTCGTGGTACTGACAAAGTGTACGAAGAGGCAGCGTGAGGGTATTATTGGCCCGTTGAAAAAGTTCGCCAGTGAACTGCTGGAGCGATTCGAGGAAATGGGTGCGGACAGATGGCCACGGTCTGTACTGCGTGTAATGAAAGACTTTGATCTGGAAAACGTCCAAGATATAAGACAAGTCTGTGAAAAGGTGTGCGGAGAGGCGTGTAGTGAGGCGAATGAAAGTAAAGATGCGGAGAAAGTCGATAAAATCGACAGAAAGTATCAAAAACTAAAAAGTAAGCTCAGTGAGTGTCAAATAATGTGGGAGGTGGAAAGAGAAAACCTGTTGGAAGAGCTCGAGTCGGAGCGAGAAAAAGCTCAGAAGCTTTCAGAAAGCCAGGAGCGGTTGAAAAGAAAGGTGGTAAAACTGGAAAAAGCTCTGGTGGTGGAAAAGCAAGTGAGTGAGGACGCGAAGAGCAACCTCAAATTCTGGCAGGGGATGAGTAAAGAGGATCATGAAGAAAAACACAAAACTCAAGAAACCAGGCGCAAGCCGAGGAGAGCGTCGAGATCGTCGACAAGCTCCTGGAAAGGAGGGTGGAGAAAACCACCAGGTATGGGAAGAGAGGGAGAAAATTGGTGTGAAAAGGTTGAGTCGTGGTATGCAGAAGCGGAAAAGTTGAAGGAGAGAAAAGGTGCTTCAAGCTGGGAAAATAGAAGTGAAACTAGAACTAATACGTCTAGAAGATCTGAAGTAAAGGAGATGATGGATGGAATGCGTAGAATGATGAGAGCTCAGGCACTGCCGGAGCCAGGCGTGTTTGATGGAGATGGCGATTTTGGGGAATTCAAAAGAGCTTTCCTTCTCAAATATAATAACGTCACTGAGGGTCCGGAAGAAATGGTAGCCATTTTGGAGGACAAATTCTTGAAGGGGCCGGCAAAGACTCTGTTCAAAACATTGCCAAACAGGCACAATCGATCGATAAAATCATTGTTTGAAGAGTTTGAGCGGAAATTGAGAAAACGTCAGGGTGATAGTCGGACTAAAGCCCTCAATGAGTATGAAAACTTGAGAAAGAGCCCAAACCAAAAGATGTGGGAATACCTCATAGATGTAGAAAAATGGTCCAGAAAAGCTTATCCAGGAGTGGATGAGGGAAACTTATCCCAGATGAGAACGACAAAGTTAATGATGGCCGTGAAAGATAATGAAAATCTTCACAATCTGCTTATCATGAAAAGGCTCGACTATTCCATCGAAGATCAGTACGAAAATCTGAAAGATGTTGTACTCCAACAAGAGCAAGAAAAGCGCCAGTCTCTGAAAAAAGGACACTCGTTTCTTATGAATGAGGGAAAAATGAGGAAAGAAACGCCCTGGAAAAGGAGTGATTATCACCTCAATCAATTTAAGAATGAGCAAAAAGACGAAATGGGTTTCAGAAAGGAAGAAAATCAGTCCCAACCGGATCTTAAATGTTTCCGTTGTGGTGGGGTCGGTCATATGTCTCGGCAATGCACGTCTAAGCCGGTATATGTAGTTGAGAAAAAGAAGTCTGAAGGTGTCGGAGTAGAGGTGGTAGAAACGATTGAGATTCTCGGTCAAAACCGAAAAATTATCATTGATAGTGGTGCCGTCGTATCGGTCATGTCATCGGCTATGTGGGAAAGATTGAAGAAAGGGTGCCCAGATTGGGAGAAACGGAGTGAAGAACTGGCGAAGCCAGGTTTTACCATATTGAATGCGTCGAAAGCAGAGATGCCGGTAGAAAAGCAGTTGAAATTGGAAGTGAGAGTTAGAGGAAGAAAGGCGTTAGTGGTGTTCCAACTAGTGGAAAATAGTTCGGAAGTTCTCTTATTGGGAACCAACGCTTTCAAAAGCATCGGAGTAGAGCTAAAATGGAAAGCAGAAAACGCAGTGGCAAGAGCCGGTGAAAGACTGCGAGTACCACTTCAAAGCTGTTCGCAAAATGAAGTGATAGTGGACGTTGATATGGGGAAGAAGTTGTGGTTAGAGTCGAAAAAAGAGTGGATGCCTGCAAGGCTGTGCTCCAAGAATGACGAAGACATGACAGTCTCGGTTTCTAACTGGAGAAATGAGCCGGTGCTCATTAAGAAAAATCAGATTGTTGGTGTGGGTTCGCGTGAATGGAAGGTGTGCGAAAGGAAAGAAGAAAAGGTGGTTAATATGTTGGATATAGACAAAAAGCCATCGTTAAAAGGAGAATGGAGGAAGAAAAAAGTGGGAAGACTCTTGAATGAGACTGGGGAAATTCCTAGTGGAATGTTCCGGAGAAGCATTTCCGAATTCAGTGAGGTCTTTGCCATCGAAGATAGCGAATTGACCCAAACTGGTATTGGGGAGTGTAAGGTGGAACTAGAGAAAGATCCGATCCACAAAATAAAGTATCCAGGAGTAGGCGATCGGGTGTTGATCAGGATTCCGGCGGAAAAACTGAGATCTAAGAATCCAAAGTTAGCCAATGAATGGCAAGGGCCATATCGGGTGTTGAAAACAACTGATAACTCGGCTGAGGTGGCTCCGACTATTGGTAATAGAAAAAGCCTATGGGTTCCCTGGGAACACATCAGAGTGGTGCCAAAGGAAGTTCCGGAGGTCAAAATTGAGACTAAAGCAAAACGTGGGAGACGCGCTATGCAGAAAGATGTTGTAAACCAGGTCCATATCTGGGAGAAAGATAATTTCAGTGTTGAAAACATGAAATTTAATAAAAATACGAGAAGGTGGAAGAAGAATGCGTCTACGAAACATTGGTCAAAGGAAACCGACCCGCTTTTCAAATGTTCTTCGGATCGAGACTCAATTCGAAAGTAGACACCGCAGAGCCGGATGGTAAACGTCCCAAGATGAATGGAGAAAATTGTTTTATATTAAATATTTGTTTGTGTTTTTGTAGTAGGATGTTTGCCCCAACCCGTTATGAATGTAGAAAATGTGTAGGGTTTGTTTCTTAAGATTTAGGTGAGTGTAATAGGCCGTGTTAGGACTAAGAAGTAGTTTTAAGATTAGGGATTGAGAATATGTAGGATTTTGTTGTTGTTCTAACGTGGCTGTAGAGTGAGTTAGTAAGGGCGAAATGGCTGGTCATTTTAGAAGAAGAATGTAAGTCGCGTGAACGTTGGTTGTGCCAGCACCGGCCAGGGGTCCGGTTTGTCTGAAGGGGGGGGGGGGGGGGGGGGGGGGGGAAGTTGCCGGTGGCAAGTCCTGCACCCAAACCCCGTGTATTATCGGCCTCCACGTATCAGCGCCACGACACTCCGTCTAGACCGCCATACACGCCGTTAAGCGCCACAAATAAAATAAGTTTAAGGTCACGTTGGTTTCACGCATTTAGTGCCACGTGGATATTATTTATTTTGAGCGGCCCATTTCGGCCAATTTTTAGTGCTTGTTTCTGGAGTTAGGAGTTTTGGTGTTTTATCTTTTCTCGTGTTCTTCCTTTTATTTTCCATTCTTATTATTTATTTGGAGTATTTCTGCCCAATTTCGGGTCGGATACAAAGAATAAACCGCTTTGTCGTTAAACTCGTCGTCTTTTCGTTTTTATTTTTAAAGGAACCCGAATATCTCTTTGAAGAAAGAGATAACTTAGCGAAATAAAACTGTTCGGAATAAAACTGATCGGAATAAAACTGTTTTGGAATAAAACTGTTCGAAATAAAACTGTAGCGTTTTGGAACTAAGTTAGCAATGGAGCGCGATTGCATTGCTTGCTCATTCAAATATTGGAATTTCTCATGCGCGTGCTTTTTTCAACAGTTTTATAATTGAGCTATTCAGCACAAATTGTTTGTTTTGTTGTTTTTTTGAATAAACTTTTATCATTTTTTTATCGGCCCGTCTTGACGGCCAAGCAATGCAATCGCGCTCCATTGCTAATTTAGTTCCAAAACGCTACAGTTTTATTCCGAACAGTTTTATTTTGCTACAGTTCTTTACCGAACAGTTCTGTTCCGAACGGTTCTATTGCGAAGCAAGTTTTATATCGCTGCAGTTCTATTACACTTCAGTTCTATTCCGAGGTAGCACCCTTTTTGTTTTGAAATTAGTTACCTCAATGGATTATTGCATGTCCGAGAACAAGTGATAATTAGTAAGGGCAAGGTCTGGGATGTACGATGGGTGAGCAAGAACTGGCCAGCTGAACGTTGTCAGCAGTGACTTTGTTGTTTTCGCCACATGTGGTCTTGGCGTTATCGTGGATGTAGTGCACTCTATGGCATTTGAGCGGGGAGAGATTAAGCTGGGCCCTGAACTTTTGCAAAAGGGCAGAGTAGTACTCGGCCGTGATAGTTTTGCCTTCGTCCAGAATTTCCCAGTGGTGCACGCCATGGACAGGCCACCATACAGACAACCCAGAGCGGGAAGCATCGTTAAGGAAAAAGTCGTTGTTCTCGAATTTTCTAAACCAAATGCGAATGGTATTTTCATGAGGGGCCTCGGCCTTATAAACTTGAACCAGACGGCGATGAGTCTCCGGCACTTTCAAGTTAGATAGAAACAAAAAGAGAATGATATGTCGTAAGGTGATTTGGGTCTGGACGGAAATGATACTGAAAATGGGGCTTGATAGAGAGAAACAGTAGGGGAAAGTGGATGTTATTGCCAACAAGGTAGGTTTCCTATATACCCAGTAAAATTATCTTTTGGTTTTTGTCGGGCTCTGCGGCGAGCTATGGACAAAATCAAAACATAACAAAAACTTTCTTGCCAACCTAATATACAGGGTGGGGAATAAATATGGAGACGCATTCAAAATAGTGTAAAATCGTTTAAACATGAGATTGTTTTCTAAAAATTTAACAAAATATTCATTAAACAACAACAAAAAAAGTGGCATTAACAGTTTTCAAATCGTCAACCTTTAGCCGCGATGACAGCTTAGAGTCTCTTCGTGTACGAGTCAATGACGGCACGCAGGTGTTTACATCAAGATCGTCCCACGCCTTCTTCAATGAGATTTTCAAGGCTTCTAAATTTGCGTTATTCTTTGTGGCGACTTGCTGGGTTCAATATCCCCACACTGCGAAATCCATCGGTTTCAAATCCGGACTCGAAACCGTCCATTGAGGAAACCAGGGAAATCGGCTTCGCACCACTGTTGAGAGGCTTTTGCACATGGAGCAGGTGCACCGTCTTGCTGGAAGATTCAATCACGATTTTCGAAATGGGAATGGGACCAAGGAAGCACTTCGGACTCCAAAATGTTCTCAATTTAGTATTCCGTGTTGATTTTGACTACCTCATTCCCGAAAACCAGTTGAGTCTTGCCATCTGCGCAGATTTTTTTGAAGACCATCATGGATGAAAAATTATACGTTTTATCAAGGAATTTGCCTTTTTTACAGGTTGACTGGAAGTCTACAGCAATGATCCTGTTGTTCTGACCATTTGTATTGGCTTCCACGGTGAATATTTTCTCATCTTCGAAAAGTGCCCTCAGGTGCGTGCCAGGTCGAGCTCTCAACGATTGCAGACCGAGGTGGTGAAGCGGCCATCATTACCCTCAAGTTTCATATTATTCGCTAAAACGTTGGAAAATAGTTAAAGACAATATAATTCGTTGAAAAATAATATGGTAGACGCGATTTGTGTTTCTGCAAGCTCCAAAACTAACGAAAAGCCACGGCTCCATATTTATTCCCCACCCTGTATTGCACAAAATGATGTGTAAAAATTTCAGAGCGATCCCGCAAGTTTCAAAGAAGGTATGCTCAAAAAAGTCTTATATAATAAAATGCATACATTATCGCTCACAAGGGATCGCTATCATCGCTATCTTGGGGGGCACTCGATCTGAGGGATCACTCAATCTTGGGAGGGGGGTGGGGGGCATTTTTCCAGACTATCATGGAAATGAAATGAAAACAATAGAACTTGTTTACATTTTTAATTGGGATACGGTCGCTCTCGTTTAAACTGTGCCTAAAAATGTGCTTTGAGACATTTCTAAATAAAATTGACTATTTTCAAAGTTTATGAACAGCTGGGGAAAATTCCAGTATAGCCACCCACTACAATATAGGTACCCACGCTAGAGTATAGCCACCCACATAACTGAAAAATGGGATTTTTCCGATTTTCTGTGAGTGGCTATTTTGAAATATATGGGTGCTTTTACTGGAATATATTATTAAAGTTAAGCCACCCACTCAGTGGTAATGGGTGGCTATACTGGTTTCCTAGAGAATCTTTCAGAATAGCCACCCATATATTTCAAAATAGGTACCCACATCAACGGGCTATAGAATAGCCACCCATCATTTCAGAATAGCCACCCATAATTCCAGAATAGCCACCCACGCGGCGCCGACTGTGGGTGGCTATACTATAGCGAGTCAAATGGGTACCTATTTTGAAATACCGTAAAACCTGTAATAGAAGGACATGTCCTTCTATTCTCAACCCCCCTCAAATAATGTCCTTCTAATATAGGGTGTCCTTCAATTATAGGGTGTCCTTCTAATTTTCGGAGCATGATAAAGGAAGAATCAATTTTTGAAGGAAAAATTTTTTATCAAAAAGCTTCCATCAAACCAGTTGTTCGGCGACTGAAAAATGGTAGAGGGTGGGGTACTATGGTATAGAGCTCTCACGGAATAGCACTTCACGTGATAGAACCGCCTGAAATTGAGCTGTACCGACCCGCACAATTCTA
The DNA here is from genome assembly GCA_963572235.1 of Caenorhabditis japonica. Lineage (NCBI taxonomy): Eukaryota > Metazoa > Nematoda > Chromadorea > Rhabditida > Rhabditidae > Caenorhabditis > Caenorhabditis japonica. The sequence goes on from OY754342.1 coordinate 4,764,106, forward strand.
TTCAGTGCGAGTTCTATACCGTAGTACCCCCGAAAAATGTGTTCCAAACAATACTCTTTAAGAAAATTTCCAAAGAATTTTTCTGCTGTCTCTATTCTTCTCGTTTCTCTGCTTGTGAATCCACTCCAATAATCACTGGGGTGTGAGGAGGGAGTGAGTAAACGCGCCCGGACGCACACACGCAACTCATCCAAATGAGGCCAAAAAATTTTTTTAAAGGCGCGCGAATAATTTCACATTATCGGAGAAAAACGAAACCAAAATCGTGAAAATTAAATACGAAACTCTATTCAAAATTATTTCGCGCGCGTTGGTTTTTCTCTCCAATAATGCGAAATTTTTCGCGCGCTTTTTTATTTTTTGGGCCTCATTTGGATGCGTTGCGTGTGTGCTTCCGGGCGCGTTTACTCACTCCCTCCTCACACCCACTGCAATAAGTTCTTATCAAATTTGACGTTTTTCAAACGACGGCCACCACCCGGCAGACGTCGATAATCCGAACTCATGAACTGATTTTGTGACATATCCTCGCTTTCGTCATGTTGAAATTATATTTTTTAACAAGAAAACTAAGAAAAAAAAAAGGAAAATTCGGAAACAAACGTTTAAAAAAATCGTGGGTGTTCTTAGTAAAGTGTCCTTCTAATATAGGGGTCCTTGTATTATAGGGTGTCCTTCTATTTTTCAATGGCAGCCTAAGACTGTCCTTCTATAATAGGGGTGCTTTAATTATAGGGGTTCTTCTATTACAGGTTTTACGGTATATAGGTGGCTATTCTGTAATTACCCCAACAGCTGTAAAGACGAAAGTAATATAGCATTACGAGCGCCTGTCGCGCCGTACTCAGGGAATTTTCCGCAAGGCAACGGCAAGGGTACGCCATTCAAGCGGCACGTTGCCGTCGAAACCGGCAAGTTGCCGATATTTGATGAGGTGCCAAGAGCACGGCAAGCAAAATGAGTTGTAGCCGCAAGGGAACGGCAACGCATCGGCAAGGGACTCCCGCTCAAATATGCGCAAGACACCGGCAAGGATATGCACGAAATCGGCAAGGGAACCACACTGGCGCGGCAAGGATAGCTTTTAAGGCGCGTCAGCGAGCGCTTTGCGCATATTTTTCATTAATTTATGTTTTATTTTTTTAATCCTATTTTCATAATTTTTTGTATTTTCGTAGCGGATGGGGACTCAGCATTATTCTCGTGAAAATGTAAGTAAATATTGATTTATTTTTGTAAAGTTTTATTGAAAAATTAATAATATTTTTTAGATTAAAACGCTCGTGAAGTTCGAAACTCAAAGGACAATGACGGGACTCCGATGGCAGCCTCTACCGAAGACCAATTTTATCGTTTCAGAAGAGGATTTTGGTCAATTATCAACTAAAAGGATATGATGGTGAGTTTTTTAAATAAAGATTGCCATAAAAAATATATATTCATCACCAAAAAAAATTACTTAACATGAAAAGACAACCGCGAACCGTTGAAAACGATTCAAATTTTTCATTTCAAAAAAATACTGGAAAGTTCTTAGTTTTTCTGTGCATTTCGTGCCTCGTTGGACTGTAAAAAATACGCGATTCCAGCAAATGTTTTCTTTGGACAGCTAATACCCAAAAGATCTTGCAATTTATTGAAAATTATCACAATATTAATTCACAATCGCTGTGAATTATTTCTTTTTACTCAAAAAACCACGATTCATTTGAACAACCACACAGCAAAACTCGAAATATGCCTGTTGCTTATTCACCTATTGTCGGCCCGCCAAAATGGTCAAACGCGCTCCGCTGAACTCAACGCTATGCGATTTTTATTTTGATCACCAAATTATTTTATTTCACGTATAAATTCAACGTGAAATGAAATATTTTGGGAACCAAAATGAAAATCGCATAGCGTTGAGTTGAGCGTAGCGCGTTTGACCATTTTGGCGGGTCGACAATACTTACTTACAGAGTTGTGAGTTCAAATATTTTTCTTCATTTAAACACAGAAAATTTTAATTTCAACGAGGTTCTCGCTGAGTTTTGGCAACAAAAAAAAAGAAAGAATTTGGAAAAAAATTAATTATAATAATTTTCTCGCTGTTTTATAATGGATTCGTGGCGGAGTGACAATTTTTTCACGTTTTTATTCGAAAAAATGAAGAAATAACACAGGAAACGAAGAGATGTTTCGTTTCTACGTTTCACGTGAAATGTCACTCCGCCACGAATCCATTATAGCATAACTTTAATTCGTTATCGTTCCCAACACTGGCAGCGATTGTGAATAAATTTAAAAGAATTCAACAATTTGCACGGTTTTTAGGTGATACACGGCTGATCAAGCATATTACTTCACGTTTGTTTTTGAAACGTAATAAATACAATACAATACAATACAAAATTCTGTAAACAAATCGCTTGAAATCTAACAAGACGAATTTAAGACGAAAAACTAAGCGGTCTACTACCGTAACCAAGATAAAGAGGAAATTTAGCATCCTTTTATTCGTTCCCAATTTTCTTTTGCTACCCCTACCTTTTGCTACCTGAGAAAATAGATAAGTCAACGAAAACAGTGGATAAACAATGAGAAAACCATTTTTTAAGAGGTTTGTGCTCTTGTGTTTTTTTTTCATATTGGTTGAAAATTGCTCATTGTCATCAGTGTTTCTGTTCGTTTATTAGTTTTTTGAGTAGATAATTGCTAAATTTATGAAGTTGGTCTGTCACCGATCGTTTGCCATCCACAGGTACTGTATTTCATAAGATTTTTTCGGGACTTCCTATTATTTCAAAGGAGTTCCCCATTAATAATAATTGTTTAGTGATATGACATATCTCCCTGATAACTGAACACTTAGGTTACGAGAACTACTGGGAGTCAGGGTAAAGAAACGATTGTCATTGACTAAAATTTAAAGGGGAAAATAAAATAAAACGGAAATAAAAAATTAGTTTTCAGTTTCAAACGCCAATTCAAAAAAGGATGGAGCCGAACGAAGAAGAAGATCAGCCACTGTGAAAATAGTTAATCTAATTTTGTGAATTTTTGCTCTTTTTTCAATTTTTTATTGTAATTACGGTTTTCTTTATATTATTAACAATAAAATTACAAGAAAATTGTTCAAATTTAAGGGAAGAGTCTACAAAATCGGCAAGCGAACGGCAAAGGTATGCCTCGTCATCGGCAAGTTGCCGCGAAAAACGGCAAGTTGCCGGGAATAACGGCAACTTGCCCATTTTCATGGCAACTTGCCGAAAATTCCCTGAGTACCACCAAGCAGCATACACTGATCATGCAGAAACTTCTAAAACATCCCGCTCTCGAATAATTTGTTCTGGCAGTGGTAACCGCCACGTAATTTTTGTTAATCTGCGTTTTCCCTTTTCTATATTCTTGTAACTTTTGAGGATTAGTACTTGTATCTTTAATGCTTTTGTAAATCTACACGATTATTTAAAAACTTCAAGTTAATTATAAGTTCTATTAAAATCACAACTACTGTTCACGGCCTAAAAATCCTAAAAAAAAAAAAAAAAAACTATGCTTAGGCACCGCAAAAGGAGGGGGCGGAGCCTTCCAATTTTTTCTCCTCGCTTTTATTTTGACAGTTTGCGCTCCAGTAGCCTGAATACTATTAACATAATTATGCATACCGAAATGTTTCCATATGTAATTTTCTACGTAGAATTGATTGGTGATATTAGATTTGACTGAAAATTTCAATTTTCAGGCGAAATTTTCGAAAAACTGAAACGACGATCAGAAAAACGTTCTAAAATTAACTATGGAGGTCTCTGTCACGGCTTGTGTTTATATTTCTGATAGATTTTTATACGGGGAATTTGATTTTTGCATCAGATCTCCTCTATCTACAACGGCACGCCTTCTGGACGTCTCCAAAGTACAACCAAAAATTTCTTAAAATTTTCAGCGATGACCCCATGTTTTTATTGTCGAAATCGTTAAAAGAGATCTTCGAGATTAGGTGTATAAAGTTTTGAATCATTTGAGACATTTTAAAACACTTTTTGCCCTAAAAGTATGAAAGTGCTTTTTGAAAAATTCAAGTTTTTTGCTTTTTTCACTATTATGGAGGTCTCTGTCACGCGAGTTACTATCATCATTCGATTCTGCAGAAAATTTACTATTGAACGATGTAATAAAATCTAAAATAACTATGCCGGCGATATCTGAAAAGGTTGATTTTTTAGACCTGAAAGTACTTTTTTCATACTGAAACGTACCAGAATAGAAATTTTGAAGGGATGCGGCCCACCCAGCGGGGACTCGCCTTTATCATCAAAAATGGGCGCGCCGCGAGACACGCGTGTGTGGCCGAACGGTTAGTCGTCTTGCACCACAATTTTGTTGCCGGGGTTGAGTGCCGCGCGCCCGCACACTCTGACCCGCCCCTCCAGCGAGGAGAAAATCAGTACTTCGGGAGGCCAACTTTGAAGAGCCAAAACTCGAGAATCACTGAACATTTTGAAACGAAAATTTGGGAACATGCTAATATGAACAACTGGAATCTGTTTTTGTCGACAGTTTGGCGAAACTCTTATGTTTTAGAAACACGTTGCGGTCCCTAACTATGCTAATAAAATTTTTCTACACAAAAAAGACGCCCAAGAGTTCTTACAGAATCAATGGAAATTGTTTTTCTATGAAAAGTAAACCAAAATAAAAATAAAAAAAACACACTCAAAGCGGTTGTATCCTTTTCGGGTAATTCTCGTGTTTGCAGATAACGGGGTTGTCGTTTCACTGAAAAATCTATGCATCGAGACTTAACATAAACGAAAACAAACTGCTTCAAGAGTTGAGCGTGAAGAATTTGTTGCTTGACGATATGTTTTTCAAAGCAGCAATGATAGAATAAATTCTAATTTTGGCCAATCAGATGAAAATGTTTTTGGCACAAAGGTAACGTTAGAACGCGTGAATTTATTTATTCAATTTTGTTTTTTTTTTCTAATTGCAAGCAAGTTTTTTGTCGAATTTTTTTTATCAGTACGGAGCGCTGCAAACCTGCTTCTCTCGCACAGCGGTGGACGCGGCCAAGTTGGCGACGAGAGAATGCAGAAACTTAAGAGACCGTGGCCGATGTTTTTCTCTGAAAATTTCTATAAATTTGTAACTTGACTTACTTTTTTCTGTTATCATTTTGCCGAAATTCCGACATCTTTCTACGTTTTGAATCCTCTGGATCCACATTTGAAAGACCAGGAATTCAAAGAACATCTAGAAATTTCTCGTTATCTTCTGGCGTCCAATCTATGAATTGTTTTTGAAAATTGTTTTCAATTAAGCTAACTCGCCCAAAATGTTCAAAAAAAATCTCAAAATGCGAAGCGAACTGCTCTGTTAAAAACTCGATATCTTTTTTCGAGTCGATTTGCCACTGTCACGTGTGTTGTTTGAAAGAACTTTCGAAAGAATTCAAAACGTTGAGAATTATGTGTCGGAAATTCGGCATGACGATAACAGTAAAACGCAAGGAAAATTACAAATTGATAGAAATTCAAAAAATAAAACTTGTTTCAAAAAGTCCTTTTTTTAAGATTTTCGCCAAGTTTTCAATTCCATAAACTTGTAGAATTTTTGTAACTTTTTCGAAAGACAAGCAAAAAAACTTTGTCCACAATACTACCAATTAATTTTTTCAGGGAATTTTTTTGATATCGGGTTTTTTTTTTCAATAAAACCAATCAAAATGCTCAAATATTCGGATATTTCAGCGGCAACGCGCCGGGAGCATGTGTGACACATTTCAAATATGCGACCGGAGGGAGCTGGGCGGAAGCACGTCTTGATCCTTCTGTGTGTGAATAACCCAATTCTGGCAATAAATGCTTATCTATAGATTTATAATTAAAAAAAATCAGCAGCCACCAAAACGCAAAGCATGCTTCCACCCAGCTCCCTACGGTCGCCCTTGTTTGAGGTTTCACACATGCCTCCCGCGCGTTGCCGCTGGGCTTCACCAGCCTTATACTCGGCGAATACATCATCAACCTCGCTCTACGGCACTTTTTAATTTTCAATCCTTTTTTTGAAGCGAAAAATCAAGTTTCAAATGCAAATCGTCGTGGCTACGTCATTTTCCGTGGAAAAAAAGAATACCACGAAAATTCGAGCTAATCTTGCAAGTTCGTCACAGTTTCACAGGAATTTTGCAGTAGAGCGAAGTTGATGATGTATTCGCCGACAATATCTTTCTTATATATAAAAACCCAGATCGGGATGTCTGTGCGCGTCCGCACTTGCCTTTTTGCAAGAAAATGCAGTGGACAAAACACGATCCCGTGACATAACGATTTGTATCAAAGCGCACTACACGGCTCCCCCTCCTTCCAATGCGCTAGCAATTTCGCAGTGGTGCGCGCTTGCATCATTCGCCAGCGGCGAATGCAATTTTGTACTGAAAAATCAGTTTTTTTCATTATTTCACTCGAATAATTATATTTTAGAAAAAGGAATATCATTCGCTGATAGAGGAGTTTCTTGCGAACATTTTGAGCACTTGGACGTCAACAAAAAGGCAGAAATGGCTGACCCTTAGGGGTTTGAAAAAAATATATTTTAAGAAAATTGACGGCGATCAGAAGGGATGAATTTCAGCTCGAGATTTTCGTGAAAATAGATATAATTCACATGGATTTTGCAAAAATAGTCTTTCCGGAACCATTATTTACTTTTTCTCGCGATATTTTTGCCTTGAAACTTCGTATTTTTATTTTTCTATGATATTTTACTCGATTCTCTTCACAAAATACTTTTTATTGCAGACAAAACGGGTAGCAAGTCGAATTTTCAAGGCAAAATTATCTCTAGAAGTATTTCAACGCAGTCTAGTCGGAGGTTAGTAAAAAAAAATTACAGTAAACACACAATAGGGTAGTAAAACAGCAAAGAAGTATGTCATTTTTATTTTATTTAAAGCGTACTTAAGTTGATTCACGCGAAAAAACGTAGAAAATGGGTTAATTTTCGTCAGGTGGTCAAGTAAAGACATTTTCAAAATTAATACGTAACAGATTCAAAATTAATACGTAACAAATGATTTATGAAATTGTGTTCAGAAATGCCACGAAAATCCAAGAAATCTGCACATTGTCAAAAAGCTGGACAGTCAGCCGGCGAGAGTCACAAGCGCCGAGCAGATCAGAAATATGATGAATTGAAAGCTGAAAACGATAGACTGAATTCTGTAATTTCTGAAATGGAATCCGAAAAAGAGAGTCTTCGCGAAGCTCTGAGGGAGATGGAAATGAAATTAATTTATTGTCAAAAAGAACTGACAAAAGAGAAGGAAAAGCATGAGAACACCACCAATATGCTAATACAGATGAAATTGGAAATGAGCGAATCAGTTAAAACAAAGACAGATGCACGAGTGGAACGTGGCCTGCGACATTCGACTGAACGAATTTTGACATTGGAGCAGCAGTTAAAGGAGCACGAAGCACAAGTGACGTTTCCCGAAAATCTGAAATCATACGATTTGTTAGTCAAGAAGGACACAAAAGTGGATAGATATTTGCGAGTTCTCAGCACTATCGAGAAACACGTTGGTCCAGAAAATGTCAATCAATTTGTTCGAGACTTCATTAATTGGGTTTCCGACAGCCCCAATTATGACTTCAACCTGCGTTTGTCGCCGTTTCAAAGCTTCTACTCGGCCATCCGTTTCCGTCTCACAGACTGTTTTTTGAAGGATTTCAAAAAGTTTCTTGCCAAATGTCTTGGTTTCGACATTTTCTGCTCCCGTCAATCCATCTTCTCGATCAGACGTGGTCGAAGTGTCGTGGGCGAGTACGCCATTGCCATTGAACAGTCCTCAAAATCAATTAATGGACGTCAAATGACTTACCCAACACCATGGGTTCGTATAAAAAATGTCGAGCAGTCTTTGGCACGACGACTTGGTGTAGCGGCTAGCCATGGTAACCTTGTGTTTGATGCTGGGACGGACGAGGACATCGTCGTTGGTATAGGCGGTGATAAAGGAGGAGAGTATACCAAACTCTGCCTCGTTCTTGAAAATGTGGCGCATCCGAACGATCCACGAGGGATTTTACTGCTTGGACTTTATGCTGGACCTGACGACTACACGCACCTGATGGCAAAATTTGCAGATGTTTTCGCGCAGGTCAACAGCCTGGACAAAATCCAGTACGAAGTAAACGGGAAGCAAGTAGAAAGAAGACTTCGCAAAAAGGCGCTTGGAGATTGCAAGTTTCTTTCCGCTCTTTTCCATCACTCAGGTCAATCGGCAGCGGCTCCTTGTTACACTTGTGACTTGAGATGGTGTCGATCCGGACAAGCCAAAGCGACAACGTCCACGTTTCTTTTCGAGAATCCCGGAAAGATTCGCCACATTTCCGATTTTACGGAGCCCCTTCTCAATTTGCGGCCAGAACTTGCGGGCGTGCCAGCTGTTCACGCTCTTCAAGGGGTATTCCAGCACTACGTGGTCGATTGGCTTTATGCTTCATGCCATCGGAACGATTTCCCATTCGAAGAGCTGCCGTTGGATCTAAAAAAGCAAAAGAAAAAACTCACGGAACTCTCGGATATCGAAAAGTCGGTTGAAGACCGAGTAGAAGCACTGGAGACTGTTCTGCAGCTTGTCACGGCCGTGGATGTGGCGCTTGATCGACTGGAAGTTAACCGACCGGGAAGAAGACGAACCGACCAACAGTGTCATTCTGACCATTGCTGCATCAATTTGATCGATCGGAAATTCAAGGACCAGGAGACGTTTATATGTGCAACCTGCAAAGAAGAATTTCACACAATTTGCTGCGGATTTTTTTCGGCTGCTGATTGCAGTCTTATTACGAGCTCAACAAAATGTCAAGCATGTCGATTCCCCGGGCAATTTTCTCTGCAGAACAAAAGGAGGCACATCGTGAAGGTCCGGAAAACATTGGAGTTGATGTTGAACGACGAAATGATACTGCTGGAAAATGCTCAGATTGAAAAAGAAACTCTTCAAGAAATGTTCCAACAGTCTTCTGGGCAAACACTTCGTGAAATGGAACGACTGATGCGTTCAATGGGATGTGATTGCCGTGCCTGGTACCAACAGTGCACCGGAAATCAAGTGCGAGCTTTGTTAAGGGAGGAAAACATTGACCAGCTTCTCTCCCTGTTTCCCGATGATGCAAACTCACGTGAAATCTTATGTTGGACTTAGCAAATCTAATGAGCTCCGCAAACAATGAAGTGAAAAGCGACGAGCAAATTGACGAAATCGGGCGAATCGTTCGGTCGCTGGTCGTGAACATCCGGGAAGTGCATCCGAATGCTGGAGTAATCCCAAAATTGCACATCATTGCTGCCCATTTGGAGCCATATCTGAGAGAAAACCGTTCATGGGGTCGACTTACGGAGCAAGGTATCGAGTCACTTCATGCCGTCTTCAACACATTGATGGGCCGGTTTGCGAGTGTTAGTGACATGACCAAACGTATAGGGCACGTCACGGTGTGCCAAAATCCGAAAATGTTTGAACTGTTCGCAATGGAGCGCGCTTGCATTTTCAGTGCTAAAATGAACGGTTATTTGCAACCTTTTTCAGGTTTTTCGTAAAATGAAGAAATTTTAACAAATTTTGAATCAAAATATTGCTTCAAAAAACGATTTCGATGATTTTGAGTCAAAGATGAGGCAAAATTATTCACAAACAACGTTCCCATAAGCATTTGAACAAAATAACGTGAAAATGAGTGTCTTAAAGGCAATTTGCTGTTTTAATTTGATCGGAAATTCTGCAATTCAATGATACAATTGTTCAGCTCTCGGCTAAACCCGAATTTCCTTTAATTTTCGCCTGGTATTGGTAATATTGAAAGTTCCGTTCTAATTTAAGTTGCTTTTAGGGTACTTTTGCATCAATCAGAACCAATGACCCGTTTAAATGCCCATAGGAAACTAATGGGTTTATGACTGAATCGCAACAAAACACGGAAAAAAGTGAAAAAAAAGAAAAATAAAATTTTGTACGATTTTCGCGAAAAATTGCCTTTTCTGATAATTTCAAGCCGAGAGCAGCGTCGAAGCAGTTAAATTATTTTTTTTCAGGTAGTTTTGAGCATTCCATGAACCGAATATATGAATTTTCCAATCAAATTGGATCAGAAATCGGCTTGAACACACTCGATTTCACGCAATTTTTGTTCAAACGATTATAGTGACGTTGTCCGTGATTATTTTTTACCTCATCTTTGCATGAAAATGATCCCATACTACTTTTGAAGCAATCGGATGTTGTAAAATTTGATGAAATTCCTCCATTTTACGAAAAATCTCAAAAATATTGAAAATCCCGTTGAAAAAGTGCAGACGTTAATGACGAGCTTCCCTGTCGACGAATTTTCACGTTTTTTAGCTTATTTTGCAGATAAAAATTTTCTTAACAATAAATATGTTGCAAAATACTGAAAAAATCAATAAAAATGACATATTCTGAAGTTGAAAATCAGCGGCCATTTTAGCACTGAAAATGCAAGCGCGCTCCATTGCGAACAGTTCAAACATTTTCGGATTTTGGCACACCGTGCACGTTCTCGAGCACATGGGCCATTACAATCTTCTTTTTGACTGTGGCGATCTTTGGTGACTATCTTATCGATCTCGAATAAAATCTTCTCTCTTATTCCTCAACGCTTCGTTTTCAATTTGTAGGGTTTTTGCAAACCTGAAATAACTTTGGGCGGCGAAGTAAAAATAGTCAGTACCACTAACCGTAAAATTCCTTCGGTTTCTTTTTGAAATTTCACCAGTAATGACTGATCATGCGGCTGTCGAAAATCTGAAACTTAAACAATTAAATAAAGCAATAACGAAATAAAAAGATATAATGAATTCGTGGCGGAGTGACATTTCACGTGAAACTGGGAGACGAAAAATCTCCTGATCTCTTTTTTTTTTCGAATAAAAACGTGAAAAAAATTGTCACTCCGCCATGAATCCATTATAGAAAAAAACACTATACCAATTTCTGTTAATTATCAGAATATTTATGCCGGAAAAATTGGCAAAAAAATATGAAAATAAAATAAAAAAGGGAAAATTCTGCCCAGTTACGTTGGCCCCATTGTCCACGTGGAGTACACGGCCGGACGGAAATCGCTAGGCCATGCACGAGAAATGCGCCAATCGGAAAAAATTTTGGAAGCCTGGGGTGCCGTGCACTACCGACTGAGCCACAGAGGACAGAAATCTTCCCAAAACAGAGTGCGTATAAATGATTGAGGAAGAGTGCAACGTAAAAAAATAGAATGTGGCGACGAAGTCGCCAATAGGCTGCGTTAGCAGCCGCGCAGGACTGCGCAGCAGGCTTGTTAATTATTAAAAATGCATATCACTAGCGTAGACTATTTTTTTTTAAGCCATAGTTTTGAATTTTTGTGTTTAAATATTTTTTTTCGAGTCTAGGATCGTTCTGAAATACGGGTGCTACCTCGGAATAGAACTGACGCGTAATAGAACTGTAGCGAAATTGAACTCGCTTTGGAATAGAACTGTAGTGAAATTGAACTGTAGCGAAATAAAACTGTTCGGAATAAAACTGATCGGAATAAAACTGTTTTGGAATAAAACTGTTCGGAATAAAACTGTAGCGTTTTGGAACTAAATTAGCAATGGAGCGCGATTGCATTGCTTGCTCATTCAAATATTGGAATTTCTCATGCGCGTGCTTTTTTCAACAGTTTTATATTTGAGCTATTCATCGAAAATTGTTTGTTTTGTTGTTTTTTTGAATAAACTTTTATCATTTTTTTCTCGGCCAGCCTTGACGGCCAAGCAATGCAATCGCGCTCCATTGCTAATTTAGTTCCAAAACGCTACAGTTTTATTCCGAACAGTTTTATTCCAAAACAGTTTTATTTTGCTACAGTTCTTTACCGAACAGTTCTATTCCGAACGGTTCTATTGCGAAGCAAGTTCTATATCGCTGCAGTTTTATTACACTTCAGTTCTATTCCGAGGTAGCACCGAAATACGTGATTCGGCAAAACATCTCACTATCAGGCATTTCATTTCTTAAATTATTAAAAAAATTAGAAAATATCAGAAAAAATTAGAGTGATATTAGGAGACCCTAGTAAAATTAGATTACAATTAAAACGATTACAAAGTCGATCCGTTCTTCAAGTACCGAAGGTACTGCGGATCACGGTTTTCTGCGTACGCGGACGACTGGTGGTGTACCGTTCAGAGCCAGACATTATTTAAGTCAATTCCTTGGGCGGACTCGAATCTGTGACCTCTCGGACGGCGGCGGCCACCACTACTCAGGTATCGAGTCAAACTTTTCTGATCGCATTTCAAACCTTTTCAAACCTTTTCAAGACAAACGTCGCTCGTCAAATTTTTCTGAGCGCTATTCAAACTTTTTCAAACTTTTGCTGCCGGCACAAGTTGGAAATCTTTTTTAAACTTTTTCAAACATTTTCAAACCTTTTCAAACCTCGCTTGCGGCCGTATACGGTTTACCAATTGTCGTCAGTTCCGCGGTTTGGGAACTGCGTACTAAATGAGAGTGTGGAAAAACAAGAGAGGGCAGACTCTTAACGCGTGCGCGCGTTTTCATATTTTCGAAAATTATTTTGCGCAATTTTTTTTTGATTACGCGTTTTTTTTTTAATATTTTCTCATCTTGTGCGGTTCCCGCTTGATTTATTGCTTTTTCGAGCAAAAATCCATCGCCGATCAGTCCAAAACAGTCCGTGTGCCAAGGGAACGCGGACGCATTTTTTCTTAAAATGTCTGATGCACTCAGAAATTTGACCCGCGAAAACTCTTTCGGCGCGAAATTTCGCGTTTTGTCATCATTTTCTTCTGACCGTTGGTCAACAAGTTTTGGAGAGCTAAGTTCTGACTGGTTGCTGGCAGTTTTTTTGCTAGTTTGTTTCTAGTTTTCTTTTTTTGGAAGTTTCCACGTTTTTTTTTTAGGTTTTTTGTTCTTCGCTCGGGTTAAGAGCTTTTTATTGTTTTGTTTTATCTTTATTTTTATTCCCGCGCACCGTTGCAAGGGATTGTTTAATAAACCGTTGATTGGATAAATCACGTGTTTGATTTTTTAGTTCCGGAGTTCGTGTGGTGTTGTCGTTCACAACCCACCGGATATCCGACTTGGGGGCCGAAACAAAATTTCTGAGTGTTAACAACGAAAGCTTCGTTTGTTGCACAAAGAAATAGGCATAATTTGAGGAACTGTCCGTGTCTAGTTACCAAACGGCGGATTTTTCTGAAGATTTTTGCTGGGAGGGACATTCACCTGTGTGTGAGCTCTCTGCACCGTTGCCGTGAATTTTGATCTGTTTGTCGTTACGACAGATAACTATTTGCGAATTTCAGAGAAAATCTTTCTCTTTTGTTGCGAATCAATTTATTTGACTAGCAATTTATCGATCTTTGAAATAGACCAAATAACTTTAAGTATTTTGTCGGAAACATCGATTTTCTGCAATTACTGAAAGAAAACACTATAAAATCGTTGTTGAACGAGTGAAATTATTGATTTTTTCAGTAAGAAAATGCAAAGCCACCCGAACGAACTGTTCAAGGAGCATGAGCTGCTGGATGATGAGGTCACACTACTGCAAGAAGGTGAAGATCCTCGGGATATGGAGGCTGAGTACAGCGTTGAAGCTGGGCAAGAAGGTGTTGCCGACGTGAATGGCGGTGGGCGAGTCAACGACCACACAATTCAATATGATTCTTCGGCGTCTCAGGTGAGAGAAAGAAACAATAGTAAAAAGGTACGAGCGGTTGTAAGCCACATCCGCAAGTACTCTAAAGCTTCGGAAACTCACATTATTTTGTTATTGGAGCTAATTACTAATCAATGTAGTTTTCTCGCTCACTAATTTCTTTTACTTGTTCTTGGATCAATTTAGAAATTGGCTCCAATAACAAAATAATGTGAGTTTCCGAAGCTTTAGAGTACTTGCGGATGTGGCTTACAACCGCTCGTACCTTTTTACTATTGTTTTTTTCTCTCACCTGAGACGCCGAAGAATCATATTGAATTGTGTGGTCGTTGACTCGCCCACCGCCATTCACGTCGGCAACACCTTCTTGCCCAGCTTCAACGCTGTACTCCGCCTCCATATCCCGAGGATCTTCACCTTCTTGCAGTAGGGTGACCTCATCATCCAGCAGCTCATGCTCCTTGAACAGTTCGTTCGAGTGGCTTTGCATTTTCTTACTGAAAAAATCAATAATTTCACTCGTTCAACAACGATTTTATAGTGTTTTCTTTCAGTAATTGCAGAAAATCGATGTTTCCGACAAAATACTTAAAGTTATTTGGTCTATTTCAAAGATAACGAAGCTTTCGTTGTTAACACTCAGAAATTTTGTTTCGGCCCCCATGTCGGATATCCGGTGGGTTGTGAACGACAACACCACACGAACTCCGGAACTAAAAAATCAAACACGTGATTTATCCAATCAACGGTTTCTTAAACAATCCCTTGCAACGGTGCGCGGGAATAAAAATAAAGATAAAACAAAACAATAAAAAGCTCTTAACCCGAGCGAAGAACAAAAAACCTAAAAAAAAACGTGGAAACTTCCAAAAAAAGAAAACTAGAAACAAACTAGCAAAAAAACTGCCAGCAACCAGTCAGAACTTAGCTCTCCAAAACTTGTTGACCAACGGTCAGAAGAAAATGATGACAAAACGCGAAATTTCGCGCCGAAAGAGTTTTCGCGGGTCAAATTTCTGAGTGCATCAGACATTTTAAGAAAAAATGCGTCCGCGTTCCCTTGGCACACGGGTCACGGAAAGCAGTTTCAAACTGTAGGAGAGCTCAAGGATGCCGTTACCGAAGAGTGGGACAAGCTCCAGTCATGATACCTCGAGAGCCTTACTCAGAGCATGAGCAACAGACTGTGCCAAGTGATGCAGAAGTTTGGAGGACCTACTTCTTATTAAATTTCTGTTTTTTTTTTGTTTTCTTCGATGTTTCGGTTAATTTTTCTGTTAATAAACCTAAAATCTGAAGTCAAGCTCAAAAATGTGTGAAACTTGAAAGAAAGTGGTCAAATATGACACAATTATTGGTAAAAAATAAGAAAATAACTTAAAAAGAAATAAAAAACAGTAAAACCAGTGAAAAAATAGATAAAAGTTCAAAAAGGTTGAAAAAAGTTAAAAAATTCATTATTTTTCTGGGGGTGTCTTATAATTATGACGCGGCTGATTTTTCGACTTTTTGATACTGTAGTCGTAATTTTTGTGGTAGCTACATGAAAATTTGGGTTTCCGGGTTATTTTGAACGCTGAAACAGATCCCCCACATGCCGTTTCACAAAAACTTCTAGTTTCGCCCAAACCCCCCAAAAAAGGGGGTGTCTTATAATTATGACGCGCACTGTATTCACAACACTCTTGAAATGGGCCTGAAAAGTCTTTAAAAAAGTACTCCTGCAACAGTAACATAAGTATTAGGTTGGCAAGAAAGTTTTTGTTATGTTTTGAAAAAATTTTTCTTCAAAGAAGGAGAAATGAAATGATTAATAGTATACTGCACCTTGCATTGGAGACTCGCTTCAAAAACCAGAGAAATTGGTTAATAGAGCGCGCCTGCACCGCGTTTGCGTCTCGTATCTCAACACACTCTCTCGCTCACTTTTTTTGAAAATTTGTTTTTCAGAGCATTAAAATGCATTTTAAAGTATCTTCTCGTTTCATTTTTGAAAAAATCTCTGTTAAGAGGTAGCAATTTTTTTCAGTATTTTTGAATCAAATTTTTCGAAAATTGATCGATTCTTCCGTGCACTCTATCGATTTTCAGTTGTTCTTCCATTTTCGCAGGCATTTTTTTATCCGAAATGTCATATTTTCTATTTTTCCCCTTTAATTCTTATTCATTTTGTTTGAAATTTACAGTTTTACGTGCCATTCAACGAATACCAGCCTTTGGTTTGGCGAGAGACTATAATTGTACAATTGCAATGCAAAACTTACGAAAAATTGTGCGACGAGTACTTTATCCCATTTCTTTTTTTTTAGCTTAACTTGAAAACTGATATATCAATTATTTTCTTATGTAAATTGCTAAAATCATACAAATTCAATATTTTTTCTTGTTCATTGTTGATTGAAGTGCCAAAACGTTTTTGAAAATTAGAAATTTTTGTCGAATCCCGTATTCCAAAACGAACCAAGACTCGAAAAAAAGATTTCAACACAAAAGTTCAAAACTATGGCTAAAAAATGTCCGCAAAAAAGAAAGAAAATTTTTTTTTTTGAAAAAAAGGAACGAGAAAATAGTGAAAAATGAATTTTAATTATCTGTTTTAAAAAAAAGTGAGCGAGAGAGTGTGCCGAAATAAGAGACGCAGGCAGACGCGGTGCAAGTGCGCTCTATTGCCCATTTCCTCTGAATTTTGAATCTAGTCTCCCCATGCAAGGTGCAGTGCAGTATTTGACTTCCTTATCGACAACAGTCTGCCATCTGTTTTGCAAACTCTGAAAGTACCGGAGGTTCATCGCCGTCTGGTGCAAGTTCATAAGGCCGAGGCCCCTCATGAAATTACAATTCGTATTTGGTTTGGAAAATTACCCTGTCCAGTAAGTTATGAAGCCCGCTTCACGACTCACCGATCCTTTCAAGGTCCGTGATTATGAGTTCGCGCGTAAAAATTTTTCCACAAACTTTAATGAGGTAAATGTTGCTAGCTAATTGCTACAAAACTCGAATCAGCAACTTAGATAATCTTTTCTGAGGTTAATAGCTTAAATGGAGCCGGTTCGGATTGTTACAGTACCTATGTTCATTATGCCTGATAAAAGGGGTATTTTCACTTGCTGGATAGTTGGACCAAACGTTTGTCTTCACTCAGATGATCTTTTCCGAGTATAAGGAAGTTATCGAGAAACACCTAATACAATTCCGACGTGCTTTCAACCGATATTGTTATGTTTTTCAGCGAAAACTGCTCCAATCCATTTGAGTATCAAGACTTTGGACTGGTTTAAATCTAAAAATGTCGAAGTTCTTCTATTAGGTTGGCAAGAAAGTTTTTGTTATGTTTTGAAAAAGTGTTTATTCAAAGAAGGAGAAATCAAACGATCAATAATATTTGCCTTCCTTATCGACAACAGTCTGCCATCTGTTCTGCAAACTCATAATACCTGTCCTCCAAAACTCTGGCTTTTTTTTATGCAAAATATGACACAAGCCAATTTTCGATATCACTTTTTGTTTTGAAATCATTTTCCTCAAGGAATCGTTGAAAGTCCGGGACCAAGTGGTAATCAGTTGGGGCAAGGCCTGGGCTGTACGGTGGGTGAGCATGAATTGTCCAGCTGAACGGTGCCAGCGGTGACACTGTTGTTTTCGGCACATGTGGTCCTGGCGTTATCGTGGATGTAGTGCACTCTGTGGCATTTTAGCGGTGAGAGATTGATCTGGGCCCTGACCTTTCGCAGTTGGGCAGAGTAGTACTCGGCCGTGATAGTTTCGCCTTCGTCCAGAAGTTTCCAGTGGTGCACGCCATGGACAGACCACCATACAGACAACCCAGAGCGGAAAGCATCGTCAAGGGAAAAGTCCTTGTTCCCGAATTTCCCAAACCAAATGCGAATTGTATTTTCATAACGGGTCTCGGCCTTATGAACTTGCACCAGACGGCGATAAACCTCCGGCACTTTCAAGTTGGATAGAAACAAAAAGAGAATGACATGTCGTAGGGTGATTTTGGTCAGGACGGAAATTATCCATGGGGCTTGAGAGAGAGAAACAGTAGAGGAAAGTAGATGTAATGGCCAACAAGGTAGGTCTCTTATATACCCAGTAAAATGATCTTTTGGTTTTTGTCGGGCTCTGCCACGAGCTATGGGCAAAAGCAAAACATAACAAAAACTTTCTTGCCAACCTAATATTTTCTGGGTGTGCATACGTCTTCAATCTTATGGAGAACACTTGAGGAAAGCTTGTGCAAAGATTTTCTGCCCAGAGTAGGCAATACAACTTTGGCAATGTTATGAAACTAGACCTTTGTACGAATGGAAGGAAAAAGAGCATGAATTCGTGAACAATATCATCCAGTACATCCCAAAGCCTATTAATTGTATGCCAAGTTGCGTTTATAATCTGGTTACGTCTAATGAACGTCAATAAAGTATTAATTTTATTATAAATCTTGATTTTTTGGAAATTTCCGAGGGAAGGGGGCGCTATACTTATGTTACGGTTGCAGGAGCCATTTTTTCATACATCTATCTGCTTCATGGATGTCTTCAGGCACAAAAGTTATTTCCGGGGTACTTTTGCATGCTGAATCCGTTTTTTAAAGTTTTTGCAATTTTGCCCGGGCGTGCCAAGGCAGAATACTTAGAGGGGGGGGGGGGGGGCGCTATATGTACTTATGGAACGGACTGTAGTATTTGTGGCGACAAAGAGATTTGAGCTCCGGAAGTAAGATAAATAAGTTGCTTGAACTTGTAGTTTCTTTAGATACAATGCATTTGTATAAGTGTACTAGGTCGTATATTAATCTTCGATATTCCAGAGTTTCAAGGCCGCATATCTCCAGGCCGTCGAAATATGATTTGTATAAAATACCGCCTTTCAATAGACACCGGTGAACAAGGCTCTTTTGAACCGACTCCATCTTCCTTATGAGTGATTTGCTTGTTGGGGAAAAAACCACAGTTGCGTATTCAAGTATTGGGCAGATGTAAATAGTATAGCATTTGACTACCACATCAAACGTGGAGTGACGCAAGATGTTGAAGATAATGTTAACTCTAGTTTGGGCACGGCATACAATGCGTAACATAATTATAAGCGCACCCCTGAAAATACCTGCTACAGCGTTCGCATGCAATCTAAAGACTTGAGACCTTGAAAATCGTTATCAGCATGCAAAATTTACACACTGTACGAATTTTTAAGTTAATAATCCCAAAACTCTTGTAATTTGACTATTAAGTCTGAAAAAACTGCTCCTGCAACCGTAACATAAGCATAAGCGCACCCCACATAACATCGGAAAAACTCAAGAAAAACACAAGTTGATTATTAGTAGCTGTACCATTAAAGTTTATTACTTGATATTCACGGTTGGACATAGAACTAGAAACGCTTTGTATGTGTTAGGCAGTGTTGTTTTTGAATTCCTGTTCCGGGATCTTTACTATCTTTCTTATATGTAAAAACCTAGATCGGGATGTCTGTGCGCGTCCGCACTTGCCTTTTTGCAAGAAAATGCAGTGGACAAAACACGAACCCGTGACATTAGGATTTTTATTCAAGCGCACTACCGACTGAGCCACAGAGGACAGAAATCTTCACAAAACGTATAAGTGCGTATAAATGAATGAGGAAGAGTGGAAAGTAAAAAAATAGAATGTGGCGACGAAGTCGCCAATAGGCTGCGTTAGCAGCCGCGCAGGACTGCGCAGCAGGCTTGTTACTAATAAAATCTTTACTAGCTTTCTTATATTACTCTCGTCTCAGCTAATGCACATCATTTTTTAAAAAAATGGAAAAAATAACACAGTTGAATCAAGTGCGACCGTAATACTTTCAAAGAGAGAGAGTGAGCAAAAACAAGAGATCACATTGCTCACCCTTATTCATCCCTCCCTCTTTCTGGTGCTGCCCCAAGGCAGAACTCCCCGAAAGAGAACTGGTACGAAAGAGAACTGCGCCCGAAGCAGAACCAGCCCGAAAGAGAACCGCCCGAAGCAGAACTGGTACGAATGTGAACTGGTACTACCGAGAACTACTCGAAGCAGAACCGCCCGAGTTAGAACTGGTACGTAAAAGAACTACCACGAATGAGAACTCCCCGGTCCAGAACCGCCCGAGTTAGAACTGGCACGTAAGAGAACTGGTACAAATACGAACTGCCCAAAGCAGAACCGAAGGATTCAGTAGAGTTATAGCCTTTTTCACATATTTTTTTTTGCTCTCAATAACTGTAGTTTTATTAAAAAATTGTAAGTTTTGATTATATATGTCTTCAATAACCATGTATTTATAAATATGAAAATGCATTTATAAATGCCCGCCGCGATTGCAAATTTTGTTGCATTTTTAAGCATGAGCATTGCGATTTTAGGATGAGTAATGCAGTTTAAGGAGTGTCATTTTATTGTTTTTCCATTCGTTTAAAATCGCTAGAAGTTTAGAGAAATGTATTACTCTACAAGCCTGCAGCTTGTGGCGACTAAGTCGCCTTCGTCAAATATTTATTTTCGCTGATTTTTGTTTTTTTTTTAAATAGAAATGGCAGTCATTTGTTTTCCCTATTTCTGTCAAGTTATCGTGACCCTTGTGGTATAGTGGTTAGCACGTTTGAACGTCAATCTATAGGTCGCTGGACCGAGTTTTGTCGACTGCAAACTCGTGTGTGAGACACACAAACAAACACACAGACTAATCTAAAATTTTCTCTATAAGAAAGATTGTTTATTTGCTAAAAAAGCAAGTGCGCTCCACGAAACTTATTACTGCGTCGCAAAAACCAGTCAGAGCGCTCATGAGTTGCGCCTGTGGTCTCGCCGCGAACAGTGCGTATACGGTAGTTTGTTTACATTCTTTGTTGCCTTGTTTTTTCAAAAGGAATATGTATTTTCGTTTTTTTCGTTAGAAAAACTACCGTATACGCACTGGTCGCGGCGAGACCACAACACGGCGTGCTAGAACCTACGTAATGGCAAACGCGCCCTGTCGCATTCATCTGAGTCTCAATAGTAACATTCTGCCAAGTTTTGCTAAGTGCGTGTAAAACCAGAGACGCAGAGCTTAGAGAGAGACGACCTTCGAAAATTCATTTCCAAAAATAATTTTAAAAACGTAGTCTCCAGCACGCCGTGCACAGCCGCAACACACGAGCGCTCTGACTGAATTTTGCGACGCAGTACATTATTACGAAACTTGTTAATACTTCGTGGAGCGCACTGGCTTTCTTTGCGAATGGACAATAGTCTTAAAAAATGCATATTTAAATTTATTTTTTACAAGGTGATTTGGACACAGTGTGAGTGTGGCAGTTATACATTCAGTAGGAAAGTAAAAGAGAATACATTGTAAACTTTTTGTTGCTCACTCTAATTCATCACGCTCTTGGTTCTCACACTCTCTCACCCCTATCGTTGAATGCAGTATGGACCATATGAATTTTACCATACTGTATGGTAAAATTCATCCAAATGTGTAATGGGGTTATTCACGAAATGGCAAAAAATGGCAAAAAACTGCGCGAAAACTCGAAAAATGCTCAGATTGATCTGAAATTTTGGGAAATGATGGGGAAAACTCTCCCGGATATTCCCACAAAATTTCAGACCAAAATATCGCTTTTTAAGAAATATTGTTTTTTTTTCTGAAAATGCTTAAAATCGATATTTTATGTCTGAAATTTTGGGTAATGTCCGGGAGAGTTTTCCCCATCATTTCCCAAAAGTTCAGGTTAATCGGAGCATTTTCCGAGTTTTCGCGCAATTTTCTGCCGTTTTTTGCCATTTCGTGAATAACCCCATAAAGAGTACTTGTAAAAAAGTCAAAATGTAATAAACGCATTTTCTCCGGCGGAAAGTAATATGCAACTGTGGCGGTTCTGAACAGGGAAGTTCTTATTTGTACTAGTTCTGTTACGTAGCAGTTCATATTCGGGCGGTTCTCATTTGTGGTAGTTCTTTTACGTACCAGTTCAAACTCGGGCGGTTCTGCTTCGAGTAGTTCTCTGTTGTACCAGTTCCCATTCGGGCAGTTCTGCTTTGGGCAGTTTTCTTTTGTACCAGTTCTCTTTCGGGCTGGTTCTGCTTCGGGCGCAGTTCTCTTTCGTACCACTTCTCTTTCGGGGAGTTCTGCTTTGGGGCAGCACCCTCTTTCTCACACTCTCATATTGTGGCATTTATTCAAATACAGTGACGGAATTTGACACCTCCAAATGCTCGTCTAGTGGAGCGCACTTGCATACCTCCTCCTTTGGCGCCGATCATATAAACGCCCATCGCGGGCACTAACAATGTGTACTGTGATGGTCTAGTGGTGTATATTTTCGATCGCGGATCTGGAGGCCTGGGTTCAATACCTTTTGATGTACTTTTTTTTTGTTTTCTGTTTTGAACCACAGATTCAAAGCAAGCTTCCGCCCAGCTCCCTCCGGTCGCCCATTTTTAAGGTTTCACACATGCTTCCGGCGTTTTGCCGCTGAACTTTCTCGATAAAAGTTACTTGCCGAAGAATTTAAATAAAACTAACGAATTTAAAGTAGTTCGAAAAAAAAAAGGAAATTTAATTTTTTTTTTCAACGTTCTCCTCCAGCACGCAAATGTAATTTTTTGTGGTATTCGAAACAAAAATCCATAAGATTTAGTCTGAGCAGATACGAAAGAATAAAAAAAAAATAAAAACCGCGGATAGGGATCGAACTGACAACCTTCAGATCACAGGTGATTTGCGTGACGCAAATAATTTGTCAAAAATTGTTCGCGCGTTTGCGAAATGGGTACGCGTGAACATTACTTTTGTGCGCGCACAATTCGCAATTCGCGAACATTTACATGTAATTTGCAAATTGTCTGCGCATCCCGAAAAAAATGACCAGCAATTGGCGATTCACGAAATTAAATTTTCGCCGACAATAATTTTGTTCGCACACAAATGACAAATCCCGAAAAATTTCGTTTAATTAGCCGGTTGAAAATTCTTGGATCGATTAACTTGTTGGCTTATTAAGCTTATTAATTTAATATGTATTTTGTAACAATAATATCTTATTTTATTATACAGTCCGTTCCATAAGTATAGCGCCCCCCTCGAAGTAGTGTGTCTTGGCACGCCGGGGCAAAACTGCTACATGAAACCTTGAAATTCGGATTCAGCATGCAAAGTTACCCCGGAAATATGCATTTTATGTTAATATGCCTGAAAATACCCACATAGCAGATTAAAGTATGAAAAAATGGCTCCTGCAACCGTAACATAAGTATAGCGCCCCCCTCAGAAATTTTCAAAAAAACAACATTTATAATAAAATTAATATTTCGTAGCACATCCTTTAAGCGTAATAACGTCATAAACACGATTTGGCATAGAATTAATCAGGTTTGGAATGTACTGGGTGGTTTGGTTCTCGAATTCATGCTCTATATTCTTCCATTCGTTCAAAATGCCAGCTTTCAGAGAATTAACAGAGTTGTATTGCTTACCCTGTGCATAAACTCTTCGCACAAGCTCTCCCCAGATGTTCTCCATAGGATTCAAGTCAGGAGAACACGCAGGCCATGGAAGAACATCGACTTTTTTAGACTTGAACCAGTCCAAAGTCGAGTTACTCACATGGATTGCAGCATTGTCCTGCTGAAAAACAAATCGGCGACGGTTGAAACGACGTCGGAATGGTAGGAGGTGGCCTTGGAGAACATCCTGATACTCGGAAGAGTTCATTCGAGTCGAGACAAACGCCAGGTCCAGCAATCCGGCAACCGAAAACGCCCCCCATACCATCACGCTTCCACCACCAAAGTTTCGTTTTGAGAAAAATAACTTATCCTTGCGGAGATCGTGCCAATAGCTTTTGTAGCCGTCTGGACCATCTAAATTAAACTTTTTCTCGTCCGAAAAGATTATCTGAATTCTTGGTTTAAGTTTTTGGAGCTATTAACTATCAAAAATCACCTCATTCCAATTGGTCGCCATATTGCTACGAGCGAATTCAAGACGACGGACCTTATGAAGATCGGTGAGTCGAGGAGCTGGCTTCATAACATTTCGGACAAGATTTGGATCTTTGTTGATGGCTCTCCAAATGGTCTGTTTGGAAACTTTGAGATTCAGCTCTCGTTTAATATCATTGCAACTCTTCATTGAGTTCGAAGCATGACGCACGATGTTTCTCTTGTCGCGAATACTAAGCTTTGGTGGCGCTCCAGACTTCGGATATTGATTGTAGTGCTCCGGATTGTTCAAAAAATTGCTGATACATTTTTTTGAGCGTTTCAAATGCAGGGCAATTGCTCGAATTGACCATCCAGCGGTGTTGAAAGTTTTAATTTGAACTTGTTCCGTGCCACAAAGGTGATTTCCACGAGGCATGGTTGAATTACGAATAATTTATAGAGAAATCGATGAGAAAAGATACCGTATGCTATCTAAAGGCGCTTTATGTTTGAACTTAAACAAATTCAAACACAAATTTCATGATTTATGTTGTTTTTTTGAAAATTTCTGAGGGGGGCGCTATACTTATGTTACGGTTGCAGGAGCCATTTTTTCATACTTTAATCTGCTATGTGGGTATTTTCAGGCATATTAACATAAAATGCATATTTCCGGGGTAACTTTGCATGCTGAATCCGAATTTCAAGGTTTCATGTAGCAGTTTTGCCCCGGCGTGCCAAGACACTACTTCGAGGGGGGCGCTATACTTATGGAACGGACTGTATATCAAACTTTAAAAATTACATGTTAATACCAGAGACATGTAAAAAAAAATCATTAAATACTAAAAAATTAGAAATATGTGATTGGCTCTAGGTTTGGGGTGAGGGGGGCGGGTATTTCAAAGAAATATCAGGAAAAAAGGATAAACAATTGGGGAAAAATTCAAGAATCCTCCAATCAGTTCGAAACTTTGGGCAAAGTTGGCAAAAATTCTCCCGGATATGCAAGGTTTCGAACTGATCGGACGGCTATGATGGTCGAGTGAGAAAAGAGTGAGCAGTGGAGTGAGTAGTAGAGACCGTGCACATGATAGAATGGAAGAGCGTGGAGGTTGACATCGGCGTCAGTGAATCCCCAGTCTCGAACTATATCCTTGGCGTTGTTGGGGAGTGATCCGTGGGTGAGAATTGCTCCTTTTGGAAGACCAGTGGTGCGAGACGCGTTCGATTGTGGTGCAAGCCTGGAAAAAGAAAAAAAATTTTTCAAGAACTTTTTCGCGCACGCACCCGTCTATTATTAAAATTTTTAAACGCCGACAACATGTCGCAAACTTTGAAAGTCATTAAAAGCATATTTTTACTACTAAAACTGCTGCCTCGCAAAATTTAAAAAAGATTTTAAAAACTAGGACAGTGGCTTTCTGTATTTCAAGCACGGCGAGTTTAACAAAAAAAGAAAATCTGTAAATTGATCATTTTTTTCTAAATTATTCATGATATTTCAAAAACATTTTTAAACTCAAGTTATAATGAAATTTTAAAACTCACATTTTCCTTGGTTGCCGCGTGCGGTTTTTGAGAATGACTGTCCGGACGCCTGGAAATATAAAATTAACGGAAGAAAAATCAATAAAAAAGCAAGACGGTATAAAAACTACAAAAATATTGAAGCATTTTTACGAAAAAACCAAGAAAAGTAGCATAAAAATAAAAATTTTGAGGCAGAAATGAATTTATTTGGGCCTCAATCAATAATGAGCAAAGTTTCGTTGCGAGAGTTTGTTCGGGATTAGCCAATTATATTTTCGCGATTTGTCAATAATTTACCCATAATTGGGAAATGCCGACCAGTTGTCGGCAATGCAATATTTACAAATTGTGCTCAAATCGCAATTTTCTTCTTCGCGATTTACGTACAATTTGTAAATTGTTTGCCTGCATGTATAATGCATAAGTGACGAATCACCTGTGATTGGCGTCCGCAAGCTCTCACCACTAGGCCACCGCTGCACACATTCTTAGTGCACGCAATGGGCGTTGATATATGAGCGGCGCGCAACACGAGGAGGTATGCAAGTGCGCTCCACTAGACGAGCATTTGGAGGTGTCAAATTCCGTCGCACATTATTCAAATTTGGCAAATTCGTGGCGACACACCGAGATTAATCGTGAGTTTTTCCCATTTTTTGAAAAAGGATGTGCATCAGCTGAGACGAGATTAATATAGAAAATTTTAGATTAGTTGTTTGTGTTGTTTGTGTGTCTCACACGCGAGTTTGCAGTCGACAAAACTCGATCCCGCGACCTGTCGATTGACGTTCAAACGTGCTAACAACAATACCACAAGGGTCACGAGAACTTAAAAGAAATAGGGAAAAGAAATGATTGCCATTTCTATTAAAAAAAAAAAACAAAAATTAGTAAAAATAAACATTTGACGAAGGCGACTTAGTCGCCACAAGCTGCAAGCTTGTTACTAATAAAATTTTTCTGTGTGTAAGTCTGTCTGTGCATCGGTATGTTCGCGGTGCTGGCGCAGTCCCCAGAAGTCCGTAGGGGTCCCAATTTGGAAATCTGAGTCTCCTGAATCCCGCGATGATGCCCGTCTTCTCCAAATTTTGATATCATTTTTTTGAAGGGTACTTTACTGTTAGGCCGGCCGGTCCACATTTTTTTTTCTTCTGCCCATTTTGCTTTTCTACAGTCGAAAGGAAATCCGACAGGAAACTGTGGGTCGGCCGAAATCTCATTGCACACATAGGGAGATTTATTCAACCTGCGCCGTGTCCAAGTGGTCAGTAGTCTAGGCTGGCGTGTGGGAGGTCGGAAGTTCGAGTTTTACTGTCGTTTTTTCTTTTTTGTAACTGATTTTTTGTTTAGTATGTGTCAATTCAGCCTACAAAATTAGGTATAGGTACGTTTCATCACATTTTTAAGCAATTTTTTGAATTTTATTTCGAGTTTTTGTTTTCCTCTCTGTACAGTGACGGAATTTGACACCTCCGAATGCTCGTCTAGTGGAGCGCACTTGCATACCTCCTCCTTTGGCGCCGATCATATAAACGCCCATCGCGGGCACTAATTGTAAGAATGTGTACTGTGATGGTCTAGTGGTGTACATTTTCGATCGCCGATCTGGAGGCCTGGGATCAATACCTCTTGGTGCACTTTTTTTTTGTTTTCTGTTCTGAACCACACAAGCTTCCGCCCAGCTCCCTCCGGTCGCCCATTTTTAAGGTTTCACACATGCTTCCGGCGTTTTGCCACTGAACTTTCTGGATAAAAGTTACTTACTTGATTTAAAAAAACGAACGAATTTAAAGTAGTTCGAAAAAAAAAATAGGAAATTTAATTTTTTTTTCAACGTTCTCCTCCAACACGCAAATGTAATTTTTTTGTGGTATTCGAAACAAAAATCCATAAGATTTAGTCTGAGCAGATACGAAAGAATAAAAAAAATTAAAACCGCGGAGGGGGATCGAACCCACAACCTTCAGATTGGCGTCCGCAAGCTCTCACCACTAGGCCACCGCTGCACAGGTGATTTGCGGTAGGCCTGCCGCAGGTCGAAAGCAGCTCGCGGGCAGGTGAAAAAAGTACCTCGCTAGATGCCTGCGGCAGGCCTGCTTCAGGCCGACCGCGAAAAATCGCCTGTGGCATGCATACCCCGAACCCGCTTTCGACCTGCCGCGATACTAACGGATGCAGCAGACCTGCCGCGAAGGATGCATTTGGCCTGCCGCGGCCACCCTGGTCGCTCGTGGTAGGCCTGTCGCAGGTGAGAAAACACTTTTGGGGCTTTCACTTTATTAATATTAGTAAATATGGCTCTGAAAACAATTTATTGAAAACAAAACACATTAGAACAGCAACAGAAAAAAATCTAAAAAATCGTGGTTCTCGACGCGGTCCTCCACTTCTCCGATGTTTCGTTGTAGTCTCCGGACAGAACACTGAAATGAGGATATGAAGTTTCCATGATCACCTCAAGAAATTTTTGGCTAGTAACCGTTTCCGAGAACTATCATCCGATTCCACTGGAGGTGAATAATGGATAATGTTGGGGATAATATCCATAGAAAACGGTAAATAGCCAGCCCCCTCAGCTAACATTTTGACGGCAAATTGCCGTCGAAATGTAGCCAACATGGCAATATACTCAGGAAATTTTTAGCTATTATGGATTCGTGACGTAGCGACACGTTGCTGCAAGTTGTGCGCCAGCAAAATGAAAACAATTTGCAAAAAATTTTTCCTCTCTCACCGCCAAGAGCTGAATCGTGGCAAGACGCAGCATTTGCTGACGCATAACTTGACACGCTGTCTCGCTACGTCAACAATCCATAATTATAGCCATCAAAGCGGGACGTGTGCCACATGTATTTGGCGCACGTCCCGAATGCGATGGCTACTAGCCTTTTTCAATGGCTATTAGCCGTTTTCCGTGGGTATTAGCCACATAGATGCCAATGGTCGCCATGTACGAACCAAAATTATCTGATTGTGAGAATGTCAGAATTGAAAATTCGAATGTATTGAATGTAATGTAATGCTCAAGAGAAAAGCCATCGAAAACGGCTTTTCGTCATCGAATTCAAGACGTTCTCCAAACGCATATGGCACACGACAGTGTTGCACGGAATGAGGATATCCGGAATACGTAATAGGTAATGTGAGAAAGGGTTTACATTTTTTTTTTGACGGAACCTGGAGTCCGGATCTCGGAATTAATGTTTTTTGTTTGTATTTACATTCCGCATTCCAAATTCCAAAGAAAATTTTTATTCTGAATTCAAGATTCTACATCAAGCCTAAGTATTTCAGTCTCTATTCCGTATTCCCTATTCCGCATAAATATACCCATTCCGTGCAACACTGGCACACGACCCAATTCGATGGCTATTAGCCGTTTTCAATGGCTTTTAGCTAAACATTTTCTGAGTAGACGGCAATTGACCGATTTTGGCGACAACTTGCCGATAGGTTGCCACTTTTTGAAGCGGATTTCTCTGGCAAATTGGTGCCCAGCGCAGAAAAGTTGCAGCCGAAACCGGAGAACGTGACAAATCCGGATAAATACGCGAAATCGGGGAAAAATTTTACAACAACAAACAAAACAACAAAGCTTTTACATGTTTCGCGATTTCGTGTATTTCTCCGGTTTTGTCACGCTCTACGGTTTTGGCGATTTTTTGCAAAGAATGATAAACTTCATAAACGACTCACCATACGTTCAGTAGTCGTTCTTGCTCTTGTTTGATGCTGCGCGTACCGCTGCCTTCTGAAAAATTGACGTTTATTACTATTTATTGTATTTTCGATCAAGTTGCTATTACATGCTCTACCTGCATGGAAAAGTGTCACCGCGCCCAGATTTTTGCGCGCGAATATAAAATTTCAGTGCGATTTGAAAACTGGCGGGCAAAAAAGTGGGTCGAGTTTCATGTTTTCATGTATTGTGTTTTCAATAGAGCTGCGACATAAAAACGTAAAACTCCGCCCACTTTTTTCCACGCGAACATGACATTTTAGTGCATCTTGAATTTTTGCGTGTAAAAAGTGGGCGATGTTTCACGTTTTGATGCGGCAACTCGATTGAAAACACAATAGCAACTCCATTTAAAACACAATATTGGCGGATATAACGAATAGAAAAGATAGAAAAAGCAAAACGGACGAGAAAAAGGCGACAGGCTCACAAAATACCTAATTTCAAATAAAAAGCAGCATTTTAGCCGAAAACAGGCAGAATTCACATTTAAACCAATAATTTTTGTGCTAAATTGTTAGAGAATAAGCGGATTGTCGAAATCGCATGTTGATAGAAAAATTTCAAGCAAAAAGGGTGGTATACTTATACGCGGCGAATGTATCATTAGCCTCGCTCTACGGCACTTTTCAATTTTCAACAGTGTAGTGTGCCTTTTTTTAAGCGAAAACTCAAAATTTAACTGCAACTCGTCGTGGATACGTCATTTTCCGTTGAAAGAAAAAAATAAAGCTAGAATCCGAGTTAGCGGTAAATGAAAAGCATCCTCAAAGCAGGCGACCACCTGCGGCAGGCCTACCGCACATCACAAACACTTTCTTGCCAACCTAATATAAGCGCACCTACCAAAACAGATGAAAAAACTTTTGTTTTTTTGGAAACCAGTCAGTGAGTTTTGCCATGTTTCTTCAGAATTTAACAAAAAACTTCCTCACAGTAAAAACAAAACCGAAAAAGATAATTCAATCATGACACGTTGCACAAATCAGTCAAACACCGAGAAAACGCAAATCCAAACTTTCAACACGGCCAGATGGTCGAACTGAGTAATTTGTGCGGTTCCCGCTTGATTTATTGCTTTTTCGAGCAAAAATTCATCGCCGATCAGTCCGAAACAGTTCGTGTGCCAAGGGAACGCGGACGCATTTTTCTGAAAATGTCTGACGCACTCAGAAATTTTGCGTTTTTGTCATCATTTATTCTGAGCATTGGTCAGCAGGTTTTTTTTGGGATAAGTTCTGGCTGGTTGCTGGCAATTTTTTTTTGCTTGTTTCTTTCTAGTTTTCTTCTTTTAAGTTTCCAAGTTTTTAGGTGTATTTTGTTTTGATCTTATTTTTATTCCTGCGCAACGTTGCAAGGTATTGTTTTTTTAATAAACCGTTGATTGGTGAAATCACGTTCGCAACGCACCGAATATCCGACTTGGGGGCCGAATCAAAATTTCTGACAATGAGTGTTAACAACGAAAACTTCTTTGGTGCACAAAGAAATAGGCATAATTTGAGGAATTATTAGCGGGAGTTTTTGGAAAATTAGCGGGAGTTTACTCTGCTGGCTTAAAAGTTTTCTCAGTGGCCGTAATCAAGTTGTATGTGTTAATGGGACCTTCTCTGCATGCTCTTCGGTCATGTCTGGAGTCCCGCAAGGGTCTGTGCTTGGGCCGTTGTTGTTTCTGTTGTACATCAACGATATTGGAGATAATTTCAAATCAAATTATCTGCTTTATGCAGATGATCTGAAAATTTTCTCCCATTTATCGTCTGATGTTCAGGATGACCTTGATGTTCTGTCTAATTGGTGTCATATTTGGCAGTTGGATGTGGCTCCAAACAAATGTGAACACATTAGTTTTTGTTTTTCAAAAAGATTGGTCCCCAGTTCTAAACCCACATTCACCATTTCAAGCACAGTAGTGCCCTACACTGATAAGATCCGGGATTTGGGTGTACACTTTCAGTCTAACCTTTCCTTTGACAATCACATCGAATCAACCGTTCTCAATTGTCACAAAAGAATCAACATTATTTTCAACGTTTTGCGGTACGCCCCTCTCGATTCCTTTATCCGGTGTTTTACTGTATACATCCGTCCCTTGATTGAATATGGTTGTGAAATATTTTCGCCTACTCTCATGTCTCATACTATTCTCCTAGAGTCTGTACAAAAGACTTTTATTTATCGTTGTTTCAAAAAATTTAAATTAACTTATGTATCATATTTTGAGTCTCTATTTTACTGTAAACTTGATTCGCTAGAATACAGGCGTCTTTTATTTGATCTCACTTTACTGTATAAAATCTTTATTACCGGTGACACCCATCTACACGAGTCCCCATCTCTTGCCTTTGCTAATTTACGATCTCTCCGACGTCACTCTTTCATTCTCCGGTGCTCTCTCAAAAATTCCTCCAAGCCCCTACAGCAATTCTTTTCTAACCGAGTTCTTAAATGTTGGAATGATCTCCCTTCTCATGTTTTTCCTGTCAAACCTTCCATTAATTCCTTTAAAAACAACATCAAATTATTGAAATTTCATGAATATCTTCGTCTCAATTGTCATACATACTGACACACCTTCTATCTCTATGTATTGTAAATCTATTTCTATTGTAAACATTGATAGTATAAGTGGTCATGCCCTTCTTTTCAATTAAATAAATAAATAAAAAATAAAATTGTCCGTGTCTAGTTACCAAACGGCGGATTTTTTCGGAGAGAATACACCGAGATGGCTCCCCGACTTCTCCACCACGGTGATTCTTTTACTACCGGCCACGCATTTCTAGTCCCCCGATCGCAAGTATTTCCCCTCTCCACCTCGCACTCTCTCACTCTCTCATCACATGAAATGGGCGGAGTTACCTCCCCTTTTTGCAAAATGCGGCAAAAAAATTTGCGGAAATCAGTTCGGCCACCACGGAAAACCAGTTTCATTTGAAATTGTACGTATAAAAACGAAAGAATTCCTGTTTAAAATATGCGCCCTAATGAGATCTAGTAACGTGACAGACAACTTTTTGATCAGACTTCATTTACAAATTCGAGACAGGAAAAATCTAATCGGGGGACTAGAAATGCGTGGCCGGCAGTTAAAGAATCGCCTTGCATTTGAAATTGTACGTAAAAAATCAGACCAATTCCGGTTTTAAATATGCGCCATAATGAGAGGAAGTAACGTGACAAAAAACTTCTTGATCCGAAGTCATTTAGAAAATCGCGACAGAAAAAACAAATCGGTGAACGAGAATAGTGTGCTCGGTAGTAAAAGAATCACCGTGTCCACTCTGGATATGAATGACTCTGCCAGCGAGAGGTCCTCAAGTGCTGTGGCTGCTGGAATCATCAACATCCTTGTTGAATCTGGTACCACATCAATAAGTCCTGCCCATTGGTTCACGTGTTAGTAGTAGTTGTGCAACAACTTTGTCTTCTATTTGGTTGTTTAACTTTGGGCTCCGCCGGGATCAAGATGAGTTGTTGTCAGGCCTAGCGCTCTGGCTACTTTAATTGGATCTTTTCATATATTCGATTTTTGTAGTGGTTTTGTTGTGAAGCATCTCAGTAAATGGTTCAGGTCACACTGCCCCCAAAAGCGGGAAAGCGCAAAACAACATTGGCTGGCGCACTTTGCGTTTGCAGACGCAGAGACACGGAATTTAGAACAACGCCTCCGTCTCTAATCTTTATTGCGTGCAGGTAGAGCGCAATTGCATCGTACCTCGCCGTGAATAATTGCACCTTTTGAATAGAACGAAAAAACGGCAAGAAAATTGGTTTTTTTGAAGAAAAAATGTATAAAATCGACATAAAAAAATTAAAGAAAAAAAACACATAATAAATGTTACCTACTTTAATTTTAACTTTTCCGACCGATTCTGCGCTTAAAATGTTTGTCTCAACCATGCCTACAAAACTATGTCTAACAATTGTAAGATATTAGGAATATTGAGCCCATTCGGCTGAAAATTTGAAAAAATATGATTTTTCCATTATTCCTATTTTTTATATTTCGTCCTCATTTCTCCATCGATTTCATTGCGCGACTTCGTAAATTGTCGAATATACCTGTATGAACAAGCGTATCTAGAAAAAATAAAAAAAAAGTTTCCACATGTATAAAAAAATTGAGAAAACCACATTTCCTGTTGAAAATGAGCGCTCGTAGGCAAGCGCGCCAAGGCACGCAAAAAGTCTTCAGTTATCTCTTTCTTCAAAGAGATGTCCGGGTTCCTTTTAAATAACAAACGAAAGTACGACAAGTTTAAAGACAAACACGTTTATTTTTTGTATTCAACCCGGAATTGGGCCGAAATACTCAAAATAAATAATAAGAAAGGAAAATCAAAGGAAGAACACGAGAAAAGATACAACACCAAAAACCTAACTCCAGAAACAAGCACTAAATGGCCAAAATGGGCCGCTCAAAATAAATAATATCCACGTGGCACAAAACCGCGTGAAACCAACGTGACCTTAAACTTATTTTATTTGTGGCGCTTAACGGCGTGTATGGCGGTCTTGACGGAGTGCCGTGGCGCTGATACGTGAAGGCCGATAATAACCGGGGTTTGGGTGCAGGACTTGCCACCGGCAACTCTTCCAGCATTAATGATCTCTGAGATCTAAGTCTTGCCAGCTCCACACGTGTACTTTTCAGCATTTTTTCCTCGTCTTGACGCACTTGTGGGGGTTGTCCCTAGCGTAGGGCGGATCTGACAAATGCCCAGGTACCTATTGACGAAGATGGTATGGTTTTTTTCTAGATCGCCTTTGTGTCAGTGTGTATTTTCGAAGCAGTTTCGATAAATTCTTCTATAAGTTTTTTGATAAAACTATCGAGGAATTATTGAAAAATTATCGGAAATTTTGGGTCGAAAAAATATTGAAAATTATCGAGAGTATTTTCGATAATATTATCGAAACATTTTCGATAATAAAATATCGAAATTTATCGAAACCAGTTTTGATGAATTCCTCGATCATTTTCGACATTATCGATAATTATCCCCCTCCGTCGATTTGTCGGTGATTCATGCTCCGTCACTGCCATGTCCCTGCAGTCGATCGGAGACTTTATCGAACCAATTGTTTCCGACGCCGACAATGAAATTGGCGGCAACAGATCCCTGTCCGGTTTCACCGTTTTCCAACGTTTTTCTGAGAGACAAATCCGTGTTTTCAACATGGATTTTGCTCTTTACTTTTCTCCTTGCACAGCTGACTACTCGTCTTCGCGTCTCTCGCCTTCCTTTCTCGGCTCCCATTTGCGCGTCGGACATCAATCTCATTTTTTCTCGTGAGACCCAGCGTTTGTCGTCTTTGCCCCACTGGGGTCTGAGGAGGGAGTGAGTAAACGCGCCCGGACGCACACACGCAATGCATCCAAATGAGGCCCAAAAAATAAAAAAGGCGCGCGAAAAATTTCGCATTATCGGAGAGAAAAACCAACGCGAAATCGAGAAAACTACGAAAGCCTATCCAAAATTATTACGCGCGCGTTGATTTTTCTCTCCGATAATGCGAAATTTTTCGCGCGATTTTTTATTTTTTTGGGCCTCATTTGGATGCGTTGCGTGTATGCGTCCGGGCGCGCTTACTCACTCCCTCCTCATACCCCAGTGTTGCCCATCTTGCCCAATGTCACTTGTGCAGCCTTCGACGAATACCTTGGTGCGCTTCGCGATCCTACACCAATTCCTTGATTCCTCTTTATGTACAGCGAGTTCGACACCACCCCTGTCACCTTCCTTTCTTCAGTCTTCAAGCACAGGCTCGTCGGCACACACTGTTTTTCCTTTTCCATCCGGATGAACTGTTCGAGACCTGCTTTCGCTTTTGCTTTAACCTGAGCACCACTCTGTGGAGGCCCTCTGAAGTTTGGCTTCGCCAAAAACTTCCACCCCTTTCTGACATTTTGAACTTCTGCTCTTCGATCCTTCCCACCCACCTGTGGATATCACCGATACGATCGATCCACTATCGATATCGAACCGCCTTCCCTTAATTTTTCCACATTCCTTGACACTTTTTGCAAGCTTTCACTCAACTCCTCCGCAGTCTTCCTCTCCTCCTCGACCGCCCTTTGCGCACTGCGCATTAACTTCTCGGCTCTGAGCTTCGGCAAATACTCACTTGCTTGAGGATCATTTGCTATTTTACCATTTGCTATTTTGGATCATTTGCTATTTTGGATCATTTGCTATATTGGATCATTTGCTATATCTCATTTGCTATATTTGTCTCATTTGCTATTTCTCATTTGCTATTTTTGTCTCATTTGCTATGGATTGGCTCATTAGCTATGGGTTGGATCAATTGCTATTTTCGATCATATGCTATTTCTCACTTGTTTTACTTGTCTTATTGGCATTGATAGCCCGAAATAGAGTGAAAATAAATTTCGGCAACTGGCCGATGACGACGCATAACCTTGCCGTCCGCTTGCCGATTTTGTAGATTTTTCCCTTCAATTCGAATTATTGTTATAATTTTATTGTAAAATTGTAAATTAAATATAATGAAAATTGTAATGGGGTTATTCTCGGAACCAGCAAAAAAAAGCAAAAAATAGAAAAAAACAGCAAAAAATTCAGCCAAAATTCGGAGAATGTACCGATTGATCTGAAACTTTGGTAAATTATTTAAAAAGTAATTCCGGTCATTCCCTGAAAATTTCAGACCAAAACATCGATTTTGAAAAGTTTCAGAAAGAAAATTGAGATTTTTTAAAATCAATATTTCGATCTGAAATTTTCAGGGAATGTCCGAAAGTATTTTTTAAATGATCTCTCAT
The DNA here is from genome assembly GCA_963572235.1 of Caenorhabditis japonica. Classification (NCBI taxonomy): domain Eukaryota; kingdom Metazoa; phylum Nematoda; class Chromadorea; order Rhabditida; family Rhabditidae; genus Caenorhabditis; species Caenorhabditis japonica. The sequence continues at coordinate 4,799,812 of OY754342.1, forward strand.
AGTTTCAGACCGATCAGAGCAGTCTCCGAATTTTCGCTGAATTTTTTGCTGGTTTTTTCTATCATTTGCTTTTTTTGCTGGTTCCGAGAATAACCCCATAAGTACAATAGAAAAGTTTGAAAAAGAGAAAATTATACAAAAGAACAAATTAAAGAAAATGGCACGATAAAAAATTGGAAAAGACTGAATTTCTAAAAAATGAAGAACAACCATTAGCTTCGTTTCGTTTCATCCGTTTTTGAATTGGATTTTGGCTTGTCACGCTGAAAAATAAATGTTTTATCTGATTTTTTGTTTTCCCCCTTTTAGTAAATTTTTGTTAATAACGGAAATCATTTATTATCTCGGTTAGGGTAGGCCACTGCTTAATTTTTCGGAAATTTTCTTAAATGTCAAGCTATTTGTTTACAGAGGTGTTACTTAACAAGCCTGAGCTGGCGCCTATCGGCGACAGAAAAAAAAAACTTAAACGTGAAAACCAATTGAACTTGGCCATGACCTTTTAAAGTGAACAGATGGACATGTTGACTAGCGTAATATATATGAGAAAGATTTTATATGCTTTATTAGTTTTTTTTTTTCTAAAAATAGTTCAAATCGGTAAGTTTGTCACATTTATTCACAATCACTGCCAGTTTTGGGAACTAGAACGAGAACAAATTAGGCTAAAACGGCAAGAAAATTATTAAAATATATTTTTTCCCGAATCTTTAAATTTTTTTTGCCAAAACTCAGCGAGAACCTCGTTGAATTTAAAGTTTTTTTGTGTTCAAATAACGGAAAATTTTGGAATAACAACTAGACATCAGTAAGCACGGTGTGCTATTTTTGGAAATGAATTTTCGGAGGTCATCTCTTTCGCATTTAGCTAAACGTGACATAATGCCACTTGAGACGCAGATAAATGCGACAGGGCGCGTTTGCCGTTTCGTAGGTTCTAACACGCCGTGAATCGTAATTTTTTGAACAAAAAGTGATAAATCACGGCGATTTCAAACAAATATTTTGATAATTTTTAATGATTTTTAAGATTTTTTGGTGTTATCTTGTTGTTGTAAAAAGAAATAAGTAACTGACAAGGAGGAAATAAAGAATGTTTTCGTCATTCAATTTGGCGTGAAATGTCACTTACAGTCTGAAGATACACGAAATTCCCAAAAAAACTACGATTTTTCATGTATTTTCAGTTTTTTTTCTTGCAAAGAAATTTTTGAGTCGTTTTCAAAGTGTTGGTATTTTTCAGGCCACGTAACATTTTTGGATAGAATATATTTTTTTTTACAATTTTTATTTGAAAAAACTCACTATCAATCCTTTTACTTGACAGTTGAAAAAACTCTTCTAAAACGTTCTCTTCGTGTTCGGAAATTGTTGCCATCGGAGTCTCGTCATCGTCCTCTGAGTGAACAATTTCTAAAAAAAAATATATTTTTTAAAATAAAACAATATGTACTCCATACGCACTTTTTTAATGAGAATTTCCAAAATAGGGAGAAATGAACAGCAGGTGTACCAATCGCCCAAAATCCTCCAGGTAAATTGATTTTTGTTGCACCGCAGGTGTCAGACTACAATACATATCAATTATAAAACCAAAGTAGCGATTAAATGTTAAAAAAAGAAGAAATCAGCCAAAAAGCAGCAGAAAGTATTAAACGAAAAGGCTTTTTTTAAAAAGCTGTGAAAAAAACGCGAAAATTTGGGAAACGCGCGAAAAAGTTAGACCCGGCGTTGGCTGAGTATCCAACGTTAAAGCATTGGCAGCCAAATTGCCCAAAAAAATATGTGCTTTGAATTAATTTTCTTGGTTTCCTATCGGGTTTCTGCTGTTTTTTTGCTAATTTCGTATTTTTTGTTAACATTTAATCGCTACATTGGTATTATAATAAATATTTATTGCAGTCTGACACCTGTGGTGCATCAAAAATCAATTTTGCTGAAGGATTTTGGGCGATTGGTTCACCCGCGGTGCATTTCTCCCAATACTGGCAATTCTCATCTAAAAAAACGTGAGTAAAGAGTACATATTGAATTATTTTGCAGTAAAAATTATTCAAAAAAAAATATTATTTTTTAGAAATATTCCACTCAGAGGACGATGACGAGACTCCGATGGCAACAACTTCCAAATACGAAGAGAACGTTTTAGAAGAGTTTTGTCAACTGTCAAGTAAAAATATTGATAGTGAGTTTTTTCAACTAAAAATTGTTTAAAAAATATATATATTCTATCCAAAAATGTTACGTGGCCTGAAAAATACCAACACTTTGAAAACGACTCAAAAATTTCTTTGCAAAAAAAAACTCAAAATACATGAAAAATCATAGTTTTTCTGTGAATTTCGTGCATCTTCAGACTGTAAGTGACATTTCACGCCAAATTGAATGACAAAAAAATTCTTTATTTCCTAATTTTTTTTCAATAATTTTCTTGCCGTTTCAGCCTAATTTGTTCTCGTTCTAGTTCCCAAAACTGGCAGTGATTGTGTATAAATGTGACAAACTTACCGATTTGAACTATTTTTAGAATAAAAAAAAACTAATAAAGCATATAAAATCTTTCTCATATATATTACGCTAGTCAACATGTCCATCTGTTCACTTTAAAAGGTCATGGCCAAGTTCAATTGGTTTTCACGTTTAAGTTTTTTTTTTTCTGTCGCCGATAGGCGCCAGCTCAGGCTTGTTAAGTAACACCTCTGTAAACAAATAGCTTGACATTTAAGAAAATTTCCGAAAAATTAAGCAGTGGCCTACCCTAACCGAGATAATAAATGATTTCCGTTATTAACAAAAATTTACTAAAAGGGGGAAAACAAAAAATCAGATAAAACATTTATTTTTCAGCGTGACAAGCCAAAATCCAATTCAAAAACGGATGAAACGAAACGAAGCTAATGGTTGTTCTTCATTTTTTAGAAATTCAGTCTTTTCCAATTTTTTATCGTGCCATTTTCTTTAATTTGTTCTTTTGTATAATTTTCTCTTTTTCAAACTTTTCTATTGTACTTATGGGGTTATTCTCGGAACCAGCAAAAAAAGCAAATGATAGAAAAAACCAGCAAAAAATTCAGCGAAAATTCGGAGACTGCTCTGATCGGTCTGAAACTATGAGAGATCATTTAAAAAATACTTTCGGACATTCCCTGAAAATTTCAGATCGAAATATTGATTTTAAAAAATATCAATTTTCTTTCTGAAACTTTTCAAAATCGATATTTTGGTCTGAAATTTTCAGGGAATGACCGGAATTACTTTTTAAATAATTTACCAAAGTTTCAGATCAATCGGTACATTCTCCGAATTTCGGCTGAATTTTTTGCTGTTTTTTTCTATTTTTTGCTTTTTTTGCTGGTTCCGAGAATAACCCCATTACAATTTTCATTATGGGGTTATTCACGAAATGGCAAAAAATGGCAAAAAACTGCGCGAAAACTCGGAAAATGCTCCGATTGATCCGAAATTTTGGGAAATGAGGGGATTTTAAGCATTTTCAGACAAAAAAGCAATAATTCTTAAAAATCGATATTTTGGTCTGAAATTTTGTGGGAATGTCCGGGAGAGTTTTTTCCCTCATTTCCCAAAATTTCAGATCAATCGGAGCATTTTCCGAGTTTTCGCGCAGTTTTTTGCCGTTTTTTGCCATTTTTTGCCATTTCGTGAATAACCCCATTATATTTAATTTACAATTTTACAATAAAATTATAACAATAATTCGAATTGAAGGGAAAAATCTACAAAATCGGCAAGCGGACGGCAAGGTTATGCGTCGTCATCGGCCAGTTGCCAAAATTTGTTTTCACTCTATTTCGGGCTATCAATGCCAATAAGACAAGTAAAAAAAGTGAGAAATAGCATATGATCCAAAATAGCAATTGATCCAACCCATAGCTAATGAGCCAATCCATAGCAAATGAGACAAAAATAGCAAATGAGAAATAGCAAATGAGACAAATATAGCAAATGAGATATAGCAAATGATCCAATATAGCAAATGATCCAAAATAGCAAATGATCCAAAATAGCAAATGGTAAAAATAGCAAATGATCCTCAAGCAAGTGAGTATTTGCCCTGAGCTTCTCTGCCTCGCACTCCCGAATGCGTGCCTCAAGTCGCTCCTTCTCCTCTTCGAATCAAATCAGCTCATCCTAATAGTTTTCTTCACCATCTTTCCTTGAGCTTCTGTCCTCTAGACTACCTCGCTCACACAGTTCTCTCAGCTCCTTAACTTTTTGCAGCTTCTGCTCCCTCATCAGCCTCAGCACTGATCGTGGCCACTTGTCACGACCGATTTCTTCGAATCGCTTCCACAGTTCTTTCCTGAAGTCCTCGATCGGTCCAACGATCATCTCCCGCTGCCTCTCTGTGAAACTTTGCACCGAGAACATAGGCCGTATTCATGAACGTTTACCGTTCGGTAAATGAAAACGGTAAATGATTTTCCGAGAGCTAAACTAAATTTTCGAAGTGTTCATTTGATAAATGACACTATAAATAGTCCGTAATTGACTCTATGGCTATTGCAAATGTTATTTACGACGAGGGGAATCATTTAACGTTCTCATTTACCGCGTGGTAAACGTTCATGAATATGGCCTCAGATTTTCCATTACCTTCTTTACAACTTCGTCGGCCGTATCCACAAACCGCGCAAAGTTTTTGAAAAGCTTTCTCTTTGCTTGACACCCACGTGCCGCTTCTCAACGCTCAACTCCGAGCCTTTCGTCCCGCTCGTTCGAGTTCCGTTCATCACATCCAGTGACATCTCGACTTTAATCACTCCACTCTCGTTGTTCTCCATCTTCGTCTGTCGACTTCCCAATCACCGCAGATTGTTTATACAAACAATCAAATCAGCGTTTTTCACGATGATTATTCTCAGTACGGAGCGCTGCAAACGCGCTCCTTTCGCACAGTGGTGGACGCGGCCACGTTGGCGACAAGAGAGTGCAGAAAATTGAGAGAGCCGTGGCCGATTTTTTGCTCTGATTTCTCTAAACCTCACTCCAAATCCATAAGAAATTTTTTGTTCGTTTGGAGCGAGTTTTCAGCGTTTTATACCGAGTATATACAATCAAATTGTATCGAATTATTTAGATTCCTCCACAATTACGGCCGTTTATCCAAACAACCGGTAAAATGCGTGGGATCCTCCAAAAAAAAAAACCCGACAGGGAAGGAAAAAAAAAACGATTCGGCCCCCAAGTTGGCCCGCTTGATTCAAAACGGCCGGGTTCCTAATAAATTAAGACAAAGACGGAATATAACGAAGGGTTTATCTACAAAAATAACACCGCAAAGAGGGCAAAAACAACAGAAGCTAAACAAAAACGAGAACTAAATGGCCAATAGGCCGCTCAAAATAAATAATATCCACGTGGCACTAAACCGCGTGAAATCACGTGACCTAAAAATAGTTGGCCCGTTTTATCCGAAACGGCCGGGTTCCGAGTAAAAATAGAAGAGGGCGTGTGATAAAAAACGAATTTATGATAAAGATTAAAGAGATCAACCAAAGAAAACAATGAAAGAAAGACAAAATTAGCACAAAAAAACAAAAACAAAAACCTAGACCGCTCTAAAACAGAATCAATCCGCCCGTGGCGCTAAACACCGAGCACGACCGGAACAACGGAGTGTCGTTGCGTTGAGACGCGCGGGCCTTTGAAGAAGGGGTTGGTGGGTGAATCGCGCTCGGCAACTTCCCCCCCCCCCCCGTCTGAAGAGCCGGACCCCTGGCCGGTGCTGGCACAACACGCGCTCAAACGACTTACATTCTTCTCCTCACCGAACCAATCTTATTGCTCTTCTAACTTATTCTAGCCACCTTAATATAACAATAAAAGCTAGATAAAATCAAAACAAACAAATTCTTGAACCTAATAGAGCCTATGTGCTCAAACTTGCTTACTATTCTTAAAAAATTACACTCATTGATGGCATAATGGCCCAACATATAGTTCACCTACTGAATAAATAAGAGCCATTAAAAACTTGCAATCAATGATAACGATAAAAGAAATTAAAAACTTGCAGTCAACGATGAAATGGTGTAGGGGTGTTGGCAGTGCACGTGCTCGCTGCGGCGTGTCCGCGTCCCTCGACCCGTTTTCTCTTCATGTGCGGTTCCGCCACCGACTCCGTCCTCAGTTTCACAAGAGCTTCGTGGTCCGGCACGGCGAGTTCCATGTATTCGATCAAACGGTCCCGCGACTCGAATATCTCCGGCGCCGACAAAATCAGCGGTGTCTGTCGACTCCCGACCGGTTTCACCGGATCGAGAACGCGCGCATTGATATGTAGTAGTTTTTAGAGCTCCTGACCAATATTCCGCTACTCCAGAAAGTTCCCCTCGAATTGCACCGGAAGTATGGTCATTATTGTGACGTCCTTTGCTATTTTCTTCACGAGCGCCAGCGTCTTCTCGTTCTCCGACGAATCTTTCGTCAGTGGCGTTAGGAAAATGACGCTTTGAACCTCGCTCCAGTCGAAACGCTCCGCCCACGCCTCCGTAGCGCCGTTTCGAAACTCATAGTAGCTCCGGGACCTCCATCCTTGCCTTGGCCCCACGACGATATTCTTCTCGGCAATCTTCGCTTTCTTCTTTCCATCACCTCGCGTTTCAGCTCTTCTGCCGCTTGCTTCCATTCTTCGTCCATTTTTCCGCCCGACATCACCAGCTCGGCGTGGTCCGTGCAGACTTGTGAGAATAGGTAGAGTGCTTCCTTCCGTTCTCCTACTCCCAATTGCACTTTGAATTCCGAACTTGCGATCAGCAGAGATGCATCCGCACCTTCCACTTTCCGCATCCGGGCCCCAATCCCGTCGTTCGGGATTTTCTCGTAATCGGTGGCGTTCGGGAAATCCGCCAAATGGTAGGCGTTTTCCTCCCGTTTCTGGGACACTATGATTGAGGTTCCTGTTAGACCTTCTGCGATCCGGGCGTCGTCCGGTTTGCTGGATGCTGGAGTCGCTGTTACGGCTAGGTGTGGACCCTCCGGGGCGGCGCATTCGACCTCCATATCGAGATTTCTTTTTCCTCCCACGTCGACTTTGATGGACGTGGAACGTGTCCACTGGGAAACCCGAAGCGGCCCGCTCGGGTTCGACAGTTTGAATGTGATCGTTGGTTTTCCTTGCGCTTTTGTCACCATGTCTACTATCGATGGGTGTAGACGTAGGTCCTTATCCTTGTTTGTCATTGCGAGTACACCGGAGTATCCCAAGTGCGCAGTTGTGATCAGTGCTTGGTAGCATTGGGGTGAGTTATTCTTGAATTTTTTGAACGGCGGACCCGGGGTAAAGGTTTCCAATATCCGCTTAGATCGTATTGGCTGAACGCTCATTATGTGCGGGGTGGCCGGACTGTCCGTCGCGTGGGACCGGGTAAGCTTGATTACCGTGAGCTTGGCCTTCCCTGGTAAGATCGACGAGATAAGTTGTCCGGGGGAAAGCTTGGGCACTAAGAGTTTTGCGAATCTTTTACCGGTCACGTTGTCGTTGGAGTTCGCTTGGGTGAAAGCCGTTTTCCGGGCGGTGGTGATTACGTTGAAACCAGCGGCAATACACGAGATCTTTTTTTTTCCGTTTCTGGATCTCTGTATTTTCGACACGAGAACGTCTGAGTTTATTTCTCGGAGGACGAGGTAGAACTTTTTGACCTTCCAGAAACGATGATTCGAGTGCAGTTGGATGTCCTGGAAGTTGTCTTTGATGCTTCCGGCGCCGGGTCGTGGGGCTATCTCCGTAACATAGATGACATCGCCAGGATAGTAGTTATTTGGGTGTGGTCGGTGATTCGGATTGGCTAAGTCGGTCGAGAAGTTATCCATGTATAGCATATGCAAGTCCGGTCGGTCGTTGGCGACGACCTCCCGATGGTACGGAAGCGCGGACCATTCGAGTCCATCGCTATCTTGCAGGACGTAGAGAGCGCCGGCCTCCGTCGGTCTCTCAGTGATGCCTTCGAGCTCTGCCTGTTTGGCTCCGAGTACCTCTGAGCGGGTAGTGCAGTCTTTTTCCACGATCTTTCTTGCTGGTGCCACTGATTTGTTGCGGAAAGCGTGGACGTCGTCGAGGGTCATGAGCACGGCCAACTTTATGACTGGATCGGTGCTCTGGCATTCGGGAGTCCTCCCGTAATATTGTTGGAAGGGGTGCTTTTCCAGACATCTGACGGATGTTGGTAATGGCCGCTCGCTAGTTGCTGGGCCTCCCTCGGCAATTGGTGGGCTAGACTGACGGCTTCGGGAAACGTGTTCGGCGGGTGCGTCTGTCATCGGGATGTCACACGCGTCGTCGGGTTCTTCGTCTAGGAGCATTTTCTCCTCGTGAGTGGAGATTTCGGTTGGGGTTTCGTCGGCGGGAGCTGTGAGCAGTTCCATAGAACTGAATCGTTGGGTTAAGGTTATTGGTTTGGTTTTGTTTTCGTTTTTTGAAGGTGGTGTTTTGGTTGGTTGAATCTCTCCTGAGCAGGCCTGTGCGGGAACCTCCCTGTTGTCAGGATAGAATCCTGACAGGGTGTTCGTCGCACGGGCTTGATTGTTGCTGTGGATTGGTTGATTGGTGGATTGGTGTTGGAGAACCAGCGGGCGGGTTTCTCCGTGGCCAGGATAGAATCCTGGCGGAGATCCCGTCCCGTAGGCCTCGTCGGCGCCGGGTGCTGTTGAAATGCTGAGGTTGTGTTGGAGTCGGTGGTCCTGCGATGGGTCCTCTCCGTGGCCAGGATAGAATCCTGGCGGAGAGGGATCCTCCTCGCAGGGGTGAGCGTCGTCTGCTTCGGCCGGATGATCGTCGGTCTGCCAGTCCGTTGGTGAAGTCGTGTCGGGAGGAGGTGCTGCGTCCGGTGGTGGCTCCTCCATTCGGTCGTTGTTCTTTTCTTTTTCCTGAAATGTAACAGAAGTTAGTGGGCGTTGCGTTTTGTTTGTCCTGGTCGGCTTTTTGAAGTTTGCGGACCGGGCAAGAGGGAAAATGAATTTGGAAATGGGGAAAGAATTTGAGAAAAAAAATAAAAAATAAATAAATAAATAAAGGAAAAGAGAAGGAATGTCATAGGGGGATTGGATGTGGAAGTTTGAGATTTATTTATTTATTTTATTACGACTTTAAAGTGCGTGAAATAGAAAGAAAATCATGGTATAGTAAAATGAATAAAAAGAAGAAGGATCGAATTTCCATGTGATTGTGCCGGAGTAGTTATACATGTAATGCTAGAAATAATAAGATGATTAATTGGGCAATGAAATTAATAGATACGTATGGGGTTGATGTGGGTAATTGTGGAATAACATAAGGTAGGTTATTTCTGCATAAGTCTAGTCAGCGTGCGATTAGTGAAAAAGTTACGCCGTAGTTTGGTTTTGCATTTGCTCCACGTGAATTTAGTTTTTGCGCGCGTTCTATTTTTGTATGTGACAGTGAAAAAGTCTGAGGTGTTGATATCTACTTTGTCTGCTAGCATTTTCGAAACAAATTTTTTGTCTATCCATTTTCTCCTGCCTTCTAACGATTCTAGGTTGTACAGTTCGTTTCTCTGAGCCGCGGATTTATAATCTTTATCATCTGGTCTGAGGTACCGTCCCTTCTGTCTACAGTAGAGGCGTCTTGTGAACGCGTTTTGGACCGATTCTATGGCTTTGGAGTCACCTTGTTTTAAAGGGCTAGTGACTGTTGTTCCGTATTCTACTAATGGTCTTATGAATATTTTATACAAGAGTGTCATGAGTCTGCTGTTATTACTACTATACTGGTAAAATATTTGCGACATGATATATTTAGCTTTGTTTATAGATGATTGCCAGTGCTTAGTAAAGTCGAGTTTGGTGGACACTAGAAAGCCAAGATCTCTTGTTACGTTTTCTCTTCTGATGGGTTTATTATTTATTTTGTAGTCTAAAAAACGAGGATTATTACCAATTGTTAAACAAACTGTTTTGTCGTCATTTAATGATAGTTTGGCTAGAGATGACCATTGCAGGACTGAGTCTATTCCCGATTGTAAGAGTTTGTTATCACTAGTTTTTCCTATTATGGTGTAAAGTTTTAGGTCATCCGCGAATTGTTTGCATTTTACTCCGGGGGGTAAAACAGTGGGAATATCATTAACGTAAATTCCGAACAAGACAGGAGATAACACGGAACCTTGTGGTACTCCGCATAGAGCTATTCTAGGTGATGACATTTTATTGTGAACTCGCACCCGGAATGATCTATTGTCTAGAAACTTACTAACCCATGTTATTAAATTTGCGTTCAGATAAAGAAGAGCCCGAAGGAAAGAGCGTACAGAACGGAGTGGAGCGTTTATAAAGAGGTGAGGGGGGGGGGGGGAATGCGGGCAGTGGAGGGAGGGGAGACGCGGAATGCCGGGGAAGAGGTAGTGAGAGAAGAGAGGCGTTAGAGGAATCGCTTAGGACGATTAATCGTTTTTCTGAGATTATAAGGTGACTGGGGATCTGCTTTGTCCGAAACCGACTCTGAGGTAGTCACTTCGGGATTATTTAAGGTTTCTACTTGGGTGTTGGGATCTGGTACCTGTACCCCGGTCTCGGGAGATGCTTCTTCGTAGTGTGTCTTCTCGGGCACGGCGACCTCTTTGGACGATGTGGGGTCATCCACTGACGTCGCGGCTGGTCCAGAAATTTCGAAAAATTTCTTGATTTGGTCTAAATGAACTCGGCGGGGAGTCTCTGACGGATGAGAGATGTTCTGAATAATCGCTTCTGGTTGGTTAATTTCGATTACCCGGTACTGGCCCTCCCAAGGCAAAACCAGTTTCCTTGAGAGAGATTTCGAGCTTTTGTAATTTTTAAAGAGAACCCTATCACCTACTTTGATGTTGGAGGGACGCGCCTGTTGGTTGTAGCTGTGGGTAAACTGGTCTCGTGCTTGGTCTGCTTGCTGTTTGGCGTGGGTCCAGGCTTCTCGCAGATTTGAGACAATTTCTTCTCTGAAATCTTCGAAGTCCGTGGGGTCCTTATCGAAACATTGGTCAGGAGTCGGATTGATGATGCGGTCGATGCTGAAAATTGGATCTCTGCCGTGCATTAAAAAGAAGGGTGTTTCCCCGGTAGTGTTATGGATGGTGGTATTGTAGCAGAAAGTCAGTGCTGGTAAGATGGTGTCCTAGTCGGTGTGTGTTTTGTTGACGTACTTGGACGTCAGCATGTGGAACGTCTGAAATGTTCTTTCGGTCGCCCCGTTACCTTTTGAGTGGTAAGGGATTGCGCGGTGGTGCTGAATCTCTAGTAGCTTACAGAAACTTTGGAAGGCGTCGGATAAAAAGTGGTGGCGTTGTCGGTTACCACTTCCGACATTGCCCTTTCAGTACGCACTCGGTGAAAAGAGCTCGAGCGACCGTTTCGGTTTTTCGGTTGGGGAGTGGGACGGAGACGACAAACTTACAAAACCAGCAGACTATGTTCAGTATGTATTTATTTTGGAGCTCGGTAGTCCGTAGGGGCCCTGTTAGGTCCAACCCGACTTTCTGAAAGACTCGGGAAGAAGGAACGGCTAATAATTTTTCGCGGTATGCTGGAGTCGGGGAGTTTTTTAGCTGGCATTTTTCGCAGGCCCGGCTTCTTTCGAAAATGTCGCTTGACATGTTGGGCCAGAAGTACCTTTTTTCGATTTTATATTTGGTTTTTCTCCAATTAAAATGCCCGCCGGAGAGATAGCTCTCGTGAAATACATTAAAGATCAACGGGATGAGCTGTTTTGGGATAAAGATAACTTCTTTTTTGCTGTTGGGTGTTTTCTTAGTCAAAACGGTACCGTTAGAAGCCAATGAGCAAAGGGCAAACCTTTCGAGTTGTGATTCCGGAAGGGACGCCGCTGTTGCCTTTCCTTGGAGAACCTCCCTGATTTTCGCAATTTCGGTGTCCTTTTCTTGTTCTTCCACGATGTCCAGGGACAGGGAATGCTGGGTCCTTCGAGCTATCAGGCTTCTGAGATGCGGTACGGGTTTCGCGCCTACCTTCATGCAAATGGGGAACTCCACTATGTCCCTCAGCTCGGTGTGATCTGTCGGGTCGCTGTTCTCCAATGCCCTAGATAAGCAATCGGCTACGGAGTTTTTTTTCCCATCAATGTGGACGATAGAGACGTCGTAGCATTGGAGTTCGATGAGCCACCTGGCTAGGTTGTCGTGTGTTCTGGACTTCTGCAACAGGAACGTTAGTGGCTTGTGATCTGAATGTAGAATGATTTTAGACAAACAAACGTATGGTCTGAACTGGCGGAGGGCAAAGATTATCGCTCCCATTTCGACTTGAATGGCTGGCCAGCGTGTTTCGGTATCCGACAGGGTTCTGCTGGCGTAGGCAATGGCTGTAAATTCTTTTTCGTTCTCTTGCCTGGTTTGCATTAGAGCAGCACCTTGGGCTACCGCGCTGGCGTCGCAAAATATGTGAAACGGTTTTTCATAGTCAGGGAAGCCTAGAATTGGTTCCGCGGCCAGGGCGTCGCGCAGTTTCTCAAAGCTCTCTTGCTGCTCCCTGTCCCATGTAAATTTTTTATTTTTTCTGGTTAGGCGCGTGAGGGGTTCTGAGATTTCAGAGAAATTTGGTATGAATTTTCTGAAGAAGCCAGCCATGCCCACAAAACGCCTTACTTCGTTCATGTTGCTTGGGGTGGGGAAGTCGAGAATTTTAGTAACATTGGATTTGTCAGGGGAGTAGCTATGTTTGCTGATTTCGTGGCCCAAGAAAGTGATGGAATCCTTGACGAATTCGCATTTTTTTGGAGACGCCTTCAAATTGAAAGATCGAAACCGGTGTAAGACTTTTCTTAGGAAAGCTAGATGTTGCTCGAAACTCGTACTGAAGACTAGGATGTCGTCGATATACACCAGAACCTCCTCTTCTAGGCCGCCAAGGACGGTCCGTAAAGCGCGCTGAAAATATGAAACTGCTGATTTGAGACCGAAGGGAAGGTGCGTGTAGGCGTAAACTTTTGATTCCGTGATGAACCCGCATTTGTAAGAAGAGGAGGGATCTAGGCGCAGTTGGAGGTATCCGTTTGCCATGTCGAGGCTAGAGAAGTAGTTAGAGCCCCCGACCTTTTCTAGGATTGCGTCGATTCTAGGAAGGGGAAAGTTATCGGGGATTGTAGCTTCGTTCGGTTTCCTGAAATCTAGGCAGACGCGCAAGGAACCGTTTTTCTTTTTGACGAGCACGATAGGGCTGGTCCAAGGAGTATTACTTTCTGTGATTCTGCCGGATAGTAAAAGGGAATTTATGTGTTTTTCTAGTTCGGCTTGGTACTTGACTGGGACGCGGTATGGGCGTGCTCTGACTGGAACCTCTGTGTTGGTGTAGATGTGCACGGGCTCTGTTTTGGAACTACCCAAGTCGTATGCGTTTTTCGAAAAGACGTCATGAAATTCGTCAAGTAGTTCTTTGATGGTTTCCTTTTGAGATGCGCTTATTTTTGCCTTACAAGGGAAGTCTTTTCACAAACCATATTGGAATTCTCTGAAACTTGGTGGGCTAATAGAACCTATCTCTGGCTACAGCGTCAAAAAAATTTAGCTGCCCAATTTCAAAAATAAGCTCAAAAAGTTGCTCCAAAGTTCCGGCTCCCCCCTCCGTCACTTCTCTCGTTTTTATCACGACCCTCCAGAGGTGAAAAAACCAACGAAAGGGAGGCGCAGTGGTAGAGTGGGGGTCAGCAGGAAAAAGGTCACCGGTTCGAACCCTCTTGTGGTAAATTTTTTTTGTTATTTTTTATATTGTCGGCCCGCCAAAATGGTCAAACGCGCTCTGCTGATCTCAACGCTTTGCGATTTTCATTTTGGTCTCCGAATTATTTCATTTCACGTGTAAATTCAACGTGAAATGAAATAATTTGGAAACCAAAATGAAAATTGCACAGCGTTGTGTTCAGCGGAGCGCGTTTGATCATTTTGGCGGGCCGACAATAAGTATGGAAACAGGGGTGGGACCAAAAAAAAATATGTTTTTTTTTGGGTGAGACAATTTTTTTTTTGATGATGAAGGTGAGACAAAATTGTTTTATTCATTTTTTTGACAATGCGCCGTAGGCAAACCTTTTTGTTTGTTTTTTTGTAGAGCCGCGGAGGCGAAAATCTTTTCGGGATTTCTTGTTTTTGTTAAATTTTTTGAAGAGAAAATATTTTTTGTTTTACGGTTCTGCTCCGGGACAGCTCTGATACGGGAACGTTCTGCCTCGGGTAGCCCCGTCCAAAAACCTTCTTCGCCTCCGCGACTCTAGAAAAAAAACCAAACAAATTGTCAAATTGTCAAAAAAAGAAATCAAAAACAATTTTGTCTCACCTTCACCATCAAAAAAAAAAATCTCACCCAAAAAAAACTTTTTTTTCTTGGTCCCACCCCTGTTCCCATACTTATAAAAAATAACAAAAAAAAATTTACCACAAGAGGGTTCGAACCCGTGACCTTTTTCCTGCTGACCCCCACTCTACCACTGCGCCTCCCTTTCGTTGGTTTTTTTACCTCTGGAGGGTCGTGATAAAAACGAGAAAAGTGACGGAGGGGGGAGCCGGAACTTTGGAGCAACTTTTTGAGCTTATTTTTGAAATTGGGCAGCTAAATTTTTTTGACGCTGTAGCCAGAGATAGGTTCTATTAGCCCACCAAGTTTCAGAGAATTCCAATATGGTTTGTGAAAAAAGCTTTTACTTGTTTGCAACGGTTTCAGAAAAAAAAAAACGTTTGGCTGGAGCAATCTTGAATGGGCGAAGACCAAAACCGTTTAAACAATTTTCGAATTGAATATTGCAAAAAAAAAGATTATTTTTTTGGTAATTTATGAATAACCTCATTGAATAAAACAAGATAGCTCACGAATGAAAAGAAAGTTGAGCGCCATCTAACCACATTTGGAGTTGCCGAATCCCGGACCAGCTGCTTTCGTACCCTAAATTTAGATATTTAGTAGTGATTGTCTAAAGCAATGGTATATAACCTTTCTCTTGTCCTGTGCAAACGATAACGTTCGAAAACGTCCCTTGTGATAATCATCACTCATACTGAATTCTGTCCTTTCTGAGTTGCTTTTACAGTAACTGGCGACGATATTCAGCCCAGTCGACTCATTATTTCCAAGCAACTGGACAGTGTAAGCCGTTGGAATTTGAGGCACGAGATGTTGGTTGCCGTACCTAAATAAAGTTTGTTGTTGTAAAAAATACTAGATAGTTCTCGGCGGCTTTCACCGATGCTACGCTAGAAACACGGAATCAGACATACATCAACGACAGTCCTTGAATATGATGTAACTCGCCTCAGCCGATACGTGCGCCAGTAGATTCTTCGGGCACATCCTACACACAGTCGCGGGTTGTTAAAACACTACCTTGAAAAAAAAGATATCACGAGTTCGCATGACGTGAAACGTCTCTGCAATTAAAATGTATTTTTAATGCCGCACCCAAAGTTCAAAAAATTCCTGAAATCATGAATTTTGCAGTCCAAAGCTCCGAAAAATTTTCGAGAGATAACAGGCGCGCACAGTTGAAACCGGCGTTGCTGTAGTTGCTCCGCTGCGAGACCTTCTATGTTTGAACTTGAATTTTCCCACATTTGCTCAATTTTGTCTTTAATACGGGAAAATTCAACTTTAAACATAGAAGGTCTAGCAGCGAAGAAACTACGGTAACGCCGGTTTAAACTGTGAGCGTCTGTTATTTCTGAAAATTTTTTCGGAACTTTGGACTGCAAAACTCTTGATTTCAGGAATTTTTTGAACTTTGGACGCGGCATAAAAAATCTCCTGGAATCACGTTTTTTCTGTAGTCCAAAGTTACCCAAAAAATCCCAGAAATAACAGGTGCTTAACATTTTATTTTCGCGTGTTTTTTATTTGCAACATTCACGCCGAAAAATTATGTTTCTGCAGTCCAAAGTTGCAAAAAATCCCAGAATTACCACTGTATTTTTTTTTCGGCGTGAAAGTTTTATGCCGCGTCCAAAGTAAAAAAAATTCCTGAAATCACGTTTTTTCTGCAGTCCAAAGTTGCAAAAAAAATCACAGAAATAACAGGTGTTTACCACTGAATTTTTCGGCGTGAAAGTTGTAAATAAAAAAACAAGCGAAAATTCAGTGGTAAACACCTGTTATTTCTGTGATTTTTTTTGCAACTTTGGACTGCAGAAAAAACGTGATTTCAGGAATTTTTTTGACTTTGGACGCGGCATTAAACAAAAAAAAACATGAAAATATAGTGGTAAACTCTTGTTATATAAATATTTCTGGGATTTTTTTGTGCAACTTTGGAATGCAGAAAAAACGTGATTCTAGGAATTTTTTCACTTTGGAGGCGACACAGTGAGTGACAGTGAGTCGAGAACAGGCTTTCTCGGAAATGAAAATTTCTCTTCCGAGTTCCGTCGGAAATTTCCGATTTTGCTATTTTCTCTTCCGATGTTCCAACGGAATTTCGAATTTCTCGTTTTTTTTCCGATTTCCATCGGAATTCCGAAATTTAAAACTCTCGTTCCGATTTCCGATCGGAAAAGAGCCTAAATAGGTCCATAAAAATCAGAAATTCTCCACAAAAAAAATTGCGAAAAGGTACATAAACTTTTGTTTTAAATAGGACATTTGTGCCACTGACATGGTGGATTTTTCCAAAAAAAAAAAACGATTTTTCGTACCAAACTTATTCAGAAAAATCTGTTTTTTCCGACACGGAACAAAAATTAATTACGACGGAAACCGGATTTTATTCGGAAATCATTTTGTCTCGGAATTTTTTCCGAAGTGAAACTGCCTCGGAATCGGAAATTTCCGACTTTTCGGAAATTTCCGAGAAAGCCTGATCTCGAATTATAAAAATGACAATAATTTCACAAAAATAGTAAAAAAAAACGGGATAATTACAGAATAGCCACCCATATATTTCAAAATAGGTACCCATTTGACTCGCTATAGTATAGCCACCCACAGTCGGCGCCGCGTGGGTGGCTATTCTGGAATTATGGGTGGCTGTACTGGAATAATGGGTGGCTATTCTATAGCCCGTTGGAGTGGGTACCTATTTTGAAATATATGGGTGGCTATTCTGAAAGATTCCCCATGAAACCAGTATAGCCACCCATTACCACTGAGTGGGTGGCTTAACTGTAATAATATATTCCAGTAAAAGCACCCATATATTTCAAAATAGCCACCCACAGAAAATCGGAAAAATCCCATTTTTCAGTTATGTGGGTGGCTATACTATAGCGTGGGTGCCTATATTGTAGTGGGTGGCTATACTGGAATTTTCCCAAAAAAACTGAAATAAATGTAGAAATTCCTGGGAAAAATATTGAATAAGTGAACAAAAATTGTTTACTTGTTTATTGCGTACGACAATTCGATTTAACATCTGCGCATTGTTTAGCCGACTCTCGAAGCGAAAAATAACTAAGGACTCGCTGACCCCTCACAGGGACCTCAGAAACGCTTCGACCTCACCCTTGCCTCAGAAAAAAACGCTGAGTACGTCTCGGGTGAATGCGGCATGCAGATTTGCGGCGAGAACGCTGCAGCGTGAGTGAACAGTGTGGCGAGGGTGAGTACTGTTATCAATCTACCGGGAACTGCTGTATAGCTCAACACGCTGCGCCTGTTGGTTTCTGGGCACGTGGTTGATGAGGATAATTCAGAGTTCCGTTGGATAAGTGCCTTGACCTGCACTTGTGACGCGTGGAGGCCGTCTCTTAACTGCTGAATGGTTTGATTGTTTTCTATCGGGGCCAACGACTGAACGTAGTTGTTTCTGGGTGGGGTAGGGTAACTCGGAATTTGATGGTTTTCAGCTGGGGAATTTCTTGCGAACTGTGGCCTCGGCTCCCTGTAATCGCGGAAACGGTTATTTCCGGGAAACCTAGATCGTTGCGCGTTTTGTCTAGACTTACACTCCCTTGCAAAATGACCTTGTCTGCCGCACTCGTAACACGCATAACTTCTGGCTGAGGGGTATGCCTGTTGCGTATGGCGAGCAGGAGGGCGAATGTCTGCTGGTACGATGGAAAGTCCTTGTGGAACGATTGTATTAGATTTCGCGGCTTCGGATAAAAGGAGCTCAAATTTTATGGCCGAGTTCAGCGCGTCTTGGAATGATTTTGGCCCCTCTCCTTTAACATGAAATTTCAGGTTGAAGAGCAGACCGTCAACGAAGGCTTCTTTAGCCTTGTCTTGTATAAACTCACGCGACTTGTCCATATAAGCGCTTTGTGCTAGCTTTCGCACGCGAGCGCTGAAGGCGTCTACCGATTCTTCGGCTCTCTGTTGGCACTGTCGGAGATGCTGCCTCTCCATCTCGGCTCTCGTGGGGTCCTGAAATGTCAGTTTTAGGAAGTCCCTTACTTCCTCGAAGGTTGCGTTTGGGTTAGTTTCGATCAGTTCTTCGGCCTTGTCTCGGGCGAAGTCGGAGAGATAGGTGAGGAATACGGCGCGTTTGTCTTCGGCGCTCAGCGGCGTTCTCGTGGCATTGGCGTGGTCGGAAAAAGAGCGGACGAACGATGAAAAGTTTTCGTGAGGGGCTCCAGAGAAAATAGGAATGCTGGCGGACATTTTGAGGCCTAGAACGCCCACGTAAAATGATTCCGAAGGTCTGGTTTTTGCTCTTGTGGCTGTGGGTGGGGCTACGGGTGTGGCGTTCGGATTTTTCATGACTCTTCCCGGCAGCGGTGTGTCTGCTTGCGGCGTGCTTGGGACCTGGGGGACCGCGTTTGGCGGCTGGTTATTAATTGGTGAGTTTACGAACGAGTGTCCGCTTGAACCGGAGTTCGAAGCGCGTGGTGTTTCGTTTGAATTTTGGTTTTGAGATTCTGATTGGTTTTGGTTCAAGGGTTGTTCAGCTGTGGAGTCCTGTCGAAGGGGACCGAAGTTGTGAAATGGGATAGGAATCCCACTATAAACTCCAGTCTTACCTTCGAACGTCTGCATTCGGGTCTCCAGGACGTCGAACCGGTCGGCGGTGGCGGTAGTAATCTCGTTCATTTTTATGTGGATATCCTGCAAATCTAAGATTACCGACTCGCGCAGAGTGATGAGGTGCGCCCCACACAACCGAGTGACAGTGTGCACATCGCTGAGGCACTGGTCGGTGTTCAGCTGTATGAAATCTGGAGAAGTTGGACTATTATCGTTTTGGTTTTGATTGGCGGAATTTGCAAACGGTGCTGTTGAAACAAGCAGGCTAGCCGTGTTTTTTGGTGGTTTGTTTGGTTGGTTTGTTTCGGAAGCGGGCAGGGCTGGATTGGGGGGTAGGGAAGCGAGCGCTAGAAGGCTCGCCATGCCTACCCCGTTGTCATCAGGAGATTGGATTGTTTCTTCCATTCTGAAAACTTTGCTTTCTCATCGTGCTATGACTCATTCGGGTACTGTTTGGCTATACGGTAAACAAGGAGAAAAAAGAGGAAAAAAAATTTGTGGGGGAAAAATGTGTTTTTTTTTTGTTTTTTAAACTAATGCATGCTTTCTCTGTTCGGCCTCTCTCTCACTGCCGCGGTATCTCTCGTCGCGGTCTTAGCGCTTTCTCTCAACAAAATCATCGCGGCATTTTCTCCTCGCGGTATACAGGGCACTACTCATCGCGGTATTTTTCCTCGCGGCATTCTCAAACTCAAACTGGCTTTCTTTCGCTAGGCTTGCGGGCTTCTCAACGCCTGTTGGGACTAACACTCAAAAACGCGACTACCTACACCTAGACTTTTTGGGCCCTAAATCTAGAATGTGGGATCGTCGCCTACGGTACCGCGCGGCTTCTCTCAAGCTCGCTTTCAAAATAATTCTAGCCCTTTTCTCAAATAATCTCAACCAACAGCGCGTTTCCTAAACTATCCGAAGTCATCTTCCTAACCTAACACCTAGTGGATCCTAACTTACGTGGGCCCCCCTGGAGGGGCCAACCACTCGCTGCTACCAGTGAGGCATGGGTAGGTGTCGGGGTCAGGATGGAGGGATGGGGACAGAATTAGGAATAGAAAAGCCAGGAGATATCGGAAAACTCGTATTTATCACATATCCGTTGGGCGGCGCATCCGGTCCCGTGCGCGGGCGTCTTCCTTTGATGTTACCACATTCCCGTCGCAGTCTTGTTTCATGGCTCAGCGATCTGGAATGAGAGAAGTATAGTGTGGGTGATAAGCGGATACGCAGCGTGAGGAGGCGAGCTTGTTGCCTTCGGACAGGCTAATGGACTGTCAGCCGGGCTGAAAGGAATGCGTGCGTCATGGGGCAAAGTGCAGTGGACAGAACGACTAAGGGTTAGCCTAACCCTTACACTCCAAAATGGCCACGAGCTCGTCATCACCGCTAGTCACCTGACCATACTTCAGCAAAAACGTTCTTTTTAATTCTCCAAAATCTCCGGAACCGTCAAAACATCTTGGCTCGGGCAGAGTCGATGATTTCATCATTCGACTCATGCACTCGACAATTCCCTTCATCTCACTCCTCTCCAAACCACTCAAACTGCCCGCGTTTTTTATCCGCCTACTTTCAGTTTTCTCGCTGTGCACCGCATTCTCTCGCTGGATGTCCTATCCGTTCACTTTTCTGCGCCAGTCATCCCCGCTCTCTTCTTCCTCTAACGTACCTTGACTTTGCTCCCGTGTCCGTGATCGTAGCGATGATCTTCTCGAGTCGGTGTATTACTTTCTGTGATTCTGCCGGATAGTAAAAGGGAATTTATGTGTTTTTCTAGTTCGGCTTGGTACTTGACTGGGACGCGGTATGGGCGTGCTCTGACTGGAACCTCTGTGTTGGTGTAGATGTGCACGGGCTCTAATTTGGAACTACCCAAGTCGTATGCGTTTTTCGAAAAGACGTCATGAAATTCGTCAAGTAGTTCTTTGATGGTTTCCTTTTGAGATGCGCTTATTTTTGCCTTAGAGAGGTCAATACAAAATTCGGGGTCGATTTCGGTCGATGGGTCGACCTGCTGTGAGCGTGTGTCAGGAAAAAAACGGATGGGGACTCGGTTTCTTCGTTAATGTCGGTGGCTACTGCGGCGGTGGAGTTCGCGTACAGGGTTTTGGATTCGTTTGTAGGGTTCGTAATTAGCAAAATTGGATTTTGGGCTTTGAAAACGGCTGGGGCAACCAGAAGATCGAGTTTAGTGAGGTTGTTCGCCTGCGAGAGTAGGACCAGGTCGGGTGAGTGGTCGTTAGGGAGCGTGGCACATCGTACGAAAGATTCGGAGCGCGGGGGAATAACTGTATCAGCAGAAATGTGTAAAGCGTACCTTGAAGGGAAGACTGACTCGTCCTTCCGCGCCCCCAGGGGTAACTTTTCTTCTCCCATTTCAAAGCATCCCTTGTTGTAGTTTAGGTTGAACTTCGGGAGGCGTCTGAGGATGTCGTTGCCCAGAATGAAATCGTAGTCTCGGGCGCCTTCGGGGGTGCACTGTCCTGATGTGAAATTCGTTGTCTGCAATAAAGTGATTGAGCCGATGTTAAACTGCACTGTGGCGGAGCCCGCCATCTCCACCTCATTACCACCCAAGCCGAGAGCATGCTCCACTGACGGGGCGTTGAGCCTTGAGATTCCGAAGAGTGGGCACACGCTGCGGCTTGCAACAGTGAAACCGGCTCCTGTATCAATCAAGGCCCAGCAAGACACGCCATTTGCCTTGACGGGAATTTGGGCTGTAAAGAACTTCGGATCTGTAAAGTTGAGTACGTTAGTTCTTGGGGGCCTCAACCTTTTCAATGCGCGGGAGCAATCTGGAATGGGTGGGGTGGTGAATTGTGTTTCCGGGTTGATTTGAATGGGAATGGCTATTTCGCGGGCGGCTTGGGATGGGGAGGGGCCCGTTGTTGTGGTTGGGTTTTCGGTAGCTCCATTTACGGGCTTTGAGTTTCTGTTTCGGAGAGAGATTAACCACGGACCCACGTAAAGGCGTACTAGACCTAGAAAGACTGCTACTGCGACAATTCCAGTGACGACAACGTTTACTAAGAGTGTCCAACAGTAGAAAACCACACCCCAAACTTGCAAGACTCTTTCCCACAGGTTGAACATTTTCTTGAAGTCGGTGCTTGCTAAAGGTCCCGAGGCTGGGTCGCTGTGGGCTGAGACTATGTGGGTCAAAGCTTCTGGGGATCCTTGCATAGCTAACCAGATTTCGTTGTACTGGGTGTCAGGAATAGTTTCGCGCAAGGAACCGATAATTAAGTTTTGGAAGATGAGTGGGTTTTCCTCGAGTCGCGACACCGTGAAAGCTGGGTTTTCTTTTATTTTAGTCACTTTTGGTTTCGAGGGTAAATGGGTTGAGGGAATAGAGGATGTTGTTAGAGATGTATTCAAAGTTAGTGACAAGGGGGCAATCTACCGGGTGTGCTCTGCTAGTAATGATGCCGGTTGTAAGGTCGACAAAAGTTACAATTGATGCATTGGTTGGTAAGGTCACTCTGACCGAGGGGCGTGAGTAACAGTTCTCGCCAAATGGAATGAATTCAAAAGAAGATGGTGGTATGCTAGAACATGCTCGGACGGATAAGAATCCGTCCCCGATGAACTTAGCTTGAATGTCATTTCTTTTGGTCAACTTTCGCGCTGTTAGAGTTGGGTTAGTAGCAACTGCCGACCAAATGGCGGCGGATAGAGAATTAGAGGTAGAGCAAAATGAAAGAAAGTTCTGCCAGAACCAGTGGTCGGTTTTGGTTAGTACTGCCTCCTCGACGGCTAAAAGTTGGGAAGAAAGTTGGTTAGAAGTAACGAAATTAGTCATCGCGGAAGACTTACTTTCTGCCTCTGCTTGTCTCTTGCTACGTGGAACCATCACTACTCCGAATCCCTGGTCTGTGACGATGATTTTTCGGCCGCAATCGGCTACCCGAGTGGAATTTGAGCCGAATGACAATGCCATTTGTAAATCTTCGCTCAACCATACCCGGCCGGTCTGAAATCCTTTGAGGGTGTTGTAGAATACGTACCTGCAGTTCTGGTTGGGCTGGGGCTCCCAAATAAAAGCTGCTCCTTCGCTGGTGGTGCATTTTCCTTCGGCAAATCGACAGTTGGCCATGTTGCCGACGGCTGAGAGGGGAACGTCGCTGTCATACCGTGTTCTGATAACGGTTGGCATAAGGAAACAATTGAACGATGTGGCCGTCTGTGTCCCTAGAAAGATAGAGAAAGGGGCGCTTGGCCAGTCGACGACCAAGGGGTTATTTGTTTTGTAGAAGCCCTCTTGTTCTTGCAGTTTGCCGTACTCGCATTTTTTGAATTCTCTCATGCGCTTGCACTCTTCTACTGTAACAATTCTTTGTTCAGAGATTGTTTCTTGGTAGCGCATGCCGAAAGCGTTTACGGAAAAATTGGTTACCTGCTTAACTATTTTGCATAGTGTTCCGTTGGCTTCATAAGTCAACGTGTTATCCCTGTAGATGGTAATCTGCCTTGGGGAAGTTGGTTCGGGAGCGGATAGACGGTGGGCGGTCGCGCAATCTACTGGGGTTGGTAATTTCAGATACTCAGCGTTTTTTACCGAGGCCTGAGTGATGACATCCTGAGACCTGAGCGAGGAAAAAGTGGGGAGCCACGCTTGTCCCGCCGGGACCTCAGGAAGCACCTCACTGAGGCCTCGGAAACCACCTCACTGTGGCCTCAGAAATTGAGGAGTATTGTAACGCACCTAATTTAGCTTTTTTTTTGCATACGCTCTTTTCGGCTTTGAAGATTAATTATAAAACACGCTTTTACACACATTATCATTTATTTATTCAAAAAAAAAATAATAATACAATTAAAAATGAATGAAGTGATACATATAGATAGAAAAGATGTGGGTTGAAAATTAGGGCATATTCGTGAGAAAATTTTTATGCAAAAAAGCGTTTATTAGAAAACAGCATTTTTATTCTCACGAATAATCCTATAACAATGAAGGTCAGTGTAAGAAAAATTAAATGAAAACGTATATGGTTATTCATAAATACACTTTAAAAAAATAATAGTTATGGGTTATACAAGGGGTAGCAAAAATAGCAAAAAATGAGTTTTTTTGTTTTGCTTTTTTGCTGCCCTTGAATAACCCCATTCTTTTGCAATTTTTTGCATGGCTTTTACTTGTTTGCAACGGTTTCAGAAAAAAAAAAACGTTTGGCTGGAGCAATCTTGAATGGGCGAAGACCAAAACCGTTTAAACAATTTTCGAATTGAATATTGCAAAAAAAAAGATTATTTTTTTGGCAATTTATGAATAACCTCATTGAATAAAACAAGATAGCTCACGAATGAAAAGAAAGTTGAGCGCCATCTAACCACATTTGGAGTTGCCGAATCCCGGACCAGCTGCTTTCGTACCCTAAATTTAGATATTTAGTAGTGATTGTCTAAAGCAATGGTATATAACCTTTCTCTTGTCCTGTGCAAACGATAACGTTCGAAAACGTCCCTTGTGATAATCATCACTCATACTGAATTCTGTCCTTTCTGAGTTGCTTTTACAGTAACTGGCGACGATATTCAGCCCAGTCGACTCATTATTTCCAAGCAACTGGACAGTGTAAGCCGTTGGAATTTGAGGCACGAGATGTTGGTTGCCGTACCTAAATAAAGTTTGTTGTTGTAAAAAATACTAGATAGTTCTCGGCGGCTTTCACCGATGCTACGCTAGAAACACGGAATCAGACATACATCAACGACAGTCCTTGAATATGATGTAACTCGCCTCAGCCGATACGTGCGCCAGTAGATTCTTCGGGCACATCCTACACACAGTCGCGGGTTGTTAAAACACTACCTTGAAAAAAAAGATATCACGAGTTCGCATGACGTGAAACGTCTCTGCAATTAAAATGTATTTTTAATGCCGCACCCAAAGTTCAAAAAATTCCTGAAATCATGAATTTTGCAGTCCAAAGCTCCGAAAAATTTTCGAGAGATAACAGGCGCGCACAGTTGAAACCGGCGTTGCTGTAGTTGCTCCGCTGCGAGACCTTCTATGTTTGAACTTGAATTTTCCCACATTTGCTCAATTTTGTCTTTAATACGGGAAAATTCAACTTTAAACATAGAAGGTCTAGCAGCGAAGAAACTACGGTAACGCCGGTTTAAACTGTGAGCGTCTGTTATTTCTGAAAATTTTTTCGGAACTTTGGACTGCAAAACTCTTGATTTCAGGAATTTTTTGAACTTTGGACGCGGCATAAAAAATCTCCTGGAATCACGTTTTTTCTGTAGTCCAAAGTTACCCAAAAAATCCCAGAAATAACAGGTGCTTAACATTTTATTTTCGCGTGTTTTTTATTTGCAACATTCACGCCGAAAAATTATGTTTCTGCAGTCCAAAGTTGCAAAAAATCCCAGAATTACCACTGTATTTTTTTTTCGGCGTGAAAGTTTTATGCCGCGTCCAAAGTCAAAAAAATTCCTGAAATCACGTTTTTTCTGCAGTCCAAAGTTGCAAAAAAAATCACAGAAATAACAGGTGTTTACCACTGAATTTTTCGGCGTGAAAGTTGTAAATAAAAAAACAAGCGAAAATTCAGTGGTAAACACCTGTTATTTCTGTGATTTTTTTTGCAACTTTGGACTGCAGAAAAAACGTGATTTCAGGAATTTTTTTGACTTTGGACGCGGCATTAAACAAAAAAAAACATGAAAATATAGTGGTAAACTCTTGTTATATAAATATTTCTGGGATTTTTTTGTGCAACTTTGGAATGCAGAAAAAACGTGATTCTAGGAATTTTTTCACTTTGGAGGCGACACAGTGAGTGACAGTGAGTCGAGAACAGGCTTTCTCGGAAATGAAAATTTCTCTTCCGAGTTCCGTCGGAAATTTCCGATTTTGCTATTTTCTCTTCCGATGTTCCAACGGAATTTCGAATTTCTCGTTTTTTTTTCGATTTCCATCGGAATTCCGAAATTTAAAACTCTCGTTCCGATTTCCGATCGGAAAAGAGCCTAAATAGGTCCATAAAAATCAGAAATTCTCCACAAAAAAAATTGCGAAAAGGTACATAAACTTTTGTTTTAAATAGGACATTTGTGCCACTGACATGGTGGATTTTTCCAAAAAAAAAAAACGATTTTTCGTACCAAACTTATTCAGAAAAATCTGTTTTTTCCGACACGGAACAAAAATTAATTACGACGGAAACCGGATTTTATTCGGAAATCATTTTGTCTCGGAATTTTTTCCGAAGTGAAACTGCCTCGGAATCGGAAATTTCCGACTTTTCGGAAATTTCCGAGAAAGCCTGATCTCGAATTATAAAAATGACAATAATTTCACAAAAATAGTAAAAAAAAACGGGATAATTACAGAATAGCCACCCATATATTTCAAAATAGGTACCCATTTGACTCGCTATAGTATAGCCACCCACAGTCGGCGCCGCGTGGGTGGCTATTCTGGAATTATGGGTGGCTGTACTGGAATAATGGGTGGCTATTCTATAGCCCGTTGGAGTGGGTACCTATTTTGAAATATATGGGTGGCTATTCTGAAAGATTCCCCATGAAACCAGTATAGCCACCCATTACCACTGAGTGGGTGGCTTAACTGTAATAATATATTCCAGTAAAAGCACCCATATATTTCAAAATAGCCACCCACAGAAAATCGGAAAAATCCCATTTTTCAGTTATGTGGGTGGCTATACTATAGCGTGGGTGCCTATATTGTAGTGGGTGGCTATACTGGAATTTTCCCAAAAAAACTGAAATAAATGTAGAAATTCCTGGGAAAAATATTGAATAAGTGAACAAAAATTGTTTACTTGTTTATTGCGTACGACAATTCGATTTAACATCTGCGCATTGTTTAGCCGACTCTCGAAGCGAAAAATAACTAAGGACTCGCTGACCCCTCACAGGGACCTCAGAAACGCTTCGACCTCACCCTTGCCTCAGAAAAAAACGCTGAGTACGTCTCGGGTGAATGCGGCATGCAGATTTGCGGCGAGAACGCTGCAGCGTGAGTGAACAGTGTGGCGAGGGTGAGTACTGTTATCAATCTACCGGGAACTGCTGTATAGCTCAACACGCTGCGCCTGTTGGTTTCTGGGCACGTGGTTGATGAGGATAATTCAGAGTTCCGTTGGATAAGTGCCTTGACCTGCACTTGTGACGCGTGGAGGTCGTCTCTTAACTGCTGAATGGTTTGATTGTTTTCTATCGGGGCCAACGACTGAACGTAGTTGTTTCTGGGTGGGGTAGGGTAACTCGGAATTTGATGGTTTTCAGCTGGGGAATTTCTTGCGAACTGTGGCCTCGGCTCCCTGTAATCGCGGAAACGGTTATTTCCGGGAAACCTAGATCGTTGCGCGTTTTGTCTAGACTTACACTCCCTTGCAAAATGACCTTGTCTGCCGCACTCGTAACACGCATAACTTCTGGCTGAGGGGTATGCCTGTTGCGTATGGCGAGCAGGAGGGCGAATGTCTGCTGGTACGATGGAAAGTCCTTGTGGAACGATTGTATTAGATTTCGCGGCTTCGGATAAAAGGAGCTCAAATTTTATGGCCGAGTTCAGCGCGTCTTGGAATGATTTTGGCCCCTCTCCTTTAACATGAAATTTCAGGTTGAAGAGCAGACCGTCAACGAAGGCTTCTTTAGCCTTGTCTTGTATAAACTCACGCGACTTGTCCATATAAGCGCTTTGTGCTAGCTTTCGCACGCGAGCGCTGAAGGCGTCTACCGATTCTTCGGCTCTCTGTTGGCACTGTCGGAGATGCTGCCTCTCCATCTCGGCTCTCGTGGGGTCCTGAAATGTCAGTTTTAGGAAGTCCCTTACTTCCTCGAAGGTTGCGTTTGGGTTAGTTTCGATCAGTTCTTCGGCCTTGTCTCGGGCGAAGTCGGAGAGATAGGTGAGGAATACGGCGCGTTTGTCTTCGGCGCTCAGCGGCGTTCTCGTGGCATTGGCGTGGTCGGAAAAAGAGCGGACGAACGATGAAAAGTTTTCGTGAGGGGCTCCAGAGAAAATAGGAATGCTGGCGGACATTTTGAGGCCTAGAACGCCCACGTAAAATGATTCCGAAGGTCTGGTTTTTGCTCTTGTGGCTGTGGGTGGGGCTACGGGTGTGGCGTTCGGATTTTTCATGACTCTTCCCGGCAGCGGTGTGTCTGCTTGCGGCGTGCTTGGGACCTGGGGGACCGCGTTTGGCGGCTGGTTATTAATTGGTGAGTTTACGAACGAGTGTCCGCTTGAACCGGAGTTCGAAGCGCGTGGTGTTTCGTTTGAATTTTGGTTTTGAGATTCTGATTGGTTTTGGTTCAAGGGTTGTTCAGCTGTGGAGTCCTGTCGAAGGGGACCGAAGTTGTGAAATGGGATAGGAATCCCACTATAAACTCCAGTCTTACCTTCGAACGTCTGCATTCGGGTCTCCAGGACGTCGAACCGGTCGGCGGTGGCGGTAGTAATCTCGTTCATTTTTATGTGGATATCCTGCAAATCTAAGATTACCGACTCGCGCAGAGTGATGAGGTGCGCCCCACACAACCGAGTGACAGTGTGCACATCGCTGAGGCACTGGTCGGTGTTCAGCTGTATGAAATCTGGAGAAGTTGGACTATTATCGTTTTGGTTTTGATTGGCGGAATTTGCAAACGGTGCTGTTAAAACAAGCAGGCTAGCCGTGTTTTTTGGTGGTTTGTTTGGTTGGTTTGTTTCGGAAGCGGGCAGGGCTGGATTGGGGGGTAGGGAAGCGAGCGCTAGAAGGCTCGCCATGCCTACCCCGTTGTCATCAGGAGATTGGATTGTTTCTTCCATTCTGAAAACTTTGCTTTCTCATCGTGCTATGACTCATTCGGGTACTGTTTGGCTATACGGTAAACAAGGAGAAAAAAGAGGAAAAAAATTTGTGGGGGAAAAATGTGTTTTTTTTTTTTGTTTTTTAAACTAATGCATGCTTTCTATCTGTTCGGCCTCTCTCTCACTGCCGCGGTATCTCTCGTCGCGGTCTTAGCGCTTTCTCTCAACAAAATCATCGCGGCATTTTCTCCTCGCGGTATACAGGGCACTACTCATCGCGGTATTTTTCCTCGCGGCATTCTCAAACTCAAACTGGCTTTCTTTCGCTAGGCTTGCGGGCTTCTCAACGCCTGTTGGGACTAACACTCAAAAACGCGACTACCTACACCTAGACTTTTTGGGCCCTAAATCTAGAATGTGGGATCGTCGCCTACGGTACCGCGCGGCTTCTCTCAAGCTCGCTTTCAAAATAATTCTAGCCCTTTTCTCAAATAATCTCAACCAACAGCGCGTTTCCTAAACTATCCGAAGTCATCTTCCTAACCTAACACCTAGTGGATCCTAACTTACGTGGGCCCCCCTGGAGGGGCCAACCACTCGCTGCTACCAGTGAGGCATGGGTAGGTGTCGGGGTCAGGATGGAGGGATGGGGACAGAATTAGGAATAGAAAAGCCAGGAGATATCGGAAAACTCGTATTTATCACATATCCGTTGGGCGGCGCATCCGGTCCCGTGCGCGGGCGTCTTCCTTTGATGTTACCACATTCCCGTCGCAGTCTTGTTTCATGGCTCAGCGATCTGGAATGAGAGAAGTATAGTGTGGGTGATAAGCGGATACGCAGCGTGAGGAGGCGAGCTTGTTGCCTTCGGACAGGCTAATGGACTGTCAGCCGGGCTGAAAGGAATGCGTGCGTCATGGGGCAAAGTGCAGTGGACAGAACGACTAAGGGTTAGCCTAACCCTTACACTCCAAAATGGCCACGAGCTCGTCATCACCGCTAGTCACCTGACCATACTTCAGCAAAAACGTTCTTTTTAATTCTCCAAAATCTCCGGAACCGTCAAAACATCTTGGCTCGGGCAGAGTCGATGATTTCATCATTCGACTCATGCACTCGACAATTCCCTTCATCTCACTCCTCTCCAAACCACTCAAACTGCCCGCGTTTTTTATCCGCCTACTTTCAGTTTTCTCGCTGTGCACCGCATTCTCTCGCTGGATGTCCTATCCGTTCACTTTTCTGCGCCAGTCATCCCCGCTCTCTTCTTCCTCTAACGTACCTTGACTTTGCTCCCGTGTCCGTGATCGTAGCGATGATCTTCTCGAGTCGGTCGGCGATCCGTTGGCTCTTCGCGAGCGCTTCTGAATTATTTGATGCTTTTCGTCTTGTTCACGGCAAATTTCGAACTCACCAGCTGCATGCTGCAGGTTTGCTTTGAGTCCCTCAGCGGTCCGCTTCTCTGCCTCAAACGCACGTTGCGCTTTTCGCAGTCGTTTTTCGGCGGCGAGCTTCTCCGATTCGCACTTGCGAATTCGCTCCTGGAGTCGCTCGTTCTCTGTCTGCAAAACCGTCATGCTATTCTGATAATTTTTTAATTTTTCGCTCGTAGAGCTTTTTCCTTCACAGCGTCCTCGCTCACATAACTCTCTTATTTCTTCCACTGTCTCCACATTCTGCTCTCTCATCAGCCTGAGCACTGTGCGCGGCCACTTATCACGACCAAGTTCTTCAAACCGTTCGCACAATTCTTTTCGGAATTTTTCTATCGGTCCGGCGATCATATCTCGTTGTCTTTCGGTACACATTTGCACCGACAACAATTTTTCCATTACTTTTTTCTCTACTTCGTCGGCCGCATCCACGAACCGCGCAAAGTTTTTGAAAAGTTTTCGTCTTTGTTTAACACTCACCAGCAGCTCCTCGCTGGTCCGCTCCGAAATCTTCGTCGAGCTCGTGCCACTTCCGTCCATCGGATCCAATGCCGCCATCTCGTTCGTCTTCAACACACTTTCGCAGCAATCCTCCATCTTCGACTGTTGATTTTCCACGACCACTGCAAATTATTTATTCAAATAATTATCCAATCAAAGTGTGTCCAGTTTCTATAGGTTCTCCACACTACGGGCGTTTATCCAAACAACCGGTAGTATTCGTGAATTTACCAACAAAAACTTGACAGAGAAGGGAAAAACAAAAAACGACGATTCGGCCCCCAAGTTGGCCCGTTTTATCCAAAACGGCCGGGTTCCGAGTAAAAATAGAAGAGGGCGTGTGATAAAAAACGAATTTATGATAAAGATTAAGGGATCAACCAAAGAAAACAATGAAAGAAAGGCAAAATTAGCACAAAAAAAACAAAAACAAAAACCTAGACCGCTCTAAAACAGAATCAATCCGCCCGTGGCGCTAAACACCGAGCACGACCGGAACAACGGAGTGTCGTTGCG
The DNA here is from genome assembly GCA_963572235.1 of Caenorhabditis japonica. Classification (NCBI taxonomy): domain Eukaryota; kingdom Metazoa; phylum Nematoda; class Chromadorea; order Rhabditida; family Rhabditidae; genus Caenorhabditis; species Caenorhabditis japonica. The sequence goes on from OY754342.1 coordinate 4,830,940, forward strand.
TTGAGACGCGCGGGCCTTTGAAGAAGGGGTTGGTGGGTGAATTGCGCTTGGCAACTAACTAATTTCATTTGTGGCGCTTAATAGCATGTATGGCGGTCTAGACAGAGCACGGCATGCTGGCACCTACGTTTCAGTCTCATTTTATGAAAAGAAATCTGCGAGAAGAAGCACAAATGTCCATTTTGTCTGAATCTCGATCAGTTCTGAGCCAAATGAAATGTGATGTTCGCGAACGACAGGTTCACATTCGGCAAGTTGGCGCGGCAAGTTGATACACACACTAGTAGATACACTGCGGTCAATAAGTTTAGGACCCCTCTAAATAGGAGGACCCCCTAAATAGCCCAAAAAGTGACTTTTTGGCGGTGCGCGGGGACAGATAGCGGTAGGGACACCAAAATTTGGCCACGGGGATTATTTCACATTTGGAATCGAACTACATTCACAGATTTTTCATATCTGTTCTAGTTTTGTAAAGAACTCCTTTTCCAGGACGCGTCTTTCCTCATTTTTCCCTCATTCATAAGAAACGAGTGACCTTTTTTCAGAGACTGGCGTTTTTCTTGCTCTTGTTGGAGTACAACGTCTTTCAGATTTTCGTACTGATCTTCGATGGAATAGTCAAGCCTTTTCATGATAAGCAGGTTGTGAAGATTTTCATTATCTTTCACGGCCATCATTAACTTTGTCGTTCTCATCTGGGATAAGTTTCCCTCATCCACTCCTGGATAGGCTTTTCTGGACCATTTTTCAACATCTATGAGGTATTCCCACATCTTTTGGTTCGGGCTCTTTCTCAAGTTTTCGAACTCATTGAGGGCTTTAGTCCGACTATCACCCTGACGTTTTCTCAATTTCCGCTCAAACTCTTCAAACAATGATTTTATCGATCGATTGTGCCTGTTTGGCAGTGTTTTGAACAGAGTCTTTGCCGGCCCCTTCAGGAATTTGTCTTCCAAAATGGCTACCATTTCTTCCGGACCCTCCGTGACATTATTATATTTAAGGATGAATGCTCTTTTGAATTCCCCAAAATCGCCTTCTCCATCAAACACGCCTGGCTCCGGCAGTGCCTGAGCTCTCATCATTCTACGCATCCCATCCATCATATCCTTTACTTCAGATCTCCTAGACGTATTAGTTCTAGTTTCACTCCTATTCTCCCAGCTTGGTGCTTCCGAAGAGCTTGTCGACGATCTCGACGCTCTCCTCGGCTTGCGCCAGGTTTCATGAATTTTCTGTTTCCTTTCATGATCGTCTTTACTCCTCTCCTGCCAGACTTTGAGGTGGCTCTTCATGCCCTCACTCACTTGCTTTTCCGCCACCAGCGCTTTTTCCAGTTTTACAACCTTTCTTTTCAACCGCTCCTGGCTTTCCGAAAGCTTCTGAGCTTTTTCTCGCTCCGACTCGAGCTCTTCCAACAGGTTTTCTCTTTCCACCTCCCACATTATTTGAAACTCACTGAGCTTACTTTTTAGTTTTTGATACTTTCTGTCGATTTTATCGACTTTCTCCGCATCTTTACGTTCATTCGCCTCACTACACGCCTCTCCACACACCTTTTCACAGACTCAAAGTCTTTCATGACACGCAGTACAGACTGTGGCCATCTGTCGGCACCCGTTTCCTCGAACCGCTCCAGCAGTTCACTGGCGAACTTTTTCAACGGGCCAATAATACCCTCACGCTGCCTCTTCGTACACTTTGTCAGTACCACGAGGTCTTTTTCAACCTTTTCACTCACTTGCCCAATAGTTTTCAAAAATTGGGCAAAACCTTTTACCAATTTTCTTCGGCCTCGGACGCTGACTTTCCGTTCGGCGCCGAGCCTTTCCTCACTTTCTCCGCCAGTCACCGACTCCACCACTTCAACCACCTCCACCACCACGTTTTTCTCTTCCACGTGTCCAACCTCCAATTCCACATCCTTTTCCGCCTGTCTCACAGACATGTCTATTTTTCGTTGACTTTCTGCGACTTTTATTCAAAAGTGCAGATATTTTAGTTTTTACGCAAAGATTTTCAATCCTTTGCGTAAATGTCGACTTCCTGCGTCTCTTTCGCAATTTAACCAACAGTTTATTCAAACCTATCAGTCAAATGCAAAATTAACGCCGCGTCTCTTTCACAATTTAACCAACAATTTATTCAAACCTATCGGCCAAATGCAAAATTAACACCCGAAGTCGACACGATTTTCTGTGTCTTTTTAACACTTTAACCAACAGTTTATTCAAACCTATCGGCAAAGTGAAAAATTAACACAGAGCGTCGAAAAACCGGTCTCGGCCCCCAAGTTATCTCTTTCTTCAAAGAGATATTCGGGTTCCTTAAAAATAACAACGAAGACATGAGACTTTTAAAGACAAAGAGGTTTATTTTCTGTATTCAACCCGAGATTGGGCTGAAATACTAAAAATAAATAATAAGAATGTAAATTAAAAGGAAGAACACTAGAAGAGACAAAACAACACCAACACACCTAACTCCAGAAACAAGCACCCAAAATGGCCGAAATGGGCCGCTCAAAATAAATAATATCCACGTGGCACGAAACTGTGTGAAACCAACGTGACCTTAAACTTATTTTATTTGTGGCGCTTAACGGCGTGTATGGCGGTCTAGACGGAGTGTCGTGGCGCTGATACGTGGAGGCCGATAATACACGGGGTTTGGGTGCAGGACTTGCCACCGGCAACTGTAAACAGCTTTTGAAAACGGGAATATAGGTTTTCAAAGCCCCTCTTTTTACCTGTATAGTTAGTTTTCTCTGGAGACAACCTTGACTAAAAGGTTCCCTTGTCAGTTTCACGTTATTTTGTTCAAATAATTCTAGGGACGTTGTTTGTGAATATTTTTGTGTCATATTTGGCTGAAAATGCAATTGTAACCAAAGATATCGTACCCAAATTCGGGACCCAAAATTGATAACCAAAGAGTAGTCGTATCCAAAGATCCATCGTACCCAAAGAGTCTGGGACCCAAAGATCCGGGACCCACTGAGTATTGGCCGTCCTAAACTTATTGACCGCAGTGTATGTTCACAGTATGGGAGAAATGTGAGCGCAAACTCCAAAACCCGAAAGAAAAGCTGAAAAGTTCAGCTAATGCGCGAATACCATTTTTGGGCAGATTTTTGAGGTGAAGGTGGCATAGCCCATCTGGTCCCATCGCTCTTGTGGTCTTTCCATTCATTATCGCCAGTTTCACTTCAACATGGGTGATCTTGGTTGCCAGTACAGCTTTCCATTTGGCCAAGTTTCCCCCCGCTTTTCTCCATGTCATTTTCTCATTTTTATTTTCTCTTTCTTTGCCGACTCTATCCTTATTTTCGCTTCCTTCGCCGACGTTACCAGGTTTTTCGCCATGGCATTGACTATGGCTTTTGCAATCGTCGTTGTCGTTCCGTTTTGTAAGTTGACAGGAAGTCTGTTGGTAGAGTGATTGGATGGTTTAGTGACTGCTTGATCTTAGAGTTCCTTGAGCATTGCGATGAGTATTGTGTAGTCCTCATCAATTGATCTTGGAGTTCCTTGAGCATTGCGATGAGTATTGTGTAATCCTCATCAAATTGAAAAAAAATTGAGTATTGTGTAGTCCTCATCAATAGTCCTCAAATGTCAACGCTCGGGGTGATTGTTGCAGTTGCGGTGATTGCGTTGGAAACAGCCGGATCTAATACTTTCGGGGGCGTTTTCAGTTTGATTTGCTCGAATCGTTTGATGTTGATGTTGAATTCCAGTGGTCCGCGAAGCAGACGATGATCGCTTCCGGTTTTGATCGATGGGACAACCGAGACATCAGTGACAAACTTTCCATTAACCAGGATGTGCTCAATTTCATGTTTGTGTGTAGTTGTTTGAGACTGAGGTGGGTCCAGCGTCTATGTGACGGCTTTCCGAATCGTGAGTTCGTGTGCCATAGACGGTTTGATTCACAAAGGGTTGTGAGTAGTTCGCCGCTTTCGTTCCGCGGTTCCATTGCGAGTGGTCCAATAAACCGCTCCATGTGTTGCCTAGGACCCATTCAAGCGTGGAAGTTATCGACACCTAACTTGTATCTACTGCGACAAGCAGTGTAGGCTTTTTCTAGGCTCTCGTAGAAATCAGCTATCTCTTCCGGATCAGAGTTGGCAACTGGAGCATTCACTTGACAGACGGTGCAGCTCAGTCGCCTATCTACTTGGAAAGTGAAGTAGGCAATCCTGTGGTCGAAAAATTTAATTTCTTGGATCTTTGGCAGGATGTTGCTTTTGATTATAAAGCCGACCCTTTCCGACACAAAAGTGGTGTTCCGTTTTCCTAAAAAAAAAACTCCTGTTCCGTCTCGATGCATCATGTGTATTTTGGCTGCTCCCTTTTGTTGCCTGAACCCTATTTTGCCGTATGCATAAACCTCATTTGCCTAGCGAATTGATTGGCCGGCTTTTGTCGAACGGTCCGTGTTTAGCAAACTTAAAATTGCTACACTCGAAATTCGAGGGAAACCACGGCGTGCTGGCAGGAACGTTATTGGCCGTGCACTCCGCTGAGTGTCTGCGTCTTTCCGTCGAGAGTTTGCTACAAAAACAGCACACTGCCCCCAAAAGCGGGAAAGCGCCAGCAAGCTTGACGCACTTTGCGTGCCTTGGCGCGCTTGCCGACGAGCGGTCATTTTCAACTGAAAATGTGGTTTTCTCAAGTTATTTATTCAATTAGAAACATCTGTGTTATTTTTTCTAGATACGTTTGTTAATACAGGTATATTCGACAATTTACGAGGTCGCGCAATGAAATCGGTGGAGAAATGAAGGCGAAATATACAAAAATCGGAATAACGGGAAAATCATATTTTTTCAAAATTTCAGCCGAATGTGCTCAATATTCTTAATTTCTTGAACATAGCTTTGTAGGCATGGTCGAGACAAACATTTTAAGTGCACAATCGGTCGGAAAAGTTCAAAACTGGCAGTGAAATATGAATTTGAAATATCTGAAAATTCCTCATCTGGCATGGAACTTCAGAATTCCTGATATAAAATGTGGTTTTTTTGTTTATTTTGTTCTTTATCAAGGAACTTTTATTAAAAAAATTAAGAAATTCACAGAAATATAGCTGTAGCGCCTCAGAAAGCGGTAAAATCCGGCGTTTTTCAAATTGCCATCTAAACGAGTGTGGAGAACATTTATTATGTGTTAACGTTTCAAAAAAATAATTTCAATTATTTTCTATCGATTTTATAAACTTTTTCTTCAAAAATCCAATTTTCTTCGCGTTTTTTTCGTTATATTCAAAAGGTGCAATCAGTCTCGGCGATGTACGATGCAATTGCGCTCTACCTGCACGCATTAGAGATTAGAGACGCAGAGGCGTTGTGCTAAATTCTGTGTCTCTGCGTCTGCAAACGCAAAGTGCGCCAGCCAATGTTGTTTTGCGCTTTCCCGCTTTTGGGGGCAGTGCAGCAGTATCCTTGCACTCTGCTTGTCTGCGTCTCCTCTTTGTAACCAGGAGCGCAAGCAACGCCATTGTCGGCTACCAAAATTTTCGGTTTTCGTTATCAAATTGCCGTTGCCGATTTCGGCGGCGTTTTTCAAAAATTTCGAGTTTCGTATGTCAGTAGAAGCAAACGGTTTTTTCATTAGTTTTTGTTGTTTTGAAATTTTGATAATTTAGTTTCAGAAACCGAATAAAGTTTTTTTTAATATTTAATTGTTACGTAAAATGCACGTTTTTCTCTGATTCTGCACTTATCGTAAATATAAAAACCACGTTTTTGACATGAGAAAAATACATTTTAATGCCGGATTTTCCAAGAGTTGTCTGATTTTGCTGAAAATTAAAAAAATAAAAATTTTCAGTTGAAAAAATTGATTTGCAGTAGTGGGAAGAGAGAGAGAGAGAGAGAAAATAAAACGTGCAGACTTTAAATTTTTCCGACGGTACGACAGAATATAGCGAAATAGAAATGCTACACAACACGGCACCCCAGCCTTCCAAAATTGTTTCTACCTGGCGCATTTTTAAAGCCCTAAGGCTCGGTCATTTTTTAACCAAAATGCCTCGTTTTTGGACTAAAATGATGATGTCATCCTGAATAATCAGACAATGATTCGAATTTCTCAAAAAAGTAAATTTTCGAGTGAAAAAATATTTTCATTATCCGACAAACTTGGTGGCGCATTGGACGACGGGGGGAGGCGTGCACAATAGAATTGCTACAAAATAGAATTGGAAAAAAATAGAACTGAGCAAAATAGAAATGGTACATAATAGAATTGCTACAAAATAGTACTCGAAAAAATAGAACTGAGCAAAATAGAAATGCTACGGAATAGAACGGCTACAAAATAAAAATGAGCAAATTAGAAATGCTACAAAGTAGAACTTGTGGTGCAATAAAGCGCTTTTGCATTATTTTTTAAATTTCTGAGTTTTTCACCGTTTATGCAATTTTTTTTGGAAAACTGCATTGATTTTATACTTTTTTTAATTTTCGCGGTTGCTAAGTGCGTAAAACATCTGAAAGTTACTGAAAAATCTATAAGAATCGAAAAATTCAAAAAATAATGCAAACGCGCTTCATCGCACCACGAGTTCTATTTTATAGCATTTCTATTTTGTCACATTTCTATTTTGCTTTGTTCTACTCCGCTCATTTCTACTGTGTAGTCGTTATATTTTTTCCAGTTCTATTTTGTAGAAATCCTATTGTGTACCATTACTATTCCTATTTCGTCTGCTTCTATTCTGTCGTACCCTCATTTTTCCACTATGGCCCATAGTCTATGGGACATTGAAAATAGGCGAAATAGAGATCTTTGTTACTCTCCTCAAACATGTGTTTATCTTTGACATGACAACAAAAAATGGTTTTGCGTAAAGAATCGAGCGACTAGCTAACAATTGCACTCGCATGCAAAATTGAGTTTTGATTTTAGTTTTTATATCGAAATATTTTTTTTAGGAAATCTGGCAACACTTTCGAATCAAAGCAAATCCGGAAGAAGCCATCGCGAAACAAGTGAAAAAACTTGTAATATTGCTTCGGCTGATTGGAAATGGTGTAAAACGGTTTCATGCGTTTGCTTGATTGCAATAACTGGGGTTGTTCTGCTTGGTCAAATGACAACTTACTTCTCTTCTAGTTTTACTGGATCGACACAATCAGTCAATAAAACATTGTTGAAAAACATTGAACAATTTAACACCATAACGGAAAACGTAACTCGTTTGATGAATGTCATTGTTTTACAATATGAATTACGAAAAAAGACTATATCAATGCATAATGTAACGGCTGATGCACTTAACGTTAGAGATGCAACATTATTTGACTTCATCAACGAAACAGATGTTTTGAATGTTTTGACTTGCATTGTTCGGCTAACCAAGGAAAAAATAATCACGACAAATGAAACCTTGCAATATGTCGAGCAGCTCACTATCGACCCTGACATTTCTTTCGACAACACAATAATCTGGGAAATTTTGAGTTTTACGGATAGTTTGAATCGTAGTTTTCCAAATTTCCATAACGTTAACAACTCAATTTCAAAAATGAATTCACTTATTAGGGAACTAAACACAACCAGTCCAAACTTTCCGAAAGCCTATCAAATTTTAACAGAAGTTGTTAGTTATCTTAGCCTGATTCAAAAAAATAAGCTTGATCCAACTACCGTTAACAAAATGGATATTTTTGACAAGTATTCAAAAAGTATCAGTTATATTGTAGGTATCATCAATCGGTATCAACAGCTTACTGATCAAACTTGTTTGGAGCACTTGAAAATTCATTTAGACAGTTTACGGCCATCCGCAACAACAGTCGAGATTCTATTGAAATCCGGTGAAGTTATGCAGAAATTAAATGAGTTGAACGAATTGATTGATCTGCCTGTAATTGCTTCACGCAACCACCCTCTTATAGGATTTCCTCAAGGATCAGATGATATTAAACAGATTTGGGAGGACTTGGACAATAAGCGGCTCAAAGAGATGTTGAATGGCGGACAGTCATTGAATGAATTTAAGACAATTATACTACCATTTTCAAATTTGAAAACACCGTTATCTGAAATAGAGAAAGTATGGACAAAACCTGCAAGACAAAAGTACATAAATTTTATACGTCGTAGTTTGACAACCTATAAAACCATTTATGCGTCAAAACCAACGCCAATTGCACAATTTCTGACAAATGTAAACGCCATTTTCAATAAACTGATGCCAATTGCTAATCTAAACAATTCAATTTTAAATAGTTTCAAGCAATTGTTAAGCTCCAAACACATTCTACAGAACATCACCTTGGAGCTGAGCAAGCTTCATAACGTTAAGAAAAGTGTTGGTTTGATGCTTGAGGAGTTTGAACCGTTTTCTCCTTCGGAAAACAATCCTCAAACTAATGAAAAGTTTAAAAATGTGGTTCTTACTAAAAATTACAGTGGGCGTTTACAGATGATAGCTGATAAAATCAAGTTTGTTGAGGGAAAAAGAGAAAGTATCATTAATTTGTTCTCAGAAACCTCTAACTACAGAAAAATACTACTAACAGCAGGATTGGAAAATATTATTAAAACCGTTAAATTTCCACAAAACATCAGATTGCAAATAACGGAAATTATTAATCATATGCACCTCCTAAATTCGTTATCTCCATTTCTAAAAACAGATCCTGAAAAGGTAGAAAGTCTACGCCAATTTTTATTAGCTGCCAAACTGAAAATGAATAAGTGGCGAAAATTAGATACCAAATTCCGAACAGAAGTTTTTGAAGCTGAAAGCAAAATAGAAAACAACATTTGTTTCAGTCAATATCCACATACTTATGAAGTTGCTTCTGAGCTAGCGTATTTGAGACGTACTTTTTTATTTTATCAGAAAAGCGATCTGACCAAAATTTACGGAACTTATGCAAAAAAAGGATTAGCGCTGGTTCAAAAAAATGGTAGTGTGTCACCTGTTGATAGAACTAAAATGAACTTTGTGAAGGACTATTTCAGCAGACTTAATCAAAACATTAGTATCAAACTGCTACAAATAGAGAAGCTGCAATCCCATATTGCTACTAAAAAATTAAATATAACAGCGTTTGAAAAGGCATTGTGTAGTTTAGATGACTTTTTTTTGAGTTCTATCAATTATTCCTATATTTCCGAAACGGTTGAAAGTTTGAAATTAACTAATATCGGCCAATGGGAAGAGTTTTTGGAACTTGAACACAGCCTTCAACAACTATCAGAAGTGCAATACGTTGTGATGCGAAAAAAGGACAAACTTGCTGCCTTGTTAACCCATGCTTCAAAATATCTGCGATGTTTCTTTGCTAAGAAAAAGCCTTGGCCGGAACCAGATTTGTAAGATTTACATATATATATATATATATATATTGTCGACCCGCCAAAATGGTCAAACGCGCTCCGCTGAACTCAACGCTATGCGATTTTCATTTTGGTTTCTAAATTATTTCATTTCACGTTGAATTTATACGTGAAATGAAATAATTTGGAGACCAAAATGAAAATCGCATAGCGTTGAGTTCAGCGGAGCGCGTTTGGCTATTTTGGCGGGCCGACAATATATATGTTTTACTTTTAATCAGAAAATGTTTTGTTTAGGCCAATTCTACAAATCTTCGTCGTCATTCTAGCACTTGGATGCACTTCTCTGTTGATTAAATGTATCAATTGGACGCGGACATTTTTAGAAGAGGTGGATAAGCAAACACGTTATGATCACGGCTGATGATAGTTGTTGAATAAACTAGTCTGAAAAGAATTATTGTCGGTGAATGCATGATCAGCCGCGCTCCACTGGACTTTTGAATTTGCAAGTGTGCTGCGCGCCTTTTTGGCGGGAAGATTCAAATTTAAGCTGCCATCAGTCATTTGGCAAATTTTTTTATATTTATTCGCTGCATATTTCTTTCCTTTTTATTATTTAAAAAATGATACTAATTTTTTGTAAATTATTAATTGATTTTAGCAAACGCGCAAAAGGGGGAATACTCACGCTGCCCTGCACGCGAAAAACGTCTTGCTCGTTACTGACGCATTTCCCGTGCATTTTTCTGCGACTCTCTGCGTCTCTCTGCTAATTTTTCAACGTTGTTTTTTTTTCAATAACCGGTTTCATTTAAATGTTTATCTATAAATTCTATTAATTTTTTCAGTATCCATTTGGTCGTCGTCTAAATGTTGGCGGTTAGTGAGAGAAGAACACAATATACTTCTCCGACCTGCTTTTTTCAGGTCTCCAAGTATTTATTCTCGCTTGTTTTGTAAGGAAATTCCAGAAAATCATCGGAAAGTTATAGAACAAAAACAACAAATCGACTTTTTTAATTCTAATTTTCGTTTACCAACCTTATGAATATAAAGAGTTACCTGCGTTTAGATTTTGACCCAACCCTCACAAGGGAAGTGTTTCAGGTGGGGTTTTGAGAATCACACCAAAATTTGTGAGGGTACGCTTTCAACTGTGCTGATTCCGATGCCGTCGTCAGAATTTCCGCATCTCGTCTGGTTTTTCTGAAATTTCAGCTTAAAGTTTTGCGTTTTCCCAAATTTTGTAAGCCGCATCGCCGGTCCCGCCTTTTCAATACCACTGCGGACGCAAGTCCGGCAAGCAGGAGTGGGTCAGTGGTACACAGCATGGCTGTGCGAAAAATAAGTTTCGAAAAATGTTCGAAAAACTTTTTTTTCGAAATTTTTAGACCGAAAAAAACGAAAAAAATTTTTTTTCGAGTTTTTTAAGACAAAAAAAAAACCGAAAAAAAATTTTTCGGTTTTATTTTCCCGAAAAAACCGAAAAATTTCGAAAAATGTTGTTTTTTTCCTGAAATTCAGTTAAAAACAGATTATTCATTTAATACATTCAACAAAATCAGTAGTGACGTATTTACGAATATCATACCGAAATCACACAAAAAATTTCTCTGGTTTTTGGCTGATTTTACAACAAAATTAAAAAGAATAAAAAACCACGGGGAGAACACGAAGTCGAGATTTGCTAGGCCAGCGCGCCCGGTTTTCTAGGCCGGCGGCCGACCACGTCTTTTCGAAAATGGATAGGGGTGGATAGCGCAGCCGGTAGTGGTGACCGCCGCCGTTCCAGAGGTCACAGGTTCGATTCCTGCCCTCACCCCCCGGGTTCACCCAGCCTCTAATTGGGTAGTAGAGAAATCTACGAAGATTGCTCGGTCATTTCCCTAGCCATGAATTGACTTAAGTAACGTCTGGCTCTGAACGGTACACCACCAGTCGTCCGCGTAGGCAGAAAACCGTGATCCGCAGTACCTTCGGTACTTGAAGAATGGATCGACTTTGTAATCTTTGTTTGTTGTATTGCCTTCAGCAATAATCGGTTTTTTTTTCTTCGATTTCTTTCATTTTTTGGCTATTTTTCGGTCAAAAAATTTTTCGAAGTTTTCAGACCGAAAATTTTTCGACCGAAAAATTTTCGAAAAATTGGGATGCGTTCAAGACGCGGAGTATGTGCGCAGAATAACCAAGATTTGTATAAAATGTTTTTTTCATCAATGTATTTTATATTTTTGCACCTATTTCAATTAAAGGAGGTCCCAACTTTTTGGGAAAATTGCTTAAATTGTAGTATTGGGTGGGGGATTTACAAACATCACATCGAAATCGCAAAATCAAAAAAATAGCCAAAAAATGAAAAAAATCGAAGAAAAAAAACCGATTATTGCTGAAGGCAATACAATTTTCGAAAAGACGCGGTCGGCCGCCGGCCTAGAAAACCGGGCGCGTTGGCCTAGCAAATCTCGACTTCGTGTTCTCCCCGTGGTTTTCTATTTTTTTTAATTTTGTTGTAAAATCCGCCAAAAACCAGAGAAATTTTTTGTGCGATTTCGGTATGATATTCGTAAATACGTCACTACTGATTTTGTTGAATGTATTAAATGAATAATCTGTTTTTAACTGAATTTCAGGAAAAAAACAACATTTTTCGAAATTTTTCGGTTTTTTCGGGAAAATAAAACCGAAAAATTTTTTTTCGGTTTTTTTTTTCGTCTTAAAAAACTCGAAAAAAATTTTTTTTCGTTTTTTTCGGTCTAAAAATTTCGAAAAAAAAGTTTTTCGAAAATTTTTCGAAACTTTTTTTCGCACAGCCATGGTACACAGGTAGTGCGCGTTCAGCTTATAATAGGTTGCGCGCAAGGCCTATCGAGTACACGCGAAGGACAGCGAAGTAAGCCTGTGACAGGCTTATCGCGGCTCGACGCCTGTAATAGGCCTGAAATAAGCTTATCGCGGGAAATTTCAACCGACAATTTGCATATCGCGGTTGTCAGAAAACATATTGCACCCCTATAATAGATCTATTGCGGCCATTTCAAACTCGGTTGTGGGCTTACAATAGGCATGCCACAGGTCAACACAGCGTATTTTGGCTCAAATGTGCTTGCATTTGAGCCAGTTACTAAACAATTTCCTTGAAAATAAAGATTTATTGCAACGTACAGAAGAATAATAAATTTGACAGTTATCAACATACAACAGACGTTGAATAAAACATTAAATACACAAATACATCAGAAAACTTTTAAAACCTACAGATTCAGCTTTCAGAACATTTGTAAAATTGGCCAACGTGTAGTTCGTATATTTTCCTTATCTAGTACAGAAAATGCTCCCGAGCATACTCTGTAGTTTCGAACATTAAAGTAATTTCCTATACTATTTTCTACTTTCTGACCAATCGAAGAATTCTCAAAATCTTTCGCAACTTTTTCAATATTTTCAACATTTCTACGAATAATGTCACAAATGATACAGGCAAAAAAATAAATTATGATAATATTGAGCTGTAAAACGTTACCCCGCCAGAAGTGCGGGGGAGAAAATTAGGTGCCTCTCTTTGTCCAAGAAAGTTACTTGAAATGTTGACAAAAAACCCCTAATTTTCCTTTTTGGGAGTCTACTATGTGTTCACGAACTAATGGTGCTAACGACGCTCCGATGTTCCGCAATTTTTCACTGTTACGCAGTACTGAGACCGCAGTGAAAAAATGCGGAACGTCGGAGAATCATCAGCAAAATTCCTTCGTGAACGCATAATAGCGAGATGACAACTTTTCAAAAATACACGTTGGCCAAGTTTTGAACGTTCCAAAAACCTTACCGATCCTGCGCCAAACCATTCCAACTTTGAAAAAAGTCATCGATCCCGCCGTCGTCGATACTCTTCCGCGTCCGAGTTGGAGTCCCGCCATAGTCTGAAATTTTTGGTGTGTAAATTAAATTACGGAAAACATATCAAGGCTTTATTTGCTCACAAAATAGCATTTTCGGCAACTCGCTCTTTGATGATCAATGCGAGGCTCGAACGGCCAACTCGGATAATCATCGTGGCTGGATAAGATTCATAAATTTCCTCAAAAGACACGTGTATTTCCTCGTGAGACCTCAAAAAAATTTACAAATCTCACGAGGAAATTCATGAATCTCACGATGAAATTTACGAATATTGCGAAAAAAAAATTCACGAATCTTTTGAGAAAATTTACAAATTTCATCTAGCCCCGATAATTCTCAGGCATCGAGTCGAACTTTTCTGTGCAACATTAGAGCCATTTTTGAACTTTTTCAAACTTTCTAAAATTAATTTTTTTTTTAAACTAACTCAAGACACTTTAAAACTTTTTTCAAGATTCTCTCCGACTTTTCTCGCCTATTTTCAAAATATCGTAACCAATTTTCAGAGAATTTCGACGGCAAATTGCCACCGCGAGCAGGCAACTTGCCGCAAAAATCGGCAAAATACCGTAAAAATCGGTCAATTTCTGCCAGTCATATGCCATTTTGCCGAAAACTCTTTTTTACTTTATAAACTAAAAACATACATTCTGCAGAGTTGGGTCGTCGAGCAGCGTCGGTTGAGCAGGCGACGTCGGGCAGTCTGAAAGTAAAAATTAATTTTGGAAGGAAAAAAAAACGGTGCTATGCGGGTTCGTGAGGGCCACCCAAAAATTGTTTTCTTTTTTGTCGTTCACGCTTTGAATATACATTTGAAACAATTTTTGAGTGCCCCTTAATTCCTCAAAAAATGGCGCGGATGTGATTTATTGAAAAAATCGATAAATGTCAATTTGAAAGTTTTGTGATTTAAATTGAGTTGCGTCAACAAAAAATTAAACACCGTCCACTTTTTCACACACAAATTTTAAATTTTTCACGTATTTTTAATTTTTGCATGAAAAAAGTGGACACAGTTGAAGTGTTTGATGATGGAAATCGATTTAAATCACATCTGATAAATTTTAAAACAATAATTTGGACAAAAATAAATTAAAAATAGTAAAGTACTTTAAAAAAAGCGACGGAGTAAGGCAAAAAGGCCCAAAAAAAAAAATGTCTCTGCGTACGCTGCGTCTCGTCTCGTAGCCGTCGAGCGCGCTTGCATCGTACAGCCGGCGCCTCTTGTAATAGGCCTAACGCGGTCGCAGCACACACCGGGTGCGCGATAAGTCTGTTGCAGGAGGATAGCCGCTGCTACCCGCGGTAGACTTATTTTAAGCCCAAAATAGGCCTTTATTTGGCATACACTTATTATAAGCTGGACGCGCTTTACCTGTGTAGAGCGGATGGTAGGGTAATCCGATGGTAAGGGGTTCGTTTCCGCTCTATGCCGAATTTTGCTATTTTTGTTTTTTTCTGGTAAATTAATCGTTTTGTCATCTTGAGAGATTTTTTTATTGAAAAATAAAAATTGTTGAAATTAGAATATTGTAACTATCTATCATAAAACTCATTGAAAATGTTCTAGAACCTATCAGAAAATCATGAAAACACTAGTAATCGTCACATTTGCAGGAGTTAATGAAACTTTTGTGGTTTCAGGTAGAAGTGGAACAGTTTCGAGAAACATGCTTGTTAAATAAATGTTGCGGACGCGCAAATGAAAAGAAAATCTACGAATATCCATCAGTTTATGGCCTGCAAAGTTGGAAACAAGCTTTCTAGAAAGTTCTGATTTTTCAAATTTTTCCGCCGGAATTTTATAATCGGAAAATTCTGGTATCGAAACTTTTTGTCGATAATTTGTCGACAAGGACATTTATCGACATTGTTTTCCATATTACGTATTCCCGAGTACGTGAGATGTCTTCCGCCTCCCGAAAAATTAAATTTCTTTGGTCTACCGTTTTTCTATTTTTGACGCGTCCGCAACATTTATTTAACAAGCATGTTTCTCGAAACTGTTCCACTTCTACCTGAAACCACAAAAGTTTCATTAACTCCTGCAAATGTGACGATTACTACAGGGTGGCCGATAAGTATAGGACGCTCGCTTTCAGCGTTCCCTGGCACGGTGCCAAGGGATATTTTCGAAAAATTTCGAAACTTTTCGAAAGTCCAGAGACTATATAAGTAAGCTTCTCAGTCATTTGTTCTCACTTCTCCATATCGCCGAGCTATGAAAAGTTCTCCTCATCGTCCTTCCATTGAACTCTTGTTCAAGAGAGGCCTCGGAAGTGCTGAGATCGCTCGACGCCTTCAAATTTCGTCTTCGACGGTTCGAAACGTTGTCGCTGCTATCAAAAAGCGAGGAGATGCTTCTGAAGTAAAAAAAAGCGGACGTCCACGTTCTGTCAACACCCGGAATACTCGTGCAATCATCAAGAAACGGATCATTCGAAATGATGGATTGAGTCTCAATAGGATGGCGTCACAGCTTGGAATTGCCCGATCCACTGTCCAATCGATTGTCAAGAACGACTTGAAGCTCAAAAGTTACAAACTACGTCGTGGACAGTACCTCTCGGACAAATCGAAAGCGATGCGACTCGAAAAATGCCGAAAATTACTCCAGCACTTTCAAGTGCGCCGCGTCTCTGACGTTATCTGGACAGACGAGAAGATCTTCACTATTGAACCTCTTCCCAACCGTCAAAACCAGAGACAGTTATTGTCAAAGGATGACAGCATGTCTCCGAAACGTCGTCTTGCCCATAACCGCCTTTTCCCGAAAAGTGTCATGGTTTGGGCCGGTATCACGGCAACCGGTAAAACTCCGTTGGTTTTCATTGAAAGAAATGTGAAAATCAACTCGGAGGTGTACCAAAAGATTGTGTTGATGGATAATTTGTTACCCTGGGTCACTCAGCACTTTGCTGGTGGTCCATTTATCCTTCAACAAGACTGGGCACCGTCCCATGGCTCGAGATCGACATTGGCCGTCTTGGAGGCGCATTTCCCTGGATTCCTGGACAAGAACTTGTGGCCTGCTTCCAGCCCGGATCTCAATCCGATGGATTTCAGCGTTTGGGGCATGTTGGAAGGGAAGATCGCGGGAAAAGTTTTTGCTACTGTCGATGACTTGAAGGCCGCTCTCGAGGTAGCATGGGCTTCGATCGACGACGGATACCTGCGGCGCACTGTCAATTCGGTGAAGAAACGTTTGAGAGCCTGTGTCAAAGCTCGTGGATCCAACTTCGAAATTCTCTTGTAAAATCAAATTTTCTGCTTATTTTTTGTTGTTTAATAAAGGTTGTTCTCGAAAAATCCTCAAATTGAAAAAATGGGAGCACTTTCAAAACGTCCTATACTTATCGGCCACCCTGTAGTGTGTTCATGATTTTCTGGTAGGTTCTAGAACATTTTCAATGAGTTTTATGATAGATAGTTACAATATTCTAATTTCAACAATTTTCAATTTTCAATAAAAAAATCTCACAAGACGACAAAACGATGGGCTTACCAGAAAAAACAAAAATAACAAAATTCGGCATAGATCGGAAACGAACCCCCCTACCATCGGATTACCCTATCATCCGCTCTACCACTGACCCACTCCTGCTTGCCGGACTTGCGTCCGCAGTGGTATTCAAAAGGCGGGACCGGCGATGCGGCTTACAAAATCTGGGAAAACGCAAAACTTTAAGCTGAAATTTCAGAAAAACCAGACGAGATGCGGAAATTCTGACGACGGCATCGGAATCAGCACAGTTGAAAGCGTACCCTCACAAATTTTGGTGTAATTCTCAAAACCCCACCTGAAACACTTCCCTTGTCAGGCCTATAATCTGGTGATTTATGGATATTTGGCGATCTCATAAAGTTTTAAAAACTTCCGTCCAAATCCAAAAACTTTCTACACAGACGCGCATCGCTTGCACACTTTACTGAAATTCTGTCCGGATTCCAATACTTTCGATCCAGATTCCAAAAATGTTTTGAATCTGTCAAGATCCCTTTATGGTTTGAAAATTTCTCTGTAAGGTTTGTATTTCCTAACAAGATCTTAGTTTTCTGAACAAATTCCAAAACTTCCGGTTCATAATTGGAGTTCCCTATTATTGTAAGAAAACGTTTTGTCGCGGGGTGACATGAGGGGAGTGCCGGCGTCCAAGGAGTACCCGCTAAACTAATCTGATTCAAGGAAGCCGGTCGGCGCCAAATGAGAAGAAAACGGAGAAGCGATAAGCGATGTAAAATAAACAGTTATGAGCTGAGTAAAAATTTATTGAATATCAAGAGAGCAATAAATTTAGCGCAAAGTACTTTATGTTTGAAGAGCAAATTAAGAAAATTGAGGAAGTAGGCCGATGCAGGCACAACGCGACGAATGGGGAGAAAGTGATAGCGCTGAGAAGGCAACGTCTCGTTTGATCTGAATTGATTTCGGGGACTATTTTAGGCAGTAATTTGGGAAATGACTACGGGGGGTTGCTAGGAGCCCTTCGAACGGGCGGTCTTTACGCAATCAAATCCAGTAGTGCTGGAATTGGGACGTGCGGTGTCGCCCCACTGATGCAGTCAAAGATAAATTAAATTAATAACCAGAAGGTTGTTGACGGCTATCGCCGTCAAAAACCTTCTGGGTAAGCTTGGGGACGCGCGAGTCTCCCTAATTTTTCAAAGAGTTACAATGTATATCAAAAGAAACATTGAGTAAGTACCCAAAGTTGATTCAATTAAAATCTCAATGTTTTTCTGTATGCCTGTCAATCCGTTTTTGTATATTGATTGCGTAAAAATATGTCACAAACCTATTCAGGGCAAAAAAAACAGTTTTTGGTGTTTTCAACCCGATGCATTGCGCAAGAGTATTTGAAATAAGAACTACCGTACTCTGATGTTTTCAAACTGAGCAAAACTTTCTGTCACGAATCCATTATAAAAAATTAAACGAAAAATCGTTTTTACTCATAAAGTTATTATCAATTCAATATTCTTCTTGTCTGGAATCGTTATTTCTTCCATTTTTTCTTTTCCTCTAAACCCGTAGTTAAAAGTTCACATGTTCTGGTTTTAACAACATTTTTTTGGGTTGAATGGATAGTTTCAAAATGAGTAACAATTAAGAATCTTGTCTAAATATCGAGCAAACAAAAAAAATGCAACGCGGTGTTTTTGAAATTCAAATGAAAATGGGAAAAAATCTCTTCATTTGCCATGCTATTTCTCTCATAGCCGTTTGAATTTGAAAAAGTACGCAAACACCGCATTGCAATTTTTTATTATCACTATAGAGTTGGCCAATTTATCAATAACTCCTCAGTCAGAATTTGACGAAAATCGTCGCATGAGCAAAAAAC
This sequence comes from Caenorhabditis japonica, assembly GCA_963572235.1. Classification (NCBI taxonomy): domain Eukaryota; kingdom Metazoa; phylum Nematoda; class Chromadorea; order Rhabditida; family Rhabditidae; genus Caenorhabditis; species Caenorhabditis japonica. The sequence goes on from OY754342.1 coordinate 4,849,487, forward strand.
TCATTAGTAAACCTATTCTCCTGAAATTTTCGATTGTCTCAGTGCATTACGAACGTGCATTTTGGGCAGTTTAATGCAGAACAATCAATTAAACTTCTTGTTTACGTTAAATTAAAATAACAGAAATATCTGCGAAATTTTGGTCCATAACCGCTCAGAAACGAAAACAGAGAGGAAAACAAAAACTCGAAATAAAATTCAAAAAATTGCTCAAAAATGTGATGAAACGTACCTAAATCTAATTTTGTAGGCTAAATTGACACATACTAAACAAAACTCAGTTACAAAAAAGAAAAAAACCACAGTAAAACTCGAACTTCCGACCTTCCACACGCCATCCTAGAGTACAAACCACTTGAACACCGCGCAGGCTGAACAAATTCTCCTATGTGTGTAATGAGATTTCGGTCGACCCACAGTTTCCTGTCGGATTTCCTTTCGACTATATTTAGAAAAGCAAAAAGTGCAGAAGACAAAAAAATGTGGACCGACCGGCCTAACAGTAAAGTACCCATTAAAATAATGATATCAAAATTTGGAAAATACGGGCATCATCGCGGCATTCAGGAGACTCAGATTTCCAATTTTGGCTTCCCACGGACGTCTGTGGACTGCGCCAGCACCGCGAACATACCCATACACAGACAGACAGACACACAGAAAAATTATATTAGTAACAAGCTTGCAGCTTGTGGCGACTAACTAGGGAATGCCCCGGACTTAATTTGGGGTTTCGCGATGAGTCTTACATGATTAGAAAGAGAATTTTATGGAGTTTCCAAAACTACTTTTCGTTTTTGCTAAACGCCGGTGGTTTTCGAGAAAATCGCGTCTGAAAATCCAGTTAAAATTTCAATTTTGTGTGCGTTTTCAAATATTAAATGCGTGAGCTGTTCCTTTCAAAATCATCCAGGCAGTCACTTTCTTGTCAATTGTTTTTTGAAACAACTGAACAGCGGTTGGGTGGTTAAGTGGGTAGCGCGTTAGGGTTAGGTTCTAGAGGTAGCGGGTTCGGGTCCTTCACAGTTGGGAATGCTTGTGGTAGGATGCATGGATTGCATGTTGGTTTTTGTTTCTTTTAAACCAATTGTTGTCACATTTATGCTAATGAAACACTGTGAGTTTCAAACTCCTGTTCAAAATTGTTTTGAAAGTTGGAATTTCGCAGACTGTTCAGTAAATGGATGCACATTCGGCTCTTTGGATCTTTATTCATATTTTGGATCATTATTTAAAAAAATCAAAGTAGGGTCACGAAGATGAACAGCTTGAAGCAAAGAAATTCACATGTGAAAGAATCAATTACTGGATAGTCTTCGGAGTTCCATCTATAAAAATACTTTGCACAAGAATTTAAAATGTACAGAAGCAAAACAATAAAAAAAACTAACAGAGGAGATGCAAAGCAAAAAATGAGGAAAAAACAATGAATTTAAAAAGAACAAAACCCAACATACAATCCACCCAAACCACCACAAGCATTCCCAACTGTGAAGGACCCGGACCCGCTACCTCTAGAACCTAACCCTAACGCGCTACCCACTTAACCACCCAACCGCTGTTCAGCTGTTGCAAGAAAGCGAATGGCAAAAAAGTGACTGCCTGGATGATTTTGAAAGGAACAGCTCACGCATTTAATATTTGAAAACGCACACAAAATTGAAATTTTAACTGGATTTTCAGACGCGATTTTCTCGAAAACCACCGGCGTTTAGCAAAAACAAAAATTAGTTTTGGAATCTCCATAAAATTCTCTTTCTAATCATGTAAGACTCATCGCGAAAGCCCAAATTAAGTCCGGGGCATTCCCTAGTAAGTCGCCTTCGTCAAATGTTGGTTTTTACTGATTTTTGTTTTTTTTTTAATCGAAATGGCAATCATTTATTTTCCCTATTTCTTTCAAGTTCTCGTGACCCTTGTGGTATCACAGCGGTAATTTTTATTATAATGGATTCGTGGCGGAGTGACAATTTTTTTCACGTTTTTATTCGAAAAAATGAAGAAATAACGGAAGAAATAAAGAGATTTTTCGTCTCCCAGTTTCACGTGAAATGTCACTCCGTCACGAATCCATTATATGCGAAATCATTTTAATTTTAAAATATCACGCATTCACGAGGAGTGGCATCTCAAGACAAATGAAATCATGTTTTATTAAAAAAAAAAAAAGAGGATATAAATATCCGCATTAATGAAGATTTTTGTCTCGCATTTTACCGTAATATGTCACTCCATGAAAATACGTGTTAAATACACGCGCAGGAAAACAAAAAATATATGTTTAAAAAAGGAATAATTAAATTAAAAAATAAAAATTAATCACCGGTTAAAATTCTTTAAAAAAGCGGTCGGAAATTAAAAAAAAAGAAATATTGAACAAAAATTTAGGCCGACCAACAATGTGTCTCTGCTTCTCTGCCGCAATAGCGTATTACTGCGTCGCGAAAACCAGTCAGAGCGCTCGTGTCTTGCAGCTGTGGTCTCGCCGCGATCAGCGCGTATACGGTAGTTTTTTACGTTCTTTTTTGAATTGTTTTTCTGTTTTTGCATTGTTTTCGTTTTTTTCGTAAAAAAAACTACCGTATACGCACTGGTCGCGGCGAGACCACATCCGCAAGACACAAGCGCTCTGACTGGTTCTCGCGACGCAGTAATAGCCGGCGAGCGCGTTTGCTGAGTCTCACAGCTAGATGGCAAGTGACTTACGATAGGCCTAACGCGGTCGCCGCACACCGCGTGCGCGATAAGCTTATTGCAGGAGGGTGAGCGCTGCCACCCGCGATAGGCTTAGTTTAAGCTTATAATAGGCCTATTTTTGGCCTCCACCTATTATAAGCTGAACGCGCACTCACGCAAATTTTGAATTTTAGTGTATTTTGAATTTTTGCATGACAAAAGTGGACATCGTTTAAATTTTTGATGATGGAAATCGATTGAAATCCCATCATATTAATTTTAAAATAATAATCGGCAAAAAAATTAATTAAAAATAAGAAAATTACTTCAAAAAAGCGACGGAGAAAGGCAAAAAGGCCCAAAAAAAAATCAGTCAGCTCAAATTATCTCTGCGTACGCTGCGTCTCCCTCGTAGCCGTCGAGCGCGCTTGCATCGTCCTGCCGTCGTCGCGGCGCCTCTTGTAATAGGCCTAACGCGGTCGCCGCACACACCGCGTGCGCGATAAGTCTGTTACGGGAGGGTAGCCGCTGCCACCCGCGATTGACTTATTTTATGCCCAGAACAGGCCTATATTTGGCTTACACCTATTATAAGCTGGACGCGCTTTACCTGTGTAGAGTGACCGCATGGTAAGCAGAAGGTCTGGAGTTCGAGTACGCGCTATTTAAAAACTTTTTTGCAATTTTTAAACTTTCTTTTTTTTCCTCATTTTTTGGCGATTTTTTACAAGTTTTTTTTCACAAAAATTTTTTTTTTCTTGGTTTATTGTGTTTTCAATCGACTTGCGACATGAAAACGCGAGACTCCGCCCACTTATTTGTGTCGATCTGTCTGCGTCTCTTCAAATAACACTGTGTTCGCGTGGTCGCGCACAAATAAGTGGGCGGAGTCTCACGATCTCATGTCGCAAGTCGATTGAAAACACAATACCAAAGTTCTAAATTTTAACAATTTTCAGCTTTTGTGGGTAGATAAAATTGTAACCATAAACTCTATTATCTGCAAATCAAGATGATAATAAGTTTTATGGTTGCCAAGTTAAATGTGCAGTTGGGGTTGGAAAGTAATAGTCTGGGGTCAAATTCTATACATCTACCCAAAGGTCAATCTCACGACCCATTTCTGTTGTTGGGGTCGGATAATATACCATAACCCGTTTAATACACGGCCTCAGCCAAAAATTTGAAGTTTAGAACTTTGGTACACCGAGAAAAAACAAACAAGGAAATTTTTTGAGAAAAAAAAATTTCTGAAAAAAATTTTTGTGAAAAAAAACTTGTGAAAAATCGCCAAAAAATGAGGAAAAAAAAGAAAGTTTAAAAATTGCAAAAAAGTTTTTAAATAGCGCGTACTCGAACTCCAGACCTTCTGCTTACCATGCGGTCACTCTACCACTGACACAGGTAAAATGCGGTTGAAGCATATAGCGCGCTGCGTGGAACTCTTTCCGCTCAACCAGATTCGGTTTTTGTCATTTGATCGAGTACCTTAAGCAATTTAAAATTAATAGGGCTACTTACGAAATAGCAAAAAATTGTGGGAAAACTCGGAGAATTTTTCTATCGACCTGACACATTAAGAAAATAATGTAAAAAAGAATCCCGGACATGCTCAGAAAATTTATGAACCGAAATATCGATTTTTAAAATTTTGAGAAAAAACGATATTTCTGTCCAAACTTTTCTGAGCCTGTCTGGAGGCCGTAAGCAAGAAACGTGAAACGATTTTTCCCGGAAAATATGTTTCTTGTTTTTTCATGGGCATTTTTCTCGTTTTGTTTCCCAGAAAACGGTTTTCCTAATGCCGCGTCCAAAGTTCAAAAATTCCTGAAATCAGGAGTTTTTTGCAGTCCAATGTTCCGAAAAATTTCCCAGAAATAACAGGCGGCCACAGTTGAAACCGGCGTTATCGTAGTTCTTTTGCTGCGAGACCTTCTATGTTTAAACTTGAATTTTCCCGTGTAAAAGAAAAAATTGAGAAACTGTGGGAAAATTCAAGTTTAAACATAGAAGGTCTCGTAGCGAAGCAAATACGGTTTCAACTGTAACCGCATGTTATTTCTGGGAAATTTTTCGGAACTTTAGACTGCAAAAAACACCTAATTTCAGGAATTTTTTGAACTTTGGACGCGGCATAACGTTTTCCACTTCCTTACATATGACCTTGGGAATTTTTTAAACATCATCCTTATATATAAAATTCCGTTTGGGTTTGTAACTGAGGATCTTTGTGTGTCTGTGTCAAAGGCGCATGGCGAGGGCGAACTCAGCACCCGCGGCCAAATAAAAGATTGCCGGGCAACCGCCTGCGCCACACGGGACACTCCAAATGAACGTTCTCGGGAAGTAGATTTGTTCGCGGTTGGCAGCATGCCGTTGCGTTGGCCTCTGGGTAGAGGATAAGGTCAAATAAAAAACAGTTCAGAGATGAGAAAAGATCAAAAATTGTTTTTGATTAAGCCAGGCTTGTTATTTTCTAAAGTTCCAGGCGAATCAGAGACCACAGTCGCGTCGCAAGCGGGGCTGACTGGTTTTCGCGAGGTAGTAATAACGCAGAATTATGATGCTTCGCCAAAGTTTAAAAAATTCAAGTGTTCTACCTTTATGCGCTGACAACACCAAAAAATGAGGAAAACATTGAGGAAAGTCAGTGAAAATCAATATCAACGAATACGTGGAAAAAAATTCTTAAAATATAGGGAAAATGGCAGAAATGCGCAGAACGCGATTGGAAAAATAGATTAATGAAAAATCAATTTTGCGCAATTTCTCGAATTATCTTGAAATATCTTGTAATATTGCAAATTTCTCACAGAATCTTGGAATTTCTCGTAATATCTTACAAGATTTTTGAAATCTTACAATATCTTGTAATATCTCGTGTTTCTTGAAATATCTTGTCTAATATTGCGCTAGCAACATTGCTGACGCATTTTCCTGCCAAGACAAATGCGCCAGCCAATTATATTGTATAATCTTAAAATATGACGATTTCTCAGAATATTACTAAAATTTCTCATAATATTTTTTTTCAATTGCCTGAGTGCGAGGAAGTTGACAAGCACCTGTAAATTGGAAAAAAAGATGAAATGGGTTGTTTCTAATGGGGTTATTGAAAAAATGAAAAAAAAAATGAAAAATTGGGCAAAGACTCGAAGAAAGTTCCGATTGGTCTGAAGCTTTGGAAAATAATTTCAAAAATACTCCCGGGCATGCTTACAGAATTTCGGACCGAAGTATCGATTTTTCTGATCATTTTATGAAATCGATATAACGGCCAAAATTTTCTTATCATGTCCGAGAGTATATCTGAAACTATTTACCAACGTTTCAGACGAATCTGAGTATTCTCCAAGTTTTCCACAGTTTTTTGCAATTTTTCCTGTTTTCGCTTTTTCTATGAATAGTCCGAAAAATACATTTATAAAAAACTAACCTGTGCGAAAACACCATGCGAAAACCATACAATTGTCTTGGCGCATCGACGAATGCCTTTAAAAATTAATGTTAAATATTTAGAAAATTAAACACGCGAAACGAAAAAAACTGTGGCGAATAGGGAAAACAAATGTTTTTTAATCAATCCATGGCAAACGACGAGAAAAATTGTTGTATTAATTTTTAAAATACGAATTAGAAGAAAAAAAACATTTGTTTTCCCAGCATTATTCAAAAAAATGCAAAGTCCCAAAACTGAAAAATAATATAGCCACAAAACGCGCAAATACAATACTGACATGTTTTGCGTGCTTTTACCGTAGGCTAGTCAAAAGCTAGCTAGATTCGGCATCGATCGATTAGAATCGGCCCCATTCGATTAGTATCGGCAGCGGACGATTAGAATTGGCATCATTTTATTAGCTTAATATGATGTTACCTGAGACCGTAGTAATAACTTAAAGGCGCAGTACCAAACTGTTATTTATTTTTGTTTATTTTTTGCTATTTTCGCTGTTTTTTTCGTATTTTTTCGCTATTTTTTGTTATTTTCTCGTGGTTTTTTTTTGTTTTTTGTTGTTTTGACGTTCAAAAACCCTGCATTTATATCCATTTTCCCGGTAAAAATCCAAGAAAATCAATTTTAGGCTACCGTAGTAAAAACTTAAAGGCGCAGTACAAAATTTATTTTTTCAATTGTGTGTTTTTGGCATTTTTTCGCGATTTTCGCTATTTTTGTTATTTTCTCGTGGTTTTCTTTTGTTTTTTGTTGTTCTTAAGCCCAAAAAACATGCATTTATATCCATTTTCCCGGTAAAAATCCAAGAAAATTAATTTTAGGCTACCGTAGTAAACCTTAAAGGCGCAGAACCAAATTTTTTTCTTCAAATTTTGTGTTTTTGGCTTTTTTTTCGCGATTTTCGCTATTTTTCGCTGTTTTTTGTTATTTTCTCGTTGTTTTTCTTTGTTTTCCGTGCTTTTCAAAATCAAAAACCATGCATTTATACCCATTTTCCCGGTAAAAATCCAAGAAAATCAATTTTAGGCTACCGTAGTAAAAACTTAAAGGCGCAGTACAAAATTTATTTTTCAATTGTGTGTTTTTGGCATTTTTTCGCTGTGTTTTGTTGTTCTCGTAAATTTTTCTTTGTTTTTCGTTATTTTCGTGTCCAAAAACGAAAAATTCATCTCCATTTTCACAAAAAAAAATCGAGAAAAATCAATTTTGGGTTACCGTAGTAAAAACTTAAAGGCGCAGTACCAAATTTTTTTTTCTTAACATTTTGTGTTTTTGGCATTTTTTTTTCGCGATTTTTCGCTGTTTTTTGTTATTTTCTCGTTTTTTTTCTTTGTTTTCCGTGCTTTTCAAAATCAAAAACCATGCATTTATCCCCCTTTTCCCAGAAAAAATTCGAAAAAAAAACAATTTTTTGGCTACCGTAGTAAACACTTAAAGGCGCAGCACCAAATTTTTTTCTTTTAATTTTTGATTTTTTCGCTGTTCTTTTTTCTATTTTTCTGTTACTTCCCCAGTACTTTGTTGTTTTCCCTGGCCCGGAAATTGCCCTCTTGGTCCCCGAAAAACAGCGACGAACACAGCTGTCAAAAAGCGAAAAGGTTTCGAAACAAGCGAGAGCAACAGGTGAGGCTGCTTCTCATGCGTTGGCTCGGCTCCGCAGAGCACCTCTGTCCATCGAATGACGGAGCTGAGCTGCTAGCGAGGTGTTGATTGACAGTGGAAACGCAGGGGCATCGACGATTTTATGTGTGTGTATATATATGAGCCGCGTTTGTTCTCTCTTTTCGTGTGTGTGTGTGTGCGTGGGAAGTGGATGGATGGATGGATCTTACGCGCAAGAAAGATCTTTCCCGCCCAGTTGCCGCCGGGAGCAAGAGACGCAGACGTGCATGCAGCCGGGAGCCGGGAGAGCTCACTTGTCTTGGGATGGGTTGCCGGTGAACCTTTCTTGTTTTCAGTTTTTGTTCCTTTTCAAATTTCACTTAAATTTCAGAAAGATTTCAGGCGTTCATTAAAAAATCCATCCATCGCCAGAGTGTCGAGCGGCAGAAAACCAGCGCGCAGTCATGGCGAGTCGACGCCAGAAACAGTTCGATAGGAAGTACAGCTCCTATCGGTGCGTTTCGGTGTCACGGTGCAGATTTACGGAGCAATAATCTCATTCTTTGGAGCCCAAAGCTGCTGTTTTGAGCCTTTCAAAACCTTCAATTTTTAGGGCCCATTATAGCCTTTATAAAAATGAATGTAGATTTACTGTAGAACGATGTCGATTTACGCTAAGTTAGTGTAGATTTACGGAGAGATAACCTCATTCTTTGGAGCCCGTAGCTGCTGTTTAGACCCCTTTGAAACGTTGTGTAGATTTAAGAGGTTTTGGTGTAGACTTACGAAGGAAAAACCTCGATTTTTAGGGCCGATTATAGCCTTTATAAAAATAAATGTAGATTTACTGTAGAACGATGTGGATTTACGCTAAGTAAGTGTAAATTTACGGAGAGATAACATCATTCTTTCGAGCCCGTAGCTGCTGTTTAGACCCTTTTGAAACGTTGTGTAAATTTAGGAGATGTCAGTGTAGATTTACGGAGCGAAAAAGCTCAATTTTTAAAGCCTCTTTTACCATTTTTGAAATCTAGTGTAGATTTACGGTAGGGCACTGTGGATTTCCGTAAGTTAGTGTAGATTTACGGAACAATACACTCCCTTTTTGAAGCCCGCAGCTTCTGTTTAGAGCTTTTTAACCAGTTTTGTAGATTTACGGGGGTTAGTGTAGATTTACGGTAGGAAACTGTGGATTCACGGTGAGTTAGCGCCGATTATGGGACTTTGGTGTCATTTTACAAGGCAGTAATCTCATTTTTTGGAGTCGGCAGCTCCATTTTAGATCCTTTCAACTATTTTTTCAAGTGTAGTGTAGATTTACGAGGCTTCAGTGTTGGTTTACAAAGCTTCTGTGTTGATTTACAAAACCATTAGCTCATTTTTTGGAGCCAATATCTGTTCTTTAGAGTTTTTCGGAAACTAATTGATGATTAGTGTAGATTTACGAACTCATACGCTTTTAATGTAGATTTACGGAGCGATAATCTTATTTTTCGGAACCCGTAGCTAATTTTTGGAGCTTTTTGAAACGCTGTGTAGATTTACGGAGTTAGTGTAGATTTACGAAGCCAAAAATCTTAATGTTTGAAGCCGATTCTAGACTTTTTAAAATTTAGTGTAGATTTACGAGGCGTCACTGTGAGTTTACGGAACTTTGGGGTAGATTTACGGGAGTTCAATGTGGATTTGCGAGAGCCTGTTGTAGATTTACAGTTGTGCGCTGTAGATTTACAGTACCATTTTGCCGTTTTTAGAGATTTTATTGCTATATTCGTAGGTCTTTGTAGGTTAAATAGACGTTATTGCGAATCAATGTGGATTTAAGGTACTCTAGTGTAGATTTACTGGACTTTTGTGTAGATTTACTAGACTTTTATGTAGATTTACGTGACGAAAAATTAACTTTTTGTAGTTTTTTGAACATTTTCTGGAGATTAGTGTAGATTTACGGTAAGTAAATGTAGGTTTACGCGACCATAGTGTAGATTTACGAAGGTAGAGTGTGGACTTACGAGAGTTTAGTGTAGAATTACGGTGCGATTATGCCGCTTTTAGGGTCTTTTTTGCATTTTTTGCAAGTTTAGTGTAGATTTACGGGGAATATTGACCGTTTTATGAGCCAATTTTTGATATTTTTGAACTGGGTGCAAGTTCAAAGAAGTTAGGTGTAGATTTACGCGACCTTTTTGTTATTTTTCAGAATTGTAGAGTGTATTTACGGATCCCCAGTGTGTTCTTGGAGAGAGCGTAATTTTGATTTTGCCAAATAAGCGAGCCTTTGAATTGGTATTAGTGTAGATTTACGGCGTACCTCAAAGTCATTTTGAGTTTAGTGTAGATTTACGGGACGTTAGTGTAGATTTACGGGACGTTAGTGTAGATTTACGGTGAGTTAATGAAAGTTAAGAGTCTTTGGTGTAGATTTACGACACTTTGGTGTGGATTTACTGAAACATCAGTATGAATTACGGTAACTTAATGAAGAATATGTTTTTTTAGTGTCTATTTACGAAATTTTAATGAAGATTTGCTGCAAGCTTATGTTGATTTAAGTGACTTTGGTGTAGATTTACGGAGACATATTGTGGATTTACGGGACTTTGGTGTAGATTTACGGGATGGGCTCAATAATTACTATACCCTCGTGCACATTAACAAATATTTGGTGTCGACTTACGGGCCTTTAATGTGCATTTGCTTAACCTTAGTGTAGGTTTACTGGACTTCAAAGTTGATGTACGGTAATTTAGGATCATTGGTGTAGATTTACGAGCTCGGTTTATCAACTACTAAATCCTTGTGTACATTAACGAATATTTAGTGTAGATTTACGATAGGTCATTACGATTTTACCGGATTTTAGTGGATATTTAAGAGAGCAGTTTTTTAAAACAAATTCTGCTAAAATTGCAGGATTTGGACCAAGGTATACGGTTCCTTTAAACTCAATTTTTGCAACAAAAAACCCCCAAAACCATCCCCATTCCAGAAAATTCACCGCCACCGAAGACGTGAACTACAGCACGCACTCGTCGCGCTCCTCATACCGCTCCGAATCGGTGACGTCACGCGGCGACGGACGTGGCCGATCGACGTCGTCGGAGATTGTGACCGGCTCGGAGACGCGCTCCTATCCCGTCTACATTGCCATCCAGGACTATCAGCCGGACAAGGACGATGTGGAGGCGATTCCGCTCGAGCAGGGACAGATTGTCGAGGTGCTCGACAAGAAGAACTCGGTGCGATGGTTGGTGAGGACCAAGGTAGGGAGAGGAGGTGTGGATCCGTTGATAAGAGAGTTTTCAGGCGCGTCCACCACGATCCGGATGGGTACCCGGCTCGTATTTTGAGACGCCCACCGAGTTTTACAAGCAAAGAAGACGTACGCGCGAGATTGAGAACGTCAGTCTGTCTGATGAACAGGCGGCGCTCGTCAAGCGAGAGTGAGTAGATCAAAAGAGAAAGAGAGAGAGGGAGAGAGGAAATATTGATTTTTTTGTCTTTGTTGAAAAATCGTGTTTTTTGGTTCGCTTCACGACCTTATTGGAATGCAAACGCGCTCTTTCTCATTTCTCTGCGTCTCCATGTTTCCCACAGCTGAATGTGTCTAAAATAGAGACGCGGAGAAGCAGTGAAATGTACACTGTCGCGGCGAGACCCATGCCAACCTGCCACGCTCCTCGCGAGGCAGTAATCGCTTAGAAAACTATTACAAATTTTTGAAGTTTAGTGTAGATTTACGGCACTTTTGGTGTGGATTTACGAGACCACGTGAACAGCATTTCCTTTACAAAAATTAACTGCATATTTAAAAATGTCTAAAGTAGATTTACGGGCCCTTTGATCCGATGTTTTGTCCCTTTTCACCGCAAACAAAACGACCCCATCGCATTATCATCAAATCGCCACATTCCGCCCCGCCCGACGTAGCTTCCAGATGTTCGACGCCTCTTTACCAATGCTCGCGATAGATAAATCGATAGCGACGAAACGAAGCGAAGCGCAAAAAAAGCGGATAGATATTTATGTATGTAGAAAATGAGCGAACAGCTGCTTCTTTGGCACCCCAGAGAGAGAGAGAAAGATCGGCAGTAAACATGATAAAATGTGTGTGTTGTGAAAAGAGGGGGACCCGATCACCGGCGAGGGAAAACGTAATAAGTGGAAGCGGCGCGGGGGAAAATTGGGGGAACTTGACAAAAACTCAAAAAAAAAAGGGTGAAAAACCGAAAAAATTTTTGGAATTAGTGGAAAACCATATAAAAAAACTCAAAAAAAAAAGCGTTAAAACCCCAAAAAAAAATCGATAAAAACGTTAAAAATTTTTTTAAAAGTGTGATTTTCGAGAAAAAAAAACAGTGAAAAATCAATAATTTTTATGAAAAAACAACGAAAAACCGAACATTTACGATTTTTGTTTTCATTTTATCGAATTTTTCGTTTTTTGAAGAGTTTTCCTTCAAAATTTATGTAGAAATCACAAGAAATACTGATAAAAATACCCAAAATACTGTTAAAAAACACAAAAAATCAATAAAACGGCAAAAAATCGATAAACCTCTGCGAACGCGCTTCATCGGTCATTTGGGACACGCTCTTTCACTGCCACGAGTTTTTAGTTTGCGTATTATATGTAAGTGGCAAAAAATCAATAAAACCGAACAAAAAAAAACAGTCGAAAAACCAGAAAAATGGATAAAATACGCCGAAAATTAATAAGCCGTTGCAAACGCGCTTCATTGGCAATTTTGTTGCTCTTTTTCTCTGGCAAACTCATTTTTTGTCTGCATCTCGTATGGAGACGATAAAAAAATCGATAATCGATCGAAAAAATGCTTGAAAAATCTAAAAAAAATCGATAAAATATCCCAAAAATCAATAAATTATTGCAAACGCGCTTCATTGGCAATTTTGGTACTCTCTTTCCCTGGCAAACTCATTTTTTGTCTGCATCTCGTACGTAGGCGATAAAAAATCGATAATCGATCGAAAAAATGCTCAAAAAATCCAAAAATACCCCAAAAATCAATAAATTATTGCAAACGCGCTTCAGGCCATTTTGACGCTCTATTTCTCTGGCACTCTCTTCGGTTACGCGCTGTTTATTTTCTTTCTTTTTTATCTGCGTCTCGCTGCTAAAAATCGATAAAATCATGTAAAAACAAAATCAATCAAAAATCGATAAATTAAAATTTTTTGGGTAAAAAACAAGTAAAAATAGTTTTTAAAATGTTCGAAATGGAATTTTTTATCAAAAATGTCTGTGAAAACCCAGAGAAAACTTGTAAAAATTCTGAAAAATCCCAAAAATCGATACAATGCCAAAAAAAAACAACAAATTATTGCAAACGCGCCCAATCGGCAATTTTGACGCGCTCTTTCTCTAGCACTCTCTTATTTTTCCGCGCTGTTTATTTTTTCTTTTTTGTCTGCGTCTCGCTGCTAAAAATCGATAAAATCATGTAAAAACGAAATCAAGCAAATTTGATAAATTTAAATTTTTTTTTGGGGAAAAAACGGTGCTACCTCGGATTAGAACTGAAGTGTAATAGAACTGCAGCGATATAAAACTTGCTTCGCAATAGAACCGTTCGGAATAGAAGTGTTCGGTAAAGAACTGTAGCAAAATAAAACTGTTTTGTAATAAAACTGTTCGGAATAAAACTGTAGCGTTTTGGAACTAAATTAGCAATGGAGCGCGATTGCATTGCTTGGCCGTCAAGGCGGGCCGAGAAAAAAAAAGATAAAAGTTTATTCAAAAAAACAACAAAACAAACAATTTTTGATGAATAGCTCAAATATAAAACTGTTGAAAAAAGCACGCACATGAGAAATTCCAATATTTGAATGAGCAAGCAATGCAATCGCGCTCCATTGCTAATTTAGTTCCAAAACGCTACAGTTTTATTCCGAACAGTTTTATTCCAAAACAGTTTTATTCCGATCAGTTTTATTCCGAACAGTTTTATTTCGCTACAGTTCAATTTCACTACAGTTCTATTCCAAAGCGAGTTCAATTTCGCTACAGTTCTATTACGCGTCAGTTCTATTCCGAAGTAGCACCGAAAAAACAAGTCAAAACAGTTCAAAAATGTTAAAAAGTGATATTTTTCCTCAAAATGTCTGTGAAAACCTTGATAAATTCCCAAATAATGCTCCAAAAATCCAAAAAAAAAAATCGATTAAATTCCAAAAAAAAAATCAATAAATTATTGCAAACGCGCCCAATTTGCAATTTTGACGCGCTCTTTCTCTAGCACTCTCTTCGGTTACGCGCTGTTTATTTTCTTTCTTTTTTTTCTGCGTCTCGCTGCTAAAAATCGATAAAAACGAAAATAAGCGAAACTCGATAATTTTAAATGTTTTTTTTTGTTAAAACTATTAGAAACAACAAATTAAGTTGATATTTTAATAAAAACCGGATAAAAAACCGAAAAATCCATTCGAATACCCAAGAAATCGATAAAAAACTCGTGTTGCGAACGCGCCCTAACGCCAAAATTTACGCGCTCTCTTTCTCTGGCACTCTCTCTCTCTCTCAATCTTTCTCGTGTCAGGTAAAAAAAGCAATAAATTTCAAGCACAAAAAACCAAAAAATCCCCAAAAATCACAATTTCCAGCCAAGTATACCACGAGCTATTGCGCTCCGAAGAAGAGTTTGTATCATCACTGCGCACATGTGTGGACGACTACATCAAAGTGATGGACGATGCGGAGGTGCCGGAGGCTGTCAAACAGCACCGCGAGCAGCTCACGCTCAACATTCCAGAGCTCTACAATTTTCATGCAAAGTATAGCCCGTTTATTATTGTGCCAACAAACAGAAAATTGCGACACGGTGATTGCGTACTTTTTTTCAATCTCAAAAGTGTTTACGCAATTGCCGTGTCGCAGATTTTTTTGTTGGCACAATATTGTGTTTTCAATCGAGTTGCGACATGAACACGCTAAACCCCGCCCACTTATTTGTGCGCAACCACGCCACCAAGCACAGCGCTATTTGAAGAGACGCAGACAAAAAAGGGATAGCTCGCCGACTCATGTTTCCATGATGCAACTCTTTCGAAAACACAATAGAGCGCACTTTCTTTATTTTTTATTTTTTCATTATTTCATTATCCCATTTTTCATTATCATCCCCACGTGCCTCTCTCATTACAGTGTGATGCTCAAAGGGCTCAACTACTACTCGGACGATCCGGGAAAGGTTGGCCAGACTTTTGTGCGCCTTGAGAAGGACTTTGAGAGCCACGTGGAGTTCTATAAGCGCTACGCGGACACGTTGAAGTTGTTGGAGGAGAACGCCGAAGTCAAGCGCTTCTTTGAGGTAAACAGGGAGTTTGATAATGCCGCGCGCTGAAAAAACTGGTTCTATTATGTGTTGATGAGCAAAAAAATAAATTACGACGCTCCGTTGTTCCACAGGTCTCGAAGCGACCAACGGAACATTGGAGCGTCGTAAATCTGATTGATTTATCATTTAAAATCTTTTTCTTTTCTTTTTTAGAATTTTCTGGAATCTGGAATTTTTTTCTATTTACTTGAGCATTTTTTATTGATTTTTCTCAATTTTATTGATTTTTTTTCTAATTTTTCTCCTTTTAATCTAATTATTTCTCATTTTTATTCAACTTTTATTGATTTTTCCTCATTTTAACCTTGTTTTTTATATCAATTTCTCATCAAATATTCTATTTTTTCCTGATTTTTCTCATCATTTTCCTCTAATTTTCGCCTAGATTTTCTTCAATTTTGCTTATTTTTTTTCTATTTTTTTTCTTCTAATTTATCACAATTTTTGCTTATTTTTCTATTGATTTTTCTAATTTTTATCGATTTTTTTTCTCATTTTTCTTAATTTTTCATTTTTTTTGATTTTCCGATTTTTTTCCTCATTTTTATCGATTTTTTTCTCAATTTTATCGATTTTTTTTTCTAATTTTTATCGATTTTCTGATTTTTATCGATTTTCTGATTTTTATTGATTTTCTGATTTTCATCGATTTCTTCTAATTTTTCAAATTTTCATAGGTTTTTCCAATTTTTTATCGATTTTTTTTCACATTTTCCACAAGATTTTCTTCTTTCTTTTCCAAAATTTTTATCGATTTTTTCTTCTCTTCTACAGTACTTCGGATCTCATTTTTGTCTCCTTTTTCTTTAATTTTTAATGGATTTTTTTTTTGAAATTTCCTTTTTTTTTCCTAAATGTTTTCATTATTTTCTATTCGCTATTATTCTCAGTACGTAGCGCTGCAAACGCGCTCCCTTCGCACAGTGGTGGACGCGACCACGTTGGCGACGAGAGAGTACAGAAAATTGAGAGAGCCGTGGCCGATGTTTTGCTCTGATTTCTCTAAACCTCACTTCAAATGCATGGATGGTTTATTGATTTGTCTGAAATTTTCCAATTTTCTTTTTTTCAAACATTTTTTTTTGATTTTCCAATTCCTTTTTTTTCCTTTTTACTTTTTCATTTCTATCAAAGCTTGATACTTTTGCCGCCTCGTTCTTTTCAAAGTCTGCAAACTCGCTCCAATCGAACAATGAATTTCGCATGCATTTGGAGTGAGTGAGACTCAGAGAAATCAGAGCCACGGCTCTCTCAATTTTCTGCACTCTCTCGTCGCCAACGTCGCCGCGTCTTCCACTGTGCCAAGGAGCGCGTTTGCAGCGCTTTATGCCGAGTATATTTATTTTCCTATTTTAAATCTCTTTTTCCTCCATTTTGAACAAAAAAATTCATTCATCACTTACAATTAAAATATTTATTTTTGAGGATACACAATTTATTTTGATTTTTGTAAAATTGCATTGATATTCTAGTTTATTCGCTGTTCTGTTCTATTCTACATATTCTATTCGGCTATATTTTCTACTGCACTGTATTCAAATTCACTATTATTTCAATTTCTAACAAATTGTTTATTTTATCTGAATACCTGTCATTGCTTTCTCTTTTTTTTACATTTCATCTCTCTCTCTCTCTCAATTCTCTAGCCGGTTACAGTACTCCATCTAAAAAAAAAGTGAAAATTACCTGAAGCATGCTTTCAGTTGGAAATGACACGCGTGCGGGGTCATTGGTTTTGATTTTGCGACTGAAGTCTTACTGTAATCGGTCAAAAAGTTGAACTGACCTATTTTACCATTTTCTTTTCGACTTTAAATCTTTTTTATATTCTTTTCAATTCTTCAAAGAATCAACATTTGATATCTAAAAATTTACTTCCCGCCCTCCATTTTGAACAATTCACATTAAAAACTTTAATAGAACGACACCTTTAACTGAGCGGCAATTTTTCCTAAATGTTTTAACTGCTTTCTGCCTATTGTTTTCTTGATTTAATAGTCTATATTTTTTAATTTGGTAGTAAACTTTCCCAGTTGGGTTTGCCCTAGTTTTTTTTGCTAGATAAATTCTAGACCAGCGTTTCGTACCTATAGATTTTTCGCTAATTTTCCGCATGCATCTGTGCTTATTCCAACATCGTTAAATCTTAAATTTTCTTCATTTCAATTTCCGCTTGTTCTGTTCATATTCAGAGGTCAAATTCATGAAACTGGGAAATTATACTTACCCCATTTCCAACATATCCCAAACCTCGATTCCCGGAAAAAAATACCTATCGTTTTTCAGTTTCATAGATTCAGCTTCAACATTTTGCTTCTGACAGTTGTTAAATTTTCCGGATAAATATGTTTTTGAAAAATCTTTTGATCTCTTTCCAATTCCGAGTTTTGAGTTTCGCCTCTTATAATGGATTCGTGACGGAGTAACATTTCACGTGAAACTGGGAAACGAAAAATCTCATTATTTCTTCAATTACCGTAAATTCTCTAATAGAACGGCCCTCATAATAGAACGGCCCCCTAAAATAGACCGGCCCCTCACATATAGGAATGAATTTAACACTTTTTTTCAATAATTTGGATAGTTTTTTCCAATTGTTACTTATTGACCGGTTTCTAAACTTGTCTTGTCATACCTTTGTGTCGTTTTTATAGAAAATCCCCAAGATTTAATACCAATTTTAAGGCATCGAAAAGTAAACCTAACCCTATAATATAACGGCCCCCTAAAATAGACCGGCCCCCCTAGGAGTGTAGTGAAAAATAGAACGGCCGGCCGTTCTATTAGAGAATTTACGGTATTTCTTCATTTTTTCGAAGAAAAACGTGAAAAAAGTTGTCACTCCGCCACGAATCCATTATATTTTTACTTCCTGTTTGGAAATTCTCTTCAAAAATGTCACATTTTCTTATCTAAAAATCGTCCTTCTATAATCCAAGTAACGCATTCCGTGTCTTCTTCAAGTTCTGTGAGCCTGTCCTCAGTCAGTACTTGCATTCCGTCTTCCTTTTCTTCAATCTGCTGCTTTTTGTTCCTATTTCTCATGGGGTTATTCATGAGAAAAAAACTGTTTGTTTTTGTTTTTTTTTCCAATTCACGCGATGTCGAGAATTGTAAAAAAAATAAAGGTAGAGAAACGTGGGTCTCCCCCTTATATAGCATTGATAGTGAGGAGACACAGAAGGTGAGGAGTTCAAAGAAAGGGGAAAGTCTCTGTGTCTCTCTTCACTATCGATGCTATATCTAGGCAGCGCAATGAAAAGGGGGCGGAGCGTGCATATTCTTCTACCCATTTTGGTTTTGGATCTTTCTGGGTCTGTTACGCCAATACTACATACATAATGGCTGATATTACAACTTGTTCATATGTAATCGACCCTAAGGAATCGATTGGTGATATCGAAATTTGCTGAAAACCCCTAATTTTGGCTTAAATTTTGAGAAAACTGAAACGGAAGTCAGAAATTTGAAATTTTCGGGTCCTTTTAGGGGGGTACACGGTACTTTTTATTTTTGATTCCGATAGTTTTTGACATGCTGAATCCATTTTTAAAATAAAAATCGACTTTTTACTTTGCCATTTTTCGGTACAGCCCGTCAAACTTCAACAAAAATTTGAGCAAAATTTTCGAGACCCCACGAAAAGGGGGGAAAGTGTTGAAACGCAGGAACGAAAAGGGGGGAAAATGGACACAGTTTGTCTGCAAAAGTGCCGCACGGTTTTTCTACATTTATGGAGAATGAGAAATAGTGTTTTTTCTTGCTTTGTTTTGCTGGAATTTAGTATTTAAAATGCGGAGACAAAATAGAAACGATTAAAAAATAAAAGGAGCGGAAAAGCTGCGAGAGGTCCACAATATTATTGATTTTAGTGAAAAATAATATTTTTGCGAAAATTCGGGTGATTTCGCGTTAAAATAGGAAAATTGTGTGCTAAAAAGAAAGAATACATTGAAATACATCATCATAATATCATTTGAACTAAAAGCTTTCCAAATAAATTATTTAGGAATTTTTAAAGCAGCGGCAATTTCGAAAAATAGCGAATTTTAACTGAAATTGGGCATATTTAGGAAAATTTTTACAAAATATTACGAATTTGTTTGTTATTAGTCATTTTAACAAATGAATATCAAGGAAAACGGAGAATTTTAGCAAGAAATCGAAGAAAAAGAGGAAAAATAATTTGGTGACGAAAATGAAAATCGCAAAGTACGAAGTTCAATGAAGCGCACCTGCATTTGTCGCGAATGGACAATAAATACCCAAAAAAACTAATTTCAGGCAAAAAAAGCAGAAAAAAAAACACTATTGCTCATTCTCCAAAAATGCAGAAAAAACCGTGCGGCACTTTTGCATACAAACTGTGCCCATTTTCCCCCCTTTTCGTTCCTGCGTTTCAACACTTTCCCCCCTTTTCGTGGGGTCTCAAATTTTCAGCGATGACCCTCTATTTTTATTGATGGAATTCATAAAACTAATGTCAGAGATTCCACAACAAAAATTTCAGAGCCCTACAACCAATTTAAACTACTTTTTATACCCCTTGAATAAGTACCGGTCATCCACTTTTCGGGTTTTTTGCGTTTTTCGGGTTGATGTAGGTCGTACACGCATGTTTTTATTTTGGAATCGGATTCTCCGTGAAAAATTACATCGATTAAAGAAATAAAAATCAAACTTTTACTTTGCCATTTTTTGATACAGATGTTCAAAGTTGAGAATTTAAGTGAAAAAGTGCTGAAATTTCTATTGCGGCTGCTATTTCGCACACACAGTGGTGTTCCGTGGGCCGCTATGAGATGTGGGCAGTCGCACCCGACCACTTTCGCTGTCGGCGTGGCGCAGTGGTAAAGCGCTATTTTTTGAAGTTTTGCCGCCGTGGTTCGATTTTTTTCACAACTTGTTTGCGTTTTCTGGCCTGCTCCGAGTTTTTGCTGACTGGTTATTGCATATTTAGGTTATTTAAAGTAAAAAAATACAAAAAATAGTCGGAAAATTGATAAAAGCTATACTTTTGTTGCGTATTTAGCAAATAAAATGAATTCTGCCAATTTCTTTGTGTGAATTAAAATTCTGCGACAATTTTCCATTATTTTTTTTACGAAGTACAAACTTTTTCGAACATTAATTTCCCCGTTTAACCAATTTTCAGTGAAATAACCACGAAAATCGAATCGCTTGCGACTCTCTTAACGCGGTCGGCCTTTCGAGACGCAGAGAATCAGCGCGTTGCGATTTGGTCCCGCCCCCTCACTGGGTAGAAATTCAGTACAAATTGAAGGGGCATAAAAGGACTGTAACTCGAAAACGAATGAATATTTTGAGCTGAAATTTTCAAAACGTACTTCGATTAAATAGTTGAACATATTTATATCGAAAATAGTGAGCAAAAAACCGTTTGAAAATTATGTTGTGGTGCCTAGCTATATCAGAGGGAGTCCCCCGTTTCTCTACCTGTATTTTTTTACAATTCTCGACATCGCGTGAATTGGAAAAAAAAACAAAAACGTTTTTTTTCTCATGAATAACCCCATAAGTATTTGCACATTTTCTTCCGCATCAGATATTTGTGGAATTTCGTCTTCCGCGTTCCGCCGTTTTTTTCTTTTTGCTTTCCGCTTTCCGCTTTGTACCTTCCATGAGAAACGTTTTTATTCTTCTTTCCGCCCTCCGCCTTCCGTTAAAACGATTTAATTTCAGCTTTCCGCCTAGCGCATTTTCTCAATTTCTCATTCCGCTCACTCATCTCTGTTCCGCGTTCCGCTTTCCTCATTCCGCATTCCTTGCTCATTTAGTTTTTGTGAGAAAGAGATACGAACGTATAGGCCTCGAAATGCAGTGTTGTGCACATGTTGTAACACTGCTCTTCTGTTCATGATCATGTCCTACATATCTCTCTCTCTCTCTCTCTCTTTTTTTATCATCACATCAAAAATCAATGAAAAAAAGAAGAAGCAAAACCAGTTAGATACAGGGACTCTTTAATAGGGGAAGTTACCTAGGCTCCGCCCACTTTTGGATTTTGGGAGATATTTATTTATCTGAAAATTGATTTGTACTGTCACTGTATTTTCTTTCTTCTACATTTCTTTGGATCCGACCGTTTGAATAACGATTTTCGCTTTATGTCTCTTTTCACTCACATTTATGTATGTATACCGTAAAAACTGTATTAGAAGGGCCCCCAAACAACCTTCCGAAAAATAGAAGTGCCTTCTTGAATTATAGGGTTCCTCTAATTTTAAGACCCTTTCAATAAAAGGGCCTCTTTAGCGAAAGTTGAAGGTCCCCTATAATAGAAAGAATTCCTCCACACACACACACGATCCCACGAAAAAAAAATGAAGGGGGCCCTTCTAATACAGTTTTTACGGTATTTGATTGTTCCATTTTTCGTTTTTCCCACCTGAGCTTCTCTATTCACTTCTTTCTGTTCTGATCCATGGATTCCGCTTTTCGAGTTCCACTGTTCGTTCATAAAAATTGCCACTCCGGTTTCCGGTTTCCTTTTTCCATATTTGGCGTTTCTAGTCTCTGAACAATGATTCGTTCCATATTTTTCGTTTTTTTTTCGTTGTCCTCTTTCTTCTTCCCGATTTGAACTCTCTATTCCACATAAGATACCGTATTTACTCATTCCCCGGCATCTAATCAGAGGCTTGGAAAAATATGTCAGCTGACCAGGTAAATAGAGTATTGTTTTCAATCGACTTGCGACATGAGAACGCGAAACTCCGCCCACTTATTTGAGCGCTACCACGCAACCAAGCACAGTGATATTTGAAGAGACGCAGACAGAACGGTGAATGCAGACTTGAATTGAATTGCGTTTTCATGTCGCAAGTCGATTGAAAACACAATAAGTACGGTAACTCTTGAATCCGCAATCATTGTTTACAATTAAGCAATACAATTAAGGAAACATTTTTACTCATTTTGAAGTTGGTTTTTTTTTCATATCCTAGGCCGCCTGAAATCAGTTTTTTTTTTGCAATTTCCTCGAATTTTGTTCATAATTTGTCTTGTGTCCCTGAGTCCCTCTTAACAATTTTCGATTTTCTCTAGCGGCTTTCTGTTGTCGAAATGCCGTGTATTGTTGTCTCTGACTTTTAGAGTCTTGTACATATTTTTTGCTTTCTTTTTTTTATATCTTTGGATTTTGTATTCCTCTTTCTGCCTCCCGCCTTCCGCACTCCCTTTTCCATTTTTTACTGGTCAATCTGATACCGTTCTGTAAACGAACGAAGGCAGTCATCTTACGATCTGCATATGGTTAATCGATTTATGCAAATATCCGTTATTCATACTTTCATCTTTTTTCTTCACAAATCTATTTCAAATTCCGCTTTCCTCTTTGGTTTCCTAAAAGTTTAAATTCAAAGTTCTGCTCTTCGATTCTAGAAATTCTGAGGCTGAATTTATAAAACTGAAAAACGACAGGAAAACTGTTTTTCATAAATTTTTTATCTGCGTCCTTCAATCCAATCACAAAGAATCATATTGTTCCAAATTTCATTTCCCGGAAATCTGAGGCTATATGCAATATACTGCAAAACGATAGAAAAACCGTTTTCCGGAAAAAGAAATTTGAAAAACGTGATGTAAACATGATGAGGGTGAGAGACGCAGGTGAGCATGTTTCGGAAAACGGTTTAACTCTCGTTTTCCAGTTTCATGAATTCGGCCTCTGATTCCGTCTTCAGTGTTCAAAACCTCACACTCATTGTCTCTATGAATTTAGTTTTCGAATGTTGTGCCTCCAAATTTTCTTTCTTATATAGTCTACCGTATTTACTCTACTCGAATTGCAAAGCAACCTCTAATTGGCCGGCATCTGATAAAAAGGTTCGAAAATAACCTGCATGCCGGTCAGCGAGTAAATACGGTATTCTATATTTTATTTGTTTTTCTGAACTAGGAGTTTGTTCCATCCAATTTTCAGTGTTTTCCATAATGATCACAACTCTTGTTTTCTGGTTCCATATTCCCAGTTTCCTTCTCATACTCTAGATCAGGCTTTCTCGGAAATTTCCGAAAAGTCGGAATTCCGTCGGAATTCCGTTTCACTTCCGAAAAAATTTCCGCTTCCGTTCCGAGACAAAATGATTTCCGAAGATATTTCCGTTTCCGTCGGAAATAATATTTTTCCGACGTCGGAAAAAAACATTTTTTTCTGTCGAAATGTGGTACGAAAAATCGTTTTTACACAAATTAAAAAAAAATCGAAAAATCGTTTTTACACAAGACACACATTTCCTATTTAAATTACGAGTCTACGTATCTTTCCTCAATTTTTTTAAAACTTTTTGTGGATAATTTAGGATTTTATGGGTCTAGTCAGGTTCATTTCCGATATTTCCGATCGGAAATCGGAACGAGAATTTGAAATTTCGGAATTCCGACGGAAATTCGGAAATGACAATGAAAAATTCGGAATTCCGTCGGAACATCGGAAGAGAAAATTACAAAATCGGAAATTTCCGACGGAACTCGGAAGAGAAATTTTCATTTCCGAAAAAGCCTGCTCTAGATTCAGTTTTTCGTCATCCTTGCGCCGAAACTTTGAATTGATGGATTTCCTATTTTACATACAAATTCAGTTCCTATATTTTGCCTTTCCTATTCTGACAATGTGAGTTCAAACTCCGTCTGCTATCAGGTATTCTTAATTAGTGACACTTCTCAATTAAGGATATCACGTTTTTAATAAAAACTGTTTTTTAAGGGTCACTGCTGGCGAATTTCCGCCATTTTGCCATTTCTTACTTCTGCTTTCTAGCTTTCCTCCTTTCGCCGGCAACTTTTCTCCGCTTTCCGCTCTCGACCTTCTTCTGAAATTGTTTCCTTCGTTTTCCGCTTTCCGTGAACCCAGTTGGTACCTTTTTGTGTTTTTTCTGAGTTTCATATTTTAAGTAACACTTTGCTAGTTTTTAAACTTTATATTTTATTTGGTATTTCTCATTTTTCTTTTGTCATTCATCTGCAGCTTCTCAAATTTCGTTACCGCTTATTGCACAATCCGCGTAGTCCCTATTCAAATTTATAGGACTTTTCTATCGATTCAATTTTCGTGCCTATCACAGTATGTATTCACCCAAATTATAAAAATCCATTAGCACCTCTACTAGTGGCTTCACAATAGCTCATAATTTTCTATATTTCTAAATTATTGCCAGCTACAGTAAGCCGTGGCGAAACTCCGTCCTCATGTTTTTCAACTGAACGCCATTTTTCGCGGGCGCATATGGTAGCCGGCAAGAATATTGAACCGATAATAAACTACAGGGTGCGTCAAAATTACGTGCACTACTTCAAACGCGCATCATGACAAAAGTGGAAGTCCAAAACACATGAAAATCAACAGAAAGTTTATTCAATAGTTTAGAAATATAATGCCAAAAGAATATTAAATTCGGCCTTTTTTGGCGGCAATGACAGAACGAAGACGTCGTGGGTAAGACTCCACCGTGGCACGGAGGTACTCAATTTGTTCCATTCTTCGACAAAAGTCTTCTCTGAAAGGTTCCAGACTAGAATGGGGTCTTGCACATACTATATTTTGAAGTACTCTCCAGATGGAGAAGTCGAGCGGATTTCGATCCGGTCACGATACAGGCCATCTATCTTTCTTTATGAACGCCGGCAAGTGGGCTTTTCACCAGTCCTGGGTGTACTTTTCCGTGTGAGGAGACGCTCCGTCTACCTGGTATAGAAAAATGATGCAATAATGAAAATATAAGTTGAATATTGTGCGCACGAAAAGTGCATCAGCACGCGTTGCCATAGCGTGAAAGTTTAGTGCACGTAATTTTGACGCACCCTGTATACAATAATGAAATCATACTGTAATCGGCAAGTAAATTTTTGAATTCCAAATACTGAAATTTTCCATTTTTCTACAACATCACATTCTTTGTCTGGACGTTTATTTTTTGTTCCATTTTCGACACTTATTATCTGTTTTCAGTGCTCCGTGTTTCCGTTTTCCTGTCTTGGAACCTCATATTCTTGACCATAGACTAACTTTAAGGTAGTGGTATTTTTATCTTTTCAATTTTGTCTCTAATAAATTGTTTTTCCGCTGAAAATCTTCAAGAATCTGGTATTTCTGAATTCCGTATTCCGCTTTCGTATTCTGTGATCCCGTTTTCTAGATTTTTGTGCAAAATTAATCGTTGTGAAATTATGCTTACACATTCT
This sequence comes from Caenorhabditis japonica, assembly GCA_963572235.1. Lineage (NCBI taxonomy): Eukaryota > Metazoa > Nematoda > Chromadorea > Rhabditida > Rhabditidae > Caenorhabditis > Caenorhabditis japonica. The sequence continues at coordinate 4,874,780 of OY754342.1, forward strand.
GCTCTCGGCACGCCTCCCCCGTCGTCCAATTTTTTCACTCGAAAATTTACTTTTTTGAGAAATTCGAATCATTATCTGATTATTCAGGATGACACCATCATTTTAATCCAAAAACGAGACCTTTTGGTCAAAAAATGACCGAGCCTTAGGGCTTTAAAAATGCACCAGGTAGAAACAACTTTGGAAGGATGGGGTGCCGTGCTCGGTAGTTATCTGCTTATATCTTTCCAATATTCTGCATTCCGTAATCGTCTTCTAGTTTCTTGGATTCATTATTTATTCTTGATTTTCTCCTTGAGGTATTTAACTTCTATTTCTTGGGATTTCCGAGATAATTTTGAGATTCGCATTGTTTTTCTTGCCGGTTACAGTATGCTTTCACGTGAATTTTTGAGTTGCGTATTCCACACACCTTGAATGTTCGGAAGTTACTCGTAGATTTGCACTGTTTCAAATTTGTTGGAAAAAAAAAGAAAGTGGGCGTGGCTTGAAATTTTTTCTTACTGTAACAGGTGAGAAAACTGAATGATTTAGTTTTCTGTATACAAAAAATTGGATTTCCGAATTTCCCGTGCACCGTACTAAAGGGGGGAAAGCGTCGAAAAATGAAAAGGGGCAAAAATGGGCGGAGCCAACCGCACAAGTGCCGCAAACTTTTTCGAAATTTTTTCTAATAATATTTTTATGTTCAAATTGCCCTTATTGAATTTTTTTGAAACTAAAATGCTCGAATCCTTCGACAAAAATCAAAAAAAATTAGGCTCCGCCCATTTTCCCCCCTTTTTGTTCCCACATTAGGACGCTTTCCCCTTTTTTCGTGGGGTCTCCATTTATTCCCCCGTACTGCTCTGTTTCAGGCAGTTTTATTTTGCTAAAGTTCTATTCCAAAGTAGCTTTTGTTTCTGAAAAGGCCCATTATTAAAAAATGGCCACTTTCTCACGTGGAATCAATCTCAAAACGATTTTTGACACTGTTAAAAATGGCTCTGGGACGTTTCAAAACAAGACGTTTCAAAACTTTTTTGCATTTTTTCGTAGCGTTTTTTGCCAATTGACACCAAAACGCACGCTCATTAGGTTTTTATTTTTGCTTTTATCAATTATTTGTATTTTTATGGAAATTTAAATACACTACGCCGCAAAAATGCAAAAAAGTTTTGAGTGCCGAGATTACTCTTGAGAAAATGACCAATTTTGAGAATGATGGACACTTGCTGAGACGAGACTAATAGCAAAGAATTCAAAAACAAAAAAAAATAATACGCCCCGCGCCACCCACCCTCATTCATCCACCAATCTCCTTCATTTCAGGGGCTTGCCGCCAAAAACGATGCATCAGTCTCCTCCTTCATCGATCACGTCAAGGAGATCGCCGATCGAATGGTCCAATATCAAAACTACTTCAAAGAATTCGTCAAGTACTCTGCTCGCGCCTCGCACGGCTCCTCGAAGAGCATTCAAAAAGCGTTGGAACTGGTGACAACGATTCCACAACGCGTCCGTGATCTCGAGTACACCAACAATCTTAAACAACATCCAGGGGACGTTGGGAAGCTAGGACGAATTATCCGCCACGACGCATTTCAAGTGTGGGAGGGTGATGAGGAGCCAAAGATTCGATACGTGTTTTTGTTCCGTAATAAGATGATGTTCACCGAGCAAGACGCCTCGACATCGCCACCTAGTTACACGCATTATTCGTCTATTCGGTTGGACAAGTACAATGTGAGACAGCATTCAACTGATGAGGATACGATTGTGTTGCAGCCTCAAGAGCCGGGGTTGCCGAGTTTTAGGTATGAGTTGTGTGTGTGGGCTAATTATTTCCTGTAATAGAGGTGCATGCGCCGAGGGGCGCTTCTATTACAGGTTTTACAGTATTCTGAAGCCTCTGGGAACCTAATTTTTAAGCTTAGATAATAATGGCGCTGTTTTTAAATGCGGAGGCTAACTTCAGTGGTAAATAATTGTGAAATTTCATTAGGTTTTTGCCAGTACCAGTCAGTAATCCCAGACAGGGGTGGGACCAAAAAAAAAATTTTTTTTTCGATTTTTTTTTGATTTTTCGGGTTTTTTTTGGATGAGACCAAAAATTGGTTTTTTTTTTGATGATGCGCCGCAGGCAAAAAAAATTTTTTTAGAGACATGGAGGCAAAAGAAAGTTCCGGTTTTTGGGCAAAAACTCATTCAGTATATGCTCCGAATTGACAAAAACCTCTAATTTTCAACAAAAGCTTGGAAAATTTCTATTTAAATGGCAGAAATACGTACTTTTTTTGGAAATTTTTTTTGTTTTTTTTTGGTAAATTTTTTTGGAGACAAAAAAATTTTTTTTTTTTGGTAATTTTTTTGAGGACAAAAAATTTTTTTTTTTGTGGAAAATTTTTTTTGTCCCACCCCTGATCCCAGATGCCCCAAAATATTGATCAGGGCCTTGCAAAAACCAGCCTTTGATTTGTCTGGTTTCAAGAAAGCATGACCTCTAAAATTAATTTCATAGGTGCAATGCGCTGGATGCATATAGTGTCCGTTTTTGAATCATATCGTGCATTTATGTTAATTAGGCTCTAGATATTTAATAAATCCGCGTCGTTCCATTAACGTTTACACATTTTACTAATTCAGTCACAAAGGTCAAGAAATTTGGAAGAGCTGAAGTAAAAAAATCAGAGGCCGTATTCATGAACGTTTACCGTACGGTAAATGAGAACAGTAAATGGTTTACCGTAGGGGAAATGCATTTTTCGGTATTCATGAAAAACATTTACGGACCGTAAATCAGTTTACGGAGAGGAAATGATTTACTCACCATGAAGGTCAGTAAATGGCATTTACCGTCTATTTTTTTTAATATTTTTTCAAATTATTGGCTCGTTTTTAATGTTTTTTAGTAATTTTTAGTACTAGAATTGTCGGAATTGATCGATAGAGCTAAACTTGTGGTATTTGAACAAGTCCGCTTGAATTTAGGCGCAATGAGCCCCGTCTATTTTTATTGCTACTAAGTTTGTTATGTAATTAAATTTTGAACAAATTATCATTTTTCGTGTCATGAAAATTGGTTTTTTTAATTAATCAGAAAATCTACGTTTCCCCAGCAAGAAGAGAGCAGTGATCCGCAGCAGGGGTGGGACAAAAAAATTTTCACAAACAAAAAAAAAGGCAAAGAAATTTTACCAAAAAAACAAAAAAAAAATTGGAAAAATCCTTTTAAAAAATTAGGGAAATTTTTTGTGCGATTTAGATTTGATATTCGTAAATCCACCACCCAAAACTACATTTTAAAGTAGATTCCCTGAAAAGTTGGCACCTCCTTTAATAAGAATATCCAAGCTGCCAGTTAAAAGGAAATTTTCCAAGTGTCCGCTGAAAATTAAAGCTTTTTGTCAATTTAGAGCATATAACGGCTCAGTTTTTGTCCAAAAACTAGAATTTTTTTCGCCGCGGCTCTACAAAAAAAAAAGAAAAAAATTTTACCTACGGCTCATTATCAAACAAATTTTCTCACCTTCGCCATCAAAAAAAAAATCAAAAAAATTTATTGTCTCATCCAAATAAAATCCGAAAAAACATTTTTTTTTTGGTCGTACCCCCGACCCGCGGTACCTATGTATGGTACATGAAGAACGGATCGACTTTGTCTTTTTTGTTTGTTTGCTGTAGCTCATATTGGGAAAGGAACTTTAAAAAAAACAGATATTATTCATAAAAACCATTTCGAAAAAAAGTACAAAAAATCAATTAGTCAACCCACGGTAAACCACACAGAAACTGGCGGTAAATTTTTACGGACCGTAAATGTCGTTGTGAATACCGTAAATGATTTACGCAGTAAACGATTTACTGTGCCATTTACGGAGTAAATATTCCCCTAGGTAAATCGATTTACGCAGTAAACGTTCATGAATACGGCCTCAGTGCTGTTACAAGAAAAAAAAACTTGTAAGAAAAGGCTTGTGTATATACATTCAATTTATTTATTATACCGTGCAATGGATCAAAAGGACACTATATGCATCCACCGCATTTCACCTGTGATGACATGCCGTTCTATTGCTCACTTTTCTGCCAAACTGCCAGGTAATTAAAGGTTGACGTACGCACCAAACTCGGCAAGTAAGCAATAGAGTGGCATGCCATAAATACAGTAACTACGGTACACTAATAAACAACAAAAACCTCCAAATCCCCCCAATTTCCAGAATCAAACCGAAAGACTTTGAAACGGCGGAATACGTGCGCAAAGCGTGGCTGAAAGACATTGCCGAGGAGCAGGAGAATTACGGTAAGACAGGATGAGTTTAACAAGTTCCCTCCCACAGGTTCGACGAGCTCGCGTGTCCTCCTCCTCCAAACAGATAAAACACTTGTGATTTCGGTGACGGAGTGGCAATATTTGAACAAAAACGTTTTGAAACGTGGCTCTCGGTCCTCTTGAGTTTTTCGAACGCAAAGAGTGCAAAAGTGTGCTCTAGAGTTCTGGAAACTGCAGACGGTTTTTGGGTGGATTTCCCTTTAGCCTAACAATTTTAAGATTTCTGGCATGGCGCCAAGTTTCTAGGATTTTTGGCTGTTTTTCTCTAGGCCCTTCTATTTCGCACGCTCTCTTGCATCCCACTATGAAGTCCTGACGGCGCCAAGTTTTCTCTCACTTTGCGCGTTCTAGGCCTTGTGGACTTTTTCTCTGCACCCTTTCACTTCGTGCGCTCTGTAGAGCCTCATTTCAGCACGCTGGCACAGTGCCAAATTTCCTAGGATTTTCGGTGATTTTTTCTCTGCCCCCTCTCCTTTTGCGCGTCCTCTAGAATCTCATTTTAAGTTCACTGGCACTGTGCCAAGCTTTCTGTTTTTGTGAGTTTTCTCTGCGCCCTCTTATTCTGCGCAGTTTCTAGTCATTCATTGCCCAATTTGAATCGGCTCCGATTGAAAAAAGTGATTTGTCTTTTTCTCTGCGCTCTCTCATTTTTTGGCCCCTCTAGAACCTCATTCTAAAATTTTTGGCACGGTGCCAAGTTTTTCGATTTTTTGGGATGTCTTTCTCTGCGTTCTCTCACTTTACCCGCTCTCAATATCGAAGCCCTTTTTCTCTGCGCCCTCTTATCTAGCGCGCTCTCAATCTGCCGACTTTTTTCTCTGCGCTCTCTTCTTCTCTGTGCTCTCAATACCTAGGTCCATTTTCTCTGCGCCCTCTCCCCTACGCGCTCTAAATTTTTACGTTTTTCTCTGCACTCTCTGCACCCTGCGCGCTCTCAAGCTGCCGGCTTTTTCTCTGCGCTCTCTCACTTTGCCCGCTCTCAATCTTGAGGACTTTCTCTGCGCCCTCTCGTTTAACGCGTACTTAAACTCCAGGTCCTTTTTCTCTGCGTCCTCTCATCACGCGTGCAGTTAATCTCTAGGCTTTTTCTCTGCGCTCTCTTCTTCCGCGCGCTCTCAATCTCACTGCCCCTTTCTCTACACTCTCTCACCCTGCGCGCTCTCAACCTGCCGGCTTTTTTCTCTGCGCGCTCTCAATTTCTAGGTAGAATATCTCTAGACTCTCTCCAGTTGCTTACACTTAATCTCTAATAGTAAGTCTTTGTTCTCTGCGATCTCTCTATTTAACGCGCTCTTAAACTCTAGGTCCTTTTTCTCTACACTCTCTCACTTTGCGCGCTCTCAATCTTGCGCACGCTTTTCTCTGCGCTCTCTCCATCTTGATGCACATGTTCTCTGCGCCCTCTCACCATATGTGCAGTTAATCTCGAGGCCCCTTTCTCTGCGCTCTCTCACTTTGCGCGCTGTCAATGTCTACGGTTTTTTCTCTGCGATCTCTCACCCTGCGCGCTCTTAAACTTTGGGTCATTTTTCTCTACACTCTCTCACTTTGCGCGCTCTCAATCTTGTGGACGCTTTTCTCTGCGCTCTCTCACCCTGCGTGCTCTCTATGCGTAGGTCTTTTTTCTCTGCTCTCTCTACTCCACCGCGCTCTCAATCGCCAGGTATTTTTCTCTGAACTCTCTCATTTAACACGCACTTAAACTCCAGGTCTTTTTTCTCTGCACTCTCTCCTCGCGCGCGCTCTCAATCTTGATGTCCATGTTCTCTGCGCTCTATCCCCCTGCGCGCTCTCAATGTCTAGGTTTTTTCTCTGTGCTCTCTCACCCTGCGTGCTCTCTATGCCTAGGTCTTTTTTCTCTGCGCTCTCTTCTTCCGCGCGCTATCAATCTCAATGCCCCTTTCTCTGCGCCCTCCTATTTTGCGCGCTCTCAATCTTGATGCCCTTTCTCTGCGCTCTCTCACTCTGCGCACTCTCAACCTGCTGCTTTTTTTCTCTTCACTCTCTCATTTTGCGCGCCTCTCTCTCTCTCTCTCCCGAAAAGGCAATTCGGCGACCTCGAAAATCCTGCTGGACAGACGCAAAGTTCAAATTGATGGCAACATCCAATCAGAACGGGCATCACCCAACAACTGTCACCGATGGACCACCACAGGCAGGACAGACACTGAAAGAAGGCCGGCACCCCTGGACGACTGGCAGGGCCGAGAGCATCTTGGCAGCCATCACACACACACTTTACTCTCTTCTGCTTCTTGCTCCGCCGATCTATGAGTGTGAGTGTGTGTGTGTAATCGCCCACCGTTGTGCCGCTGCGTCTCGCCGATCCCAGGGATGTTTTGTGTGGCGGGAGCTCTCCAAGAGGGAAAGAGAGAGAGAGAGAGAGAGAGAGAGAGGGAAGAGCCCGCTATCAGCCCCCGAGACTGACTGGCTATACACCACACACACACAGATACACGTTTGCGAGATAAAATGAAACTTTTTCCACATCCTCCTACTCATCCATCGACATTGTTTTCCTACATAATGTTGACCTATTATTGATTCGATTTTTTTTGTCTGCACTCTCTTTTTGAGCACAGTCTCTAGTTACCGAGGGCCTAAAAACCATTGCCACAGTGTCAATGTTTCGGGAAGTTTTTCTCTGCACCCTCCTTCTCTGCGCGCTCTCTAGCCTTGGATCTGGCACAGTGCCAAGTTTCTTAAATTTTGGGCGCGTTCTCTAGCAATGATTTTAGAGCACCTGGCACTGTGCCAAGTTTTTTCCATTTTGGCATCTAGTTTAGGCTCCAGTTTTTAGACTTTTCCACTTTTTCTCGACCCCTCTCTTCTCTCTCTCTCCCTCTCTTTTCTCTTGCTCATAATTTTAAAGTTAATGAATGAAGCAGTCTTTAGATTTTTACACAATCTCTTTTTCTCTGCACCCCTTCTCTCGCACGCTACCTAGTCCCCGTTTTTATCGATTCTTGATGCCTCGGCCATTGATTTTGTGCATTTATTTCTCTGCGCTCTCTAACTTGACGCGATCTCTAGCCAATATTGATTTTTAGCGGGTTCAGCTTTTCTAGGCCCTCTGGCTTCAAAATATCTTAAACAAAGAAAATTTAAAATGTTCTTTGCCCTCTCCTTTTACGTACGCTCTCTAGCAATCTAGGGTCTAAATATGGAAAGTTGGCACCATGCCAAGTTTCTACAATTTTGAAAACGGTGTTTTCTCTGCATCGTTTTTTGTTTGGCAGATTCTCCGATTTTTTATCTACTCTCTACTTTTTGGCGCGCTCTCTAGCTCCTAATTTAAGACAAGTTGGCACAGAGCCAAATTTTTTGTGAGTGGCTGGCACGGTGCCAAGTTTCTGTAATTTTGAGATATTTTTTCGATTTCCACGGGGTTTTGAACCATTATTTCTGCACTTTCTTACTATTCACTGTCTCTAGTGATTATTCACAGATAAAAAATAATTTTTTTCTCTGCGCCCTCTTACCGTGCGCGATCCCTAGCAACCTATCCAATGTAAGCACCACCACGGCAAGTTTTAAAATGTTCGAATTTTTCTCTACCCTCTCCCTTTTTCCGCGCTCTCTAGCTTTTAATTTAAGACAAGTTGGCACAGTGCCAAGTTTTTGAGGGGAGCTGGCACGGTGCCAAGTTTTGGGGTTTTTAAGCTATTTCGTTGGTTTTTACTGGGTTTTGAACCATTTTTCTCCGTTTTTTTGATATGTACTGTTTCTAGTGATTACCCGCTATTTTTGAAGGCTAATAGCCATGTAGCTGCCAATCTCTGAACTTTTTTCTTTCCTCTCTCCTCTCTTGTTTACTCTCATATTTTCGAAAATCGCGTGCATCCGTTCAACTTATTGACTACCAGTTTAGCCGAAAAGCAACCCCCGTAAACCCACACCCACACACACACACACACTTCAACGCTCCTAAACACCGACACCATCATCGCGAAGAGCCATGGTGCTCAAAACGCTCTACATCATCGAGCTGACCGACACCGAGGAGGGCGGTCTCGAGCTCGTCGATCCATCATGGTGTAAGTCCATTTTGAACCAAAAACAAACGTTATAGCGGCGCACTGCGAAGCCGTCTCGCACACGGCCACCTCCGAAATGACGGCCCCGTCCGTCGACTTTGAGACGATGAACTCGGATCAGCAGTCCGAGTTCTCCGAGTGGTCGGGCTCGCGCAAGAGCAGCCTATTTCCTGGTTTGATATGTGGTTTTAGTGGAGTGGTGTGAATTGATTGTTGATTTGGAATAGCTGAAAATTTTTTTTTTCAAATATTTTTGATTATCACCTTTGAAGCACTGTATTTCTGTGCTTTTCTATGTCTAAAATTTCAGAAAAAATAAGAAAAAATTATGCTTAAAGACCCGGAAAACCGAAAAATATAAATTAAAAAAATTAAAAAAAAAACATTTTATTTTGAAACTGAAAAAAAAATTTTTGTTGAAAATTTTGAAAAATTCAAAAAAATTGTTTTTATGGAAAACTTGATATGTACTTTCAAAACACAATGTTATTGTGTTTGTACAGCAACAAAAAAGTGCAAAAATTTTCGCTTCAAGACCCGAAAATTTGAAAAAAAAAAATTTTTCTTTGAAATTTGAAATTTTTTTTTCGAAAAAATTTTTTTATTTTATTTTTTATGGAAAACTTGATATGCACTTTGAAAATAGAGTATTTTTGTGTTTTTACAGCAACAATAATGCAAAAAGTTTCTTTCAAGACCCAACATTTAAGAGAAAAAATTTGTTCTGAAACTGAAAATTTTTTTTTGAAACGAAATTGTTTTTTTGAAAATTTCAAAAAATTATAAAAAATCCAAAATAACATTTTTTTGCTGGAAAACTTGATATTCACTTTGAAAATACAGTATTTTTGTGTTTTTACAGCAGCAAAAAAGTGCAAAAAATTTCGCTTCAAGACCCGAAAATGTTGAAAAAAATTTTTTTTTTTGTTTGAAACTCAATTTTTTTTTCGCCAATAAAAAAAAATTCTAAAAATTGTTTTCAACTTAAAATTGGTTATGCGTTTTCATAATACAGTATTGTTGCGTTTTTAAACATTACAAAATGCAAATTATTTTGCTTCAAGACCCAAAAATTCCAAAAAAACTTTTTTTTTTTGAAATTTGTAATTTTTTTACGAGAAAAATTTTTTTTTAAACTTTTGATGGAAAATTGATTTGCACTTTAAAAATACAGTAATCGTAAGTTTTTACAGCAACAAAAATTCAAAATTTTCGCCCTAAGACCCAAAAATAAAAAAAATAAAAAAAATTTTATTGAAATTTTTTTTTCGCAAAATTAAAAAAAAATTCTAAAAATGTTTTTCAACTTAAAATTAATTATGCGTTTTTTTAATACACATTTAATAGCATTTTCAAACATTAGAAAATGCCAATAATTTCGCTTCAAGACCCAAAAATTCCAAAAATTTGAAATTTTTTGTTTTGAAAATTTTGAAAATTTCAAAAAATTATAAAAAAAACCAAAAAAAAAACTTAAACGAAAAGTATGATATACGCTTTTGAAGTACAGTATTTTGTGTTTTTGAGCATTCAAAAGTGTAAAAAAAAGTCGCTTCAAGACCAAAAAATACCGAAAAAAAATTTTTATTTTCGAAAACTCGAAAAAAATGCAAAAATTGTTTTTATGGAATAATTGAAAACACCGTTTGAAAAAACAGTATTTTTGTAATCTAGAAGCTACGAAACACTACAAAAATCGCTTCAAGACCCAAAAAGATGAAAAAACATTTTTTTGAAACTGTAAAAAAATTTATTTTTTTTTCGTAAAATTTCTTAACAAACGTGCCGTTTTAGTAGTCCCAAAACAAATGTCCCATGTCCCATTGTGTGGTTTTAAATGTGAGTCTGAACATGAAATTCATCATTTTCAGGTCCCGAAGAGGGAGGACCACCTCGGAAAAAGGTGAAATCACCGCCGGTGATTTCACCAACCGGCTCGTCGGCCAGCATCTACTCGGGCGGTTCGAGCAGTATTGATTGGAGTGAGTTGGTCGTTTTTTCGATGGGGAAAAGCGTTAAAAACGATAAAAAATCAGTGAAATTAATGAAAACTGTTCAATTTTGTGTACAACAAAAAAAATCAATAACCCCACTCCCTTCCAGCAACCACCGGTACAACCCTCGAGATGCAAGGAACACGAGTTACACGAACACAATACGGTTTCCGCACGCTGCAAGAGTCGTCGGCGAAAATGTGCCTGAAGGTGACGGGCTATCCGTTGCCAGACATCACTTGGTACAAGGACGACGTGCAATTGCACGAAGACGAACGACACACGTTCTACTCGGACGAGGACGGCTTTTTTGCCATGACCATTGATCCCGTTCAGGTCGGTTGTACTAAACGTGAAGAAGAAATTTAAAATTGAAAAACAACGTTTTTCTAGAATTTTGTTGAGGAAAGACAGTTAATTAGGGTAATTAACGAGCTAGAGTACTTCACTTTTTTTGTCTTACTTTCTGTTGCAGTGCCTATGCTGTAAAACTAAGAAAAACCAGTGAAAAGTTGAAAAAAATCGAAAAAATCACTAAAAATAAGGATGTACAGTAAGACGTTAATTTTAAAGGCGCATACCCAGTTTTATTGCCGATTTTTTTGACTTTTGGGGTTTTCATTGAAAAATGTAGGTGGAAAAAACGAAATTTACCCAAAATTTCAAAGTTCTTTCGAGAAATTCTCGAAAAATCAATATTTTTGCCAAAAAATCGATTTCTGCTAATTTGAGTAAATATCGAAAATTTCGCTAAAATGCAAAATATCGATTTTTGACTTTTTCTACCATTTTTTTGGCTAAATTTATGTACAATTTTGGAAAAAGTACTTGTTTAATAAACGAACACCATGAAAAACAAATAATTAATTTGGAATAATTCGTAGAAAATCGATAAAAACGGTGAAAATTGATATTTTATCGATTTTTTCAATTTTTTTTTCATTTTGTGCTGAATTTGCAGTCAAAATAAATAAATAAATAAATAAATTGTCAACGTTTTTCACCTTTTTAAAGTTTTATTTTCAACAAAAAAGTGGGTCCTAATGCAAAAATTGAATTTTAGCGAATTTTTCGATTTTTTGTTACTTTTTTTGAATTTTTGCACCAATTTTGCTTGTTTTTGGTGAAAAAAATTATTAATAAATTGATTCGTGAATATTCTGAATGTTTTACGTACTACTGTACTACACGTGGAGAAGAAATTTGAAATTGAAAAACAAGGTTTTTATAGAATTTTGTTGAGGCAAGGCAGGGATTTTTTTCTAAATTTTCTAAAATTGCTTGAAATTTCCTATTCGAGTTGCATCATGAGAACACGAATCCCCGCCCACTTACATATTTGTGAGCGACAACGGCATCAAGAAGCACAGTGAGATTTGAAGAGACGCAGACAAAAAAGGGATAGCGATAGCGTCTATCCCTTTTTTGTCTGCGTCTCTTCAAATATCACTGTGCTTCTTGATGGTGTGGTCGCTGGCAAATGAGTGGGCGGAGTTTAGTTTTGCGTTTTGCGTTCTCATGTCGCAACTCGATTGAAAACAAGTCACGACCACCCAATTCCAGGTAACCGACACTGGCCGCTACACATGCATGGCAACAAACGAATACGGACAGGCATCCACATCCGCCTTCTTCCGTGTACTCAAAGTCGAAAAAGAGGCAGCACCCCCCGCATTCGTCACCAAACTACGTGACCAAGAGTGCAAAGAAGGCGACGTCATCGATTTCGAGTGCGAAGTTGAAGGATGGCCAGAGCCGGAACTCGTCTGGCTCGTCGACGACCAGCCGCTCCGACCGTCGCACGATTTCCGTCTACAGTATGACGGACAGACGGCCAAACTGGAGATTCGTGACGCTCAGCCGGATGACACTGGCGTGTATACGGTCAAGATTCAGAACGAGTTTGGATCGATTGAGAGCAAGGCCGAGTTGTTTGTGCAGGCGGATCCGGATAAGAATCATGTGGCGCCAGAGTTTCAGGTGGGTCTTTTTTTGTTTGACGGGTAAGTTTTCGCTTTACGGTCTGCTCGGGACTGAATTAAAAAAATTTTTCCTCGAGTCTCTGTGTCTCTATTTCGGCATGACATGCGCTGAGAAATACGACAGAGCGCATTTTAACTTTTGTAGGGTTTGAAACGCCGTACGACTATTCGAATGTTCAATTTCAATGAGTTTGTTTGGAATTTTTCAAAACTCCCAAAAAATACAAAAAATAAATCAAAAAAAAATTTTTTTTTTTTTGAACATTTTCACAACGCTCAAAAAAATCGAACAATCTCATTTTATAGAGAGTATGTTTTTAGTATTAAAACAGCTGTTTGTTCACACGCTTTCAAACTTTTTGAACACATTAATCGCCCCAATACCCCCTATCGCCCATTGAAACACGCTCTGTCGCACACTCACCACCACCTTCACTGTTATCTGTCTTTTTCACCTTCTACCGAGCATTTCACAGGTTTTGCTTACATTTTCATAGCCTATTTTGTTCAGAAAAATTTCCTACGTCGAATAGAACTTATTACGACGGCTTTGAGGCAATTTTCAAAGACAATAATCGAAAAATCGCAATTTTACTGTTTTTCACGTTATTTTTTCTCTAAAACTGCGCCAAATGAGTTGCGCTAAGGTCTATTCGACGCAGAAAAATTTTTTGAACAAAATAAGTCATTAAAATGTGAGAAAAAACAAGCGAGCACCAAGTACGAAGTGAAAAAGACCAATCCAAGTGAAGGTAAGGGTAGATGGGCGATAGAGCGCGTTTGCCTCATTTCTAGCGCTTCGGAGGTATGATAAAATTGTATGTATGCAATTTAGACAGTTTTTTAACTGAAAAATCAGAAATTAATTGAATTTTTTTGAAAACAAGAAAATCCAAAACAAAAAATCAACATTTTGCTCCAAAAATGTTTTCGCGCTATTTTTCCGCCAAAACTGCACCAAAATGGTTGAGCTAAGGCATATTCGACGCAGAAAATTTTTCTGAACAAAATAGGCTGTTAAAATGTGTAAAAAAATACCGAAAAACATGGCAATAAGGAAAATAATTATATTCCGGTAAAGGTGTCCAATGGAGCGCGTTTGCAAAATTTCTAACGCTTGGGCGTAAGATAAAATTTCAAATGTATGAATTTTATTGTTAGAGAGTTTTTTAACCAAAAAACCAGGTTTCTTTTTTTTGTTGAAAACGGGAAAAATCCAAAAAAAATTAATTTTTGTCCCAAAAAATGTTTTCGCGCTAATTTTTTTTTAAAACTGCATCCAATTGAATCGCGTTGACGTCTACACTCCGTCCAATAATGATAGGACCCCCCTTGATTTTGGACATTCTGGCAAAACTAAGAAAGTTATGAAAAATCTGTGAATGCCATTCGATTCAGAATCCAAAATAACCCCAGGGGCTAAATTTTCATGATCCTACCATGTTCCGTCCCCGCACACTACTACTAAAAAGTCACTTTTTCGACCGTCCAATAATGATAGGACCACCTGAGATTTTGGTTGAGTCGGTGATTTTTTCGAGCGGTTTTCACTAAAATAAGTTTTTATTTTCATGTTTTATTTGTTTTTAACAATTTTTCATCTTATATTGTTCACTATTATGGAGTTTCGACAGTAACTTAGTGTCATGTGTAACGCAACTTTTTGAATGTGATCAATTCAAAGGGTTCCAAACCCTTGATCTGTGTGAGCTGTGTACCGTAATCAGGATCGTGGAAGAAGTCTGATGTGCAGGTACAGTAATAAAGATCCTAAAATAAAATATTGTTCTAAAAGTGCCCTTCCAAGTTAGTCTTTTGTTTATTATCTCATCATGGGCCGAGCTCCACTCCACACTGTTGCTGAGCAAGCACATATTTGCGTGATGCACCAACTGGGATCTTTCTTCATATGATTTCTCGTTATGTGAAAAAGAGTCGAAGCGCTATCCACTCTTATTTGAACAACCCCCTCTACTACGGCAAGAAGAAATCTACTGGAATACCAAGAAAAGTCACCTCCCGCGATGAACGGAACATCATTCGGGTCGTCTCCAATTCTCCAAAGAGCCTCAACGACGTTCGTGCGGAGCTCAATCTTTCTGTTTGTAAGCAGACTGTGCACAACGCAATCACAAGAAGTGGAACGATTGTTCGACAGAACATAACGAGAAATCATATGAAGAGAAGATCCCAGTTGGTGCATCACGAAACTCTGTGCTTGTTCAGCAACAGTGCGGAGTGGAGCTCGGTCCATGATGAGTTAATAAACAAATGACTAACTTGGTAGGGCACTTTTAAGACTATTTTATTTTAGGATTTTCCGACTTCTTTCACGATCCTGATTACGGTACACAGCTCACCCAAATCAAGGGTTTGGAACCCTTTGAATTGATCTCCTTCAAAAAGTTGCGTTACACATGACACTAAATTACGGTCGAAACTCCATAATAGTGAACAAAAAAGATGAAAAATAATTAAAAACAGATAAAACACAAAAATAAAAACTTATTTTAGTGAAAACAGCTCGAAAAAATCACCGACCCACTCAAAATCTCAGGTGGTCCTATCATTATTGGACGGTCAAAAAAGTGACTTTTTAGTAGTGTGCGGGGACGGAACATGGTAGAATCATGAAAAATTGGGCCCTGGGGTTATTTTGAATTTTGAATCGAATGGCATTCACAAATTTTTTATAACTTTCTTAGTTTTGCCAGAACGTCAAAAATCAATGGGGGTCCTATCATTATTGGACGGAGTGTATTCGACTCAGAAAATTTTTCTGAACAGAATAAGCTAAAAATATTCAAGAAAAACCTAATAAGAACGTTGTAGGAAGTGATATAAAAATGTGCGCGTCGATGTAACGATAGGTGTGCGATAGAGCGCGTTTGCTGCATTCTTAGCCATCCGGAACGTATATAAAAATGTGTGTGAGCACATTGATTTAGTTTTAGCTAGAAACTCTGAAAATCACTATTTTTTGTGATAAAACTGGAAAAATAATAAAAAAAATCAATTTTTTGCCCCAAAAAAATTTTTCGCTCCTTATTTTTTTTGCCAAAATTGCACCAATTACGTGGTGTTAGTGTATATTTGACGCAGAAAAAATTTCTGAACAAGATAGGCTATCAAAATAAGACGAAAAATCACGAAAAGCATAGATATAAGGAAAATAAGTGTATCCCGATGAATTGGTGCAACAGAGCGCGTTTGCAGCAACATGCGTAGCTCCAACTTAGGTGCACTGGAGCCTATTCGACGCAGAAAATTTTTCTAAACAAAATAGGCTATTAAAATATGAGAAAAACCACGAAAAACTTGGATATAAGGAAAATAAGTATATCCCGGTAAATTGGTGCAATAGAGCGCATTTGCAGCAACATGCGTAGCTCCAACTTAGGTGCACTGAAGCCTATTCGACGCAGAAAAATTTTCTGAACACACTAGGCTCCACACATATGACGAAATACCCCGAAGAACAGTGAAATAAGGAGAATAAGCATATCCCAGTGAAAATGTCCAATAGAGCGCGTTTGCAGCAACATGCACAGGTTTAAGTTAGTTGAGAAAACGTCTATTCGACGCAGAAAAATTTTCTAAGCAAAATAGGCTTTGAAAGTGTGACAAAAAATCTCGAAAACCCTGGAAATAAGGAAAATAAGTTTATCCCGGTGAAAGCGTCCAATAGAGCGCGCTTGCAACATTTCCAGCTCTAAATTAGTTGCGAGAGCGTCTATTCGACGCAGAAAAATTTTCTTAACAAAATAGGCAATGAAAATATAAGAATAAATCACGATGAACCTGGAAATAAGGAAAATAAGTATATCCCGGTGAAGGCGTCCAATAGAGCACGATTGCAACACCTATTTTAATTACAGGCAACAATCGAAGACGTGGAATGCGACGAGGGCGCCGAGGTGCGCTTCAAATCAGTCATCACCGGTGACCCGAACCCCGAAATCACGTGGTTCATCAACGGAAAACCGTTGAGCGAGTCGGAGAAAGTGCGGTTCATATCGGAGGACGGTATATGCATCCTTACGATTACTGACGTCACACGACACTTTGACGGCATGGTGACGTGTCAGGGCTCGAATCGTTTGGGCGCCACGTCTTGCGATGGTCTGCTCAAAGTTCGTGTGCCGCCAGCGCCACCAGCTTTCAACAAACCGCTGGAGGATAAAACGGTTCAGGAGAAGGCTACGGTAAGAAATGAAATGCGGCGGATGCATATAGTGTCCGTATTGGAATCATGTCGTCCATATTGATATTACGGATACTATATGCATCCACCGCATTTCCCATGTGAGGCTAGAAACAATAATAACATTAACCAACCACATTAATTTCCAGGCCGTCTTCGAAGTAGACGTGAGCGGTTGGCCAGAGCCAACCCTCGTATTCACCCTGTGCGGAAAAGAGCTGAAGAACGGCGAGAACGGCGTGGAGATCGTTGGGCACGACGGTTTCTTCCGCGTCTCGATCGCCAACACTGGCGTCGACACGCATGACGGCGAAATTGTGGCACGCGCGCAGAACGAACATGGTAGTGCGGAGAGCAGGGCACGGCTCACCGTCGAACCGGAGGAGGAGGAGTCGCGCAGTGCGCCAACTTTCCTGAAGGATATCGAGGATCAGGTGGGTGTTTGCGATTTGCACCGCCTCGTTTTATCGTTTATCGCAATTTTCTTGTCGGTGGCCCGAAGCGAACATTTGAAATCCCGCCCCCTTAGGAGTGGGTGTGTCTTCTAGTGATGTCTGCGTCTCCATGTCTCTATGACCGACAAGAAAATGAGTACGATAATACATATCGAGCCTAAATTAAGTGGTACCATGAAATATTACTGTAAACAGTGAAAAAACCAAATTTTTTGAGCCAAATATTTGAATTTTCTACACTCTCGTGTACTACACGTGGAGAATCCAATTTTTCAATTTTTTCAAAATTTTGAAAGTTTTTAGGTTTTTTTTAGGTGTGGATTCTTTTAAATTTGCACTTTTTTCACTTTTTTCACATACACGGAAAAAGTTTCCTCAAAAAACAACATTTTTCTTCAACTTTTGAAAAAAGTCCTCGTGTACTACACGAGGCAAATCCCATTTTTTTGATTTCTCGAAAATTCAAAAATTTCGAATTTTTTTCTTTTTTTTTGCGTATATGGGCGTTTTTAACAGCACAAAAACAGAAAAATGCAAAAAACTTCAAAGTTCAGGCAAAAATAGCCAAAAATCGAATTTTCCCATTTTTGATCTACCTTGCGCGGGAACTCGAATTTGGTCATTAAATATTGGTTTTTGGCGTTTATTTTTGTTAAGAAGCTTTTTTCACTGAAAAAAACATGGGAAATTAAAAATTCCCCAAAAAACAATTTTTTTCAAAATTTTGAAACGTGTCTTCGTGTACTACACGTGGAGAAACCCCTTTTTTTGATTTATCAAAAATTCAAAAATATTGAATTTTTTGATTTTTTTTGCGTAGTTTGGTGTTTTTGACAGCACATAATTAGAAAATTTAGAAAAATCAAAATTTCTGCAAAAAATAGCCAAAAAATCGACTTTTCCAATTTTGATCTACTTTGCGCGGGAACTCAAATTGTATCATTAAATATGGGTTTTTTAGTGTACTTTGTCGCTGTTTAGCGATTTTTTAACTGAAAAAAGACAGCCAAAACGTAAAAACGTTAATTCTTTGACATAAAAGTGTTGTGCTCTCGTGTACTACACGAGGAAAATCCAATTTTTTGATTTTTCAAAAATTTGAATTTCTTGGACTTTTTTTGTTTATTTTTTGGCGTAATTAGGTGTTTTTGACAGTTAAAATCCCAAAAATCTGAACTGAATTCCAAATTTGACGAAAAAATAGCCAAAACTAGGTTTTTCACAGTTTGATCTACCTTGCGCGGGAATTCGAATTGTGTCGTTAAATATGGATTTTTAGTGTATTTTGTTGCTGTTTAACAAGTTTGAAACCAAAAAACATAGCCAAAACGTAAAAATCTCCATTCTTTGATTTAAAAGTGTAGTTTTCTCGTGCACTACACGTGGAAAATATTTGAGTCATCAAAAAATCAAAATTTTTGAAAATTTTTTTGGTTTTTTTTGCGTATTTGGGTATCTTTCTGAGCACCAAATCAGAAAAATTGAAAAAATAACCAACATTTCAGCAAAAAATAGAGAAAACTCGAATTTTCCCATTTTTGATCTACCTTGCGCGGAAATCAAATTTTTATTATCACCATGAGCCTATTAGGGATTTTCTAACGTGGATTATTATTAAAATGCGCTTTTAAACAAAACATCGAATCTAGAATATCAAAAATTTAAAAAAAACAAAAAATTTGTTTTGCAATTTTTTTTTTTTCAATTTTTCAAACTTCCCGCCTCCTCGTGTACTACACGTGGACAATTCAAAAAATCGATTGTTTCTTATGGTTTTTTTGCTATTTAGTATTTTTTAAAACTTCAAGAAGGTCTGTAAACCTTGTTTTATTCTAGAAAGTTGGAATTTTTTTTTGAAAAAAAGTTTCGGAAAAATTTGAAAAAAAAAATTTTTTTTTTCAAAATTTTTTCTCCAAAAGTTATTCATAATTCCATTATTTCCACGCTAAAAAAAGTGTTTTCTTCAAACACATGTAGATCTCAATCTCCCTCGCCAATCCCTCTTCCCCCTCTCTGATAAACATTCTGAGCCAGCAATCCCGTTGTGCTCACCGAGGTGTAGGTGGATGGCACATTTCTCTGCCACTCTCTCCGATTGGCACACTCTCTCGTAGCCAGGGAAAGAGAGAGGGACCATCCGAGATTGATCAGTGTAACACCCACTATCATGCACCGAGAGAGGGAGAGAGAGAGAGAGAGAAGGATAGAGAATTTTCTGAAAAGTGCCCTGGATTTTTTGTTGTTGCTTCATGCTTTTCTGTTTGTTTTTATTGAGAAAATTTGCTGTAAATCTGTTCAGACTTTTTGGAAGCCACTCAAACTCCAAAAATTCGAAAAAAAAAATGCGATGCATGCATATAGCTTCCATGTTGGAGGCTATATGCATGCATTGCATTTCGGCTGTAAAATTCGGTAGAAGAACGCCAGGAAATGGTAAGCAAACCCAGAAAACAACAAAAACGGAAAAAATTTTGGAAATTTCGAAAAAAATTGAAAAAATAAATTGTAAAAAAAAAATTTTTTCAAAAAATTATTTTTTTTTTCTTTCTCTGTGTCTCTCTCATTCACCTACACTTTTTTCTGTAATGTTTTACTCACAAAACAGTTGTTCTTTTATCCCTTATCACCCTGAAGACCCACGCAATTTTCCGCTCTGCCGCTATCGATTTTAGAGCATCCACAATTTTTAAAACTGATTTTATTGTGAACTACACGTAAAAAACTGGAAATCTGAAGAAAAAAACAGGGATTAAAAAGAAGAAAAAAATTTTCTCGAAAAATTAATTTTAATTTTTTTTTCAAATTTTTAAAATAATTTCCAAAATTCAAAACTTTCAAAAAGTCTCTTTACTTACTATTAGTTTTTCTGGGGTTTTTGAGTGTTCCGATTGATTTCCTGACGTTTTTCTATCAATTTTCACCACGGAAATGCAATGCATGCATATAGCGTCCAACAGGGAAGCTATATGCATGCATCGCATTTTACATGTTTTTTGACGATTTTTTGCATTTTTCTACAGCTTTTAGAAGCTAAAACGGATTTTAAGCAAAATTTCTCAATTAAAACAAACAGAAAAGCATGAAAAAATCAGTAAAATCTGGGATTAAAAAAAAAAATTTTCTCGAAAAATGTATTATTTTTTTTTCAAATTTTAAAAAATTTTCCAAAATTCAAAACTTTCAAAAACCCTCTTTATTTTTATTTTTTATTTTTTGAGTGTTTCGATAGATTTTTTGACGTTTTTCTACCAATTTTTACAGCCGAAATGCGATGCGTGCATATAGTGGGAAGCTATATGCATGCATCGCATTTTACATGTTTTTTGACGATTTTTTCCATTTTTCTACGGATTTTAGGAGCTAAAACGGATTTCAAGCAAAGTTTCTCAATAAAAACAATCAGAAAATCATGAAATAAACAATAAAATCTGGGAAAAAAAAACAAAATTTTGAAAAAAAAAAATTATTATTTCAATTTTTTGAAAAATTTCAAACATTTCAAAAAGCCTCTTCATTTTTTTTTCGTTTTTCAGGGTTTTTTGAATTTTTCTATTAATTTTCTGGCGTTTTCTACCAATTTTTTACCGCGGAAATGCGATGCATGCATGTAGTGGGAAGCTAGATGCATGCATCGCACTTTACCTGTTTTTTAACGATTTTTTTTTCCATTTTTCTACGGATTTTAGAAGCTAAAACGAATTTCAAGCAAAATTTCTTAATTAAAACAAACAGAAAAGCATGAAAAAATCAAAAAAATCTGGAAAAAAAATTTTTTGAAAAAAAAAATTTTTTTTTCACTTTTTTGAAAAATTTCAAAACCTTCAAAAAGTATCTTTATTTCTTTTTGTTTTGTTTTCAGAATGTTCCGATCAATTTTTCTTCGTTTTTCTACCAAATTTTACCGCGAAATTGCGATGCATGCATATAGCGGGAAGCTATATGCCTGCATGGCATTTTACTTGTTTTTTTAAACGTTTTTTTTGCATTTTTCCTACGTATTTTAGGAGCTAAAACGGATTTTAAGCAAAATTTCTTAATTAAAACAAACAGAAAATCATGAAATAAACAATAAAATCGGGAAAAAAAAACCAATAAAAAAAAAAGATTTTTTTTGTAAATTTTTTTTTGAAAATTTTCAAAAAATTTCAAAATGCCTCTTTATTTTGTTTTTTAGTTTTAAAGGGTTTTTTTTTAAGTGTTGCAATCGATTTTCTGACGTTTTTCTATCAATTTTCACCGCGGAAATGCAATGCATGCATATAGCGTCCAACAGGGAAGCTATATGCATGCATCGCATTTTACTTGTTTTTTGACGTTTTTTTTGCATTTGTCTACGGATTTTAGGAGCTAAAACGGCGGTCAAGCAAAATTTCTAATTGAAAAATAACAGAAAAGCATGAAAAAATCGATAAAATCTCGAGGAGAAAAAAAAAAGTTTTTTTGAAAAAAAAACCAAATAAAAAAAAGTTTTTTTCTTCAATTTTTTAAAAATTCAAAACCTAAAAAAAAACCACAAAAAGCCACCTTGTTTTTGTCTTTTTGGGTTTTTTCGGATTTTTTGAGTATTCCTATCAATTTTCTCACGTTTCTCCACCAATTTTCACCGCGGAAATGCGATGCATGCATATAGCGTCCAACAGGGAAGCTATATGCATGCATCGCATTTTACACGTTTTTAAACGACTTTTTGAATTTTTCTTTGGCTTTTATGGGTTTTCTGAAGCTAAAAAATTGGTTTACTACTCGTGGAGAAGGCAGAATACACTTCTTTCTATCAGCACTAGTTCCAAACAAAAACACGCCCAAATTTCTCTTTCCAGACAGTAAAAAGCGGCGAACAAGCCGTCTTCGAGACCACCGTTCGCGGACATCCGAACCCGGACGTCACTTGGTTCATCAACGGGCACAAGATGGATCAGAGCTCGCCGGGCGTGAAAATCGAGGCGCACAACCATGATCACAAGCTGACCGTCGACTCGGCACAGTACGCGGGCACCGTACTTTGCAGGTACGTGGTTTTAATCGAGTTGCTACGTGATATCCCATTCACTGTTTTTGCGTCTCTGCGTCTCCACTCGTTAGCCAAATTTGACAGCTCTCCACTGTGGAGACGCAGAGAGTGCCTCCACGCAGTGTCTCGCTAGGGGGCGGAGTTTTGTTTTTTGATGTAGCTGCTTTATTGAAAGTACATTTGGCGCTGCGCTTTTTATAAGCAAAATTAGCGAAATCTCGATTTTTTGAAATTCGAAGCCTATTTTTCCAAATTTTACTGTTTCAGTATTTCTTAAATAACGTTAAAAACGTCAAAGCTGATGTTTTTTAGCCAATGAATGAAGAAAAAAATAAAAAAGAAAATTACAAAAATTAGAGCAAAAATACTGAAACATACTATCGGCCCGCCAAAATGGTCAAACGCGCTCCGCTGAACTCAATACTACGTGGATTTCATTTTGGTTTCCAAATTATTTTATTTTACGTTGAATTTATACGTGAAATGAAATAATTTGGAAACCAAAATGAAATCCACGTAGTATTGAGTTCAGCGGAGCGCGTTTGACCATTTTGGCGGGCCGAAAATAAAAAATTTGGAAAAAAAAATTAACAATTTTTTTTTGTTTTTCAATTTTTTCATTAAAAAAATTGAATTTTTGCTAACAACCAGTATCAAATAATTCAAAACAGGTTTAGAAGCAAAAATAAGCAAAAATAGCAACCAAAAACACAAAAAACAACGAAAAAAATTTTTGTTTTGGCTCTCGTGTACTCCACGTGGACATTCCATTTTTTTTTGTTTTTGATTTTTTCAAAATTTGAAAGCTATTATAAGCATGTTAAGCTGATTTTTTATGTTTAAAACTGTTTTTAAAGTGAAATTAAAAAAAAATCAAAAAAAAACAACGGTGAAAAAATTTTTTTTTGACAATTTTTTTTTTCAAAAAATTTCAATAACAAAATTTCGGCATTTTCTGCAAAAATGTGCCTATTTTAACTTTTTTCCACTAATTTTCAAAGCTTAAAGTCAAAAAATTGCCAAAAAATGTTAAATGTGGACCGAGACCCCGTGTACTCCACGTGAACAAGCCAAAATTTTTTTTGTTCAAAAATTCGAAAAAAAAAAACAATTTTTTTGGTAAATTAATGGAATTATAGTTGGTTGGAGGCTATTTTTGTAGCCTTTTTGAAAATATTTTGATGTAAATTTCATTAAAATTTTTCCAATTTTCAAAAAATTTTAAAAATTTCAAAAATTCACAAAAATCGATAAAAATGTCTGCCATCATTAAGTGCTAAAATGTGCCTATTTTATGTTTTCTAACCATTTTTCAAAACCTAAAGTCAAAAAAATTGGCAAAAAATGTTAAATGTGGAAAGCAACCCCGTGTACTCCACGTGGACAAGCCAAAATTTTTTGTGTTCAAAAATTCGTAAGAAAAAGTCAAATTTGTGTTAAATTAATGCAATTATAGTGTTGTCGGCGGCTATATTTGTAGCTTTTTGAAAACCTTTTGATATAAATTTCAGAAAAATTTTTAAAACAAACTTCGAAATTTTTTCTGAAATTCTTGAAAAATTGTTTGATTTTCAGTATCTTAAAATAGTCACTAAAATTACACAAAACTGTTGAAAAATTCTCGAAAATTCACGACGGTAAAGAACTGCCTGAAATGGAGCAGTATCAAAAAATTCAACTACGCGAAATTGAACTCGATAACCCACATGTACAACGGAATACTGTTTTGAGCTGTTCTGGGTCCTACAACTCAACTTCAGGCAGTTCTAAACAGAACAATTCCTTACCAATCTCTGGCAGTTCCCCCGATCGGAACTTAGATCGTATAGAACTTAGGCTCCGTATTTTTTTACATAGAAAATTGAGAGACGCTAGATGAAATGCGGAAAGTCACAGTCTGTGTGCAAGCGGTGGAACTTATATTACACATTACCACAAACATCTACAACGATCTATAATCAACATTCCCAATTTCAGAGCCGAAAACGCAGTTGGCCGCTTCGAAACCAAAGCCCGCCTAGTCGTATTGGCCCCAGAGAAACAAAAGAAGCCACCACGATTCGTCGAGCAACTCGTCGACAAATCAGAACTCGTCGACAACACTGTAGTATTTGAGGTTCGCGTAGAAGGCGAACCGAAACCAACCGTCGAATGGTTCCTGAACGGAAAATCGCTCACTGCGTCGGATCGCGTTGAGATTCGCGAGTTTGACGGATCGATCAAGTTGCACGTGAAGAACATTCGATTGGACGAGGCGGGCGAGATTCGTGCGGTCGCCACCAATTCGGAGGGAACCGCCGAGACACGGGCGGTGTTGACTGTGCAGAAGAAGCCGTTTGCACCGGAGTTTGATCTACGGCCAAAGAGTTTGACGGTCGAGAAGGGATCGGAGGCGGTGTTTACGGCGCATGCGTTTGGAATTCCGTTGCCGACTTATGAGTGGTCTATTAATGGAAGAAAGGTGAGAAAGTGGAGGAGGAGGGAAGGGGAGGGGTTGTCTGTTTGCCCTATCGGTAAGTCGCCCACGGTTTTGTTGCCGCCAAAGCTCTTACGCGCTGCAATTGCGTCGCGTGACAATGCTGTCACTCGTCTTGTCACTTAAATGCTCTGTGCATCTATTGGCACATCACTAAAAAGTAAGAGGACAGTCGCCAGCGCCCCGTACCACGGGAACCTGCACTATAGTTTATAGCTCAACCGGCGCCTCGCCTCGGGTCTACCAATGGCCTTGCACGAAGCGCTGACGACTGTCCACGCACGCTAAAATGTGCTTCATTAAACAAAAATAGCGAGACACAGACGAGAAACAGAGTTGCCACGCGACGCAACCGCAGCGCGTGGGTTTCAACTGTGGCCGTTTCCCTTTAAACTCTCGTGGCCAGACGCCAGTCAAGCAGGCGACCCGTAAAACCTTTGCGGATGGAATCGATGACCATGAAGGACGAGTATCATGTCTCACTGTCCAGACGAGAAACAGAGTTGCCACGCGACGCAACCACAGCGCGGTCAAGCGTGTGGCCTGCACTGCCTTTAGGGATGGAACCGACCCACAATGTCCCATATTCAAAGAAAACCCAATATTCACCCTCTTTCCAGGTCCGTGACGGCCAAGAAGGGGCGCGCGTCCACCGCGACGAGAGCACCGTCGACGGCGCATCGATTCTGACGATCGACACGGCGACGTACTATTCCGAAGTGAACCAACTCACCGTTTCTGTGATCGCAGAAAACACACTCGGAACCGACGAGACGGGCGCCCAGCTCACCATTGAGCCGAAGAAGGTTAGTCACTCTTCTTTTCGGTCACTTTTCCCCATGCCGAATCTGTGAGATGGGAAACGACAGGTAAACCGTGTCCCGGAAACCCGATTTTGAAAACTGCTATCTAATTGAGACGCAGAGAAACAATTTCCGGGAAACGGAAACGTAAACTGTTTCCTGTCGTTCCCAAGACTTGGCCCCCACGTTCTCAGGACTTGACCCACAAAAAAGGCCTTATTCATGAACGTTCACGGCACGTATTCTTTCCGTAACTTTTTGAAAATTTATTGTGCCATTACGATACAATACAGGTTCATGAATAGAGCCTTAAAATTCAAAAATTCCTCAATTTGAAACACTTTTTTGTTGATTTTTGGGTTTCATTATTTGCCGTGGTGATTGGGATCTGATTGGGCATGAAGAAAGCGCAAAAAATTACCCAGATACTAAAATCCAATCTATCCTTGGTGTGTTTTTACGTAGCTTTCGAAATTTGAAAAATCGCTGTCGCGAACGTTGCTCAATACCTATATTTTTCTCTGCCGCTTCTCTATCGCTGCAAGAAAGACCACAAGACAGTGGCCGACTGACAGCTTTTCATGAGCACCAACTCCCACCCAATCAGATTCCAAAATCACATTTTCGCGTGAATTTGACTTTAGAAGTGTGTGAACGAAATCAGCGATTGGGGAACGAAAAGGGAACTGCTACTGCTGCAAGAATCGGAACAGGTAGGCGTTACAGATGGAGCATGGTCTTGCATTGTGTGATGTGTCCTCTATTTCAGAACTTCTCATTCAAAATTAAACGAAAACTTAAAATTAAATACTTACAATTAAATTAAACAAGTAGAATAGCTCAAAATTTCCAAAAATTAATCATAAACCACTTCTTAGCACGATTCTTCTAAGCATTCACATTCAATACACCATCTACCCTCTCTCTCTCTCTTTCTCTCCTTCACTTTCCTTTTTTTCACGTTTTTCGGATGGATGATTCATTATTTTTCGACTGCCAAGTGCGCTCCAGTGAACTTGACTTCAAAAATTTTAACGATGTGCCAATTTATTCGAATTCACTATTTTTGAAACTAGTTTTCGAGACAGAACACGTGTAAGAAACAAAACGCAAACGAGAAACACGCCAAAGCAAGTCGTGCTTTGGCGTGTAACCAGCGTTCGAAACAAAGGCAGTAGTCAGAACCCCCGTGCGCATCCTTTTGACATTGTCCATTCCAAAAACGTGATTATCAGATTAGCTTCACACTTCTCTAAACCCTAACCACTAGGTATCAACACAAAACCAATTAAACCGATATTTAAAGGTACAAGAAAAAGAAGAGCCGTCCGACGAGAATGTCGCCACCATCACAATGGAATCGTCGTTCACGTCGACCAACGCCGAATCAACGACCGAGGTCACCTCGTCTGCCACCTTTGGAAGTGTGACAGTGGAATCCAAGACGTCGTCTGAGGACGTGGCAATCGGAGAAGCGGGATCTATTAGTGTCAGCAAGATCGAGGTGGTCTCGAAGACAGAGTCTCAAACTGATGTAACGGGTAGTTCGGCGCCGAAACGTAAGGTGTCGTTTGCGGAAGCGGAAACACCCCGAGAAGTAATTGATGCGGAGAGGAAGAGTCCATCAAAGAAGGAGAAGAGTCCAGAAAAGGTGGAAGAGAAACCAAAGTCGCCGACCAAGAAGGAGAAGAGCCCGGAGAAACCAGCAGTGGATGTCAAGTCGCCGACTAAGAAGGCTGAGAGCCCAGAAAAGGTTGAAGAGAAGCCAAAGTCGCCGACGAAGAAGGAAAAGTCGCCGGAGAAGCCATCAGAGGAGGCTAAATCATTAACCAAGAAGGAGAAGAGCCCGGAGAAACCATTAGAGGATGCCAAGTCGCCGACTAAAAAAGAAAAGAGTCCCGAGAAACCGGTAGAGGGTGTCAAGTCACCGACCAAGAAGGAGAAATCACCGGAGAAGCCTTCAGAGGGCGTGAAATCGCCGACCAAGAAGGAGAAATCACCGGAGAAGCCATCAGAGGGCGTGACATCGCCGACCAAGAAGGAAAAGTCGCCTGAAAAGGTCGAAGAGAAGCCAGCGTCACCAACTAAGAAGAAGAGCCCTGAAAAGCCAGCAGAAGATGTCAAGTCTCCGACCAAAAAAGAGAAATCTCCTGAAAAGGTCGAAGAAAAGCCAGCGTCACCTACCAAGAAGGAGAAGAGCCCATCAGACGACGTTAAGTCGCCAACGAAAAAAGAGAAGTCACCCGAGAAACCATCGGAGGGCCTAAAGTCGCCTACTTCGCCGACTAAAAAAGAGAAGAGCCCCGAGAAACAGGCTGAGGGCGTGAAATCACCTACCGAAAAGGCGAAGTCACCAGAAAAGGCCGAAGAGAAGCCAGTGTCACCAACTAAGAAAGAGAAGAGCCCCGAAAAACCTTCTGAGGGCTTGAAGTCGCCAACCGAGAAGGCGAAGTCACCAGAAAAAATCGAAGAGAAACCGTCTTCCCCAACAAAGAAAGAAAAGTCACCTGAGAAACCGTCAGAAGGTGTGAAGTCGCCAACCAAAAAGGAGAAGAGCCCTGAGAAACCGGCTGAGGATGCCAAATCGCCAACCAAAAAGGAGAAGTCACCGGAGAAACCATCGGAGGGTCTCAAGTCGCCCACTTCGCCAACCAAGAAGGACAAGAGCCCAGAAACAGCCGAAGAAAAGCCAACTTCCCCGACTAAAAAAGATAAAAGCCCTGAGAAACCATCCGAGGACCTGAAGTCACCTACTCAAAAGGCCAAATCCCCAGAAAAGGTTGATGAACAACCAAAATCTCCAACTAAAAAAGCAAAGAGTCCAGAAAAACCATCGGAAGATGTGAAGTCACCGACAAAGAAAGAAGCAAGTCCCGAGAAACTATCTGAGGGCGTGAAGTCCCCGACCAAGAAGGAGAAGAGCCCAGAAAAACCAGCAGAGGAGGCTAAATCACCAACTTCACCAACCAAGAAAGAAAAGAGTCCGGAGAAACCATCAGAGGGTGTCAAATCGCCAACGCCGACATCCCCAACAAAGAAGGAGAAGTCACCAGAAAAACCAGCAGAAACTCCAGCGTCACCAACCAAAAAGGCCAAGAGCCCAGAAACATCCAATGGCCCGTTATCGCCAACATCGCCGACTAAAAAGACAAAGAAGAAGAAGTCCAAGTCGCCGGAAGCTGAAACGGAGAAGGTAATGTTTGGTAGGAAAAATAGAGAGAAAGAGAGAGACAGATATTTTGACAAAATTGTTAAACTATGTATTTTGATAGAAAAAAAGGTGTGAGATGAACCAAGAGAGAAAAGTAGATGAGAAAGCTAGAAAATCGTGCTAAAAGTTAGGATAATCATAGTGAAAACAAGAAAATCAATTTTCGAAACAAAAAAAAACAATGAAATTCAAAAAATTGTATGTTCTTATACTGTACCTTTTAAAGGCGCATGATAAATTTTTTGAATAAGTTTTGCCAAATTTTTGTGAAATTACGTATTGACGGCCCGCCAAAATGGTCAAACGCGCCCCGCTGAACTCAACGCTATGCGATTTTCATTTTGGTCTCCAAATTATTTCATTTCACGTATAAATTCAACGTGAAATGAAATAATTTGGGGACCAAAATGAAAATCGCATAGCGTTGAGTTCAGCGGGGCGCGTTTGACCATTTTCGCGGGCCGACAGTAAAAAATTTAGTTTTTTAATTCCACAAAAAAATAATTACACATTGTTCAAAAAAAATGATGAACATTTATATTTCGAAACAAAATTTTGGCCAAAATTTATAAATTTCATTGTCTAATTGTAAAAAATAAAGCGGCGACCCACAGTAACTAGAAAAAATTTTTGAGATGATTTAGGCAATGCCTCTGAAAATTGTATCTTGTTTTTGCAAAAGGGGCGTGGCTATTGCTCACCCTTATTTGGGTTACGGTATGTCGCCGCTTTGTTTTTGACAATGCGGGTTTTAAAAGAAAAACTTGACAAAAGGAACAATCCGCCCAAAAAGGGTCATGTGTGCGCTTTTAAGGATTTTCGTATTTTAGAAAGACCTGCATAATTTTTTCAATGCCCAAATTCTAAAAATAAAGTTTGTGCTTTGGGTGTGTGTAAGCAAGTTGTGAAAACATCAAAAACCAATTAAAGATAAACCAGAAATCCCCCACCCTCCTCTCCCCAAAAAAGTAACTAATACAAAACTTTTCCAGCCACCCGCGCCTAAACTGACACGAGACCTCACCGCCCAGACTGTCACCAAAACCGACCTGGCCCACTTTGAGGTTGTCGTCGAGCACGCCACCGAAATCAAGTGGTTCTTGAACGGAACCGACATCACTACGTCAGAAGGCGTGACCGTCTCAAAAGACGATCAATTTGAGTTCAGATGCTCAATTGACACAACCAAGTTCCCAGGAGGCACCGTTTCGATCATTGCCTCCAACGTTTCCGGAACTGTTGAGACCAAGACCGAGCTCAAAGTTTTGGAGACACCAAAGGAGACCAAGAAGCCAGAATTTACGGATAAACTAAGAGATATGGAAGTGACAAAGGGTGACACTGTAAAGTGTGATGTCATCGCTTTGCACTCGCCACAATACAAGTGGTATTTGAATGGAAATTTGTTGGAGGACGGAAAGGATGGAGTAACCATTAAAACCGAGGAGAACAAATCTTCGCTTTCCATTCCGAATGCTCAGGAGTCTGGAACTATCCGAGTGGAAGCTTCTAATGAAGTTGGTACCTCTGATTCGTCCGCAAAGCTTACAGTCAATCCACCTGCAACCACGCCAATCATTGTGGACGGACCGAAGTCGGTGACCATTAAGGAAACCGAAAGCGCTCAATTCTCGGCCACCATTACCGGATTCCCGGCGCCAACCGTCAAGTGGTGTATCAATGAGAAGGTTGTCGAGGAATCGAGCACTGTGACTACTGTCCGCACAGAGGACGTGTACACATTGAAGATTTCCAATGCTCAGGTGACTCAGACTGGTGTTGTGAAGGTCACCGCTCAGAATTCGGCTGGACAAGACACCAAGCAAGCTGATCTGAAGGTGGAACCAAATGTGGTGGCGCCAAAGTTCAAGGCCTTGCTCACCGACAGAAATGTGGATGAGGGAGAGCCGTTGCGATGGAATCTTGAGTTGGATGGACCGTTCCAGGTAGGGGTTTATTTATTTATTTTTGCTTTTTAAATAACTATGTAAAACACATTTTTACATTATTCAGGGAACCGAGGTCACTTGGCTTCTCAACGGACAACCACTCACCAAGAGCGACACTGTTCAAGTGGTCGATCATGGAGACGGCACCTACCACGTCACAATTGCCGAGGCGAAGCCGGAAATGAGCGGAACCATCACCGCAAAAGCAAAGAACGCGGCCGGTGAATGCGAATCTTCTGCCAAGGTCACTGTGAACGGCGCCAACAAGAAACCAGAGTTTATCCAAGCGCCACAAAATCACGAGACCACTCTTGAAGAATCGGTCAAGTTCAGTGCGATAGTCACCGGAACACCGATGCCAAACGTTTCGTGGTTCCTCAATGACAAGAAGCTCATTCAGAGCGAAGAGGTCAAGGTGAAATATGTGCATGAGACTGGAAAAACGTCGATTCGCATCCACAAACCGTTGATGGAGCACAATGGAACTATCCGCGTAGAGGCGGTGAACGTGGCTGGAAAGATTGAGGCCACTGCACAATTGAAAGTTGACAAAAAGACTGAGGTACCTAAATTCACTACCAACATGGACGATCGGCAGGTGAAGGAGGGAGAGAACGTGACGTTTACTGCCAATGTGGAAGGATATCCAGAGCCATCCGTTGCATGGACTCTTAATGGAGAACCAGTTACCAAGCATGCGTAAGTTTATAAAACAAGGAATACATTTTCAAACTTTTTTTTTTCAGAAACATCACCGTCACCGATAAGGATGGCGAGCACAAAATTGAAATTGCCGCCGTTACACCGGAACAAGCCGGAGAGCTGTCTTGTGAAGCCACCAACGCAGTTGGAACCAAGAAACGAGATGTGCAGTTGGCAGTCAAGAAGGTCGGAGATGCTCCAACGTTTGCCAAGAATTTGGAAGATCGACTGATCACTGAGGGTGAGATGACTCTGATGGATGCCAAATTGACTGTTGTGAAGCCAAAGCCAAAGGTTACCTGGCTCAAAGACGGTGTTGAAATTAAAACCGATGATCACTACAAGTTGGTGGAAGAAGAAGACGGAAAACTTCAGCTGCGTATATTGACTACCAAGTTGGAAGACAAGGGACGGATTACAGTCAAAGCTGAAAACGACTTTGGAGCCGCCGAATGCACTGCTTCACTTGGAGTCGTCAAAGGACGTCCGATGGCAAAGCCTGCTTTCCAAAGCGACATCGCTCCAATCAACCTCACAGAGGGAGACACTCTCGAGTGTAAACTTTTGATCACCGGTGACCCAACTCCATTCGTCAAATGGTACATCAACGGACAACTGGTCTGCGCCACCGAAGACACTGAAATCACCAATGCTAATGGTGTCTACACAATGAAGATCCATGGTGTTACGGCAGACATGACTGGAAAGATCAAGTGTGTCGCTTACAACAAGGCCGGCGAAGTGAGCATTGAGGGACCGCTCAAAGTAGTCGCCCCGATTCCAGTAGAATTCGAGACTTCTCTTTGCGATGCTACTTGCCGCGAGGGAGACACTCTCAAGCTCAAGGCAGTGTTGCTCGGAGAACCCGAACCAGTTGTGTCGTGGTATGTAAACGGAAAGAAGTTGGAAGAATCGCAAAACATCAAGATCCACTCTGAGAAAGGAACATACACAGTGACGATTAAGGACATCACATGTGACTATTCTGGTCAGGTGGTGTGTGAGGCCATCAACGAATATGGAAAGGCAACTTCTGAAGCCACGTTGTTGGTATTGCCACGTGGTGAGCCACCAGATTTCCTTGAGTGGCTCAGCAATGTCAGAGCAAGAACCGGAACCAAAGTGGTTCATAAGGTTGTGTTCACTGGAGATCCGAAACCAAGCCTCACATGGTACATTAACAACAAGGAGATCTTGAACTCGGATCTTTACACCATTGTCACCGACAACAAAACTTCCACGTTGACCATTAACAGCTTCAACCCGGAGATTCATGTCGGAGAAATAATTTGCAAAGCTGAAAATGACGCGGGAGAAGTGTCTTGCACTGCGAATATGATCACATACACCTCTGACATGTTCAGCGAGTCGGAGAGTGAAGCGCAGGCCGAAGAATTCGTGGGAGATGATCTTACAGAAGACGAGAGTCTTCGTGAAGAAACACGCCGTACGCCGACCCCAGTCATGGCGCCAAAATTCATCACCAAGATCAAGGACACCAAGGCAAAGAAGGGACACTCGGCAGTGTTCGAGTGCGTCGTTCCAGACACCAAGGGAGTCTGCTGCAAATGGTTGAAGGATGGAAAAGAGATTGAGCTTATCGCCAGAATCCGTGTGCAGACCAGAACTGGACCAGAGGGGCATATCACTGAAGAACTTATCATTGATAATGTCACTCCTGAAGATGTCGGAAAGTACACGTGTATCGTGGAGAATACCGCTGGAACGGACACCTGCGAAGCGTCCTTGACTGTTGTTGAGACATTGGAGAAGGCGCCAAACAAGGCTCCAGAGTTCTTGGTGGCGTTGCAAGACAAAACAACAAAGACGTCCGAGAAAGTCGTGTTGGAGTGCAAGGTCGTCGGAGAGCCAAAACCAAAGGTTTCCTGGCTTCACGATAACGTAAGTTTAAAAAAAATCTAATTAGCAAAGTCTTACTTCAAATTTCCAGAAAACCATCTCCCAGGAGACGATCACCGTGGAATCCATTGAGGGTGTTGAGCGTGTCACCATCACCTCTACCGAACTTTCGCATCAAGGAAAATATTCTTGTGTGGCTGAAAACTCGGAGGGCACCTCGAAAACGGAAGCGTTCTTGACTGTTCAAGGTAAGTCCTATTCTAGGCTTTCAAGCCACGTGTGTACACACCACCCATCAATCACCTTTTGAATCTGGTTTTTGTTTGATTGAACCATCCACCCTGTTTGTACACTGCACCCTTGCCCTTTTTCAGGCGAAGCTCCAGTGTTCACCAAAGAGCTGCAAAACAAGGAGCTCAGCATTGGAGAGAAACTCATTCTGTCGTGCTCGGTGAAAGGATTGCCAGCGCCGCACGTTGACTTCTTCTCGTTCTCGGAAACAACCAAGACGGAGACTAAAATCACCTCTTCGAGCAGAATTGCTATTGAGCATGATCAGACGAACACTCATTGGAGATTGGTGATTAGCCAGGTGACAAAAGAGGACATCTCCTCGTACAAGGCCGTTGCCATCAATTCGGTTGGAACCGCCACAACGACATCAAAGGTGACAACAAAGGTTGAGGCCCCAGTGTTCGAGCAAGGTCTAAAGACGACCAGCGTTAAGGAGAAGGAGGAGATTAAGATGGAAGTTAAAGTGGGAGGAAGTGCACCGGATGTCGAATGGTTCAAGGATGACAAACCTGTCAGCGAGGATGGAAATCATGAGATTAAGAAGAATTCTGAAACTGGTGTTTTCACGCTTGTTGTGAAGCAAGCGGAAACTTCTGATGCTGGCAAGTACACAGCTAAAGCCACAAACCAAGCGGGAACTGCCGAATCGACAGCCAATGCGGAAGTCCAAGTTGCTCAGGTTTTCGAAAAACCAACATTCACAAAGGAGCTTGTTACCACTGAAGTCAAGATCAATGAGTCTGCAACCCTTTCGGTGACCGTGAAGGGTGTCCCTGAACCAACTGTGGAGTGGCTTAAAGATGGACAACCGGTTCAGACTGACTCCAGCCACGTTATTGCAAAAGTTGAGGGATCTGGAAACTATTCGATCACTATCAAGGATGCTAGACAGGAAGATTCTGGAAAATACGCCTGTAAAGCTACCAACCAGGCCGGAGAAGCCAAGACTGAAGCCAACTTTGCTGTTGTCAAGGATCTGGTGCCACCAGAGTTTGTTGAAAAACTGTCACCAGTGGAGGTGAAAGAGAAGGAATCTATCAATCTCTCCGTGACAGTTGTTGGAAAACCTGAACCATCTGTGGAATGGTTCAAGGATGACACTCCAATCAATATTGATAACATTCACGTTGTCCAGAAACAAACCGCAGTGGGAAGCTTCACTTTGACTATTAATGACGCAAGACAAGAAGACGTTGGAATATACTCGTGCCGCGCGAGAAATGAAGCTGGAGAAGCGCTAACCACCGCCAACTTTGGAATCATTAGAGACTCGATTCCACCAGAGTTCACCCAAAAGTTAAGACCACTAGAAGTGCAAGAACAGGCAACATTGGATCTGAACGTCACTGTTATTGGAACGCCAGCTCCAAGTGTTGAGTGGTTCAAAGACGATAAGCCAATCAATATTGACAACTCGCACATCTTTGCCAAGGATGACGGAAAAGGACATCACACGCTTACCATTAAACAAGCCAGGGGAGAAGATGTTGGAGTTTACACCTGCAAGGCCACTAATGAAGCCGGAGAAGCCAAGACCACTGCAAATATGGCAGTGCAAGAGGAGATTGAAGCGCCATTGTTTGTCCAGGGTTTGAAGCCTTTCGAAGTAGAGCAAGGAAAGCCAGCCGAGTTGGAGGTTCGTGTGGAAGGAAAACCAGAGCCTGAAGTAAAATGGTTCAAGGACGGAGCACCAGTGGCTATTGATAATGTGCATGTGATTGAGAAGAAGGGAGAGAACGGATCTCACACGTTAGTGATCAAGGATACCACTGCAACAGACTTCGGAAAGTACACTTGTCAAGCTACCAACAAGGCAGGAAAGGATGAGACAATTGGAGAGCTCAAAGTTCCCAAGTACTCGTTTGAAAAGCAAACCGCTGAAGAAGTCAGCCCACTCTTCATTGAACCACTCAAAGAGACATTCGCCTCGGAGGGCGATACTGTGGTTCTTGAGTGCAAGGTGAACAAGGAATCGCATCCAAACGTGCAATTCTTCAAGAACGATGTGCCGGTGGAGATTGGACAGCACATGCAGCTCGAAGTTTTGGACGATGGAAACATTCGTCTCACAATTCAAAACGCGAAGAAAGAAGATGTGGGTGCATATCGCTGTGAAGCTGTAAATGTGGCTGGTAAAGCTGACACAAAGGCTGAGTTGAAATTGAAATACGCTGCTCATGTCGAGGAACAGGTCACAGATGAAAGTGGACAGCTCGAGGAGTTGGGGCAGTTAGAGACTGTTGGAGGTACCGTTTATTTTGTTGCATGTACATAGTGTTTGTATAGCACCAATAGCACTCATCTTTCCTTTTTAGTTTTTTTTTTTCTATAAATCAGGAAATACACATTGTTTTCTTTTCAGAAACTGCGGCCTCAAAAACGGACACTGGACGTGGAGCTCCAGAATTTGTGGAACTTCTCCGTTCGTGCACTGTCACTGAAAAGCAACAAGCTATTCTCAAATGCAAAGTGAAAGGAGAGCCGCGCCCCAAGATCCGATGGACCAAGGAAGGAAAAGAAGTTGAGATGTCTGCTCGCGTTCGCACCGAGCACAAAGAAGATGGTACTCTCACATTGACATTTGATAATGTCACTCAATCCGACGCCGGAGAGTACCGTTGTGAGGCGGATAATGAGTACGGAAGCGCATGGACCGAGGGACCAATTATTGTCACCTTGGAAGGAGCTCCAAAGATTGACGGTGAGGCTCCTGATTTCTTGCAACCAGTCAAACCTGCTGTGGTTACTGTTGGAGAGACTGCTGTTTTGGAAGGAAAAGTTTCTGGAAAACCAAAGCCCACCGTCAAGTGGTACAAGAATGGTGAAGAACTCAAGCCATCTGACCGCGTGAAAATTGAGAATCTTGATGACGGAACGCAAAGACTCACTGTCTCGAAACCCGAAATGAGCGACATGGCCGAGTACCGCTGTGAAGCTTCCAATGAATTTGGCGATGTGTGGAGTGACGTCACTCTCACCGTTAAAGAGCCAGCGCACATTGCTCCTGGCTTCTTCAAAGAGCTTTCGGCCCTCCAAGTCAAAGAGACAGAAACTGCCAAGTTTGAATGCAAGGTTTCTGGCACCAAGCCGGATGTGAAATGGTTCAAGGATGGTGCTGAGCTCAAAGAGGACAAACGGACTCACTTTGAATCGTCAGAAGACGGAACTCAACGTCTTGTCATCGAGGAATCAAGAACAGACGATCAAGGAAACTATCGCATCGAAGTGTCGAATGACGCTGGAGTTGCCAATAGCAAGGCCCCACTCACAGTTGTGCCAGCGGAAACTTTGAAAATCAAGAAGGGTCTCACCGATGTTTCTATCACTGAAGGAACCAAAATTCTTCTTTCGGTCGAAGTTGAAGGAAAACCAAAAACCGTCAAATGGTACAAAGGATCCGATACTGTCAGCCAGTCTCAAAAAACCAAAATTACTCAAGTCACCGAGTCGGAGTACAAGCTGGAAATTGAAAGTGGAGAACTATCAGACTCTGGATCTTACCGCGTTGTTCTATCCACCGAGTCGATTTCTGTTGAATCTTCAGCCACCGTCACCGTCTCAAAAGCAGCTGAGAAAATCAGTCTTCCTTCTTTCAAAAAGGGACTTAATGATCAACAGGTGCCAAAAGGATCACCGTTGGTTCTTGAAGTGGAAATTGAAGGAAAACCAAAGGATGTGAAATGGTATAAGAACGGAGATGAAATCAAGGACAAGAAGGCAAAGATTGAGGATCTTGGAAATGGAAAGTACCGTCTGACGATTCCCGACTTTGACGAGAAAGATATTGGAGAGTACAGTGTCACTGCTGCCAATGAGGCTGGAGAGATTGAATCGAGGGCAAAGGTAAATGTTGCGGATGATGGAAAAGATAAAACGAAGCCGGAAATAGTTTCTGGATTAATTCCAACATCTGTGAAGCAAGGAGAAACCGCCACGTTCAATGTCAAGGTCAAGGGACCTGTAAAGGGAGTCAAATGGTACAAGAACGGCAAAGAAATTCCAGACGCCAAGACCAAAGACAATGGCGATGGATCTTACTCTCTTGAAATTCCAAATGCTCAATTGGATGACGCCGCTGATTACAAAGTGGTTGTTTCCAATGATGCAGGAGACGTCGATTCGTCAGCGGCTCTTACTGTTAAACTTGCTGATGATGGAAAGGACAAGGTAAAGCCGGAAATCGTCTCTGGTCTTGTTCCAACTACTGTGAAGCAGGGTGAAACCGCAACGTTCAATGTCAAGGTCAAGGGACCTGTAAAAGGAGTAAAATGGTATAAGAACGGTAAAGAAATCCCAGATGCCAAGACCAAAGATAATGGCGATGGTTCCTACTCTCTTGAAATCCCGAATGCTCAACTCGACGATGGAGCTGACTACAAGATCGTTGTGTCTAATGATGCTGGGGATGTCGATTCTTCAGCTGCTCTTACTGTTAAACTTGCTGACGATGGAAAAGATAAGGTTAAGCCAGAAATCGTTTCCGGACTTGTCCCAACTACTGTCAAACAGGGTGACACCGCTACATTCAATGTGACGGTCAAGGGACCTGTGAAACAAGTCAAGTGGTACAAAAACGGTAAGGAAATCCCAGATGCCAAGACCAAGGATAATGGCGATGGATCATACTCTTTGGAGATTCC
The DNA here is from genome assembly GCA_963572235.1 of Caenorhabditis japonica. Taxonomy (NCBI): domain Eukaryota; kingdom Metazoa; phylum Nematoda; class Chromadorea; order Rhabditida; family Rhabditidae; genus Caenorhabditis; species Caenorhabditis japonica. The sequence continues at coordinate 4,912,713 of OY754342.1, forward strand.
CAACGCTCAATTGGACGACACCGCTGATTACAAGGTTGTGGTGTCTAATGATGCTGGAGATGCCGATTCTTCGGCTGCTCTGACTGTGAAGCTTGCTGACGATGGAAAAGACAAGGTTAAACCTGAAATCGTGTCCGGACTCGTGCCAACCACTGTGAAACAAGGTGACACCGCCACGTTCAATGTGAAGGTTAAGGGACCAGTTAAGCAAGTTAAGTGGTATAAAAATGGAAAAGAAATCCCTGACGCCAAAGCCAAAGACAACGGCGATGGATCCTACTCTTTGGAGATTCCAAATGCTCAATTGGACGACACCGCTGATTACAAGGTGGTACTCTCAAATGACGCAGGAGATGTCGACTCATCCGCCGCTCTTACCGTCAAGCTTCCTGGAATCGAAATTGTGAAAGGATTGGAGGATACGGAAGTGCCAAAAGGCAAGAAGGCTGTTCTTCAAGTTGAAACAAACAAGAAACCAAAAGAAGTTAAATGGTACAAGAACGGAAAAGAAATCAAGCCAGATGATAAGGCCCAGGCTGGAAGTGATGGGGATAAGAAACCTCAACTGGTTATTCCAGACGCTGATGATGACGACGTGGCCGAGTACAAGGTTGTGCTAACCGATGAAGACGGCAACACTGCTGACTCGTTCTGCGCGTTGACCGTTAAGTTGCCTGCTGAGGAACCAAAGATTGTCAAGGGGCTGGAAGACCAGACAGTTCCAGTTGGATCTCCAATTAAACTTGAGATCGAAACTTCGGGATCACCAAAAACTGTCAAGTGGTACAAGAATGGAAAAGAGTTGTCTGGAGCTGCTGCCAAAAACATCAAGATTCAGAAGATCGACGACAACAAATACGTTCTTGAAATTCCAGCCAGTGCCGTTGAGGATACTGGAGATTACAAGGTCGAGGTTGCTAACGAGGCTGGAAGCGCCAATAGCAGTGGAAAGATCACTGTAGAGCCAAAGATCACATTCTTGAAGCCATTGAAAGATCAGAATATCACCGAGGGAGAAAATGCCGAGTTCACTGTTGAAACCAACACAAAACCAAGAACCGTCAAGTGGTACAAGAATGGTCAAGAGATCAAACCAGATTCTCGATTTGTCATTGAACAGAAAACAGATACCAAGTTCCAGTTGGTTATCAAGAACGCAGTACGTGATGATGCTGCCACCTACAAGGTTGTTTTGGAGAACACTGCAGGTGAAGCCGAGTCTTCTGCCAAGTTGACTGTGAAAAAAGCCAAGGCAGGACTCTGCAAAATCGTCAAGGGACTCGAAGACCAGGTTGTTGCCAAGGGTGCAAAGATGGTGTTTGAGGTGAAGATTCAGGGAGAACCGGAAGAGGTCAGATGGCTCAAAGACGCTAATGTCATCACAGCAGGCGCCAACGCCATTATTGAAAAAATCGATGACACCACTTATCGCCTCACGATCCCATCTGCTGATTTGAAAGACGCTGGGGAGTACAATGTCGAGGTTATCAACGAGAGTGGAAAGGCCAAGAGTGATGCGAAGGGAGAGGTTGATGAGAAACCAGAAATTGTTCGTGGACTCGATAGCCTCGAGGTTCCAGAAGGAGATGATGACGTGTTCAAGGTTGAAGTCAGTGCTCCAGTAAGACAAGTCAAGTGGTACAAGAATGGACAAGAAATCAAACCAAATAGCCATCTTGAGGCCAAGAAGTTGGGACCCAAGAAATATGAATTGGCGATCAACCGCGCTCAAATTGACGACGGAGCGGAGTACAAGGTGGTGCTTTCGAATGCCGCTGGAGAATGTGATTCATCTGCCGCACTTACTGTTGTCAAGCCAAACATTTTGAAGATTGTCGATGGATTGAAGGATGTTGACGTGGAAGAGCCACAGCCAGTCTCCCTTAAAGTTAAGGTTGAGGGTATTCCAAAGGTAGTGAAATGGTACAAGAATGGACAAGAGATCAAGCCAGATGCTGATGGATTCAAGTTTGAAGAGAATCCAGAATCTGGAGAGTTCTCTCTCTTGATTCCATCTACCAAGAAGTCGGACGGAGGAGCTTATCGTGTCGTTCTTGGAAATGACAAGGGAGAAGTGTACAGCGGTTCAGTCGTCCACGTCAAGGCCGCGAAACAAGCTGCTCCAACTTCTGGAGCCAACTTCCTGTCACCTCTTAAGGATACCGAAGTAGAAGAGGGAGACATACTCACTCTTCAGTGCACTGTCGGAGGAGAACCATTCCCAGAAATTATCTGGCAAAAAGATGGTGTTGTACTCCAAAAAGATGATCGTACCACTATGAGAGTGGCTCTGGACGGAACATGCACTTTGAGAATTAGATCTGCTAAGAAAAGCGACTTTGGACAATACAAGGTGATCGCCAAGAACGAAGCAGGAGAGGCTACTAGCGAATGCAAGGTCACTGTCAATGAGCAAGGAGAACAACTTTCAAAACCAAAGTTCGTTATTCCACTCAAGACTGGAGCCGCACTTCCAGGCGACAAAAAGGAATTCAATGTTAAAGTACGCGGATTGCCAAAGCCCACTTTGCAGTGGTTGCTGAACGGAATTCCACTTGTCTTTGACGACCGTGTCACTTTGGAAGATATGGCGGACGGAAACTACTGCCTTACTATCCGTGATGTTCGTGAAGAAGACTTTGGAACCCTGAAGTGCATCGCCAAGAACGAAAATGGATCCGACGAAACTGTATGTGAATTCGAACGAGGACACGACCACGACGATGGCAAACGTGACGATCTTAGATACCCACCGAGATTCAACGTTCCGCTCTGGGACAGAAGAATTCCAGTGGGAGATCCAATGTTCATTGAGTGTCACGTGGACGCCAATCCAACCGCTGAAATCGAATGGTTCAAGGACGGAAAGAAAATTGAACATTCGGCCCATATGGAGATCAGAAACACTGTTGATGGCGCGTGTCGCATTAAGATCATTCCATTCGAAGAGGAAGACTGCGGAGTTTACATGTGCGTGGCTGTCAATGAGCTCGGACAAGCTGAAACTCAAGCTACCTACCTGGTGGAGGTGATTGAGACGGTAGATGAGCAAAAGAAGAAGGAGTATGCGCCGAGAATCAATCCGCCACTTGAGGACAAAACTGTCTATGGAGGACAACCGATCCGTCTCTCTTGCAAGGTTGACGCTATTCCTAGAGCTTCAGTGGTCTGGTACAAAGATGGTCTGCCAATTCGGGCTGACTCGAGAATCGCTGTTCAATACGACGACGACGGAACCGCCAGTCTTGCCATCAACGACAGCACTGAAGCCGACATTGGAGCGTATCGTTGTGTAGCCACCAATGCTCACGGAACAATTAACACCAGCTGCAGTGTAAATGTCAAAGTACCAAAACAAGAGGTCAAGAAAGAAGGTGAAGAACCGTTCTTCACCAAGGGATTGGTGGACCTCTGGGCTGATCGTGGTGACTCGTTCACTCTCAAGTGCGCTGTTACCGGCGATCCGTTCCCTGAAATCAAGTGGTACAGAAACGGACAACTCGTTAGAACTGGACCAAGAAACACTGTTGAAACTTCTCCAGACGGAACATGCACATTGACTGTCAAGGAAGCGACAATGAGCGACGAAGGAATTTACCGCTGTGAAGCCGAAAATGCTCATGGAAAAGCTAAGACCCAGGCGACTGCCCATGTCCAGATGGCTCTTGGAAAGACCGAAAAGCCAAAGGTGGACGAGGGAAAACCGCCAAAGTTCATTCTCGAACTTTCCGATATGACTGTTTCTCTCGGAAACATTATCGACTTGGAGTGTAAGGTAACAGGACTTCCGAACCCATCGGTAAAATGGTCAAAGGACGGAGGACCACTGATTGAAGACTCAAGATTCGAGTGGTCGAATGAAGAGTCGCGAGGTGTCTACCAACTGAGAATCAAGAAAGCAACAGTTCACGACGAAGGAACTTATCGGTGTGTCGCCACCAATGAAAATGGAAGCGCAACAACCAAATCATTTGTGAAGATTGATGATGGATTCGGAACTGGAGCAGTAACAACCAGCCAGCCACCAAGATTCACTTTGAAGATGGGTGACGTCCGAACCACCGAAGGACAACCACTCAAACTCGAGTGTAAGGTGGACGCGAGCCCACTACCAGAGATGACTTGGTACAAGGACGGCGCCATCGTCACACCTTCTGACAGAATCCAAATCTCTTTGTCTCCCGAGGGTGTTGCTACACTTCTCATTCCATCCTGTGTATATGACGATGACGGAATCTACCGCGTGATCGCCACCAATTCAGCCGGTACCGCCCAAGACAAGGGAAACGCCACTGTAAAGAAATTGCCAAGAGACTCAGGCGCAAGACGGTCCGCCGAACGTGACGTCTTTGATGCGAACAAGGCACCAAAAGTTATCGAGCCACTGGAGAACGTGCGAATCCCCGAGAAGCAAGGATTCCGACTTCGCTGCAAGTTCAGCGGTGAACCAAAGCCAACCATCAAGTGGTTCAAGGACGGAGAGAGAGTGTTCCCGTACGGAAGACTACAGCTCATTGAGTCGCCTGATGGCGTGTGTGAGTTGGTCATCGATTCGGCAATTCGTCAAGATGCCGGAGGATACCGATGTGTGGCTGAGAACACGTACGGAACTGCCAGAACTGCTTGCGATGTTAATGTTATTCGTAAGTTTTATTTTTATTTTTATGTTTTGCAATGCGGGCGCTGGGCCCAATATGTAGAGGGAATATTTTTATTTAATTTCTTCGAATTATCGATCAAATGAGACAATGAAAAGTGAAGCGCCTCGCGTCATCGGTTTTGTGCAAAAGCAAAACAAGTAATTCCAGGCCGACAATATTGATTTTTTTCGGCATGGTTTAGAAAACTTTTTTGGGCCCAATGAACATGGAAACTGTTAATAAAAGAGGAAAGAACAAAACCATATTACAGGCGGCGATCGCAAACCGCGCGACATTGACTCTTCAATTCGCGACGGAAAAGCGCCCGGATTCACCACCCCGCTCACAATCCGACGCGCCAAGCCTGGCGAGTCGGTCACCTTTGAGTGCCTGCCATTCGGAAACCCGTTCCCATCCATCAAATGGCTCAAGGACGGTCTCGAGCTGCTCCCCAGCGATAAAATCCGCATGGAGTCGGCGGCGGACGGCACACAACGGCTGATCCTCACTGATGTGAACTTCTTGAGCGAAGGCTACTTTAGATGCGTGGCCACCAACGAGCACGGAACAGCTTCCACGAAGGCTGAGCTCGTGATTGATGGTGAGTTATTGATTTTCTTGTTTGAGAAGGTTGGGTTGCAATGAATAATGATGAACGCGCGGTAAACTTCGAAAATTGGGTGTGCCTATTGATTTTTCGTGGGAACTCGTAGGCAAGAAATAGAAACGAATAAGAATGACCAAAACGACAAAAAAAAAGAACGTGAAAATGACATGAAAAACATGAAAAACGACCGATATCGAAAAAAAAACCTGCGCGTCGTCGCTGCCTTCAAGCGGAGCGTCGTAGTGTTCGAAAATTAATGTAAGACAACGACTATTTTATTATTTCGATGAGATCATTGAGAAATGAGATTTTCAAAAAAGAAATGAGCGAGCGGATGAGGGAAGAAAGAGGGAGAAAGAGAGAGAAAGGAAAGTGTTATCGGGTGCACGGGTGAACAAAACTAAACCAGGAAACTATCAAGACTTAAACTTGCAAACGGCCACCGCGTTATACTGTGATAGAATCCTATCGGCGTAGTGATTGATCCATTTCCCCCGTTTGTTCATCACCAATACCGCCAGCGCTCGTCGTCCGAACGGCATTCCTCGGTCCCAGTTTAGGTAGGTGAAGTCGGAGCCTTAAATTTAAAAATAGAATGATTGCTGAACGCTAACCATGGTATATAGCCAATTACCATCCATCCAATGCCACCGGTTTCCGTTATTCGATCGACCATATCCGCCAAGATAGATGAACTCAAACTTGGGGTCTTTCTCTTTTGCCAACTCCATCACAAACTGATTTTCACTCTCGCTACTTATACTGGTCAGCATGGCGTCTTGGCGGTGTTCGAAGCCTGGAAACTGGTAAGAATCAAGTACCTGGGGTGGCAAACCAACCATAATCAAAGCACTTGTTATCCGCCTCCAAAATCGTCATATTCGTTTTGTATATTGTCCGATAGCAAGATTGGGTTTCCTTGTTGTACACCCAGTGCTTTGGACAGAACTTTGAATAGGGGCGATGCAACTTTTTCTCGCACACCACAGACGCCAGAGATGTGCAATTGGCGTTTACCCAACGCCCGTCACTTTTTATGGTTACGCATTTGTTCGAGCCCTGTGATGTTCCGACCGAGCTTGAAGTTGCTGACACTTCATCCAAACCGTTTCCATCGGCCCAGTTTGTGTATCTGAGGAAGAAGACATATTACTTGTTCATGGTCACCTTTGCGTTGTTCCTCGGCTGCGTCCATGTGAAAACAGTAAAAATATACCTCACAATCTTCCCATTCGGCCACCGATACACAAATCCGGGTCCAAAGAGACCGGCGGCTCCGTCCACAATATCGAACCGGGCACGTGCGTCAATCCACACCCGGGCGGTGCCTCGCACCATCTCCCCGACAAAATCGTTCTCACCACCACACTCAACGCGGAGCACGTGAGCCGATCCATCGGCGAGAACTTTGTGACAATACGTGTGCGCTTCTGGGAGACGCATTCGGCGACGAGCCAAATGGTAGCATGTGCGTCCCGCTTCGTCGTGATGCCAGCCCTGGAATGGTTTTGTTTTGAAGGGAAAATGTTTGTGTATGAAACCGTTTTCTCCGAGACAATCAGTGCCTGCCTGCGTTAGACGGTCACGCCTCGTAAATTGAACTTGGACGGAATAGAACTGTTAAACTATGGCGTATAGAGCCAAGATAGCGGTTTTTTATTATTTGCTATTGTAGCTGTCAGTAGAGATTCACACTCTCACATCATCTGCCTAACAGCATTGCAGTTCTATTCCGTCCAAGTTCTATTTCGTGGCCCCACCACCACTGTAGTGTATAGGGTTTTTTTGTTTCTTAGCGGTTTTAAACACAAAAAGTAAGGGTAACTGAAAAGAAAACACACAGTTTTTCGAAATAATTTCGAAAATTTGAAAAAAAAATGAAAATTCTCAAATTTTTGGGAATTTTTCGAAAAAAATTTTTTACTTTTTAGATGTATTTTATGGCTTTGTAAGATAAATTAGGGGTTTTAAACATTTTTTCACCAATTTTTCGCAAATAGCGTTTTGAAAAGGCTGAAAAAAAGTAAAAAAAAAAAACAGTTTTTTTTTCGGAATTTTGGAATTTTTCGAAAATTTTTTTTTGTAGTTTTTGAGCCGTTTTTTGAGGTTCTAAGATCAAATACAGTTGTGAAAAACTGTTTTCAATAACATGTGCGAAGAAAATTTTGAAAAAACACCAAAAAATCCAAAAAAAAAAAATTTTTTTTCGAAATTTTGGAATTTTCCGAAATTTTTTTTGTATTTTTTGAGCCGTGTTTTCGAGCTTTTTCCAGATAAATTAGTGTTTTTCAAAACCTACTTTTATTTAAAATTGGCTATTAGCTATCAAAACTTTGAAAAAAACTCAAAAAAAAAATGCAAAAAAAAAACAAAAAAATTTCGAAATTTTTTAAAAAGTTAAAAACGTTTTTTTTTTTTTAATTTTTTGATTAAACAACAAAAAACTCACTTTCGGACAATTAGGAAGTGTCAACAATCCGTGAACTAGCAATGGGAAAGCAATCAGAAATTGAAAAAGGGTTCTAATCGAGGGGTTCATGTCACCGTATCATATAGCGTAGAAGTCTAAACAAAATTATTTTGAAAAGGCAATTTTGAGACAGTTTTAGGCTAGAATGGACAAAGAATAAAAAAAGAATGCATGAAAAACATAAAGAACATGAGAAAAACAAGTTTTCATTTCAGGAGACCGCTCCATCGGACTCCGACCACTGCCCGAGATTAGCGGTGAGCCGGAAGAGTGCAAGCCGAGAATCCGTCGAGGATTGTACAATATGAGTACTCATGAAGTAAGTTAAGCCATAAATAACAATTTGGACAAGGCAAGAAGACAAATAAATGAAAAGAAAAGCAAAAAATACGAATTCACTTCAACACATCTCACCAACTGACCATCAAACAGAGCACACGTTTCCCAGTCTTATCATTCATCAATTATCACCGTAAGCCGATAAGGACTAAAAGCGGGCTTGTTTTGAGTCGATGGGGGTGAAACTTTGTGCTCTGCGGCCGCAGTTGGAGGAACGTCGACGCGAGAGGAAAGAACAAGAACACACAAAAGTCACGTGTTACCGCGACTTTTGCACTTATTGGAAAACGTTTTGGGATTCTATGAGTGGTTTTGCAGAGATTCGGTTTAAAAAAAGACAAAAAATATTTGAAAAAAAAAAATTTTTTTTTTAATTTTTGCTTTATTGAAATTTTGGGTGAAAAAAAAAATTTTTTTTCATTTTTTTCAAAAAATCGAACGAATCAAACATGATTTTCTCTTCTTTTTTCAAAAATTTCAATGAGAACCACTGCAACAAAAAAAGCTGCAAAAAAGTTGCTAAAAAAAAGTCAAAAAAAGTTGGAAAAATTCGAAAATTTAACCGAAATTTTTTTTGGTTTATTTCGACTTTGGCCTGTTTTTAACTATTTTACTTCATTTTCTCTGCAATTTCAAACAGGAAATGCATTTAAAACAGCAAAATGACCATAATCCCGACGTAAAAACAACCAAAAAAAAAAAAAATTTTTTTTTCAAACAAAAAAAAATTCAGTTTCAAAATTTTTGAAAGTTCCAAAATTTCAGGTTTTTGTCATTTCCTTTAGTTGTTCAATGAAAAGATGTATTTAAATTGTGGTTTAAATGTCAAAAAATACAGGAAAATCCATAAAAATAAAAATAAAATTCATCAAAAAAAATGTTTTTTTTTTCAAAATTAAAATTTTTTTTTAAAAACCAATTTTTCGCTGTTTTCATTAAGTTGTTTGCTCATTTAGACAGAAACAGCTTGTAAATGTGTGAAAACAATCGAATACCTGCAGAAAAATCGATAAAATTCAAAATTTTTGATCAAAATTATTTTCTGTTTCATCAGGCAACCGAAAAATTCAAAAATCGAAAAACTCGAATTTTGTTCATTTTTCTTCAAATTTTTTGTGAACTTTGCAAAAAAACACGTAGACTACGTGGGAAAATATCAATAAAAACCGCAAAAATCGAAAATTTCGCTGAAAAAAATGTTCGTTCCAGACCGATAAGTCAAAAATTCAAAAAACAAACGGGTTTTTGTGGATTTTTTCAATTTCTAATTGTAAGTTAGTTAAGACGGAAAACATTTAAAAATATTTTTAAAAAATGCGTAGAACCACCCTGAAAACCCACAAAAATTGAAAATTTCGCCAAAAAAGTTTTTCGGTCCCATGTAGCAGTCAACATTTTCTAAAAACCAAAAAACCCCGACTTTGGCCGTTTTTTGTTGGTTTCTTGACAAATACATGCAGAAAACGTGAACATGTGCAAAAAATGACTATAAAAATCGAAAAAATTCCAAAAATGCAATGAAAATCATTCTTCGCTCAATAACGGATTCAAGTTTTCAAAAAATCCAAAAATGTATATTTTCGCGGTTTTTTTGTTGGTTTATTGACAATTTTGATAAAAAACGCTAAAAAAAAATAGCAGCAAAACAAACGACAAAAAAAAATTTCGCAAAAAAATGTCTTTTTTTTTCGAAATTTCGCAAAAAAAATCTTGAAAAAAACAGATTTCACAGACTTTCTACTTCACTATTTTCTTTCGAAATTTTTTGTTAGAACATGCATTTCCCGTCTTTACCTCCACACGTATGTACGTCATACTGTTTGCCGAGTGGATTACACGCAAAAGTCATCCAATTCACGCGCGAAAAACAGTTAGGGCTTAACCAAAGAGAGGGGGAGAGAGATGTATTTACACACGTACATAAAGTTGGTCTTTGGCTGGTCCGGCTAGCAAAAAAAAATAAGGATTGGATGAAGTGAGTGAGAAGTGAGAAGTGAGAAATTGTAATAAAACACTAAAAACAGTGTCCCTTTTATTTCGCCAGACCCCACCCTTGCCTCGCACAGAGAGTGACACATAGGACATAGCAGGCAATGAATCACGGGCGGCGCTCGACCTCATCAACAAATAGTAGTTGACCCCGCTATTTCTTCCACGAAAGGTGTGAATCATGCTCAATTGAGCACAAATTGGGAGGTGGGGGGGGGGGGGGCGACAAGCGTAAACTAAGAGCAGAGTCAGAAATAACTCGACGAGACCACCTCACCTCAACTCACACTTCCGGTTTTCAGGGAAATGTCGTCGAGATGATTGTCTGCGCCACCGGAGTGCCAACACCAACCGTCAAATGGTTTAAGGATGGACAGGAGATTATCAGCGATGGTCCGGATGGAAAACGCGTCATTTTCACCGATGAGCGTGGAATTCATCACCTGGTGATTGTGAACGCAAGCCCGGACGACGAAGGAGAGTACTCGTTGGAGGCGACCAACAAGTTGGGATCAGCAAAGACCGAAGGATCCTTGAATATCATTAGACCGAGACATGTGGCTGATAAGGATGACAAGTGAGTTTGTTGCCATAGGGATAGAGCAGACCTCAATCAGGTTGGGGGTATCCCTACCAACTCAAAACGATATAGGGACGCTTCATTTTTCATTAATGGGGGTGAGAGACTCTTTTGTGTTGTTATTCTGGACAGAAATGTATGCTTCTCTCACCTTCTCTATCGAGAAAGCGTAATTCTACCCAATCAAGGTTTGAACGTCCCTAGGGGTTTCAATTGGGATGAGGGTATCCCTAGTCATTGTCCTTCACGTTCCGGCTTGACATGCGGCTTCCGGGTCCGGGTGAAGAGCATTCCTTGTGTCCTCAATAGGTACAGGGTAATCTCTAGTATCCCCAGAAAAGAAAGAATCGTCCCTTGCTTTTCGCATTAGCGTGGGGTCGTCCCTAGTTTTTCCAACCGGAGTGCGAGTGTTTTTAGCGGCCTCACAATCAGTGGGAATCGGAGAAACCCGGTACGGGATAGACTCGCCCCTTGGGCTCCATATGGGTATTAGGCTGTCTTTCCAATTAGTCTCCCCAATCGGTGATGGCATCTCGCCTGTCTTCTCCTATCGGGATGGGGCTATCAATAGTACCTTCAAAAAGGGATACATTGGTTCCTCGCGTCCCATACCGTCATTGGGGGTTTCCCCTCTTCCCAACTAAAATAGGACTGTCCCTGGTGGCAGCTGTCGGTGTGGGGAATCCTAGTACGGGATAGATTCTTCCCTCCGGTTCCCATATGAGTATTGGGCTGTCCTTCCAATTAGTTTCTTCAAACGGTTATTGCATCTCACCTGTCTTCTCCTTATGGGATGGGGCTATCCATAGTACCTTCAAAAACGATATGTCCTGTTCCTAGTCATTTCCCAACTGGCGTTGCCCCTAGCAGAGCGGATGATGTTTGTTTTTCTCGGGTGAAACATGGGCGTTTCTCTTCTTCTCTGGTAGAGCAGAGGATTTTTCCCTTTGCATCGGTTAAACGGTTTCGTTCCAGCGATTGATCAATAGGGTAGTGCTACTCCCTTAAAAGCATACCATCATCATCTCCACTAGCCCCCTATTTCTAACAGGCCTGAGGCGATTCTCATGACCAGTCGGTCCCTAGTTTTAGATACCCCTGGGAACCCATAGGACAAATGTAACTGGTCGCTGACTACACAAGTACACATTCCAAACAATGACCCAATGACAAGTCATCCACTGAACTCTCCTAACCTTCTATTTTCCAGAGGCGGCATGCCATTCCCACCAGGATTTGTCCGTCAGCTCAAAAACAAACATGTCTTCAACCACATGCCCACCATCTTCGACTGCCTGGTCGTTGGATACCCAGCGCCAGAAGTCGAGTGGTTCCACAACGGAAAGAAGATCATTCCGGGAGGCCGTGTCAAGATCCAAGCGTGCGGCGGTGGATCCCACGCCCTAATCATCCTTGACACCACACTCGAAGACGCTGGAGAGTACGTGGCGATTGCCAAGAACTCGCATGGAACTGCCAGCTCTTCCGCTGTGTTGGATGTCACTGTTCCATTCCTTGACAACATCAAGTTTAACGGTGAAATCGATGTGACCCCGTACCTCACCGAAGAGTATGGATTCAAGAAGCTGAACACCGCGAGTCTGCCAACACCGCCGGATCGTGGACCGTTCATTAAGGAAGTCACTGGACATTACCTCACACTTTCCTGGATTCCAACGAAGAGATCTCCACCACGCTACCCACAAGTCACGTATGTGATTGAGATCAGAGAACTTCCAGAGAAAGAGTGGACCCTTTTGGATTACAATATTCCTGAGCCAGTGTGCAAGGTGCGCAACTTGGAGCTCGGAAAGTCCTACCAATTCCGTGTCCGTGCTGAGAACATTTACGGAATCTCGGACCCATCACCCGCATCACCACCATCCCGACTGATGGCTCCACCACAACCAGTCTTCGACAAGCGCACCAACAAGGTCATCCCACTTTTGGACCCATACGCCGAACGAGCCCTGGACTTGCGATACGCCGAACAATACGCATGTGCTCCATGGTTTGCGCCAGGAGTTGTCGAGAAACGGTATTGCGCTGAGAACGACACGCTCACAATCATCCTGAACGTGTCCGGGTTCCCAGACCCAGATATCAAGTGGAAGTTCCGCGGATGGGACATTGACACATCATCGCCAACATCCAAATGCAAGGTGTACACGTACGGTGGCACCGAGACGACACTCGCGATCACTGGTTTCAGCAGAGAGAACATTGGACAGTATCAGTGTGTTGCGAAGAACGAGTATGGAGACGCTCAGCAGAACATTCTCGTTGATTTGGCTAGTAAGTTTTAGGGGAGGGGGTGTAGTTTCAATCACTATGGGTTCTTGTTTCAGCACGACCAAACTTCATCCAACCACTTGTCAATAAGACCTTTTCGTCGGCGCAACCGATGCGATTGGACGTTCGTGTGGAGGGAGAACCGTTCCCAGAGCTCAAGTGGATGAAGGTAAGCGGTTTTCTTTTCCCTAGGGCTTCCAAGTATCATTGTCGTATTTCGGTCCTTACCGGTTGCCCTAATATGAAAGCAACAGGGTGGGTAATGAGCATGTCCATTCTTTCATGGGCTTTTTTCGAACTATTTGGTTTACCTATTCAATTAGTTTACAAGGTGGGAACGCGGATAACTCCCCTGCTTGAAGTTGATTTACCAACCCCTACTATTCTCACCTTTTTTCAGGAATGGCGCCCGATTGTCGAGTCATCGCGCATCAAGTTCGTACAAGACGGACCGTACCTGTGCTCGCTGATCATTAACGACCCGATGTGGCGTGACTCGGGAATCTATTCATGTGTAGCTGTCAATGATGCCGGTCAGGCGACCACCTCGTGCACAGTTACAGTTGAAGGTAAGGTAGAACTTTCTGACCGTTGTGGACATTGCTTCTTGACGTGCAAAGGGTTGTCGGTTGGGTAGATGCGGATATTTATACTTAAGACAGTAGGGTGCCACGTGCCACTTGGCGGTTTACGCGATAATACAACACTAGTCAAATTATTTAGACCTGCTTAGGGGTTACGGAGTTCCTTCGTGTCAGGGGAGTTCTCTATTGTGCATTAAAACGCCAGGGGCATTTTTCAAGCACATCGAATGGGTCAGGAACATTCTCTAGGCACCTGAAACAGGACAGGGGCGTTACCCCGGAACCCAAAACGGATCAGGGGCGTTTCCCAGACATTTCAGACGGATCATTGACATTCTTTAGTCACCTCAAACAGGCAAGAATCGTTTCCCAGGCACCTTAAACTGATAGGAGCGTTCCTCAGTGACCGAAGCGTGTCAGGGACATTTCCTAGGCACCTTAAACAGACCATGTGCGTTCCCCAGACACATTAACAGGCCAGGGACATTCCCAGGCACTTCGAACAGGCCAGGGGCGTTCATCGAACACCTCGAACAAGTCAGAAGCGTTACCCAAGTACCTCAAGAGGGTCACGGACGTTTCCAAGACATCCCCCAAACAGGTCAGGAGCGTTCCCTCGTTACCTAGAAACCTCAACCGGTCAGAGGTGTTTCACAGGTATCTCGAACGGTTAATGGACGTTCCCTAGGCACCTCAACAGGCCAGGGACATTCCTAGGCACTTCAAACAGGTCAGGGACGTTCTCCAGTCCTCTGGACGGGTCAGGGACGTTTCCCATGCTCTTCAAACAGACAAGGGACGTTACCCAGACACCTCAACAGGCCAGGGACATTCCCCAGGCACCTCAACAGACCAGGGACGTTCCCTAGGAATCTCTAATGGGCGAGGGACTTTCTCGAGGGTCCCCAAATGAGTCAGAAACATTCCCTAAGAACCTCAACCTGCCAGAGGCGTTTCACAGGCATCTCGAACGGTTCAGGGACGTTCCCTAGGCACCTCAAAAGGTCAGTGACATTCCCCTGGCACCTCCAACCATTATGGGGCATGTTCCAGCCACCTCAAACGGGTCATGGGCGTTATCCAGCATATCAAAATGCCAGCGCAGACCCAGAATTCTTGTCAGCTTGCCATAAGCTGGCACTCAGCGCGTTGAGTTGTGCCCATGTGCCCAGGGCATTTAAAAGCTCTATATCTTCCAGACTATCAATAATTCTCATTTTTCAGCCGAAGGCGACTACAACGACGTGGAGATTCCGCGACGCCGAGTGACGATCGAGACGAGGCGTGTTCGGGAGCTGTACGAGATTTCCGAAACGGACGAAAAGTAAACCAACATTTTTATCGAACAATCAAAATCTGAAAAAGAAACCTGCCAAAAATTTATATGTATCAACGTGTTGTTTTTTTCTTTCTATCTTTTTTTTTCTATTGTATCTGTGTATCATTTTTCATCATTTTATCTTTCAATTTCCCAAAATGCCTTTTTTAAGCTGAGCAATTTGTTCCCAATCGTCACGATACCCTTTTAAACTTCTCGAACTTTGTTTTTTATCAAATTTTCCAGAGTTTCAGTCAAAACGAGGTGCCCAATCGTTTTTGGCTGAAATTTTGCGAGAATTTCTTCCCCGACCACTTTTACCGGTGTTTTAAGCCCCCGCCCAGTAGTAGTGAAACCGATCGATTATTTTCTTCCAGTACCCATTGATTTTTCCCGATTTTTTTGTGCTTGCCACGTGGCAGAGTGCCCAATGCCACGTGGCTTTGCCCATTTTGCTCATTTCTTTTTGATTCATATCATGTTTTTTTGCGTTTTTTTTTCAAATTCTTCCTTCCCCGAAAATCAAAAAAATAAAGAATTGACTAACTTCTTCACCCACCGTGTCCACTGTCTTGTCCACGTCAGATAGCACTTAGGCCACGCCCACTAACGTCATCAATTTCCCATAAGTCAGAACAGAAATGGCGGATGATTATCCGTTTGTCCATCACGTCCATGTGTCCACCTGGTGCTCTTTATGTGTGTGTGCGTGTGCTCAAGGCTCCGCCCACTTTTTTTCATCGTTTCGCCGCCTCTCTCTCTCTCTCTCACTCTCTTATTGATTTTTCTCGTTTCAGGACCAGTCGATTTTAAGCAGTTGGCAGTGGAGCACACTTGCATTCACCTGGTGGAGCCTGGTGGAACCTGGTGGGAAAGAGAGAATACAGAAAAATCAATAAGAGATGGCACTGAGAAAATCAGCGGGGGAGGGAAGAGGAGGAGCGTAAAAGAGGCGGAGCTTTGCACAGAGCCGACCCGCCCACAATTACCACCAGCGTCGTCCCGTGTCCTTGTCATTGAGAAATAATGAGAAAAAAGTGGAGAAATAGAGAAAACAAAAGAAGAGAAAAGGATTTTGAAACAGAAAAAATTTTTTTTTTTTGGGTAAACAAAAATTTCGAAAAAAAAAATTTTTTTTGCGTAAAATTTGTTGGGCTTTTCTGTTTCTTCACTTTTAAAACTTCTGAAAAATGATTTTAGAACAGTTTTAAGAGTTCTAAACTCTCCAAATTGTTAATTATAGTAGAATAGCTCCCCTAATTAACGCTGGTGGTAATTGCAGGTTGGCGGCCGGCGGCGCACCATTCCGAGTTACCGAAAAGGGCACTGGACGCGAATTTCTGGCACAACTGCGCCCTATTGATGACGCTCTGTGGCGCCACGTGGACGTCCACAACTCGCTGGACCATCCCGGATGTGTGCAGATGCATCGCGTGCTGCGCGACGAACAACTCGCGTTGGTCGTTTTTGAAACGTGCGTTTTGGGGCGGGGTTTTTAGATTTTTAGGTTTTTATTAAGGGTAAGCCTGCTACGCAGGCTTTTTTATTGGTTTTAATCAAAAAAAATGTTTTTTAATTTTTTTTAAAAAAAAGTTTTCTGTTTCAAAAAAAGACAAAATTTTTGTTTTTTTGGGTCAAAAAAATTGTTTTCACTTTTTTTCAATTTGCAAGCAAACTTTTCTATTCTTTTTTTGCCTCTTCAATAATGTAGCAATGCAAAAAAAAACCCCCAATTTTGAAAATTTTAAATTTGATTTTCCACGTGTAGTACACGAGGTCACTTTTTGAAATCAAGGTGAGTTATCTAATAAAGGGGGTTTAAAGACGTGAGACTGATTAAAAACGGTATTTTTGAAAATATTTGTCTTTTCCACGTGTTGTACATGGAATGGTGGGAGTTTGAAATTTTTTAAAAATTGAAAAAAAAAGTTTTGAAAAAAAAAACATTTTTTTTCGAAGTTTTCTTGTCAAAAAATTCATTTTTAATCAAGAGAAATCAACAAAAAACTTGGGAAAACTAGTATAAAATTTAATTTTTTAGTTTTTCACGTGGAGTACACGGAATGGCGGGAATTTGAAAATTTCAAAATTTTTTTGAAAAAAATAAATTTTTTTTTGTTTCTCTAGTTTTTTTTTGCTGAAAAATGTCAATTTGAATGTGAAAAACAAACAAACCAAAAGTTAATTATAAAATTTAAAAAAAATTGAAAAAAAATTTTATTTTTCAAAATTTGCTTTTTTTGTTTCTCCACATGTAGTACACGGACGTTAAATGAAATTTTAAAACAAATAAAATTTGAAGACAAACAAAAACAAGAGCAAAATTGAGCAAAAAAGCCTTTTTTTTTTAATTTTCGGAAATTTGAAACAAAAAAACACCAAAAATTAAAACACAATTTTTTTGAAAAATATCATGTTAAATTAAATTTTTTCAAATTAAATAAAAAGAAATTAGATAAATTGTGTTAGACAATTTTAACAAAACAGAACGTTTGGCTTTTGAAAAACAATGCTAACAAAAATTTGAAACAGTAAAAAAAATGTTTTTTTTTTTTTCGAAATTTTTTTTGTTGATATTTTAACTTATTTAAATCTGAAAAAAACCATTCAATTCTGGGTAAATTATAAGTTATCAAACCTGCAAAATAGACAAAAACTTTAACGGTTCAATATCTTAATCAAAATGTGAAAAAGTTCAAAACGAATTTTTTTTTTTTTGAAATTTCAAAAAACAAATGTTTTTTTTGGAATTTTCAAACCAAAATTTTTTTTTTTCAAAATTTCCAAAACACTGCAAAATAAAATTTAAAGTTAAATACAAAAAACCCCAAGCAAAATAGTAAAAAAAAAAAGGAGAATAGACCAGTTGTTGCTCAATGAGCAACTGGGGCGACACTGACAATACACTGCACTACTTTGCATTTCGAAATAAATTCAAATGCGAGCGGCTTCAAAAAGTGTAAAAAAAAAGAAATCGGAGCGAATGAAAACAGATGTGGGAAGGAAGCTTTCTTGCGCAGTTTTATCGCCACCAACCAGCCACCCGGTTCTCCGCCAATTTCTTCTTTTTTCTGTTTTTTATGACGCCGATTTCATGCCGTGCTCTTGCTGTCTGGGAATTTGGTTGTTGTTTTAAGTAAATAAAAAAGAAAAAAAACAGCGAAATGTTCTCATTTCACATTGAAATTGACCCGAATCCAGAGGATTATGACATTGAAGATGATGGTGACGTCATTTGGTAAGTAAAAACAAGACTAAAAGGCTTGAAAAAAGGGAAAAATTGAATGGAACTGGAGCTTAACTGAAAAAAAAATTCACAACTTTAGCATATCACATCCTATATTTAGCATACCACCTTGTAATTTTAGGATACCGCCACTTCCAAGCTTTAGCATACCATACCACCTCCTAACTTCAGCATACCATTTCCTAAATTTAGCATAACATCTCCTTACTTCAGCATACCATACCACCTTCAAACTTTAGCATACCACATTCGAACTTTAGCGTACCACCACTTCCTAACTTTAGCATACCACCACCTCCTAACTTTAGCATACCACCTCCAAACTTTAGCATGCCATCACCTCCTAGCTTTAGCATACCACATTCAAGTTTTAGCATACCAGTTTCTAATTTGAGCATACCACCTTCTAACTTTTGCAGACCACCACCTTCTAACTTTTGCAGACCAACACCTCCAAACTTTAGCAGACCAACACCTCCAAACTTTAGCATAACAAAACACTTTCTAACTTTAACATACCACCACTGTTTAACTTTACCAAAAGACCTTCTAAATTTGGCACACCATACCACCTTTAAGTTTTAGCATACCATCTTCTAACTTTAGCTTTCTACTTTTTAACTTCAGAATACTACTCTACCTCCAAACTTTACCATACCACCTTCTAACTTTAACAAACTATTTTCGAACTTTAGCATACCACCTCCAAACTTTAGCATACCACTTTCTAAATTTAGCAAACAATCTTCTGATTCCAGAAAACCCCTGCCCAACTTTACCATACCACTCCCTAACTTTACCATACCATCTAAAAAATTTAGCATACCACCTCCTAGCCTTGACATACCACTTCCAAACTTTAGCATACCACACCTCTTGACTCTAGCTTACCACCACCTTCAAACTTTAGCATACCACATTCGAACTTTAGCGTACCACCACTTCCTAACTTTAGCATACCACCACCTCCTAACTTTAGCATACCACAACCTCTAATTTTTAGCATACCACTCACTAGCTTGTTTTAGCATACCATATTCGACCTTTAGCATATCACCTAAAAACTTCACCAAACTTAAGCATACCACCCTTAACTTTCAAACACCAGCAGCTCCAATCTTTAGCATACATACCACCTCGTAACTTTAGCATACCACCTACTAAATTTAACAGACCATCTCCTAACTTTAGCATACCATTTACTTACTTTAGCATACCATACCACCTCCAAACTTTAGCATACAACTTCGTTACTTTAACATACCACCTTCAAACTTTAGCATACCACCTCCTAACTTTAGCATACCACCACCTCCAAACTTTAGCATACCACCTGATGGACAGCTAGTGGGCAGCTAGCGGGCAGATGGTGGGTAGCTGGTGGGCAGCTAATGGACAGATGGTGGGCAGCTAGTGAGCAGTTAGTCGGCAGCTAGAGAGCTAGAGAGAAATTCGCTGAAAATTCCGCTTTGTACCACCAATAAAATGGCAATTTCGCAACACTACTTTTATTACAATGGCCGTGGGAATGGGGGCTCATTTTTTCTCCCCCGTCGAACCCATGGAGCCTAGAGAGAAAGAGATAAGATGATAAAAGAGTGGCTCATGCCAACTTCTTTTCCAACTCCTCCAGACCCTTCGACTCCGACCGGCTATAGTTTTGATTTTTTTTGTTTGAATTCTTGGATTATTTGAAACATATTTTTTAGTAATTATTTTTTACTGTATAAATGGTACTATTCACTTTAAATTGGTAAGTGTTCTTTAATGAGTGGGGAGGGGTTAGTTTAAAAGAGTTGAAAAAAAATTTGTGTTTCAAAAATTTTTAATAAAAAAATTAAAAAACAAAAAAAATTGTTTTCAAATTTTTCAAAAATCAATTTTTTTTTCCCTTTTTTCTATGGGATTTTTTAATGAATTATTTGTTATTAAAATCCTTTTTTTAATACATTTTTGATTTCCTAATTTGAGAAAAAAAATTGAAAACCGATTTAAAAAATTTTCAAATGTTTTTAGAAAATTTTAGAAAATTTTCTATACTAAAATAAACAGTAAAACTATTATTTCAAGATCTATTGTGTTTTCAATCGAGTTGCAACATGAGAACACGAAACCCCGCCCATTTATTTGTGCGCGACCACGCAACATACAGCGAGACGCAGACAAAAAAGGGATAGCACACTCAAGATGCAACTCGTTTGAGAACACAATACTGAAAAAAACATGATCCCAACCAGGGATGGGACAAAAAAAAAATTTCCACAAAAAAAAAAAAGCTTTTTTTAACTTCAAAAAAAAAAATTTTTTTTTTGCTCACAAAAAAATTACCAAAAAAAAACAAAAAAAAATTTCAAAAAAAGTACGTATTTCTGCCATTTAAAAAGAAATTTTCCAAGTTTTTGTTGAAAATTAGAGGTTTTTGTCAATTCGGAGCATATACCGACTATTTTTTGCCCAAAAACCGGGACTTTTTTTTGCCTCCGTGGCTCTAAAAAAAAAAAAACAAAAACAAAAAAAAAAAAAATTTTTTTTGGTCCCACCCCTGATCCCAACACAAACCCAATTCAATTTTTCAGCGCAAACAGCACAATCGACGGTCTCGCAAGCCTGACCCATCCAGGTGTGGAACTCGTCGAGCCAAAAGGCGTCAACCGTGAGACATGTGTCCGCGTGTTTGTCCGTCAGCTTCTTCTCGCTCTCCGTCACATGCACGAACTCCGAATCGCTCATTTGGACTTGCGCCCAGAGACGATTCTGTTGCAAAACGACAAGCTCAAATTGGCAGACTTTGGACAGGCTAGACGGCTTTTACGCGGGCTTATCACTGGAGAAATCAAGGGCTCGCCAGAGTTTGTGAGCCCGGAAATCGTTAGGAGCTATCCATTGACACTGGCCACCGATATGTGGAGTGCTGGTGTTTTGACATATGTTTTGTGAGTTTTTTGCGCTCTATCGCAGGTCTGCGTCTCCACAGCTAAAATGGAGACGCAGAGACGCGAGAAACGCCCGCCGTGGTGACGAACATTTCCCTTTCAGACTAACCGGCCTATCGCCCTTCCACGGCGACAACGACGACGAAACCCTAGCCAACGTGGATCGCTGTAAATACGACGCCGCTCCCCTGGGCAATTTCTCTTACGATGCCGGAGATTTTGTTCAAAAACTGCTATTGGAGATTCCGGCGCACCGAATGACAGTCGCCGAGGCGTTGAACCATCCGTGGATCAACGATGAAAAGCTGAAGAATGAGCCGTTGTCGGCGGACACGCTCAGGGAGTTCAAGTATCAACACAAGTGGCTGGTAGGTCGAAAAATGATTAGGAGGGGGGTGAGGGGGTGCGGAGGTAATAGAGAAGGAGAGGGAGGGAAGATTGTTTGTTTTTTGCAAAATGACGTGAAGATTCCATTATGTTTTAAAACGAGTCTTTCTTATATATAAAAACCCAGATCGGGATGTCTGTGCGAGACCGCACTTGCCTATTTGCAAGAAAATGCAGTGGACAAAACACGAACCCGTGACCTTAGGATTTGTATTCAAGCGCACTACCGACTGAGCCACAGAGGACAGAAATCTTACCATACAGTGTGCATATAAATGAATCAGGAAGAGTGGAACGTGAAAAAATAGAATGTGGCGACGAAGTCGCCAACAGGCTGCGTCAGCAGCCGCGCAGGACTGCGCAGCAGGCTTGTTGTATCATAAAAACATAAGTCAGCTAGATATCCCTTTTTTGTCTGCGTCTCTTTAAATGACACTGTGCTTGCGTGGTGGTCGCGAACACAAAAGTAGGCGGAGCTTCGCGTTCTGCGAATGCATGCGCAGTTCAGTTCACAGTGCGATTGGAGCGATTAGCAAAATTCTGGCTATTAAACTACACTGGATCTCATGTCGGCATAAAGTTTCTTGAGCGCAGTTTTGTGTGCTCATTCCCTCTCCCTCTCCCTCTCCCCCACCACCCCACCACCGCAAAATCGATCAATCCGTCCGTCCGCGGTAAAGCAACGAAAAGCACACATAAAATCTACACACATACACCAGCATCAATCTCATATCCCCTTCATCCATCCATCCACCCACCCACTAATTCCACCCCGTTCCAGGAACGCCGCGTGTTCGTCCAACAAACGCCGTCCGAGCAGATACTCGAGGCGATTCTGGGTCCGGCGACGGCGCGCGCCGAGCAAAATGCTCCACTAGCGGTGGACGGACGACAACCAGCGGAAATCTACGAGTACCTGCGTGTACAGCCGCGAAAACCGGCGCCTATCGTCGAGTACGTGCCACACGCGAGACGAGAGCATCCGCCGTACGTGGACGAATTCGGGCAGGTGCTTGGCAACGACGTTTTCGACGAGGACGAGGATTGGGTGCAGAGGTGAGTGGGTTTTGTTTTTGTGTCAAGCGCTGAGTCAGGGTCCATGAAACGTGGAAATGGGTATTTTCCGGGAAATGTGTTTGTCTGGTTTTCTGCGTCATCAATTTTCACTTTTCGCTTTCTGAGCTTCATAGATTCGACCTTTTATATCTTGGTCTGCAAGTGTTCTTCACGGGGTGCTGGTACCGCGGCTGCGTCGCGTGGGAACGCTACCTCTTGTCTGCGTCTTGTCTCGCCCTGCCTTGTCTCGCTTTCCCTCGTCTCGTCTCGTCTCGTCTCGTCTCGTCTCGTCTCGTCTCGTCTCGTCTCGTCTCGTCTCGTCTCGTCTCGTCTCGTCTCGTCTCGTCTCGTCTCGTCGTTTCGGTTACCAGCACCCCAAACAGCGCGTCCATCAATAATCAACCTTCCATAAACATCGAAATTCAGACAACCACCACCGATTCCCCAACAACCTCAACGACCAAACCAGCCGGCTCACGACGGGAGACGGTTTGAGCAAGGACCGCCACATCCACACCAACAACACCCACAACACCCACAACAACAACAACACCCAGCTCACAGAATCCCATTGGATCAATACGGTATGTTTTAATTTCACGCTCAAATCAGGCTTAGAAGCTCGCGGGTAAACACTGATCGCACGCTAATTAGCGTAGTATCAGCGTGCGCTTTAAGTTGGCAGTGTATGATTGTTTCACAAGACGCCACGACCCATTAAAAACGCGCGAGCCATCACAGTAAAAACGGCGCTCTCTGGATGCGGAGACGCAGACAGTGAAAGCAAGAGAAATCCCAGTAAGAACGGCGCTCTGTGGATGCGGAGACGCAGACAGTTAGAGTTAGACGGTGAAATCAAGAGAAATCCCAGCAAAACGGTGCTCTATGGATGTGGAGACGCAGACAGTGAAAGCAAGAGAAATCCCAGTAAAAACGGCGCTCTGTTGATGCGGAGACGCAGACAGTGAGAGTTAGACAGTGAAAGCAAGAGAAATCCCAGTAAAAACGGCGCTCTGTGGATGCGGAGACGCAGACAGTGAGAGTTAGACAGTGAAAGCAAGAGAAATCCCAGTAGAAACGGCGTTCTGTGGATGCGGAGACGCAGACAGTGAGAGTTAGACAGTGAAAGCAAGAGAAATCCCAGTAAAAACGGCGCTCTGTTGATGCGGAGACGCAGACAGTGAAATCAAGAGAAATCCCAGTAAAAACGGCGCTCTGTTGATGCAGAGACGCAGACAGTGAAAGCAAGATAAATTCCACTAAAAACGACGCTCTGTTGATGCAGAGACGCAGACAGTGAGGGTTTGACAGTGAAAACAAGAGAAATCTAAGTAAAACGGCGCTCTGTGGATGCGGAGACGCAGACAGTGAGAGTTAGACAGTGAAATCATGAGAAAGCTCAGTAAAAACGACGCCCTGTGGATGCGGAGACGCAGAAAGTGAGAGTTAGAAAGTGAAAACAAGAGAAATCCCAGTAAAAACGGAGCTCTGTGGATGCGGAGACGCAGACAGTGAGAGTTAGACAATGAAAGCAAGAGAAATCCCAGTGAAAACGGCGCTCTGTGGATGCGGAGACGCAGACAGTGAAATCAAAAGAAATACCAATA
The DNA here is from genome assembly GCA_963572235.1 of Caenorhabditis japonica. Classification (NCBI taxonomy): domain Eukaryota; kingdom Metazoa; phylum Nematoda; class Chromadorea; order Rhabditida; family Rhabditidae; genus Caenorhabditis; species Caenorhabditis japonica. Next base: position 4,936,762 of record OY754342.1, read on the forward strand.
ATAACGGCGCTCTGTGGATGCGGAGACGCAGACAATGAGAGTTAGACAGTGAAAGCAAGAGAAATCCCAGTAAAAACGACGCTCTGTGGATGCGGAGACGCAGACAGTGAGCGTCAGAGGCGCCGTACCACCCCCATACCCTAAAATCAATGTTCTTCCAGGCCGCCCCATCAACGACCCACTAAACCACCCGGTAAGCTTTGACGACCACCCCATGGCCCCGCAAAACCTGGAAAAGCGAAAACTAATCCCACAGGACAAGGGCGAGACCCCGTCGCAGACAAAACGCGAGAAACGACAATCGCCGACGCCGATTTTGGACGGTGGGCGTGGTCCAGAAGTCCAGGAGCCGCAACCGCAAAAGGTACCAATTAGGATGATTCGTGGAGAGAGACGAGAGATTGAGGAGGAGATTGCGAATCGCATTTTGTCGGATATTTCGGAGGAGGGATCGATTGCCGGCTCGTTGGCCAGTTTGGAGGACTTTGAGATTCCAAAGGTACGTATGTGTATTGTGAGGGGGGGAGAGGGGGGGAGATATTGGGTGCATGCATATAGTATGCATAATGAACAGCTTGTTGACCTAGCGAAAGGGCAACGCGCTCCGCTAAGCGAGCAGTCTGCTTGTCTGCGTCTCTCCGGCGGCAGTCGCCGCAAAACAACAGTTCCTCGCACTCTGCGTCTCCTCTTCCTATCAGTTTAACGCGGATGAGTGGCTGCGCCTTCTAAACAAGCTCTGGGTCACCGGGATAAAGTTATGTAGCTATGTATACACGTCGCAACCCAGAATTATTTAACGACATGTTTCCCACAAGGTAATCAACTCCCCTCCTGCTACTCTCTGTCAACATCTGGGTTAAATGGGTTTAGGTTCTTCACCCCCACACGCTGTAACACTATATTGCAGGACTTCCAAGTGGAAACATCCGAGCCGTCAACGCCTACCCTCACGCCAGAGGTCACCATTCGAGAGACGGTGCCAAAACCTGTCACACCAGCCCCATCGACCACGCCACAAGGAACAGTGGTACCGCCAAAGGTCACCTATCCGGACGCGGTGCTTGCCGGACTTCCGGACGCTGATAAAAAGGTGGGTATCGCTAAACTCCCCTCCGCCCACTTTTTTGCACACAGTGTCATAAGAATAGTGTCATTTGAAGAGGCGCAGACGAAAAAGGGATAGCTAGCATTGGAGCGAATTCGCAGCGCTTTATACCGAGTATCTTTCTTATATATAAAGAACCCAGATCGCGATGTCTGTGCGCGTCCGCACCTGCCTTTTTGCAAGAAAATGCAGTGGGCAAAACACGAACCCGTGACATTAGGATTTGTATTCAAGAGCACTACCGACTGAGCCACAGAGGACAGAAATCTTCAAAAACAGAGTGCGTATAAATGAATGAGGAAGAGTGGAACGCAAAAAAATAGAATGTGGCGACGAAGTCGCCAATAGGCTGCGTCAGCACCCGCGCAGGACTGCGCAGCAGGCTTGTAACTAACTAGTAAAAAAAAACCCCCCAAAACAAACAGAAACTAGTGGGGTGGCACAACGCAAACTCGGAGAGTGTGAGCTCTCGAGAATCCTCGCCCTCAAACTTTTTACCTACAAACCCCCGCACTCACTATTATCGATTTTCCCAACCCAACCAACATGAGCGCTCCAAAAGTGGTGACGGCTCTGGGCCTCTCGCCCACCCCACCATCCACCATGCACATCTCACCATCGCTCCGCCCACAAGAGATGCATCTTGGCAACAAGACGGTCAAAATCTCGTGTATCGACCGACGCATCGAGCAGAAATTGCTGCTCGCTGAGAAGGTGGGAAAGACTGTCGGTCGGTTGAGCCGTCGCAAATTGAAAGATGAGGTTGTGGCGGCGGTAGAGCGTCCGGAAGCGTTGCTGATAGATGAGGTATCCCTTTGCACCGTCACGCTCCATTGGATGGGTTTGCCCCACTTGCACTGCACTTTAGGGTCTCGGGCGCTTTTTTTGGGGTCAAGTTGATCGATAACTCAAAAAAAAACACTGTATTTTTCTCTGCGTCTCGTCTTTTTGGATGGCCGCGTCTCTGGAAGCGGCTGACCGCGGCCGAGAAACAGCGCGTGGCCGACTGACCACATTAGCATTCATTCTGCGCTCCCCTGATGACAAAACGCGTGTTATTGTTGTCTGCGTGTCTTCGCATCTTCGCATCTTCGTTACCGCCAATGCCCCGTTTTGTCTAACTGTCTAACGTCTCTTCTGGTATCTTTAAAGCAATTTTACTTTTATTGGCTGGTGGAGCGCGGCGCAGAATGGATTTTTGCGCTTTGAAAATGAACTGGCTAGCATAGATTTTCAGATAAAATTTGTTTTTTTTTTAATATAAAAAAAAAATTTCAGAAAATTTCAAAATTTTCCATTTTTGGAGCCCAAAAAATCGTTTTTCTCATCAGTTTTTAGGGTTTTGGCATTGATTTTCTAGATTTTTCAGGCAATTTTTAGAACTCTTTAAGCGTCTAATTGAGTGAGTTTTCAAAGTTTTTTTCATTTTTTGAGAAAAATGTTTTAAATCTTAAAAATTGAAAAAAAAATTTTTTTTTTTAATTTTTTTTAGTTCAATTTCTTTTTTTTTGTTATTACTTTTGCATTTAATGCAATCCAACTATAAAACACAAATATTTCAAATTTTCAGAAAAAAAAATGGGAAAAAGATGCATTTTTACAGTGAAAAATCGAAAAAATCGCTGAAATTTAAAAAATGATTTTTTTGTGGTTTGAAGCTGTTTTGTCAACTTATATAGTGTTTTTTCACGAGTTTCAAGTATTTTTATGTTAACAATCATCAGGAACTTGAATTAAAAAAATTAAAAAATTGAGAAAAAACAACTTTTTTTTTCAAAAATTTTCAGTAAAAAATCTAAAATTCGCCGAAAATTTTGTTCTGGTATTCTGGTAATTCTAAGTTTCCTTGAATATGTTTCAGTAATTTTTAGCAGATTTGCATCATTTGTAGTCAAAAAATAGACTCATTTGGTTACTGAAACACTATAAACTTTGAAAAAAAAAAATGTTTTTGTTCAATTTGTTTCCATTTTTTGGGGGCTTTTTTTGAAGACACAGATGTTAATTTCCAACAATTTTTACGGTAAAAATCCTGAAGAATACAAAAAAAATTCAATTTTTTCAGTGAAAAATCGAAAAAATCGCTGAAATTTAAAAAATGATTTTTTTGTGGTTTGAAGCTGTTTTGTCAACTTATATAGTGTTTTTTCACGAGTTTCAAGTATTTTTATGTTAACGATCATCAGGGATTTGAATAAAAAAAATTAAAAAATTGAGAAAAAAAAAACTTTTTTTTTCAAAAAATTTCAGTGAAAAATCTAAAAAATCCCCGAAAATGTTGTTCTTGTTTAATTTTTTTTCCATTTTTTGGGGGCTTTTCTTCGAAATTTAGACATGGATGTTAATTTTCAGCAATTTCGACGATAAAAAACACTAGAAGAAAACAAAAAAAAATGCATTTTTTCAGTGAAAAATCGAAAAAATAGCTGAAATTTTTTTTTTAATTTTTTGTAGTTTGAGGCTGTTTTAACCACTTTTTTTGGTAATTTTTTGTTTCACATGTTTACATTCTAAAACAACAGAAATACGCAGATTCTTGAATAATAAAATAAAAAATTTTAACAAAAAAATAATTGTTTTCAAAAATTTTCAGTGAAAAATCCAAAAAATCGCTGAAATTTTTTTTTTTTTCAAAGCTGTTTCAAACAGGTTTTTGTTGTTTTCAGCAGGTTTCTATCATTTTTAGATTAAAGTTTGGCACGCTTAAACACCTTAAACACTGAAAAAATAATTTTTTTTTTTCGAAAATTTTTCTGAAAATCAAGAAAAGTAAGTCTAAAAATCTATTTTTCAAGGTTAAAATCTCTATTTTATAGGAGTAACTATTAGAACATTTGAGGTTAAAAAACTTGCTGGGTACCAGTGATGAGCGGAATTTCCGTTTCCGTTTCCGTTTCCGTTTTCCGTGACGTTTTTGGGAGAGTTTTTTCCGTTTCCGTTTCCGCGGAATAAAAAATTATTTTCCGTTTCCTTTTCCGTTTCCGTGAAAATATAACTGTTTTTCCGTTTCCGTTTCCGTTATCCACATTTAGACGGAAAATGTGTAGCTTGAAATATCTGATGTTGTCCACGTGTACTTCACGCAGACGTCACTCCAAAAATGCTCGTAGTTTACCGTAAATCGACAACTGTTTTTTTTGTTTCGAAAATTTCAACTTCCTCCGCGAGACCCTGACAAAACCGGGGAAAACCCCGGGGAAAACCACGAAACCGGGGAAGACAAAACCGGGGAAAAAATGGACAAAACCGGGGAAAAGTTGCAAGTCTGCGGCGCACTTTTTCAACACTTCCAGTACAAAACATCGTGCAGCGGTTGCAAAAGGGGGCGGAGCCTCTTCCCCGGGTTTGTCCATTTTTTCCCCGGTTTTGTCTTCCCTGGTTTTGTCTTCCCCGGTTTCGTGGTTTTCCCCTGTTTTGTCAGGGTCTCTCCTCCGCTGACCCATTCAAGTTTTGGAGACAGAATCAGAATTTTATGCGGCTCAAATCTATGACCCAAAAGCTTCTAGATGTGCCAGCCACTTCGGCTAAAAGTGAACGACTCTTTTCAATCGCCTGTCAAATTTTCGTTCCCAAACGAAATCGTATTGAGGAGGAAGCCCTGAAGAAGTTTCGATTTTGCTCACTATTGTCGGCCCGCGAAAATGGTCAAACACGCTCCGCTGAACTCAACGCTATGCGATTTTCATTTTGGTTTCCAAATTATTTTATTTCACGAAAAATTTATACGTGAAATAAAATAATTTGGAAACCAAAATGAAAATCGCATAAAGCTGAGTTCAGCGAAGCTTTCCGTTATTTTCCGTTTCCGTTTCCGCTTTTTTCCGTTTCCGTTTCCGTTTCCGTGAATGATAAAATACGTTTTCCGTTTCCGTTTCCGTTTCCGCAGAATTAGAAATATGTTTCCGTTTCCGTTTCCGCGTTCCGTTTTTCAGAAAAACGGGTTTCCGCTCATCACTGCTGGGTACTGTAAGCAAAAAAATGGCGCGAAAGTATATATATAGCCACGCCCCCTCCCCTCCCGTGCCCTCATTGAAAGCAATAAGGAGGAGGGTTGGGTTCTGCTGGGCGTGGCTTCTTGTGATGTCGGTGATTCTTTAAATCGAGACAACAACAGCAACAAATGCACCAAAAATAAAAACACATTTCAAAATCACCAACAAAAACCACTTTTTTTATTTCCAGATCCTAGAAGACGCAGAAAACGACCCCACAATCCCAGTCGGTGCTCCTCTTTTCCTGGAAGGTCTTCACGGAGCTGACCTCACCATCGACACCACCACCACAACCACCACAGGCTCAGGACTCATCAAAGTCACGTCACCAGCAGTGACTCTCAGCCCCCAGCCAAAATCGCCACGTAGAACGACACCCGGCACCAAGAGTCCTATAATGTTAAGTCCACGACAAGAACACTCGATGGAAGTGTTGATTGCCACAAAACGTGGCAAGCCTGGCTTCTTGCCGCCAGGTGAGCTGGCTCCAGAGATTGACGATGAGGACGCGTTCATGGATGACCGTAGAAAACAAGTGCGTCCCAAGGATCATGATGGGGATGATGATTTCAAAGATGAGAAGGATCGATTGGAGAAGGATAAGAATCGAAGAACGGTGAATTTGGATGATCTGGACAAGTATCGGCCTGGAAACTTTTATCGTGACGATACTGACTTTGCTCATCCGGGATATGATGTGGATGATTCGCCGTGGGATTCGCATTATCAGGTAAGCCTTGTCCTGGTAATTTATTGGTGTTAAAATTTTGATGAGCGCAAAATTCTGCGTCGAATGGTATACATATTGTCACCATTGCAAAATTTGGAAATTTTTGAATTTTTGAATCTTATTAGATCGAAAATCAGGTTTTTTCAATTTTTCACAGTTTAAACTTGATTTTGGTGAGAAGTTACAAGAGAAAACTTTGATCAGCGTAAAATTTTGCGTCGAATGGTATACATATCGGCGTCGTTTTGAAATTGTGAAAAGTTTGAACTTTCGGATCTAATTAGATCGAAAATCCTGTTTTTTCAATTTTTCATAGCTTGAACTTGCATTTTCATAAACTTCGCAACAATCAATTTTGATCAGCGCACAATTTCGCGTCTCATGGTATACATATCGACGTAGTTTTGAACTTTTGAAAATTTGGAATTTTCGGATCTAATTAGATCAAAAATTAAGTGTTTTCAATTTTTTGCAGCTTAAACGTAATTTTCATGACAAGTTGCAAGAGACAAATTTGCTCAGCGTAACATTTTGCGTTGAATGGTATACATAATGTCACCATTGCAAAGTTTAGAAATTTTTTAATTTTTAGATCTAATTAGATCGAAAATTATGTTTTTTCAAATTTTCATAGCTTAAACGTAATTTTCATAGAAAGTTGCAAAAGACAAATTTGTTTAGCGTAAAATTCGCCGTCAAATGATATACATAATGTCACTATTCCGAATTTTTGTGTTTTAGATCTAATTAGATCGAAAATCATGTTTTTTCAATTTTTCATAGCTTGAACTTGATTTTTGTGCAAAAATTTTAACACCAAAGTTGATCAGCGCAAAATTCTGCGTCGAATGGAATACATAATGACACGATTTCAAATTTTGTGTTTTTGGATCTAATTAGATCAAAAATTATGTTTTTTCAATTTTTTGCAGCTTAAACGTAATTTTCATGACAAGTTTCAGAAGACAAATTTTCTCAGCGTAAAATTCTGCGTCGAATGCATTACATAATGATCAAATATTAAACAAATTTTCAAAATTTCAAAATTATGAATTTTTAATTGTTGTCAAAAATTGATAAAAATTGCGAGAAGGCAATTTGAGAAGTATGAAACTTTTTTACATATCATTTTCAAATTTTCAGATCGGTCCCGACACCTACCTTATGGCAGCGCGTGGCGCCGCCTTCAACTCCCGCGTGCGCAACTATCGCGAAGAGTTGTTTGGCGTCGGTGCTCCGACCGTCAAACAAGGCTTTTTGGGTGTTCGTAATCGTGATATTACTGTTCGCGAACGTCGTCGTTACACTGACATCCTGCGCGAGTCAACTCAGGGTCTCGAACCGAAAAGCCACGTGGATTCGACGGCTCTTCAACGAGCACCGTCCTCCGGGGCTATTGAGCGGATAAAGGCCGATATTGAAAAGGTGACGCCTTCTGCGACGGCAAAGAATGCGGATGGAAGTAAGTCCAACTTTTTAAGCATAACAACACCGTTTCCTTACAGCATTCGCCCCCATCTTCACCGCACGTCTCCGTGATGTGTACCTTCGCAAAAACCAGCCAGCAGTCTTCGAATGCCACGTAGCCGCCAGTCCAGCTCCAAATGTGACATGGAGCTTCCAAGGCAAAGTCCTCGAGAACTCTGACCGTATAACCATCGAGCAGGACCATCAAACCTCCCGCCTCACCATCCGCAACGCAGCTCCCTATGATCTTGGCGAATACGTGTGCTCAGCGACCAACGAGCTTGGCACTGACAAGAGCAGCTGCAGAATGATCAGCGGAGAAACACCATCCCGCCCCGGACGTCCTGAAGCTGAGCTCTCCTCCGACACAGAGCTATTCATTCAATGGGAAGCACCAGAAGGACCCACCTACCTGGAGGGTATCACCTATCGCTTGGAGTATCGATTGGCGGGACCCAATGATCATGGTGCGCCATGGATTACTGTATCAGAGCGTATTGATGACGAATCGGTGGTGGTAAAGCACTTGGCGCCACTTGGTATTTATCAGTTCCGTGTCACCGCGCAAAATGGTTTTGGACTTGGACTACCGTCCCTGAGCTCCCGGATTGTGCAGACGCATGGAAAGGGGGCACCGAAGCTTCAGATTGATGTGTTGAAGTCTGAAATTCGTTTGAATGTGGTGTCGATGCCGCAGAAATCAAAGAGCCAGTTGGGCGGGATTTCAGAGGAGAGCGAAGAGGATTCAGCAGCCGCAACTGCAAATGAGGACTGTAAATCTGCAAATTTACAACTTCAAACCATAGATCCTGCGGGGCGGTTCCAAATTGGCGGGTTGAAATTCAAAGGACGTTTCTCTGTTGTCCGAGACGCGGTGGACTCCACAGCTGAAGGCCACGCCCATTGCGCAGTTAAAATCCGCGCAGACACTGCTGACGTCATCGCCGAGTACGAAGCGCTTCGTGATGGCCAACATGAGAACGTGCAACGGCTAATAGCCGCGTTTAAGTTTAACAACTTTGTGTACCTGTTCACAGAGAGATTGTACGAGGACGTGTTTTCACGATTCGTGTTCAATGACTACTATACCGAAGAGCAGGTGGCGTTGACAATGCGACAGGTTACCGGTGCATTGCATTTCTTGCATTTTAAGGGGTAAATACTTTGGCTATGGAAAGGTACTAACAATTATGTACGTTACTTTCAGAATCGCCCACCTGGACGTGAACCCGCACAACATAATGTTCCAGTCGAAGCGCAGTTGGATTGTCAAGCTTGTTGACTTTGGCAGAGCTCAGAAACTTACCGGCACCACCAATCCACAAAAGCCCACCGATTTTGACACCAAGTGGGCGTCCCCAGAATTCCACGTTCCTGAAACCCCCGTGACCGTTCAAAGTGACGTTTGGGGAATGGGCGTGGTCACGTTCTGTCTACTCGCCGGTTTCCACCCATTTACCTCCGAGTATGACCGCGAAGAGGAAATTAAGGAGAATGTGATTAATTTGAAATGCGACCCGAATCTGATCCCTGTCAATGCGTCACAAGAGGCATTGTCATTTGCCACGTGGGCGCTCAAAAAGTCGCCGGTACGACGAATGAGAACCGACGAGGCGCTCTCGCACAAATTCTTCTCGTCCGATCCGTCGATGGTGAGACGACGAGAGTCGATCAAGTGAGTTATTGTTGAATTGTCATCGAATTGTCAAATTGTCAAATTGTCATCAAATTTTCAAATTGTCACATTGACCCAAATTGTCAAATTGTCAAAATGTCAACTCGTCATCAACTTGTCAAATTGTCATCAAATTGTCAAATTGTCATCAAATTGTCAAATTGTCATCAAATTGTCACATTGACTCAAATTGTCAAATTGTCAGATTGTCAAATTGTCAAATTGTCAAATTGCCAAGATGTCAAATTGTCATAAAATTGTCATTTTGTCAAATTGTCACATTGCCAAATTGTCACATTGTCAAATTGTCAAATTGTCAAATTGTCAAATTGTCAAATTGTCAAATTGTCAAATTGCCGAATTGTCAAATTGCCAAGTTGTCATCAAATTGTCACATTGACCCAAATTGTCAAATTGTCAAATTTTCAAATTGTCACATTGTCACCAAATTGTCAAATTGCCATCGAATAGTCAAATTTTCATCAAATTGTCACATTGACCCAAATTGTCAAATTGTCAGTAAATTGCCAAATTGTCAGCAAATTGTCAAATTGTCAAGTTGTCAAATTGATCCCAAATTGACAAATTTTCAAATTGTCAAATTGTCAAATTGTCAAATTGTTTTCAAATTGTCATCAAATTGTCAAATTGTCAAATTGTCAAGTTGTCCATTTGTCAAATTGTCATCAAATTGTCAAATTGTCAAATTGTTAAAATGTCAAATTGTCACATTGACCCAAATTGTCAAATTTTCACATTTTCAAATTTTCAAATTGACAAATTGTCAAATTGTCAAATTGTCGAATTGTCAAAATTTCAAATTGTCAAAATGTCAAGTTTTCAAGTTGTCAAATTGTCAACTTGTCAAATTGTCAACTTGTCAAATTGTCAAAATTTCAAATTGTCAATTTGTCAATTTGTCAAAATGTCAAATGATCGAATTGTCAAATTGTCAAATTGTCAAATTGTCAAATTGTCAAATTGTCAAATTGTCAAATTGTCAAATTGTCAAATTGTCAAACTGAGGAATTGTCAAATTGTCAAATTGTCATCAAATTGTCAAATTGTCAAATTGTCATCAAATTGTCAAATTGTCAAATTGTCATCAAATTGTCAAATTGTCAAATTGTCAAATTGTCAATTTGTCATCAAATTGTGAAATTGTCAAATTATCAAATTGTCAAATTGTCAATATGTCAAATAGTCAAGTTGTCAAATTGTCACATTGTCAAATTGTCAAATTGTCAAATTAACATCAAATTGTCAAATTGTCAAGTTGTCAAATTGTCAAATTTTCATCAAATTGTCAAATTGTCATCAAATTGTCAAATTGTCAAATTGACCTATTGTCCAATTGTCAAATTGTCAAAATGTCAAGTTGTCAAATTGCCAAATTGTCAAGTTCTCAAATCGTCAAATCGTCAAATTGCTAAAATGTCAAATTGTCAAACTGACGAATTGTCAGATTGTCAAGTTGTCAAATTTTCAAATTGTCAAATTGTCATCAAATTGTCAAATTGTCAAACTGAGGAATTGTCAAATTGTCATCAAATTGTCAAATTGTCAAATTGTCAAATTGTCAATTTGTCATCAAATTGTGAAATTGTCAAATTATCAAATTGTCAAATTGTCAATATGTCAAATAGTCAAGTTGTCAAATTGTCACATTGTCAAATTGTCAAATTGTCAAATAGCCGAATTGTCATTTTTTGCAGATATTCCGCGTCAAGACTCCGTAAATTGGCGGCAATGATCCGGCAACCGCTATCGACCCGACCAATCAGCGACGAGCTCGAGACGAAATATGGAAACTAAAAAATCGATATTTTTGTATTTTTAAACCTATTTTTAATCATTTTTCTTGTTTTTTCCCGCCAAATTTCTCTGTGCCCGAGAGAGATTTTTCGATGAAAAATGCAGTTTTTAACCGTTTCTACGAGTAGTTTTTCTCCGTTTTTCTAGAATACCACACCAAAAAATGACATGCCAATTTTTTGTGCTTTCTTATCGATTTTTTGCTCCAATTTTTTCTCATAGTGCCCAAATGAGAAACATTTTGGAGTCCATTTTTATTAAAACAAAAAAAAAATTTTATTTTTTAATTAAATAATTATGCAACGATGGTAGAAATTAGTCGAATTTTTGGTTTTTTAAGCAAGTTTTAATAGTTTTTTGTGTGAATTTTTGTGAACTTTGAATTTGATTTTTCATGCTTTTGCTCAACGAATTGTATATGGACGAATAAAATGAAAAAAAATGAAGGAATGGAGAGACGGACAGACAGAAAGAGAGAGAGAAAGAGAGAGAGAGAGAGAGAGAGAGAGAGAGAGAGAGAGAGAGAGAGAGAGAGAGAGAGGGAGACATGAAGAGGGGGGATTTTTTCCCGAAACGCATTTTTCTACCGTAGGCGGCATTTAGCTGCGCAGTGAAGCAGAGTGCGAGAATATTATTTGTTTTCCCGCCGGAGAGACGCAGACATTCAGCGGGGCGCGTTGCCAATAACGTTCCGACAAATAGACTGACAGATAGAGATACAAGAATTCAGACAGACAAAAAGGCTTCATGATTTTTATTTTGGGCTCCAAAATATTTCATTTCACGTATAAATTCAACGTGAAAATAGCATGAATAATTTGGAAAAAAAAATGAAAATCGCAAAGTACTGAATTCGGTGGAGCGCAAACAGACAAACATGGGAAAACAATTTTTTCGGAAAATTTTTTTTTTTTCAATTTGAAAAAAAATTTCAAAAAAAAAAAATTTTATTTTCAAAAAAAAATTGCATTTTTTTGAAAAACGGGGACATAAACTTTTCCCAAAATTATCAGTTTTTTTTCTATTGCGTTTTCAAACGAGTTGCATCATGAAAACATGAGTCGCTAGCTATCCCTTTTTTGTCTGCGTCTCTTCTACAAATAGCACTGTGATTTCGTGGTCGCGCGCACAAAAGTGGGCGGGGTTTCATGTCTTCATGTTGCAACTCGATTGGCAACACAATTAAAGAGATTACGCAAGCAAGTTATTATTCTAGAAGTTTTGTAAATTTCTTTTTTTTTTCGAATTTTTAAAAAATTAAAAAAAAAAAATTTTTTTTTTGAAAAACGCGGACATCTTTCTTTTACTTTGTTTTTAAATATGGGAATACTCGAAAATGTTTTACTCGCGAATTTGAAACATGAAAAACAAGTAATTTTTGTTTTGAAATAAATTTGAAACAGAAAAAAAAATTTTTTAATGAAAAAAAAATTTATTTTACAATTAGCATTTTGACAGGAAACTTTTTTCGAAAAAATGTTATTTTTTAATTCCGTAAAAAAAAATTTCTCGTCATTTTTCTTTCAGCAAGTTTTTAAATCAAATTGGACATTTTATATGTGCATTTTAAAATTCTGCAACAACGAAAAAAATTACAAGTTATTTTTGAAAATCAGACAAATAGACATACAGATATTGTGTTTTCAATCGAGTGCATCATGCATGATAACACGAAATCCCGCCCACTAATTTGTACGCGACCACGCAAACAAGCACAGTGCTACTTGAAGAGACGCAGACAAAAATGGGATAGCTAGCGACTCATTTTTCATGCTGCCATTCCTTTGAATTGATAGGTGAAGAGACAGACAGACAGACAGAAAAATACACCAGTTCACATAAATTCATCCAGAAAAATTTTAAAAAATACAATTTTTTGTGTTAATCTTGTTGATTAGTTAATTAATTTTAATTATTTATTGCTTGTTTTTTTTTTGTTCATAGAATGTTTATCGTGTTTTTATTCTTTCTTATTGATCTCTATATCCTATTCCTCTTGCTCAGATTCCTCATTTCTCGATTTATGTAATTTTTTTGAAAAATTGTATTGTAAATACTTGATCTCATTTGTTTTTTTTTGTGATATATTTTATTACTCAAATTGTTGGATTTTTTTGGAAACAATAAATCAAATATATTATCACCCTGAAAAAAATAGTTTTTATCAAGGAGTTGATCCGGAAATCGAACGGATAAGGGGTGGGATTTTAAAAAAAGTTTTTTTTTTTTTTTTTTTTTTTTTTTGAAAAAAATTAATCTTGAACTAATATGTTCCTATTTAGATGTGACAAAACTAGACTATTGTTGTAATTTAACATACGCCTCAAATCAATAAACACTAGATTCAAAAACTACCATGTCAAAAAAAGTTAAAGACCACCACTGGATTGATTAATTTACGCCCAGCGAACTGACTCCCTTTTTTAGCGAATATTTCGAACTGCACTTCTTTCCCCCCCCCCCCCCCCCCCCCCTTCCTCTCTTTTTCTCATCTGTTAAATCTCAATAACGATTGATAATTGATAGTCTGGACTATCCCTTTCCGTCGAAATTCAGGCAAGAATTATGTGTAAATATTCGGAAGACGTCATCACTCTTCTTCCCTTAACCGACCATATTTCGTTTCTTTTACAATTATTGATACACGCTTTTACTTCTATTTTTAAACACCTTTTTTTTGTACTTTACACCGTTTCGTCACATTTGACTTGTACGAACTTGTGAATGAGTTTTGATAACTGGAATGATGATAGTGTGGTTTTTTGCTGTTCGGGCTTGTTACTTTGCTTTCCGTTCTTTTTTGAATTGACGAAGAGACAGGCAGACATTTAAAAAACAAATAAAGACAAATTTTTGAATCAAAACACCTGATTCCAAATTTTGAAAATCTGAATTTCGATCTAATAAGATCCAAAAATTAAAAATTTTGTAACTGCATCAAAATGTATACCATTCGACGCAAAAGTTTGCGTTGATAAAAATTGTCTCTTGCAACTTTTGAGGAAAATCAAGTTCAAGCAGCAAAAATTAGAAAAACAGGTTTTGGGATCTAATAAGATTCAAAAGTGGAAAAAGTTGAAATTGTGCGATTATGTATACCATTCGACGCAGAATTTTGCGCTGATAAAAATTATATGTTGTAACTTTGAATGAAACGCTCGTTTAAGCTGTAAAAAACTAAACAATTGAAATAAACATAATTTTCGATCTAATAAGATTCAAAATTTCAAAAATTTGGAAAAGGCGCGTTATGTATATCATTTGACGCAGAATTGTGCGCTGATTAAGACTGTCTCTTGCAACTTTTCATGAAAACTACGTTTAAGCTGCGAAAAGTTGAAAAAACAGGATTTTCGATCTAATTAGATTCAAAAACTCAAAATTCCGTAACTGCTTTACCATGTATACCATTCAACGCAGAATTTTGTGCTGATAAAAATTGTTTCTCGCAACTTTTTTATGAAAACTACGTTTAAGCTGCGAAAAGTTGAAAAAACCTGATTTTCGATCTAATAAGATAAAAAAATTCAAAAAATCAAAATTTTGAAATTGCGCCATTATGTATACCATTCAACGCAGAATTGTTCGCTGATAAAATTTGTCTCTTAAAACTTTTAAAGAAAATCACGTTTAAGCCGAGAAAAATCAAAAAATTATGATTTTTGATCTAATTAGATCGGAAAATTCAAAATTTTGGAAAAGGGGTGTTATGTATATCATTCAAGGCAGAAATTTAGACTGATAAAGTTTGTCTATTGGAACTTCTCACAAAAATCAAGTTTAAGCTGCAAAAAGTTGAAAAACATGATTTTCGATCTAATTAGATTCGAAACTTCAAAATTTTTGGAAAAGAGGCGTTATCTATATCATTCGACGCAAAATTTTGCGCTGATGAACATTGTCTCTTGCAACATTCAATGAACACCAAATTTAAGATATGAAAAATTGAAAAAACAGGATTTTCGATCTAATTAGATTCAACAACTCAAAATTCCGTAACTGCTTTACCATGTATATCATTCAACGCAGAATTTTGCGCTGATAAAAATTGTCTATTACAACTTTTAATGAAATTCACGCTAAAGCACGAAAAACCAAAAAAAACATACTTTTCAATCTAATAAGATTCAAAAATTCAAAAAATTGGAACAGAGGCAATATGTATACCATTTGACGCAGAATTTTGCGCTGATAAAATTCGTATTTTAAAACTTTTGAAGAAAATCACGGTTAAGCCGAGAAAAATCAAAAAATTATGATTTTTGATCTTATAAGAACCGAAAATTCAAAAATTTGAAATTTCGCCATTATGTATATCAGTTGACGCAGAATTTTGAGTTGATAAAAACTGTCTCTTGCATGTTTCGATGAAAACCACGTTTAGAAGACGAAAAACTGAAAAACAGGATTTTCGATGTAATTAGATTCAAAAACTCAAAATCCCGTAACTGCTTTACCATGTATACCATTCAACGCAAAATTTTGTGCTGATAACAATTGTCTCTTGCAACTTTTCATGAAAACTACGTTTAAGCTGCAAAAAGTTGAAAAAACCTGATTTTCGATCTAATAAGATCCAAAAATTCAAATTTTTGAAATTGCGTCATTATGTATACCATTTGATGCAGAATTTTGCGCTTATTAAAACTGTGTTTAACAATTTTTAATACAGTTAATTTCTAGCAAATTTTCGTACCTAAATTGAAACTTTTCCAAGAAAACTTTTTTGACCCAATTTTTTTCATTTTCAAAAAAAATGTTTGTTGATTTCTTGTGTGCTTTGGCTTATTTTTAAATAACATTTGTTTTATACAAGCTACTTTTCGAAAAACTAGAAAAAAAGTAAGATTTTTAAAATTCTAAAATAGAGAAATTGGAAAAAAAATTTTTTTTTTTAAACTTTTGTTTTTAGTGAACAGATAGACCACACTATTTCATGGTTTAGATGGTTTTTGTTTCTTTTATCCAAAATCATTAGTAAAAGCAATTAGGCAAGTATGGAAAATTCCCCTTCACCTTCCCCTCCCAGAAAAAAACCAACAAAGAACGTCCTCTTTTTCACGTGCTTTTCACTCTCTTTTCACGCGTCTTTTTCTTGTATTCTTTGCATAAAAAGAACATTTTTTCGCCCTTTGGGCGAAAAAACACGGCAACGCCTCGAGAAAGTGGTAACACAAAAAACTAGAGTGAAGAAGTCAAATAGGTCGGAAATCAGGCCAAAATCAGGGTGGAAATCAGAAAAACAAGCAAAAAACAAGCACGCGTCTGTATGTGTATGTGTATGTGTTCGTTCTTTTTTTTTTTCTTTTTTTTTACAGTGCACTCGACCAGTTTCAGATTGACAAAGAGCTCATTGAGCTGGTCGAATTTTTTTTTCAATTTCAATAATTTGTATACTCGATATAAAGCGCTGTAAACTCTCTCCAATCGCACAGTGAACTGAACTGCGCATGCATTTGGAGTGAGTGAGTGAGATTCAGAGAAATCAAAGCCACGCTCTCTCAATTTTCTGCACTCTCTCGTCGCCAACGTGGCCGCGTCCTCCACTGTGCGAAGGGAGCGGGTTTGCAGCGCTCCTTACTGAGAATAATAGTGAAACATGTACATATGTATTTCAATTACAAAAATTCGATCAAGCTGGGAAAAATCAAAAAATATGATTTTTTGTTCTAATAAGATTCAAAAATTCAAAATTCAGAAAAGACGCCGTTATGTATACCATTCGACGCAGAATTTTGCGTTGATAAAAATTGTCTTTTGCAATTTTTGTTGTAATTCACGTTTCAGCTTTGAAAAATTGAAAAAACATAATTTTCGATCTAATAAGATTCGAAAATCCAACATTTTGGAAAAGGGGCGTTATGTGTATCATTTAACGCGAAATTTTGCGCTGGTTGAAATTTTTGTCACGGCGTTCAATAAAAGTCACGTTTCAGCTGTATAAAATTGAAAAAAAAATGATTTTTGATCTAATAAGATTCAAAAATTCAAAAATTCTGGAAAAAAACGTTATAATTTTGGGCTGATGAAAATTGTCTTGTGCATGTTTCGATGAAATTCACGTTTAAGCTTGAAAAAATCAAAATGTATGTAATAATATTGTCGGCCCGCCAAAATGGTCAAACGCGCTCCGCTGAACACAATGCTATGCGATTTTCATTTTGGTTTCCCAATGATTTCATTTCACGTTGAATTCCTACGTGAAATAAAATAATTTGGAGACCAAAATGAAAATCGCATACCGTTGAGTTTAGCGGAGCGCGTTTGACCATTTTGGCGGGCCGACAATAAATAAAAACATTTTAACATTTTAAAAATTAATTTTTTTTTTTGAAAACCAGCGTTAATTATTTTTTATTAAAAAACGTATGGATTACTGGAATGTGTTTTCAATTGTATAATTCGCTTGTAAAAACATTTTTAAAATATTTAAAAAAATATTTTTAAATTTACTAAAATTCGAAATTTTCAAAATTAATTTTTTTCCAATTTGGATGTTTTTTGGCTCAGTTGTACACGTATATAAAATTTTAAAATGTCGATAGATGTATGATTAACTTGTAAACAAATTATAAAAAAAATTTTTTTTTTGCATTTTTCAAATTTTTCAAAACATTTTTTTTTTTGAAAAATTTGAAAAAAATCTTGTAAAAAAACCTGCAATGTTTTACTTGTTTTTTTCACATTTCAAACATATTTTTACGCTAAAAACTCGTACGTTTAGCAATCAAAAAAAAATTTTTAATCGCAAATAAATTTTTTGAAAAATTTTGTTTTTTTTTTTTAATTTTTACTAAATTTTTAGCTTCTTTTTATTGTTTTTAAAAAAATTAGGACATTCGAGGGGATTTGTAACTAATTGTAAGACTTTTCGAAAGTATCGACAACATGGAAAAAAAATTATTTTGGATTGTCAAAAAAAAATTGAAACAGACAAAAATTACTTTTTATTTTATTTTTTATTTATTTTAAAAACTCGGAAATTCCTCATTTTCCGTATCTATCTATATCTTCCAGATGTATCTTGACGTTCCGGGACCCATACCAAACCCAAAAATCGATAAGCAGAAGGCGCCAAATGCCGAAACGGACAGTGCCAGTTTCGACAACTCAGCGACCGTCCGAACGACACGGTCGTTGCGAGAATGGTAGGAAAGTAAATAGCACGCCTTCTTGGGCAAATATTCAAGAAAAATTGGGCGAAATTTCCATTTTGGTTGAATTCTGGAAGAGAGAAACTGAAAATTTGAAATTTTTTGTAAAATTTTTGTATTTTTTCACTGTTTCAACATGTTCAGGTAAGCGAAAAACTAAAAAAAAAAGGTATTTTCTGAAATCGCACTCAAATAAAGACTTGAAATTAATTATTTACATAATGTCGAAAAAAAATTTTTTTTTTAATTTCAAAAAAAAAAATTTTTTATTTTTTTTATTTCCCAAAATCTCTCTCCCGTTTCAGGGCAACCTCTGGCAAGCAGCTGGCCAATCAGATTGTCATCGAGGTACCCGTGAAATCGTACAAAACGATGCGACAGGCGAGGGGAGTCGGTTCGGCGCACCGGGAAACAAAACACTTTTCAAGTGGGTTCATCATTTAATCCGCATGTTTTGATTGCTGGGAATGTTTTCCTTGCTTTTGAACCAGGAAACAGAACGAAAAAAAAATAAAGTATTTGACATTTCATGTCCGGTTCTAAAAATAGAACAAGTTCTTTTTTTTGTTGAAAAAATTGATAGTAAAGTCCAAATAAAGGCACAAGGCAAACTTGAACTGCAAATCAAAAGAAAATTCTCGAAAAATGCATTATTTGAGCAAAATTTAACATGACACATCATCAAAAAAGTTTAGCAAAACTCACTTGAACCAATGGGGAAACGAACCCTGTTCATTGAGTTCCTCGACCAAACGCGCCATCCACTCGGCCATCCCGCCATTTTTTAATCATCTCTGCATAGCCATAGATAAAATCGGGGTGACCCACTCTTCTCTCACTGGGGCAGGTGCGAGGCGCGAAAACAAAGAAAATGGTCCCGATGGTCGAGTGGTTAGCACGCCAGTCTACCAATCTGGACATCCAGGTTCAATTCCCTCTACCACCAAATTAGTTTTGTCTCTCCAGGCACCACAACAATGCACGGCCCCAAACGAATATTCTACGGCAAGGGTTTCGCGCGACTTTTCTGGATCGCCATTGTCGCTGTCGCCCTTGCAATGCTCATCTTTCAAATCGTGGTACTGCTACAAATGTACTTTTCCAAGCCCACCCTATCACAAGTTTCCTTCATTGTCAATGAGGGTGGCATGGACTTTCCGGCGGTTACAGTATGCAACTTCAATCCGATCAAAAAGTCGTACGTTCGCGAGTTGAACGTGTCGGGGGACTTGTCAGATGAGACATTGGAGTATTTACTGCAAACTAACATGGATACAATGTTCTTGTTCAGCAATTTGGATAGGCAGAATTTGAGGAAAAGTTGGCGGCTAAGGGTAATAATAACTTACACATTATTTTTCAGTCCACGAAGATGCCGAATCGTATTTCGAAAACCACACCAACTTCCAAATTATCAATTTTCTGCGAACAGCCGGCTACGATTGCAATGAAATGTTTTTGACGTGTTATTTTGGCGGCAGACGGTACAGTACCCCGCCCCTATTCTTATCTAAAACCCTTTTTTTTAAGCTTCAATTGTTGCAAATACATGCGCCCCAAAATCACATCTCTGGGCAAATGTTGGGAGCTAGATTTGCACAATTTGGCTCCGCAATGGATGCAAAAACAAATTTCACCGGGTGTGGAGGCGGGGCTTCAAATCTTGGCGGACGCGCAGTTGGAGGAGGAGTTAAAGGGCGAGGACGGGGATCCCAATGCGATTTTTTCGGATATATACGAAAATGGTTTTCGGTACTATATACATCCGCCAGGTGCCAATGCCGAGTTGACATCCGAAGGGATTAGTGTGTCGCCGTCGAGGACGGTTTACTCGGCGATAAAAACTATTTCGGTGAGTGTGAATTGTCAAATTGTCAGACTGTCAAATTGTCACATCGCCCGAAATTGTCACATTGCCCCAAATTGACAATTTGACCCAAATTGTCAAATTGACCCAAAATTGTCAAATTGTCATCAAATTGTCAAAATGTCAAATTGTCAAATTGTCATCAAATTGTCATCAAATTGTCAAATTGTCAAATTGTCATCAAATTGTCAAATTGTCATCAAATTGTCAAATTGTCATCAAATTGCCAAATTGTCAAATTGTCATCAAATTGTCAAATTGACACCAAATTGTCAAATGACACCAAATTGTCAAATTGACACCAAATTGTCAAATTGTCAATATGTCAAATTGTCATCAAATTGTCAAATTGTCAGCAAATTGTCAAATTGTCAGCAAATTGTCAAATTGTCACATTGGCAAATTGTCAAATTGTCAAATTGTCATCAAATGGTCAAATTGTCAGCAAATTGTTAAATTGTCAGCAAATTGTTAAATTGTCAGCAAATTGTAAAATTGTAAAATTGTCAAATTGTCACATTGTCCCAAATCGTCAGATTGACCCCAAATTGTCAAATTGTCAAATTGTCAAATTGTCATCAAATTTTCAAATTGTCAAATTGTCAAATTGGCAAATTGTCATCAAATTGTCAAATTGTCATCAAATTGTCAAATTGTCATCAAATTGTCAAATTGTCATCAAATTGTCAAGTTGTCATCAGATTGTCAAATTGTCAAATTGTCACTTTGTCAAATTGTCAAGTTGTCAAATTGTCAAATTGTCAAATTGTCAAATTGTCAAATTGTCAAATTGTCAGATTGACCCAAAATTGTCAAATTTTCCAATTTTCAAGTGGCCAAATTGACAAATTGTCAAAATGTTAAATTGTCAAATTGCCAAATTGTCAAATTGTCAAATTGTCACATTGTCAAGTTGTCAGTTGTCAAATTGTCAAATTGTCATCAAATTGTCAAATTGTCTCAAATTGTCAAATTGTCAAATTGTCAAATTGTCAGATTGACCCAAAATTGTCAAATTTTCCAATTTTCAAGTGGCCAAATTGACAAATTGTCAAAATGTTAAATTGTCAAATTGCCAAATTGTCAAATTGTCAAATTGTCACATTGTCAAGTTGTCAGTTGTCAAATTGTCAAATTGTCATCAAATTGTCAAATTGTCTCAAATTGTCAAATTGTCAAATTGTCAAATTGTCAGATTGACCCAAAATTGTCAAATTTTCCAATTTTCAAGTGGCCAAATTGACAAATTGTCAAAATGTTAAATTGTCAAATTGCCAAATTGTCAAATTGTCAAATTGTCACATTGTCAAGTTGTCAAATTGTCAAATTGTCACTATGTCAAATTGTCAAGTTGTCAAATTGTCAAATTGTCAAATTGTCAAACTGTCAGATTGACCCAAAATTGTCAAATTTTCCAATTTTCAAGTGGCCAAATTGACAAATTGTCAAAATGTTAAATTGTCAAATTGCCAAATTGTCAAATTGTCACATTGTCAAGTTGTCAGTTGTCAAATTGTCAAATTGTCAAATTGTCATCAAATTGTCAAATTGTCTCAAATTGTCAAATTGTCGAACGGTCAAATTGTCAAGTTTTCAAGCTGTCAAATTGTCAAGTTTTCAAGCTGTCAAATTGTCAAATTGTCAGATTGTAAAATTGTAAAATTGTAAAATTGTCAAATTGTCAAATTGTCAAATTGTCAAATTGTCAAATTGTCACTTTGTCAAATTTTCAAAATGTCAAATTGTCAAATTGTCAAATTGTACTCAAATTGACAAATTGTCACCAAATTTTACAAATTGTCAACAAATTGTCAAATTGTCAAATTGTCAAGTTGTCAAACTGTCAAATTGTCATCAAATTGTCAAATTGTCAAATTGTCAAATTGTCAAATTGTCATCAAATTGTCAAATTGCCTCAAATTGTCAAATTGCCAAATTGATCCCAAATTGTCAAATTGATCCCAAACTGTCAAATTGATCTCAAATTGTCAAATTGTCAAGTTGTCAAATTGTCAAATTGTCAAATTGTCAAATTGTCAAATTGTCAGATTGTCAAATTGTCAAATTGTCAAATTGTCATCAAATTGTCAAATTGTCAAACTCTCAATCTGTCAAATTGTCAAATTGATCCCAAATTGTCAAATTGTCAGCAAATTGTCAAATTGTCAAATTGTCAAATTGATCCCAAACTGTCAAATTGTCAAACTGTCAAATTGTCATCAAATTGTCATATTGTCAAATTGTCATCAAATTGTCATATTGTCAAATTGTCAAATTGTCAGCAAATTGTCAAATTGTCATCAAATTGTCAAATTGCCAAATTGTCAAAATTTCGAATTGTCAAAATTTTAAATTGTCAGCAAATTGTCAAATTGTCAGCAAATTGTCAAATTGTCAGCAAATTGTCAAATTGTCAGCAAATTGTCAAATTGTCAGAAAATTGTCAAATTGTCCGAAATTGTCAAATTTTCGAATTGTCAGGAAATTGTCCAATTTTCATCAAATTGTCAAAGTGTCACCAAATTGTCAAATTGTCAAATTTTCAAATTGTCAAGTTGTCAAGTTGTCAAATTGTCAAATTGTCAAATTGTCAAATTGTCAAATTGTCAAATTGTCAAATTGTCAAATTGTCAAATTGTCAAATTGTCAAATTGTCAAATTGTCATCAAATTGTCAAATTGTCAAATTGTCATCAAATTGTCAAATTGTCTCAAATTTTCAAATTGTCAAGTTGTCAAATTGTCAAATTGTCAAATTGTCAAATTGTCAAATTTTCATCAAATTGTCAAATTGTCATCAAATTGTCAAGTTGTCAAATTGTCAAATTGTCAAATTGTCAAAGGGTCAAATTGTCAAAATGTCAAATTGTCAAATTGTCAAATTGTCACATTGTCAAATTGTCAAATTGTCAACTTGTCAAATCATCAAATTGTCAAATTTTCCACTTGTCGAATTGTCAAATTGTCACGAAATTGTCAAATTGTCATCAAATTGTCAAATTGTCATCAAATTGTCAAGTTGTCAAAATGTCAAATTGTCAAATTGTCAGCGAATTGTCAAATTGTCTCGAATTGTCAAATTGTCAGCAAATTGTCAAGCTGTCAGCATGTCAAATTGTCAAATTGTAAAAATGTCAAATTGTCAATATGTCAAATTTTCAAGTTGTCAAGTTGTCAAATTGTCCGAAATTGTCAAATTGTCAAATTGTCATCAAACTGTCAAATTGTCAAAATTTCAAATGGTCAAATTGTCAAAATATCAAGTTGTCAAATCGTCAAATTCTCAAATTCTCAAATTTTCAAATTGTCAAATTATCAAATTGATCCCAAATTGTCAAATTGTCAGGAAATTATCAAATTGTCAGCAAATTGTCAAATTGTCAGCAAATGGTCAAGTTGTCAACGTGTCAAATTGTCAATTTGGGACAATTTGGCAATTTGTGAGCAATTTGGCAATTTGAGGCGATTTGACAATTTGGGGCGATTTGACAATATGACAATTTGACAATTTGACAACTTGACATATTCTTTTTTTTTTACAGCACAACCTCCTCAACCGCCGCAACTGGGGCAACTGCTCCGAACACTGGCCAGACCACTACGACACCTTCCTCGCCTACTCCTCCTCCGCCTGCCGAGCCCTCTGCATTGCTGAATACTTCAACGAGACTTGCGGCTGTGCTCCATTCACCTACAACGTGGATGGCAAAAAAAAAATCTGCGCCCCATACGAGTCCATCACGTGCATGGACGACAAAATGTTGCGTCAACTCAACGGCACCGACTACCTAGAACTACCCGACTGCTCAGAGTGTCACATGGAGTGCAGATCCACGTCATACACATCCTACAACTCTTATGGTGACGGCTTCAATCGCGGATCCATGGAGTGGCTGAAACGACAGACGAATCGCTCCGAGACCCACATCAGGAACAATGTAGCGGTCATCAATATTTTCTTCCTGGAAATGTTTTACACCTCGTACTCTCAAGTTCAATCCACGTCACTAACAGAGATACTTTCTGATATTGGTGGCAACATGGGCATGTTCCTGGGCATGTCAGTGATCACTATTACGGAGTTGACCCTTTATTTCTCGAAGCTTTTCTGGATAATGGTTTCGAGAAGAAGACGTCAGTACATGTATTCGAAAAAGCGGACGGAAAAGGAGAAGGAAAAGCAGTTAGAGGACGCGGTGAAAGAGTTTCAGGAGAGGAGGTCCAGACGGAATTCCGGGGAGAATATGAATATGAATATGACCAGGATATACCCGATGGAGTTTGATGAAAAGTTTGGGTACAAGAATCAAAACTCGAGTGAAAACTTTTCAAGCTCGAGTCTTGATAGTGTGGTAAGTGTCAAAAACCCCACCCACTCCATGTTTTCATGATGCATTTCATTTCCAGATCGAACTGAAATTCGACGTGAACGAGCTACGACGTCAGCTCAATGCGGCCGATGGAATCGCCCGTATCCGTCTACCCTCAAACGGCACCCAACCTCACGCTCCGCCCATTTTCACAATCGAACCCATTTCCCGACGAACGTCCGAGACGCCCAACCCACTGTCTTCCTGACCGAACAATTTTTACTGTACATTTTTGCATAATTTTTTTTTACACTTTTTTCACTTTGACCACTTATTATGGGTATTCACACCGACTAAAACCACGAAAAAATCATTTTCCTCAATTTTCCTGTTGATTTCCGTTATTTTTGGGGTACTTGGGGATTTGCCGATGTTTGCCGAGGTTCGGCCGGAGTTCGGCCGAAGTTCGGCCGAAGTCTTTCCAAAGCAAAAAAGTTGATTTTGATTTGCTTTCTTTGAAACTTTGACACTTTTTTTAGCCATATTAACAGCATTTTTTCACTCCGGCAACACTCTGGCAATACTCCGGCAAACCTTCGGCTAATATCTCGCAAAATTTCAGCTCGGCAAATATTCGGAAATTTCGATGTGAGATCTTGGCTTCACACCACAATACTGCTCTTTTTTTTTTGTAAAAAAGTCAATTTTTCAACTTCGGCAACACTTCGGCAATACTCCGGCAATACTTCGGCGACACTCCGACAACCCAAAAATCTGATTTAAAAAAGACAAAAATACTTTAAAACATTCAGTTTTAGACGTTTCAGCATTTAGACACTAACCCACGGCGCCTCAAAATAAAATCGGCAAAACATCGGCAACCGGCAACACTCCGGCAATACCTCGGCAACTCAAAATATGACTTTATACAATTTTGGATCAAGTAGAACCATACTTGCTAAGCACCAGGATATGTAAACTTCACATATTATTTTTTTGACAGCAATTCTCGACTTCGGCTGTGCTCCGGCAACACTTCGGCAATTTTGAACTTTGGCAAAAATTTCGTTATTTTTTTATCAAAATTTTTGACGGAATAACAGTTTTTACTGCATTTAATAGAAAAAGCGGTAATCTTTGTTTTTGCATTAGTACTCCGGCAGTACTCCGGTAACACTTCGGCAATTCCAAAAACATCTATTTTTTGGTAAATTTGGTAGCTTTTGACTGGATTTTGGCGAATTAACATCATTAAACTTTAGTCAACATGTCAGTTTTCTATTCTGCTCTCCGGCAACACTCAGGCCGTAATCCGGCAATACTCCGGCAATACTCCGGCAAAACATCGGAAATTAAAAAAAAAACTATATTTTGACAGTCTCTTTTAAATTAATTAATTAAATGACACTCTCTCCTTGCAACTAAACTAGTAACCGACGACAAGACTCTACTCCGGCAACACTCCGGCTGTACTCCGGCTGAACATCGGCAATTATTCACTACGGCGAAAATTGGTATTTTTGAACTAGATTTTAGTTGAATGACATCTCATGACAGCAGTTGGCAATTTAAATAGCATTTCTGCACTCCGGCAGTACTCCGGCAATACCTCGGCAATCTAAAAACATTGTTTTTTGACTTTTTTGTTATTTTTTGACTGGGTTTTGGAAAATTTAAAGCTTCAAATTGCAGTTAGCTTGGTTTGCAGTTGGCAAACTTCGACTTTGGCAACAAATCGGAATTACTCCGGCAGTATTCCGGCAGTACTCCGGCTGAGCATCGGCAAATTTGGATATCGGCAAAAATTTCGTCTATTTTTTTTTAAGATTTTGACTAATTGCATTTTTGACTAAAATTAACGTGTCAGCGAACAATATTGCACTCCGGCTGTACTCCGGCAATACCTCGGCAATTCCAAAAAACCTAATTTTTCGATAAATTTGATATTTTTTGGCTGGAATTTGATAAATTAACAAATTTAAATCAGAGTTGAAGGAAAAATCAGTGTTTATCAATTTCGGCTGTACTCCGGCAATACATCGGCAATACTCAGGTAGTACTCCGTCAGTACTCCGGCTGAACATCGGCTAACATTTCGGGATTTTTTTTAAAATTTGAGATTGTTGGCAATTTTAGAAATTGCAATCAGAGTGACGTTCAGCAATTTTCAGCATGGACTGTACTTCTGCAGCACTCCGGCAATACCACGGCAATTCCAAAAAACCTAATTTTCGATAAATTTTGGTATTTTTTGACTGGGTTTCGGCAATTTAATAATTTTAAACTGCAGTTAACGTGTCTGTTGGCAATATTGCACTCCGGCAACACTTCGGCAATACCTCGGCAATTCTAAACAATATTATTATTTACATAATTTGATGTTTTTTCGGCTGGATTTAGCTAAAATAATAATTTCAAGTTGCAGTTTGTTCCGGAAGTACTCCGGTAATACATCGGCATGACATCGGCAATACTCCGGCTGCACTCCTGAAATAACTCGGCAATTCTGAAAAACGAAATTTTTCGACATTTTTGTTGTTTTTTTGACTGGGTTTTGATAATTTAAGAACCTCAAATTGCAGTTCATTCCGAAAGTACTCCGGCAGTACCTCGGCAATACCTCGGCAACACTCCGGCTGAGCATCGGCAAATTTTAATGTCGGCAAACATTTTCGGGAGTTTTTTATTTTATTTTTAGAATGTTGGAAATTTTAGAAACTGCAATCAGAGTGACTGTAAGCAATTTTGAGCACCGACTGTACTCCGGCAACACTCCGGCAATACTCCGGCAATTCTAAGAAACGTTGTTTTTCAACTTTTGTGTTATTTTTTCGGCTTGATTTAGGCAAATTAAGAATTTCAATATGCAGTTAGTGTGTGTGACAGTTGGCAAATTTTGATTTTGGCAGCACATCGGCAATACTCCGGCAGTACTCCGGCTGAAAAAGGCAAACATTTCGTGAATTTTTTTTTGTTGAAGATTTAGGCTAATAGCATTTTTGACTGAAATTAAGTTGTCAGCTGGCAATATTGCACTCCGGCAGCACTACGGCTGCACTCCGGCAATACCTCGGCAATTCCAAAAACGTTGTTTGTCGCCTTTTTTGTTATTTTTTGGCAAGATTTAGGCAAATTAACAACTTCAAATTGCACTTCGTTCCGGAAGTACTCCGGCAATACATCGGCAACACTCCGGCAAATCGGGAAACACAAATTTTTGCAAAAACCTGCTTGCATTTCCAGAAAACTATTCACTGCACCGGAAACGCTTCGATCGCTCGGTGACCGGTCATATTCACAGTTTTGCTCTTTTTTTATGTGCCATTATCAAACTAACACTGTTATCAGGCAACACTTATCGCTTTTCTTTGTAGTCACCGACTAGAATGGGAAATGGGGGGGGGGGGGACAATTTCAGAACAGAAAAGAGTTGCCAAATTGTGAATGAGGAGCAAGAGAGAGAGAGAGAGAGAGAGAGAGAGAGGCAAAAAAACAGTGACGTGACGCATTGCAATTTTTTAGTCGGAAAACGGAGTGAAAAGCTGGGAAGAAAAAAAAGAACGGAATACATTCATGAACAATAATTCTGGTGAGTTTTTTTTGTCTAATTAGACCAGTTAGTCCTACTTTTGATCTACCCACTTTTCCGTGGCCTAGACGCTTCCAACTGCCATTCCTAGGCCACCAGCTTTTTTGATTTTTGACCGGAATTTGATAGATCAATTCAGGGTATCAGGAAGGAAAAGTATTCAAATATATGTACATGTATGTATGTATCAAAGCGGAAATAGCCATAATAGTGCAAGCCGACGAGAAAGAACGAGAGAGTGTGCAAAAAGAGGAGAGAAAAACAATGTTTGCAAAACTGTAAAAGATGTGCGTGTATGTCTTCCGTGAAACTCTTAAACGACACCCCGACGCCCACCTGACCCCATTTGACCCGACCCGACCCGACCCGCAAAAAAATTTCAGCTGCAACTTTTAGACCACCTGGAACTAGCAGAAAAATCGGCACTGGTACGTTGTTTTATACCCCCGACGTTGCTTATCTAAAAGCTTTTTGCTTACCGCCAGTTAACGCCTTTTCTGATCCGTTTTTGAGCATTTTCGCCGAAAGTTTTAGTGATAAGGAGGGTGTTACTGTAGTGAGTGTGATAAGGGCTTGTCGGGCTGTTTTAAGTAAGAATTTTGAATTGCCGAACTCAGCCGGGGTATCGCCGGAGTGATGAAACTTGTGAGATACTAGAGTTTCTAAGCACCGTTCTAATCAAGTTTGTGTGTAAAATTAAAATTTTTTTTTTTTTTTTTTAAATTTGAATTGCCGAGGTGCTGCCGGAGTTGGGCCGAAGTGTAAAAAATTGTGATTTCATGAATTTTGAACACTGTTATATCTCGATATTAAAATTTTTTTTTTGAAAATTTGACTTGCCGGTCCTAGCCAAGGAATTGCCGGAGTTAGCCGAGGTGTTGCCGGAGTATGGCCAAAAGAGCGAAATGTGCAATTTGCAAGTAATAACAGCAAAGAATTGCTTCTTGTTTGTGAAACAACGGTTTTTTAATAATACTTTCGAATTGCCGGACACAGCCGAGGTATTGCCGAGATGAGACCGAGGTTTTGCCGGAGTTAGGCCGAAGCAGCGAAATGTGAAATTTTGAAGCAATAAAAGCATATAATCGTTCCTCTTCTGTAAAAAACAATTTGTTTTAATAAAAATTTTTGAATTGCCGGACCCAGCCGAGGTGTTGCCGGTGTCAGACCGAGGTATTGCCCGAGTTAAGCCGAAGTAGCGAAATATGCTATTATCACACATTAACAGCAAATAATCATTCCTCTTTGATCAAACAATAGTTGTCTTCATAATTTTTAATTGCCGGACCCAGCCGAGGTATTGCCGAGATAAGACCGAGGTATTGCTCAAGTTAGGCCGGAGTAGCGAAATTTGCAATTTTGACTCAATAACAGCTTATATTTGCTTCTTGTTTGTAAAATTGCAGTTTTTTTTTTGAAATTTTGATTTGCCGGGCACAGCCGAGGTATTGCCGGAGTCAGACTGAGGTACTGCCGGAGTCAGACCAAGACATAATGTAGGTGCGTTTTTAAGAGTATTAGTCAAGTGATCGAAGTTGAGATACTAGAAGAAAATTTTCGCAAAAAAATATTTTAATGTTTAATTGCCGGAACTCAGCCGAGGTATTGCCAGAGTTAAGCCAATATCCAGCCGGAGCTTGATTTTGCTGTTTTATTGCAATTTTTGGTTCTGGAGAGACAATCTCTCAGAATTTTTATCAATTTTTTGTTTGTTAGCTTTCCGGCCGATGTGTGGCCGGTGTATGGCCGTAGTATGGCCGAAGTCTTGCCGGTGTGTGATTTTTAAACAGATCAATATTTTTTGAATTTCGCCGGTTATTGTTAGCGTAGTCAGATCAAATTTGGGTGGTATAGACTTTTAAAATTAAAAAAAAATTTTGAAATTTTGAATTGCCGAACCCTGCCGAGGTATTGCCGAGGTCCGGCCGAAGTGGGGTTTTTGTAATTTTCAGAACATTTTGCATGTCAGTAAGACATTTATCATGAATTATTAAAAAATTTGCACTGCAGTCCAGACGAACCTTTGTCGAGGTCAGACCGAACCTTTGCCGAGGCCAGGCCGAAGTGAAATTTTTGGGGTTTTTTCAAAATTTTGGGTGACAGTAAGATATTTGCAAAATAAAAATAAAATGATAAAAACTCTAAAACCAGCTTAGTTATTGAAAATTCGAATTGCCGAAGTTCAGCCCGGTTTGGCCGAGGTCTAGCCGAAGTAGGCCGAGGTGTGATTTTAAAGTGGAAAATATATTTTCAGCCTTGTGTGAGTGAAGTTTTAATTTTTTTTAACTATTTAGTGAAAAATTGACTTAGCCGCCACACGGCCGAGGTATTACCGATGTATTGCCGGAGTTCGGCCGAAGTACTTAAATTATAACATTTTAAGATGATATGACTATTCCTCCGTTCCCCATTTCTGGGACAGCAGATTTTTGAGATTTTCCGTTGGCCAAGTCCGACCAAAGTCTGCAAAAAGTCCAAAAAATCAAAGCTCACCATATAAACCAATAAACCAAGCGTTTACTATTTTCAACACCCCGACTGACTCCTCCGACGACCTTTATCACCACTGGATGCTTCTGTCCTTATCTTATCACCCTCAACCACATCAACGTTTTTTTTTATTGGCGGCCGCCGCTTTCCCGCGCTCACTCGCATTCCCCTGTGTGCTCTGACTACGGCAATTGTTTTCAGTGGATCATGAGCGCGTCCGAGTACAAAAACGACGGGTTTGAGCAGGATGAGACGTATTTGGTTAATTTTCGCGCAGGATGCTCGACGAATACACCACCGTGAGTATTTTTTTGGAAGAAAAAAAAAGTTTTGTAGTGGGTGGGGTTTGAACTTGGCTGGAACCTTGGATTGGGGGATTTTAGGACATTTCGAATTATTATGGGCTATTAGAGAGGTATTTTAGTGACTTATCTTATTTCTGCATGAAATTTACTATTTTTTATGTTTCTACACAATGTTTCTGATATAATCCATATATGATGCATATATGATCCATATTCAAAATTGCTTGATTCTTGACTAGGTTAGCGATAAATTTAATGCGTATTAATTGAATAAAGTTTATAAATAACTCAAACAGTGCTTAAACAACCTGGCATAATCCAAAATGGGTCAAAAATGGGTCAAATATGCCAAAGTTCCGAATATGACCCATTAATGCCCTATTTCACCATACTGGTTGTTTTAAAAGTGAGTTTTCAAGATCATGATCTATCTATGACTCACAGCCAATAAATTCTTGTCTTTTTCAGAGAGTCTAGGCAACTTTTCTGATATGACCCATATATGAGGCATATATGAGTCATATTTAGAATTCACTGATTTTCGACTAAAAATGCGAAAAATAAACTGTTTTCCAATTCAGCAAGATTAACTTAACCTAAATTGTGTTCGAATGAGCCTAATAAGCGCAAAATGGGTGCAGAATGGGTAAAATATGGTAATGTCCTATAAATGACCCATATATGAGGCATATATGATCCATATTTCCATTTTTTCGATTTTTGACTAGGTAAGCGATAAATTGAGTGCGTACTAATTTAGTAAAATCTATAAACAACTTAAACAGTGCTCAAACAACCTGAAAAAGCCTACCATGGACCAAATATGGGTCAAGTTTGACAATTTTCCAAATATGTCCAATTATGCCCTGTATTACAATGCTGGTATTTTTAGGGTGAATTTTTGAAAGTATAATCTATCTATGACTCACAGCCAATAAATTCTCGTCTTTTTCAGAGAGTCTAGGCAACTTTTCTGATATGACCCATATATGAGGCATATATGAGTCATATTTTGAATTCGCTGTTTATCGACTGAATATGCAAAAAACTAGATTTTTTTTGAATGAACAAAAGCAAATGAGCTTGCATCAAGTTCAAACGGACTTAATTAGCCAATATTAGCCCCGAAATGGGTGAAATATGGTAATGTTCCATATATGACCCATATATGAGGCATATATGAGTCATATTTTTAATTTGCTGTTTTTCGGCTAAATATGCGATGAATAAGAAGCTAGCCGTTCAAGTAATGGCTAATAGACTTTGTTAAGGCTAAAATCATCCCAGTTAGGATTTAATGGGTCAAATATGGATCAAATATGACTTTATTCCAAATATAACTTTTTTTCCATCCATTGTACTTTTTAGAAGTCTAGGATCAACACCATGATCTGAAAATAGCATATTTCTAATAAAATTCCTCCCTTTTCATAGATTCTAGACAAGGAATCTAATGTGATCCATATATGAGGCATATATGATCCATATTGTCAATTTTGGGAATTTAGCCAGTTTAAGCCACTTAAAACATTCCAATTCTTCCAGACCACCTTCCTCCTCATCCCCACAATGCAACCTCCGCTACAACGAATCCAAATCAGCCATGATTATCGAAGTACCCGTTTCTCAACTCAAAAAGGTCCAACAAGCAGAGGGCACCGTATCGGTGAAACGGGAAACTCAGCATTTTTGTGGTAACCGAAATATGTTATGTCTTTCACACTGTTTTTCTTTGTCTAGAAACCACAACAATGCACGGACCGAAACGCGTCTTCAAGGGTAAACGATGGGCGACACTATTCTGGTTCATTATGGTATCTTTCTCCCTAGGACTTTTGATAACCCAGGTGGTGATTCTGGTGTCGCAGTACCTGTCAAAACCCACTGTTTCTGATGTAAGCCTTTCTTATTAATGAGCCTGATTACTCTCTTGTTCATAAATATTCAGGTCTCCTTCCTGATCAACGATGACGGTATGGACTTCCCGTTGGTCACCATCTGCAACCTGAACCCGGTTCGCAAGAGCCATGTGCTTCAGATGAATCAAACGGGTGACGTCACACCAGAAATGATAAACTACCTGATGCACTGGTTCACCGAGATTCCCACCCTGATGGGCGGTGCTGATCGACAGAATTTGCATCAGGGAAACGTGGATTTGGAGCGGTATCAGGAAACGCATCCGAATTTCACGGCGGATTCTTTTTTTATGGACGCCGGGTTTGAGTGTGGCGAGGTGATGAAGTTGTGCTCGTTTCAGGGGGAAATGTGAGTTTTTTTTGCCGAGGTCTTGCCGGATTTGGGCCAAAGTAGCACCAAATGCAGGTTGTGCGCCGGCTTGACACTAAAAACAATTTTTCCAGATTTGACTGCTGCACCCTATCCACTCCCAAACTAACCCCCCTTGGCAAATGTTACACCCTGGACCTGTCAAAAAGCCCGAAACCGACTATGCACAAACAGACAGAGCCCGGCATCCAAGCGGGTTTGCAAATCACTCTGGACGCGCATATTGAGGAGCAATTTGATGGTGATGACAATCAGATGCCGGCACTGTTCACCAACTCGTTTGTCGACGGATTTCGTTATTTTGTACATCCACCAGACACCATTCCACACTTGGCGTCCGATGAGTTTACAGTGTCGCCAAATTCGGTGGCGTACTCGGCGATTGCTGGGGATAGGGTAGGTTCAGAATTTCTGATTGGTGTTTCTCTGCGTCTCCGCGACCGAGCACGAAGAACATTGGGCGCCATTTCTCGCGTCTCTGCGTCTCCATACGCCAGTGTGGAGACGCAGAGAAGTGCGATAGGGCGCGTTTGCTTGAATAACGCACATAAACATTTAAAATGAAGGAGAAAAGGTGTGTTTTATTATGTTTTTTTTCATTTCTGTGTCCAAATTATGAATTTTTCATAGCATTTTGTCTTGAAAATTCAATTTTAAAAAATTGTGTTGAAAAACTCCAATTTTTGCAAACTTTTCAACATTTTCTTGATAAAAATTACCTAATTTTCAGCCAAAAAAACACAGTTTTCAACATTAAAAAAAAAAAATTTTTTAATTTTTTTGAAAAAAATTTTTTTTTTGAAACTTTTGGGAAAAAAGTTTTCTGTAACCATTTTTCTCATATTCATTTCTTTATTTTTTTACTAAAAAACTGCAAATTAGCTGAAATTTTAGACACGAAAAATGAAAATTTTACCAATTTTTATTTAAGACTGAACACGATTTTCCAGCAAAAAATTTTTCGAATTTTTTCAAAAAAAAAAATTTTTTTTAATTTTTTTTTTTTTTCGCGACAGATTTTTCAAATTTCAAACCGTAAAATTAGCATTTTACCGCATTTTTTAACAACATAAAATGACCAATAAGTGCACTTTTTGGGGCTGGCCACGCCCCTAAAAAGTTCGAGGTGGGCGTGGTTTCAGGATTATTTTTTCTTTTTCGTAAGAAAATGTGCGTTAGGAGTACTGTATTTGTTAGAGAAATTGGGAAACACAACATATCTTCGAAGAACTGTTTAAAAAAAAGAAAACAAAACTGAAAAAAAAAATGGAAAAAAAATTTTATTCAGAAAATTTTGAAAATTTTGAAAAAAATTTTTTTTTTCATTTTTTACAAAAATTTTTAGACAGAAAAATAAACAAATTTTCCACTCAAATACCATTATTCCAGTTCGTCCTCCTTCCCGCCAAGCACTGGGGCAACTGCACCGAAGAGTTCCCATCCGACATTGACTCCAATCTACCGTACTCTTCTGGCAACTGTTTGGCGTTGTGCAAAGCCAAGTACTTTTTCGACACTTGCGGATGCTCCCCAGCTCTTTACAATATAGAAAATCGGCTCAAAGAGTGCACACCGTTCGAGACGTACACGTGTATCGACACCAAGCTTAGCAAACATAATAAGGAGACTGGCAAGCTGGAATTCCAGGCGCCAGTGTGTACAGAGTGTGCTCAACAGTGCAATAGTCTGGTTTTTCGGGCTTATAATTCGTATGGCAGCAAGTTTTCGGCAGGGGCGCTTAATTGGCTGCGTGCCAAGAATTCGAATTGGACGGTTGGGCATATGAAGTGAGTTTTTGGCTGATAGCCATTGAAAAAGGATAGTAGCCATCGAATTTGGTGGGAAAGGAATGTGCCAAGTGCAGGTGGAGCACGCCCCGAATCATTTTCGAATGGCTTTTATCCTTAACTATGAGCTCCAACATTTAAAATTGTGAGAATCGCGTGTCTTGATAACGCCGAATTTGGGCTAAATAGGATCTTATTATTTTCGTAATGATTAGCCATGGTGCCAATCAGGGATTCTCAGGTAATTTTTAGCTAAGAGCCATCGAAAAAGGCCTATTAGCCACATACCTGACAATAGCTGAAAGAAAAGTTAGACAGTTAGACAAAACCACACAATGCGTGGTTCAAAGATACGCAGACACCATCACTTTTCTTACAGAGCAAACTTCCAAATGATCAACGTCTTCTACCGCGACATGTCCTACACCGAATACAACCAGGTACAAGACGCGTCCATCACCCAACTACTCTCCGACATTGGCGGCAATATGGGCATGTTCCTCGGCATGTCCGTCATCACAATCACCGAAATTTGCCTCTTCTTCTCCAAAGTCTTCTGGATCGGATTCTCGAAGAAGCGTCGCGACTACATGTACTCGAAGAAGATCAACGAGAAGACGCACGCGGAGGAGATTGATGAGACGGTGGCCAGGATGAAGGTTATCGGGTCGGATGATAATTTGAAGTGAGTTTGAGCAGCCAAACAGCAGCCAAATAACAGCCAAATTACAACCAAATTGCAGCCAAATAGCAGCCAGATAGCAGCCAAATAGCAGCCAAATAGCAGCCAAATAGCCGCCAAATAGCAGCCAAATAGCAGCCAAATAGAAACGAAATAGCAGCCAAATAGCAGCCAAATATCAGCCAAATACCAGCCAAATAACAGCCAAATAACCGCCAAATACCAGCCAAATACCAGCCAAATAGCAGCCAAATAGCAGCCAAACAGCAGCCAAATATTAGCCAAATAGCAACCAAATTGCAGTCAAATAGCAGCCAAATAGCCGCCAGAACGCAGCCAATTTGCAGCCAAATAGCAGCCATATAGCAGCCAAATAGCCGCCAAAAATCAGCCAAATATCAGCCAAATAGCAGCCAAATAGCCGCTAAATAGCAGCCAAATAACAGCCAAATAGCCGCCAGATAGCAGCCAAATAGCAACCAAATAGCTGCCAAATAGCTGCCAAATAGAAGCCAAATAGCCGCCAAATAGCCGCCAAATAGCCGCCAAATAGCAGCCAAACAGCAGCCAAATAGCCGCCAAATAGCAGTCAAATAGCCGCCAAACAGCAGCCAATTAGCAGTCAATTAGCAGCCAAATAGCCGCCAAATAGCCACCAAATAGCCGCCAAATAGCAGCCAAGTAGCAGCCAAATACCAGCCCAATACCAGCCAAATACCAGCCAAATACCAGCCCAATACCAGCCAAATAGCAGCCAAATAGAAGCCAAATAACAGCCAAATAACAGCCAAATAGCAGCCAAATAGCAGCCAAATAGCAGCCAAATAGCAGCCAAATAGCAGCCAAATAGCCGCCAAATAACAGCCAAATAGCAGCCAAATAACAGCCATATAGCAGCCAAGTAGCAGCCAAATAGCAGTTAAATAACAGCCAAGTAGCAGCCAAATAGCAGCCAAAAATCAGCCAAAATAAATCCCCGCCCATTTAAATTTTTTAAACCCCGCCCATTCACGGTTAACACGTGTTTGCCATCAAAAAAGTGGGCGGGGTTTCATTTTTGATCTGCCACTTTCCCGAACCCCAAAACCCAAAAATAATCAATCCCTATTCCAGAACCCTGGCTCGAATCGCCACCGGCGCCAATCTAGACGGCTCGGATCACAATGAAAACGTGCAGTTTCGGATAAACTTGCAAGATTTGGCGGACCAGTACGAGAATAGTCGGGTGCCAGCAAACTCAGTTTCGTCAGTACAAAAATATTGATTTTCTAAAAATCTTAATTCTTGATTCTCAATTCCCTTCTCGGTCAGTTATCTTTGTTCCTCCCCACCACCTCCCATCATCATCATCATCATCATAAATTGTCGGGTACTTTTGCATTACATTAATATTCAAGCCTGCTGCGCTACTATGTTTTTATATTCATTCACTAAATAATAAAACAAAGAAAAAATGTTATGATGATCACTTCTTTTCAAAGCAGTCGTTTCCGATTCCGGCCAACGTTTGGTAGTTTGGATCGTGGGTGGCTGAAAATAATGGGAGCAATTTTATTGCTTTCAATAGAGTTGCTACGAAACCCCGCCCACTTGTCTGTGCGACCACGCCACCAAGCACAAAAAAAGGGATAGCTCATCACTTACCAGCCATTCCAGGACCTCCAGGCTTTGGTGGACCACCTCCACCCGCCGGCTTCGCCGCCCCGTCCTTCTTGTCAAAGCAATCATTTCCAATTCCCGCCAACGTCTGATAGTTCGGATCGTGAGTCGCCGCCATTCCAGGACCTCCCGGCTTTGGCGCATTTGCTGGCGGAGCAGCTGGTGGCGCCGCCCCGCCCTTCTTATCCTTATCAAACACATTCTCCACTCCTGCCAACGTTTGGTAATTCGGGTCATGAGTTCCGGCAACCGCGTTCTTATCATTCGGCGCCTTTGGGCCGTTCGGGTTTGGCGCGCCACCGGCAGCCCCAGCCTCTCCGCCGGGCGCTGGACCGGCGGCCGATGGCGCTCCACCGGCGCCTTCCGCTGACGCGCTCTTCTTTTTGCCGCCGCCGCATTGGGCAATGGTGTAGCCGGTGAGGGCGAGGGGTGCCAGGAGGGGCACGGTGGCCTGGATCAGCTCGACAAGGGTGTCCGTCATTGTTCTTTTCTGGAAATTTGGTTTTTTTTTTGGAAGTTCTATTTTGCTATAGTTCTGTAGCACTCACCAAGTACAGAAGAACTCCCGCGAAATGTTGTCACACGATCGAAAATTTGAAATAATGATCGTCACCATTGAGAACTGTTATCTCCAACTTTACGTGCTGAACAAAATTGGTTCACGTACATAAAACGGATTTTAAATTTTTTTGCTGGGCACAGTTTACGCGGAAAATCCCAAAATCTCACTGGCTGCTCAGTAGCTGATCCTTAGCTGCCCAGGTGCTGCCCAATAGCTGCCCAGTTGTTGCCCACGGCCTGCCCAATAGCTGCTCATTAGCTGCCCACTAGCTGCCCACTAGCTGCCCAGTTGTTGCCCACGGCCTGCCCAATAGCTGTTCAAAAGCTGCCCAATAGCTGCCCACGGCCTGCCCACTACCTTCCCACTAGCTGCCCGTTAGCTGCCCAATAGCTGCCCACTAGCTGCCCACTAGCTGCCCACTACTTGCCCGTTACCTGTTCACTATTCGTCCACCACCTGCCCACTAGCTGCCCGTTACCTGCCCATCAGCTGCCCACAACCTGTCCACCACCTGCCCACTAGCTGTTCACAAGCTGCCCAGTAGCTGCCCATTAACTGCCCACTAGCTGCCCAATAGCCGTCCATCAGCTGTCCACTAGCTGCCCACTACATGCCCACTAGCTGCCCACTACCTGCTCACTATCTGCCCACTACCTGCCCATTAGCTGCCCATTAGCTGCCCACGAACTGCCCAATAGCTGATCACTAGCTGATCAGTAGCTGCCCACGGCCTGCCCACTAGCTGCCCACTAGCTGACCAATACCTGCCCACTATCTGCCCAATACCTGCCCACTACCTGCCCACTAGCTGCCCATCAGCTGCCCATCAGCTGCTCATTAGCTGCCCATCAGCTGCCCAGTAGCTGCCCATTAGCTGCCCATACCCTGCCCAATAGCTGTCCAAAAGCTGCCCAATAGCTGCCCATCAGGTGCCCGTTAGCTGCCCACACACTACCTGCTCTCTAGCTGCCCACTAGCTGCCCAATAACCGGCCATCAGTTGCCCAATAGCTGCCCACCCACTAGCTGCTCACTAGCTGCCCAATAACTGCCCACTGGCTGCCGAGTAGCTGCCCACTACTTGCCCACTATCTGCCCACTTTTCAGCTGCCCAATGACTGCTCCTTAGCTGCCTATTAGCTGCCTATCAGCTGCCCAATAGCTGCCCACCCACTAGCTGCCCACAAGCTTCTCATACGCTGACCAATAGCTGCCCAATACCTGCCCACTACCTGCCCACTACCTGCCCAACAGCTGCCCTCTCACTATCTTCCCCGAGCATCTACTCGGCAGCTAGTGGGCAGATTCCCCCTACGTCTTGTATGGCATCGTACAGTAACCGCCAAGACATCGAGATGATCCGGATCCGTTTTCACGCCTCATCAGCATCATCCAATTATTAGTAATCAGCGAAAACCGTAACCAAACAAAAAAGCGGCCGCTGCGCGGCGAGATCGAGATAATCAACACTGTCGCTAACGACGACAGGTGCGGGCGTATAAAAGTGAATTCTGGAACGGTGGTGGATTGTCATTATCCGGTCAAAATGGTCGTTGCGGTTGCGGTTTTCTGGTCACTAACGCTTGTCGGATCGACGTTTGCGTGTTTGCCGTTTGGTGGCAGTGGAGGACGGTGTTGTCAGGCGGGACCGTCTTGTCCGCAGGCTAGTCAGTGGTGAGTTTGGTCGCTAATTTGTAGGTTGCCCATTAGCTGCCCACTTGCTGCCCATTAGCTGTCCACTCACTAGCTGCCCATGAGCTGTCCAATAGATGCCCACACACTATCTGCCCATCAGTTGCCCAGTAGCTGCCCAATAGCTGCCCATTAGCTGCCCATCAGCTGCACACTATCTGCCCACACACTAGCTGCCCACTAGCTGCCTACTTGCTGCCCAGACCCTGCCCAATAGCTGCCCACTAGTTGCCCATTTGCTGCCCAATAGCTGCCCAATAGCTGCCCACTAGCTGCCCACTAGCTGCCCACTTGCTGCCCAGACCCTGCCCAATAGCTGCCCACTAGCTGCCTATCAGCTGCCCTCTAGCTGCCCACTAGCTGCCCACTATCTGCCCATTATCTGTCCACCCACTAGCTTCTCATTAGCAGCCTACCAGATGCCCACTAGCTGCCCACTATCTGCTCAATGGCTGCCCACTCATTAGATGCCCAGACCCTGCCCAATAGCTGCCTACTAGCTGCCCATCAGCTGCCCATACCCTGCCCACTAGCTGCCCATCAGCTGCCCACTAGCTGCCCACTAGCTGCCCACTACCTGCCCATTAGATGTCCATTAGCTGCCCACTTACTAGCTGCCCACTTGCTGCCCAGTTGCTGCCCATCAGCTGCCCATTAGCTGCCCAGTAGCTGCCCACCTTTTTTAGGCAGTTCTATCCGCTAGCATCATTCCATAACCCTTCCAATTTTTCCAGCTTCACCTACGCCGCCCCGGCCTACATTGGACCTGCCAGTTATGCTCTGCCACCTCCTCCAAGCTATGCAGCTCCGCCACAGTATGCAGCTCCGCCACAGTATGCAGCTCCCCCACCACCTCCTCCGCCACCACAATACGCTCAATCCGAGGTGGCTATCGTCCCACCACCGCCACCAGCGCCACCCGCACCAATCCCGCCAAGTTATCCGACACTGGACAAGACGGAGGACGTGTCGAAGAATTAGTTGTTTTGTTTGTTTATTTAAATAAATTATTGATTTATTGATTGATTAATTCACTTGTTTTGTTTGATCAGATCCCTTATACATAGATGACAGCGGGGCGTCTTCTTCCTCTTCTTCTTCATCTTCTCGTCTCGCCCAGGCGAGGTCGCCATCACAATTCTACAGTACCGGCACCGTTTATAACGAGCGTTTTACGATGCGAGACAGCCAATTTTACCCTCCTCTCCTCCTCCTCTTCGTCGCGCATTACGCATTTCATTTCATTTCATGTAATTTGGTGTCATTCCTCGCTTTGATTAGTCAGCAAGAGGACCTGCAACGAATTCCGAATTTAATGACGGTCTAGTGTTATGATAAAAGACGTCTAATCAGTGATAACAAAAAAAAATACTGTGTGATAAAATGGGGAAAAATAAGGGTACTGTACTTGTTTATTTTTCGTCTGGATTGATTGATTTTTGAGGTTCGAAATATTGTTTTTCGAGCATTAAAGTTGTATTGAAAAAGCAGAATTATGATTTTAAAGAACAGCAAAAAATATCAATTTTCGAGAAAAAATGACAAAAATTTGAAAAAAAATTTTGGGCCTGCGCCTTTAAATTTCTTGGGTTACTGTAATTTTTGTTTTTTGTTTTTTAACAATTTCGCAATCAAATTTAGCATTTCTATACTTTAAAAACAACTTTTATAGCTTAAAAACGACTTTAAGCAACAAAAAAAAATTAAAATCACCAAAATTAAAAAAAAAAAGGATGCGCCTTTAAATTTCCTAGGTTACTGTATTTTTTTTAATTATGGCGAATTTTGCGATTTTTTGCATATTTTGCTATGTTTTTGTTCATTTTAAAGTTTTCTAGAGGTGTCTAAAAGCAATTGAACATTCTTTTTTTTTAATTTTAACTTTAAAAAAGCAAAAAAAAAACAAGTTGAAAAAAAAAATTTTTTTTTCAATTTTTTTTTAACGAAACTTTCGTATTTTCTTATTATTTTGCTCCCAAAAATCAAAAAAATTGCCTATGAAAAAAATTCGTGCATTATTTGGTACAGAAATTGCAAAACTAGTTTTTTGATGTGGGTATGCGCCTTTAAATTTCTTGGGTTACTGTAGTTTGTTATATTGACGAAATTTGCGTTTTTCCAGTTTTTTTTCAACATTTTTTTAGTTTCCAGTGTTTCTGAGGCTTTTTAGTTCTGAAAATGTTAAAGATTTCGTTTTTCAAAAAAATAAAAATTTTCAGAAAATTTTGAAAAAAAAGTCCAAAAAAAATTGTTGTTGCTCAAAAAGTCATAAATGTTGTTTTAAATTTCCAAAAATACCAAAAATTGCGTTTAAAAATTTATTTGCATTCAGTTTCTGCGGTAAAAAACAGCAAAACTCGTTTTTTAATTTGGGTATGCGCCTTTAAATTTCCTGGGTTACTGTAATTATTTTTTTTTTTGGGTTTTTACAGCTTTTCATGTTTTTTTTACTGATTCTTCACAATTTTAGAGTAATCCAGGCATGAAATTAAATTTTAAAAAAAAACACATCAAATTTATGAGAACAATGAGCAAAAAAAGAAGCGAAATTATTTAGGTGTCATGATAAAAAATAGGCAAAAAAAGTTTGACCCGCTCCAAAATTGCTCCCCAATTCCACAATTTTGTCACTATTTGTCATGTTATTGAAACAAATCGAAATTGTTGGTATAAGACCCCGACGGGGGCAATAAAAATCACAAATCGAGGACCCTACTCGGCCCGCCGCCAATTAAGTCTCTTCTTTTGCCGTTTTTTCCATTTTTATGGCATAATTGGTGGCAGTGACGGGGCGGAAAAGAGAAAGAAAAAGAATTAGGAAAATAAAAAGCAAAACAGGAGAGAAGGAGCCATAAAATTTTGTCTCGCCCGCCCGCCTGCCTGCCCCATGGCGACGACGACAACGACGAGGACGACGTTGGCGGTAACAGGGGGACCCGATTTGAGGCAGTCGTAAACTCCTCCTCTCTCTCATGGCTCCGCCCACTTTTGGCCGCTATCCGCGCGCGCGCGCGCAAAATACGGTAGTGACGGACGTGTGGGAGGAGCGGGCGGATTGAGTGAGGGAGTGAGTGCGTCGCACTTTTCAAGCGACACCTTCACCTCAACAGCATGCGTACCACGGCTCTTTTTACGTTTTTTGTCTTGCTTTTCGAGTTGACGTCGAGTGAGAATGAGGCGCCACTTGGAAAAGTGGTACAACCGCCGAAACCGAATATTTTGAAACAGGTGAGGGTTGTGTAATTTTTGGAAACTTTGGTGCTTTATAACTCGGCGAACTTGAATTTTGGTGTGTTCTTGTAATTGACTTTTTTATTCTCCGTAAAATTCTGCGTCGAATGGTATATGTTTCATTGTTTTTGGTGTCGGTAAAAAATATTTTTTGTCCAAAAAAAATTTGGTGTTGTTGACATAGCGCAGCAGGCTTCATAACTGTGAATTCGAATTTTGAAATGTATCTTCAAGAGACTTTTTTGTTCTCCGTAAAATTCTGCGTCGAATGGTATATTTTTCATTGCGTTTCGTCTAAAAAAATTCTTTTTTTTTTGGCAAATTGTTTTTGGTGTTTTTGGAACTGGCGCAGCAGGCTTACAAGTTTTTTTTTGCAATGTTTTTAACCAAATTTGAATGTTTTATTTCCTAAAATAAATATTTAAAACAGTTTTCCCCATAAAAATCAAATTTTCGCTTAAAATCGGCTATTACAAGTTTCCCATACTTGACAACTCGTTATAACTTTCTTAATTTTAATTTTCATGCATAGCTGCGAGAAACTTTTTTGTTCTCCGTAAAATTTTGCTCCAAATAATGTGCTTTTCATTGTTTTTTGTGTTGACAAGAAAAAAAATTTTCGATCAAAAACTTTGGAAAATTGACGTACTTTTCGAAAATTTTCAAACTGGCGCAGCAGGCTTAGAAATGCAATTTTTATACTTTTTGAGACTTAAATCAACAGTTATTATCACAAAATTACGATTTCAGACAGTTTTCCTTTATCTGGGCCTCAAATTACGATATTATCAGTTTGCCAAAAATTGACAACCCGCCATAACTCTTTGAGTTTTGGTTTTCTTGCAGAGTTTTAAGAGACTTTTTTGTTGTCCATAAAATTCTGCATCAAATGATATATTTTTCATTGTTTTAGTTCTAGAAAAAAAATTTGTTTTGAAGAATAGAAAATTTCGAAAATTCTAAATTGGCGCAGCAGGCTTGAAAATTGTTTTTTTGGTTTTTCAGCTTCTAACTAGCACATGTGTCTACAAAATCACAATTTCAGACAGTTTTTCTCTGTAAAAACCCAAATTTTCGCTGAAAACCGCTATTATCAGTTCGCCAAGAACTGGCAACCCGTGATAACTCTTTGAATTTTAATTTTCATGCTTAGCTGCAAAAGGCTTTTTCGTTCTCCAAAAAATTCGGCGTAGAATGATATAACTTTCTCCAAATTTCGAGCAAAATTTTTTTTGGCGATGACAGTTTTTCCCCATAAATACCAAAATTTCGCTGAAAACCAACTATTATCAGTTTGCAAAAAACTGACAACCCGCCATAACTCTTTGAGTTTTGATTTTCATACATAGCTTTTAGATACTTTTTTGTTCTCCGTCAAATTCTGCATCAAATGGTAAACTTCTCATAGCATTTCATCAAAGAAAAAAAATATTTTTTTGACCGAAAAACTTTGGAAAATTTCGAAATGGTTCGACTGGCGCAACAGGCTTGAACATTGTTTTTATTTTGTTTTTTAGCTTCTAAAATCTAATTAAGAAAGTTGTCCAAAAAAAAGAAGTTTCAAAGCTTTTTTCTTCAAAAAAAAAACCAAAATTTCGCTGAAAACCTCTATTATAAGTTCGCCAATAACTGACAACCCGTTTTAACTCGCTGAATTTAGTTTTTCATGCATAGCTTCAAGAGACTTTTTTGTTCAGAAAAAAATTATGCGTTGACTGGTATATTTTTCATTGTTTTTATGTAAATACAATTTTTTTTTGGTCAAAACTTTTCTGAAGTTTTTTCGAAATGGCGTAGTAGGCTTGAAAATGATTTTTTTTTTTTGCTTTTTTAACTACTAACTATCATATCTATTTGCAGAACAGCAATTTCAAACATTTTTTTCCCCATAAAAACCAAAATTTCGCTGAAAACCGCTATTATCAGTTTTCCAAGAACTGACAACCCGTTTTAACTCGCTGAATTTTGTTTTTCATGCATAGCTTCAAGAGACTTTTTTGTTCAGAAAAAAATTATGCGCTGACTGGTATATTTTTCATTGTTTTTATGTGAATACAATTTTTTTTTGGTCAAAACTTTTTTGAAGTTTTTTCGAAATGGCGTAGTAGCTTTGAACGACAATGGTTTTAGTCACAAACAAAACAATTCGTATCTCCAGAAAGCGGTAAAAACAAACATTTTCTTCCAGGGCTGCCCATCAGACCTGCTCCA
This sequence comes from Caenorhabditis japonica, assembly GCA_963572235.1. Taxonomy (NCBI): domain Eukaryota; kingdom Metazoa; phylum Nematoda; class Chromadorea; order Rhabditida; family Rhabditidae; genus Caenorhabditis; species Caenorhabditis japonica. Next base: position 4,981,372 of record OY754342.1, read on the forward strand.
CTCGCGAGCCTTGCGCTCCATCCAACTCGCCTGTCGATCTCACCCATCTACAGTAATCTCAGCCTTTGAGGGTATTCAAGAGGGTCTTGCTCATTGTGCAAACCGCCTGCGGTTCCAACAATGGGATTGCTCAGAGGCGGGCAATATTATGCACGATCCACCGCTGTTGAGATCAGGTGGGTGTCTGTTCAATGGGGCGCAAGCTGCCAGAGATCCATTTCAGGAAGTTCTATTTCGTTACAGTTCTATTCCTTTAGGCTTCCGCGAATCCTCTCTAATCTGGGCGTTGTCTTCGGCGTCCGCCGCGTGGGGTGTGGCAACCGCGTGCGCACAAGGTTGGATCGACGACTGTGCGTGCAACAATCATCTGGGACAGAACGAGTACGAGTTTGGCGGGTAGGTCAAAAGGCTTTTCCCTTCTCTAATTTATTTCTGCCCAGATGCACACACGGCGTACAGCACGGCATCACCGCCAGCCGCAAGCTGTTGACAAAGGTGGGCGCCGTCAGCTCTTTGTTGCGAAAGGTGGAGAAGCACAACTTGAAAGCGGGCCGGCTGGCCGTCAAAAAGACGTTGATTTCGTCGTGTAAATGTCACGGAGTTTCCGGTTCGTGTCAACAAAAGACGTGCTGGAAGAGGACGGCCACGTTGGAGCATATCACGGATTATTTGGTGGAGAAGTGAGTGGACGCTTTTTTTTCTCTTTAACTTTCTATTATTTCCTGGATTTTTATTCCTACAATCACCGTAAAACCTGTATTAGACTTGCATGCAAATTCCAGTTCGAAAACCTCGCCAGAGTGCAAGTTTATTAGACAGACAAGTTTATTAGAGGGTGCAAATATATTGTTTCAAAGCCTGGCCCGGGTGCATGTCTATTAGAGGGGCAAATTATCTGGTTTACGCCACTTTTGCCACTGTTAATGCGTTTGGTTAGGAGGGCAAGTCTAATACAGGTTTTACGGTAATTTTTGAGTTTTTTTTCCAAGAAACTTGATAATTTATTCAAACCCGGAAAAATAGCCATGCAGTTGAGCGAAAACTTCATAAAACGAGTTTTTGGGTCTCGTCACGAAAACAAAACCATTATAAAACTTCATGCACTCAATACAGATAAATTAACGAAATTCAAATAATTACTGTATTCCTAACAAGGGAAGTGTTTGATTCCTCCTAATCTAGAATTTCCCGAAATTTCGGCATAGGTGCTTTCGACTATGCTGATTCCATTTCTGCAATAAAAACCGGCTAAATGCTCACGTGAGCCAAGTTATGAGCTCCTAAACTTTTCCTATGGTTAAGCATTTTTTGCGTGAACCGAATAGTGTACTAGAACCGATACTGCAGAAAACATCGGTTGGTTGGTTCAGTGGTTCGGTTGCAGGGTTCAAGTGGGTAGGTCACGGGTTCAATTCCTGCTTATGCAAATCTTTTTTTGCATTTTTTTGTGTGATTTTTTCAGCCAGTAAAAGTCAGAAAAAATCGGTTACATTTACTTTATTTCAGATTTTCAGTGAATATTCCGGCTGCAAACAGCTTCGAGAGTGCATTTATGACAAAAAATTAAACACTTTTTTTTTATTTGGCCACATTTTGAGCCATTGAGCACATGCAAAATTTTTTTTCAAATTTTTTGAATTATCGTTGTTGATTTGTTTTTGTGACTTAAATCCGCGTAAACTCTTTATTTTTGTATACTATTTGGATGTACCCGTCTGTCTCTTGGTGACCTTGTAAGAACTGTTTCTTGATGACCCTCTTCGTGTCGGTTCAGCAAAATGACGACCCGATCAGCCAAATTCTGATCCCAACAATCCAATTTTGGCTTTTTCGGCTCATCCTTGATTACAGCAGTAGCGTAGGCCAAAATAACAAGCTTGGAAAACATAATTATTCTCAGTACGGAGCGCTGCAAACGCGCTCCCTTCGCACAGTGGTGGACGCGGCCACGTTGGCGACGAGAGAGTGCAGAAAACTGGAGACCGTGGCCGATGTTTCGCTCTGATTTCTCTAAACCTCACTCCAAATGCATGTGAAATTTTTTGTTCGTTTGGAGCGAGTTTTCAGCGTTTTATACCGAGTATACATACAAACAACTGGGGAATTCGGTATTTTATATCCAGTTTCCCGCTTTTCCAGTTCATTTAGAAAAATCAAAAGGTTAACGCGGATACAGGTCAAAAACAGATCAAAAACGATAATTCAAAAAATTTGAAAAAAAAATTGCATGTGCTCAATGGCGCAAAATGTGGCCAAATCAAAAAAAAAAGTGTTTAATTTTTTGTCGTAAATGCACTCTCGAAGCTGTTTGCAGCCGGAATATTCACTGAAAATCTGAAAAAAAGTAAATGTAACCGATTTTTTCTGACTTTTACTGGCTGAAAAAATCACACAAAAAAAATGCAAAAAAAGATTAGCATGAGCAGGAATTGAACCCGTGACCTCCACTCTTGAACCCTGCAACCGAACCACTGAACCAACCAACCGATGTTTTCTGCAGTAGCGGTTATAGTACACTATTCGGTTCACGCAAAAAATGCTTAACCATAGGAAAAGTTTAGGAGCTCATAACTTGGCTCACGTGAGCATTTAGCCGGTTTTTATTGCAGAAATGGAATCAGCATAGTCGAAAGCACCTATGCCGAAATTTCGGGAAATTCTAGATTAGGAGGAATCAAACACTTCCCTTGTAAGACAATAGGAATATGTATAAAATTAACATAAGGACAAAATGGTTTTTAGCGATTTTTAACGTCATAAAATACTGACGAAAAGCGTACCGCACCCAGACCCGGCGTGCTAGACCGTATGGCAAACGCGCTTTATCGTATTCTGCGTCTCCGCGGTGGCATTCTGCCGAGTGTAGCTACGCGCGTGAAAAATAGAGACGCAGAGACGCAAAAATTCGGTGCAGCCCCAAATCCGAAGCGCCCGAATCCGAAGTGGTACGAATCCGCATTGCGCCCGAATCCGAAACCGCCCGAATTCGAAGTGGTACGAATGCGAGGCGCCCAAATTAGAAACGCCCGAGTTAGAAGTGGTACGAATCCGAAGTGGTACGGATCTGAAGCGCCCAAATTAGAAACGCCCGAGTTAGAAGTGGCACGAATCTGAACTGATACGAATCAGAAGCGCTTAACACAAAAATTTCCAGCGATGTCACCGGTAAAATGTTTTCTAATATATTTATACAGGGTGAATTTTCGAAGCAGATGCAGCAAATTTTTCGATCAATTTGTCGATAAAGTTATTGCGAAATGTTAGATAGATTTTTAGATGACGTTTCGACATTATAGACGCGTTTCGACATTATAGACGATAACTTTGGGTGAATAGGGCGAAAACTAATTTCATAGCGGTGTCGGGATTATTTCTCGTCCTTAATCGAGATATAACATGTATTTTTTTTTTGAAAACCTGACTAATCTTACATTAATCTTTGTGTTTCTTTGTTTGTCCTAAGAATTAAAACATAAAAACAAAAAGGCGTGCCTACTGGAATCCTGTAAAGTTTTTTTGTGAACAAAATCAAACTTTAAAGATTAAAATATGCATGAAAATTCAAGAGAATATGCATAAAACTACAAAAAAATTAACAAATGTATATGAAAAATATGCATTTTGAGTGCGATGCCACTCATTGCTAAGCTTAAAACTTGCACAGCTTAAAAAAATAGGTCATCCGCAACCGTAACTTTGCGCAGTTTACTTTGTATCAGTTGGGTTTCATACCACGGTATAAGTACACTTCACTTTGTATCGCTTCGGATTCGTACCACTTCTGAATCGGGCGTTTCTGATTCATACCATTTCGGATTCGTACCATTGCTGATTCGGGCGTTGTTGATTCGGGCGGTTACGATTAGTACCAGTTCAGATTCGTAACACTTCCGATTCGGGCACTTCGTATTCGGGCGGTTTCGGATTCGGGCGCAGTGCGGATTCGTACCACTTCGGATTCGGGCGCTTCGGATTTGGGGCTGCACCAAAAATTCGCTTTTTTTCATCAACTAGAAAAACGCCCGTTCGCTTTCAGACCTGGCACTGTGAAAAACCTTTTGCATTTTTGCGGAACTGTTTTTCCCATAGCATTTCGCTTACAAAACTTGCACCGCAGACTTGCAAAAGGGGCTGGGCTTGTTCCTCGGTTTGATGAGCATTAGCCACACAACCTTTTGCAAAACACCTAAAGAACGAAAAAACAAGTTAAGCATTTGTATAGGGGCGTGGCCTAAATCGTTATTTAGATAATATTTTCCGGGTTACTGTAGTTCACCGCTATAATTTTTCGACAAAAATATGCTTCGATTTTGTGCATTCTTCCAGTTTATGTAAACGCGTGTTTTTTCGATGATACTGTTTTTCGTGACGAGACCCAAAAATATTGCAGACCAAATTTTTTTACTTGTAGATTTCACATATTGTCGGTCCGCCAAAATGATCAAGCGCGCTCTGCTGAACTCAACGCTATGCGATTTTCATTTTGGTCTCCAAATTATTTGAGTTCGCGTATAAATTCAACGTGAAATGAAATAATTTGGAAACCAAAATGGAAATTGCATAGCGTTGAGTTCAGCGGAGCGCGTTTGACCATTTTGGCGGGCCGACAATATTTAAATAAGGGGGGATGATAGCGCAGCCGGTAGTGGTGGCCGCCGCCGTCCGAGAGGTCACAGGTTCGAGTCCGCCCTCACCCCCGGGTTCACCCAGCCTCTAATTGAGTAGTAGAGAAATAGACGAAGATTTCTCGGTCGATTCCCTAGCCAGGAATTGACTTAAAAATTGTCTGGCTCTGAACGGTACACCACCAGTCGTCCGCGTACGCAAAAAACCGTGATCCGCAGTACCTTCGGTACTTGAAGAACGGATCGACTTGTAATCTTTGTTGTTCTTGTATGGATTATTCATTTTGCAACTTGCATTTTTGTCTTTCATTCATGTAGAAAACGACATGCTATGCTTTTTTTTCTGCAAAATTAATAACCCCGTTTGTTTCGGGTTTTTCCAGAAAATATTGTTTCTGAAATGTTAGCGTCGTTTTAATGGGGTTAGTTCATAGAAATGTCAAAAGGGGAAAAATATCAACAAATTAGGAGACAACTAGGAGAATTCTCAGAATGACCTGAAACTTCGGAAAATAATGTCAAGAATACTACCGGATATGCTCAGAAAATCCGAGAACTTTCCGAGGTTTCTGCCAATTGTTTGCTGTTTTCCCTTTTTCGACTTTTTATGAATAATGGCATTAAAATTTGGATTTTTGTCTTGTCTTGTCCAAGCATACTGTATTTGTTTCTTGTATTATCCATCTCTGAGAGTTCCGCCGCTCGCACACGGTACTGCGGACTTTCCCGCATTTTGTCTCGCGTCTCTCAATTTTCCATGTAGAAAAAACGTATTTAGTCGTTGGCCTAGTTTTCTATGAACTAAGTTCCGATGGGCCCAAGGTGGAACATTCAGAGATTGATCATACTGGACCAAAAAGAGCATGAGTTTGAGGCGAAAAAATGCCGAAAACTGTATAGTTATAAAAAATAGCCTGAGCCCCGAAAACTGTATTGTCGGCGCGCAAAAATTGCTATTTCCATCGAAAGTGGAAAAGCAAATTGCCAATTTCTGTAACCCATTATTTCCAGATACGCCCGCGCCAAACTCTACACCGACGACTCGGTGGTCAAAACGACGGATCTGATCTATCTGGAAGCATCACCAGACGTGTGCAACACCAAATCAGTGGCCGGGCGAGTTTGCGCGTGGCGCAACGAGACGCACACGCAGGGCGATTGTGATCGATTGTGTTGTGGGAATGGGTTTAGTGTAAGTTTGCTCTATTGATAATCCATGGTCATTCGTGCGGTGTTGTCAGTCGTTCTATCGCAGCAAGACCAAATGATCATGACTGACAATGAATGACAGTTTTTCATGAACAAGTAATTTGTATCATTGTACATATGCGTGCGGCATTTCGTGTGTATGTGTATGTAGCGTTCCTTCAGCTTCTAAACTGAACCGATTTTCAATTGACTTGGCTATAAATCGGGCCGCCTTTTGAAATAGAGGGACCAAAGTTTGATGAGAAACGGTCTAGTCAGAATTGTAGCATTCTAAATCCCTTTTAGAAAATTCTAGACCATGTCAGAGCTAGAGCACTTTTAGAGCATTCCAGAGCGCTAGATAACTACAGAGCTAGAGCACTGTAAGCTAGGGCATTTCTGCCAGAGCTAGAGCACTTCCAGAGCATTTCTAGAGCATTTTTTCAGATCCGTCACGAAGTGGTCCGTGTAAAGTGCGATTGTGAATTTGTATGGTGTTGCAATCTGGTGTGCAAGGATTGTATTCAGCATCGATGGATTTCCACGTGTAATGGCACGCCGCCAAAGAGTTTGATTTTTTGATTGTAATTCTCTGTTCTTCTTCTTTTGTGCTTCTTTATTGTTTCGCCTTTGCCTCCAGATCCTCCTTCCGTTTATTTTGTGCCTGACTGACGGCAAATCAAATCAAATCGCATCCAATCCAATCAGTCAAAACTTCCTTTTCATATCTCACGGGTTTTCGATTTCTTCGTTTCATGCATAAATGAACAAAAAAAGTGTTTGATTGTTGTACAATGCCTCTTCTTTTTTAACCGTTTTCTAATTAGTTTTCCTCCTCGCCTCTGCACTTCAACTGTGATGACCGCCACCAATAAATATGCTAATTTATTTGATTTGATTCGTTTCGTTTTTCGTTTTCCAATCATTTCACCTCCGTTTTTCGGCCGGCGCCTCACCCCACCCGACCCGTCAAACTACGGTATTATGGGTGGGTTGGACGGAAGTGAAATGACACCTTTTTCTTCTTCTTTTTTTGTCCTCTTGTACAATGTCAAATGTTTGAATTTGATTGTATGTGTGTACAATGCGCCGCGTGCCGCGACAAGCTGGCGACGTGAAATGAACGGAAATGGGTCGGGGACCACGCATTAATCACTCGACTAATAGCACCGACATGTGTTTCTTTTCCGGTGCGTGAGTGGGTGTTGTTTTAAAACAAGAATAAAAAAGTCGGGGTTTATTTAATCGTTTATTGAATTGAAAAAAGGTTGATAAATTAAACAACAAAAATATAAAACAGGTGATTATTGATTTCTCATATTCTTGTTTCGAATCAGGCTTCGGAACTGATCGAGCACCGCCTCCTCCTTTTTCTTCTTCGCCTCCACCGACACTCCGCTCAGAAGACGTTTCTCTTCAGCCGTAAGGATCTGGAATGGAAATTTCAGAAGTTTAAAATTGTCACGTGTTGATTTGGTACCAAAAAAACCAAAAATTAAAGAAAAAAACGTGCAATGCGCGCACAGAAAAAGAGAAATTTTTGGCTATTAGCCGTCGTATTCGGGGCGTAGGCCAAATACCGCCAAAGCCGCGCCTATTAAATGCCAACTATGCGTCAAGAATGGCTAATAGCCATTCTAAACGGCTAATAGCCATTTTTAATGGCTAACAGCCATTTTCAAAGGATAATAGAAATTTTTAACGGCTATTAGCCATTTTTAATAGCTAATAGCCATTTTCAATTGCTAATAGCCATTCTCAACGGCTAAAAACCATTTTCAACGGCTAATAGCCATTTTCAACAGCAATTAGCCATTTTCAAGCGCAGTTTGCGATTTTTAACGACAATCTGCCACTTTCGACGGCTATTAGCCATTTTCAATAACAAAGCAGCGCCAAAAACTCCCCAAGACATTTTTTATTCAATTTTTGCTTTTTTTTTTCGTGATAGATGTATTTTTTGGATAGAAAAACTCAAAAAATACATTTTTGACTGAATTTAGATAGAAAATCTGAATTTTTGTAAATTTTAGCAATTTTTTTAAAGCGATTTTTCAAAAATAGTCAAGCCAAAATTAAATAACTTTCTCTCAAACCACAATAAAAAATTTCTTTAAAATCTGAAACTTTTGAAATACAATGATGCAATTGCGCTCTATTGGACTATCGACTTTTTAATGGAAAATATCGATTTTTAAGATTTCAGGTGTCCGAGGTTCCAAAATTTACAGTTTGAGCAGAATAAAATATGTTAAAACTGTCGAAAAATCTTGATTCAAAGTTTCAAAATTTCGGTAAAATTCTTTTTTTTTTTTGCAAAAGTTCTTCCACGGCCATATTTGAACATTCTCTTTTGTAAACTTTCGGTATATTTTTTTGATCGACTTATTTTTATTTCGCAATAAAAATGAGAAGAAAAAACCGGAATTCCGATGGCCTAACTTTTGAAAAAGCTCTTCCAGAAAATTAAAAACTGGAATTTTTAGGCATTTTTTAGGGAAAAATTAAGAAACTGCATAAATTTTGCAATTTTTAGGGTATTTTTGAACATAATTCGCAATTAAAATTTAAGAGAAATTGGGGAAAAAATTGAAAGAAAAAATAGAGAAAAATACAAGACAGTGGAAGAAGTTTCGCCGCATGGCCTAGTTTTTCGGAAAACTCTTCCAGAAAATGGAAAATAGGAATTTTGGCACATTTTTAACGGAAAAATTATGAAAATTAATAAATTTTGCAATTTTTTGGCAATTAAAATTTTTGAAAAAATTATAAGCAAAAATACAGACATATAGCAAGGCCGTGGAAGAAGAATACTCGAGAAAATTCAAAAATTGAAATTTTAGTCATTTTTTAGCGAAAAATTGTGAAATCTTTCTTATATATATTACGCTATTCAAGTATGTCCGTCTGTTCGCTTTGAAGGGTCAGGGTCACGTTCAATCGGTCTTCACGTTTAACTCTTTTTTTTTCTGTCGCCGATAGGCGCCAGCTCAGGCTTGTTTCAATACATTTTGCCATTATTTCGTCAATTTAATAGAAATTTAAATGTTCTATTCAAAAAAATACGACCGTGGACGAAGTTTCGCCGCATGGCCTAACTTTTCCCAAGCTTCTTCTTCCAGAAAATGGAAAATTGGAATTTTTGACTTTTTAAACCTGAAAATAGCGAAATTTTGAAATTTTTTCACAATTTTCGAATTTTTACTTGATTTTGGATGTCTCAAACAGATTTCCTGAAAATTTCAGACCAAAATATCGATTTTTAAAAAAAATTTAAAAATCGTTATGTTGGTCTGAAATTTTGTGGGAATGTCCGGAAGAATTTTTAAAATGATTTCTCGAAGTTTCAGACCGATCGGAGCATGTTTCGAATTTTTAGATGGTCCCATGAATAGCGCGATTTGGTAATTTGAATAACCTTTTCAACCCCCTCCATACCTGATTCTCCTTCCTCAATCTAGTAGCCTCCATAGCTTTGTGCCTCGATCCAGACATCACATAACCCACTTTCTCATACTCGGCAATCTCTCCAGACGACAATCCAATCTCTCCTCGTCGTGGAATACGTTCTCCACGAGCCGCGTACGCCGCCATTCCTGCGCCCTCGCCCTTCAGCAGATCTTTACCGTAGTTGCCCGGTTTTTCGACGTCGAACGTTCCAGGCACAAGATCTCTTTGTTTTATATGGTCCGGCAAGATTGGTGTGGGTGAAATGGAGCCTTCTCGCCATGCTCCACCAACTGCTCCCACTGCGTTATCCTGCTTCTTTTCCTCCCATTCATCCTCCGAATCCGTGCCATTTTTACCTTTACGTTTCAGAGCAGCGCGATCTTTTTTCCTCTGCTCTCTCCTTGCTCGACGTTCTTCTTTTTCCTTTTCCTTTTTGCTCTTTTTCTTGTCTTTTTTGCTTTTCTTCTCCTTTTTCACCTTCTTTGCCTTCTTCTTATTCTTTTTCTTGTTCTCCTCATCCTCACTCTTTTCCGATTCTGAAGACGTCGATGAATCGTCTTCAGAAATGTTGCGCAGGGCTCGCATCTCTCGCTTCTTCGCCTTTCTTCTGTCTGCTTTCAATTGCTCGCCTTTCTTCTCATTTTCAGCCGCAATTTCAGCTGCTTCATCCTTCAGTCTGTACGTGGCACTGATCTGCTCCTGGGTTGGAGAGCGTCCCCAAACGGATTGCAGGCCGTCTGTTTGAATGTCGACTCGCTGGTTGCGTCGTCTGTAAATTCAAGGATCAGTTTTCGCGTCATTTATGTGGTTTTTTTTACGTTATTTTAATAAAAATTCAGATTTTTTGGTGCCACATGTCGTTACTTTTGCTACAAGACTCGTTCACTCACAATTTGAATTATGACAGTCCTGCGCGGCACGGCGTGTTCGGGACTACGTTTCAGAAAATTTTTTTGAGATCAAATTTTCGAGCGCCAATTCTCGCGTCTCTGTGTCTCCATTATTCCACACTTTTTGCTAGACTTGGCACGATGCCACTGTCGAGACGCAAACACATGCGAAATGGCGCGAATTCCTCTACGTAGGGTCTAACACGCCGTGCGCGGGATGCTAAATAGGCCACTATTCCATTTTAAAATGTTTAATTTTTGATAATGGTTGTATACTTATTGTCGATTAAAAACAGTTTTTCCGCGCCGTCTTGTAGGGATTAATGCTGATTGTGAGTTCAAAGTGATAAAGATGGAGAATAATTGGTTTCCAAAGTGAAGAGAAAAATTTCTATTTTTTCGCAAAAAAATAGTGTAACTGCACTTAAATCGTGGCGAGACCTCCCAATTTTGTCGAAAAGTTTCAAAAATAAGGTCACGACACGATTTGGGTACGGTTACAATCTTTTTACGTGAAAAAAGTAGAAATTTCCTTTTCACTTTGGACACCGATTTTTCCATCTTTATCACTTTGAACGCAGCATAAAAAGTGAATCTAGAAAGTTGGGAAATACGAGACCCTGGAAAAAAATGAAGATATGCTTCCGGGAATTCTAGTTTAAAATTGAGGTCTCGTCTACATATCTCCTTTTTTCCCAAATTTTCGTAATTTGCAACATTCTAGATCTTTTTTTTTTAATTTCTAAAGTCCTGTTTTGCCTCGCATTATCAATAGAGCGCAAAATCGTTATTTTCACCGGTCAAACAGTATTTTGATATATTATGGGGTTATTCATAAAACAGCAAAAAATTCGGAGTTCTCCGATTAACCTGAAACTTTGGGAAACAATGGAAAAAATACTCCCGGGCATGCTCAGAAAATTCTGGACCGATATACCGATTTTAAACTTTCAGAAAAACGATATTTCAGTCCAAAATTTTCTGAGCACGCCCGGAAGTATTTTTGACACTATTTCCCGACGTTTCAAGTCAATAGGAGCATTATCCGAGTTTTCTCACTTTTTTTTTTGCAAATTTTCTGCTATTCTATGAATAACCAACCCACAGGGACATGAGGCAGAAGTAAGGAAACGCGCTCGGGCGCACAACCGACACCAAAGGGCCAAAAAATTAAAAAAGGCTCGCAAATAATTTTGAATATTTAGGATTTAGTAATTTTCACGATGGTTTTTCTTTCCGATAGTGTGAATTTATTCGCTATTCGTTTTTTTTTTAATTTTTAAGCCTCATTTGGACGCGTCGCGGTTGTACGTCAGGGCTCGCCTCCTCACTCCCGCCTCATGACCTTGTGGATAACCTTATGCCGCGTCCAAAGTTCAAAAAATTCCTGAAATCAGGAGTTTTTTGCAGTCCAAAGTTCCACAAAAATCCCAGAAACACGTAGTTGCTTCACTGCGAGACCTTCTATGTTTTAACTTAAATTTTCCCGAGTAAAAGAAACAATTGTGCAATTATGGGAAAATTCAACTTGAAACATAGAAGGTCTCGCAGCGAAGAAACTACGGTAGCGTCGGTATCAACTGTGATCGCCTGATATCTGGGATTTTTTTGAGGAACTTTGGACTGCGAAAAACTCTTGATTTCAGGAATTTTTTGAACTTTGGACGCGGAATTATGGTTTAAAATCACCGCGGAGTCATTTTTCAACTTTTTACTCCTATATTGTCATTTTTAAAGATGAAATGTGATATTTAAATTATTTATTTTTCAAAATAACAAAATTAGATCGGTGAAGAGTATATCAATTTTATTTTGCATCTCCTTCCGTTTGTTGCCTCTGAAACAAGAAAAAATACATTTAAAAAACGAGAAAAATTCAAAACAATGAAAAAAAAAACTAAATAAAGTGTAATTTTCGAGGAAAAACGAAAAAATCGAGAGAAAAATACTGAAAATAATGAAAAAGAACGCAAAAATAAATAAAATTAAAAAAAAAAACTTGTTCAGCGCTCTAAATATTCAGCTCAGCTCGCAATCAGCACTCAAAAAATGCAAAAAAAAAATGTTTTTTACCTAATCCACATGGCATCCTTTCGCTTTTCCTCAGCATCTTGCCAATTCGATGGCGACGTCGATCTCGACTGTTGCCTTCGGTAATTTCTACGTGGCGGTGAGCCAGAACGGCTTCTGGGACGTCTTCTGGCTGGGGAACGGCTTCTGGAGCGGTTTTTAACTGGAGAACGACTCCTTGAGCGTCTTCTAACTGGAGAACGACTTCTAGAACGCCTTCCAGGTGGGGAACGAGTCCTAGAACGTCTCCTGACAGGAGACCGAGTTCTAGAACGTCTCCTCGGCGAAAAATTCAATCTGGACTGCATCGATTTAGAAATCTCACGACTTCTGCTCCTCTCACGTCTTCTAGGCGGTGTTCGTGACCTTTTTCTTTCCCTCCTAGGCGATTCACGACGTCGTCGTGGCGGCGACGCGCTTGGCGCCCGAATCGGCTCACGTTTTCGTTTTGGCGATGGGCTTTTCGTGGAAATTGAGGATCGTGAGCTGCTACGGCTGCTGCTTGATGAGGATCTGTAAGAAATTTTCCGAATTGCGTAGATTTTCAATTTTTGCCAATTTTGGATAAAAAACATTTTTACCTATTCCTCGACGATTTCCACATTGGTTTGTCTTTCTCATTGTCTCGGCTTGCACTTCTGGACGCTCTTTCTTTTTTGTTCTGGAATAAATATCGTCCCATTTTTTGTGAAAAAAAAATCGCTAATAACTTTTTCGAAAATAAGTCTTACCTCTCTGGACGACGCCGATGACGACCTAGAGCTGTGCGAACTGTCGCCATAGTCCAAATCGATGTCACTCATAACTGAAAATTGAAAAAAAAAATTAAAAACAAAAAGAAAATTGAAAAAAATAAAATAAAATAAAAATTAAATTTTTGGCAAAAAACACGGAAAAACTGCGCGGACACATTGCAAATTGCCAAACTCCGCCCAAAAAACCGTGCCGCACGCGGCAAACCTTACGCGGAAATTCAGTTTTGGAGAAATCGATAATGCCAGTTTCCGCGCGGATTTTTCACGTTTTTGGCCTTATTTTTTGCTTAAAATTTCAATTTAAATCTGTAAAAAAAAACATTAAAAACCTCTAAAAACTAAATTCCAGGAATGATGGACTCTGACGATGATGTGGACCGTCGCCGCGACAAATTTGCACGAGAGCGACGTGATGATGACAGGTAAATATTTATTTAAGTCCTAAAAAAATTGAAAAACCCAAAAATGCAGCTATCGCCGCGGCCCACCAGGCGGCTACCAACGCTACGACAACAAGCGGCCCGGAGGTCGACGAGACGATTATCAGTTCAAGAGAAGTCGTGGAGAGTGAGTATTTCATTATTTTTTAACACCCAATCCGTTGGTTTAGCGACGCGGACGACTCCTTCGACCCTGTACCGCGCGCCGCCGATGATGCGGAAGCCTCTGCTGAAGACGTATTCGTCGGACCGCTGCTCACGTTCAAAAAGTTTCTTGGTAAACAGGAGGATGATATTTCCGAGGAGGACGCGATTAAAAAGTACAACGAGTACAAGGTGGAGCACAAGAGGCATCAGCTCGAGCGCTTCTTCCGCATCCATAAAGAGGAAGAATGGTAATTTTTGAAAGAGAGAGAAAGAAACGAGACCAGAGGCGCATTATGCCGCGGTCAAAATCATGGAATCAAGCGAATCACGTTTTATTCGTTTTTACTTGGCATGGATGCCACTTTTATTACACCAATCTCTTTCATCACCACTTTATTTTTCTCCCCAATGACAAATTTATTCATGGAAAAGTCGAAAAATGCTCCCTGGCTTGCTCAAAAATTTTGGGACGGAAATCTTGATTTTAAAGCAATATTTTGGATGGCTATTAGCCGTATTGATGCAAAACATGATTTTAGCACTTCTCGACATTTCCGTGAATATCCTCCATAATGGTTATATTCAGAGCGTGGCAAAAAAGTTTTTTTTTTTTTGGCAATGTGGTATTTTTTCCAGCGGGTCTCGCCACGATTTGTCAGCGCCGGCAGTGTAGCCGCCTTAATCATGAGAAATTCAATTTTTACATTATTTTTTCACTCGATTTTCAGCCAGAAAAGGCAATTTATCACCGTTTTTCTCAGTTTTCACCCGATTAGATTGGAAAATCAATGTTTTTAGGGGAATTTGCTGTTAAAAATACGAATTTCTGGACGTTCTAGGAATTGTAGTTCGTTTTTCTCCGCAAATTTATGGATTTTTTCATTAAAAGAAACGGGAGGAGGTGAAAAATAGCAGAAATTAGGCGAAAACTAGAAGAATGCTGCGATTGACCTGAAAATATGGAAAATAAGGTCAAAAATAGTCCCGGAAATGAATTGCTCAGAAAATTTTGGACCTAAATTACGATTTTTTAAGTTTAATAATCGATATGTCGTTCGATCCAAATTTTTCTGAGTAAGTCATTTCCAGGAGTATTTTTGACATTATTTCCCAAAGTTTCAGGCCAATCGGAAAATTCTACGAGTTTCTCCCATTTTTTTTTTGTTTTTCCTTTAGCGAGCAAATTCAATATTTTCGCTAGAAGTTTACCAAATAATTGAAAAATGTTAGTTTTTTGTGGCTAGAAGGGGTTTTATTTTGAAAATTATTATTTTTCATATTGTCGGCCCTCCAAAATGGTCAAATGCGCTCCGCTGAACTCAACGCTACGCAATTTTCATTTTGGTCTTCAAATTATTTTATTTCACGTATAAATTCAACGTGAAATGAAATATTTTGTAGATCAAAATGAAAATTGCGTAGCGTTGAGTTCATTGGAGCGCGTTTGACCATTTTGGCGGGCCGACAATATGAAAAATAATAATTTTCAAAATAAAACCCCTTCTAGCCACAAAAAACTAACATTTTTCCAATGATTTGGTCAACTTCTAGCGAAAATATTGAATTTGCTCGCTATTACACGAAAATTTACCGATTTTCAATCAAATCTAATTAAAATTAGCAAAATCCATGAAAAACGACCCTTTTTGGCTGAAATCGAACTAATGGGTCTATTCACGGAAACGAGCAAAATATGCAAAAAATTCGGAGAATGCTCCGATCAGTCTGAAATTTTGATAAAAAATGTAAAAAAAAAAATACTCCCGGATTTGTGCAGAACATTTCAGACCAAAATATCGATTTTTGTTCGAAAAGTTTCAAAATCGATATTTTGGTCTGAAATTTTCTGCACAAATCCGGGAGTATTTTTTTTACATTTTTTGTCAAAATTTTGGACTAATCGGAGCATTTTCCGAATTTTCGCTGAATTTTTGCATATTTTGCTGTTTTCGTGAATAGTCCCATAAGAGTCAAGAGACAAATCCTGGCAAGACCCGCTGTAGAAAATCTGGCCGTCCACGGATTATTTTTTTCTGAAAAATTATATTCTGCATGGTCAAATTGTCCGAATATGATTTAAAAAGAAATAAAGAAAATCACGTTTTTACGCCACGCCCTGAATATACCCATAAAACACCCCTCTTTTCCAGGTTCCGTCAAAAATACAAGCCTGACGATGCGAAAAAAGTCAAAGACGCACTCCTGGGACACATCCAACGACGTCTGGAGGTGTTCAACGAGCTGAAAGAGAACGGATCCCTTGATGGATTTACCCTAGACTATGGAAGCGCAGAGGCGATCATTCGAATGATGGACTCGGTCGTCGTAAAATTGGAGAACGGCACAGAGGAGGAGCTGAAAGCGGTGCTTTCGCAAAAACTGGAAGATGAATCGCTGGCGGATGTCAAAAAGGAGAATAATAACGGAGTGGGGGCAGTGACCGAAACGAAAGAAGAAGAAGTCAAAGAGGAGGTGACGGCTGAGCCGGAGGAATCTGCGAAAGATGAGGTGGAAGAAGGTGCGATAGAGGATGGAAGTGAGAAAAAAAGCGCGGCGGACAAGGTGAACATCCACAAGACTTGCTCTGTCTTCCTCCGCAATATATCTCCGGGGCTCACATACGAAGAAGTGGAAGGACTTTGCAAACGGTCACCAGGATTCTTGCGCCTCGCATTGACTGACGGAATTGCGGAGAGAAAGTTTTATCGCCGTGGATGGGCAACTTTTAAGCGAGAGGTGAACATTAAGGAGATTTGCTGGGCACTAAACGCTCATAAAGTCCGTGACACTGACCTCAACGCCATTATTAATCGAGACATCACCCGCCGTGTCCGCACCACCAACGGCATCGCAGCACACAAGCAGGTAGCTGTGAATGATTTAAAATTGGTCGTCAAGTTGGTGGCTCTTTACGATAAAAAGGTGGGCTTGTTCAATGCGGCGGAAGAATCGGAGACGGACCGGGAGAAGGATATTCGAATGGGTGTCGATTTGGTGGCGGCGTCCACCAATCCGTTGCTCAAAGAGGTTCGCTCGCTGGTTCTCTCTGATATTCTGGAAGATATCAGTGAGGAAGAAGCAGAATTGCTCGGAATGTCCAACAATGGTGAAGCGCAATCTGATAAGGTCAGATTCGAGAGGGACGATGCTGTCCTGAAAGCTTTGGATCTCTTGATTGTGTATCTTCGCATTGTCCACTCTATTGACTTTTACAATCACGGACACTATTCACAAGAGGACGCGATGCCGAATCGTTGCGGACTGATTCATGTTCGTGGGCAGCCACCTTCGGGAGCTTCTATTTCGACAGACGATGATGGAACTTTGGTGGTGCCACCCAAGTTTGTCAACGATTTTATCTCCGGTTTCAATAGCCGAATTGATAAGGGATTGATTGAGAAGCAATACGTGAGCGAGGATGAGTTGGAAAAAATGGGAAAGAAGGATGGGGAGAAGTGAGTTTTTTTTTTCTTTTCACATATTGTCGAACCGCCAAAATGGTCAAACGCGCTCCACTGGACTCGACGCTATGCGATTTTCATTTTGGTTTCCAAATTATTTTTTCTGTTTTTCTTTGGTTTTTTGCATAAAATCGTCTTTTTTCGAGCTTTTTCCTTGAAAAAAAATTTTTTCGAGACCAAATTCATGAAGTTTTATCAAAACCTTCCGCATATTTCCGAATTTCAGTGAAAAATCAATATTTTTCGATTTCTGTGCACTTTTTTTGTTCAAACTCCATCATGGTGATGTTTTTCAAAACTTCGGCGGTTCGTCTGAAAATAAAAGCGCATGAATTTGTTGTAAAAGAGTCGAAAAAATCATTTTTCTGCTATTTTAGGCCAATGAAAATCTGCATCTTTATGAAATTTTGTGTAATTTGCATAAAAATGCAGGTTTGCATCATTTTATTAAAGTGGCATAAGGATTAATTTTAATATTTTGAACATCTATAAGAATTCTGGACTTTTTGGAAAAAAATTTGACAATCAACTCACCGAACTATTCAGCAGAAATTGTCGGCCTCATGTCGCTGTGCGATCTCCTCCTGCAAAAATAAGTTTTTAATATTAAAAATACAAACAATATACACGATTGAAAGAGAGAAAAAGAGTGGAAAAGCTGAGAAAAACCCACAAAATTACTGATTTTAGTTAAAATTTGCCGTTTCGGCGGAAAAAAGGTGGAATTTATATTAAAGTCAGTACTTTTCGGGCTAAAAGGTAAGAAAATATTGAAAAACATCACCATAATGGAGTTTGAACAAAAAACTTTCCAAACAAATGAGTTATACATTTTTTAAAGTGCACAGAAATCGAAAAATATTGATTTTTCACTGAAATTCGGAAATATGCGGAAGGTTTTGATAAAACTTCATGAATTTGGTCTCGAAAAAATATTTTTACAAGGAAAAAGCACGAAAAAAGACGATTTTATGCAAAAAATCAAAGAAAAACCGAAAAATAATTTGGAAACCAAAATGAAAATCGCATAGCGTTGAGTCCAGTGGAGCGCGTTTGACCATTTTGGCGGTTCGACAATAATTATTTTTTTTATTTAAAGAATTCCAATTTTCCTATTTCCAGAGCCGTCGAAGAGTTCATTGTGAAGAATACTGTCGAATTGGCAAAAGACAAGTGGCTCTGCCCGCTATCTGGCAAAAAGTTCAAAGGCCCCGAGTTTATACGAAAGCACTTGCAATCTAAGCACGAGGACAAACTGGAGGAGGCGAAACTAGAAGCTGACTTTTTCAACAATTACCTTTCGGACGCGCAGCGCCCTGTGGACGTTGAGCCGAAACCGTTGCCGCCACGCGAAGAGCATCGTGGTGGATACGGTGGTGGACGAGGCGATGAGGATCGAGCGCCGATTAATGGAGGCGGCGGAGGAGGAGGAGGTTATCGTGAACGTGAGTTGGAATTTTGGTCATTTCACGGGGATATTATGGGGTTATTCAGGGAAACAGAAAAAAAAAGAAAAAAAGCCGTAGTTGGCTTGCTCACTGTGTCCAGAATGGGAAATGTGGGCGGAGCCTAATTTGCTGACGCGCCAGAAAATTAGCATGGCGCACTTTCGATGCTTGTGCATTTTTTAAAACTGATTTTATTATATTTCTTTCATTAAAACCTGTTTTTCTTTGTAAAATGTATGTATTGTAACCTTTAATAACTCTAATATTGCACTTTGAAGCATAAAAACCTCTAAACTTCTTGCAGGCTGGAAAATTCGGGCGCTTTTCGTGAAACACAATCGATGAAAATCGAATAAATTTAATTTATTCTCCATGATATTTGTTTTATTTACATGACGAAATAAAATCTGAGAGGTTTCACTGCATTAAACGTATTTTCAGCGCTATTCGAGTCCCGAGTTTTTTAACCGACAGAAGACTTGAATTTTGTGACCCGAATATGACTAAAAATACGAAAAAAAATACGCATCGAAGAGCGGCCATAGAAATTTTCGTCGTTAGACCGCGAATCGGGTTTTTTCAAGCAATTATTGATTTTTTCCATAACCGAACTGAATTATTCCCCATAAAATTTTCCAAACTTTGATTTTCGTGAAGATTTATCTCACAAAAACACCAAAAAACTCACTTTTTATCTCCGCAATGCTAAAAACGATTATTCCGAAATGGTGGCTGAACCGAATTCAACGTTCTTAGGCTTAAAAAATTTCTAAAGACCTCAGCTATAATTCCGTTGGAGCACATTTGGGAAAAATTAAGAATTTATGCTTTTTTCCTGAAAAACATCAAAAATGCCTCGAAATTTGAATTTCGCGCGAAAAATCCAGTGGAGCGCGTTTGCTCGGCTCCGCCCACTTTTCAAATTCTGGACACCGTGCCTGCAACGAAAATCACAAAAAAAAAACTGAAAAATCTAATTTTCCGGTGGAGGATTTGCGTCATAATCTGCGAGACCCTGACAAAACCGTTGAAAACACGAATTAATTGGGCCACGGTGTCCAGGATTTGAAAAGTGGGCGGAGCCGAGCAAACGCGCTCCAGTGGATTGTTCACGCGAAATTCAAATTTTGAGGCATTTTTATGTTTTTCGGAAAAAAGCATAAATTCTTAATTTTTTCCCACATGTGCTCCGACTAAATTATAGCTGAGGTCTTTAGAAATTTTTTAAGCCTAAGAACGTCGAATTTGGTTCAGCTACCATTTCGGAATAATCGTTTTTAGCATTGCGGAGCTAAAAAAGTGAGTTTTTTGGTGATTTTGCAGGATAAATCTTTAAGAAAATCGAAGTTTGGGCAATTTTATGGTATTAAACGATACAATACATACATTTTACAAACAAAAAACGGTTGTACTGAAAGAAAATTAATAAACTCAATAAAAAAAATGCAAGAGTCGAAAAATGCGCAAGCACCCACATTTCCAATCATGGACACCGTGTGGCTCTAGATTTTCGGAATATAACTACTTTTATTGGATCTGTAATGAGACAGAACAGCTCGAATAATTATTCCGTTGTCTATTCTCCAAAAACGAGGCTACCCCGAATCAGAACTGTCCCGTATCAGAACCATTTCAAAAAAAGAGTGAGTAGCTCGCCGCTCGTTGAGTTTGTGAGAATTTATTTATTTATCTCAAAGTATTAGTTATTTTGCACAGGAGCATGCGGTTTTGCTAACTTTTATATACCGATTTCGATACGAAAACGTTCTGAAAAAGAACGGTTCTGATTCGGGACAGTTCTGATACGTGAACGTTCTGATTCGGCCCCCCCAAAACACCCTAAAACTAATGTTAAAATCGATAATTTACCGGAAAAACTCTAATACAACGGCATTTCTTTCTATTGGCATGCCGTTGTATTAGAGTTTTTACGGTATCATCTCGCTCTCCAAATAACCCATCAACTGTTTTTCTTCTTCCAGGAAACTCGTTCGGCGGCAACAGCTACGATCGTCGTGGTCCACCACCACCACGTCTCAGTTTTGGAGGTCGCGGACGGTACGATGATGGTCCGGCACGTCGTCAGCCGGTTTCTTATCGTGATTTGGACGCTCCGGACGACATTCCGTAACTTTTTTTAATTTTACTTTTTAAACTTTTTTTTTCTTGTTTTCTTTTTAAAATTGATATTTCCACTACAACATATTCCTAATTTTTATTTACGTTTTTTTTTGTCTATCTGATCTGTTTACACTACACTTTCATGTCTCCTCTCTCTCTCCCTCCCGTTATCATCATTTATCTGAAGCTTCTTTATTTTTGTTTTCACGTTTCAATAATTTATTAAATAAGAAGAGAAGAGCCATCAATCGATGATTACTGTACATAACGAACCAACAAAGTCAACAAAAAGTGAGTGCTTAACAAGAAAGAAAAAAAAAAGGAAAGAAAGTTCACTTGTCCTCCAAGTGCATTTTTTTCAACCGCAAATAAAAGACGGGCGCCACTGGATCGTCTTGATGGACTACGGTCTGAAAATTGGACAAAAATTAAAAAAAAAAAAATGCTAACCAGAAACCTCGGTCTCATCGATGACAATCCGCCGCTTAAAAAGCGAACAATCCCGTACGAACGACTCGAATTCGCCACCCTCACCGCACGGATGAACACCGTACTTGTCCTGAAGGTTCTTCATAATTGGCGCCATTTCGGCAAGAGTTCGGCCGAGATGTTGCTCGCCGAGCCCGATGGCGGCAACTTTGATGAGAATCGCGTCGAGACCCGAGGAGACCATTTCGGCGAGAAGGGACTGGAAAGGGAATGAGATTTAAGGGATCTATTGAAGTTTTCAGCATTAAAATGCATTTTCCTGCTTCACAAGGCCGGTTTTATTTTTTTTTTTTTCTAGAAGGACGTGTCTCCCGTTCTGCCTGAGTCGCCTAGTCGCGGCCTTTTACATAAGATGGTAGGCTTTTTGCATTAAAATGTCTCAGGAAAGTGAATTTTTAGTCACTTTCCTGTCATTTTAATAAATTTTTTTCTGATTTTTCCACTGAAATGTTTGACTCTGGGGCGACAAAATTTTCAATTTTTTCAAAATTTACCGCTAAAAACGCACCAAAGTTTCAAAACGTCCCAGTTGCGAAGTGACAAGTTTCGAAACGTCCCAGAGCCGATT
The DNA here is from genome assembly GCA_963572235.1 of Caenorhabditis japonica. Taxonomy (NCBI): domain Eukaryota; kingdom Metazoa; phylum Nematoda; class Chromadorea; order Rhabditida; family Rhabditidae; genus Caenorhabditis; species Caenorhabditis japonica. The sequence goes on from OY754342.1 coordinate 5,003,024, forward strand.
AAAATGGCAGAAAATTACATCACTTTTTTGCACGAAATTCAAACTCTCGGAGCGATGACGTCACACAGGCGCCCACCTCGAAACTTGACACTTTTTATATTCAAAAATTCAATTTTTCCTCCAAAATAACTTTTTTTTTTACGGAAGTTGCTCTTCTTTTAGAGCGCAATAACATTTTTGTTTCGTTTTGTTACATATTCTTTTATTGCTTCAAGTTGTCATGGAAACATAAAAACGACACTGAAAAAAGTTTTAAGAGTCGTTGCTCAAATTTTTAAAGACATTTCGATCATGTCGACGTCGATTTTAAATGTCTAATAGTTTTTCTCCTCGAAAATAAATAGGATTTCCAGAACTTCTCAGCAAACCCCGCCTTCTTTTTTAGAGTTAAATCGGAGATTTTCGTCAATTTTTTCTGTCTGATTAATTTTTCGAGTTATCTTACGATTATTTTTCATTTTCGCTAAATAGAACTGCCTGAAATGAAGCTATACGGGACAAAAATTATGCGCGAAATACATTTTCGAGCTGTTTTGTGAACGGACAGCTTTGTTTCAGACAGTATTTTTTTGGCTCTAGGACGTTTCGAAACTTTTGTGCATTTTTGCGGCATACTGGTGGATTTACCGTATTTCCTCTAATATAGGCGCATGCGCTTCTATTGTTTCATTTCTTTACAACTGCCGGGTACTTGCACACCAAACTTCGGTCGTCTCATGCCTGCTTGGTCAGGAAGTATTTTGGCGAGTTTGGTGTGCAAACCTCTAAATACCCGGCAGTTGTAAAGAAATGAAACAATAGAAGCGCATGCGCCTATATTAGAGGAAATACGGTAAGTTCCCCAAAAAATAAAAAACAAATTTGATGTGTTTTCGTATAAAACGCTATGTATTGTGTTTTTAATCGAGTTGCGACATGGGAATGCGAGACTCCGCCCACTTTTTTGTGCATAGTTTTTTGAAGAATCGTGCACTAATTTTCTTTTTTCGTTTATTTTCTTCCAATATCAGCGAATTTCAGTGATTAAATAGCAAAAAAATAAACGTTTCTAACAAAAATAATTAAATAGCAAAGAAAAATGTTAATATTTCGCGGATATTGGAAGAAATAAAGGAAAAATCGTGCACGATTTTGCGAAATACTATGCACAAAAAAGTGGGCGGAGTCTCGCGTTCTCATGTCGCAAGTCGATTGAAAACACAATAGGCAAAAATGCAAAAGTTTCGAAACGTCCCAGTGTCTTTTTTAGTTTCAGAAATGCATTTTCCGACATGTTTTGAAAATGTTACTGTCACACACAGCTGCACTTTTGTTGCCAAATTTTAAAATTTCCGAAAAAAAAAAATAAAATTTTGAGCGAAAATTTTTTTTTTTTTTTTTTCTATTTTTGGTTCTCCTTCAGTAAACAGTAAACATTTTTGTTAGAGCGCTTGTTATTCTTGCAAGAATGTTATTTTGTACTTTTAAGAAAAAATATTTTGAATTTCCACAGCGTGCTTTTCAATGATTTTCAAGTATTTTTCCGCAAAATTTTGGCAAGATAAATGCGTTTTTTTTTCTGGAATGTCAAAAACATATTGTCGGCCCGCCACGTCGGTCAAACGCGCTCCGCTGAACTCAATACTACGTGGATTTTATTTTGGTTTCCAAATTTTTTTCATTTCACGTGTAAATTCAACGTGAAATAAAATAATTTGGACACCAAAATGAAATCCACGTAGTATTGAGTTCAGCGGAGCGCGTTTGACCGACGTGGCGGGCCGGTAATACTTTTTTAAAATGAAAATGTTTATTGTGTAACCGCCAAAAGGTAAAACGCGCTCCGCTGAACTCAACGCTATGCAATTTTCATTTTGGTTTCCAAATTATTTCATTTCACGTTGAATAACCATCAAAACCGTTTTGAAACTCCGCCCATTTTTTTTTTCACGCGAACATCAAATTTTAGTGCATTTTTAATGTTTGTGTGAAAAAAGTGGGCGGAGTGAGTTTCACGTCTGGATGTCGCAACTCACATTCTGCTCCCTCTCCCACAAAAAGCACAGCGGCGTGAGGTCGAGTCGCCGACAAACGTCTTCCACTCGAACTTTCTGATAGCTCGACAGAATTGCTCCGGCTGACACTCCCTGAACGTCCGGATGGTGTTTTTTGACCTCGACGAGCAATTCGTAGAGGTCCTCCACCTCATCGCCGTCAGTTTTCTCGTAATCTGCGGCTTGATTTTTTGGCTGGCCGCTGATTTGCCGGCGGTATAGGGGCACGCCCATCGCTTCTCCGTAGAGCTTAAATTTGGAGCCTCATTTCCATTTTTCAGCCACCACTCACCTCGACTCCATCTGCTCCCACACTCTGATACATGTACGAATCGAGCTCCTCGCATTCCGATTCTTTTGGTGGGTGCAAATTTGCCAGCGCGACAATTTCGTGACCTTCGTTGACAGCGCACATTAGATTGTAGCAGCTGTCTTTTCCGCCCGACACCAATCCGACCACCTTCATCTGAAAATTTGCTCAAAATCTGAAAACTATTACAATCCAAAGAATACAAAAAATGCTCGAAACATAATTTAAAAGCTATTAAATGGTGAAGGGTGGATGGTGGTGGCGCGGAGCTTTATTCTCTTTTTAAAAAAAAATAATATTTTTGTGTATAATTTTGAAATTGCAAAGAAAACGAAAAAGCGGAGAAAGAATAGCAAATAAGATGAAATGAATGAAATAGAACAGAAGAGGGGAGTGAATAGCGACTTTTTGAGCATAGTGAGCATTATTTTATCGATTGAATATTATGCTCACCGCGACGATTATCACAATTTTATAGGGATTGGGGGCGCAGGTGATAAGAACAAAGGCTAATAATATCTATTCTCTTTCTAATTATTTCAAAACCTCAAACAGTCAATGCCTATTGGAGAGGTATTGTGGTTGGTGGTTTTAAGAGCAAAAATTCTCTCCAGTTGTCGAAAAGAATAACCACGTTATATTAAATTTGGGTACCAGTGAGCGAGAAACTGTGCGAAGGAAGGAAGGTAATAGAAAGAAAAATACACACAAAAAGGCTGGCAATTGGGGGAAAGAGAGAAGGAAAGAAAAAAGAAAATTCAAGTGAATTCGAATTTCATTTTGGTATTTTCAATTGAAAAAAGGGATATTTGATATTGGTTTGGTTTGAGTTGAGTTGAGTAGAATTGACAGGCACGTGCGATTTCCGATTTAAGACAGGTAGGAATAAGAGTAATCGTCTCCAGCAGTCACACACTTTTGACCGTACTGCTCGGCGGCAAATTGAACGTATTGCTGGTGTTGCTCTATAAAAAATGACTTTAAGGGATGCAAGTTGAGTTTAAAATTTACCATCCAATTTCTTAGCGAGAATCATCTCAAACTCGTTTCTCAGACGAATCTCCTGCTCTTTGAGCAAACGTTCGCAGATCACCTGCACGTTGGCCATGGTGAACTCGCGCTTCGTGTTCATGCGCTCGCTGACCGATGTCGATGGGGTTTCGCCTTCCGAGTCAGAGCCCGACTGAAAATTTAATGCTGGACAAGGCATAGTATTTCAATAGATTACCTTTGGAGAGCAGGGAGCTCTGTACTGTTTCGAGTAGGACGAGCTGCATCCATCTCCTCGCTGATCGCCATCCTCATCCACATCGTTGGAGCGTGGCAGCGCTTTTCGTTTGCGCAGATTTTTAACTTCCGAAACAAGATATGTCTTCAGTTGATTTTTCGAAAGACGAGTCAGATTGCTGGCAGCTTGGAAAATGCTCTCTTCCTGCAAAATAGTGAGATGAAAATTATCGATTTTTATTTCAACATTTCGTTTTTTCTCCCTTTTGTAGTGTTTGTAGTCAGAAAAAAGTATAGCCCATATCAGAACTGATAAGGACTAGTTGCAAATCTGCCGTTACTTTTGTGCCATAATGAGCTCGAAAAAGAATTGTTCGTTAGTCGAGGAATAATTGGCACAATGTATGCATGTTTCGAAAGAAGTCTTCAAAAAAACTATCTTACCTGCTCCTTGAACTTTTGAGCAAAAGTGGTGCTCGTCGACGGCAGTGTGGCGGCGATGGTGCCCATCTGTGCTCGGAACGGCGGGCATTGAGTGCGCGCACGTTTCGCCTCACCGTTATACGATTCGTCGGCCAGAAACGACTCATACTCGTGTTGCAATGGTCTTTTCAGAGCCAATCCACAAGCCATATTTTCTCCTCTGCAAAAATACAAAATTTAAGCATATCGAAATCGAAGTAAAATCAATAAAAAAGGTGTAATACACAATCGGCGCCGACATTTTGAGTGAAACGAGTCAATCGACGAAAATTAAAGGTTTCAAATCGAACGATAGATATAGAAATGATTTTTTGCCATCTCTCAAAATTACGGGAAAAAATATATAATTTTGGGCAAAGACCCGCCACAACTAACGTGAAACGTGTGTGTCACCGAGGACGAGGCCACGATAGCAGTGTGTAATGGATGGAAAGAGAATGAGCGAGGCGTGTCCGCCGGCTATTGACCCGAAAATCAATAGGGGTGGGTGACGGGCGGCGAGCGCAGAGAAGGCGTGGCGAGCGGGGAGCATAGGGAATGAACCAGGAGCAATTACAGAACGACAAAAAAGGGCATTTTTGATTGACGGATCCACGTCGAAACATTACGAAAAGAAGCGAAAATGAATGAGAACGCGAGCGGAAAATCAATGGAGTGAGGGCGCAGCGGCGCGACCGCACCGCGGCATACTGTAGAGAAGACCTGCGAATCAAACGTGGCGCGCCAATTCAAACAAAGCTCCGCCCACTTTTCCTATTTTTGCTCAATTTTTCGTATTTTTTCACTTTTTTGGCAATTTCTTGAGCGTATAACTTGTTTTTAAATATTTTTGAATTTTCTAATGGACCTATTCATAGGAAGAAAAAAAACAAAAAAAATGTTTTTTTTTGTTTGTTTTTGTTTTTTTTTCCTATTCATAGATGTCAAAAAATGTCAAACAATGTTAAAAAACGTTAAAAAACGTTAAAAAATGTCAAAAAACGAATCCTATGAATAGGTCCATAACAAAAAAAGTTACATTTAATCGTCATTTTTCCCATTTTTCGACGAATTTAGGGGAGATTGATTTTTTCGCTAAATAAAAAAAATTTGCCTATTTTTTCCATAAATATCTGGGTGAAAAAGTACGTTAAAATTTTAAACTTGAAAATGCGAAAAAAAAATTGGGACATTTAAAGGTAAATTCAATAAAATTTTCGTGGGAATTAAAACTGTACAAAAATTGAAAAACATAGAAATTTTGAAGCAAAATTTAGGATTTTGATGGAGAAAAAAGCGAAAATTTATGGAGAAATTTAGGGAAAAATCGAAAAATGACAAAATTGTTGCGAAACAAAATCAATACTGTCCGAAAAGTATACTGTAGAGAGACCCTGCACATCAAACTCGGCCGCCCGCCAATTCAAAAAAGGCTCCGCCCACTTTTCCTATTTTTGCTTAATTTTTCGTATTTTTTCACTTTTTTGGCAATTTCTTGAGCGTATAACTTGTTTTTAAATATTTTTGAATTTTCTAACAAAAAAAGTTACATTTAATCGTCATTTTTCCCATTTTTCGACGAATTTAGGGGAGATTGATTTTTTCGCTAAATAAAAAAAATTTGCCCATTTTTTCCATAAATATCTGGGTGAAAAAGTACGTTAAAATTTTAAACCTGAGAATGCGAAAAAATTGGGACATTTAAAGGTAAATTCAATAAAATTTTGTTGGGAAACTGTACAAAAATTCATTTTAAATTGAAAAATCCTGAAATTTTGAGGCAAAATTTAGGATTTTGGTGGAAAAAAAAACGAAAATTTATGGAGAAATTTAGGAAAAATGACAAAATTGTTGCGAAAAAATCAATATTGACCGAAAAGGTATAATGTAGGGAGGACCTGCACATCAAACTCGGCTGCCCGCCAATTCAAACAAGGCTCCGCCCACTTTTTATTTCCTCTTTTTCGAGGTTCTTTTGGCTATTAGCCGTATAAAATTGCGTCGATTTTTTCCAAACTTGCGCCGATCAGCTGCTAACTATGCGCCTATAAGCCTTCTTCAACGGCTAATAGCCTGAAATGCGCCGAAAATTCTGCATTTTTTCCATTAAAAAAATTTTTTATTGAATTTTTGGTCAGAAACGGTTTTTTCCCAAATTTGATCGATTTTTTCAACAATTTTTTTTTCAAAAGTTCTCAAAAATGTATTTAAAAAGCGCGTGAACTGAATATTTATCGATTCCGCAAAATGCAAAAAAAAAAAACACGTTTAAAAATTTAAAAAAAAAACCGGAAACGATGATAATTCTACGACGATGGCCAATTATGGGTGAGAATGGGGATTTTATTGAAGCGAAATTCTCGAATTTTGAGTGAAAAATTAAAAAAATCATAATTTTTAAGTTCGCTGCGAGACCCATGCCATGGGTCTTGCAGCGATTGAAGATGCGCAGAGAAAGATGCAGTTTTTTGTAAGAAAAAATGGTTTGCAGCTGAATTTATTGTTTTTACAGCGAAAAAAAAAACAATTTCACTGATAACGAGAGAGATAGAAAATAAAATCGTGAAAACTGATAAATAACGTCATTTTTTCTCAAAGTTTTCTTTTCTTTTTTTCAATAATAATCCGCTTTTCACAATGGGAAAAATGTAAAAAATTCGAGAATTTTGCTTTAAATTAGGTTTTTTCGTTTCAAATTTTTGTTTTTTGTCAGTCGGCCACGCGTGGTTTCTCGGCCGCGGCCATGTGGTCCCACAGCGATAAAGGAGACGCAGAGAAAAATGGAGTTATTGTAAAATTTCCGTTTTTTTTTTTCAAATTTTCCGTTTTTTCTTTATTTTTTTTTTGGATTTTTTATTAAATTTCAGAAAATTAAAAGATTTTTTTAAACGTTTTCCCACCAAATTATGAGGACTTCGCTGAATTTTTGTTAATATTTCCCACAAAATTCGAAAAATTCGTTGTAAATAATTTTTCGAATTTTCCATTGTTCTAAATTTTCCCTATCAAAAATTTGAGAAATTTCGATGTAAATTTGTCATTTTTGCCGCTTTTTTTCTTGAAATTTTGACGATTTTTCTGTATTTTCTATCAAAATTCGAGAATTTTGCATAAAATTTTGTCATTTTTCTGAACTTTCTATTTAAATTTTCGTACAAAAGTATGGAACTGGTAAAATAATTCCATAAAAATGTCAAAACCCGAGGAATAAGCTCCGCCCCTTTTGCAAGTCTGCGGCACTGTTTCTCTGTATTTTAAATATAGCACTTTTTGGTAGATTTACACGCAAGTTTGAATTTTCGTTTTTCGAAGTTCACAAGTGTGCATCGATTTACGAAAATAAATTCAAACTTGCTCGTAAATCGACAATTGTGCATACCATACACCGTCGTGGCAAGACCCGAATGCGCACCATTTGACGAGGTATTGCAGATCGAGGAATATTGTGAAAACAAAAACATTGCAACGCGGTGTTTGCGTACTTTTGAAATTCAAATGGCAATGATAGAAATAGCATGGCAAATGAAGAGATTTGTTCCCTTTTCCATTTGAATTTTAAAAGTACGCAAACACCGCGTTGCAATTTTTTTATTTTCACAATACGTAATGATATTTAGCTATCCGAATACTGTACGTTTATGGTTTTTTTATTACGCCACCGTTATTTATGCAATCATGAGATCGAGATTACGATCACATCTTTGTCCGCCCGCTCAGCTGCCAAGCCGATTGCGGAAAGAAGGGGAAAAGATGAGAAGCAAGAGATCTAGATGGTCAGAGAAAGGAAATTAGAAAAAAAAACCGGGGAAAAATGATGACAATTCGCCAGTTTTGTCATGATTTTCGTCACTTTTTGTTTCATTATTTTCTCTTTTTCTTTGGCTTCTCACTCGCTCGATCGAGCGCGCGCTCGCTCGCGGCTCTAAATATTTGTTTCGCTCTCTAGAGCTCTCGCAAGCACATTTTTCACTATTTTTCCCTATTTTTCCTGTATTTCAGTCCAAAAAGTGCGCCGAATGACTTATTGCACTGCGTTCCTCAACAATCTCTCGTCGCTGACACGTTTTCGACTTCACACCGGAAATGTTAATGGATACACGCAATTGAAGGTGAGAAAAGTTTTGTTAAAAAGAAAATGTTGACGAAAAAAAAAGGAAAGAAGAAACGAGACTGGACGCGTTTGATAATAAAAAACCTGTCCGTGCCTCGAGATCTGGACGAATGGAAGCGTCGGCGCGCACGCAAATTTGCAAATTGTAGGGAAGGACGCCAGGAAAATCGATAATTCTATGTTTATTGTTGAGAAATTATGAATATTTCGCAATACGGTTTTCAAAAAATAACGGAAAGCATATATTACGTATTCGCCACCGAGTAACATAGGGCGGCTATATGGCTATTAGCCGTTGGAAATTACTGTTATGGTCCTATTCACAAAACCGGAAAAAAATTGCGGGAAAAATCGGAGAATGCTCCGATTGACCTGAAATTTTGGGAAATATTGGAAAAAATTCTCCTGTACACGCTCAAAAAATTTTGGACCAAAATATCGATTTTAAAAATTTTGAGAAAAAAATCGATATTTTGGTCCAAAATTGTTTGAGCGTGTACAGGAGAATTTTTTCCAATATTTCCCAAAATTTCAGATCAATCGGAGCATTCTCCGATTTTTCCAGCAATTTTTTTCCTGATTTCTGAATAGGTCCATTGAACGTGGCTCTTATTGCCAAAAGTCTAACACCAAAAAAGTTTCCAGGTTCGTCGCTTCGAGACGTCTGGGGAAGAGCTCTCGGCATGCCTCGACCTCCAGCTGAACTCAAACCCGATTGCGACAGAGTTCAAGGTAAACTTTCTTTTTTTTTTTTCGCGCCCTTATCATTTTTTTCAGGAGAACAGCTGCCTGTTGCTATGCGACAACGACCACATTGACAACTACGAGCGTGACGAAATTAAGATTACGATGAAAGTGCGTGAGATCAGGTTTTTTTTTGAAAAGTTTTGGGGAATTTTAGGCTTTCTGGAAGGTTGGGGTGGGGCTAGTTAAAAATATCAATATTCACGGAAAAAGGAGGTATTTTTTAACCGAAAATTTGGAATTTTTTTATTAAATCTTTTGTACTCCTTTTGGAGGAGATTATCAAAATGTTCACAAATTTTTTTGTAAATTTTACCAATCTTTTGAAAAAGAAACTTTGATGCTGCACGTGTAGTACAAAGAATGGCGGGAATTCAAGCTCAGGGAAAAATAGTGCGATAGGTGAACTGTAGATGGATGATTTGCTCTCCAATACCTCGAAAATGTCAACAATAGGTGTGCAAAAGAGCTATTATCCAAAATGCGCTCTATTGAACTCGTTTATTTGTCGTTTTAGTTTTTGTTGCTTTCTCGAAATATATTTTGTGTTTTTCTTGCCTATTTCATCATTTTTTGTTGAAAAAAAATCATTACATGTTTGCTACGGACGATTCAAATTGGAAGCCAACGAGTAGATCGGTCTTGACACGATCTGGGACGGAATATCAGAAAATACGCGAAAAATGTATAATTCATTTGTTTTTTTATCGAATAAAAATTGGTTGAAATCGTCTTTTGAGAACCTTTATTTCTTGCGTATAAGCCCGTTGAGACCTACAAACAAGAATTTATTACGTATTCCTCGATTTGAGATATCGATTTGAGATAGACTCGTCAAATGAAGGCACGGCCTCCCAGCACGCCAGGCAGTGCAATCGCGCTCCACTGAGCTCGCTCCGCTCCTTTTGGCGCGAACTTTAGTTGTTTCAAATTTGTTTTTAATTTAGTACTGAAAATTTACTTATCGTCAAATATTTTGTCTTTCCCATAATTTTTTATCAATAAAATTCTCGGCGAAATAAAAAGGAGTGTGAAACCTTTCGAATAAGCGTTAAAATTAAGAATTTGAACTCCTGTAGGAGAAGGAGATACAGTTTGAAGTTATTAATTAAATTAAAAAGACTGTCTTCTTATGAATTTGCCTATATTTTGTCTGTTTTTCGTCTTTGTATTTTTGGCCCGTAGCGACGCGACGGTCAAACGCGTTTAATTGAATTCAATTGAACTCCGTACTTCGTTATTTTCATTTCGTTTCCCAAATTTTTTGTTTCTTTTTTTTGTATGAAACTCTACTTTTTTTATAGGTAAAAATGATTTGTCCAGACCAAATTCATTAATTTTTGTCCCAATCAGTCACATATTGCATAATTTTCGCCAAAAAAAATACATATGTTTCCATTTTTCAAAAAAAAAAAAAAAGTTCAACTTTATTTTTCTGGGTTTTTTTCTGGTTCAAATCAAATCACGGTGATTTGTTTTGAAGTTGTGTTATTTTTTGCTCGAAAATAGCTGATTTCACTGAAAATTTTAATTGTTTCTCGCCGAAATGGCTAATTTCCAATTAAATCGGTGATTTTGTGAGTTTTTCGACGCTTTTCCTCACTTTTTGCTCTTTCAAACGTTTCTCTACATTATCTCCGCATATAATTCTTGTTAAAAACTTATTATTTCACGAGAAAATCGCACACAAGAACATCAGAGCGCTCAAAGACGCGCCGTCGAGTTGTGCGCCAACACCAGAAATGCGTCAGTGATTGGTTGGCGCGTTGGGAGTCTGGGAGGCCGTGTGAAGGCATGTCTCGCCACAACGGTGCATATTGTGTTTTCAAACGAGTTGCATAATGAAAGCATGAGTCCGCAAACACCGTTCTGTCGGCGTCTCTTCAAATAGCACTGTGCTTGGTGGCGTGGTCACGCACAAATAATTGGGCGGGGCTTCCTGTTTTCATGATGCAACGCGATTGAAAACACAATACACCATCACAAAAAATATACACCGTCGCGGCGAGACCCGCATGAGCACAATTTCACGATGTATCTCAAATCCAGGAATTTGTAATAAAAAGAAAGCACTTATCGCTTCTAAAATTGAAACCGGCTTTATACAAAAGAGATTGGGGTATAGCAAAATTTTGGAAATCACAGTGATTTGTAAGATCGTGATGAGACTTGTCAATTTGTTTAATGGACATATTCAAATCAGAAAAATACAAATTTTGTGATAAAATCATATGCAGAATTGCGGAAAATTGTTTAAAAAAACTACCGTACCCAGAGCGAGAGGTTCGAATAATCTAATGCGTTTTTAAATATTTATCAAACTAAGGCACATTACGTTATTTTAACGATGGGTCTTAACCCGAATTTTTCTAGTTACGAAACTGAATAGGTTTAAAAAAAAAACACGAAACACTCATATTTTTCTGACTTGAATAGATTTATGGGCTCTCGGACGTTTCGGAAATTGTTCTTCTTTTTGTCGCCGCGGTGTTTGCACACAATCATTTTTAAAAGCTTTAAGGAAAATTCCATAATAGGGTTATTAATTTTGTGCAACTTGCATTTTTGTCTTATTCCAACAGAAAACGATGTTTTATGTTATTTTTTTCTGCAGAAAATGTCGTTTTCTGCATGAAATGAATAAGAAAAAAAAAAGAAAGTTGCACAAAATGAATAACCCCATAAAAAGCTTTGAAAAAATTGTTGTGTGCAAACACCGCCACGACGAAATGCAGAACGTTTTTCGAAACGTCCGAGAGCCAATTTATGACTTGCCATAAAATGGTCCTCCGAGTAAACATGAGTTCAGTAGAGCGCGTTTGATCATGCCATGCGAGAAAACTTTTCCTAAATAACAGTTTTTTAATTCCTTTTTCCTGCAGGTGTTCCTCTCCGCATGGGACGTTGAACAAATCGACCAGGCGGTGAAAAGTCTCAAAGAACAGCTGAAAACCAAAGACATTGAAGTCTTGATTCTCTCGTTCCCCGAACTCGACCTTATCGACGGTGAATCGGACGATGACGAGCATCGCAGATGGATGGAAAAGGTGAAACCACTCTACGAATACCTGGAAAAGCTTGTCGAAACATCTGAAATCGCCTCGATCGGAGTGTCAGACTTTTCGGCTCGACAACTCAAAGAGGTGCTCTCCGAGTTTGACGTGAAACCGTCGATAAATCATGTGAGACTTGACGGATGCTGTCAAGTGCCGCCCGAGCTTCAGGCGCTTGCCAATGACAATGACGTTCAGCTGCTGGTGCACAATGATCCCACGCCGTTCCCGACGAACAATATTTTCAAGACTTTTTGTGATGTAAGTGTAAGGGAATATCGCACGGCTGCGAAAAAACTGCGCGCCTTCGTTGCGAAAAGGGGGCGTGGCCGGCAAAAAGGGGCGCGAACAAGTGAATCATTTATTTTCCATATTTTTGTAAGGTTTTTTGTCGCCATTTTCCCGAATTTTAGTACCCTAATCCTTGTGTATAAGACCGCCGAGAGAGAAGTGCACAGATGTAAAAAAGGTCCTATACACAAGAGAAATTAATCTGGCGACTTTAAAACTGGCTCCGCCCCGTTTTCGCAATTCTGCCGCGCGAATTCTTTTTTTTTTTTTAATATATTTTTTTCGTTTTTATTTACAAAGTTTTTTTAATTAAAATTTGTGATCATGAAAAACCCCATACGTGGTGAAAATATGAAACAAGAAAAACCAAGCAACACGAGAATCGCATGCGGCAAACTTGCAAAACATCCTGTAACAACAAAAATAAGCCCTAAAAATTTCAGATTGGCTCCGGCGGCTCGTCGGCAATGTGCTCACCACTTTTCGAAACCACATGGCTTTCCCGATACTCTGTCTGGGTCCGCAAACGCTCCATCATGACGTCAAAAGGCTACATTGTACAATTCCAGAGAACACACGATTAATGGCTAGTTAGGAGCTGAATTTTAATCGTTTTTCCCTTGTCATTATCATATTTTCCTAGTATTTATTGCTTGATTTATTGTGATACTATTGTCTCTCATCCACATCCATCATCCGTAACATGAAATAAACCGTGCCATATTAAAAAAAAAGTTTAAAAGTTGAGACCTAATAAAAGTCCAATGGAACTGAAACATCACAATGGATAAGATCTCTGGCCACAGTGCCGATCAATATCTGCTTCCCTCCATCGAATGGGCACCCGACTGTGCTCGCAGAAATGAGCCGCCCATCGTCGGCGAGAAGCTCGACGAGCTCAGCAGTCTGGAAGTCCTTTGAAAAAGTGAAACGGAGCACTTGAGATGGAGCAACCAGCGAGAGGTCTGACGGGTTGCTCAGATGACCAATAGCGTCTTTGAGAACTGGATGGCAGCCCTGAAGTTTTTACTGTACCGGATATACAAAAAGTACGGTACTCACCGACCACAAGTGATCACTCTCGTCCACATAGAAATTGTCGCATCCGGTGAGGGTGTGAATTTCGGAAATTCGACGAGTCGCGATATTCGCCTGATCCCACTCGTAAATCCCAATTGTCTCCTTATTGATGTGTGAGACGAATAGGGTTTTTTGGTCTCGTGACAGAATGATTCCATTGGCCACTGTGTCGCCGAGAAGGTGGTGGGAGAGCTGCGGAAATGAGCAGTTTGTCGCATTTAATATTTGAATTTGGCGCGTTTTTGCAAAAGTCGTGGCGAGACGCGCTCCTGCTACGGTAGCACGCAGCGCGCCATTGCGCGGCGCGTGTCGAGATGATGCAATAGGTGGCAATGAGTTTTTAGGCCAATGGCTCGTTTTTCGTTGTTTTTTGGTTTGAAGCAATTTCTGTTGGTGAATATACAATTTTATGTCGTTTGTGCATTGCATTTTATTTACAATGTCTAATATTTCGCCGTCTAATTATCACATTAAATTTTCAGGAATCCCTCCAATTCTTCCGGTATTTTATTGGCAATAACATGATATGTATGCCCAAAAACATTTTTGCTACTCTCCGGGAGCACGTGTACCACTGGAGTTTTTCTGCTTACGTAATTATTAAAAATTCAATTCCAATCATGCCGCCGAATCATGGAGTGGCTACAACAGTTCAGCTGACCTCGTGTATATTCATGTATCGGCTAAAATCGTAAATACCACTGCTAATATAACGAGAAATCGATTCGAAATGCGGTTTGAATGAGAGTTCAGCGCTATGGAAGTTTCTAATCAGTGTCTGGTCACCTATTGTTCTTTTGTTTATCATTTTTTTGGTTGCTTGTTTATTCTTGTTAAAGTGATACATCGTATACTGATAAATTTTGCATTTTGTATTGGACGAAAAGAAACTGTGGCCCTTTTTTCGCTCCATCTTGAAGACGTCATAACTCCAGGGCCGTATTTATGAGACCATTCGGAATTCCGAACGGGTTTGGGAAAGTCTATTCACAACGGAAAAATAGCTTTTCCGAATGAACTCATGAATACGGCATCAGAAGGAGGCAAAACCCGGAGTTTTTAAAAACGGAGTTCGATTCAGGACGGTCTAGACCAGGCTATCTCGGAAATTTCCGAAAAGTCGGAATTCCGATGTCGGAAATTTTCGATTCCGTTCCGAGACAAAATAATTTCCGAAAATATTGTGAAAACAAAAAAAATAGCAACGCGGTGTTTGCGTACTTTTGAAATTCAAACGGCAATGAAGGAAATAGCATGGGAAATGAAGAGATTTGCTCCCATTTTCGTTTGAATTTTAAAAGTACGCAAACAACACCGTGTTGCAATTTTTTTGTTTTCACAATAATTCCGTTTCCGTCGGAAATTTTTTTTTTCGGATGTCGGAAAAAACATGCTTTTCTGTCGAAATTTGGTACGAAAAATCGTGGAAAAAATTCGACCATGTCCGTGGCATAAATTTTCTATTTAAAACACGAGTTTACGGTGCTACCTCGGAATAGAACTGACGCGTAATAGAACTGTAGCGAAATTGAACTCGCTTTGGAATAGAACTGTAGTGAAATTGAACTGTAGCGAAATAAAACTGTTCGGAATAAAACTGATCGGAATAAAAATGTTTTGGAATAAAACTGTTCGGAATAAAACTGTAGCGTTTTGGAACTAAATTAGCAATGGAGCGCGATTGCATTGCTTGCTCATTCAAATATTGGAATTTCTCATGCGCGTGCTTTTTTCAACAGTTTTATGTTTGAGCTATTAATCAAAAATTGTTTGTTTTGTTGTTTTTTTGAATAAACTTTTATCATTTTTTTCTCGGCCCGCCTTGACGGCCAAGCAATGCAACCGCGCTCCATTGCTAATTTAGTTCCAAAACGCTACAGTTTTATTCCGAACAGTTTTATTCCAAAACAGTTTTATTTTGCTACAGTTCTTTACCGAACAGTTCTATTCCGAACGGTTCTACTGCGAAGCAAGTTTTATATCGCTGCAGTTCTATTACACTTCAGTTCCATTCAGATGTAGCACCGAGTTTACGTATAATGGATTCGTGGCGGAGTGACAATTTTTTCACGTTTTTATTCGAAAAAATGAAGAAATAATTGAAGAAATTAAGAGATTTTTTGTATCCCAGTTTCACGTTAATTGTCACTCTGTCACGAATCCATTATATATTTCCTCAATTTTCAAAAATTATTTTTTTGGATAATTTAAGACTTTATGGACCTATTAAGTTTCATTTCCGATTTTTCCGTTCGGAAATCGGAACGGGAATTTTCAATTTAGGAATTCCGACGGAAATTCGGAAATAAAAATGAACAATTCGGAATTCCGTGGTATTACCTTGGTATTACATACTCGAAGTAGGTGCTTTCGAACCGAAAACGGGTGCTGAAGCTTATGGACCTAATCATATGAGGAAAAAAAAAGTTTTTGTTTTTTTTCCTATTCATAGATGTCAAAAAATGTCAAACAATGTCAAAAAACGAATCCTATGAATAGGTCCATTAGATATTTAAAAAAAATCAGAAAGAAGCCACATGCTCTCTGTACTTTACTTTTGAACTTTCCTATGAAAAATGAACCCACCTCTCCATCATAATAAACCAGACCTCCTTTGTACAACCCCGAAATCGCCTCAAACGCATTCGCATTAACAGTCTGCGCTCCACCATCATTTGACACCAAAAACGACTCCTCGCCAGTAGCAACCACATCGTTCGGCCGCACAAACTTTTCGTCACGAATCGTTCTCACATGTACCAACTCTTTTCGCTTCTCGTCAAAGTCGAGAAGCACAATCGAGTGGTGGAATGATTTTGAGTGAACTACGACGAAGAGTCGGACACGTCCATCTGGTAGGGTCCAATAGGACATGCCATGTGGATGGAAACCGTCAACGTCTTCCAGGTTGCGAATCGGTAGAGACTCTGCTCTGTAGTTTCGGGTTTTAAGGTCGTACAGGAAAATCTCTCCTTTCCACGTAATTGGTGTTTCTGGTCGGGGTAGCCAGACGATTCCAGAGGAGGCGAATGCGATTTGTTTCGCCTCGACGATTATGATGTCTTCCGAGCCGTGGACTGAATTGTAGAAATTAGTTTATTATCGTAGTCATAGATGTTTTATTTGGTCGGTATACTCGGGTATAAAGCTTTGCGAATTCGCTTCAATCGCATAAAGAATTTCGCATGGATTTGGAGTGAGGATTAGAGAAATCAGAGCGAAACATCGGTCACGCTCTCTCAATTTTCTGCACTCTCTCGTCGCCAACGTGGCCGCGTCCTCCACTGCGAAGGGAGCGAGCTTGCAGAGCTTTGACGTAATAGAACTCGATTCTATAGACTATAGTGATGAAGTTCTATTCCGTTCAAGTTCTATTCTCAGCTAGAGGCTTTATACTCAAGAGGTCAGAATACCTTTCTTTCTATCGGTTTTCATGGTTTTGCCAACAACAAAAAAATCCGAATTAGGTCTTACCTGGTCCCTCAATTTTTCGGCACACTCCGGGTCGGTGATTGTATATCCGCTTGTTCACGTCGAACATTAATCTTTAAATAAATAATTTTTCTCAAAAAATAATGAAAAATGCGATAGAGCTATTATGAATCATAGTTTGACTTTGATAATTATAGTTTTTTGCATTTTTCATGTCTTAAAAGCAGTTTTCATGAAAAGTTGCTAGAAGCAATTTTTTTCAGCGATAAATTCTCTTTCGAATGATATATAAAAATATTGTTTTCGCTGAAAAACATTTTTTTGACCTTTTGTACTCCTTTTGGACAACATTTAAAAAATGACGGGATTTTTAAATTTTTTGAAGGTTTTTTTTTGTGTATAACGTTGTAAAGTTTAGTAGAATGGTCAAAAATTACAATGACCACTTTTTTTCTTTGCCTTTAAACAAATCAAGACATTTTAAAAATTCAAGATTGTCCAAAAGGAGTACACGAGGACACGAACCAAAATTTTGCGGAAAATCCAATTTTTTCAAAAAGTTTTGGTTTTTTTTGTGTTTTTATCTGTAATCAGTTTTAAAAATAATAAATTCAAGCGAATAACAATAACGAAACCTAATTCCTAGTAGGTAAAATTTTGAAAATTCTGAAATTTCATTTTTTCGCATTTTTCATGGTTTTAATGAAATATTCAGAAACAATAGCTAGAGACTGTTTCATTCAGCGTAAAATTTTCTATCTACTGACATATAAAAGTATTAATTTAGGTGAAAAAAATTTTTTTTTGCTGTTTTGTACTCCTTTTGGACAACGAAAATTCTGATTTTTGAATTTTTTACAGAAAATTCACGAAAAAAAAGCATTCGATTTTTACCACTTTTTTGGTTTTTTTTTTGCGTTTTTATCTGTAATTAGTTTAAAAAATGAAAAATACAAGCAAATAACAATAACGAAACCTAATTCCTAGTAGGTAAAATTTTGAAAATTCGGAAATTTCAGTTTTTCGCAATTTTCATAGTTTTAATGAAGTTTTCATGAGAAAATGCTAGAGACAAGACTATTCAGCGTAATATTTTCTATCGAATAATATATAAAAATATTGATTTAGGGGAAAAAATTTTTTTTCCAAGTTTTGTACTCCTTTTGGACAACGAAAATTCGGATTTTTGCATTTTTTACAAAAAAAACTAAAAAAATGCATTTTTCTTGAAATAAAACTTTGTTATAACGTTTTTTGGATCAAGAAAGCATCGAAAAAAAAAATTAAAAAAAATTCAAGATTGTCCAAAAGGAGTACACGAAATTTTTTTTTGAAACTTTGGAAAATTTGCATTTTTTTGGTTTTTTTGGGGTTTATCGCAATTACTCAGCATTTTCTGGACTGTGAAAGCAAAAAACTACGAATCGAAAATTCAAGATTGTCCAAAAGGAGTACACGGAATTTTTTTTCGGTGAAATTGAAATTTCCATTTTTTTTTTGTTTTTTTTTTGTATTTTTTGTATTCACTTTCAATATATAAACAATTTCACAAATTCCCAGCTCTTTCTATCCCACCATGCAAAAATTTGGAAACTCACAGCGTCTTGAATCCAAATTGCACCATGATCGCCAGCAAGGCTAATCCAACGATTTTGAGCAACATTTTGGGCTAAAAATGTATTGTTTAAAAATAAAAACAGCCTAAAAAATAAGAGAAAGAAAACAAATCGAGTGGAAAACCAAAAAGTAGTGTAGAAGTGATAATGAAAATAAAAATGATAAGGAAAGAAAAATATTATTTTTTTGCTGATTTTTGCCGCCCGCCCAACTAGCTAGATTGTAGTAGTTGGGTTTGGCTTTATAGCCGTAGAAAAATTGTGATCTAAAATAACTGGCTTAGTTTTTTTCGTCACCATAGAAAAAAAAACAGAAAAAAATTTTAGCGAAAAATTCGATTTTTTCATGTGCAACTGAAAGTTAGACCCTATACAATCTTGAAAACACTTTGATTGATATCAAAAACCAAAACTAAACCAAACACGTATCATGCCGATGCATGTGGTCCTGCAAAAAGTATGACAAAAAATTGTGACCAATCGGCTAATCAGACACCAAATCGTTAGCGACCTTGACGAACAAACAACTCTTTTTTTCTCTATATTATTTCTGGCAGATGTGTTGAGATTGGGCACACATGTCGTATCTTATCTCATCAATCAATCAAGTATTATCAGTTTATCACAAAAGTAACCAAAAATTTCGAGAAACAATCTCTGATTTGGTTGGATCTGTCTGTTTTAGATGGAGTGTCGGGGACTGTTTTGATGGGTTAGTGGAACTTTCTTAAAAGACGTCTAGAGACAATATTGTTCAGCCTAAAATTTTGCATCGATTGGTACATGTTGCAAAATATTGACTTGGTTTCAAAAACTTTTTTAAATCAAAATTTGGGATCAAAAAAAATTTTTGGCCGTTTTTCGCGTTTTTCCTACTTTTAATGAAACTTTCATACAAAACCACTGGAGGGAATAATTTTAAGCATAAAATTTGCTATCGATTAGTTATGTGAAACACTGATTAAACATTAGGAAAAATATTTTTTCCTCAAAATTTTGGTCAGAAAGTACCCGGTTTTCAGTTTTTGGCGTTTTTCCTACTTTTAATGAAAGTTTCAAGACAAACTGCTAAAGGAAATATTTTTCAGCGTAAAATTTCCTATTGAATGCTATATGAAAATATTGATTTAGGTAAAAAAAAATTTTTTGACCTTTTGTACTCCTTTTCGACAACCAAAAAATGTGATTTTTAAAGTTCTGAAAAATTTTCCGAAATCTGCGTTGAAAAATATTTGCATCACTTTTTTATAGGCCATGAAAACAAAAAAAAACATACAAAACCAAAAATTCAAGATTCTCCAAAAGGAGTACACGGGACACAAAATGGCGGGAAATTCAAAATTTCCATAATTTTAAAATTTGTTTTGTTATTTTTTATGGTTTTTAGCTATTTAAAGTTGTTTTTGTGCATATAAAACGTCAATTTTCTCGAAAACAATTTCTTTTTCAACGTTTTTTTTTTCAAAAAATTTTTTTTCCAGATTTTTGCATTTCATTTTCCTACTTCTAATAAAGTTTTCATAAAAACTGTTTAGAGACAATGTTTTTCAGCGTAAAATTTTCTATCGATTCATATGCAGAAATGTCAATTTAGCTCAAAAAAAAGTTTTTTGACCTTTTTGTACTCCGTTTGGACTACCAAAAAACCTAATTTGAATTTTTTTTTTTGAAAAATGCACATTAAACTGCATTTTTCTTCATAAAAACTGTGAAATAACGATTTCTAGATCATAAGAAACAAGAAAAAACAAATACCAGAAAATTCAAAATTGTCCAAAAGGAGTACACGGAACACAAAATGGCGGGAAATTCAAAATTTCCATATTTCAAAAAAAGTTGTCATTTTTCGTGCTTTTTCTCTATTTGATTTTTTTTTGTGCTCATGAAACGTCTATTTCATGAAGAAAAAGTTTGTTAATAAGTTTTTTTTTTTCAAAAAATTGGATAGAAAATTGTTTTCTCAATTTCACGTTTTTTGCATTTTTCACGTTTTACATGAAATTTTCATGACAAACTGCTAGAGGAAATATTTTTCAGCGTAAAATTTCCCATCGATTCATATGCAGAAATGTCAATTTAGCTTAAAAAATTTTTTTGACCTTTTGTACTCCTTTTGGACAACCAAAAAACAAAATTCGATTTTTTTTTTGAAAATTGCCCGATAAAGTGCATTTTCCTTTATAAAAACTGTAGATTAATTATTTATAGATCTTAAGAAACAAGAACTAAAAAAATACCAAAAAATTCAAAATTCTCCAAAAGGAGTACACGAAGTTTATTTTTTTAAAGTTGGAAAATTTGCTCCTTTTTGGAGTTGATACGGTTTTTTTTGTTTTTTGGTGTTTGGTTTTAATTAATAGCAATCAACAAGTGTTTCCTACGCCAGAAAAAAGCAAAAAAAAAAACATTTCAATCAAATTAAGATTGTCCAAAAGGAGTACACGAGAAAAAGTTTCTAAAAATTGAAATTTTCACCTCCTTTTTGCTTTTTTTGATGTGTAACTGCTGTTTTTCAGTGAAAAAAACATACAAAACAAAATAAAACGTTAAAAACTATTCATTATCATTACGTTACCATTACATTATGAGTCAGGGTGGTCAAAATTTACAAAAAGGTGCAAAAAAAAAACGGAGAAAGAAAGAACGTAATAATAAAAAAAACAAAACTAACTCGAATAAACACAATCAAATCGGTATCGTCGTCACAATTTAGTCAAAAGTCAGAGGGGAGGGGGTCCGGGAGAGAGAATTTCAAAAAAAAAAAAAAAAAAAATCAATAATTGCAAGCCTACCAGGAAAATTGTGGCCTATGTACAAAAACGAGAGCCCGACCGGAAGGCAGTTTGACAGCAAAAAAAAGGTTGGGAAGGAGGGAAAATGCAAGAAGAAAAGAGGTATATTCGTATGAGGTGGTACAGGAGGAACGAAGGGAAGCGTCTATAAGTTACGGACTACGGTAGGGGCGGTTTAAAGGGAGGAGGAATTACACGTCGGGGGTCGGTGGGTAGTTGAATAACAAGACTTAAATGCCAGAAAAGTAGGGCGAAAATCAATAAAATCGATAATTTTCATGCGAGGGAAACCCGCTTGAATCGGCTGGTCGGTGAGTCGAAGGGCGCTGGAACGGATGGAGAGCCACTTCCGTTGGTGGGCGTGGCCAAGGGGGATCTGAAAGAAAAAGAAGGTAATTAGAGACTTTTTGAAGGTAGCAAACAAGTGATTTTTTTGTTGAAAATTTCCAAAAATTCAAAAAAAAAAAATTTTGTTTCGATTTTTAAAAATGAAAAAAAAAAAACATTTTTTTAAAGTGGTTTCCTGGTTCAATCAAACATGCAACTTATTTAAAATTTTAATAAATTACACCTTTTTGTTTTGCATTCGAAAAAAAATTTTTATTCCAAATTTTTGAAAAAAAAATTTTTTTTTTTAAATTTCGAAAAAAAAATATTTTTCAAAAATATTTTTGATTTTTTTCCCATTTCAACACGTCATTCGATAGCAATTTTTACGCTGACAAAATTTGTCTCTTGCAACTTTTCACAAAAACTACTTAAAAAGCTCTAAAATTGGAAAAATGTGCATTGCTATAGAAAAATTCGGAAATTCATCGAATTTTTCGATTTTTCCAATGGTTTTTGATATTTTTAGATTGAATGCACGTGATTATTGTTATTTTATGTTTCAAAACGTAAAAAATACAGAGTTTTGGAGGTTTTGAATATTTTGAAATTTTTTTGGAAAATTTTCAAAAATTTCGGAAAAAAAAATTTTCAAAAACTTTTTTCCGATTTTTTCCAAAGTTCAACATATCATTCAATAGCAAATTTTTTGCTGATAAAGATTGCCTCTTGCAACTTTTAACGAAAATCACTCTGAAAGCTCGGAATCTTGAAAAAATGTGCATTTCGGGATCGCTATAGAAAATCTCGGGATTTCATCGAATTTTTCGGTTTTTCCAATGTTTTTTTTTACGTTTTCAGATTAAACTAATCTGTGATTGTTATTTTCTGCTTAAAAATTAAAAAATACCAAGTTTTGGGGGATTTGGAATAGTTTAAAATTTTTGAAAAAAAATTTTTTTTCGAATTTTTTGAAAAAAAATGTTTCGCATTTTTTTTTTGGTATTTCACTAGAATTTCTGATATATGTTGTGTTTTAAAATTGTCAAACTTGATTTAAAAAAATTAAAGCTCAAAAATATCCCACAAAAAACTCGATTTTGAATTTTTGGATTTTTGGATTTTCGATTAAAAAAATTTTTTTTTATTCCAAAAAATATCTTTATTCTGTTTTTTTCGTTTTTTTTTGGGCTCAGAAGTATTAAATTTGTTTTTCCATGTTCACAAAAGCGTTTTTAAGCTGTTAAAGTTCTCAAAATTTCAAAAAAAATAAAAAAAAAAAATGTTTTTTTCAGTTAAAAAAAAATTTAAAAAGAAACATTTTTTTCCGAATTTTTACAAAAAATCCTTCAATTTAACTATTTTAAACTACTCAATTACACTATAAAATTCCCTCAACACCCGTGATTTCTCAGTTCCAGCCAAGCCATCCAAAAGAATATTGGAGGAAAGGGGGAGGGGAGGGATGGCAAAGAAAAACAACAGGCAACCACCAAAAAAAAAAAAGTTAATTGGTTCATGATAGTGTGTTTGTTGTCTGTTGTAATAAAATCGAGAAAATACATGTGACAATCACGGGAATTTTCGTTTTTTTTTCAGAAATTCCAGAACCCATACTTACCCGCTATGCGAAGACTGTGACGGTGAGTGAGACAGGGAAACTCGGCGAACTCTTCTTGTCAGCTCTTGCAAATCCGTTACCACTGTGCCTACCAGGTTTTCAAGGTTCTCGTTTTCCTGGCTGAAAATTTGAGAATTATTGATTTTTTGAAAAAAAAAATTTTTTTTTTTCAAAATTGTTAAAAATTTTTATTCTATTTTTCGTCGATTTTTGAGCAGTTTTCAGCGCAATTTTAGACTAAGCATTTGATTCCACTAAAATTCTGACACAAAATTAGAAAAAAAAATCAGAAAAAAAAATTCGAAAAAAATTTTTTTTTTTCGAAATTTTTCAAAAATTCCAAAAAATCTATATTAATGAAAACCAAGTTTTCGGTGGTATTTTAAACTGAAAACAGTATTTAAAGTATATTTGCAACTAATTTAGCGGGAAAATGCTCAAAAAACCGCATATTTCGCTAAATTTGGGCAAATTATCATTACCTACCTTTTCTTTACCTACCTTTGTTCAGTTACCTACCTTGATCATTACCTACCATGATCTTTACCTACCATTTGTAAAAACGTTCTTTACCTACTTTATCACTACCTACCATAATCTTTACCTACCTTCATCACTACCTACCTTTATCATTACCTACCATGATCTTTACCTACCATTTGCAAAAAAATTCTTTACCTACTGTATCACTACCTACCGTAATCATTACCTACCTTTATCACTACCTATCATTCGCATATACAGTTAAAAAAATACCCATTTATGTAAAGTTATTGTCTTTTATGCATATTTCTCGTACTTTCTGTGACAAATTCGCAATTTTTTTATCAGTGATACCGATTTATGAGACGTACACTCCAATCCATACATTTCCTCTTCAAATCTAGGATTCTCCCGTGTTAAGAACTTTTAGATGTAGATAATGGGATAAGACAATGTGGTAAACTAGTAATCCGATTTTTTTAATTGATTGAAGTTGAGAGAAAACTGACTATAAAAATTCTAGATGAGTATGAACAACACATTTTTGGTTAATAAATAAAAACAAAACAAACAAATATTATTCTGAAGATCTGCATGAACCTCCGTGGTAAATTTCCGTAAATACGTGATTGGTTCTTTAAAAAATGGATAATCGGTAAATATATTATATTATATAAGTAAAATGCAGCAGAATAGGAATAAAATTGCATGAAAGTTCCTCTGCATAGGCTCATAATAATCGATCAGCGCGAAAAATGACTTTCGTCTTTTAAGAAGAACTTGTTTTTATAGTTTACCGATTATCCATTTTTTAAAGAACCAATCACGTATTTACGGAAATTTACCACGGAGGTTCATGCAGATCTTCAGAATAATATTTGTTTGTTTTGTTATTTGTTATTAACCATAAATTTGTTGTTCACACTCATCGAGAATTTTTATAGTCAGTTTTCTCTCAACTTCAATCAATTAAAAAAATCGGATTACTAGTTTACCACATTGTCTTATCCCATTATCTACATCTAAAAGTTCTTAACACGGGAGAATCCTAGATTTGAAGAGGAAATGTATGGATTGGAGTGTACGTCTCATAAATCGGTTTCACTGATAAAAACATTGCGAATTTGTCACAGAAAATACGAGAAATATGCATAAAAGACAATAACTTTACATAAATGGGTATTTTTTAACTGTATATGCGAATGATAAATAGTGATAAAGGTAGGTAATGGTTACGGTAGGTAGTGATACAGTAGGTAAAGAATTTTTTTTGCAAATGGTAGGTAAAGATCATGGTAGGTAATGATAAAGGTAGGTAGTGATGAAGGTAGGTAAAGATTATGGTAGGTAGTGATAAAGTAGGTAAAGAACGTTTTTACAAATGGTAGGTAAAGATCATGGTAGGTAATGATCAAGGTAGGTAACTGAACAAAGGTAGGTAAAGAAAAGGTAGGTAATGATAATTTGCCACTAAATTTGGTCAAAAATGTCTGCGTCTCTCACGCCCAGTCTCTCGTTTTTTTTTTCGGTTTTTAGTGATTTTCTAGTCTTTATTCAATTTTTCAGGGTTTTTCGTTGAAAAATGCTAATCAGCATAAAATTTAGAACCATTGCATCACAAAAAGTTCAAAAAAAAAATTTGTTTTTTGAGAATTTTTGAAAGAAATTTTTTGAGAATTTTTGAAAAATTTCCTAAAATTCAAGAACTACTAAAACTAATAATTTTAAATTTTCAAGCTTTCAGAGCAATTTTCGTGAAAAGTAGTAAGAGACAAAATTGATCAGCGTAAAATTTTCTATCGAATGATATGTTAAACGTAAAAAAAACCAAAAAAAAGTTTTGAAAAAAAAATTTTTTTTTCGAAATTTTTGAAAAATTTCCAAAAATTTTCTAAAGTTCCTAAGTTTCTAA
Source organism: Caenorhabditis japonica (assembly GCA_963572235.1). Lineage (NCBI taxonomy): Eukaryota > Metazoa > Nematoda > Chromadorea > Rhabditida > Rhabditidae > Caenorhabditis > Caenorhabditis japonica. The sequence continues at coordinate 5,028,518 of OY754342.1, forward strand.
AACTTGATATTTTTCAAATTTTTAAACAGAAAATTACAATCACAGAAAATGTTCAATCTGAAAATGCCAAAAACCATTGGAAAAATAAAAAATTTCGGTAAATTCCAAAAATTTTCTACAGCCATGCACATTTTTCTAATTTTCGAGCTTTCAAAGCAACTTTCGTGAAAAGTTGTAAGAGACAAAATTAATCAGCGTAAAATTTTCTATCGAATGACATAGTACACTTTGAAAAATAAGAAAATAAATTAAAAAAAAAAAAAATTTTTGAAAATGTTGAAAAATTCCCAAAATTTCAAAATCCCTAAAATTTGTATTGTAATGAAAAAATTATGTGGTAGCAAATAAACACATAGTTTAGGAAAAATTTTTGTCTGAAATTACCAGAAAAAAACTGTAAAAATCGAAAATTTCGGTAAAATTTCAAAACTAGCAAATTTGACAGTAATTTCTAAAAAAAAAATTTGGGAAAAAAATTGAAAACATTTTTTTTTTCAAATTTTTAAAATTTCAAATTTTCAAAACTCAAACTCACATTTCATGAGCCATCTGTTGTAGCTCATGCGTGATATTAACCAGTTCTTTTGGCGGATTCGAGTTGGCAATAATTTTATCCACCAAAAACCCGTTGATCACCATTTTAAGCACCTCCAAGTTGTACTTTTCAGACACCAGTAGCAATTTTTTGGCAAAAGACGGGTCCATGTCAGCCTGAATCTGAAGTAAACATCGATTGGTGATAATTAAAAGGAGTCGCCCACCTGGATAACTTCCTGGCAGATGAATCGCTCGACTTCTTTGCGAAGGGCGGGAAGATGGGCGTAGGTCAGTCCTTCGACAAGGGTGATGAAATCGTCGAAATATTTGATTTCTCGAGACAGAACACGTTCAAAGTAGATGTGGGCGAAGGTCTGGAAGGATTACTGTGAGTTTTGGAAGTTTTGGAAAGAAAGGTTGGGAAGGACGCCACGCCACGCCACGCGACGCGCATTTCGCTGCGCTATAAGAGAAGCTAGATAGTCAGGCAAAATGCTGCATTGGAAGTGGCAAAGATGCGCAGACAAGAAAACACCGCTCTGCATTGTTAGAGACGCTAGACAGTTAGACAAAACAAAGCATTGGGAGTGGCGAAGACGCGCAGACAAGAAAACACCGCTCTGCGTTGTTAGAGACGCTAGACAGTTAGACAAAATGCTGCATTGGGAGTGGCGAAGACGCGTAGACAAGAAAACACCGCTCTGCGTTGTTAGATACGCTTAACAGTTAGACAAAATTCTCCATTTGGGAGTGGCGAAGACGCGCAGACAAAACACACCGCTCTGCGTTGTTAGAGACGCTAGACAGTCAGAAAACACGACGCAGTGGGCACAAAGAAGACGCGCAGACAATCAGGCGCTTGCTATGGGTCCCCCGCTTATTTTCATCCCATAGCAGAGCGATCTAATGTGTTTATTGATATTGTTTTATTTTTCATTTCTCATTTTCCAGCTCGCTATTTTTTTGTGATTGTGAGTCAAGAGTGAGTCTCCGATTACACGTTGGAGCAAAAATAGAATAGCAATTTAGTCAGTTTTGATCCATGTGTTGAAAAAAAATGTTGTTTTTCTCGCATTCCAGACGGCTTTTAAGCCAGCGATATTGCGAGAAAAACATGTTTAGAATAATACCATATGGTTGTTTTCAAGCTTCTATTTTTTTTCCGGGAAAGAGAAAAGAAACAACATTTTCGAAAAAAATATTGTCGAATTGTCACATTGTCAAAATGTCAAATTGTCAGATTGTCAAAATTTCAAATTGTCAAATTTTCAAAATGTCAAAATGTCAAAATGTCAAAATGTCAAATTGTCAAATTGTCAAAATGTCAAAATGTCAAAATGTCAAAATGTCAAAATGTCAAATTGTCAAATTGGCAAATTGGCGAATTGTCAAAATGCCAAATTGTCAAATTGTCACGTTGTCAAAATGTCAAAATGTCAAATTGTCAAAATGTCAAAATGTCAAATTGTCAAATTGTCAAATTGTCAAACTGTCAAAATGTCAAAATGTCAAATTGTCAAGTTGCCAGATTGTCAAATTGTCAAATTGTCAGATTGTCAAATTGTCAAAATGTCAAATTGTCAAATTGTCAGATTGTCAAATTGTCAACTGTCAAATTGTCAAATTGTCAAATTGTCAAAATGTCAAATTGTCAACTGTCAAATTGTCAAATTATCAAATTGTCAAATTGTCAAATTGTCAAATTGTCAAATTGTCAAATTGTCAAAATGACAAATTGACAAATTGTCAAATTGTCAAATTGCCAAAGTGTCAAATTTTCAAACTGTCAAATTGTCAACTGGCAAATTGTCAAATTGTCAAAATGTCAAATTGTTAACTGTCAAATTGTCACATTGTCAAAATGTCAAATTGTCAAATTGTCAAAATGTCAAATTGTCAACTGTCAAATTGTCAAATTGTCAAATTGTCAAACTGTCAAATGGTCAAATTGTCAAATTGTCAAACTGTCAAATGGTCAAATTGTCAAATTGTCAAACTGTCAAATGGTCAGATTGTCAAATTGTCAAATTGTCAAACTGTCAAATTGTCAGATTGTTAGATTGTCAAATTGTCAAAATGTCAAAATGTCAAAATGTCAAATTGTCAAAATGTCAAATTGTCAAATTGTCACATTGTCAAATTGTCAATTTGTCAAATTGTCAAATTGTCAAAATGTCAAATTGTCAAATTGTCAAATTGCCAAATTTTCAAATTGTAAAATTGTCAAACTCACATTCTTAACAAGTTGCTCGCAAATTTCACTGTGATTGTCATTTTCCGAGATCGCGCGAGACACCGTGTCCACTCCATAGATAAAAATCAGCCGGTGCACCGAGAACTTGTCGTTATCAGCTTGCTGTAATGAAAAGAGTTTTGTTTTGTTTTTATCTAGTTGTCAGATTGTCAAATGGTCGAATTTTCAAATTGTCAAATTTTAGGCCACAAATTGGACATGACCACGCCCACTTTTTCTTCCGAGGCGCTTCTAGGGGTCTTGCAATTATAGAAGAAAAAAGGAACCAACCTTCTCATCCACATGCTCCAATTCAGGAATCCGAATCTTCCCACTGATCACATCATCCACAAAATTGTGCGCCGCCTTCTCGATCCGTTGACTGCGGAACGCCGTCTCCACATCCGGCAAATAATTCAGCGGCTCGAACAACGACTCTTTCATTCGGATCTCCACAATCACCACCAAATTCGAATCAACGGACTTGTGCAGGAACTCTGTGAACTCTGCACGTCGCTCCTTCTCCACGTGGATCGGCCATCCGCTGCCACGTGTGAACTCGGTGGGTGTGAGCGCGAGGCCGGCGAATACCGTCTCATCGGTGACGGGGTCAAGGATCTGCGCACGGACTTCTTCGACCGCTACTTCGGCGCACGGTCCCTCTTTGTAGTAGAGGTGGAGGAGCACGTGACGATTCGAGTCGACGGCAGCTGTAATGAAAAGTGTTATGGGTTGAGGGTGACAGGTGTGAATGGGATAGGGATAGGGATGGGAAGATGGGAGGGGAGGGGGACGGGTCATGTGATATAGGGCAGGGACAGGGCGCAAAAAAGTGCATGAAAATAGTGGTCTGATCTGTGTGACGTGGTGGGACCAATCTAGGAGTTTTGGACTACATGATCTTTGCTCATTGTCATTGAAAATGGCTAATAGTGATGGCAACGGCGCAGGGCAGGCGCGGGGCAAGCGCAGGGCACGAACTGGACACGAACTGGGCAGGAACTGGGCAGGCGCTGAGCACACGCTAGACAAGGGCGGAGCAGGCACTTATTTGAATGAGAGCCCTCAGAAACGAATGGGACCTAATCGGCATTCGCCGCTACCTTTCTCATGTAGGACAAGTCTTAGGCAAGTGTAGGGCAGGCGTTGGACAGGCGTGGGTCAGGCTTGAGACAGGTACATTGCAAGCTCTGTGTAGGTGCTGAGCTGACACTGGTTTGACACGTACACGGATTCAAACCCTTGAAAACGGCTGGCCCTTAATCGGCTATAACCGCTACCTTTCTGGTGTAGGGCAAGCCCTAGGCAAGTGTAGGGCAGGCGCTGAGCAGGCACTGGGCAGGCGCTGTGCAGGCGTGGGGCAGGCACGGGACAGGCCCAGCACAGGCGCGGGATTGGCATATTCACGGATTCAGACCATCAAAAACGGATATCACCTAATCACGCTAGTTGGCTTGGGACAGGCACTAGATAGGCAATGGGCAAGCGCTGGGCAGACGTTGGGCAGACGCTGGGCAGACGCTGGGCAGGCGTGGGGCAGGCACGGGACAGGCCCAGCACAGGCGCGGGATTGGCATATTCACGGATTCAGATCATCAAAAACGGATATCACCTAATCGCGCTAGTTGGCTTGGGACAGGCACTAGATAGGCAATGGGCAGGCGCTGGGCAGGCACTGGGCAGGCACTGGGCAGATGTTGGGCAAGCGCAGGTTTGACACGTACAACGATGTACAAGCCATCAAAAACTATTGGCATCTATTCGGCGATCGTCGCTAGCTTGTTGGCGTGGGGCAGGCGCTGGGCAGGCGCAGGGCAAGCGCTGAGCAGGCGCTGGGCAGACACTGGACAGGCGCTGGACAGGTATAGGGCAGGCACTGGGCAGGTGCGGGGTTGGAACGTACGCGGATGCCTCAAAAGCTCCAAAAACATTGGTATTCACCGACTACTAGCCAACATGTCCCTGAGGATTCGGAATGTTTCTAGCTTCGGCCATTCCATTCCATTCCATTCCATTCCACAAACACCGTTCCAGCTGAAACGCCCTAGAAATAGTGGAAACAAAGCGCCACCGCGAGAAAAAAAAACCACAAAAACTTGTTTTTTCTGTGGCCAAGTTTGTGTGATTTTTTCATTTCTTTTTGAAAAGAAGCTGTGAATGAATGAATCATCGCTGTCTGATCTGGGGTTGGGTTGAAGTTAAGTTTTTTAAGCCTGCTGCATCACGTCATCTCGCTTCTTTTTTTTTACACACATTGGCTCCCCTTACGCCACCCATCCACCCTCACCACTGCCCGCCCACCCGCCTTCACTAGCACATATACGTCCTGCGCCCCCACGACATTCTATGGCAGTATGGCCTGGTGGATAACACGGATGCCTGCTAATCTACTAGTGCTGGGTTCGGGTTTTGCTGCCGGCAAAAATGTTTTGCTTTCCTAAAACCATGCAAAAAAACGTCCAAAGACCATCAGCGACTCACCATTATTCGACAACACGTACTCGTCGGTCAGCCGCAGGGCCCACGTGAACTGCACATGTTTGTACGAGGTGGAGAACGGCCGCGACACGTTCAGCAGGATGGACTCGTCTTCGATTTGTCTGAAAAAGTCAGGGTATTTAGTATCCACACTCTTGTGGTCTTTGGTGGTTGGACTGTTATCAGTACTGAGAAAAAGAACTGTATTTTATCAGGTTTGATGTAAGCGAGAAATTATTTCATTCAGTGTGCTGTCAATAACAACTTTCACTTCTTCTTACCTTTGGCACACTTTTAGAGCCCATGGATATTGAAAAGCGATCACCGAGTCGTCGGTGCCGCCCGACGTCGATGCGATCGGTACAGCTATATCGTCCATAATTGGTTGTTTAGAGCAATTTTCTGTAATTTAGGAATGGCAATTAAATGGTTTATACCTTTTAAAGAGCGAGGAAGGAACGGATAAAGCCAGGAGAGAACAAAGAAAAAATGTGAAAAAAAAATCATGGGAAAGAGGTCCGCCTCAGTTTCGTTTCGGCCATCAGACTGATAGAGAGTGAATGACGCGGTGAGATGGGCGCGAGGAGTGGAGACGCAGAGAATCAGAAAAAAAAGAAGAAAAAGTGGGCGGCTCCGCCCACTTTTCTCTTCCAGGTCAATCGAAGAAGAAAACGTTTTGACACGCGAGACAGCTACGCGACCGGACCGTGTCGCCTCATTTCTTTTATTTTTGGGTTTCAGATGTTCAAAACAACACACTTATTAGGTCTAGGAATTTCCAAACTTGCCTATAGCCTAATATCTTGTGTATAAGGCCGATTTGGGGAAGGGGGCGGGGCAGACAAACTAGAGCGTATGTCCTGCTTGGAGCAGGATATAAACGGCCTTATACACAAGATATTGGGGTGTTTTAAAGAGGAGAATTTTCATAAAATTAAAAAAAAAAACGGCAAAAAATTTTGAAACGGAGAGTTTTTTATTAAAATTTTTTTTTTTAATTTAAAAAAAAATTGAAAAAAAAATTTTTTCTAAAAATTTGAAATTTTTTTATTTATTTCTCCTTATATGCTGGAAAATTGCAGATAGAAAAAACAATTGAAATACCTTTAGCTGAAAATGAGAAAAAACTTTTTTTTTTAAATTTTGAAATTTTCAAAAAATATTTCCAAAAAAAAATTTTTTTTCCAAAATATTGGAATTTTTAAAATAAAACTGTACAGACAAGCGCTGAAAAAACAAAAAAAAACTTCTGAAAACTAAAAAAAAAAAAGTTGAACCTTTAAAAAAATCGAAAAAAAAAATTAAAAAACATTTTTTTTTCAAAAATTTTAAAAATTTAAATTTTGTAAAATTTAACCAACTTCAGCTAAAATTGTGAAAAACTAGAAAAAAACTGTAAGAATAGAACTTCTAACATGCTCTAAAAGCCTGTAAAAGTTTAAAAAATTGAAATTTTTTTTTAGAATTTAGAATTTGTTGAAGAATTGGAATTTTTGCTGAAAATCGATAAAAATTGTATGAAAATATTTTCAAAGTGCATGAAAAAATCGTGAAAATTTGCTTAAAAAAGGTTTTGAGTTGGGGGAAATTTTGAAAAATTAAAACAAAAATTTTGAAAAATTTCCAATTAAAAAAAAAAAAAAAAAATTTTTTTGCATTAAAATGCGTGGAAATGGCGTTAAAAACTACTGAAAATTATGAAAAACACACTTGAAATCACAAAAAATTAAAACATTCATAAGAAATTTCTGAATACTAAAAAAAAAAAAAAAACTAAAAAAATTTTTTTTTTTTTCAAAAAAATTGTCAAAAAATGTGGATTTTCTGCATGGAATATTCTCGAAAAACAGGGATATTTTAACAAAAACGGTGTGAAAAAGTAGAAAAACGTAGAAAACTTTAGAAAACTTCAGAAAAATTTTTTTGGAAAAAACAAAAAAAAATTTCTGGAAAATTCCGGAAAATCCAAAAAAACCCCCAAAACCAAACTCAAAGCTAATTTGCCCCAAGACTCGATAAAAAGTGGTTAGATGACGTGGCAGGACCAAATGATCATACACTTTCGTTTTTTTATCGCCCACGTCTTCTTCTTCTTCTTTGATTTTTCCGTCTCTTTGTCATCGAACTAAACGGTCGAAAATTTCGATTCGAAACAATGGACGAAAAAGTGAAAATTATTGTTTTTTTTGAGCGTTTTATTGGCTGAAATTATCAGTGAAACATGGAGCCAAAATGAGCATATACAGTATAGTAAAAATGTGTGTGGGGTCTAAAAATAGGCGGTTTTTAGTTTTAAGACGATTGTGGTCTTTTATTGTTGTTTAAATAATAAGCATTGTTTGATTTTTTAATGCGTTTGTTTCCTTCTTTATTGTTAAAAAATGCAAGCCTACTGCGCAACTTACAGGTTGTGTGGAGCGGTTGAGAGCAAATCGAATTTGAGGAAATTTTTGGCGGATAGCTATGTTGAAAATGTTCATAAAAACGGCTGATAGTGGACGGCTATTAGCTACCTAACAGACAAACAGATATTCCTGTTTTGGGAGGGTTTTCTGTTAAAAATTAAAAAAAAAAAAATTTTCAAAATTTTCTTTTCAAATTTTAAAAAATTTCCAAAAATTTTTTGGCTTTGTTTTTCAGGGGTTTCAAGTTTCCAAACTATTGAAAAACAGTATCAAAATGTTTACTTTTGCTTCATGTTTTAAAATAACGACTTTATTAGTTTTTGGAAATTTTTGAAAATTTCGAAAAAAAAAAATTTTTTTCTTCAATTTTTTTTTTTGATTTTTTAAAAACGTTTTTGGTGTTTTTTGGGATTTTTTTTTATTGAATGTATGATTTAAATTAGCTGAATTACGGATTTTATTTGTTAAATACTCGCTGTTCACTTCAAAAAAATCAAAAATTTTAATTTTTAAAAAAATATTTTTTTTTGAAAATTTTTTGAAATTTCCAAAAATTTTTCTTATATTTTTCAGAAATTTTGAAAAATTTCGAAAAAAAAAATTTTTTTTTTGGAATTTTTTATTTTGTATTTTGGGGTTTTTAAAGACTTTTTTTATTGATTTTAAAATCTACATTTGATGTAAAACTTCATATACTTGTTACATACTTTTTTTCGTTCTGAAAAATCGAAATTCCGAATTTTTAAAAAATTAAAAAAAAAATTAAAAAAAAAATTTCCAATTTTTTTTTTAAATTTTTCCAAAAAATTTTTTCTGTTAAAAAAAAACTTTTTGTCTTCTAATTTTTAGAATTTCTATTTTATTTTCCAAAAAGTGCCTCTTTATTTTTTGTTTTCCTCAATTTTTCCCACCACACAAAGCACTTTCATCATTATCTATGACTTCCCGATTTCCAAACAAAAAAAAATTCAAATTTCGTTTTTAGCCTACTCGTCTGTTATTTTATCATTGTTGTAGCGATAAGAGATTGGAGCCAATCCTCTGAACTGATAAGAGATGATATTTGAGAAGCGAGGACCTTGAACCAGGAAGCCAGGGGGGCCACACGCGCCTATACGATTCGTAGCTCTCTCAAAAAAAAAAGGAAAAAAAAATCTTGAGAGGTCCGACCGAGCGACCACACAGAGGTCGATGACCACAAACTATCGGATTTCTAGGGTGGTCTGAAAGCGGGGGGGGGGGGAATTCGTAAAGCAAGTGAGTCATTCGTTCATATTGTTGAATGAATACTTCTAGAAGAAAACAAGGCGAGAAGGTCTAATCTCTAATTTTAATTCATTAATTCAGACACACATACACACACTTCTACTTTCCGTTGTTTAAAAATGGCCCATTTTAGACAGACATATTCGCAAAGCGGAAGGCGGAAGACGACAAACTTAATCAAAAAGGTAGGCGGAAAGCAGTGTTTTACAATGTAGAAAACGAAAAAATCAAAAAAAAAATTTTTTATACAAAAAGTGAAAAAAGGCAAATTTTTGGTAACGCGGAAGGCGGAAGATACATAAATAGTCAGTTTTTTCTTTAAAAAGAAAAGCAGAAGGCTTGGATTTTGTTCAAAAACCAAATAAAATGAATATTTAATGTAAGCCCAAAATTAAACAGTAAGTAATTAGAAAACCAGTTGATGAAAAGCGGAAGACGGAAGATTTCAATAGTCTCATATCAATCGCTTCTACAAGAACAGGAAAAAATAAGTTTTTGAGACAAATAAAGGCGGAAAATTGCTTATATTTTAATGGAGAGAAGCGAGAAATCAAATTTTTCAAAAAAAAAAGAACAGTAAAACAACACTTTTTGGTCAAACGGAAAGCGGAAGACGGAAGATGGAAGACAGTTTCTTTTTTTTGGAAGGAAAGCGGAAAATCAATTATGTACTTATGAGTACAGAACATTTATTTTTTTAGGCAAGGTACAAAAAAAGATTTGCAGAACAAAAGGCCAAAAAAAAACAAATTTTTGGGCAAGAGGAAGGCGGAAAGAGGCTATAATAAATATCGAAAACTCGGATTTTTGAAAGAAGGAAAACGGAACGAGGAGAAGTGAAATTTTCTGGAAGGCTTTGAGGCATCAAGCAAGTTTTAAACAAGCGGAAGGCGGAAAATATTGTATTTTTTAATAAGAACATCGAAAAATCAGATTTTTGATTAAAGAAAAGCGAAAATAATATATTTATGGGCAAGCGGAAGGCGGAAAACAACGGTGTTTTTTATCAGAATGGCAAAATATCGGATTTTTTGTCAAAAAGGAAGACGGAACGCTGAGAAAGTGAGTGTTTTTGAGAGAAAGCGGGAAATTTCAGGTATAAGAGAGGCGGAAAGGGTAAAACTTAAAACAAGCGGAAGGCGGAAAATGACGTTTCTCGAACAGAATAGCAAAAATCGGATTTTTGTCAAAAAGGAAGACGGAAACCGGAAACCGGAAGATTTAATTTTTTTAAGGAGAATATGGACTTAATTTCGAAAAAGGAGAACAGCGAAAAAATGGATTTTCGACAAAAAGGGAGACGGAAAAAATCATTTTTTTTGAACAAGAGAAAGGCGGAAAAAGGTTTTTCACAATAAAAAAATTGAAAAAATAGAATTTTTAGGCAACCGAAGACTGAAACAGTTGTGTTTTATGTCAAAATGGAAGAAGGAAAGTTGAAAATATGGGCTTTTTTGATGGAAGAAAGACGATTTCTGCAAAACGGAGATGGAAATGATCAGTTTTTCGGCAAGCGGAAGACGGAAAATAACGTTTATTTTTACTAGAATATCAAAAATTCAAATTTTAATCAAAAAGGAAGACGGAAAGTAGAAAATATGTGCTTTTTTAATAGAAGACAGACGATTTCTGCATTAGGGGAAAGCGGACAATTTTAGAAATAAGGAAGGCGGAAGATAGCGTTTTTTTTTAAAATTTAGGACGGAAAAATTCTGTTTTTATTTTCAAAACAATATCCCAGCAAGTTCTATTTCGCAAACCTTGGCAAATTTTGATAAATGGATTCAATTCTAGTAAAGCGGAAGGCGGAACCTCACATTTCTCCAAAAAGAACACGCCAATGCCCTTTCATCACAGAAAAGGAGGGAAAAACAGTTTCAAGTACGTGCCATTCGGCAGAAAAATATCCGCAAGGAGCCAAAAGACAGAGAGAGGGAGAGAGAGAGAAGAGCCGAGCCGTCTGTTCTCAAGTTTCAACCATATAAAGCGAAAAAGTAAACATTCTTCTTTTTTTTTCACGGAGAAAACCAAGAATTTTTGAACACTGAGCACTTATATATAGGCGCCTAAAATGGAGCAAATACTTGTTTGATTTTTGGATTTTCTTGTCTTTTTTAACCATTTTTTGGGTCGGCGATTATGAATTCGGCTAAATAACTATGAGACCAATGGAATAAAAGTTGAACTGCACTCTGGTAGATAGGGCTAATAGCCATTGAAAACCGCTCATAACCAGAGGACATGGCTATTAGCCGTCCTTGCTTATAGTCGGCGTGTACACGGTGCCTATACGCCAATTTTAAAGCACAGAACTTCCAAAAATTGAGAAATCGGCTAATAGCGGGGCATGAGAGGAAAAATATCCCAAAAATCAATTAGCTGGCCGCAAATCTCCGAGTCAAAAAGAGAGAAACATGAACATGCAAAATTGAAAAAGAAAAAGTGGGGGAAAAGGAAACGAAGGGGCAGGCGAAGAAAACACAGAGATAATGAGAGCATTTCGGAAAAGCAAACAAATCGGACGCGAGACGAGGCGGCCGCCTCGTTGAAACACAATAATAATAACAATTCAATTGACAGACACTCTGACGACACACACACATACACACACATTGTTTGACTGTCTGAATGGCTTTTGGGTACATTAATTTTTTTTGTTGATAAAAACACTTTTTTTATTGGGTTTGACATTTTGAAATTTTTAAAAGAATTTTTTTATAGTCTTCTGATTTTTAAACGCTTTTTCTTGTCTTAAATCAACAAGTTCGTTCCAAATAAAAACTATTTTCACAAAAAAAAACAGAATTTTCCAAAAAAAAATTTTAAAATTTTTTTTTTGAGATCTTCAACAAATTTTTCACATTTTTTTTTAATTTTAAGATTTACATGTACAAAAACAAACAAAAAAAAAATTTCATCAAAAAACAGGCAGATAAACACCAATATTGAAGCAAAATTCAGTAGAGCGCACATGCGACACGCCATGATTTTCAGCAATAACGAAAATTTCGATTTTCAGGGGTTAAAAATGATTTTCGTGGTGGGACCTAAGAGAGTTTTTTGTTCAGCGTAAAATTTTGCGTAGATTGATATGTAGAACACAGTCAAAAACAAAAAAAATTTTTTTTGAAAATTTATGAATTTTTCCAAAAAAAAATTAGTTTTTCCGTTTTCTTTCCTTCAATTGTTGAAAATTATTGCATTTTGGGGTTTAATCTAAACTAATTGTCTTGATTTACGACTTTAATAGACGGAAATATACAATTTCGAAGAAAAGTGCAGTGGAGCGTAATTACAACACATCTGTATTTTGACAGTAACGAAAATTTCGATTTTCAGGGGTTAAAAGTCATTTTCGGGGGGAGACTTAAGATAGCTTTTTTCTCACCTGAAAATTTTGCGTTGATTGATATGTAAAACATGATAAAATGCAAAAAAAATTTTTGAAAATTTTCCAAAAAAAATTTTTTTTTTTTTTTTTGGTTTTTAAATTTTCCATTACGGCCTTTTTATTTTTTTTTTGAACTAGAAATTGAAAAAAACCCAGAATGGCCACAGAATAAATCCATTTTAAAGAAAAGTGCAGTGGAGCGCAAATGCAACCCACCAGTATTTTTAATATTAGCGAAAATTTCGATTTTCAGGGGTTGAAAGTGATTTTCGTGGTGGGACCTAAGAGAGTTTTTTGTTCAGCGTACAATTCTGCATGGAATAAAATAAAAAATATGACAAAAATTGAAAAAAAATTTTTTTTCGAAAATTTTGAAATGTTTCCAAAAAAAATTTTTTTTTTCAAAAAAAAAATCAATTTTTTTTGGATTTGAAATCTTAAAGAAGCTTTGAAATAAATGAAACTGTTTCCTAATATCTCGCTAAATGTTCACAGCATAATAGCCACAAGTTTAAGTTATGAAAATTACAAAAAAAGGGAAAAAGTTCGCTACCACCAAAAAAAAAAACGTTCAAAATCCTCGAAATGGTCAAGAACTTTGCAAATTCTCATGTTCAACAAAGAAACACACGCGCACACACACACACATTAATCGTCTTACTTTCAAAAATTCGGATCAACCGAGTGGTCACGTGAACACGATTCCGGTCACAATATTTCACAAGTCTCAATAATCTCATCTTGTCAGGTATGTATTTGCGACGCAAAAACACACACCCAATACGTACCGAGGTCATTTTCCGGTCATTGAAGATCAAAAAATAGTTTGATTTTGAATAGACAACAGCAAAAAAAAAGGTGGAGAAATTTGAAAAATCTGAAAATAAATAGAAGCAAACCGTGCCAGCTCATCAAAACATTTCTGATCAGAAATAGAAACGGGGAATGTTTTTTCTTTTGTTTTCCGTTTAAAAATAAAGAAAAATTGAACGATTTGCTCTTTTTTTGTGGGCGGAAAAGCGAGAAAAAATGAGGGGCTTATACGCTTTTCTCTCCATGTGTTTTTCCACAAAAGAGTATTATCCCTGGGGATAAGAAGTACACGTTTGATATGATTTTTGAGCTGTTCACTTAGAATTACTTGATATGTGCGGTGGAGCGCAATTGCACTAGCTTGAAACTTTGGAAACTAAAATTGTCGAAAATTGCCATTTTCAGGGGTTAAAAGGGATTTTGGAGGTAGGACTCAAGAGAGTTTTTTGTTTAACGCAAAATTTTGCGTCGAATAATATACAGAACAGTACAAAAAATCAAAAACCTTTTTTCAGAAAATTTCAATTTTTTGGAAAAATTAAAAATTTCTGATATTTCAAATTTTTGCATTTTTTTTGGTTTTTTTCTTTTTTTAAATTAAAAACTAAACAAAAAACGGCTGTTTCATTACAAAAAATCAGGTCAAAACCACCAAAAACAAAAAAGTCCACTGGAGCGCAAATGCAACATGTCAGAATTTTCGACAATAACGAAAATTGCGATTTTCAGATGTTAAAATGATTTTCGTGATAAGACCTAATAGAGTTTTTTGTTCACCGTAGAATTTTGCGTTGAATAATGTGTTTAACCTTGCAAAATGCGCAAAAAAATTTTTTCCAATTTGTCCAGTTTTTCAGTTTATGGTGTCAAAATGTGATTAGATACATAAATTAACAACAAAAAACGTCTAGACAGCTAAATATAACAAAAGTCCAATGGAGCACAAATGCAACATGTGGAAATGTTGATTTTACCGAAAATTGCGAATTTTAGACTTCAAACGTAATTTTCGTGATAAGACTCAAGAGACTTTTTTGTTCACCGTAAAATTCTGCGTTGAATAATTTGTATGACATACCAAAGCGCTGAAAAAAAATTGTAAACGAAATTTTGAATTTTTTTTCCAAAAAATTTTTTTTTTAAGTTTCAGGTTTTTCGAAATTTTCAAATTGTGCATTTTTTGAAGTAAAAACTGCCTGAAAACACAGGTTTTCTACTTAAAACCCAGAAAAATCATTATAATAGAAATGTCCAATGGAGCGCAAATGCAACATGTCTGGAAATGTTCATTTTACCGAAAATTGCAAATTTCAAAGCTTAAAAATAATTTTCGTGATAAGACTTAAGAGACTTTTTTGTTCACCGAAAAATTCTGCGTCGAACAGTGTGTAGAACACAACAAAACGGTAAAAAAATTTTTCAACGATATTTTCAATTTTTCAAAAAATAATTTTTTTTTTCAGTTTTAGATTTTTCGAAATTTTCCAATTGTGCACTTTTTTTAGAGAGAAAACTATCTGAAAACACAATTTTTTAACTCAAATCACAGAAAAAAAATCATAACAGGAAAGTCCAGTAAAGCGCAAACGCAACATGTCTGGAAATGTTGATTTTACCGAAAATTGCGATTTTCAGGGGTTAAAAGTGATTTTCGTGGTGGGACTCAAGAGAGTTTTTTGTTCACCGTTAAATTCTGCGTTGAATAATGTGTTTAGCCTTGTAAAATTCGCAAAAAAAAATTCAACAAATTTTTCCATTTTTTCCCAAAATAATTTTTTTTTTTTTTCAAAATTTTACTTTTTTTTTTTCGTTTTTATTGTGCTTAGATACATCAATTAACAAACAACAAAACGGTAAAACAGCTGAAAAAAAAATTTCCAATGGAGCGCAAATGCAAAACGCCAGAATACATGACTTTAACGAAAATTGCGAATTTCAGGGGTTAAAAGTGATTTTCGTGGTAGGACTCAAGAGAGTTTTTTGTTCACCGTAAAATTCTGCGTAGAACAATGTTTAGAACATATCAAAAAGCTAAAAAAAATTTTAACAAAATTTTTCCATTTTTTGCCAAAAAATTATTTTTTTCAAAATTGCAAATTATTTTTTCTTTATTTTTTTTTTCAGATTTTCAAATTTTCGTGTTTACATTTTGATTAAAATCACGTTATATATTTGAAAACAGTCAAAATAGGCTATATAGAACAAAAGTCCAATAGAGCACAAATGCAACATGTCAATTTTTGATTTTACCGAAATTTGCGAATTTTCCGTGTTAATAGTGATTTTCGTGGTAGGACTTAAGAGAGTTTTTTGTTCATCGAAAAATTCTGCGTTGAACAATGCAAATAAATAAATAAATAAAAACCCAATTTTTATTTTGAAAGTTTCCGAAAATTTGAAAATGTTCGTGGTGGGACCCAAAAATTTTTTTTTCAATTTTCAATTTTTTTAAAAGTAAATACTTCTGCCATTGTTTTTTTTTAAATTTTAGTTCATCTTCCCTTAAAAATTACCTGTAAAAACCTAAAAAACCAAGCCCAAAAAAAGCGCAAAGTGCATGTAAATTAGCTTTTCATATCAAAAGTGCTCACCAAAAGGCTCCAACAAAAAAGCGCAAGAGGCGCAGATAAGCAGAGAAAAGCGGAAAAAAGCGGAAAAAGAAAAAGAGTTTTGTTTGTTCAAACACCTGGTCAGCCAGCCAGCGGCATGGGGTCACTTGACCAGTGAGCGAAAAACAGAAAATTTAAAAGAGTTGTGTGTGTGATTGAATTGAGCAACGGCGGATAACGAGAAAACCCCCGCTCGGCAATATTTATCATTATCCGGTGTCTGGAAAATAGCAGCCACAGAGAGAGAGAGAGAGAGAGAAAGGGGTTGAAAACAAGACGACACATGACGTCGCGGGCGGGCAGGACAACAAAAATGTCACACGTGGCACGTTTCATCTTGCTCATACATATTCTGATCAGTGATTTTTAAGTTGCATTGCAATGTGGTTTTTAAATTGCAAAAAAAAAAAAATGCAAATTTGTGTTTCAAGAGAAAAAAAAATTCGCAAAAAAAAAGTTTGCCTGTTTTTTATTGTATCACATACCATTCGACGTAAAATTTTACGCTGAACAAAAAACTCTCTTGTGTCTTATCCCGAAAATTTGTTTTAAACCCTGAAATTTGCAATTTTCGTAATTGTGAGATGTTGCATATGCGCTCCATTGGACTTTTCTGTAATTTTCCTGTTTTCTGGTGGTTTTGTGATGAAATTGTGAATTTAGTTCAATTAGGTTCATACTAACTGAAAGAAAAAAAAATTAAAAGTGAAAAAATGAAAAATAGCAAAAAAAAATTTTTTTTTGGAAAAATTGAAAATTTCGCTGAAAAAAATTTTTTTTTGCGTTTAGTTGAAATCTATATATTATTCAAGGCAGAATTAAACGCTGAACAAAAAACTCTCTTGAACCCTGCCACGAAAATCACTTTTAACCCTTGAAATTTGCATTTTTGGAGGTTTACAAAATTGTGGGATGTTACATATGCGCTCCATTGTACTTTTCTGCTATTTCGCTGTTTTCTTGTGGTATTGTGAAATTAGTTTAATTAGTTTTATAATAACTGAAAAAAATCAAAAAAATTAAAAGTGAAAAAATGAAAAAAAGCAAAAAAAATTTTTTTTTGGAAAAATTGAAAATTTCGCTGAAAAAAATTTTTTTTTTGCGCTTTGTTGAAATCTATACATCATTCAACGCAGAATTTTACGGTAAACAAAAAACTCTCTTGAGTCCTATCCCAAAAATGACTTTTAACTCTTGAAAATTGCAATTTTCGTAATTGTGGATGTTGCATATGCGCTCTATTGCACTTTTCTGCCATTTTGCTGTTTTCTGGTGGTTTTGTGATAAAATGATCATGTCAAACTAGTTTTGTCACAAAAAAGTTAGGAAAATTGAAAAATTGAGAAAAAAATAAAGTTGAAAAAAAAATTTTTTTTTTTGGAAAAATTGAAAATTTCGCTGAAAAAAAATTTTTTTTTGCGCTTTGTTGAAATCTATACATCATTCAACGCAGAACTTTACGATAAACAAAAAACTCTCTTGAGTCCTATCCCAAAAATGACTTTTAACTCTTGAAAATTGCAATTTTCACCAGTGTCAAAAGTTCTGAAATGTTGCATTTGCGCTCTATTGGACTTTTATGCAAATTTGCTGTTTTCTGGTGGTTTTGGGATGAAATGATCGAGTCAAACTAGTTTTGTCACAAAAAAAGTTAAGAAAATTGAAAAATTGAGAAAAAATATACATGTTGAAAAAAAAATTTTTTTTTTGGAAAAATGAAAAATTTTCGCTAAAATTTTTTTTTTGAATTTGGTATGTTCTATACATCATTTGACGCAAAATTTAACGCTGAACAAACAACTCTTTTGAGTCGTACCACGAAAATCACTTTTAACCCTTGAAATTGGCAATTTTTGTTAGCGCTGAAAATATGGGCATGTTTCATTTGCGCTCCATTGCACTTTTCTCTGATATGGTTTTTTTTCCTGACGGTTTTAATGAAGAATTGGTGTTTTTAGGCGTGTTTTGACTTTTGAAATACAAAAAAGCAGTCGGAATTTAAAAAAAAAAAAGTAAAAAAAATGCAAAAAAAAATTTTTTTTTTGGAAAAATTGAAAATTTCGCTGAAAAAAAAATTTTTTTTGCGTTTGTTGAAATCTATACAATATTCAACGCAGAATTTTACGGTGAACAAAAAACTCTCTTAAGTCCTTTCACGAAAATCACTTTTAACCCTTGAAATTGGCAATTTTTGTAATTGTGGGATGTTGCATTTGCGCCCTGTTGCACTTTTCAGCTATTTGGCTGTTTTCCTGACCGTTTTGCGGTAAATCAGTTTTTTTGGACATAATCTAAAACCACAATTTTAAGAAACTTTGAAAAATTGAGAAAAAATTAAAAGTAAAAAAAAATTTTTTTTTTTTTGGAAAAATTTCGCTGAAAAAATGTTTTTTGCGCTTTGTCAAAGTTTAAGTATCATTCGACGCAAAATTTCACGCTGAACAAAAAACTCTCTTAGGTACTATCACGAAAATCTCTTTTAACCATTGAAAATCGAAATTTTCGGTAGTTTCAAAATTGAAATTGCGCTCCACTGCGATTTTCTCTAACATCGATGTTTTTCCGACTTTTTCGAGCTTGTCATTATGCAGAAAATAATTGAAAACAAGTATGAAAACAAGAAAAAGTCTGCGTCAGAGTGAGTTATGCAAAAAAAAATTGGAAAATAGGAAATTAATTCATTGAAGAGGCTTGCAAAACATAAAAATAAAAAGAAAAAACGTATTTTGCTCAATTGCTCAGTTATTAAACAAATTGAGGCCAAAACAGAAAAAGAAAATTTGATAAAACTTAAGAAAGCAAGAGAAAAGAGCTGAAAATGATATAGAAAAATCTGAAAAAAAAATTTTTCCAAATAAAAAAAAATTTCAAAATTTTTTTTTTCTAGTTTAAAAACTTGATTTTTTGTGCAAACTAAGACATTTTTACCAAAAAACAACCGAAAAGAATGCAACAAAGCCTGGTAATCTAGAAAAAGTTCTAGAAAATAATGAGTTTGTGGGCGCCTCCTCTCCCTTCCGGTGCTCTGTCAGCTGACTCACAAGAGAAAAAAAACAAGCGAAAAAAGTGGAAAAAAGGGGACATTTTGTTCGTGAATGATTGGTTTCTAGCCTAAAAGTGATAATATATCACTTTGTTCTTCTTCTTCTTTGAATTTCTTATTTTTCCACTTTTTCCTTTCTTCATTCTTTTTTTTTTTTTTTTTGATTCTTCACCTTTTCCCCCTCTTTTCTCTAGATAATAACCAAGAAAATCAAACTAATACTATCACAAAGAATGACAGAATTGATTGCAGAAAGAAAATACTGCTTTGTTATCAAAGAGCGTGTGGAGTGCGAGACGCAGAGAAATGGTATTGGTTTTTGGGATTTTGGGGATTTTCGGGAGTTAAAAGTGATTTTCGTGGTGGGACTCAAGAGAGTTTTTTGTTAAGCGTAAAATTCTGCGTCGAATAATGTACAAAACATAACAAAAACAATAAAAAAAATTTTGAGAAATTTTTTCATTTTCAAAAAAAAAAAATTTTTTTTTCAACAAAAATTTTTTTCATTTAAAATTGGCTCAAAACTCAAAGAAAAAGTGGAAATGAATTAAATAAACGTCAACTCATTGAAAAAATCAGCAGAAACGCCAGGAATCAGAAAAGTCCAGTGGAGCGCATATGCAACACGCTAGAATACTTGACAATAACGAAAATTGCAAATTTTAGGGGTTAAACGTGATTTTCATGGCAAGACCCAGAAGAGTTTTTTGTTCACCGTAAAATTCTGCGTCGAATGACATACAGAACGGCAAAAATAACGCAAAAAAACTTTTCAGGAAAAATAGTGCTTTTTTTTTCGAAAATTTCCAATTTTCTGGTAATTAATTTTTTGCACATTTTGCACATTTTGCAATTTTTTTCTTTTTTTTTAATTGTTTACGGCGAAAACTACTCAAAAGCCAAAAAACTAAACAAAAAAAGCTATAAAAACACGAGATAACAAAAAAGTTCAGTAGAGCGCAAACTTTTTATTTTGACCATTTTAATGCAAAAGCGAACAAGAAACATTTTTACATCTTTAAAAAACCACCAAAAAACCAAAAAACCGTGAATGTTCGGTAGAGCGCATATGCCAGCCCAGAGTTTTTAGTTTTAACGAAAATTGCGATTTTCAGGGGTCAAATGTGATTTTCGTGGTGGGACTCAAGAGAGTTTTTTGTTTTGCGTAAAATGTTGCATCGAATGAATTATAAAATATTAGAAAAAAAAAATGAAAAATTTTTTTCATGAATGAAAAAAAAAATTGGCGAAAAAATTGAAAAAAATTGAAAAAGCGGAACTACTGGATTTGTCCATCTATATAGATGGATGGGCTTATAATGTTTTTTCCCACCAACTTTATTCCAAGAAATGATGGGAGAGAGGTCCTTCTCACTCGAGTGGTCTTTGATGCGCCAAAACAATTTTATTTTCCTTTTCTCCCTCATTTTTCATTTTTTTTTCTCGCATCTTTTCCGCAGTCACGCGGCACGGAACGTAGCGGAAAAAGCCACCGAAAAGCCATTCGTTTTATGCCCACCACTTTGATGGTTTTTTTTTGTTTTTGTCGTTTTTGTGGAGGGCAAGAAAAAGTCGACACGGATCATTGAGAGATGGAGCAAATCAAGGGATAGTGTAACATTTTTGGGACCTTGTTGTAGTTTGTAGTGTGGTCGGAAGAAAGTGCATGGATAAAACGGATAAGATATGAAACCCGGAAGCAAAATTTGGAGAGTTGCAAGCTTCGGTTTTCGGTTTTTTGTAAAATCATCCTTATATATAAAATTCCGTTTGGGTTTGTAACTGAGGATCTTTGTGTGTCTGTGTCAAAGGCGCATGGCGGGGTCGTACTCAGCACCCGTGGCCAAATTAAAAATTCGACGGGCAAGCGTGTAACCGCCTGCGCCACACGGGACACGCGGAATGAACGCTCTCGAGGAGTAGATTTGTTTGCCTCTGGGTAGAGGAAAAGGTCAAATAAAATAAGGCTTCCATTCGGACGAAAAAAAAGCGGACGAGTTTCGTCCGCTATTCGTCCGCTCGTCCGCGGTTCGTCCGGTTCGTCCGGTTCGTCCGAGGTCGGTCCGCTTCGTCCGTTTTTTTTCCTTGTCAGTTTTTCTTTTTGTTTCTGCTATATTTTGTTTTTTAAAGCTGTCTTTGTTCTTTTTTCTTTAAAATATCAACAGAAATGTCTTGTTTCTGCTATCAAAAATTCGGAAAAAAATTTAAAAATTAGCTTTTGCAAAGCTAATTCTACATAAATTTGCAACCGCTTACATTTTCAATGTCAGAATTTTTAAATAGAGTGCCATAAATCAAAATTCCCAGCCAAATAGAGCGTGGCGGACGAACCGGACGAAACGGACGAACCGGACGAACCGGACCGTCCGCGGACGAACCGGACGAACCGCGGACGAAGCGGACGGACGGCGGACGGACGGACGAACGGACGGACCGGACGGACGAAAATTGGTCCGAATGGAAGCCTTAAAATAAAAAACAGTTTAGAGAGGAGAAAAGATAGTTTTTGATTCAGCCAGGCTTGTGTTTTAATAAGAGGATGTGATGTTTAGTTTGAATTTTGAACAAATAAACTTTCAAAAACTGGTCTAAATATCATTTGAAAGCTCAAAACAATGATTAAAAATTAAAAAAAAAATTAAAAAAAAACAAATTTTTTTTTTTTTGGAAAAATTAGAAAAGTTTCGAAAAAAACATTTTGCGCAATTTGCACTGTTTTATATACCGTTTGACGCAAAATTTTACGTTAAACAAAAAACTCTCTTGAATCCCAGCATGAAAATCAAGTTTAACCCCTAAAAATCGCAATTTTCGTTAAAATCAAAATTCAAGAACGTTGCATTTGCGCTCCACTGGACTTTTATATTTTGGGGGCTTGTGGCTGGTTTTTAAAAAATGAAACACACGTGTTTTGTTCAGTTTTTGCTTTAAAAAACAATAAATTAAAAAAGTACATGCAAAAATAGAAATATCAGAAAATTTGAATTTTTTCAAAAAATTAAAAACTTCTGGAAATTTTTTTTTGTGTTTTTCATGCTGTTTTAAATGTCATTACAACAACGTTTTTAAATGTCATTAGACGCAAAATTTTACGCTGAACAAAAAACTCTCTTGGATCCCAGCACGAAAATTACTTTTAACCTTTGAAAATCGCAATTTTCGTTAAAATTAAAATCAAGTACGATGCATTTGTGCTCTACTGAAATTTGGTGTTTTTTGATGTTTTAGAGCTGTTTTTCAATATTAAGAAAACGTGTTTAGTTCAGTTTTTGCTTTAAAAAATTAAAGAATTAAAAAAAAATGCAAAATATATAAAAATCAGAAATTTTGAAATTTTTCAAAAAAATTTAAGTTTTTGGAAATTTTTTTTTGTGTTATTTTTGTATTGTTATGTATACCATCTGACGCACAAATGTACGCTGAACAAAAAGCTCTCTTAGATCTTAGCACAAAAATCACTTTTACCCCTTGAAAATCGCAATTTTCGTTAAAGGGGGTGCCAACTTTCTGGGGAAAGTTGCTTAAAATATACTCTAGGGTGGGGGATTTACGAATATCACATCGAAATCGCACGAAAAAATTTTTCTGATTTTTGGCAAATTTTACAAAAAAAAATAGAAGACCACGGGGAGTACACGACTTGGCGCGAAATTCAAACGCCATTTTCTTTTTCATCATTTTTCTCCGGTCTTTTTCCAATATTTTTGCATTAATCTTTGGGAAATAATTAATAAACATCATTTCGTGTCTTCAGATAGAAAATTAATGCGTGTTGATCACAATAGTAATGATAAAACAAATTCCGAACAAAATTCTCATACCTTTAATTTTTCCTTGTTTTCCTGCTCACTTCCGCGTTAAATTCACTTTTTTATCTGTAACTTTTATATTCGAGCAAAAACTTTCACCAGAATATATTCAAAACGTTGAATCGAACAACAGGCAAATATCGATTTTTCGATATTCATGACTAAAATGTGTTTTCGCGATTATCTAAAATTTTAATAAGTGATTAGAGAATGTTTTATAGAAAATCGATGATAAAAACGAGAGAAAATGCAAGAAAAATAAATATTTCTGGTGAAAATGGATGTTTCTAGAAGCAGCGGCCGCGGGTTTCCTAGGCCACGATTGGTGTACTCCTCGTGGTCTTCTATTTTTTTTTGTAAAAATCATAAAAAATCAGAGAAATTTTTTTGTGCGATTTCAATGTGATATTCGTAAATCCCCCACCCAAGAGTATATTTTAAGCAACTTTCCCCACAAAGTTGGCACCCCCTTTAAAATCAAAATTCAAGAACGTTGAATTTGCGCTCCACTGGACTTTCATATTTTTTTGGTGTTTTAGAGCTGTTTTTTGGCATAAAACGAACTTTTTAGTTTAGTTTTTTTATTTTAAGAATGAGAAAAATAAAACAAATGCAAAAATAAAAATATCAGAATTTTCGAATTTTTCCAAAAATATGAAATTTTCTGGAAAAAATTTTAATGCTATTTTTGTTGTTCTATTTGTCATTCGGCGGAGAATTTTACGCTGAACAAAAAACTCTCTTGGGTCCCTACACGAAAATCATTTTTAACCCATGAAAATCGCAATTTTCGTTAAAATCAAAAATCAAGAACGTCGCATTCGCGCTCCAGTGGACTTTTGTGTTTCCTGGTGTGTTAAGGACATTTTGGGTTCAATTTAAGGTTTTTAAGCAAATAAATTTCAAAAAAAAAGTTCTACAAATGGAGAGAAATAGGCAGAAAAAGCAGAAAAATAAATTTAAAAAAAAAAAACATTTTTTTTTTGGAAAAATTTCTTGAAATAATCCAAGAAAAATGTGAGAGAAAAAGCAAATTATTAACACAATTTTTTGACTTAAAACAACAAAAAAGAGCTTTGAAACATCGAGAAAAATTTAAGAAAAAAATTAAAAAAAAAAAAAAAAATTTTTTTTGGAAAATTTACAAAAATTCTGAACTTCTATTCAGTGACCTCTAGAAGCAACCGGAACATCAGAATCTCTGAAAACTACAAAATAACCTTCAAAAAACCCTAAAAAACCCACAAAAAACCAACATTTTTGCTAAAAAACAAGGAGCGTGAGAGTCACCGAGGCGTATCATTACTCCTGTTTTTACAGGTTTTTTTTCTGTCTAATTTTCACATGTTTTTGCCTTTTCCACAGTTTTTAAGTGGAGAAGGAAGGGAACAAATAAAACAGAGAAAAAGGAAAAGAAAAGAAAATAAAATAAAGAAAACATTTTTTGATCCCGATGTCATTCATCGAGAACATTGGTGTCGTTTTTTTGTTGGATTGAGGATCAAATTTCAATTTTTATCTGATTTTTATTGTCTGCTGGTTGTGCTGATTAAAGTTTGAAAAAAAAAACAACAGAACAAGAGAATAAAAACAGGGAAGAGGAGGGAAAAAGCTGGAAAAAATCTGGAAAAAAAAATTTGGAAAAAAATTTTTAAAAAAATTAAAAAAAAAAATTTTTTTTGAAAATTTTAGCGACAAGTGAATCGACAAATTTGAACGCAGTCAGACAGTCAGACAAACAGACAAAAAACAAACTAACTAACCGACAAACTGGCCGACAAACAGACAGACAGGCAGCTAAAATACCTCCTCCAAAAGGAGTACACGAGGTTTGGCCTCGTGGCCCACAAAACTGCCACTTTAAGAAAAGCACGAAAAAATGCATGTAGACAGACATACAGTCAGACAGAGTCGCATCTGAAAACACAAATCACACAAAAAGTGTGAGAGCCCGGGGGGCAATTGGCAAGTGCATCCAGACGCGGCGGGGCGGGCGCCGCTCCTCTCATTTTCGTATAGTTGTCATCATCATCATTGGGAGAGAGAGAGAGAGAGAGAGAGGATTGTTTTTGATCTACCATGGAATGTGCCCCACCACATACACACACGTTTTTGTTATCACAGATTATCACAAGCAGAAAGAAAGAGAGAGAGAGAGAGGGAGAGCAAAGTATCATTTTTTGTTGAGAGAGTCAAATACAAATTGTGCTTTAAAAATGGGTCAGAAAAATTAGCTGTCTGGCTAATAGCTATTGAAAATGGCTGATAGCCATTGGATATGGCTAATAGCCATTATTGTGCATGTTAACAGTAGTTGGAAAAAGAATTTATCACATTCCCCCCCCCCCCCTCCAAATAAAACTCGATGGCTATTAGCTGTCGATTTGGGGAGGTGGGCGTATTTCAAAATTAATATGAAGCAGGCCACGAATTCAAAGGCTATTAGCCGTTTCCTATGGCACACTTTTTTCTAGAGCGCGGATTTTTGCGAACTTGCTCCAAATCCGCTCCAAACATGCGTCTATCGGTGATTAAAAACAAGCTGTCCGCCCAAAAAAATAATGGCTATAAATCAGCAATTTTTGATGGCTAATAGCTGTTTTCAATGGCTATTAGCCAATTTTTCAGGCATTTCACTGCCAAATATACTATTGCACACCTCCCCCGTCGTCCAATGCGCCACCAAGTTCGTCGGAAAATGAAATTATTTTTTCACTCGAAAATTTACTTTTTTGAGAAATTCGAATCATTATCTGATTATTCAGGATGAAACCATCATTTTAATTCAAAAACGGGGTTTTTTTTGCCAAAAAATAACCAAGCCTTAGGATTTTAAAAATGCGCCAGGTGGAAACAATTTTGGAAAGCTGGGGTGCCATATTACAGAAAAATTGCACAGAGACTCAATTTTTTGCTTTTTCGATCAATTTCTTCTTTAAACAACAAACTAGAAGATGTCCAAAAAGAGTACACGAAGTTGCAGGCAATAGAGACCGGTGGTCGGCAATTTTTTAAAACCATTTTTCTATTAAAAGACTGAACGCCGCATATCAGAATTTGCTCAAATCTGAAGATGAAAAAAAGACAATGGAGATGAGCAGAGAAAAAACAATTACCGAACAATTCTAAGAAAAGTAGAAAACTTATTATTTTTTATGTAAATAAAGAAATGACTGGAAATGACAGGAAATAATAGGAAAATTGGAAATTGACAGAAAAAAAGGGAAAGAGTGGAAGAAGAGTTTCAAAGTATCAAAGAATATTTTGTTTTTAATCGAGCTGCAACATGAGAACGCGAAACTCCGCCCACTTATTTGTGCGCGACCACGCGAACACAGTGCTATTTGAAGATACGCAGACAAAAAAGGGATAGCCGACACGCTAAAAAATTTACAGAAAAAAAGTATTGTTGGTATTTGACAAAAAATCTAGAAAATAAAACAATATTTAAAAAGTTGCAATTTTGAAAAAAATAGTTTTAAAAAATATTTGGAGAATTTCAGAAAATGTCTAAAAATTATGGGCATTCTACGACAAGCAGCTATGTGGCTAATAGCCATAGAAAATAGCGAATAGCGATCGAAATCGGGACTTGGGTTAAACGCATATGTCACAGGGCCCGAGTGTGATCGCTATTAGCCAAACATTTCCTGATAGTGAGTAAAAAGCAGAAAAAGAATGCTGAAATATTTCATTACTCTAACAGCCCGACATGCCGTCTATTACCGTAAAAACTGTAATATACCGCCATGGCGGTCTATTTTTTTGGAGGTTTGGAATGCATATGAATAAAATGGCAGGAAAAAAATCATCTGCATGAAAATTGTCTTTCAAATGTGCAAACAAAAATAAATTTTTTTCAAAAAACCAAAAAAACACCCGTTCTGAAACCCTACCTGCCTCTTGAAAATTGAACTGCAACTCTGAGCAAGAATGTGACGTGTTGCCCACAAAAATAAATCACTTTCCAGAGGCTTCTTCTCCATGAAAAATAAAAAATGAGCTTTTCTGTTCATTGCTTTCCATTTTCCAGAAACTTTTTCCCCGATTGTCAGCTGTTCGTGTATTTTTTTCTTTCTTTTTCGAACACATTAACACAGCTATACGAAAATGAAAACGAAAAAGAACGAAAAAAGACGACCGTTATATTTATCTGTTATCAAAACCTCGTGGTTGCGCCTGGGTGGCGGACAGGGCTGTCAAAAATCCGGCTGGCCGCCGCCGGCCGAAAAAAGCCGCGGCTCACGGCCGGCTTCGGCCGTGCGCTCTCAACAACAAAAAAGCCGCGGCCGGCCGCGGCCGGCTGGAAGGCCGTGGGTACTGTGAAAGATCGAAAAATTGCACTGATCTGCCACAGAATTTTTGATCTCTGAGAAATCTTGAAAAAAGAACACGAAAAAGAGAGAGATGTTTCATCACACTCGGCCTTAAGGCCGGCCGCGGCCGGCCGCGGCTTTTTTGTCATTCACGCTCGCGAAGCCGGCCGCCGGCCGGCCGACAGTTTTCTCGGCCGAGGGCCGGCCGCGGGGCCGTTTTGACAGCCCTGGTGGCGGATAATTCAGAGGGGACAAAAAGGGCGCGAGGTTTTGCAAAACAGTACTTTAAACTTTGCCCTTTACGGTATTTATTACAACATGTGACTTGAAATAGAAAAAATTTTGAAAAAAGGTCAATTTTTTGGAAAAAGTTCAAAAAATTTCAAATTTCAAAAATGTTGATTTTTCTGACATTAAAAAAAAATTGTTTGCTGATTCCTATGTTTCGCACATTGTTTAACGCAGAAATTTACGGTGAAAAAAACACTTTCTTGGTTCCCTAGTCGAAAGTTAATTTTATCCCCTGAAAATCGAAAATTTCGTTAATTTCACAAAGTAGAGACATGTTGCAGACAAGTTGCAATTGCGCGCCACTGCACTGTTGAGCTTTTCGGTAGTTTTCTTTATAAACAAAATCGATGTTTTTAAATAGTGAAAAAATGTTTAAACTAAAAAATTTGAAGAAAAAACCAATTTTCGAACATTTGATTTTTCTCAAAAATCCAAAATTTCGGCAACTTTTTTTGTTTTATTTTGGTCAGTTTTACACGTTATTCGGCGTAGAATTTTACGGTGAACAAAACACTTTCTTGGGTCTTACCACGAAAATGAGTTTAAACCTTGGAAATTGACAATTTTCGTTAGTGCTAAAAATTGGCATGTTGCATCTGTGCTCCACTGGACTTTTCTCTTAAATTGACTTGATTCTTAATGTTTCTGGGAAAATTGTGTATTTTGATTTGTTTTCCACTCTTAAAATGTGAATTTTTTTTAATTGAAAAAAATCTATTGTCAAAAAATTTAAATTTTTTCAAAAGTCAAAAAATCAAAAAAAAATGTTTCGTTGATTTCGCTATGTTCTGCATATTAATCAACGCAAAATTTGACAATGAACAAAAAACTCTCTTGAGTCCAGCCACGAAAATCACTTTTAAGCTCTGAAATGTGCGATTTTCGTTAATTTCGAAATTTTCAGTTTAGCATTAGCGCTCCACTGGACTTTCCTTTAAGCTGTACTATTAAATGATTTTTCAACGGCGAATTATTAGTTTCGCTGCATTTATATACTGAAAAAAAACTTTACATTGAAAAAAAACTTTTTTAAAAAAGTGAAAAAAGTTGGTTTTTTTTCTCAAAAATTTCTGGATTTTCAAAAAAATAAATTTATTTTTGCATTCTTATTCATTGTATCATTAATTTGACGCAAAATTGAACAAAACTGCTGAAAATTTGAAACAGCAAAAAAAGACAAATTTTTAATTTTAAAGATTTTTGATTTTTTTTTTAATTCAAAATTTCGGCAAATTTTTTAAACTGCAATTTGCATTGTTTTACATAGCATTTGACGTGAAATTTCACGTTGAAGAAAAAAAATTCTCTTGAACCGTGCCACAAAAATCACTTTTAAGCTCTGAAATTTACAATTTTCGCTAATGATACAATTTTCAGTTTAGCATTAGCGCTTCGCTCCACTGTACTTTTTTTCAAACTCGGCTTCTGAATGATTTTTTCATTTAAAATTTATGTTTTTGTTGGTTTTGAACGTTTAGAATTCAATATATTGTCGGCGCGCCAAAATGGTCAAACGCGCTTCATTTTGGTCTCCAAATTATTTCACTTCACGTGTAAACTCAACGTGAAATGAAATAAGTTGGAAACAAAAATTGATTAGCATTGAGTTCAGCGGAGCGCGTTTGACCATTTTGGCGGGCCGACAATAGAGAAAACTGAAAAAAAAAATACATTTTTCAAAAAATCAATTTTTTTCTCAAAAATTCCTACATTTTCAATAAAAATAAATTTTTATTTTTGTCTTTCAAACTATTAAATTAATAATTTGACACAGAATTTAACAGTTAAGTCAATATTGAAACAACAAAAAAATACGAGCTCTAAATGCTTTTCAAATTTTGATTTTTCTCGAAAATCCAAAACTTTGGCAAAATGTTTTTTTCGTATTTTGCTATGTATTACATATTTATCGACGCTAAATTTTACGCTGAACAAAACACTCTCTTGAGTCTAACCACCAAAATCCCTTTTAACCCTTGAAATTGGCAGTTTTCGTTAATGTCGAAATTTCAGTTCAGGTTTCGCGCCCAATGGACTTTTCTTTAACTTGGCTATTAAATGACTTTTTAAACGAAAAATTTATGTTTTTCTGAGATTTGAATACTGAAGATAACTTTACTTTGAAAAAAGAAACTAAAAAAAAAAAAAAAAAGTTGGTTTTTTCCCAAAAATTCCTTAAATTTCGAAAAAAAAAAAGATTAATTTTGTTGTGTGGTTTACTTTATCATTAATTTGACG
Organism: Caenorhabditis japonica; assembly: GCA_963572235.1. Classification (NCBI taxonomy): domain Eukaryota; kingdom Metazoa; phylum Nematoda; class Chromadorea; order Rhabditida; family Rhabditidae; genus Caenorhabditis; species Caenorhabditis japonica. The sequence goes on from OY754342.1 coordinate 5,057,947, forward strand.
CAGAATTAAACTAAAATGTTTAAAATTTGAAACAGCAAAAAATACAAATTTTAAATTTTTTGTAATTTTTTTTTTTAATTTTCGTTAATTTCACAAATTGGCATGTTGCATTTGCGCTCCAATATGATTTTTTTTATAAAACTTTGTTTTTTTCTAGTTTTCACCAGGAAGTTTTAGATTTTTGTTTGTTTTTAATATAGAAAATCGCTCCAAATTAAAAAAAAAAATTTTTTTTTCGGAAAACTGTTTTGTTTTGTTTTGTTATTTTCTACATATTATTCGACGCAGAATTTTACGGTAAACAAAAAACTCTCTTGGGTCCTACCACGAAAATTAATTTCAACCGCTAAAATTGACGAATTTCAAAAATTGGCATGTTGCATATGTGCTCTATTGCACTTATAGGTCTTTTTTTTAGCGTTTCGGTGTTTTTTGTGGTAAAAGTACGTGCTTTGTTTGATGTTTGAGTTTTGCAAATACACTGACCGAAAAAATATGTGCAAAAAAAAAAATCAATACCTGAAAAATTTATAATTTCCAAAAAAAACTTTTTTAGAAAAACAAATTTTGCTTTACATTTATTTTTCTGTAAATCATTCGACATAGAATTTGACGCTGAACAAAAAACTCTCTTAACTCCTACAACGAAAATCACTTTTTACCCATGAAAATCGCAAATTTCGTTAATTTCACAAATTGGCATGTTGCATTTGCGCTCCAATATACTTTTTTAAATAAATTTTTGCTTTTTCATAGTTTTTACCAGGAAGTTTTAGATTTTTGTTTGTTTTTAATATAGAAAGTCACTCCAAATTTAAAAAATTGAAACGGACAACTTTGAAATTTTTTTGATTTTTCTCAAAAATTCTAAATTTCGGAAAATTTTTTTTCGCAATCTGCTATGTTTCACATATTATTCGGCGTAGAATTTTACAAAGAACAAAAAAGTGTCTTGGGTCCTACCACGAAAACCATTTTTACCCCCTGAAATTGACAATTTTCCCAAGGTCGAAAATTGGCATGTTGCACTTGCGCTCCATTGCACTTCTCTTTTAAATCGGTTTTTAAATGACTTTTTACATACAAAATTTGGTGCTACCTCGGAATAGAACTGAAGTGTAATAGAACTGCAGCGATATACAACTTGCTTCGCAATAGAACCTCTCGGAATAGAACTGTTCGGTAAAGAACTGTAGCAAAATAAAACTGTTTCGGAATAAAACTGTTCGGAATAAAACTGTAGCGTTTTGGAACTAAATTAGCAATGGAGCGCGATTGCATTGCTTGGCCGTCAAGGCGGGCCGAGAAAAAAATGATAAAAGTTTATTCAAAAAAACAACAAAACAAACAATTTTTGATGAATAGCTCAAATATAAAACTGTTGAAAAAAGCACGCGCATGAGAAATTCCAATATTTGAATGAGCAAGCAATGCAATCGCGCTCCATTGCTAATTTAGTTGCAAAACGCTACAGTTTTATTCCGAACAGTTTTATTCCAAAACAGTTGTATTCCGATCAGTTTTATTCCGATCAGTTTTATTCCGAACAGTTTTATTTCGCTACAGTTCTATTTCACTACAGTTCTATTCCAAAGCGAGTTCAATTTCGCTACAGTTCTATTACGCGTCAGTTCTATTCCGAGGTAGCACCCAAAATTTATGTTTTTGTTAGTTTTTTATGCAAATTGTTTGACTGAAATCGAAAAGATTAAAAAAACTAAATTTCAAATATTTTTTCAAAATTTCTTAAATTTCAAAAAAAAATGATTGATTTTGTTTTGTGATTCGTTTTATCATTAATTCGACGCAGAATTAAATTAAAGTGTTTAAATTTTGAAACAGCAAAAAATAGAAATTTTAAATTTTTTGAAAAAAAAATTTTTTTTTCAAAAATTCTAAATTTCGGCAAATTTTTTTTTTGCATTATTTTATGTTCTACATATCATTCGACGCAGAATTTTACGGTGAACAAAAAACTCTCTTGAGTCCAATCACGAAAATCACTTTTAAGCCCTGAAAATGGCAATTTTCATCAGTCCGCAATCACCGTTCTGTCTGCGTCTCTTCAAATAGCACTGTGTTTTTGCGTAGTCGCGCACAAATAAGTTGGAAACACACACTGAATTTCCGGGATAAGGTTATGGGGTTATTCACGAAATGGCAAAAAATGACAAAAAACGGCAAAAAACTGCGCGAAAACTCGGAAAATGCTCCGATTGATCTGAAATTTTGGGAAATAAGGGAAAAAACTCTCCCGGACATTCCCACAAAATTTCAGACCAAAATATCGATTTTTAAGAAATATTGCATTTTTCTCTGAAAATGCTGAAAATTGATATTTTTGTCTGAAATTTTGGGATAATGTCCGAGAGAATTTTTTCCTTTATTTCCCAAAATTTCAGGTCAATCTGAGCATTTTCCGAGTTTTCGCGCAGTTTTTTGCCGTTTTTTGCCATTTTTTGCCATTTCGTGAATAACCCCATTAACTTTTGAAACGGAAAAAAATTGTTGAATATTTTTGTGTGGAAAACAAAGATCACTTGTGAGTTATTAACACCAATAAATTCAAGTGCAAGCATGGACAAACATAAACTGTTTCAGTTTTTTTACCCTATCCCATCTCTCTCTCTCCCTCTCTCTCTCTCTTTGACGTTCCAGCTGTTGTTGACACATTGCGTGAAGGGCACATGAGGGTCGAAAAACAATTGTCATGTGATATGGCGCAGGGGTCAATCGAGGTTGCAGATTGAGTGGAAAACAAATCATCTTCAGGGAAGAAAGTGACGGGGAGGGGGACGTAAATAACAGATCCAGACAGCGGTGGGATGAGCAGAGGTGTTTTTTGCAGAAATTTGGGGTGAAAATGATCATAAGGGGTGGAAAATAGAGCTGGAAAGACGTAGAACTGGAAGAAATAGAACTGCTACATTAGCGATCTGAAATGGTAAATAGCTAAAGTCGCTATAGAACTGCTATGGAACTGTTACCAAAAATAACATTTTTCAAAAAAGCAGGCTTTAAGATGGAACTGGTACCAAATAGAACGGGAAGAACATGGAACTGTAGAACTGCTACGGCAATCGATATGAAACGGAAAATAGCTAAATTAGCTGTAGAACTGCTACCAGATAGAACTAGAACGAAACAGAACTGTTACCAAATAGAACTGTTAAGAAATATAATTAATGGCAAATAAAACTAGAACGAAACAGAACCGTTACCAAAAAGGACAGTTAAGAAATATAACTTAACCTGATACAGAACTGGTAGGGAATAGAACTGCTGCTCAATAAAACTGTCAGAACTGATACCAAATAGAACTGCTAAGGCGTTGAATTACAACGAAAAACAGCTGCCCTTGCTATAGAACTGTTCTCGATTAGAACTGCTAGAGCTGGCTGGTCTGAATAGAACTGGAAATGAAAAATAGCTGGTATAGAACTGCTAGAAAGAAAAAATTCTAATCTACGCTATAAAACTGGAAAGAGGTGGAACTGATACGGAATGGAACTGCAAACCAATAGAACTGTTATTACCCAGAACTGGTACGAAACACTGTAGAACTGCAACAGAATAGAACTGCTACACTGTAGAACTTGAACGGAATAGATTGCTAACAAATAGAACTGCTACCTAACAGAACTGTTGATTACCAGAACTGCTACAAAATAGAACTGAAACGATATAGAATGTTCCGACTTTTGGGGTTTTTAACAGTTCCATTTTTTTGGCAGCGCTATTCCAGTACCAGTTCTAGATAGTTTTTAGCAATCCTATTTGTAACAGTTCTGTTTTTAACAGTTCTATTTTGTTAAAGGTCCTATTTTGTAGCAGTCTTATTTTTAGCAGTTCTAATTTGTCGCAGTCCTACATTTAGCAGTTATATTTTGTAGTAGTCCAATTTTGTAGCAGTCCTATTTTCCGCAGTTCTATTTTGTAACAGTCCTATTTTAAGAGTTCTATTTTGTAGCAGTCTTATTTTTAGCAGTTCCATTTTTAGCAGTTCTATTTTGTTGCAGTCCTATTTCGTAGCAGTCCTATTTTGTAGCAGTCCTATTTTTAACAGTCCCATTTTTAGCAGTTCTATTTTGTAGCAGTCCTATTTTTAATAGTTCTATTTTCAGCAGTCCTATTTTTAACAGTTCTGTTTTGTAGCAGTCCTATTTTCTAGCAGTTCTATTCTTAGCACTTCTATTTTGTACAGGTCTATTTTGTAGCAGTCCTATTTTGTAGCAGTCCTATTTTGTAACAGTCCTATTCTTAGCAGTTCTACTTTTAGCAGTTCTATTTTGTAGCAATCTCATTCTTAGTAGTTCTATTGTGTAGTAGTCCTAATTTTAACAGTTCTGTTTCATAGCAGTCCTACTTTTAGCAGTTCTATTTTTAACAGTTCTATTTTGTAGTAGTCTTATTTTCAGCAGTTTTATTTTATAGCAGTTCTGGAACTTTTTTTATACCTAAACACTGAAACAAGACGAAAAAAAAGTTTTTTGACCAGTCAAAAATTTTTTTTTTTTTTAATTTCTGAAAAATCAAAAAAATCATGGTCTAACAAGGGAAGTGTTTGATTCCTCCTAATCTAGAATTTCCCAAAATTTCGGCATAGGTGCTTTCGACTATGCTGATTCCATTTCTGCAATAAAAACCGGCTAAATGCTCACGTGAGCCAAGTTATGAGCTCCTAAACTTTTCCTATGGTTAGGCATTTTTCGCGTGAACCGAATAGTGTACTAGAACCGATACTGCAGAAAACATCGGTTGGTTGGTTCAGTGGTTCGGTTGCAGGGTTCAAGAGTGGAGGTCACGGGTTCAATTCCTGCTCATGCTAATCTTTTTTTGAATTTTTTTTGTGTGATTTTTTCAGTCAGCAAAAGTCAGAAAAAATCGGTTACATTTACTTTTTTCAGATTTTGAGTGAATATTCCGGTTGCAAACAGCTTCGAGAGTGCATTTATGACAAAAAATTAAAAAAAAATTTTTTTGATTTGGCGACATTTTGAGCCATTGAGCACATGCAAAATTTTTTTTTCAAATTTTTTGAATTATCGTTTTTGATCTGTTTTTGACCTGTATCCGCGTAAACTCTTCTTTTTGGTATACTATTTGGATGTACACGTCTCTCTTGGTGACCTTGTAAGAACTGTTTCTTGATGACCCTCTTCGTGTTGGTTCAGCAAAATGACGATCCGATCAGCCAAATTCTGATCCCAACAATCCAATTTTGGCTTTTTCGGCTCATCCTTGATTACAGCAGTATATAGCGTAGGCCAAAATAACAAGCTTGGAAGACATAAGTACATACAAACAACTGGGGAATTCGGTATTTTATATCGAGTTTCTCGCTTTTCCAGTTCATTTAGAACAATCAAAAGGTTTACGCGGATACAGGCCAAAAACAGATCAAAAACGATAATTCAAAAAATTTGAAAAAAAATTTTGCATGTGCTCAATGGCTCAAAATGTCGCCAAATCAAAAAAATTTTTTTTTAATTTTTTGTCATAAATGCACTCTCGAAGCTGTTTGCAACCGGAATATTCACTCAAAATCTGAAAAAAGTAAATGTAACCGATTTTTTCTGACTTTTGCTGGCTGAAAAAATCACACAAAAAAAATTCAAAAAAAGATTAGCAAGAGCAGGAATTGAACCCGTGACCTCCACTCTTGAACCCTGCAACCGAACCACTGAACCAACCAACCGATGTTTTCTGCAGTATCGGTTCTAGTACACTATTCGGTTCACGCGAAAAATGCCTAACCATAGGAAAAGTTTAGGAGCTCATAACTTGGCTCACGTGAGCATTTAGCCGGTTTTTATTGCAGAAATGGAATCAGCATAGTCGAAAGCACCTATGCTGAAATTTTGGGAAATTCTAGATTAGGAGGAATCAAACACTTCCCTGTTGTAAGCTCTATGTTGTACAGTACTTTCTATTAATTTTCTTTCATTAGAATACGTTTTTTGACGTCTAGCTTTTGCTTTCTCAACCTAGAAAAATAAGAAAAAAGAAGAGCAATAAAAATAAAAGAGCTGAGCAACAAACAAAGAACACACAGAAAACATTGCTTGGAAAAATAAAAGTAAAAAACAAGTTTTTAATGGCTTTTCTGAGCCTTTTTTGCTTCTAGAAACATAGCAAAAATACTTTAAAAACAAAAGAAAGTTCATGGAAATATGATTAAAAAATTAAAAAAAATTGAAATAATAAATTTTTTTAACAGTTTCAAAAAAAAAATTTTTTTTATTATTATTTTGATTAATTATATAATTTTTATTGGCGCAAATTTGAGAAAAATTTTGGCAGAAATTATCGAAAAATTGAGGAAACTTTTAGAAAAAATGGAAACAAATTTTAAAAAAATTTAAAAAAAAATTAGAAAAAAAATTTTTTTTTTCAAAATTTTTTTCCTTACAAAAGTTCAAATACAAATTCAAGTACAAGTACAAGCACATAAATTCCACGCTTCTAAATCTATGTCTCTAATTTTTAACCCAAATAGACTTTTGAAAAAAAAAACCAAAAAAACGTGAATCATCAAAAAGTGAGAGTAGAGCGGGCACCCACAAAAAAAAATGATGAAAAAAAAGAAGAAGCGGGACAAAAACAAAGCACTCAAAAGCAAATAGTCAGCGGGTAGGGGGCCAGAACAATTTGTGGGAAAAACAGAAAAAAAAAACATATTTTTCAGTGCTCCCGTACCAATAAAATCAAATATTTGAGCACAAATGGAAGAGAAGAAAAAACCAGAAAGAAGGGAGAGAAAAACTCGTTCGGAAAAAGAGTGGAGGAACAAAAATTATAGAGTTACAATAGGTAAAATACAACACAAAACAAATACATACTTGAAAAGAGAGGGCGAAATGAAACATTGCGATCTTTGAGCAGCTATATAGCTCCCTCCGGACAAGTTGACAGACAGATAAACATTCAAAAGTCCTCCAAAAGGAGTACACGAGGCTACAAAAACACAAAAACGCATGCACTATATTTCTACAGTAACCTATTTTTTCAAAGGTTTTTGCCTGCTAAATAGACCGTGCAACAACAAAAAAAAAAACACTGTTTCCCGAAAACCAGTCTGCAAAAAAGGTGAAAAAGTCAGTGACTTTCAGAGATCGTCAAGAGTCTAAAAGTGACGAAACTACATGTTTAATCCGATTTGTTTGTCCATAAACATTGTGGCGCTGGCCGCGACGTCACACAATCAAAAAAGCATGAAACTTTGTGTGTTGATGACTTTTAAAGGGACAAAGGAAAAGAAGTGTTTTTTTTATACTCGGTATAAAACGCTGATAACTCGCTCCAATCGAACAATGAATTTCGCATGCATTTGGAGTGAGGTTTAGAGAAATCAGACAAAAACATCGGCCACGGCTCTCTCAATTTTCTGCACTCTCTCGTCGCCAACGTTGTTGCGTCCACGACTGTGCGAAGGGAGCGCGTTTGCAGCGCTCCGTACTGAGAATAATGAAACGTTGGGGGCGGATATAGTTGTAATTCATATTTGATATCAAATCTGGTACCGGCAGGACGTCTATTGTGAAAACAAAAAAATAGCAACGCGGTGTTTGCGTACTTTTGAAATTCAAACGGCAATGAAAGAAATAGCACGGGAAATGAAGAGAGTTGTTCCCATTTTCGTTTGAATTTTTAAAGTACGCAAACACCGCGTCGCAACTTTTTTGTTTTCACCATAACATATGAAATTCCGTCAGAACCGAAAAGCATGTACAGTACCATGCAGTAAGATATACAATTTAACTTTTTTGACTATAACTTTTGAACGGTGAGGATTAGGATTCTGGAAATTTGCATGGACATGTTCCGTAATGTTATTGTCAAGCCCCCAAAATGAATTTACCGTAAAACCTGTAATAGAGGCGCATGCGCCTCTATTTCCAACCCTCACTTTTTGGTGCACCTCTATTACAGGGGCGCTTCAATAAGAGGGTTCGTCTTTATTTTTCAACCTTATATTTTTCCATTTTGAAAGTTTTAAAGCAAAAATTTTAGCAAAAAAAAGACCAAAAAATACTATTGAGCGCGACATCATGAAATTAATCTTGAACCACGCAAAGAGCGCATTTTGCAATTACGTTGATGTGAGGAGTAAGAAATATGAAACAACTAGAAGAAAAAAAACGCGGATGAATTTTCTGCTTTTTAAATTTACACCTGAGGCCGTTTGAAAACTGGTAACTAGAGTGCTATTGCGGAATAGAACTGTAACGGTACAGGAACTATTTGGTATAGAACTGCCGAAAATTTTGAAAACTTATTATGTTGTATTGGGAAACAAAAATAAACAGCAACGCGGTGTTTGCGTACTTTTGAAATTTCAAACGGTAATGAAAGAAATAGCATGGCAAATGAAGAGAAATGTTCCCATTTTCATTAGATTTTAAAAGTACGCAAACCCCACCCCAACTTTTTTGTTTTCACAATACGGTTGGGTATGGAATTCAATTTTTCGCTGTGCCAAATAGTTCCTGTGCCGTTACAGTTCTATTTCGCATTAGCTCCGAAATTATAAAAAAAAAAACTGATTTTTGTATAATGGGAGTGTGAGACGTAGAGAAACACATGCCGGTAAATGGTTTACCTGTCGTTAATTACCTGGAAATTTCGGAAGATTAAATTCTGATAAAATTTTTGTAATTTTTCTATTGTGTATCGATGAAAGTTTAATTCATCATTAACTTCTTGGTATAGTTTTGCAAACGTGTCAACAAATTAAAATCGAAACGATAAAACTCACTTATTGTGAAAACAAAAAAGTTGCAACGCGGTGTTTGCGTACTTTTAAAATTCAAACAAAAATGGGAACAAATCTCTTCATTTGCCATGCTATTTCTTTCATTGTGTTAATGGGACCTTCTCTGCATGCTCTTCGGTCATGTCTGGAGTCCCGCAAGGGTCTGTGCTTGGGCCGTTGTTGTTTCTGTTGTACATCAACGATATTGGAGATAATTTCAAATCAAATTATCTGCTTTATGCAGATGATCTGAAAATTTTCTCCCATTTATCGTCTGATGTTCAGGATGACCTTGATGTTCTGTCTAATTGGTGTCATACTTGGCAGTTGGATGTGGCTCCAAACAAATGTGAACACATTAGTTTTCGTTTTTCAAAAAGATTGGTCCCCAGTTCTAAACCCACATTCACCATTTCAAGCACAGTAGTGCCCTACACTGATAAGATCCGGGATTTGGGTGTACACTTTCAGTCTAACCTTTCCTTTGACAATCACATCGAATCAACCGTTCTCAATTGTCACAAAAGAATCAACATTATTTTCAACGTTTTGCGGTACGCCCCTCTCGATTCCTTTATCCGGTGTTTTACTGTATACATCCGTCCCTTGATTGAATATGGTTGTGAAATATTTTCGCCTACTCTCATGTCTCATACTATTCTCCTAGAGTCTGTACAAAAGACTTTTATTTATCGTTGTTTCAAAAAATTTAAATTAACTTATGTATCATATTTTGAGTCTCTATTTTACTGTAAACTTGATTCACTTGAATACAGGCGTCTTTTATTTGATCTCACTTTACTGTATAAAATCTTTATTACCGGTGACACCCATCTACACGAGTCCCCATCTCTTGCCTTTGCTAATTTACGATCTCTCCGACGTCACTCTTTCATTCTCCGGTGCTCTCTCAAAAATTCCTCCAAGCCCCTACAGCAATTCTTTTCTAACCGAGTTCTTAAATGTTGGAATGATCTCCCTTCTCATGTTTTTCCTGTCAAACCTTCCATTAATTCCTTTAAAAACAACATCAAATTATTGAAATTTCATGAATATCTTCGTCTCAATTGTCATACATACTGACACACCTTCTATCTCTATGTATTGTAAATCTATTTCTATTGTAAACATTGATAGTATAAGTGGTCATGCCCTTCTTTTCAATTAAATAAATAAATTAAATTGTCGTTTGAATTTCAAAAGTACGCAAACACCGAATTGCAACTTTTTTGTTCTCACAATATCATAACGGACAGTTGAGAACGGTGCACTTTTAACAAACCTGCGCCTCTATTAGGGGGTGCGCTTCAATTAGAGAGTGCGCCTCTATTTTTCAAAATGCACCTCGAGGGGGGCCTCTATTAGAGGGACTCTTCAATTACAGGGGCGCTTCTATTACAGTTTTTACGGTAATCAACTTTGAAAATTTCCGATTTTTCAAAAATTTTAGATGTCAAAATTTTCGACTCAAAAAAAGTAGTTTTTTCTCAGATTTGCCAGAACTCTACATTTGTTATCTAAATAAAGTATTTGAGCTAAAATTATAATTTTAGGTAAGTTCGGGTTCATCGGAACATTTTCAGCTGAGTTACAACACTTTGAGTATCAACGTCCAATGGGCAAGTCAACTTTGACACTGATGACACCTTTAAGCAAAGTAAGCAAACCCAAAGAAAATTAAGAAAAATTGTATTAAACCGTCAAAAAAGCAACTTTTTATAAACTTTGCTTGGATTTTTTTGATTTTCAGTAAAAGTGACATCCGACTTGCCCATGGGACCTTGATACTCAAAGTGTCGTAACTCAGCTGAAAATAGTCCAATGAACCCGAACTTAACTAAAATCATAATTTTAGTTTAACTACTTTATTTAGATAACAATGTACTTGTTTTCGTCCCCTCTCCCACCGCAGACGCGTCAAGTTGAGATGAGCTCGCGCCCAGGCCACAAGAGCTGCTCTATTGCGGTCAGAGATAAAAGGGTTTTTTCACTAAAAATCTTGCAAACAGTCCAGCATCGTTTAGACGTCGTCAGATCGTTCTGATGCTTGCCACAGGTGATCCATGAGCAGGAACCTGGTCCCTGACCTCAGCGGCACTTGGGTGGCTTCTTGAGGTTCTTACAATGTTGCGATCATATGTGCATATGAGTTGTTAAACAAGCTCTACCTTATTTTCGTTTCATTTCAAAAAATAATTTTAAAAACGTAGACTCCAGCACGCCGTGATATGGTGTCTAGTTAGTTGTCATCCAACAATTAAGGGAGACAGTCAGGCCGGTTGGCTCGTAGGTGTCGCTGATGTGTCATTTATGCGGCGGGTTTCAGGAATGCAAAAACCAAAAGCCGATGTCATCGAAATCGGTGCATGAGCGGAATGCGTTTGATGGTTATTCTGTTTTTAATCGACTTGCGACATGAAAACGCAATTCAAGGATGCATTCACCGTTATGTCTGCGTCTCTTCTACAAATAGCACTGTGTTTGTTTGCATGGTCGCGAACAATTAAGTGGGCGGAGTTTTGTTCTCATGTCGCAAGTCGATTGAAAACACAATATAAACCAAACATTACCTGAGATTGCGCGGGGTTTTAGCCATCGAAATCAGCTATTAGCCGTTGAATTGATTTGTATCCCAACCATATGTTTTTATTGTGAACGAGACTGTTTATTACAAAAATATCAATAAAATGACAAAATGAATAAATAAATATATTTATGACAAGGTATTTAAAAAATTATTATCGGCCCGCCACGTCGGTCAAACGCGCTCCGCTGAACTCAATACTACGTGGATTTCATTTTGGTTTCCAAATTATTTTATTTAACGTTGAATTTACACAAATTATTTTATTTAACGTTGAATTTTTTGACCATTTTGGCGGGCCGAAAATAGTTTTCTTTTTTTTTTTTTGGAAAAAAAAATTAGTCGGACAAAAATGTTATGGCAAAAAGGATACAAAATTATTATGAAAAATTGGAAAAAAAAAATGCAATGTCATATGCGAGAGCGTCGATGGAAGGAATGTCGGGAGGAGGAAGGAAGATGAAAGAAAGAATGAGAGAAAGAGAAAGAAGACGTTCAAAAAATGAGTTGCTGAGCTAACCGCATCCACCGCATCCACCACAGCCACCACAGCCGCCACAACCGCCGCATGCTCCGCAGGCTCCACATGCACCGCACGCGCCGCACGCCGCTCCGTCGCATCCGACGCCGCACATTAGCAATGGAGCGATTTCGCAGCCTCCTGGAAATATTGGAATTAAATATGGACAGGTAGATGCGGAATGTTTTGGCGATCATGCCGATATTTTTATTTTTCTGAAATTCCTATTCTAAAGCCAGTTAGAGCAAAAAATGTGATTTTCCATGCGAGGAGACGCAGACAGCGAGACAGGCGCAACCCGGGAAGTGTCGGCCGCTTTTCTCGAGTTTCAAATATGTTTCGTCGGCCCTAGCGGCCTTATTCTTGGCCTAAATTTTATGATTTTTAAACAGCTCGACGCAGGATTTTTTTGCGATCATAACCAAGTTTTTATCTTTCGAAAATGTTCGGTTTTGAGCCAGTTAGAGCAAAAAATGTGATTTTCCATGCTAGGAGACGCAGATAGCAAGACAGGCGAAACCCGTGAAGTGTCGGTCGCTCCGCTAGATTCTCGAATATAGGAAACAGGTCATATATTTTTTCATACTAGACCAATTTTGACCGTTTTTAGACAGATCGACGCAGAATTTTTTGGTGATCATAACCAAGTTTTTATCTTTCGAAAATGTTCGGTTTTGAGCCAGTTAGAGCAAAAAATGTGATTTTCCATGCTAGGAGACGCAGATAGCAAGACAGGCGAAACCCGTGAAGTGTCGGTCGCTCCGCTAGATTCTCGAATATAGGAAACAGGTCATATATTTTTTCATACTAGACCAATTTTGACCGTTTTTAGACAGATCGACGCAGAATTTTTTTGCGATCATAACCATATTTTTATTTTTGGAAAATAATCATTCTAAAACCTGTTAGAGCAAAACATGTGATTTTCCATGCGAGGAGGCGCAGACAGCGAGGCGGGCGAAACCCGGGAAGTGTCGGTCGCTCAGCTAGAAATTCGAGTATAGGAAACAGGTCATATCTTTTTTCATACTAGACAAATTTTGACCGTTTTTAGACAGATCGACGCAGAATTTTTTGGTGATCATAACCAAGTTTTTATCTTTCGAAAATGTTCGGTTTTGAGCCAGTTAGAGCAAAAAATGTGATTTTCCATGCTAGGAGACGCAGATAGCAAGACAGGCGAAACCCGTGAAGTGTCGGTCGCTCCGCTAGATTCTCGAATATAGGAAACAATAAAACCCACATATTACGTATCTCGGCATTAGCTAATCTTCGGGCAAAACAACTTTTAAAATGTTTTTCTTCCCAGTCACCCCAGTTCTATGCTCATCTTTTTAACACCTATGTTCGCCCTCTACTAGAATACTGTTCCATAGTGTATTCTCCATCTCCCTCCAGCTCCTTAGCTGCTAAACTAGAAAATCCGCTTAGATCTTACTCTCGAAGGGTACTTCAGCGTTGTAACATTTCTTTCTCTTCCTACGAAAATCGTTTAGAAATTCTGAACCTCACTTCCACCAGACATAACCGCCTCAAAAGTCAATTACTTTTCTTATATCGCATAGTAACCAATAATTCTCATTTTCCTAATCTCAGTGACTTTGTCTCTTTTGTAAAATCAAACCGCAGACCTATGTTATTAGTTAGGAATGACACTTGCACGTTGCACTTCTTTGCCAAGACCGTACCTATCTGGAACTCGCTTCTTAGGAATTGTTCGACCTTCTTATCCCCAGTTGAATTTTCAACTCTTCTCAATGTAAATATTGCTCGATTTTAAATTAAATTAATATAATTTTAATTCTAGGATTTTAAACTTATTTAATCCTTTGTTCTCTTTTATTTTTATTTTTCTTAATGTACTTCTTATCTCCTCCCTACTGTGAATATCATATTCCTTACTTAACTATTAATTTTTTTTTGTTTTGCTTTGTGGCTTTGCTACTATATTGTAATTGCAATTCAGTTTAACCTTATTAATGTGCTTTTGATTATTCTCGATGAATCCTCTAGCGGGGTGAAGTCGAGTAACTTTATTTATTCATTGTGCATCCATACCTCTTTTGATTGTGATCTCGAATTTGTTTTTTTTTCATAACCCGTGAATAAATAAGAATAAGACTAAAAAAAAAAAAGACTAAACAGGTCATATATTTTTTCATACTAGACCAATTTTGACCGTTTTTAGACAGATCGACGCAGAATTTTTTGGTGATCATAACCAAGTTTTTATCTTTCGAAAATGTTCGGTTTTGAGCCAGTTAGAGCAAAAAATGTGATTTTCCATGCTAGGAGACGCAGATAGCAAGACAGGCGAAACCCGTGAAGTGTCGGTCGCTCCGCTAGATTCTCGAATATAGGAAACAGGTCATATATTTTTTCATACTAGACCAATTTTGACCGTTTTTAGACAGATCGACGCAGAATTTTTTTGCGATCATAACCATATTTTTATTTTTGGAAAATAATCATTCTAAAACCTGTTAGAGCAAAACATGTGATTTTCCATGCGAGGAGGCGCAGACAGCGAGGCGGGCGAAACCCGGGAAGTGTCGGTCGCTCAGCTAGAAATTCGAGTATAGGAAACAGGTCATATCTTTTTTCATACTAGACAAATTTTGACCGTTTTTAGACAGATCGACGCAGAATTTTTTGGTGATCATAACCAAGTTTTTATCTTTCGAAAATGTTCGGTTTTGAGCCAGTTAGAGCAAAAAATGTGATTTTCCATGCTAGGAGACGCAGATAGCAAGACAGGCGAAACCCGTGAAGTGTCGGCCGCTCTGCTAGAAATTCGAGTATAGGAAACAGGTCATATCTTTTTTCATACTAGACAAATTTTGACGGTTTTTGGACAGCTCGACGCAGAATTTTTTGGTGATCATAACCAAGTTTTTATCTTTCGAAAATGTTCGGTTTTGAGCCAGTTAGAGCAAAAAATGTGATTTTCCATGCTAGGAGACGCAGATAGCAAGACAGGCGAAACCCGTGAAGTGTCGGCCGCTCTGCTAGAAATTCGAGTATAGGAAACAGGTCATATCTTTTTTCATACTAGACAAATTTTGACGGTTTTTGGACAGCTCGACGCAGAATTTTTTGGCGATCCTGACCATAATTTAAATACGAAAACTTTCATTTTAAAGGCAATTAGAGCCGAAAATCCAAACTTCGATTTTAAAAGACGCAGACAGCGAGGGAGTCGAAACCCGTGAAGTGTCGGTCGCATTGCCAGATTTTTGAATAAATGAAGCAGACCTTATTGCCCTTCATATTAGACCAATTTTATCGGTTTTTGGACAGATCAATGCAGAATGATCATAACCATATTTTATTTATCGAAAATACCAAGTTTGAAGCCAGTTAGAGCGAAAAATGTAGTTGTTCATGCTAGGAGACGCAGATAGCAAGACAGGCGAAACCCGTGAAGTGTCGGCCGCTCTTCTAAAGCGGCATTAATGTTTTTCAGCTCTAATTGTCTGAAGACAGGTCAGATTTGTTTGATTTTGAGACAGCTCGACGCAGAATATTTCTGCGATCCTAACGATATTTCAAATTACCGAAAACTATCAATTTAAAGGAAGTTAGAGCAAAAAATGAAAATAGTTTTCGATGCTAGGAGACGCAGACAATGAGGCAAGTGAAACCCGGGAAGTGTCGGCCGCTCCGCTCGATTTTTGTATAAATGAAACATGCCTTATCATCTTTTATATTAGACCAATTTTATTGGTTTTTAGACAAATCGATGCAGAATTTTTTCGCGATCATGCGAATATTTTTATTTGTTGAAAATATTCATTTTGAAACCAGTTAGAGCAAAAAATCAAAATTTCGTTCTTAGAAGACCCAGACAGCGAGACAGGCAAAACCCGTGAAGTGTCGGCCGCGCCGCTAGATTTTTGAATAAACGTCGCCGGTCCTATCGCCCTTAATTCTGGACCAATTTGAGCGGTTTTTGGACAGATCGACGCAAAATTTTTTGGTGATCATGCCGATATTTTTATTTGTGGAAAATGTTCATTTTAAAACCAGTTAGAGCGAAAAATGTGAACAGTTTTCCATTCTACGAGACGCAGACAGCAAGTCGGAAAAAAAACCGGGAAATGTCGGCCGCTCAGCTAGATTCTCGAATATAGGAAATAGGCTTTATCTGCTTTCATACTGAACCATTTTTAACGATTTTTAAACAGATCGACGCAAAATTTTTTGGCGGTATTGTCCATATAAAAACCTTACCTATCCCATCCTGATCCGCCGACATCAACACCCGATTAGTCGGCAATTGACGACCGTATCCACACGCCAACGTCAACGGCCACTTGTGCGCCTGATGTCCCACCGATGTGCTGTCGTTGCGAGATCGCACCTTGTCCGGATTACACAGCACAAAGAGCGTGGAGACGCAGAAAATGCTGGCGATTTGCTCGGCCGTGTTCGTCGATCGGCACTCGATTCGTTTGCCGGGTAATCGGGCTTGCGCGTCACCAATTAGGAATAGGGTGGAACCGTCTGCGCTGGGTACTTCTAGTTTTTGAACTGTGTTTTTAAGGAGGTTGAATGCATCGATATGAAGACGGCCTGGATTGCCGGGCTTTGCCTTTTGGCCCTTGGTGGCTGATTGTTTGCGACAGAATCCTGACCAACGGCCCTTGATGATTGCGTAGTCGCCGTCCTTGTTGAGTATGACAAAAGCACGTTCTTCGGCGTTGGAGAGATGGGGGAGGAACTGTAATATAAAAAATGTTTTGTTTTTATTCGAAAAATGAAACCCCGCCCACTTTCTTGCCCGTCCCTGATCACTTACAGGCACCAAATTATTATCCAACTGATCGCGACTCGGCAGCGAATCCGCGCCGATCAAATGCGCCATAGAGAGCAGCCGTTGCTCACGTCCGTACACCAGAATCATTGAGAGCAGCAGTGGCGCCGAGTGGATCACTTGGACAGTGTATTTTGTACCATCTCGGGTGTCTACCAAGCTGTAAAAAATTGCCTGAATTTGATTATAGTTTCTGTGGAGCTGTCGTTGAGTCGAGCGTCTTTTAAAATGCTTCAAATGGCAATTTTTTTTCCGATCATGTCCATTTTTTTATTTTCTCGAAATTCCAATTTTAAAGCCTGTTAGAGCAGAAACACTGATTTTTCCTTATATGAGACGCAGACAGCAAGAAAGGCGCAACCAGTGAAGTGTCGGTCACACTGCTAGATTTTTGAATAAATTTGGCAGGGCCTATCGGCCTTAATAATGATCCAATTTTCACCATTTTTGGACAGATCGATGCAGAATTTTTTGGCGATCATAACCAGGCTTTCTCGGAAATGAAAATTTCTCTTCCGAGTTCCGTCGGAAATTTCCGATTTTGTAATTTTCTCTTCCGATGTTCCGACGGAATTCCGAGTTTTTCATTTTCATTTCCGAATTTCAGTCGGAATTCCGAAATTTCAAATTCTCGTTCCGATTTCCGTCGGAATTCCGACTTCCGACGGAATTCCGATTTCCGATCGGAAAAATCGGAAATGAACCTGAATAGCTCCATAAAGTCTTAAATTATCCACAAAAAATTTAAAAAAAAATTGAGGAAAGATACGTAGACACGTGTTTTAAAGGCTCCGCGACATCTCGAAACCAGACATCTCGAAACCAGACATCTCGAAACCGGACATTTCGAAACCGGACATCTCGAAACCGCGTTAACAGTGGGGAGGGGGGTTGAAAGAGAGGTAGGAAGTAAACATTTTTTTCATAATTTAATGACTATTAAACAAATAATCAAAAAGTGCAAGATTTGAGCGTCATTTCTTTGGCGGCCACCAAAAGTAGTTTACAGTACGCAAACTGAACCTTGCATCGGGAGCAGCGGTGGGACCAAAAATGTTTCTTCGGTCGTTTGTTTTGTTTTTTTTGGGTGAAACAAAAAACATTTTGTTTTGTTCATGCACGTGAAAAAAAGTTTTATTTAAGCCACGGTTGCGCAAAACAATGCCTGTATTTGAACAAAAACTTAGCCGGGATATGCTCTGAATTGACAAAAAATCTTTAATTTTCAACGAACTTTTGAAAAAATTCCATTTAACTCGCAGAAATACACATTTTTTTTGGTATTATTTTCTTGAACAAATTTTTTTTGAGAAAAAAGTTTTATTTGCCCTTAAAACATTTAAAAATTAAAAAAACAAAAAAATGGTAATTTTCCAACGTTTTTGTTGAAAATTAGAGATTTTTGGTCAATTCAGAGCATATCCCGGTTTTGTTCAAATAGAGACATTTTTTGCGCCTCCGCGGCTTTAAAAAACCTTTTTTCTCACGTGCATGAACAAAAAAACATGTTGGTCCCACCCCTGCTCCCGATGCAAGGTGCAGTTTGCAGACTGTAAACATTTTTTGGTGGCCTCCAAAGAAATGACGCTCAAATCTTGCACTTTTTGATTATTTGTTGAATAGTCATTAAATTATGAAAAAAAATTTACTGCCTACCTCTCTTTCAACCCCCCCCCCCCCCTTCCCACTGCTAACGCGGTTTCGAGATGTCCGGTTTCGAAATGTCCGGTTTCGAGATGTCGCGGTTTCGAGATGTCTAGTTTCGAGATGTCGCGGAGCCGTTTTAAATAGGAAATTTGTGTCACGGACATGGTCGAATTTTTCCCAAAAAAAAACCGATTTTCGTACCAAATTTCGACAGAAAAACATGTTTTTTTCCGACGTCGGAAAAATATTATTTCCGACGGAAACGGAAATATCATCGGAAATCATTTTGTCTCGGAACGGAATCGGAAATTTTTTCGGAAGTGAAACTGCCTCGGAACCGGAATCGGAAATTTCCGACATCGGAATTCCGACGGAATTCCGACTTTTCGGAAATTTCCGAGAAAGCCTGATCATAACCATCGTTTTTTTTTCGAAAATTCTTTTTTTTAAGCATGTTAGAGCAAAAACAAAGTTTGAGGACTCTAACATTGTAAGAGACGCAGACAGCAAGATAGGCGAAACCCGTGCAGTGTCGGTCGCACCACTTGATCGTCGCATATGTTTTGTCGCCTCTAGCGTCATTGCTTCTGGTCCGATTTTGATGATTTTTAGACAGATAGATGCATAAATTTTTGGCGATAATGGCGGTGTTTTCATTTTTCCAAAATGTTTATTTTGAAGCCAGTTAGAGCAGAAATACTGATTTTTCATGTTGAGAGACGCAGACAGCAAGATAAGCGCAACTCGTGGAGTGTCGGCCGCTCCGCTAGATTGTCGCATATGTTTTGTCGCCCCTAGCGGTTTTTTTTCTAGTCCGATTTTGATGAGTTTTAGACAGATCGATGCAGAATTTTTTCGCGATTATTGTGTTTTCAATCGACTTGCGACATGAGAACGCGAGACTCCGCCCACTTATTTGTGCGCTACCTGTCTGCGTCTCTTCAAATATCACTGTGTTCGCGTGGTCGCGCACAAAAAAGTGGGCGGAGTCTCGCGTTCTCATGTCGCAAGTCGATTGAAAACACAATAAGTCCATGTTTTTATTTTCTCGAAATTGCAATTTTAAGCAGCCTAGTGCTAATTTTTCAATTTTCTTTGTTAGGAGACGCAGACAGCAAGAGAGGTAAAACCCGTAAACCGTCGGCTGCACACCTAGATTTTTGAAAAAATGTCGCAAGGCCTATCGCCCTTGATAGTAGTCGATTTTGATAATTTTGGACAGATCGATGCAGAATTTTTTGGCGATCATATCCATGTTTTTACATCTCGAAAACTTCTATTTTAAAGCCAGTTAGAACAAAAATAAACTAAGGGCCTTAGAAGACGCAGACAACAAGGGAGGCGCAACCCATAGAGTGTCGGTCGCACCGCTAGATCACCCAATATGTTTTGTTATTCTCAGTACGGAGCGCTGCAAACGCGCTCCCTTCGCACAATGCTGGACGCGGCCACGTTGGCGACGAGAGAGTGCAGAAAATTGAGAGAGCCGTGGCCGATGTTTTGCTTTGATTTCTCTAAACCTCACTCCAAATGCATGCGAAATTTTTTGTTCGTTTGGAGCGAGTTTTCAGCGTTTTATACCGAGTATACCCCTAGCGGCTTTTTTTCTAGTCCGATTTTGATGATTTTTGGACAGATCAATGCAGAATTTTTTGGCGATCATGTCCATGTTTTTATTTTCTCGAAGTTCCAATTTTAAAGCATGTTAGAGCAGAAATACTGATTTTTATATCAAGAGACGCAGACAGCAAGATAAGCGCAACCCGTGGAGTGTCGGTTGCTTCGCTAGATCGTCGAGTATGTTTTGTCGCCCCTAGCGACCATTTTTCTAGTCCGATTCCGATGATTTTTAGACAGATCGATGCAGAATTTTTTTGCGATCATGCCCATTTTTTTTTATTTTTCCAAAATGTCAACTTTGAAGCCAGTTAAACCAAAAATAGTGATTTTTCATGTTAGGAGACGCAGATAGCAATAGAGGCGCAACCCGTGAAGTGTCGGTTGCTTCGCTCAATTTTGCAGAATGTTTTATTTTGCTTTCTACTGCACCGATTTTCACCGTTTTTGGACAGATCGACGCAGAATTTTTTGGCGATTATAAGCACATATTTATTTTTCGAAAATTTAGAATTAGGAATTTTCGGAATAGGAAGCGTCAGACTATACATCAGTCTGATTTTTATTTTATTTTACAATTTTCAAATATAAATACCTACCTATGCGTTGCCAAATGCACCGATGACGTGGCATTCAACGATCCCCGATTCAACGACGCACATTGAGCCAAATACGCCAAATGAGAGTCAGCTGACAACTGTCTTTCCACAAAATCACCGACCAACAACTGCAGTTCCCGATTCAAATTCACGCTCGTCGTCACATTGACCTTAGCGGAAAACTCAGAGTCTTTGGATGCCTTTAACTGCAGCTCTGCGACATTGTGAGCACTTTTCGAGTTGCTGGGTGGAAGAAGTTGATCCAAAGACGCTCTTCCTATCAATTTAATGAGGTCCTTTCGCTGGAGGAACATTTTATCAAAAATCTCCAACTCAACAATCAGATCCTTGGCTGCTCGTCGCTCGAACGGGAACTTGACAATGGAGGCACAAGATGAGCTTTCAGTGGGCTGCCAAACCAGTGAAAAACCAGATTTGGTGACTTGTTTTTGCGAGAGATCCGCGTTGAACGTCGTCACTTTTTTATTACCATAACAGAGCTTTAGTCGCAGTTGCTCACGTTGCACCGGGATGTCTTTTAGTGAGATTGATGGCACGTGGATGTCCCCGTAGCTTATACATGCTAAATCTTGAGATTCAAAGCCTAGAAAGGCTGGCGCGTTGTGACCGCGGAACATACAGCCTCGTCGCCAAAATGGTTCATCGTAATGTGTGCTCCAGAGCTTTTTGGTGAGAGCTTCGCCTTTCAGGAGTTTGCTGCCCTTTGTTCGGTCGTTGACAGTGTCGTCGTGTTTTAGCAAAGAGCCGAAGATTGCTGTGCAGTCGCGGAGGTAGCTGGAGGGGTGGACCTGAATTAGTTGGAGGTTTTGTCAGCTTCTTGATCAAAATTTTTGAATTCTAGAACTCTATGTTCATCTAGGGTGAGCTCGGCTCCCCGCAGACCACGCCCCTTTTTCTATGCCTTTTCTAAAATCGGTGGGTACGTCCCCCAACGCGCTCTACCAAAAGTACCTGATGTGTGTGCCAGATGATGTCAAAATCGTAGCACGGCGTCAGAAATTGATCCGAGTACGTTTGTTTGAGCAGCAGAAACTGAATGTATCGCTTCACAGAGTCTGACAGAAATTTTGCAGAAGTGTAGTGGGGGAGGGAGACCTGAAAATTTTTTTTTTAATTTAAAGGTCTTTTTTATGTTTATTGTGTTATCCCATTATAAAAACATGAGTTTACAACCACTTTTCTCACTGTTTAGCACTGTGCTTTTGTAGTCACAATCGCGCGCAAAAAGTGGGTGGGGTTTCACTTTTTGATGATGCAACCCAACTCGATTGAAAATACAAATTAAAACACTGATTTTTCGTGTTTTTAGGTTTAGGGAAGTTGTGGGATAATCAAAAATAACTTAAACAGAATATGTGAAACAGAAATTTTGAAACGGATATTTTTATTTTTAAAAAATTGAAAGAAAAAAATTTTTTTTTTCAAATTTTTTCTTCATATACTGACAGATTAACGCAATTTCACATGATCTCCACTTTTCATCGAAGAATCTTATCCGTGCTCCGTATGTACTTCAAAATTGTTAACCTTGAATGTCACTTTCCGTCCCTACCACTATGTGTCAAAGCGTCCCGGTCATCCAGAAGTCCGTACATGTTAACTCCATGTGGAAAGTCCTCACACGGTTTTCTAATCGACAATCTGTCCTTGTGGAACCACGTCGTCAAACTATTTCCGAAGAGACTAAACTCGGAGGCTTTTGCTGCGCGCATAGCGTCTCTCCCGTTCGAAACCCTTTCCCCCCACACTTGACCGACAGACTATTGCTGGTCTGACTGGTCATTTTACTTTTATTATCCCCATATATTTATTTTTTCGATTCAATTTTTACTGTATTCAATCTGTTATGGATAATAAATAAATTCTAAATTTGTCAAAAAAATTTTGAAAAGGTTTTGTTTTCTTTTTACATCCATATAGGAACATTTATAATTTTTTGTCATAGTTTCTGATTGGTTTTATTAAGAAAATTGAGTGTAAATAAAAGCCAAAAAATTAAGAAAAAATTTGAAAAATTCTTTTCTCTAAAAATTTTGAAACAAAAATTAATTTTTTTATATTAAAACACCTATTTTTGGCACTGATTGATGATAATTATACATTGACTTTCTGTGTTTCAAACTGTTTTTGATAAAAAACTCAATTGAAAAGCTGAAAAAAGAAAAATAAATTAAAACAATTTTGCAAAAAAAAAAATTTTTTTTTCACAATTTTCGGAAAAAATGAATTTTTTTTAAAAACCAAAATCACTTAATTTGGCACTAATTAATGGTAATTATACATTAATTTTCTGTGTTTTCAACTGTTTTTTTTTTATGAAAACTCAATTGAAAAGCTGAAAAATTGAAAAAAAAAACTTGCAAAAAATTTGCAAAAAAAAAATTTTTTTTCAAATCTTTTGGAAAAAAAAATTAATTTTTTTTATAAAAAATCATTAGTTTAGGCACTAACTTCTGCTAATTATGCACTAATTGTTTGTGTTTTTGATTGTTTTTCATGACAAAACTCAATTGAAAAGCTGAAAAATTGAAAAAAAAATTTTTCAAAGTTTTCGGAAAAAAATTAATTTGTTTTATAAAAAAATGAAGAATTTTTGCACTAATTTTCGGTAAATTGATATTTGTTCTGATTTTTTTCAATGTGAAAAACCCAAAAGTTCGAAACATAAAAAGAAAAAAAAAATTTTTTCAAAATTTTCGGAAAAATTTTTTTTTTTAAACCAAAATCACTTAATTTGGCACAAATTAATGGTAATTTTAAATTAAATGATTGTGTTTTCAACTGTTTTTAATAAAAAACGAAACTAAAAACCAAAAATTGAAAAAAAAAATTTTTTTCAAAATTTTCTGAAAAAAAATTAATTTTTTAAAAAACCAAAATCACTTAATTTGGCACTAATTAATGGTAATTATACATTAATTTTCTGTGTTATCAACTGTTTTTTTTAATGAAAACTCAATTGAAAAGCTGAAAAATTGAAAAAAAAACTTGCAAAAAATTTGCAAAAAAAAATTTTTTTTCAAATCTTTTGGAAAAAAAAATTAATTTTTTTATAAAAAATCATTAGTTTAGGCACTAACTTCTGCTAATTATGCACTAATTGTTTGTGTTTTTGATTGTTTTTCAAGATAAAACTCAATTGAAAAGCTGAAAAAAAAGAAAAAAAATTTTTTTCAAAATTTTGCAAAAAAAATTTTTTTTTAAAGTTATCGGAAAAAAATTAATTTGTTTTATAAAAAAGGAATAATTTTTGCACTAATTTTCAGTAATTTAATATTTTTTTTGATTTTTTTCAAAGTGAAAAACCCAAAAGTTCTAAATATAAAAAGAAAATTAAAAAAAAATTTGTTAAAAAATTTTCGGACGATTTTTTTTTCCAAAGAAAACTTCACATTTTCGGCATTAATCAATAGTATTTATACATTAAGTGACTGTGTTTTACCTGTTTGTAATAAAAAAGCTAAATTTAAAAACCAAAAAATGAAAAAAATTTTTTTCAAATTTTCTAAAAAACAATGTTTTCAATTTTTAATTTTTTTTTTCTCGTAAATTGATTTATTATGTCAATCAGACAATGTATTTTATATATTTGTTTCATCAAAAAATGAACTACAATACAAAAAATCTGAGATAAAAAAAATTAAATTTTACTGAAAAAAAATTTCAATTTCACAAAAAAAAATTTTTTTTTTAATTTTTTTTTGTTTTTTTTTTAATGCATACCATGAATTTTTGTGGTTTTTATTGTTTTTGAACCATTTTAAAGTAAAATGAGCAAAAAAACAGGTTAGAAATGTTGAAAAATGTCGAAAAATAACAAAAATCCAAAAAAAAAAATTAAATTAAAAAAAAAAAATCCAATAAAAAATGGTTATTTTCATTGTTTTTAATGGTGTTTTTAATTGATTTCTCTGTTTTTTAAAAATATATTTGACGCTGATATGGCAGCTATATGGCTATTAGCCATCGAATATGGCAAATAGCCATTTCTGGTGGATAGTGGGCATTTAATCAGTTAAAAAATCTAGGAGTTTGGGGTGGGTTTGGCATCTAGGTGGCGCAAATTTACTTTTCTGTTTCAAAGACAAAACCTTCTCAAAATTTTATGGACCTATTCATCGGAGAAAAAAAACAAAAAAAAAAGTCAAACAATGTTAAAAAACGTTAAAAAATGTTAAAAAATGTGAAAAAACGAATCCTATGAATAGGTCCATTACAATTTAACGTATCTTTCGGCGTAGTCAGGCTTGAAAATGTTCCCAGCCCCTCCTTTCCAAAAACAGCCCATTTCCACCGATTTTTTTCTGATATTTCCCCTCCAAATTGTGATAAATCGAACAGCTGCTCTCTCCAGCTTTCTGGCAAGTCGCTAATCGAACGATTGACACTTGGTGGGGTGCGTGGAATCGAATGCTAGACGGACGTATTGCTGTTTGTGAAAAAGAAAAAGGCGGACGTCAAAGTGATTGATGGGCACGGAATGTGGATTGTCGCAAATTGGTGGCGGCTGGTCACCAAGTTGTTTTAAGCACAACATTCCACGCTCATCGATCATTTTAGCGATTGTTGGGAGAGTGGGGGGAGGCTATTAGCCAACTAACGATTGTGTTTTTGTTTTCAAACGATTTGGAAGGCTCATTTTGTCTTCAATCCAGTTGCAGCATAAGAACCCGAAACCCCGCCCACTTCTTTGTTCGCGACCACTCAAACGCAGTGCTATTTAAAGAGACGCAGACAAAAAAGGGATAGCTAGCGACTCATTTTTTCATGCTGCAATTCGATTGGACCCACCATAAATAATCGCTCAATGTTGATCAGAATTTTGCGCATTTTCAGCACCAACAACGGAAACGATTTAGGCTTTTACGCCTTTTTGCAGAAATTCAAAAAAGACGCACCTGATAATTAAAATTCCTCTGCCGCTGAACTGCACCCGCAATATCGTAATTGCACTTGGTCTTGTAGGGAGTTGGTGGATTCTGACTGGCCAGAAAATCATACGGTTCCGGATGGCAATGAGCATCCCACGCCCGGACACTGCTATCGTATCTGGAAATGGAAGGGAGAAATTTAAGCGTTTTTCTCACATTTTTTGTCGGTCACACTACGCCCTGGCGCCGAAATGGCACAGCAGAGACGAATCGCACATTGCGCATACATTTTGAGTGAGTGAGATGCAGAGAAATCAGAGAGACGCTCTCTCCATTTTCTGCACTCCCTCGTCGCCAATGTGGCCGCCTTGTTCACTGTTCGAAGGGAGCGAGTTTGCAGCGCTCTCTCTCTCAATTCCCTGGCACATCAGAGACGCAGAGATATGAGCGGTATAAAGCACGGTCAATTCGCTCCATTACTTTAGCCTATAGAGTAAGAATCAGAGGAAAAAAACTGTCACTTATTTTTCAAAAAAAAAAAACTTTGTGAAATTTCAATCAGAAACAGAAAAATAACTTTTTTTTAAACAGAAATCATCCTAATTAGTTTAAAATTTGAAAGAAAATTGTCGAAAACGCAAAAATTCAACATTTTGAATTTTAGACTCCGTGTACTCCACGTGGAAAATAAAGTTTTGAGGAAAATGGTATTTTTTCATCTTTTTTTTTCTGCTATGTTTATTTATTTAAATGTCTATTTTTAAAATATAGCTTGAACTATTAGAATATTTTCTGGTAAAAATTTAAAGCTAGAAAATTGTGAACATTTGAAAAAAAAAACATCAAAAAATTAAAAATTTATTTTTTTAATTTTTTAATATTTGAAAATTTTGATACTTTTTTAACTCTGAAAAATCATGAAGAATTTGATTAAAATTAAGAGTTCTCATAAAATGCAAGGCAAATTTTTTAAAATTTTTGAAATTTTCAGAAAATGTTTTTTTTTGAAAAAAAAAATTGATTTTTTAAATTTTAATTTTAAAACAGTTTTTTTCTTTGTTGTATAAAGATCTGTTGTTTTTAAACAGAGCAGCAAATTTGTTTTTGGGTTAATTTAACAAAAAACGTATTAAAAAAATGAAAAAAAATTTTTTTTGGATTTTCTGAAAATTTTTAGAAAAATTCTAGAAATCGCCAAAATAAAAATTTTTCAAACAAATTTAATTATGATAAAATGTGGTTTTTTCAGATAATCTAAGCCAAGAAGTTCTGAACTTAAGTAGAAAAAAGTTCAAAAAAAAAATTAAAATTCTCAAAAAAAAATAATTTTATTTTTATTTTTAAAAACATTTTTTATTAAAACATCCCCAAAGCCTATTCATTTGTTTCTTTTTTTTGAACAGAATTGCGGTCTGTTTTTTTACAAATTTGAAATGAAAACCGAAGAAAAATGTGGAAAAAAATTTTTTTTTTGAATATTTTTCAAAAATTTCAAAAAAAATTCTCAAAAAATGCTATCGAAAAATGTACTGGAAAGTTTTACATTTTTATGTTTTTTGTTGCAAAAATACAACAGAAATGTTTTTAAAACTGTGTAAATTTGGTTTAAAAATTTTTCTTTTTTGTTGAAAATTTTCAAAAAATTTGAAAAAAAATTTTTTTTTCTAATTTTCAAAAAATCAAGTGTGTTCCGCTACGTATCCATCGAATCCATAATATTGAGCAAAAAATAAGGACATTCCCTCCCAATCAAAGACAAAAAAGCTCACCGCTTCTGAATCTCATCCGATGAGAGCAACTTGTGATCGATCACCTTGCCGACGAGCTTTTCGCAGTCCTGAAATTAGCCTCATTATTCTTTTTCTTTTTTTCTTTTTTTTTCTCCTGTTTACCCCTTTCTAAACAAGTATAAATATGTACTTTTATAAAACTCGCACATGTACACATATATTTATAAACATTGAAAGTGCCAGAAAACGACACAGGGGGCACTCAAACATGGCCCCCCCGGGGGGCCTTTGCGTCTAATATTCTTGTGTTTTGCTGCTCATTGAGCACAAGAATTTATTATTTATTTCTGGAAGAGTTGGAAGAGAAAACATGAAAAACAAAATGTCAAGTCAAGTTTTCCAAATTCTGGAACCCAATTTTTTAAGGGTCCAAAAATCCAAAGTTTTTCCCGCCAGTTCATCCTTATGCAAAACTGCATTTTAATGCAGAAAAATTCACGAAAAGAAAGGCTGAAATTGAAAAAATTCGAATTTTTAATAAAACAGGGTTACGGTATAGTCAAATGTCTGCAAACACCGCCTGTGGTGGGAATTTTAATTTTTGGCTGAATTTTGATGTTTTTGAAATTTGTACACATTGTTAATAATAAAAAATAACATTCTGGTTTTTTATGACACCAAAAACCAAAAAGCAAATTTAATTTTTTTTTTCCGACATTTTTAAACGTTTTTGAATTACGAAAACCAAAATTTAGCAAAATCAATTGGAAACTAAGTGAAATTTGGAAAAAAAAATTGAAAAATTCGAATTTTTCAAAAAGTCTGGATTACTGTATCGCCAAATGTCTGCAAACACCGCTTGTGGCGGGAATTCAAACTTTTTCTTGTTTTTAACGGTTTTTTCCACCACTTTTAAAATGTTCTCAGGTTTGGATAGGGATAAAATGAAAAAGAAAATTCACGAGAAGAAAGGGTGCAATGGAAAAAATTCGAATTTTTAATGAAACAGGGTTACGGTATAGTCAAATGTCTGCAAACACCGCCTGTGGTGGAAATTTTAATTTTTGGCTGAATTTTGATGTTTTTGACATTTGTACACAGTGTTAATAATAAAAAATAACATTCTGGTTTTTTATGACACCAAAACAAAACAAAAAAAAACAAAAAAAAAATGTTTTTTTTTTTTTGAAAATTTTATTTTTTTTTCCGACATTTTTTAACTTTTTTGAATTACGAAAACCAAAATTTAGCAAAATCAATTGGAAACTAAGTGAAATTTGGAAAAAAAATTGAAAAATTCGAATTTTTCAAAAATCTGGATTACTGTATCGCCAAATGTCTGCAAACACCGCCTGTGGTGGGAATTTCGATTTTTGGCTGAATTTTGATTTTTTTGACATTTGTACACATTGTTATTGTGAAAATAAAAAAGTTGCAACGCGGTGTTTGCGTACTTTTAAAATTCAAATGAAAAAGGGAACAAATCTCTTCATTTTCCATGCTATTTCGTTCATTGCCGTTTGAATTTCAAAAGTACGCAAACACCGCGTTGCCATTTTTTTGTTTTCACAATAATAATAAAAAAATAGCATTCTGCTTTTTTATGACAGCAAAACAAAAAAAAAATATTTTTTGAAAATTTTAAATTTTTTTCCGACATTTTTTAACGTGTTTGAATTACGAAAACCAAAATTTAGCAAAATCAATTGGAAACTAAGTAAAATTTGGAAAAAAATTGAAAAATTCGAATGTTTCAAAAATCTGGATTACTGTATCGCCAAATGTCTGCAAACACCGCCTGTGGTGGGAATTTTAATTTTTTCTTGTTTTTAACGGTTTTTTCCACAACTTTTAAAATGTTGAAAAGAAATTTCACAAGAAGAAAGGATGTGGTCCCGCCGCGAACAATGTGTCGACGGCCAAGCCAAGTCTGCTCTGACAGGTTTCCGCGAAGACGCAGTAATATCATAGACCCATTATGGACCTATTCAAAGTACTGTAGAAAAACGGAAAAAATGACAAAAAACTGGGAGAAAACTCGGAAAATGATCCGATTGGTCTGAAATTTTGGGAGAAACTGTCAAAAATGCTTCCGGACTTTTTGAGAAAATTTTGGACCAAAATATCGATTTAAAAAAATATTGATTTTTTTTTCTGAAAATTTTCTAAAATCGATATTTCGGTCCAAGATTTTTTGAGAAAGCCCGGAAGCATTTTTGACAGTTTCTCCCAAAATTTCAGACCAATCGGAGCATTTTTCGAGTTTTCTCCCAGTTTTTTGTCATTTTTTCCGATTTTCTACAGTACTTTGAATAGGTCCATTAGAGCGAGGTTGCATTTTTCCCTCCTTTCCCTTCTCAGTTTTCAGGTTCAGCCCCCACCCCCCATCCTGCAAGCCTGCGTCTCCCCTTCTCCTACACTCTCTCTCTCTCTTTTTTTTTGCAACTGATATCCGATACAGACTCAAAAAACATCCAAAATACATAATACATACCTCCTGATAGTGAATCGGACTCAACATGTGCGTGTGCCACACCCAGTGCACATCCAATGGAGGAATCACATTCAAATCTGGATGCGCTGCCTGAAAAATGATCAATTTTGGGGTTGACAGGATTACGGTAGCACCAAATGTCTGCAAACACCACCAGTAGCGAGAGTTGGATGTGTTTGTTTGTTTTTTTATGGTTTCGATGAGTTTTGGGTTTTATACAATTGGAAAAGTAAAAAATGCCGTTGTTTGATGTTCTGGATTACGGTATGGCCAAATGTCTGCAAACACCACCGGTGGCGGGATTTTGAATTTTGAGCTTGATTTTGAGGTATTTGATGAATTTCCAATTTCAAACATTTAGAAAAAAGTGAAAATTCTGTTTTTCGGTTTTTCAGGTTACTGTATCGCCAAATGTGTGCAAACATCGTATAGGGCGGGAATTTGAATTTTTGTTTGTTTTTTGAGGTTTTTGATAAGTTTTGGGTTTTATACATTTGGAAAAACAGTAAAAATGCCGTTTTTTGATTTTTCAGGTTACGGTATTGGCAAATGTCTGCAAACACTAGCTGTGGCGGGAATTTGGATTTTGACTTGTTCTTTGAGGTTTTTGATGAGTTTCTGGATTTTATACAGTTGGAAGAAAGGTGATAATGTCGTTTTTTGGTTTTTTAGGTTATGGTATCGCCAAATGTGTGCAAACACCACCTGTGGCGGGAATTTGGATTTTTGACATGTTTTTTGAGGTTTTTGATACATTTCTGATTTTATAAAGCTGGAAAAAAGGTCTGAATGCCGTTTTTTGATATTCTGGGTTACGGTATCGCCGAAATTCTGCAAATACCGACTGTGGCGGGAATTTGAATTTTTGACTAGTTTTTTGAGGTTTTTCATGAATTTTTTAGTTTTTAACATTGAAACTATCTTTTTTTTTTTTGCTGGGTATAAAACCAAAACACCCAAAAAAAATGTGAAAAAATTTTTTTTTTCAAAATTGAAAATTTCAAAAAAAAAATTTTTTGTATTTTGAACAAAAGTATTTAGAAAACGTGAATTTTTGACAACAATCAAGCTTGAAAATAAATAAAAATTTGAAAAAATTCGAAAAATTCGTATTTTTCATGAAACAGGGTTACGGTATCACCAAATATCTGCGAACACCGTCTGTGGCGGGAATTTGACTTTTTTACTTATTTTAAAGGGTTTTGACAATTTTTGTACACATTGTCCACAATAACAATCAAATTCTTGTTTTTTTATTACACCAAAATACCAACAAAAAAAAGTTGAATATTTTTTTTTAAATTTGAATTTTTGGATTATTTTTTTTTTATCTGAAATTTTTAAAATCCACAATTAAGCTAAATTTCGAAAACTAGAAAGAAAACTCTGAAAAAAAAACCAGAAAAATTAATTTTTTTCAAAAATCTGGAATACTGTATTGCCAAATGTCTGCAAACACCGTCTGTGGCGGGAATTCAAACTTTTTTTCTTTGTTTTTAACGGTTTTTTTAACATTTTTCAATTGTTTTAACTGTTTCAATGAATATTTTCAACTTCTCTTCAAATCAGAACACTTTTTTTCTCTGCACCCTCCTCTTGGTGGTCATCTCTCACCTGCATCGGCAGCCAAAACGTTTCGTATCGTCGCAACGCGTGATTCACCACATCCGGCTCGTAGAGCAACGGCGCCTTTCGGTCAATCATTCGCAAAAAGTTGGCTTCCCGCTGAAAAAAACTTTTTTTTTTTTTTGCAAAAAAAACACACATTTTTTACATTTTTTCGTGAAATTTGATCCACCAACCACCTCCCCCGTGTGTGTGTGTGTGTGTACCTGACCTTTTGCATGTACATACTTATTTATTTCCCCCCCCCTTTTTTTATGTGTGTGTGCTCGGCTCCTTGGCTCTCTGGAACCATAAAATTCGAGGGAAAAAGGGGACGGGTGAGATGAGAAAGAGGGGAGCGGATATCAATTGAATTGGACGGAATTGGATGAATGAATGGCATTTCGTCTCGTTTTATGCATTTTAAAAACAGCGGGTTTTCTCTGCTCGCCTTGTCTTGTCTCGGAGAGCGCACAAGAAACCAAATTTGAGCGATATTGTACATTCGGCTGACATCGGCCGAGGTCCGGCAATACATCGGCTAAGGTTCGGCAATTCAAATTAAGTGATAAAATTGTTCAAGCGGGCAAAGTTTGTCAAACTGCAAAATAGCCTGACCCCGGCTGGACTTTGGCTAAGCTACAGCCGGACATCGGCTGGACTCCGGCTGGGATCGGCTGAAGTCCGGCAATTCAAATTTACCGATAAAGTTGTTCAACTTGGTGAATGGCGACAAAATTGCAAATTGGCTTAACTCCGGCTGGACTTCGGCTAAGCTCCGGCTTGACATCGACCAAGGTCCGGCAATACATCGGCTGAAGTCCGGCAATACAAAATCTTTATTCCGGGTTTTAAAATTTGCATATATCATCGGTTGAACTTTCCAAATCTCAAAAAATTCCAGCTTGGCTAAACCCCAGCTAGATTCCGTCCTGACATCAGCCATGCTCCGGCTGGACTCCGGCTAAGCTCCGGCCTGACATCGGCTTGACATCGGCCAAAGTCTGCCAATACATCGGCCAAAGTCCGGAAATTCAACTTTGCTATTGATCACTAGGATCAACCGTTGAAAACTTGATGAAGAATGTTTTGGTGACACTCCGGCTGAATTCCGGCTAAACTTCGGCTAAGCTTCGGCTAGACTCCGGCTAAGCTCCAGCCTGACATCGGCTGAAGTCTGGCAATTCAAATTGACTGATACAATTGTTCAAAATAGTAATGCTTGATAAACTGCTGATTGGTCTAACTCCGGCTGAACCCCGGCTGGACTCCGGCTGTACTCTGGCTGAACTCCGGCTGAACTTCGGCTGAACACCGGCTGCACTCTTTCAAAAACAAAAAAAATGTTTGACAAAACGCCAGACCCCATTTTCACGGATCGATTTCAGTACATCCCAATTCCGGCCATTCGAAAAATCGGCCGAGCTCCGGCAATACTTCGGCCGAGCTTCGGCAAAACATCGGTCAAAGTCCGGCAATAAATCGGCAATTCGTTGACCGTATTTCACGTTTTTTTGTTACAAAGTTTGAACACTTTCAGTTTAGCAAACCTCTGGCTTGACTCCGGCTGAACTCCGGCTGCACTTTGGCCAAACTTCGGCTGTACTTCGGCAATTAAAAAATGCAAAATTATTGGTTTTTGCTAGGAAAAAACACTGTTCTCGACTAATTCTTATTTAGATAACAGTTCTGTTGCACTCCGGCTGGTATCCGGCTGCACTCCGGCTGAACTACGGCTGTACTTCGGCAATTCAAAAAAATCCAAAAATTCAAAAATTGGATCAACTAAAATTAATAATACTACTGTCTACTATAGCCCAACTAGACAACAGTTCGGCTACACTCCGGCTGCACTTCGACTGCACCCCGGCTAAACCCCGGCTGAACTACGGCAATTCAAAAATTGCAAGATTATTGGTTTTACTAGGGAAAAACACTGTGCTCGACTAATTTTCATTTAGATAACAGTTCGGCTGCACTCCGGCTAGTGTCCGGCTGCACTCCGGCTGAACTCCGGCAATTCAAAAAAATCCAAAAATTCCAAAAATTGGTTGAACTGAATTTCAAAATACTACTGTCCACTATCACCCAACTGAACAACACTCCGGCTGCATTTCGGCTGCACTCCGGCTGCACTTCGGCTGCACTCCGACAAAACTCCAACATGCCCTTTTTTCGGCGTCCCCTCTCTCTCTCTCTCTCTCTCTCTCTCTCTTTCCCTATCTTCCTTCCCAGAATAGGATCCGTCCCTAATTTTGTTTGCCCCACGCACTAGGCTAGAGAAAGAGAGACAGAGAAAAACAGGGGAAAAGTGACAGACTCAATCAAGTCAGCTCTCGCGCGCGAGCAAATAGATTCTGAGAAATTCTGAGAAAACAAAAATACACATGAACATTATTATTTACCTGCGCCGCCACCACCAAATCCACAGTAATCGCCGCCGACATTTGCGCGGGTGTAGATCGCAACGTGGCAGCCGCCGCCGCCGCAGCAGACGAATAATCGGGCGGCGGAGCTGCCGAAGACGTGCCGCTTCCGCTGGGCGGCGTGTCGATGGTGCCGCCGTTGCGCGTCATTTTGTTGGCGCCCTCGAGTGGATCGCCGCGTCCCGGTGACGTGGCGTACGGGAATATTTTTTTGGGCGGCGGGCGGTGGAGAAGAATGGAGGGGAAGGGAGGGGAAGAAGAAGAAGACGTGGAGTCTGGAAAAAAAACAAAACATTTATGGAAAAAAAGAAAAGAAAAGAGGAAGAAAAGAACGGGAAAACAATTAGCGTAAACGGATTTGCAATTAAATTTGAGCCCAGCCCACCGCACAGCTTACTAACTATACATCGGCCAAACTCCGGCTGTGCTTCGGCTGAACCCCGGCAATTCAAAATAGTGGTTTCATAGTAAAGATAAGACGATAAAAAACTATTCACAGTAAAAAAACGACAGCTTTTGAACCTCGGCTGAACTCCGGCCGGACTCCGGCAGGACTCTGGCTGGACTCCGGCAGGACTTCGGCTGGACTTCGGCACTTTAAAATAGGGGTTTCATAGAAGAGATATGACGGAAAAAACAATGATTAAGCTGTTTTTAGTTTGAAAAAAACACAATTTTGAACTTCGGCTAAGCTCCGGCCATGTTCCGGCTGAACTCCGGCTGGACCCCGGCAATTCAAGCTAAAGCGTTCATACAAAGATAAAACGGTAAAAACAACGATTAAGCTGTTTTTAGTTTGAAAAAACACAATTTTGAACTCCGGAGGGATTCCGGCTAAACTCCGGCCTAACCCCGGCTGGACTCCGGCTGGACTCCGGCAGTACTTCGGCTGCTTAACCACCAAACTCAAATATAACCGTAACAGCTTAAGATAGCATGAATAAACATGTTTTGTTCACAAAAAATTTTTTGCACCACGGCTGAACTCCGGCCATACTCCGGCTAGACTACGGCTGGACTCCGGCTAGACTACAGACTGATCTTGGCTGTTCTTCGGTTATTGCCTACCCAGAAAACAATTAACTAACTGTTTTCTTCCGAAAAAAAAAAATTTTGCACCCCAAACGGACTCTGGCCATGCTCCGGCTTAACTCCGGCCGGACTTCGGCCAAACTACGGCTGGACTCCGGCGAAACTTAGGCAGACAATTTTTTTTATTTAACAAAAAAAACACAAGCCATGTGAAACAATAAAAGCATTGACAAAGTTTTCAAACTTCGAAAAAAAAAATTTGCCGGTTTCTAATCGGTCAATATCCGGCTGTACTCCGGCAATTCGGAAAACATCCTGAACACTGGCTTTCACAGCTCTCAAAAAGTACAAAAAACCGTGAAAATGCAGGCAATTATGCCAAACTAATTTTTTTTTTTCGTTTTTTGGTAAATCGGCCAACATCCGACTGGACTCCGGCTGGACTGCGGCTAGACTCCGGCAACAAAAAAATTCAATTAAGAAAACTCTAAAAACTGATCAAAGCTCAGTTTGAATAAAATAAGTAGAATAGAAAGCAAAAACAACCAGAATCATAATCCGGCAATACTTCGGCAACATTCCGGCAATTAGCAATATACCTTTTTTTTCAAAAAATGGCTGCATATCGGCTAGTTCTAAAATATGAGCCGAAAATCGATGATAAACTGAAAAAATACGCAGAAAATCAAAATACGGCCTTAAAAGCCGGTTGCCGGTCATCCGGCTAGATTCCGGCTGTAAACCGGCAATTCTTGAAATCTGGCAAATTTTATTTCTTATTTTGCATATGGTTTTAAAATTTTCATAGACAATAAAAAATCGTTTAAGTGCAATCAGCTGGACCTCGGCCAAACCTCGGCATTATCCGGCTAGACCTCGGCAATATTCGGCTAGGCCTCGGCAAATCAAAAATTTGAAAGTTTTTGAATTTTATTGATTGTGAGGAAGAAACAATGTCAAATAGAATGCGACTCATGATTGACAAGTCTTGACAATAACCGGCTGAACCTCGGCAATATTCCGCTAGACATCGGCAATATCCGGCTGGACCACGGCAATTCAAAAACTTTGAATTTTCTGAATTTTATTGACTGTGAGGAAGAAATATTGTCAAATAGAATGCGACTCATGATTGGCAAGTTTTGACAATAACCGGCTGAACATTGGCAATATCCCGCTAGACATCGGCAATATCCGGCTGGACCTCGGCAATTCAAAATTTTGGCATTTTTTACACTTCAATGAGAAGGGAAGAACGTTAAGTTTGTACTGGCTTAAGATTGGCTAGACTTTGGCAATATCCGGCTGAACATTGGCAATATCCCGCTAGACATCGGCAATATTCGGCTAGACCTCGGCAATTCAAAATGTTTGAATTTTCTGAATTTTATTGACTGTGAGAAAGAAAGATTGTCAAATAGAATGCGACTCATGATTGACAAGTCTTGACAATAACCGGCTGAACCTCGGCAATATCCCGCTAGACATCGGCAATATTCGGCTGAACATCGGCAATTCAAAAATTTTTTATTTTCGAATTTTAATCAGGGAGAAAAAACGTCAAGCAAAAACTGGCACAAGATCGGCTAGACGTC
Source organism: Caenorhabditis japonica (assembly GCA_963572235.1). Classification (NCBI taxonomy): domain Eukaryota; kingdom Metazoa; phylum Nematoda; class Chromadorea; order Rhabditida; family Rhabditidae; genus Caenorhabditis; species Caenorhabditis japonica. The sequence goes on from OY754342.1 coordinate 5,094,259, forward strand.
GGCCAATGCTTGGCAATGTCCGGCCTAACATCGGCAATATCTGGCAGGACATCGGCAATATTCGGCTGAACATCGGCAATTCAAATTTTTGCATTTTTACACTTCAATAATGATGGGAGAACGTCAAATTTAAACTGGCCTAACATCGGCTAGACCTCGGCAGTAACCGGCTGGACCTCGGCAATTCAAAAAAAAAATTTGTTGCAAAAATCAATGAATTCAGACCGAACAAACGGCACAATTGATATCAATAGGGGGTGGGGACGGACCTCTCTGGAATGTGAATGGAAGGAGGGAAGAAAAATGGTGAGAAGAAGAAGAAGAAGAAGAAGAAGAAGAACAGGGGCGGACAAGTGAGAGCTCGACGGAAAGAGCAACGAGTGTGAAGGAAAAGAGGATGGGCTCGAAGACGAGGGGGGAGGGGAGAGGAGAAAAATCGAAGAAAGGGACCACGCAGATGCACGCAAGCGGAAAACGAGAAAAAGCGGAGGGGCCGGGGACCCCCGCTTGGCCACGCCCCCTCCTCCTCCTTCTTTTCCTCCAGGACGGCTACAAAGAGCAGATTTCTGGGGGAGAACGTTGTGAAACCGTCTGGAAAGCGGCAGTCCATTATTAATTTTTCTAACGTAATTTTTTATTCTCGTCAAATTCTAATTTCGCAACCGACACCCATATTTTTTTGGCCAAAAAATGAAAATTTTGGCGGATTTGACGGGCGAGCGCGTGTGGTCACCATATCAAAGGGAACGGGCTATAAGCGGCTAATAGCCAAAAAATCCCAGAAAATCCAAGAGGACATTTAGAAAACCTTAGGGGCATCTGAAAAATCCAAAACACCAGAAAAACTCAAGGAATTTTGGACCTAGAAAGACAGATAGATGGCTATAAGCCGTTGAAAACGGCTATTAGCCATTGAAAAAGGCAGATAGCCACTTCTCTGCGGTGAATGCATATACATAGTGTCTCTACTTGAATCATCTATTTTAATTGTGGACACTATATGCATCCACGTTTCAAACGTCAGCATATATGGGTAATCCGTGCATCTTATACGGATGCATATAGTGTTTTTATCATAGAAAACGGCTAATAGCCAACACTTTCCGGAAATATCAAAGGAAAAACCTAGAGGAAACTGAAAAATCGGAAAAATTTGGAGCGGGTTCAGCGTATAAATGAAGGAAATTTGACGGTACTTGGCGCACTTTTAGCTAATAGCCATCGAAAATGGCTAATAGCCAATCTGGGGAAACATTAAAAAATCGGCAAAATTTGGACCGGATTATGATCATGGGTGGGTGGCTAATAGCCAGCAAAAACGGCTAATAGCCACAATTTTTTCAAAAATTCCAGGGCGCACCAATAAAAATTCAGGGGTGTTTTTAAAAAAAGTCTCATGAAACCACTGGAATAACGACAAAATTTTGAGCGGTTATGGCGTGTCTGTGGTGGCAGTTTGGTATAAATCAGCGCAAAAATGGCTAATAGCCACGGTTTAGCAAACGGCCATCTGAAAATTGCAATGCTCTCCTGTCAAAACAAAGAATTCGGTACTAAACTTTTGAATCCTTTTTTCTCAACCAATTTTGGTTTTTACGGTTTTTACGGTTACCAGGCACGGCCCCCCAGCCTTCCAAAATTGATTCTACCTGGCGCATTTTCAAAACCCTAAGGCTCGGTCATTTTCTGACAAAAAGGCCTCGTTTTTGGACTAAAATGATGGTGTTATCCTGTATAATCAGATAATGATTCGAATTTCTCAAAAAAAGTAAATTTTCGAGTGAAAAAATAATTTCATTATCCGAAAAACTTGGTGGCGCATTGGACGACGAGGGAGGCGTGCCAGGCGGTCCAACGCTTAAAGTATTTGTAAAAATCGAGTTTACAAAACTTTCTAGAAAAAAAAACAACAATTTGAATCAATTGCCCAGTAAATACGTTGCTGATTAGCGTTCTAACAGCGTAAAGGATTGTGCACTAATTATCGTACTACAGTCCGTTCCATAAGTATAACGCCCCCCTCGAAGTAGTCTGTCTTGGCACTCCCGGGCAAAACTGCAATATGGGACATTAATAAACGGATTCAGCATGCAAAACTACCCCGGAAATATCCGTTTTGTGATATTGTGCCTGAAGACATCCATGAAGCAGATAGATGTATGAAAAAATGGCTCCTGCAACCGTAACATAAGTATAGCGCCCCCCTCGGAAATTTCTTAAAAATCCCTATTAATGAGGAAATCTGTGCCTGGATTTTTTCAATTTTATGCTTTATGCGCTTTTAAATAACATGTGGTTATAGTTCTCATATTTTTGTCTATATTGTGAATAATTCAACCATGTTTCGTGGAAAACACTTTTCTGGCGCCGAACAACTCCAAATTGACGCCTGCAAAACAGCCGGGAGGTCAATTTGAGTAATTACACAACACTCGAAGTGTTCAAAGAAGTGAATCAACTATTTTATTGAGAATCCGAGCCGTTATAAGCAGTCTACGAAGTCTGGAGTACCACCAAAGAGAAAAGGTGAAACATCATACGACATGTTTCGAACACAATAAAGACTTGCATTGCTATGAAACGAGAGCTGAACCACGATGCTTTCAAACAGAGCGTCTGGAGAACCAATGACATGGATCCAAACCCTGTCTAGTAAGTTATGAAGCATGCTCCACGTCTCACCGATCCTTTCAAGGTCCGTGATTTTGAGTTCACGCATAAAAGTTTTACTAAAAACTTGAATGAGGTAAATGTTGCTAGCTAGTTGCTACAAAACTCGAATCAGGAACTTAGATAATCTTTTCTAGGGTTAAAAGCTTAAATGGAGACGGTTCGGATTGTTACAGTACCTATGTTCATTATGCCGGATAAAAGGAGTATTTTCACTTGTTTGATAGTTGGACCTAACGTTTGTCTCCACTCGGATGATCTTTTCCAAGTATGAGGAAGTCATCGAGAACCACCTATTACTATTCCGACGTTTTTTCAACCGGTATTGTTTTGTTTTTCAGCGAAAAATGCTGCAATCCATGTGAGTATCTAGACTTTGGACTGGTTTAAATCTAAAAATGTCGATTTGTTTCTATGTTCTGGGTGTGCACACGTTTTGAATCTTATGGAGAACACCTGAGGAAAACTTGTGCAAAGATTTTCTGCCCAGAGTAGGCAATAAAACTTTGTCAATTTTATGAAAACTGGACCTTTGTACGAGTGGAAGCAAAAAGAGCATGAATTCGTGAATAGGATCATCCAGTACATCCCAAAGCCTATTAATTGTATGCCAAATTGTGTTTACAATTTGGTTACGTCTAATAAACGTCAATAAAATATTAATTTTATTATAAATCTTGATTTTTTGGAAATTTCCGTGGGGGGCGCTATACTTATGTTACGGTTGCAGGAGCTATTTTTTCATACATCTATCTGCTTCATGGATGTCTTCAGGCACAAAAGTTATTTCCGGGGTACTTTTGCATGCTGAATCCGTTTTTTTAGGTTTCATGTTGCAATTTTGCCCGGGCGTGCCAAGGCAGAATACTTCGAGACGGCGCTATACTTATGGAACGGACTGTATTAGCGTGTAAAGCAGTGCTGGACAGATATTGGGCAGATATTAAGCAGCTATGTTTTCGTCAAATATTGGACGACTTTTGGACAGCTCTTGGGCAGTGATTGGGCATAATTGAACAGATAATAAGCAGCTATGTTTTGAGCAGACATGGAGCAGATATTGGGCAGCTACTGGGCAGATATTAGACAGATATTGGGCAGACATTGAGCAGATATTAAACAGCTATTTTTTTGGGCAAATATTGGGCAGCTATTGGGCAGACATTGGGCAGATGTTGGGCAGCTAATGGGCAGCTAATAGAAAACTTGTGAGTGGGCAGCTAGTGGGCAAAACAGCTCTATAATATATGTTATAGCAGCGTTTAGGATAGTGCACTAATTCGCGTACTATCAGCGTACGCTTGCATTCGATACTCGATAAATTTTTGGCAAAAAAATTGGGGTAAATTAGCATGGGATTTGGCGGATTGGGCAAGGGCAGATGTTGGGCAGATATTGGGCAGTTAATGGGCAGCTTTCCAACAGGGTTTTCAAAGTATAAGATTCTCAGTATATTTTCGGTAAAAAATGGTCAGTTGACATACGATTTGGCGGATTTGGCAAGGGCAGCTATTGGGCAGATATTGGACAGTCATTGGGCAGATACTCGGCAACTAGTTGTCAAGGTTACAGTAAAAGGCTCGGTGAGGGCCACTGCACTTGATTAATTACAACGTGGCTTTCGAGTAGTTGTGCAAAAGAAACACAGAATTTTATCACTCATTAGTTTATCTTATAAACGATAAAGAAAAGGGGACAAAAAGTAAGGCGAGAGTCCCCAAACCAGGGGTTGGCGTGGTCCACGAGTAAACTCGAGGAAAAACCTCTCAGAAAATGAGAGGGGGCGAGGTGTCGGCAAGCCTCAGAAACCAGATAAACCGACGGGACATGCGGCGGCAACCGCGTTAGAGACTCCGTAGAGAATCCTACGCCAAAAGAGAAGGGGAGGGACGCCAACACCGGAAAGGGTTCAAACGACTTACGGTACGGGGAAATTGGTTGCGAGCGGGTGAAGAAGAGACAATTAACGTTGGCAGCACGACTGACGATCCAAGAGAACGGCGAGACGACTTCAAGCAATTGACGACTTCAGCATACAGTTGGTAAAGACAGTGGGTAGAATCCATTGGTTGATCCGGAGAGCAGCTTACAGTCCAAACATTGAGCAACGAAGGCAGCAACGCGAGAGACGGCAGCGGCCGCTCCCGAGAGGGTAGAGAGAGTTAGTAGTCGAGAGAGTGGCACAGAAACGTGAGCGCAAGTCTAGGCAGAGGCGCCGCACTCGTCTACCTCGCGGTGCCGCGCGTGACGTGGCAACGCGAGGTCACGTAGATGCGCAGGTGGTCTCGGCGCGACGAATGTACGGTAAGTGCGTGTACTTCTCGCGGATATTGGTTGACGGAAATCAGTTGTTTGAAAGCAAATTTGATGTAAATTAAAGCGAATTTTCCATCCAGTTGGTAAATATAGAAGGTCCAAGTGATTTGAGAGATAAAAGGTTAAGACTAATGGGGTTTACCATAGACAGCCCATTATTGTCTTGACACTCGGGGGGGCGACGGAATCTCCATAACTGGTGACGATTTGAATGTGTCGCTAAGAGCCATTTGTTGAAGATCTGCTGTTGCTACAGTCATTTGTGCACATATTCTAATTGGCGCTGGTGTTGGAGATTGGCTGACCATTTGTTTTGAGGGTGCTCCGGCAACCTCAGTGGAAGTAGTTGGGAAATTCGTTTTGTACGCCAGAGATGTGGTGTTATCTTTAGAGCAAGATAAAACCTCTTTCACGCTTTGATGGACATTTTTCTTTTGATGACAACAAGAATTCGATACCGCCATGATTTCGTTGGCAGTCGTGCGGTTCCTTTTGCATAGTTCCAGTTGTTGCTCTGAGGCGAGTTCTTGGATGTTGTCTTGGATCGACTTGTATACAGCCATAAAAGTCAATTGTGGTCCTCCTTGTTCCGCGTATTGACGAATTCTTTTTATGAGTTTATTCGCGGAGCGCATCAACTCGTACGGTAGTTTGTCGACCATGATTTGAATGAATGTCTTGCAGTTAATGGCCACACCTTCACGTTTGAGAGCATTTACGGCGGCAACGTGTCGCAGTAGGTCCTTTTCCATTTCGCTATAATTTGTTTGGTGGAACGGCAAGCTTTTGTACAAGAATTCGTTCCTATCCAATCGATCTGCGCTGTTATTGTACAGAGTATCCAGCTCCTCCAGAAGGTTGAAATAGTCTTCGGCTGAAATTTCCGTTGACGTGATGCAGATTCGCGCGCTCCCAGTGAGCGATTGTAACAGGATCGATTGCTTTACAGTAGGGTCCAAATCTGTGTTGTGCACTACATTCATGAACATTGTTTTGAACAGTTTATACTCGTCCTTGTTTCCATCAAACTTGGGTAGACTGGCAATAAGCCCATGAACTTGTGCAGCAGAAACTGGCGGGCGAGCCGCGTTGCGAAAAACTGATTGGTTGGGCATATGTGTTGACTTCGACTGGCCGGTTGGAAAATGAGTCGTTTGATAGCCGAACAGATCCGATCCATTTGGTGAAGAATTCATGTAGGTCGGGCGTCCAGTATTATAGTCATAGGACTGGAAGGAAATTCCTGTTATTTGTTCTGATCTTCTTGTTGCTGGTTGCTGGGGTGAGGCTTGTTGAGGAGGTGACGCATTAAGAGTCAACTCCTTTGTGGCCTTTTCGCGGTTTTGATCAGACGATCCGGAGTTCAGCTTTGCCAGTTGACTCGATAAATCCAGAAGTAGTTGATTTTGTACTCGCATGTTTTCGTGTTGTTCGTGTTCCATGCGACGAATTTGTTCGGCCTGATGTTGGACCAGTTGAGCGAGAGAGTACTGATTGCTGAATTTGGTTTCGGCATTTGGTCGCAGAATTGGTGTTTCCATAAGATGGTGTTGTCGAGGTGCCGATGTTTCGTTTGATCCAGGCAGTTCGACCATTGGTTGCTGCGATAAGGTAATCATCTCCAATCCGCGATATTGGTCATTTGTTACCGGTAAGTGTGGTGGACAGTGATTGGATATGACATCATTCGATGCCGGCGGTGAAGCCATTGGATTCACCGCTAAGGCGTTCGCTGCCGTCGGTGAAGCCGTAGGATTCACCGACAAGGCAATATAATTTTTGGATACATTGGGAATGTAGTCGTCCTCATCTTCCTCGTAGTCAGAAAAACTATTTTTGCTTTCTTCCGGGTTGTCGATGAGCATGTCGATTTTTTGCACTTCCGTCGCCGCCGGCGAATCCTTTCCATCCGTAGAGGTTGGCGAGTGTCCGTCTTCTATGTTTGTTTCGAAGACTTTGATAACTTCATTTGATTGGTGGACGAGGGACTCCATTTCCAAGTAGATTTTCTCCAAATTTTTTGTTTCCAACCATTCAATCATTTCTTTGTAGTTCTTGTTGTAAAGTGCGTTTGTTGCACTAAGCATTGGAGAAATGTGCAACATTTCTTTGACTTCATCCTTGGAATCTTTCAAACTTGAAGTGTACTTGATGAGGGATTGACGAACTGCTTTGACCAAAGCAAAGTATGGTTCCGTGTACGAGTTGTAATTGAGAATGTCTTTTGCCTTTTTTATCAGTCGTTCCGATAGTTTGAACTTTGCAGTAAAGCGTCGCTTCAATCCAGGAATCGACCGGTACACCTTTTTAATAGGATTTGGTTCAATGCCACTAAGTTTTTCCTGCATCATCTCAGCATTTGGTTCTCCTTTAAATTCATTGGTTGCAAATGGCGACGATTCTTCGTTGGACGACATTTTGTGCGAGAGTGGGTGTGCGTTGGTTAGACGATCAGAGTTGCCAAGTTGAGCTGCAAAAACAAACTTCGTTCATGAAACGTATTGAAGTTGTTTTGCAGAGATTGAACGCGAGAAGAATCCACGAAGATTTGCAAAAAAAACATTTGGTCCCGTTGTAGTTCAGAACAAAAAAGAAAAAAAAGAAAGGCAATTGTGCCAATGATGACGGCTACATGGAGTAGACGTCGTGAGGACGGCTACATGAAGTAGACGTCGTGGGGACGGCTACGTAGAGTAGACGTCGTGGGGACGGCTACGCCAGGCAAACGTCTCGAGGGACGGTTGCACCGGGTAGACGTCATGAGGCAGTTGGTTCCGTATTGTATGGCGCGAGCCAGTGACGTGGTGAGAGTGACCGAACAATAGTTGGTTTGTCGGTTTGGTTGGTGGCGTGTTGATAGTTTTTCCGATGGACTGTGAGGGTTTACGTCCCCAGAGCGTGCGTTGCTCCTGTCCAGGTTGGAGACGGTGTCGGCGGCGATCAAACCGTACATCTTGCCGTCGATGAGGTGGATCGAGGATTGGATCGTCGTTCGAGATCCGCAGCATGTTTCGACGCGATCCATTTCGCATCAGGGTTACTTTTTGCGCGCTCGCAACCCATTCTGTTCCATGTTTCTTGTCTTGCATCCGACGTTGGTGTATCCGCGCGCTACTTGCAGCTTTGTCGAAGAGCTGCATAGCATTTGTTGTTGACTGCTCCAGAAGACGATGTTGCAGCTGATGTGTGATGTCTCCTTTTATTGTCCGGTTTATTTCATAGATGGTCGGTCCAGTTGTGACGGCAGGCAAATTTATCATTTCTTTTATTATTCTTCTTCGTATTTTTTTTTTTTTTTTTATTTATTAATTTTTTTTTTTTTAATTTAATTTTTTTTTTTTTTTTTATCTAACCGTAATAAAATAATGATAACAACCGAACAAGGGGGATTGAAAATAGGACTAGGAGTTATGATTGTGTCTTAGGCTAAGAGTCAGTCATACACTTATACTTGGCAAGAGGCTAAAGTGTTTGCGGGTGTCCCGTCTAGTTACACGGGACCGCGCGAATATCTTGGGAATACCAACGAACTATTTTTTAGAACAAATAGATTAGTTAACTTAACACTGAAGTATTATTCTAACAATTATTATTCTAACAATGCCTGTTTTTTTTTTCTAGAATTTTCTAAAAAAAAATGACAGTGGTTAAAAGAAATTATTGCTAACTACCATAAAAATAAACTATCTAATGTCCTTATTAATTGTTCCGCAAGCGATTTGGAATCTATCAGTAGGTAGTAATAATGATAATATTTGTTTCTTAGTTGATGAACATCGAACGAGCAGTGTGCCCAAATCCAGGGTGTAGTTTGTGTCTGCTAACCTTGTACATGGTCCCGGCGGCGAGAGCTCCGTCTTGCTCGCAAAGACATTGATTTATTTCCGACGGCTGCAGTAGTTTCCTTTCCTCTGGCGGCGGCAGTGGTTCGCTCGTCCGACGGCATCAAATTCTGGCGGCGGCAGTGATTTGCCTTCATATGTTCCGGAGTTTGGTTGCAAAATTTTAAGCCGAATTTTTTCCGGAATTTGTTGACATTTGGTGGTGGTTCAGAGTTGTTGCTTCTGTATCGTCTAAACTTATCATATTAATAACCTCTCGGCGCTCGGGTGAGCAAACGGAACCGGAATAGGATTAATAATTAAACAAAAATTTTGTTTTTGTTTTTTTTTGTTTTTTGTTTTTTTTGGAGATACAAGAAGTTGTGTGACCGAAATACTCGCGAATTGCATGCCACATCGTTCGCTGGTCAGGCGAACTGCAATTGGAGCTATAAAAACCCATTTGTTACATGTTTTGAAAATTAATTTAAATTTTTGGGCAGAAATTTTTTTTTTTTTTTTTTTTTGGTAGATTTTTGCGTAAAAAATTGTTTAAATTATTTTTTCAAAATGATAAACTTGCGGCAGTGACCGTGGAGAGCCATTTGGTCCATCGAAATCCAGCCAAGAACGTGGAGAGCCATTTGGTCCCACGAAATCCAGACATTTGGTCCCTCGAAATCCAGCCATTTGGTTCATCAAAATCCGCTCAGGACGTGGATAGCTATTCGGTCCATCGAAATCCAGCCAATAACGTGGAGAGCCATTTGGTCCATCGAAATCCAGCCAATTTCAGTAGTTTCGAGCAGAAAATGATGACATTATCGATTTCGGCAATGGTGACGAGACGAGAGAGTATGACAAATGAGGAGGCACGACAGGCGCGATACGGTTCAGTTGTTGTTCGCTGACGATTCGGCGGTTGATTTGAAGAACGCGAATAGTGATGCAATTGTGTGCCGATATTAGCCTCCATTTGGTGCCGTTTTTCGTCTACCGCATTTGGTGATTCGTTTCGGATATATGATGAATAGGCGGGGCAACAGTGAATTTTTTAGGTTCAAAGCGCCGGCGATCCCGTATGCAGTGTGTCTTTCGAACAACTTTCGATTGCCATTATTGTTCACCGAAGGTTCGTTTTTGCAAAATAAAGCAAAAAATCAAACAGTCGATGCACCATGTCAAGGTTACAGTAAAAGGCTCGGTGAGGGCCACTGCACTTGATTAATTACAACGTGGCTTTCGAGTAGTTGTGCAAAAGAAACACAGAATTTTATCACTCATTAGTTTATCTTATAAACGATAAAGAAAAGGGGACAAAAAGTAAGGCGAGAGTCCCCAAACCAGGGGTTGGCGTGGTCCACGAGTAAACTCGAGGAAAAACCTCTCAGAAAATGAGAGGGGGCGAGGTGTCGGCAAGCCTCAGAAACCAGATAAACCGACGGGACATGCGGCGGCAACCGCGTTAGAGACTCCGTAGAGAATCCTACGCCAAAAGAGAAGGGGAGGGACGCCAACACCGGAAAGGGTTCAAACGACTTACGGTACGGGGAAATTGGTTGCGAGCGGGTGAAGAAGAGACAATTAACGTTGGCAGCACGACTGACGATCCAAGAGAACGGCGAGACGACTTCAAGCAATTGACGACTTCAGCATACAGTTGGTAAAGACAGTGGGTAGAATCCATTGGTTGATCCGGAGAGCAGCTTACAGTCCAAACATTGAGCAACGAAGGCAGCAACGCGAGAGACGGCAGCGGCCGCTCCCGAGAGGGTAGAGAGAGTTAGTAGTCGAGAGAGTGGCACAGAAACGTGAGCGCAAGTCTAGGCAGAGGCGCCGCACTCGTCTACCTCGCGGTGCCGCGCGTGACGTGGCAACGCGAGGTCACGTAGATGCGCAGGTGGTCTCGGCGCGACGAATGTACGGTAAGTGCGTGTACTTCTCGCGGATATTGGTTGACGGAAATCAGTTGTTTGAAAGCAAATTTGATGTAAATTAAAGCGAATTTTCCATCCAGTTGGTAAATATAGAAGGTCCAAGTGATTTGAGAGATAAAAGGTTAAGACTAATGGGGTTTACCATAGACAGCCCATTATTGTCTTGACACTAGTGGGCAGCTAGATAGCAGGGTTGTCAATTACTGAAAATTTAGAATAGCAAACATTAGTATTTGCGTCGGATTCCCGATAAATTTTCGAAAAAATGGGGTTAATTGGAATTGGATTAGACGGATTGGACAAGGGCAGATATTGGGCAGCTATTGGGCAGCTATTGGGCAGCTATTGGGCAGATATTGGACATCCAATGGGCAGCTAGTCAACAGGGTTATCAAAGTATAAGGTTCTCAATAAATTTTTGAAAAAATTGGTTAAATTTGCATGTGATTATAGGAATTGGGCAAGGGCAGCTATTGGGCAGCTATTGGACAGATATTGGGCAATCATTGGCAGCTAGCTACTCGCCGCTCAGCAAAATCTTTATGATATTGCAACGCTAATTAGAATTGAATTATAGTAGCGTACGATTAGCGTTCATAATATCGCACTCGTGCTACTTGAAAGCAGGGGTGGGACAAAAAAAAATTTACCACAAAAAAATAAAAAACTTTTTTTGTCCTCAAAAAAATTACCAAAAAAAAAAAAACCTTTTTTTGTCTCAAAAAAAAGTAACCAAAAAAAATAACTTTTTTTGTCTCCAAAAAAAGTAACCAAAAAAAAAAATTTTTTTTGCTCTCAAAAAATTTACCAAAAAAAACAAAAAAAAAGTACGTATTTCTGCCATTTAAAAAGAAATTTTCCAAGTTTTGGTTGAAAATTAGAGGTTTTTGTCAATTCGGAGCATATACTGAATGAGTTTTTGCCGAAAAATTGGAACTTTATTTCGCCTCCGTGTCTTAAAAAAAAATTGTTTGCCTGCCGCGCATCATCGAAAAAAAAATCAAAAAAAATTTTTTTGGTCCCACCCCTGCTTGAGAGGCTGGAAGATCCAGAATTTAAATTTGATGAAACTAAAAAAATTCAGATAGCATCTGGAATATTCTAAAAGCAGCTAAAAATTGAAAGAATTACCGCTAATACCCACACAATTCCCATAGAAACCTATAAAACTTCTAATCACCTCTTCCCAGAGCCAACGTCTCATGATTTGTTGTATGCGACATGTGACACCACCCTTCTGGATTCCATTCGCTTCAAGTGGAGGCCATTAGGCGAGCAGGCGAATGTGGGAACCAAAGCCACCAAAGTTTTTTTTTTTTTTTCGCCAAAAAGTAGTAAAATGCACTCAACTCGAGCCTGGAGCACACATTCCCTTTCTCGCGTTGGCCATGAGAGAAGAAATTGAATTTTTTTTTTCAAAACGAAAAGGAAAACGAAAACGAAAACGACAAGTCAGGTCGTGTTTCGTTTTTTTTTTTCTGCGTGTGGTGGGTGCTCCACTTGAAAAAAGAGGGTGGGAGAGAGAGGGAGAGAGAGAGAGGACTCGGCAAAAGCACATTCTCGTTTTGATGTGGCAGTTTTATGGGGGCTCATCGGCCACATTCAAAATATGAGAAGATGCTCTTGCACGACGAGTGGTGACAAAACTCGAGGGCACAGGTTTTGAGGAAAGTTTGAGTTTGGGGACTGTTATCATATCCAGAGCTAGGATCCATGAAACAGGAAAATGGGGTGATGACCTCAGATTTCCTGTCAGTTTCCAGATTTATGGAACCGGTCTAAGATTCCCCATTTGCAGGTTCAGTTTTTTTCAGCTTTCTTTCTCTAGAATTTTCTTGCTTCTTACCCTTCAAATAGTAGTATAGAAATCCACGCACTGGCGCAGTTTTCGCCCCTCCTAATTTCGCCCCTTTTTAAAACACCAAAAAAACAAAAAGAATCGCACCTAATCTCACAAAATCACTCAAATATCACCCAAATTCAACACCCCCAAAAATACACCCCCCTGCGCCTCTGGCGCAACATCGCCCCTCCTGCCCCTCCACCGCCCCCTCCTAAAATTCCAATCAAGATTAACAAGAGAAATTTACTACTGTGGTCGCTTTTACTACTGTAGTCGCTTTTATTTCTTATCGTTGAGAAGTGTCTATTCTTTACCATTATTCCGTTTTATTAAATGTTACACAAAGAGTTGAAACCATTAACAAATGTGGATTTATTCAAGTTGGCAATGGATTTACAAATTAAAAATTTTAGAGGAGTATTTATGAGAGATACTCTTCCTGATAAACCTAAAAAAATAGAAGTAGGCGTTGTAAATCTTGATAGTAAGAACAATAAAGGAACCCATTGGGTGTGTTATAAGAAGGATATGCATAATTTATATTATTTTGATTCTGTTCCTAATAAATGGAAATCAAGCACAACGTCAAAAAACCTAACATCATTCTCGAACAAACTTTTTATAATCCTGAAACTGGATTCTGTGGTATCAACGAACTTCAAAGAAAAACTAAAATACCAATCAAGGAAGTCAAACAATTTCTAAATGAACAAGATGTCTACACTCTTCACAAACCTGCTAGAAAGAATTATCAGACAGAAAGAGTTTATATTCACCATATAGATGAGCAATGGCAATCCGATCTTGTTGAAATGATTCCATATGCAGAAGAAAACAGTGACTTCAAATATCTGTTAACGGTAATTGACTCTTTTAGTAAGTATGCTTGGGTAGTTCCACTCAAAACAAAAACTGGAAAGGAAACTGCAAGTGCTTTACAATCCATTTTCAAAACCAGGAAACCTCAAAAAATGCAAACCGATAATGGAAAAGAATATTACAACAAAGAAATGAAAGCTCTATTCAAAAGTTTTGATATCCACCACTTTTCAACTTATTCAGACAAGAAAGCCTCTATCATTGAAAGATTCAATAGAACTCTTAAAGAGAAAATGTGGAAAATGTTCACTCATCAAGGTAATCATAAGTGGACTGATATTTTAGATAAATTAGTTCAAGGATACAATAATCATTATCACCGTAGCATAAAAATGACTCCCATTGAAGCATCCAAAAAAGAAAATGAAAATCAAGTACATGAGAACCTGTTCCCCTCCTCGAAAGAAATGTTTGAAAAGTTCATAGAAAGTAAGTTCAAAATAGATGATACAGTAAGAATTACAAAGTACAAAGCTATTTTTGATAAAGGTTATCTACCTAATTGGAGTACAGAAATATTCAAAATCACTCAAGTTCATCCAGGGGAAGTCACAACATACTCCATTAAAGATTTAGCAGATGAAGAGATCAAAGGAAAGTTTTATGAAGAAGAACTTACTCTGTTTAATAATGTCAAAGAAGAATACAAAATAGAAAAGATACTGAAACGTAGAACTAGGAAAGGAGTAAAAGAAATGTTTGTAAAATGGTATGGATATCCTGAGAAATTCAATTCATGGATTCAAGATAACTAAACACTAACAACTTTAACGCGATTATCTTTAATTTCAACAATATTTTCACTCATAATCAAACAATAACATTTTGTGTTTTGTACAATACTCTTTGAAAAGGAAGCTTTTATTGTAACGTCAGGTCTTGATTGGATAATTCTATCATTTTGTTTAGATACATCGAACACCAACAATGGGTAATAGTAATAGTATACATCTTCTTCCATGAAAATGTAATCTTTTGTTGATTCATAGTAACTGTTTCTAAACTCTTTAGCAAAATTGTATTGCTGAACAGCATTAAACTTGTCGAAATCAAACTTTAAACAATCATGGGGATATCTTTCTGAATTTAACTCGACATAAATTTCTTCCAATCCACAGTTATCAAACTTACCTGCATTCAGGTAATTGTTATCTCTATTGCTCTGCAAAGCAACCACAATATACTTTATTTTATCGTATTTTGTTCCCAATTTCCATGTGAATTCCCTATTTCCTTTAGGTATATTATAGCTTTCCAACTGTCTGGAAATAAAAGGCATCTGTACAAGCTTGCTACTCTCAAAAATATTCAACAACTTGTTTTGCATTTCAAGACTAGGAACAATCTTTGGAATAATCCATTGTAACTTTTTGATTTTCATTTTGGCCGTAAATTTTGTAGCATCATTAGATGTAATACTATTTTTGTTCTCAGGAGATCTGTAGAGTGTGAGTTGATGCTTTCTACCATAGACAATTTTATTATAACATTCAGCAAATCCAAATATGTGAGTTAGTGGGATACAGAAAGTAATACTACCTTTTCTATTTTTTGTATACTTGTTAATCTTGTATGTAATAATATCTTTAGTTTCTAGAATCCATCCAAACGTATTCTGTTTATTCATTGTGCTGCTATAAGTTAAAAGCCCCTTCATCAGACTAGCTCTTCCAGGATCCATTATACTTTCAACTTGCATACCATCCATGCTATATGTTGCTCTATCAAATAAAAACATTGGTGCATTGTTAGTTAAGGATACTTCATCCGTCTCTGCTAGCGCCTTATCATCTTCTTTAGTAAGTTGTACTTCCATGTAGATGTAAGACTTGTGCAAATGTAAATACTGATCACACGTTTCTATTATAAAATTTATCTCTCCATGTTCGTTTAAACTAGATCCTGACGAAGGAAATATGTTAATGAGATTTTCTTTTTGAATTGAAGTGTCACTGACAACAGGGGTTTCAACAACGAGTATTTTGTCAACAGCTTCTATCATTTCCTATTTATTAGAAAACATTTTATAGGTTATTTTTTAAATAAATAAATGCGCATATTACCTCGAATAGTACCGGTATTACTCTTGCTATCTTTATATAGAGAAGCATCCTCCAAAGCCATCATTTGTACCGACAACTCACCAGTTCAATATTTTAGAATCCCAAAACTATACAAATGTAATTATCATAGAATCTTTCAAAAAGTTCAGGTGCCCACTCTTTTTCTGTTCTGTATTATAGAAACTTCTTTCTAGATGCGCGTAGAATTTTTCAGATGTGCCCTAGGATTTTCTAGGCGTCACCCCACCTGAGATCTTCTAGGTACATATGTCCTAGAATTTTATAGAAGCCCCTAGTGTTTTCAAGATGCTCCCTAAATTGTTTCGATTATTTCTATAAATTCTCCAATTAAATACATTTTGAACGCTGCATTCTCTAGCCTTTGAAATAGAGCGATATTACGCTAATTGTACGCTACAAATTCTAATTATCGTTGCATTATTTTAGGCAGATTATCCGAGTTTAGAGCCACTGGTCATATCCTTGTTGGGTAGATGTTGAATAGCTGTACATTATATGCCCATTATCTGCTCTGTCTGCCCAAAACATGACTGCCCAATATCTGTCCAATGCCTGCCCAATATCTGCCCAATAGCTGCCAATAAGCTGCCTAATATCTGCCCAATTGCTGCCAATAAGCTGCCCAATATCTGCCCAATTGCTGCTCTATATCTGCTAATTATTTGCTCTATATCTGCTCTATATTTGCCCAAAACATAGCTGCTAAATATTTATCCAATATTTGCCCAATAGCTGCCAATTGGCTGCCCAATAACTGCCCAACCAATAGCTGCCTTGAATTTGCCAGCAACATAGCTTCTTAATATATGCCCAATATCTGTTTACGGGGTGTTGAGAGGTACATGAAAATTAAAATTTAAATTTTGCGGGAAAGTTGCCACGTCACCCGAGAATGGCGTGTTCAAAACGTCGTTACTGCGGCGCCGCAGCAATTTTTCATATATTTTTTTCTTATGGGTTCATATCTTTTGCATGATTCTAAATATTTAAACAATATTTCCCTATTTATTTTATGCAGAAAACGTGTTCCGCCAGCGCCTCGTTTTTGAAAATCCAAACCGTTTCAAATCTGTATCAACCGCGTTTCCTCAAATCTGTGTGAGCAGTGGAGCGCATTTTCACGATGTACTCTTCAACACGCCGTGTCTGTTCAATAACTGCCTAATATCTGCCCAATATCTGCCCAAAACATAGCTGCTCATTATTTGTCCAACATCTATCTAATAGGTACCCTATACCTGCCCAATATCTGTCCTATATCTGATCTATATCTGCCCAAAACACAGCTGCTATAATCTGCCCAATATCTGCACATTAGGTGCTTTTAATCTGCCAAATGTCTACCTAATATGTGCCCAATATCTGCTCTATGTCTGCCCAAAATATACCTGCCCAATATCTGCCCAATTGTTGCTTTATACCTTCTAAATATCTGTCCTATATCTGCTCTATGTTTGCCTTATACATAGCTGCCTATTGTATGCCCAATAACTGTCCAATAGGTTTTTGCTAGCTGCCCAATAGCTGCCAATTGTCTGCCCGATTGCTGCCCAATATCTGTCCAAAATCTTTCCAAAGCACAGTTGCTTAATATCTGCCCAATAGCTGCCTAAATTTTGCCCAAAACATAGCTGCTTAATATCTGTTCAATATTTGCCCAATAACTGCCAATTAACTGGTAAATAAGTGCCCAACAGGTGCTCATTAGCTGCCCAACAGGGGTGGAACAATAAAAAATTTTCCACAAAAAAAAAATTTGCTTTTGTCCTCAAAAAAATTACCAAAAAAAAAATTAACAAAAACACAAAAAAAAAATTCCTAAAAAAAAAGAACGTATTTCTGCCAGTTAAAAAGAAATTTTCCAAGTTTTTGTTGAAAATTAGAGGTTATTGTCAATTCGGAGCATATACCGAATACGTTTTTGCCCAAAAACCGAAAATTTTTTCGCCTCCGTGGCTCTAAAAAAATCTCTTAACATCGAAGAAAAAATCAAAAATTTTTTTGTCTCATCCACATCCTCAAAAAAACAAAAAAATTTTTGTCTCATCCAAAAAAAACCCGAAAAAACCAAAAAAAATCGAAATAAAAACTTTTTTGGTGCTCGCCACCAAGAGCTGAGTCGTAACGATCCCCAACAATTGCTGACGCATTACTTAAGTGCCCAATAGTTGCTTGTAAGCTGCCCAAGAGCTGTCCGATATCTGCTTAATATCTGCCCATTGTCTGCCCAATATCTGCCCAATATCTGCCCAAAATCTGACTAATATCAGCCATACGGGAGCCCAATAAATAACTGGTTAACAGCCAATATCTGCCGAGTAGCTGCTCTCAAACCAATCAAAATCCGTGGCGATTCGCCTTTTTAATTTGCTGAAAATTCACAAGCGCAAAAGCTTTCCTAATTTGCTGACAAATGAAATTTTTTACACGCTAATTAGCGCGCTATTCTACGCACGGATAGTACGCTAATTAGTGTGTAATTCGAAACGCTGGTAGTATGCTAATCAGTGCTTTGTCCTACACGCCGATACTACGATAATTATTGCGCTGTCCGACACGTTTCAAGCACGGTAATTAAACCGCTATCCAACACGTTGATGGTACGCTAATTTGTGCCCAATCCTACACGCTGATAGTACGCTAATTACTGCGCTGATTTTGAAATTGATAGAACACAAAACAGTCCGCTCTTCCGCACGCTGATAGTATGTTAATTAACGCAATATCCTACCGCTGATAGTACGCTAGTAGTAAGCTAATTTCTCCGCTACCCGACACGTTGATGATATGCCAATTAGTAATTTATTATACACGCTGGAATTACATTAATTAGTGCGTTATTTTACACGCTGATAATAGGCTGATTATAGCGCTACCTTCACGCTAATTGTACTCTATTTAGTGTTTTTTCCTACACGCTGATAATAAATTAATTAGTGCACTAGTCTACACGTTAATTTTAAACTAGTTAAGGTGCTATTCTACACGCTTATAGCAAGCTAATTAATGCACTGTTTCAAACCCTGATAGTACGCTAATTAGTGCTCAATTTTAAACGTTGATAGTACACTAATATGTCTGCTATCCTAGCCACTGGAAGTACGCTGATTAGTGCCCTATCCTACACGTTAATTTTACGCTAATTAGTGTGCTATTCTACGTACTGATAGTACTCTATTTTACACAATGATAGTACGCTAATTAGTGTTTTATGCTACACGTTGATATTACGCTAATTAGGGCACTAGCCTAAACGATGATTAGCGCTCTTTTCTACATGTTGTTCGTGCGTTAATTAGTGCTCAATTTCACCCGTTGATAGTATAGTACGCTATTTAATGCGCAATTTGAACCTCTATTAAGCTGTTAATTAGTCACAAAATGATAGCACGCTAATAAACGCCAGACTATGTTTTGGAAAATATCCCGCGTTCAGCTAAATTTGACACTAACAAGCCGGAGCCAATTTTCGAGAATTTATTTATTAGCAAAAAATTGCGCAAATATTCACAAATAATTTTAAAACCCCACACATTCAAATTCAAAGATTCGAAACAATCGGATCAGCCCACACGCAATCCTCCTCAATCTTCAAATTGTACTTGCTTCCCGCATTCTTATACTGCGACGTAACAACCTTAAACCATCCATTCTCGCCCCACGGCTGTCCCCACGAGTTGCGTCCGATCCAGTACTCGACACCAGTCTCATGATCGACACCCCATCCGTGCACAGAAATAATGTGGTCAATGTCCTCGTCGGTCACTTCTTTGTAAATACCGCCCCCGTATGTTTCGAAAGCTTTTGTGGCGGCGATTCCGCACGCGATTGGACCCTTGTGGTAGATTTCTGCCTTCATTTTTTCGTAGCCATGGACGGTTCCGTACTCGGAGACTTGATAGAGAGTGTAGTTTTTGATGGAGAAGCACTCGCCTGGCCAGCAGGAACCGCAGCGGTTGTAGGGGTCGCATTCTGGAAGAAAGATGGTATGTGAAAATTCATGTTCTTTAGAAAGTTCTATGAGAAAAATTGAAAAAATTTAAAATTTTTGAAAAATTCAGAAAAAAAATTTTTTTTTCTCAAAAACTGTTCCTTAGAATTTTCTGAAACTTTGCCAGAACAATTTCCACAAAATTTGCTATTTTTGACAATGAACCCATACGCGGTTTATGACGTCATTTTCGAAAAAAATCGGAAAACAATTTTAAAAATTGTAAAAAGTTCAAAAAATTCAGAAAAAAAAATTTTGTTTTTCTCAAAAACTGTCTCTTAGAACTTTTTGAAACTTTGCCAGAATGTTTTCTAAAAAATTTGCTATTTTTTAATATTAAAAACCTATAATGTTTATGGCGATATTTTTGAGAAAAATTGCAAAAAATGTAAAAATTTTGAAAAATTCAGAAAAAAAATTATTTTAATCAAAAACTGTTTCTTAAAAGTTTCTGAAACTTTGCCAGAACGTTCTCCGAAAATTTTGGTATTTTTTGACAGTAAAATCATATGCGGTTTATGGCGTCATTTTTGAGAAAAATTTCGAAAAATAATTTAAAAATTGTAAAAATTTCAAAAAAAAAAACAGAAAAAAAAATGTTTTCTCAAAAACTGTTCCTTAGAATTTTCTGAAACTTTGCCAGAATGTTCCCCAAAAAATTGACATTTTTTGAAAATAAAATTATATGCGGTTTATGACGTCATTTTTGAAAAAAAATTCGAAATAAATTTAAATATTGTAAAAATTTCAAAAAATTCAGAAAAAAATTTTTTTTTCAAAAACAGTTTCTTGGAATATTTTGAAACTTTGCCAGAATGTTTTCTCAAAAATCTGCTATTTTTTGATACCAAAATCATATAATGTTTATGAGTTCGTTTGTGAGTAAAATCGCAAAAAATTAAAATTTTTGAAAAATTCAGAAAAAAATACTTTTTTCTCAAAAACTGTTTCTTAGAACTTTCTGATACTTAGCCAGAATAATTTACAAAAAATGTGCTATTTTTAACACCAGAATCATATAATGTTTACGAGTTCTGAGAAAAATTTCGAAAAAAATTTAAAAATTGTAAAAATTTCAAAAAATTCAGAAAAAACATTTTTTCTCAAAAACTGTTTCTTAGAATTTTATGAAACTTTGTCAGAACGTTTCTTGAAAAAATAAAAATATATGCGGTTTATGACTTCATTTTCCAGAAAAAACGCAAAAAAATTAAAAAATTTTGAAAAATTCAAAAAAAAATTCAGAAAATTTTTTTTCTCAAAAACTGTTTCTTAGAACTTTCTGAAACTTAGCCAGAATAATTTACAAAAAATGTGATATTTTTAACACCAGAATCATATAATGTTTACGAGTTCGTTTTTAAGAAAAATTGCAAAAAATTTAAAATTTGTAAAAATTCAAAAAGTTCAGAAAAAAAATTTTTTTTTTTTAACTGTTTCTTAGAATTTTCTGAAACTTTGTCAGAATGTTCTCCAAAAATTTTGCTGTTATTTGACAATAAACCCGTATGCGGTTTATGACGTCATTTTCAAGAAAAATTGCAAAAAATGTAAAAATTTTGAACAATTCAGAAAAAAAAAATTTTTTTTTCAAAAATGTATTCTTAGAATTTTCTGAAACTTTGCCAGAATGTTTTCCAAAAAATTTGCTGTTTTTTGACAATAAACCCGTATGCGGTTTATGACGTCATTTTTCAGAAAAATTGAAAAAAACATTTAAAAATCGCAAAAAAAAATTCAAAAAATTAAAAAAAAAAAACAAATTTTTTTGTCAAAAACAGTTTCTTGTATTTTTTGAAACTCTGTCAGAATGTTTTCCAAAAATTTGCTATTTTTTGACAGTAAAATCATATGCGGTTCATGACGTCATTTTTGAGAAAAAAAAAATTTAAAATTTGTAAAAAATTCAAAAAATTCAGAAAAAAAATTTTTTTTTCAAAAACTGTCTCTTAGAATTTTCTGAAACTTTGCCAGAAAGTTTCCCGAAAAAATTGCTTTTATTTGACAATAAAATTGTAAGCGGTTCAAAACGTCATTTTCAAGAAAAAACGCAAAAAATTTAAAAAATTTTGAAAAATTCAGAAAAAAAACATATTTTTTCTCAAAAACTGTTTCTTGGAAATTCCTCAAACTTTGTCAGAATGTTTTCCAAAAAGTTTTCTATTTTTTGATACTAAAATCATATAATGTTTATAGGTTCGTTTTTGAGAAAGTTTGAGAAAACTTTAAAAAAAAAATGAAAAATTCAAAAAAAAAAATTTTTTTTTTTTAATGTATTCTTAGAATTTTCTGAAATTTTGTCAGAATATTCTCCACAAAATTTGCTTTTTTTGATACCAAAACTATATACTGTTTATGAGTTCGTTTTAGAGAAAAATGGAAAAAAAAACTTTAAAAATGTAAAAAAAAATTTTTTAATTCAGAAAAAAAAATTTGTTTTTCTTAAAAACTGTTGCTTAGAATTTCCTGAAGTTTTGCCAGAATGTTCTCCAAAAAATTTGCTGTTTTTTGACACCAAAATCATATCATGTTTATGAGTTTGTTTTTGAGAAAATGTGAAAAATTGCAAAAAAAATGTAATACATTTGAAAAATTGAGACACAAAAAAATTGTTTTTCTCAAAAAATGTCTCTTAGAATTTCCTGAAATTTTGCCAGAAAATTCTTCAAAAAAGTTGCTGTTTTTGGACACCAAAATCATATCATGTTTATGAGTTTGTTTTTGAGAAAAAACGCAAAAAAAATTAAAAATTTTGAAAAATTCCAAAAGAAAATTCAGGAAAATTTTTCTTTTTTTCAAAAAAAGTTTTTTGGAATATTTTGAAACTTTGCCAGAATTTTCCCCACAAAATTTGCTATTTTTTGACACCAAAATAATATACTGTTTATGAGTTCGTTTTTGAGAAAAATCGCAACAAAAACATTTTGCCCCTCAAAACTGCCCATAGACATCATAAATTCCCCCAACTCACTTCCATCTCTAGCCTGATAGTTGTTGCAAGTCTCATGCGGAATTCCGTGCTCGTGCGCATACTTGTACACACCGCCCGGCTCACCGCCCATCACACAAGTTCCGGCGCCCGAGCAATCAATGACCTCCTGGACTGACAGGTAGGCTTGTGGCCACGCGTTCTTGCGTTTGATGTTGATACGATCGGCGAGGGCACTTGTCGCTCCTAAATTGTGAGGTTTTTGAGTTTGAATTGACAGTAGGGAGAGGTTTGAAACTTACCGAATGCCCAGCAGGAACCGCAGTCTGAAATTTGGAAAAATTATTGTCAGTCACCAAGTTCCCCCAAGTTTCCCCTTGCATTTTTCCAAAATTAATGTTTACTTAGCTTTGAAAGCTCAAATAAAATAAATAGCAATAAAAAAAAACTTGAAAAAGTTTTTTTTTTTCGGAAAAATTTTGAATTTTCAAAAAATGACTAATTTAAAGGGGTTTAAAATACTTTAAAACCCCTAAAAACTCTGTCTTTTTTTTTAAATTGCATTTTAACGACATTCGGCATTACTGTAGGTTTAACGGCGCATACCGAAATCCAAAACTTTCAAAAAACAATGTTTTTTTTGCTTGAAACTGTTCAATAACGGTTCATTTCTGCAGTTCCAATAGCTCAAAAACGATTAAAAAAAGTTTTCTCGGTATTTGAACCTGAAAGACATTTTTGGGTTACTGTAGGTTGAAAGGAGCATACCAAAAAAAAATTTTCAAAAAAAATTTTTTTTGTATAAAATTTTTTTTTTACTGTTTCAAAGAAATACATCAAAAAAAAGAGGAAAGCTAATTATTATGTTCGTTTTATCTATTGTCCATGCGTGAAGAAAGCAAGTGCTATCCACAAAACTTAGTACTTTGTGGATTTCATTTTCGTTGCCAAATAATTTCCATTCAACGTGAAATGAAATAATTTGGCGACGAAAATGAAATCCACGGAGTATTAAGTTTTGTGGAGCGCATTTGCTTTCTTCGCGAATGTTCAATATATCCCTAAAAGAAAAAAAAAACTTCATTAAAAATGCTTTATTTCCTGTTTTTACAATATAGATTTTGAAAAACTATGCTAATTTTATCCTAAACATTCAAAAATCCTTCAAAAATCACCAGAAGGTCTACGTTTCTAACAAATCCACCGTCTTTACGCCTTTTTTATCAAACTTCTGTCGCCTCACACCTTCCCATCTAGCATTTAAAAATGAGAAACCGCTGAACAGACAGCAATAACGCCTAGTACCAAAAAAAAAAAATTTGGTTGAAAAATGACCAAAAACTCTATTTTTGGAACAAATCTACCTTGGCTCCGCCCCTTTTACCCACTACACACAGCGCGCGTCGGAACCCGCGCGCTGTCGGCCGCTGCCTAGAGTCACTTGCGCGGCACACCCCTCTATCACTAACTCTGGTTCCTCTGCATTTGACCGTGAAAATCTTTCGCCTTTTACTAAAGATTTCCGTGCAAAGGAGCATACATTGAGTATTAGATTCAATTTTTGGAGCCCTCTTGAAAAAGCGGGGCAAAAATGCAAATTTTTTTTTTGTTTTTTATCCTATCCCTTCTTTTATCTGTGTCTCTTCAAATAGCACTGTGCTTGGTGGCGTGGTCGCCAACAAAGAAGTGGTCGTAGTTTCGCGTTTTCTATTATTCTACAGCTTGCGCATACTTACACTGTGGAATATGCTGATTACGGTCAGCCGAAGCGTAGTTAATGCCATTCACATCTCTCCAATCCCAAACCTTTGGCAAGTCTTCAGAATCGAACTCGGCGGTCTCATAAATACGATCGCGTTTCCTGAAAAAAAATTATTTTGAAAGCAATAAATCAAGTTTCGGGACTCACTTGTGCTCGTAAACCCGTCCGGTCTGCTTGTAGCATCCCTTCAGATTGTACCGGTTACGGTCCTGGTACTTTTTGTACTTGCCGAAAACCGACGAAGCTAGGGCAGCGACTGCGAAGAGAGCAAGGAGCAGGAGAAGGGTCCTCATCGTCAAAAGCAGAGGGAATGGAGAATGAGAATGAATTGATGTGGTTGGGACGAAAAGTGGGCGGAGAAGAGGAAGAACAACAAGTGGACAACGCTCGTTATCAGGTGACTTGGGTCACAGTTGATAAGCGAAATGGATTGATGGAAGGAAAGGAGGGAGGAAGGGAAGGTGGCATGATGGGGATAAAGGACAAAGGTGACTTTGGGACGGAAGGAAAAAAGGGAAATCCATCAATTTTAAAACGCCCTAAGTGCTTTCAGTATGCTCCCCCAAGGTCTTACAAAACGCTACGGCACGAATGCAATAAAGACAAACTTCAAAAAATTTTTATAATAACACAGATCACTGAAAAATCATTCGAAAAAGTTCCTCCAAAAAAGTATATTTTCTACAATATTTTGGCTCTTTTACCCACCGAACCGCATAACAATAATGTGCACAGTGAAAAACTATGGTAATTTTATCCCAGAACCCTCCAAAAATGACCCAAAAAATCAGTTTTCGCCCCTTTTACCACACTTTGGTCGCTTCAAACCCTCCCAACTTGCGTTTAAAAGTTAGAAAACGCTGAATACAATGCAGACAGACAGCAATAACGCCTAATAATAATGAAGATCAGCGAAAAATCCATTAAAAATGACCAAAAACTCTATTTTTTTCGCAAACCCAGTCTGGCCCCGCCCCTTTTACCCACTACACATAGCGCGCGTCGGCACCCGCGAGGTGTCGGCCGCTGCCTAGAGTCACCCCCGCTGCACACGACGCTCTCACTAACTCTGGTTCCTCTGCATTTGACCGTGAAAATCTTTCGCCTTTTACTAAAGATTTCCGTGCAAAGGAGCATACATTGAGTATTAGATTCAATTTTTGGAGCCCTCTTGAAAAAGCGGGGCAAAAGTGTTAAATTCTGCTGATGTGTAATGTGAGATGGTTCAAATAATGGGCAGAACTGTGCTGTGGCTGCCAAAATCGGTAAAAATGTGCAAGTCTGCGGCATGGTTTTTCCTGCATTCTTTAGCACTTCGTGCCACACGTTTGCAAAGCGGGGAGGGGCCTATTCCTCGATTTTTTTACAGGGTCTGGTGCATCCAGTGTCAATCATTTCAAGACCAAACCACTCTGAATTCAAAAATCAAACCAAATGATCATTTTGCAAATGTCTATTTGCTCTCGTTCATTCCAGGACAGGACCGGACAGGGCAGCACCCTCTTATCACAATTGACCCCACGAAATGACCACAACACTCTGGCTGATAACAAAACCAATTTATTATTAATGTTCATAATAATTCTGCTATAAAACAACAAAACGAGGAGACCCGTGGAGACCATAGAAAACTTTGCGATAAAAGCACGAGGAAGAGAGGGAGTGGGTTGAGATTGGCACAACATTCTTTTGCAAATAAAAATAGAAATTTTAAACGGATATCCGGGATGATTTTTAGCTGGGAAAACAAGGAAAACTGTGCAAAAACCGGTCCATAAGCAATTGAGGATCGGAGCAAAACGAGGAAATTTTTTTTTTTAATGTTTTTAAAATCTGAAAACTAATCATCATTCACCAGCACCAGCGGAGCATTTGCAGAACTTGGTGTCGCACATTTTGGCTCTTTTGATGACAAGGAAATGTTTGAATGTGTCCGCTTAACGATGGCAGCTTCGGCGGGTTGATCGATGGAGGGGACCAGGATTGAGACCATCTGGAAATGGGAAAATTATTTTTTTGATGGAGGGGGGGGGAGGGGTTTAATTGTATTAGGTACATAATTGTTCAAAGTCACGGAGTAAATATCACTTTTAGAAAAAAAAAAAATTTTTTTTAATTTTTGAAACAGAAAAAAATTAACTAAAAATTTTTATCAATTTTTTGGAGACCCTGACAAAACCGGGGAAAACCACGAAACCGGGGAAGACAAAACCAGGGAAGACAAAACCGGGGAAAAAATCGGACAAAACCTGGGAAGAAGCTCCGCCCCCTTTTGCAGCTGCTGCACGATGTTTTGTACTGGAAGTATTGAAAAAGTGCGCCGCAGACTTGCAACTGGACAAAACCGGGGAAAAGTTGCAAGTCTGCGGCGCACTTTTTCAACACTTCCAGTACAAAACATCGTGCAGCAGCTGCAAAAGGGGGCGGAGCTTCTTCCCAGGTTTTGTCCGATTTTTTCCCCGGTTTTGTCTTCCCTGGTTTTGTCTTCCCCGGTTTCGTGGTTTTCCCCGGTTTTGTCAGGGTCTCATTTTTTGTGATTTTTCACAAATTTGCTTTAAATTTCTTCAATTTTTGGTGAGAATTTTTGAGATATCGTGATTTTTGCTTTGTTTTTTTTTTAATTAAATAAATTTTTTTTCCCAAAAAAATTTTTTTTCCAATTTTTCAAAAAAAAAAAATGTTTTGCATTTTTTGTTGCAGTAAAAGTGTAGAAATTCAAGGCTAAAAATTAAAAAAAACTGTAACAATCCAATATTTTTTGTCAATTTTTAAATAATTTTTTAAAGGATTTTTCAAAAAAAAATTATTTTTTTTTTATTTTTAAAAATTTTTTCAGGTTTTTTTTTCACACCTTTTGCATTTAAAAAAACGTTTGTGCATTCAAAAATTTTACACAATTCTCTAAAGCACACAAAGCCAATAGAAAATCACAAATTTTCAAAAAAGAAAATTTTTTTTCACCGTTTCAAAAAATTTTATTCTGCAAAAAAGAGCAAGTTTCACCCATTTGTTACGTTAAATTTCATTCTCATTATGCCGGCCACAGTGTGATTACACGTGAAAAATCAGCAAATCTGCTTTCCCAGAAGCATTAAGTTTGGTCACGCCCACTCAGAACTTTAAATTGTCTTCAAAAAAAAAATAAAAATCCGAGTGGACGTGGCTTAGGATTCGCTGTTTGAACTCTTATTGTAACCGACAGGTAAATTAAAATACGACTACTTATATTAAAAGTAAAAAAAACAGAAAAAAAAATTATTTTTTTGAAAATTTGAGAAATTTTTTTTTGAAATTGAAAATATTTTTCGTAATTTTGGAAAACAATTTTTTTTGTCTTTAATGTTGTTTCAATTAGCTTGAAACTTTGAGAAATAATGTCAAAAATACTCTAAAACACAATAAAACGTGCTCAGAGAACGCGAAACCCAACCCCGCCCACTTATTTGCCCGCGTCCATGCCACCAAGCACAGTGCCATTTGAAGAGACGCAGACAAAAAAGGGATAGCTATTATCAATTCAATAGTCTTGCCGGCTACAGTAAGCAGTGGCGCGAAAAATCGAGGCTCCGCCCCATCAGGTCTTTTCAACAGAATTCAACTGAACGTAGATCAAAAAAATGTGAGCGGGTGTGTCGCTCGTTCGCAGGCGCATGTGGTAGCCGGCAAGAATATTGAATTGATAATAGCAACTCATGTTTTCATGATGCAAATCGTCTAACAATAAAACTCACCGATTCCCTATAAATCTTGACCCTATGTGACGGTATATCCCTATACGCCTGCAAATCCGTGTCATCCGTGCCAATCGACTCGTCATCGTCATCATGATCATCGTTGAGTGACAACTGGCTATGACCGGTTCTCATCTTGACAGGCGCATAGTCAGGACTGTCTCTCATTATGGTCCTCTGCGAGCCGCTGTCCGCTCGGCGAATCGATCGTTGACGGAGCACACACCAGTAGCAAATTATGCACATCAGGATGAGCAGGCAGAGCAGGACGGTGAGGAAGAGAGAGTAGAGCAGCCAGCGGGCGGATACTGGAAATGGTAATGGAATGTGGTGATTTTTTGTTTGTTTGGGCAGCTAGTGGGCATTGAAAAAACTCACGCAGCTGCTCCGGCTCAATAATATCGGCTGTAAAATCAACAATTTCTCCGTGTGGCGACGCTTCAAGTGGTGACACTGCCACGTTTTCATCCGTTTCGTCCGTATTAATAATAGGCTTTTGCCACAGTGCATCGTCCAGAATTCCAGTTTTGGAAAGGTCAGGGGTGCGAATTTGATAGGGAAGGAGCTGGGAGTGGATGTCGATTTGGTGGATGACGTTGGACGGGTGGAGGAGCGCAAAGTGCTCGTCGTACTCGTAGGAGAGACCAAAGTCTGAAAGAAGAGGAGGGTAAAACAACAGTTTTTATTATTCTCAGTACGGATCGCTGCAAACCCGCTCTTTTGTAAGACGCGGCCAAGTTGGCGACGAGAGAATGCAGAAAATTGAGAGAGCATGACAACGATTTCTCTGAACTCCAAATCAGGCTTGTGCGAAAACGGGGTGCTCGAAAAAGTCGAAAACGAATTTCATTTTCGATTTTTTTTTTCGAAAATTCGAAATATCGAATTTTTTTTCGGTTTTATTTTTCGAAAAAAAAATTTTCGACCTCCATTTTCGAGTTATTTTTTCGAAAATTCGAAAATAAATCGAAAACGATTATCAAGTGAGCAGAAAACGGATTTTAAATTCATCACTGGCACTGACGTCAGCTAAAACTTCAAATTCGCTAGAAATCCCGCATTTTTCATAAATACCGTAAAAAATATATCAACTGGCCATCCCTATTTGAATGCCACCTCTAATAGAATGCCACTCAAAACCCTACTTCGAACAATAAAATGCCACCCCCTATTTGAGTGCCACCCCTAATATAATGCCCTTTTGTAAAAATATTAAAACTATTTTTAATTGTATTGTCGGCCCGCCAAAATGGTCAAACGCGCTCCGCTGAACGTATAAATTCAACGTGAAATGAAATAATTTGGGAACCAAAATGAAAATCGCATAGCGTTGAGTTCAGCGGAGCGCGTTTCACCATTTTGGCGGGACGACATAACCGTAGAAAATGAAATACGCAATTTCCAAGGGAACTGTTCCCAAATTGTTCGAACATTTCAAAAAAATGTGAAAAAAATCGCTTCGAATAATATAATGCCACCTATAATATAAAACTTTGCTACGAACAATAGAGTGCCATGGCTAATAGAGATTTTACAGTAAGTTTTATAAATCTGTCTTTAGATTCTTTCGAAAAAAACGTACCATAAATTTAAAATTCGAGAGGTGCGATCAAGTAAATCATACTCATCTTAAATCTAGGATCTAAAATTGATGCAAACACTAGAGAATCATTATTTTCCTGTTCTTCGAGCTCATTTTCTGTTTTTCAGACAGCCTTATTCATTCCAGCATTTTTTTTCGATTTTTTCGAATTTTGTCGAAAAAATTCTCGTCGAAATTTTTTTTCGAAAAAAATGGTCGAAAAAATTTTCGAAACATTTTTTTTTCGAAAAAAAAAGTCGAAAAAATTTTCGTCGAAAATTTTTTTCGAAAAACTTTGAAAAAACCGAAAATTCGAAAATTTTCGTTTTCGTTTTCGCACAAGCCTGCTCCAAATGCATGCGCAATTCAGTTCACTGTTCGATTGGAGCGAGTTTGCAGCGTTTTATACCGAGTATAATATTAAGTGCTGATTTTTGTCAATATTTCAGTTGTTTTGGTGTTTGTAATAATTTTTCAAATTAAAATTTTTTTCAAGTGTTTTGACTGAAACAGTAAAAAAATTTAATTTTTTTTTTTGAAAATTTTTATTTTGATAATTTTTTTAAATTTTTATGGGGGTTTGATGATGTTTTTATTTGGTTTTCATTGTTTTTTGATCGTTATTTCAGTCGTTTAGTCGAATTCTATTGAACTAAATTAACTTCAAAAAGTTTTATTTTTTCGAAATTTTCAAAAATTTCAAAAAAAAAATTTATTTTTGAATTTTTCAAAAAATTAAAAAAAAAAGTTTTTTCACGTCTGTTTTTGATATTTCTTTTGAATTGAATTCAGGGAATTTTTTTTTAACTATTCAAAAAACCTAACAATGTTATAAATTTTTGCGTTTTTTTTTTCAAAAATTAAAAAAAAAAATTTTCCAAAATTTCAAACATTTTTAAAAATTATATTTTTTTTTTACAAAATTGTTTTTTTTTTCAAGCTCTAAGGTCAATTAATTTTTTACACGTTTTATTGCCAGCTAAAACCACTTGTGGTAAATTGTTCAAAAATTAAAAAAAAAAATTTTTTTAATTTTCAAAAAAAATATTTTTTCAAATTTTTAAAATTTGTTTCTAAATTCCTTTTTTACAGTCTTTTGTTGTGGTTTTCCCGTCAATTTACTTTTGTTTTATCGTTAACTGAAACAATTTTTGGTAAATATTAAAAACAAATATTTTTTTTAATTTTCAAAAAAAAAATTTTTGAAAAATTTCCAATTAAAAAAACTTTTTTTGTCTAATTTTTTCTGTTTTTTAAAGTTCCGGTTTTTACGCTCTCAATGCCAAATAAAGCAATTTTAGATTTTTTGAAATTTTTTTCCGAAAATTTTCAAAGAAACATTTTTTCAAAATTAAAAAAAAACAATTTTTTCAAAATTTTCAAATTTTTTTAACTTCCTTCTTTTTTGTTAAAGATTTGTTTTATTTTTTGCAGTTTTGAACGTCAATTTTCTACATTTTTGTTGCCAAATAAAACAAAATTTATTAATTTTTTTCTAAATTTTCAAAAAAAAAATTTTTCCAAAATTTTCGAAAAAAAAAATTTTCAAAATTTTCAAAAAATTATTTTTTGAATCCAAATTTTAATTTTTTTTTTTAGTTTTTAAACTCAAAACAATTAAAAAAAACCAACCATGTACAATAACCGAGCTCTGCTCATCTGGAGTATCCGCTGCCGACACGGACACATTATTGAGCACCAGTTTACCAATATCCGAGACCACAGTATGCCAGCCATCAATCTGAAAAAAATAATATGTTTAGAAAACTGTTCTCAGTAAGGCTTATTGTGTTTTCAATCGAGTTGCGACATGAGAACGGAATGCGAAACCCCGCCCACTTAATTGTGCGCCACCACGCCACCAAGCACAGTGTTATTTGAAGAGACGCAGACAAAAAAGGGATAGCTAGCGACTAATGTTAATCTCACTCCAAATGCTTTGGAGCGAATTTTCCGCGCTTTATATCGTGTATACATACATAAAGATCATATTTCTTGGCAGAGTGCCTTGTGCCCATTGGTGTACGCCGTTGGAGTTGGAGCAGGTGAACACGGTCGTCGAGCAGGTCAATTTGGCCTGAAATTGGCAGAAATGAGATTAATTCTCTAGAAAAAAAAACTCACGTTTCGCACTCTCCTGCCCGTGCAATTGCACATGAACATTTCCATCACTGTCCACCAAAATGGTGAACAAACTTTCTCGATGTGAATTGAATTCCACAATCTTCTGCGGCTCGTTCTGGTTCACCTGCTTTGGCAACGCAAATTTAAGCCACACCTTGCTCAAAACCGCTTTTGTATTTTCCACGTCCAGCACAATTTGCTTCTGGGACAAAAACTCCGTGGACAACACCACAGGCGTCACGTCCAACTTCTTCTGACACGTCTGAGAACTGTCCCCCGTAACCTCCCCAAACTCCAAGACATCCGCACAATCGCAAATCATTGGCGTACTTTGAAGAGGTCCATGTGGTCGACACCGGGTGCTTGCTGAGCATGTTAGCTCGCAACGTTGACACCCCTTCCTAACTGCGAACGCATTGTTGTCATCTGGCTCGGCGAGCATTTGTTGTCTCTGAACTCGGAATGCGTCTCCAAGATCCTGTCGTTCTCCACGGATGAACACGTCACGGATGCATCCACGAAGCACTGGCGCCTTCTCCCGAGTGTTCTCAAAGAATCTCTGCTCGGCGTCAGGTCGGTAAAGTCCTCGTCGCTTCTTCTCGTGCCATGTGCCTCCGACGAATAGTCCGGTGCCGTGTTGAGGTACAGCGTACACTTCTGCCACGCTAATGTTCGATGATCTATGGAGCTGACAAATAGACGTGTCTACTGCCAAGAAAAGATCCCGGCCTCCCTGAGCCCAGAGCGCCGTTTGAACCCATTTATCCGTTCCGAAGCCTTTTGCGTTTTTAATAGAGCATCCAGAGCACTCCTCCTCTTCTTTATTTTCACAGTAGACCGCTGAGATTGTGTCGTAGTGATAGTAAACTTGAAGCCGGCCTTTTTGCGAGTTATCATGACTCTGCCAGTATCCAAAAAAGACAAGTCCGACGTCAGAATCTGACTTGAAGTTCGCTGAAATTGCTGGGATTGGGGAGCCCTCATCGTCAAGGTCAAATGGATTGTCAAAATGAAGGAAAGAGAGACGGTCCAAGTCGCGACGCAGTGAATATACTGTGTCATCATCGATATCTTCGTCGCACTTGGAAAGCCCTGTGAAGGTATCGGTGAGTTTCGAGCAGCCACACCCGATGCACATGGCGCGAGTGCTTACGGTTCTGAAAATAGATGTTATGGGGTTGGGAAAACATCAAAACCACGTTTGGGAGTGGGTTTTTTCAAAAAGTGATTCTTAAATTGTTGCGAATGCGCTCTACCGCACTCCCACTGTTGTGGTCAATGGGAAGTGTTTATTTAACTTCGAACAACGTTTTCAATGGGGTTTATTTATATTTTTGTGGCCTATTTTGTTTAGAAAAATTTTCTACGTCGAATAGGCGCCAACTCGGCTGATTTGAAAAAAATTTGAAAAAAACTTGCCAAGAAATATGATTTTCAGTGGAAAAAAAATCAAATATTTGGGATTTTTTCAGTTTTTGCAATATATTAGCAAATTTCTAATGTTTCAAATTAAAAATAAGACAATAAACATTAATTAATATCTCACTAATCTCCAAAAGGTTGCAAGAGTGCCCTACTGCACACTGAATTTCGCTTTCAATAGTGGACGATTATTTTACTTATTTTGGCAGGTTTTATAGTATCTTCCGTTGATTTTTATTGTTCATTTTGTTCAGAAATTTTTTCTACGGCGAATAGGCCCAATATCGTATCTTATTTGGTTCCGTTTTGAGGAGAAATACCTCGAAAAATAATTTTCACTGAAAAATATGGTTTTTTTTTTTGCCTTATTTCAAACTTTCGGGCATATTTACATGAAAAGGGCAGTTAAAACAGAAACTTTGCTGTTTAAAATCGACAAAAAAAATGCAGAAAACGTGAAAATATGACCGGCTATTTTCCAAAATAGTGAAAATGCGCTCTACCGCACTCCATTCGGTACTTTCAGTAGTAAACGATTATTTCACTTATTTTGGAATTTTTCCTTGTTTTTATGGATATTTTTTTAGCCTATTTTGTTCAGAAAAATTTTCTACACCACGGTGTCCAGGATTTGAAATGTGGGCGGAGCCTAATTTGCTGGCGCGCCAGCAAACTTGCTTTGCGCACTTTCGGTGCTTGCGCATTTTTCGACTCTCGAATTTTTTTTATTGATTTTATTATTTTTCTTTCAATAAAACCTGTTTTTCTTTGTAAAATGTATGTATTGTATCTTTCAATACCATACAATTGCCCAAACTTCGATTTTCGTAAAGATTTATCATGCAAAAACACCAAAAAACTCAAAACGAATATTTCGAAATGGTGGCTGAACCAAATTCGACGTTCTTAGGCTTAAAAAATTTCTAAAGACCTCAGCTATAATCCCGTTGGAGCACATGTGGGAAAAAATTAAGAATTTATGCTTTTTTTCCCGAAAAACATAAAAAATGCGTCAAAATTTGAATTTCGCGCGCGAAAATCCAGTGGGGCGCGTTTGCTCGGCTCCTCCCACTTTTCAAATCCTGGACACCGTGTACACTGAATAAACCTAGTAACGTAGTTTATTTGCACCAGTTTTGAGGAAAAATATTTCAAAAATTGAATTTCAGTGAAAATATCCGTTTTTTGAAACTTTTTCAGTTTTTCGGCGAAATTAGACAGTAAATGTCAGTTTTTCATGTTCAAAACAAAACAGAAAAAGCAAAAATAATAATAATGTGCCTAACTATTCTTCAAAATGTTGCAAACGCGCTCCACGGAACACCTACTGGTATATTCAATGGTGGACGATTATTTCACTTATTCTGGCTTTTTTCCTTGTTTTTATGAACATTTTTCTAGCCTATTTTGTTCAGAAAAATTTTCTTCGTCGAATAGATTTAAAAACATAGTTTATTTGCACCAGTTTTGAGGAAAAATAGTTCGAAAAATGATTTTCAGTGAAAAAAAAATTGTTATTTTTTTGCAATCTTTCAAAACTTTGGACATACATAAAAAAACAATAAAAAAGGATTTTTTGCTTTTTAAAACCGACAAAAAAAATGCAGAAAACGGGAAAATATGACCGGCTATTTTCCAAAATAGTGAAAATGCGCTCTACCGCACGCTACCCGGTACCTTCAGTAGTAGGCTATTATTTCACCTATATTGGCCTTTTCCCTTGTTTTTATGAACATTTTTCTAGCCTATTTTGTTCAGAAAAATTTTCTACGTCGAATAGACCTAGTAACGTAGCTTATTTGGTGGATTAAAAAAAATCGAAAAATTATTTTAAGTGAAAAATCGGATTTTTTGAAATTTTTTCAGCTTTTCGGCGAAATTAGACAGTACATGTCAGTTT
Organism: Caenorhabditis japonica; assembly: GCA_963572235.1. Taxonomy (NCBI): domain Eukaryota; kingdom Metazoa; phylum Nematoda; class Chromadorea; order Rhabditida; family Rhabditidae; genus Caenorhabditis; species Caenorhabditis japonica. The sequence continues at coordinate 5,129,250 of OY754342.1, forward strand.
TTCATGTTCAAAACAAAACAAAAAAAGCCAAAATTATAATAATGTGCCTAACTATTCTTCAAAATGATGCAAACGCGCTCCACGGAACACCTACTGGTATACTGGTGGACGATTATTTCACTTATTCTGGCATTTTTCCTTGTTTTTATAAACATTTTTCTAGCCTATTTTTTTCAGAAAATTTTTCTGCGTCGAATAAACCTAGTAACAAAGCTTATTTGCAGCAGTTTTTAGAAGAAAAAAAACACGAAAATTAATTTTCAGTAAAAAAATAAGTTTTTTTGCACTATTTCAAACTTTCGGGCATATTTACATAAAAAAGGGCAGTTAAAACAGAATTTTTGCCGTTTAAAACGAACCAAAATACGCTGAAAACTTAAAAATATGCCCAAAAGCTTTTTAAAATAGTTAAAATGCGCTCTACCGCACGCTACCCGATACCTTTAGTAGTAGATCATTATTTCACTTATTCTGGCAATAACCTTGTTTTTATGAACATTTTTCTAGCCTATTTGTTCAGAAAAATTTTCTACGTCGAATAGACCTAAAAACGTAGCTTATTTGCACCAGTTTTGAGGAAAAATAGTTCGAAAAATGATTTTCAGTGGAAAAATTTTTTTTTTTTGGAAATTTTTTAATTTTTAAGCATATAAAAAGGACAGTTAAAACAAAGTTTTTGTCATTTAAAACCGACGACAAAAAATGCAGAAAACGTGAAAATATGCTCCAATATTCACCAAAATGATGCAAGAGCGCTCTATCGCATTCCCTCTCTCTTTCAAATATGAGCCGATAATTTCACTTATTTTCGCATTTTTAATAGTTTTTCTGCAGATTTCAATAGCCTATTTTGTTCAAAAAAATTTTCTACGTTCAATAGATCTAGTAACATGGGCTTATTTGTAGCAGTTTTGAGGAAAAATAGTTCGAAAATTTAATTTCAGTGAAAAAATCCAATTTTTGAAATTTTTTCAGATTTTTGGCGCAATTAGACAGTAAATGTACTTGTTTAATGTTTAAAACATAACGAAAAACGCAAAAATCCTTAAAATGAACCTAACTATTCTTGAAAAACTTGTAAACGCGCTCTACCGCACGCTACCCGGGTACTTTCAGTAGTAGGTGACTACTTTGCTTATTTTGGCATTTTTCCTGGTTTTTTTGAAGATTTTTCTAGCCTATTTTGTTCAAAAAAATGTTCTACGTCGAATAGACCTAGTAACGTGGCTTATTTGCAGAAGTTTTGAGGAAAAATAGCATGAAAAAAAAATTTTAGGTAAAAATTCGATTACTTCACTTATTTTGACATATTTTCTTGTTTTTATGAATGTTTTTTAGCTTATTTTGTTCAGAAAATTTTTCTACGTCGAAAAAAAGTTTACACGACTTCTTTGGAGAAGTTTTGAGAAGAAAAAATTGCTCAAAAATCAATTTTCGGGAAAAAATCCAAAATTTTTGTTCAAATTTTGTCATAAATCATCAAATAAATAAAAGACACTTTAACAAACCAAAAAAAGACAAAAAAAACTCACTCTTGCAGGCGTTTCTGTGGCTTATCAAAGCTGTACATGCAATCGTCATTGGTGTCGGTTGGATCCACCAATTGGATGTTCCCGTTCACCGAAATTGTCAGGGTTACAGTTCTGAAACACTCTCAATTTTGTATTTATGTGCATAATTAATTATTTTTCTGATCTTCTGACGGGGTACAATATGCCTAGACCCTACGGGAAGGCTCTCGCGCCCTATCGCATGTGTCTGCGTCTCCACAGTGGAGAGCAGCCAAATTTAGCCGAACGCGCACAAAAACAGAGACGCAGAGACGCGAGAATTGGTTTTCCGAACACGTTGTGCAATGCCCTACGATAAGGCAAACACGCCCTAACGCATGTCTGCGTCTCCACAATGGAGAGCTGTCAAATTTAGCTAAGAATGCCACTCACTTATCCGTATCATCATTGACAGATCGTGCCAACTCGATATCCGGGTAATCATCAATTTTCAAAAAGTGCCTGTCCGGTTCACTATGCTTCACAATAGCCGTGTGCCACGTCGCATCCGACAAGTACCCGACCGCCACCGCTTCGACACCAAGTTCCCGCACAAAAAAATCATTTTCCAGTGTGATTTCAGTAGAAGTTTGACCACAACGCAATGAGAAAAGTGTCTGATTGGTGACATCTGTTTTGAAGGCAAAGGCGTAAGACCATTCGAGATTCGCCTCCAGATCCACCTCAAACTTTCCCTGGACCAGACACTCGGGCTGAGGGACGTGTTTACAGAGAAGCCGGGTGGCTGTGACCGTCGGGTTTGACTCGTCATCGTTGTCATCTTCGGCAATTAGATGGCGGACTCCGGCAAATGTGTCGGAGAAGAGAAAGTCTTGACGGTCCTCGCCGCTGTACTCGATATGGGTCGTCTCGTTGAGCAGGGAGATCACTTGGATTGTCCCCCTGGGCTTGTCGGCTGGGAGGGTCTTGTTCCACTGGACGGTAAGGGTTTGGGTGCACTGGGAGCGGCGGACTAGTTCCCGGAGATGGAAGAGGTCGAGGACTCTGAAAAATGTCAAATTGTCATCGAATTGTCATTGGATTGTCAAGTTGTCATTGAATTGTCATTGAATTGTCATTGAATTGTCATAGGATTGTCAAATTGTCATTGAATTGTCATTGGATTGTCAAATTGTCATCAAATTGTCATTGAATTTTCAAATTGTCATTGAGTTGTCATTGGATTGTCAAATTGTCATTGAATTGTCATTGAATTGTCTAATTGACCACAAATTGTCAAATTGTCATTTGGTTGTCAAATTGCTCCCAAATTGTCAAATTGACCCCAAATTGTCAAATTGACCCCAAATTGTCAAATTGACCCCAAGTTGTCAGATTGTCAAATTGTCAAATTGTCATATTGTCAAATTGTCAAATTGTCAAATTGTCAAAATGTCAAAATGTCAAATTGTCAAAATTTCCGATTGTCAAATTGACCCCAAATTGTCAAATTTTCATTGGATTGTCAAATTGTCAAGTTATCAAATTGTCAAAATGTCAAATTGTCATTGAATTGTCAAATTGACCCCAAGTTGTCAAATGGACTAGATGCCAAATTGTCACATTGTGAAATGGTCAAACTGTCAAATGGTCAAATTGCCAAATTGTCAAATTGTCAAATTGTCAAAATGTCGAAATGTCAAATTGTCAAATTGTCAAATTGTGAAAATGTCAAAATGTCAAAATGTCAAATTTTCAAATTGTCAAATTGTCATTGAATTGCCAAATTGACCCCAAGTTGTCAAATTGTCAATTTGTGAAAATATCAAAATGTCAAATTGTCAAACTGTCAAATTACCAAAATGTCGAATTGTCAAAATGTCAAATTGTCAAATTTTCAACATGTCAAATTGTCAAATTGTCGAATTGTCAAATTGTCACATTGTCACATTGGCAAATTGTCAAAATGTCAAATTGTCAAATTGTCAAATTGTCATTGGATTGTCAAACTGTCAAATTGTCAAAATGTCAAACTGTCAAAATGTCAAATTGTCAAATTGTCAAATTGTCAAATTGTCAAATTGTCAAATTGTCAAATTGTCAAAATGTCAAACTGTCAAAATGTCAAATTGTCAAAATGTCAAATTGTCACATTGTCACATTGTCAAATTGTCAAATTGTCAGATTATCAAATTGTCAAATCGTCAAAATGTCAAATGGTCAAATTGTCAAACTGTCAAAATGTCAAAATGTCAAAATGTCAAAATGTCAAAATGTCAAAATGTCAAAATGTCAAATTGTCAAAATGTCAAAATGTCAAATTGTCAAATTGTCAAATTGTTATTGGATTGTCAAATTGTCAAATTGTCAAATTGTCAAATTGTCAAAATGTCAAATTGTCAAAAAGTCAAAATGTCAAATGGTCAAATTGTCAAATTGTCAAACTGTCAAAATGTCAAATTGTCAAACTGTCAAATTGTCAAAATGTCAAATTCGCTCCCAAATTGTCAAATCGTCAAATTGTGAAATTGTGAAATTGTCATTGAATTGTCAAGTTGTCAAATTGTCAAATAGCCAATAGTCAAATTTGCCCCAAAATGACAAATGGTCAAATTGTCAAATTGACCCCAAATTGTCAAATTGCCATTGAATTGTCAAATTGTCATTGGATTGTCAAAATGACCCCAAATTGTCAAATTGTCCAATTGTCGAATTGTCAAATTGCCAGATTGTCAAATTGTCAAATTGTCAAATTGTCAAAATGTCAAGTTTTCAAATTGTCAAATTGTCAAAATGTCATTGAATTGTCACCCAATTGTCATGAAATTGTCAAATTGTCACATTGTCAAATTTTCACATTGTCAAATTGCCGAATTGTCAAATTGAGAGATTGTGAACTTGTGAAATTGTCAAATTGTGAAATTGTCAAAATGTCAAAATGTCAAATTGTCAAATTGTCAAATCGTCAAATTGTCAAATTGTCAAATTGTCAAAATGTCAAAATGTCAAATTGTCAAATCGTCAAATTGTCAAACTGTCAAGTTGCCAAAATGTCACATTGTCAAATTGTCAAAATGTCAAAATGTCAAATTGTCAAATCGTCAAACTGTCAAATTGTCATTGAATTGCCAAATTGACCCCAAATTGTCAAAATTTCAAATTGTCAAATTGTCATTGGATTGTCAAATTGTCATTGGATTGTCAAATTGTCATTGAATTGTCATTAGATTGTCAAATTGTCATTGAATTGTCATGGGATTGTCAAATTGTCATTGAATTGTCATTAAATTGTCAAATTGTCATTGAATTGCCATTGAATTTTCAAATTGTCATTGAGTTGTCATTGGATTGTCAAATTGTCATTGAATTGTCATTGAATTGTCTAATTGACCACAAATTGTCAAATTGTCATTTGGTTGTCAAATTGCTCCCAAATTGTCAAATTGACCCCAAATTGTCAAATTGACCCCAAATTGTCAAATTGACCCCAAGTTGTCAGATTGTCAAATTGTCAAATTGTCATATTGTCAAATTGTCAAATTGTCAAATTGTCAAAATGTCAAAATGTCAAATTGTCAAAATTTCCGATTGTCAAATTGACCCCAAATTGTCAAATTTTCATTGGATTGTCAAATTGTCAAGTTATCAAATTGTCAAAATGTCAAATTGTCATTGAATTGTCAAATTGACCCCAAGTTGTCAAATGGACTAGATGCCAAATTGTCACATTGTGAAATGGTCAAACTGTCAAATGGTCAAATTGCCAAATTGTCAAATTGTCAAATTGTCAAAATGTCAAAATGTCAAATTGTCAAATTGTCAAATTGTGAAAATGTCAAAATGTCAAAATGTCAAATTTTCAAATTGTCAAATTGTCATTGAATTGCCAAATTGACCCCAAGTTGTCAAATTGTCAATTTGTGAAAATATCAAAATGTCAAATTGTCAAACTGTCAAATTACCAAAATGTCGAATTGTCAAAATGTCAAATTGTCAAATTTTCAACATGTCAAATTGTCAAATTGTCAAATTGTCAAATTGTCGAATTGTCAAATTGTCACATTGTCACATTGGCAAATTGTCAAAATGTCAAATTGTCAAATTGTCAAATTGTCATTGGATTGTCAAACTGTCAAATTGTCAAAATGTCAAACTGTCAAAATGTCAAATTGTCAAATTGTCAAATTGTCAAATTGTCAAATTGTCAAATTGTCAAATTGTCAAAATGTCAAACTGTCAAAATGTCAAATTGTCAAAATGTCAAATTGTCACATTGTCACATTGTCAAATTGTCAAATTGTCAGATTATCAAATTGTCAAATCGTCAAAATGTCAAATGGTCAAATTGTCAAACTGTCAAAATGTCAAAATGTCAAAATGTCAAAATGTCAAAATGTCAAAATGTCAAAATGTCAAATTGTCAAAATGTCAAAATGTCAAATTGTCAAATTGTCAAATTGTTATTGGATTGTCAAATTGTCAAATTGTCAAATTGTCAAATTGTCAAAATGTCAAATTGTCAAAAAGTCAAAATGTCAAATGGTCAAATTGTCAAATTGTCAAACTGTCAAAATGTCAAATTGTCAAACTGTCAAATTGTCAAAATGTCAAATTCGCTCCCAAATTGTCAAATCGTCAAATTGTGAAATTGTGAAATTGTCATTGAATTGTCAAGTTGTCAAATTGTCAAATAGCCAATAGTCAAATTTGCCCCAAAATGACAAATGGTCAAATTGTCAAATTGACCCCAAATTGTCAAATTGCCATTGAATTGTCAAATTGTCATTGGATTGTCAAAATGACCCCAAATTGTCAAATTGTCCAATTGTCGAATTGTCAAATTGCCAGATTGTCAAATTGTCAAATTGTCAAATTGTCAAAATGTCAAGTTTTCAAATTGTCAAATTGTCAAAATGTCATTGAATTGTCACCCAATTGTCATGAAATTGTCAAATTGTCACATTGTCAAATTTTCACATTGTCAAATTGCCGAATTGTCAAATTGAGAGATTGTGAACTTGTGAAATTGTCAAATTGTGAAATTGTCAAAATGTCAAAATGTCAAATTGTCAAATTGTCAAATCGTCAAATTGTCAAATTGTCAAATTGTCAAAATGTCAAAATGTCAAATTGTCAAATCGTCAAATTGTCAAACTGTCAAGTTGCCAAAATGTCACATTGTCAAATTGTCAAAATGTCAAAATGTCAAATTGTCAAATCGTCAAACTGTCAAATTGTCATTGAATTGCCAAATTGACCCCAAATTGTCAAAATTTCAAATTGTCAAATTGTCATTGGATTGTCAAATTGTCATTGGATTGTCAAATTGTCATTGGATTGTCAAATTGTCATTGGATTGTCAAATTGTCATTGGATTGTCAAATTGTCATTGAATTGTCAAACTCACTGAAAATTGACGGATTTCTTGCCAACCACCCGATATGGAGCCTCCAGTGCCGAATGCACTTCTGTGAATGCCACGTCATTCTCAAATGTGCATTGCACATTTGACGGCACTGACGCCGGGTGAGCGCCAATTGGTAGCACGGAACTGGTGCGAAGACCCGCCAAAAAGTGATTATAGCATGAAAATCGGGGTTGAATGTCGGCTGAAACAGGGAAACTGGATAGATTTCAATGACATAGGTAAAATGAAATGAATTGCGGTGGATGCATATAGCGTCCGTATTTGAATCATGTCGCCCATATGAGGGATTGGGGGGGGGGGGGGCTTTTTCCTTGTGCATTGCATTGAAAAAAGGACAAGACAAGCCTGTACAAGCCTATATACAAGCCTGAGCTGTTTGGCTACTTTTGTTACTAATGCACGACATTTTTCAAATACGGACACTATATGCATGCATCCACCGCATTTCATTTCACCTGCCCTATTGGGCCACCAGTAGGGACCAAAAGGCGTGGTATTTTGAAAAGAAAAAAAAGCTATGTACCTTGAACACGAGCTGTAAAAACTGCGAGTAGAGCGGCGATTAATGGCAGAGTGGTCCTCCACCTCTCGCGCATTTTAAATTATTTTTTTTCCGGAATTTTTGTTCCGGATAGGAGTGGAGTTGAGCGAAGTTTGGATGATGCAGGAGCAGTAGAAAAAGAAGAAGAAAAAGATGAACCTGAAAAATGGAAGATGAGTTGGCGGGAGTTCTCTCCAGAGGGATGAGATGAAACGTTGCGATATTTATTCCAAAAAGAGAGTTCTTGAGGGGTATAATGGTGAGTTTCCGGTTCCGGAAGAGCTGTGATGAGGGGGAAAACATGAGCTATTGGTCAACAAAGAATTGTGGTTGGGGCGAGGTTTTGGAATTTTATCAAATAAATTGTGAAACATGAATTTTTGGAAAAAAAAATTTTTTCAAAATTTTTTTTTTAAATTTTGATTTTTTGGTGAAAAATCTGAAGGGCCGTGGCCTGTAAGCGGCTAGAAAACTCAGAGGATAATCAAAAATTGAAATAAAAATGAAACAATCCCAGTTTCCACCCATCAAAGTGCTTAGTGAGTCCAGAAAAATGTCAAAAAAAAGACGCCTAATAAATCATCCTTCCAAAATATGTATGTACCCTTTTTTGCGCCATAAAGCGCCCAAAAAAAAAGAAAAAATCAATGTGGAGACAAAAAATGATGAAGGAAAAATATGAATGTTAAAGAAAGTTTACCAGTCCATATCGTGGGAGAATAGGAAATTATTCGAGAAATTTTTTTTTTGGAACTTTTTTAAGCTTTTTGCACCTGACCACTCTAGAATATTGTTTGGTGGGTTTTTTGATTGTGATAAACAAGTTTCTTCAAGATTTGGAATTGGAAAAAAATTTAAAAATTTTGAAAAAAAAAATTTGAAAAAAAATTTTTTTTTTTGAAATTATAAAAAAAATTTTTAATCGTTTAATTTCTTCAGATTAGTTTTACTGCTATTTTCATTCATTGAACGTGTTTTGAACAAATTTTGAAGATCAAAATATGTACAGGAACACTCATCAAAATTCAAAATTTCTTAGAAATGAATTAGCTAGAATTTTCGTCGGGGTGGTTTAATAAATTCGCCAAAATTAGGTACAAAGACCTAATCAAAGCACAAAAAACTGGCAAATAAATTGAGTAAAAACGATGTGGAAGAGATAAATAAGCCTCAAACAATTAGCAGATAACCAAAAAGAAAAAATTTTTTTTTTTAATAGAAAAATGTTGAAACAGGAAAATTTTCAATATTGTAAATTTGATTTTTTCTCGGTTTTCTGACATTTCCTAGCATTTATTATCATTAGTTTTGTGCAAATTGTAGCCTAGTTTGATAAAAGTTATGAAAAAACTCAAAAATAGAAAAAAAAAATTTTTTTTCAAAATTTTTGAAGTTTTCCAAAAAAAAAAAAATTTTTTTCTAAATTTCCGACTTTCCTACCAAATTTTTAGTGACATGTCAAATGTGTTAATTTAAGCTTTTTTTTTTCGTTCAAACTGTTCAAATTTTTTCAGCAAAAAAAATTGATTTTTAAGTTTTTTTTTTGGCAAATTCAAAATTCTTGAAAATGTTTTTTTTCAAATTTTGTTTTTTTTTTTAATTTTTTTTATTTTTCATAAATTTCTAGTGTTTTTCGAAGCTTTTCTATTAGTTTTATTACGTAAAACCTCAAAAAATTCAACAAAAAACCTAAATTTCAAAAAAAAAAATCTCAATTTTGTTGCACCGATGAAAATTGAAAATTGAAAATCGCCGTCCTTTTATATGTGTGTGTGTTTTTTGTTGATGTTTCGACATCAAAACTGAGTCATACATAAAAAGAAAAAACACAAAAAGTTTCATCTTCCATGACCGTCTTTGAATAGGTCGGCAAAAATTTGAAAAAAAAAATTTTTTGAAAATTTTTTTTAAAAGTTTTTTTTTTGTTTGAAAAATTCTTCAAAAAAAATCGGTTAAAACTGCAAGAGACTATGTTTAACAAATAGCGAAACTTTTAAATAAGGAGGTTTAAAATAACATAATTAAAAGAAAAACTTTTTATTATTATTATTTTTTCTTTTTTTCAAAAAACCTGAAATATGAAAATGTTATTTTTCTGTGTTTTTTGGGTTTTTTTTACACAGAAATCAATAAAATAAAGTTTTAACTATTCAAAATTAATTTAAAAATGTCCATGATAATAAAAAAATATTTTTAAAAAATTAAAAAAAAAAATTTTTTTTCGAAAATTTTGTAAAATCTCAACTTTTGCACATCTCAAGGGCATCTTCTAGTGCCCTGAATCTCTGTAAATGTCATTTTAATTTCAAAAGTTTCTAATTATCAAGAGTACTACCCCTTTTCCTATTCTTTTCCTTTCTGTTTCACAAAGAGGAGGACCATGAATGCATGATAAGTGAGTGCAATATGAAAATGAAAATTTGTGGGAGGTAGTGGGGGAGGTAGAGGCAGGAAGAATGAGAAAAAAGAAAATAGCTAAAACGGAGAGACGCAGAGAAAAATAGTTTTAAAAAAATTGGAAAAAATTTTTGGAATTTTTTCAAAAATTTTTTTTTTTGTTTTCCAGAATTTTTTACAACTTTTCTAGCTGCTTTAAATGGGTAAAAACGTAACTTTTAGTGTACTTTCTACATTCCCGGCTATAAATCAAAAAACACATTTTTTAGAAATTTTTGAAAATTTTTATTTTTCGAAAAAAAATTACGAAAAAAAAATTTTTCAAAAATTTTTTTCTTAAACTTTAAAACTCAAAATTCTCCAAGAAAACCTCACAAAAGCCCAAAGCAACAGGCTGCCTCAATTTGAAGACATCAAACCACTAGAATCATGGAAATTTGGCGAATAAATTAGGATTAAAAGTTATCCCCCCGGGGGGCACTATGGCTCTTTTCGTTCAACCTAAACCAGCCTTGTTCGAAGCGAAATTTGGGCTTGTTTGGTGTAGTGATTAGACGAGCGTTGATATGAAATGATAGCGGACAGGAGAGAGAGGTAAATATTGCCGCAAAAAAAAGAAAACAAATGGGTGCGGCGCTGGCGCCGAGGCGGGGGGAAAATAGTGATGAAAAATAGGCTTGTGATGGTTTTTGTGTGAGTTTGTGAGTTCTAGAATGTTGTAAAGCGTATAAAAGTTATGTAAAACTTTAACTTTTTTGGAATTTTGAGTGATTTTTGAAGAAAAAAAAATTTTGAAAAAAAAAAATTATTTTTTATTTTTTTAACAGTTGTTTACATGCTGAAAAAAGCCAGGACAATGTCTGAAAAAACGTGGAAATTAACATAAGCAGTATTTAAATACTGGAAAAAAACATTCTAATCAAAAAATTTTTTGAAAAAATAAAATAAGAATTTCCAAAATTTTCCAGTTTCAAAAAGGATTTATCAATTTTTTAAAAGATTTTTTTGAGTTTTATGCAAGCCAGATAGTACTGCACACAGTAGATTAATTTTTGAATAACAAATCTTGCCTCAAAATAAATTTAAAAAAGCGGAAAAACTTTTGCAAAAAATTGTTTTTTTTATTTCAAAAAAATTTGTTTTTTTTTCACAAATTTGCTTTAATTTGTAGACAAACAGGTATATTTAGCATTTTTCAAATTTCATAAACCTACAAAAACACTTTTAAATACTGAAAAAATCGATAAGACCCCAAAAAAAATTTTGAAAAAATAAAATAAAAATTTTTCAAAATTTTCCAGTTTCAAAAAAAATTTATGAATTTTTTAAAAGATGTTTTTTAGTTTTATGCAGGTCAGATAGTACTACACACATCAGATTAACTCTTAAATAACAAATATTGCCTCAAAATAAAAAAAAAACGGAACAAGTTTTGCAAAAAAATTGTTTTCTTGGTTTCAAAAAAAATGTGTTCTTTTCACAAATTTGCTTCAATTTGTAGACAACCAGGTAAATAAACCTATAAAAACACTTTTAAATACTGAGAAAATCAATAAAACCCCAAAAAAACTCGTTAAAATTTTTCGGTTTCAAAACATTTTTTTATCAATTTTTTTTTCAAATTTTGAGAGATTTCGAGAAAATTTGTGATGAACTAGATAAAAATTGATTAAATTTGTTGGTAAAACAAAAAAAAATAAAACAAAAAAGCTCAAAAAACCAAAAAAAAAAAAAATTGTTTTCAAAATTTTTCAGTTAAAAAAAAATTTTTTTCAAAAATTTTCAGTTTCAAAAAAAAAATTGTTTTTTTGCTAAACTTTTCCTGTTCAAACTACTATTCTCAGTACGGAGCGTTGCAAACTTGCTCTATTAGAGAACGCGGCCACGTTGGCGACGAGAGAGTGCAGAAAATTGAGAGAGCGTGGCCGATGTTTTGCTCTGATTTCTCAAAACCTCACTTCAAATAAATGTGAAATTTACTGTGCGAATGGAGCGAGTTTGCAGTGTTTTATACTGAGTATAACAACAATAATTTTCATTTAAAAACAGGGAAAAAATAGAAATTTGGAAAAAAAAAAATTTTAATTTTTCGAAAAAAAATTAAAAAATAATTTTTTTTTCAAAATTTTTCAAAAAAAAAAAAACCAATATTACAATGAAAAAAAACATTGCTATTTGCGAACAAAAATCAAGACAGTGAATAAAAATGTGTTGAAATGAGAAATGAGACAAACAAAATGAATAAAAAAATTAAAAAAAAATTACAGTTTCAAAACACAACTCTGAAATTTTTGAAATTTTCAAAAATCCCCAATATTACCCACCAAGAAGCTCTACAAAAACGCTACAACTACGTCAAAACTCTCGTGTCCAGTGAGAAAACGCGGCTTGATGAGCTAATAACGCCACGTTTTGGCAAACGTGCACAAATAGAGGTGCGCCGCCCGCGCAGCAGCAGCAGTCGCAACAGAGGAAGAGCAACGTTTTGGATGGTTGGATGGATGGATGGATGGAAGAAGAGTGTGTCAACAGTTTAGCAAACAGAATCCGTCCCCCTCCCTCCTAGTAAGTACTCGACAAACAGTTGGATCACCCCCTACCAAGCTGATGATACCACAAGCGGCTTAAGTTGTGTGTGTGTGTGTTGTGAGTAAAAAAATCTTGCATTAGCAAGAAAGAGTTGAGCATTTGAATTTTCGCATAACAAAACTTTGAACAAATTGAAAAAAAAATTCGAATTTTGAAAAAAAATATATTCGAATTTTGAAAAAAAAAATAATTTCGAATTCCGAAAAAATTCGTATTTTGACAAAGAAAAACTTGATAATGGTCATTCCATGTGTGAACAATGCAAAGAACCCAAAAAAACGCTATCAAACCAAAAAGCTTACAAAAAGTTTGAATTCCCGCCACTTCGTGTACTACACGTGGAAAAAGTTGGAAAACCGAAAATTCAAATTTTGGCAAAGAAACGCTTAGTTTGTGTTTTTTAATGTTCAAAAAACAGGTTCATCTCGAAAAAATAATGCAAAAACACCAAAATTAGAGAAAAATTTGAATTCCCGCCTCTCCGTGTACTACACATGGACAAACGCCAAAAATCACAAAGATGTTCAATTTCAGCTCAAAAAAAAGTAATTTTTGGTAATTTCAGGCGCAAAAAAGGACCATGACAAGAAAAAAGCACCAGAAAACCAAAAAAAATCTAAAAATTCAATATCCCGCCACTCCGTGTACTACACGTGGAGAAATGTGAAAATTGGCTGAAATTTCAAATTTTGATACAGAAAAACTTGTTAATAGTCAGTTTATCGTCAAAAAACGCAAAGAGCATGGAAAAAACCGCCGAGAAACCGGAAAAATTACGAAAAGTTTTAATTTCCGTCACTTCGTGTTCTACACGTGGACAAAGTTGGAAAAATGAGTAAACGCTCGAGTTTTGACAAATAAAAGCGTAGTAAATGTTATTTTGTGCTCATAAAACGTGTATAACACGAAAAAATTGCCCAAAAACCAAAAAAAAACTACGAAAAATTTGAATTCCCGCTTCTCCGTGTACTCCACGTGGAGAACGTTGGAAAATGGGTGAAAGTGCGAATTTTTACTTAAAAAAGCTTGATAATAGTCATTCCATGTGTGAAAAACGCAAAAATGAAGAGAAAATCGCTAGAAAACCAAACAAATTTCAAAAATTCAAATTCCCGCCTATCCGTGTACTACACGTGGACAAAGGTGAAAAATGGGTGAAAGCTCGAATTTTGACAAGGAAAAACGTAGTATATGTTATTTTGTGTTCAAAAAACGTGTATTACAAGAAAAAAATACAAAAAGTTTAAATTTTCGACATTCCGTTTACTACACGTGGACAACCATGAATAATTGAAGAAATGTTCAATTTTGAACGAAAAAAACAATTTTTTGATCATTCCAGGCGCAAAAAATGTCTATAACAAGAAAAAATCGCCGAAAATACAAAAAAAAAATGAAAAAATTCAAAATCTCGCTGATCCGTGTACTACACGTGGACAACCATGAATAATTTAAGAAATGTTCAATTTTTGAACAAAAAAAAACTATTTTTTGATCATTCCAAAAGTGTCTATAACAAGAAAAAATCGCCCGAAATCCAAAAAAAAGGAAAAAATTCAAATTCCCACCAATCCGTGTACTCCACGTGGGCAAACGTTGGAAATTTTTTTTTTGTTGAAATGCGAATGGAAGAACCAAAATAGTGTTATACAAGCATATGTGGCAAATAATTCAAAAACTACAAGAAAAGATGGGAAAATAGAAAAAAGAAAAGAAAAGAAAAGAAAAACCAAATGATGAATAAGCGAAAAACTAGGTAAACAATCATTTGGAGAGTTGCTCCTCTCCAATTTATTGGGCGGCGTTTTATTTGTGTGTCAAAGGAAAAAGAGCAAGTGATAAGCGTGGTGAAAAGAGGAACGGAATGGTTTCGCAACACAACACACATATGGGAAAGTGATATAAAATGTATTTTTCGGCGAAATTATCGATTGATTTATCACGATTTTTCGTTTGGCCGGCGCCCACGTTTATAGCCGACCTAGAGCGCTACCACCTTTTCTGCAGGCATGGCGCAACTGGTAGCAGTGTTGTCTATGGATCACAAGGCCGGGGTTCGATCCCACATATCGAATTTTTTGTTTTGCAGAGCTTTTTCGATGAGCTGAATGCAAAAAAGTGTGCCCCCTCTCAATGAAACGTGTGTATAAAATTGAAAGTGAAAATGAAAATAAAAATGCAATGAAATGAAAAAAGTGTAAACTGGTGGCTGGTTGGTTGGCATATGTATTTGGAGCCAATTTCGGCGAGGAAGGGGCGTGGGAGCGGAAAGGGAAAAACCAAATTGCGGCTAATTTGCTGGTTGATTTCGATTGTGGTTTCGCCGCAAAAGAATATCTTATTAGCATCAATGAAGTGGTGTTGGCGGAAGTTTAAGAAATGAAAAATGTGGTTGTGAATTTAAAAAAAAAATGAGGGAAAATTTGAGAAATTTTGAAATTTTTTGAAAAATTTTTTTTTCAAAAATATGAAAAAAAAAAAAATTTTTGAAAATGTTTTTTTTCAAAAATGTGAAAAAAATTTTTTTTTGATTTTTTTTTTCAATTTTGGGTTTTTTTTTAGTTTAGGGGTAAAAATTGTAAAATGCTTGGATTAAATTTCTAAGAATAAAAGTCCAGAATCGTTAAAAAAAAAGGAAAAATAAATAAATAATTTTTTTCGAAAATTGTTTGAAAAAAATTTTTTTTTCAAAATTTCAAAATTTTTATATCAGAAAAATAGGAAAAAATAGCGAAAACAAACTGAAAAATATCAATAGCAAAAACTTAGAAAAGTTTGATAAGAAAAGCTTCTAAAAATTAAACAAAAATTCAAAAAAATAGCGATCAAAAATCATGAAACTGTAAAAAAACATTCGAAAAAATTCTAAAAGTTCTAAACGTTTAAAAGTAATTTATTTTTGTTTAAAAATCGTTTTGAATGATTATAGTAAAAACATAATTTGAAATTTTAGTTTAAAATTGTTTAGAACCTGATCAAAAATAGAAAAAAAAAAAACTTTTTTGACAATTTTTTCGAATTTTAAAACTTTAAATTCCACAAATGTATGTTGCAAAACAAGCTTTAATATTCAGAAAATTTAATTTTTAATTTAATCTATAGCCAAAACTCCCGAAAATTCCAAAAAAAAAAACAGAAAAAAAATTGCTTGAAAATTGTGAAACTGTAGAAAAAGTCATTAAAAAAATTTGTTTTTAGATTTTAGAAATGTCTTAATTGATTTTTATTTGAAAATTTTTGGTTATAATAGCTAAAAACTGCTGAAAGTTGCTAAAAACTTCCTAAAAATTGGGAAAAAATTTTGAAAAAACTTTTTTTTTTCGAAAATTTTAAAAAAATTTTAAAAATTCCCCAATCGATTTAAACTTGCCAAGACATTTAGAAACTATAAAATCATCAACAAAAAAAAGCTTTTTAACGTTAAAAAATATCGAAAATCCTAAAAAATCGACAAATTTTTACCGAATTTTGACGAAAAAAAACTTTGAAACAGTAAACAAAAAAAATTTTTTTTTTAATTTTTTTAAAATACAATTTAGCTTTAACAGCAACAAATTTCAAGTCTTATAATTGGTTTCTACTACCCAAAACCAGCAAAAAAAATGTCTTACATTATTCATTAATCAAACATGGGTGTACCCCCCATGTGTGCAGTGTTATGTAACCCACCAAGGGAAAACAAAAGGTGGGAAATGAACGGTGTGAATGTGTGTAATATGTATAAACATACGTATTGACTAACCTAGTGGTCCTACCTCCCAAGAGTCCGGATTATCATAACACTTTTCATAAATTATGGATTTCAAAATTTCCAAAATTTCCAAAAATGTTGCTTTTGCCATAAGGCGGAAACGATGATTGAATTCGGTTTGACGTGAGAGGATGAAGCAGAGCAGGTGACAATTTGCATGAATTATACAGTGGGGCGAGCCTTTTTGAGACCGTCCCCCCTGGAGGGAGAGGACCATATGCATCATTGTTGTTGTTGGTTGCCGTCGTGTGTTTGATTGACGACGGGCGGTCGGGTGGGAGGAATGGCGGCGATTTTACCGTTTTACACCCCTCTGTGAGTCGAGTTTTACAATTTGGACCAATATTGGTGACCCCTAGATTAGATTAGCGGAATGTCCCATAGAGGGGGGGGGGGGAAGGTATGAGCAAACCGGAGAAAACACGAAACCGAAATGGGAGGTCAAAACAGGGAACGATTTCTGAGCAGCAAAAACAACTAAAAAGCAAACCAAATCATGAGAAAATAATAGAATTTTGGACGAAAATGAGAAAAAAACACAACTGCGCGAGGGTTGCAAAAAGGGGCGTGGCTTGATCCTGGATCTTCATGAACAAAAAAAAACAACTAATAAACAACCAAAAATCCTGACAAAAAATGCCCAATTTTAAACGAAAATGACCGAAAAACATAACTGCGCGGGGGTTGCAAAAAGGGGCGTGGCTTAATCCTGGATCATCATTTACAAAACAACGACTAATAAACAACCAAAAATCCTGACAAAAAATGCCCAATTTTAAACGGAAATTCCCGAAAAACACAACTGCGCAGTGGTTGCAAAAAGGGGCGTGGTCGAAGCTCATCCTTGTTTAGAAGATTTATGGTAAATAGCCAAATTTTTTTGTTGTGAAAATTGATGAAATTAGAGCTGCAAAAGTGGAAGAAAAGGCTCAAATTTCAACAATTTAAAACAACCGAGGACCAAGCTCCGCCCCTTTTCAGATATGTGGTCCAGTAGAACGCATGTCTCAGGTTTCAAAAAAAACAAGGATTGGTTTTTTAATCTTATAAACAAAAAAACAACTAATAAACAACCAAAAAAATCCTGAGAAAATGAGAAAATTCGGGGCGAAAATGACCGAAAAAAACAAGTGCGCGGAGGTTGCAAAAAGGGGCGTGGCTTATGCTTATTAGCACGTACACGATATTCAGTTGTAATTTTTCACAATAGTATTGAAGAAATTAGACCTCAAAAATGTAAGAAAAAAAATTTAAAAATGCTGAAAAAACATAAATTTTGACCGAAAATGAACTAGAAACACAAGTGCGCGCAAGTTGCAAAAAGGGGCGTGGCTTAGGACACTTTTTGTTAAGGAGGTTCACGGAGGTTATTTTTGTAAGACAAAAAGATGTTTGGATCGCAAAAATGAGAAAAAAATACTCAAGTTTTGAAAATTTTGCGAAAAAAATTCGGGGAGCAAGCTCCGCCCATTTTCGGATATGTGGTCCTGCCGAACTGATGCCGCAGATTTGAAAAAAAAAACGCGAAACTCATTCTTCGGTTTGAAGGAGCAAAACAACCAGTAATTGGCCGTGAAAAATCAGAAAATAGTGAAATTTTGACCGAAAATTAACTAAAAACAAAAGTGCGCGGAGGTTGCGAAAATGGGCGTG
This sequence comes from Caenorhabditis japonica, assembly GCA_963572235.1. Lineage (NCBI taxonomy): Eukaryota > Metazoa > Nematoda > Chromadorea > Rhabditida > Rhabditidae > Caenorhabditis > Caenorhabditis japonica. The sequence continues at coordinate 5,147,099 of OY754342.1, forward strand.
GCTTGTTCCACAATTCTGATAAACGATCAAAAAAGTGAAACGCAAACAAAAATCATGAGAAAAATGATCAATTTTAAACGAAAATGACCGAAAAACACAAGTGCGCGGGGGTTGCAAAAAGGGGCGTGGCCAATGCTCTTTTTTGTTTAGGAGGTTTACGGAGGTTGGGGCTCTATTTTTGTAAGGCAAAAAGATGTTTGAATCCCAAAAATGTGAAAAAATGCTCAAATTTTGAAGATTTAAAAAAAACCGAGGAATAAGCTCCGCCCCTTTTCAGGTCTATGGAACTGCACAATTCATTTAAAAAAAAACAGAGCTTGATTCTGGCTTTTCATAAACAAAAAAAAGACTAATAATCAAGCAAAATCCTGAGAAAAATGACTAATTTTTAAGGAAAATGACCAAAAAACACAAGTGCGCGGAGGTTGCAAAAAGGGGCGTGGGTTGATCCTGGATCCTCATGAACGAAAAAAAAAATCAAAAAGCAAGCAAAATCTTGTGAAAAAAAGTGAAACTTCGGTGTAAAATATACTGAATCACAAGTGCGCGGTGGTTGCAAAAAGGGGCGTGGCCTATTTTTATTTTTTTTAGGAAGCTTACGGTAGGTAGCCAATTTTTTTTTTTTTTTGGAAGGATTGATAAATTTAGAGCCTCAAAAATGTGCGAAAAAAAAATTGAAAAAAAGTGAAACTTTGGGCGAAAATGAGAATAAACACAAGTGCGCGGAGGTTGCAAAAAGGGGCGTGGTTTGTTCATTGGTTCTGATAAGCAAAGGAAAAAAAGCAAAGAAAAAAAAACAAATTTTCTGAGAAAAATTACTAATTTTAAACAAAAATGACCGAAAAACACAAGTTGCGCGGGGGTTACAAAAAGGGGCGTGGTCATGGGGCATTCTTATTTGGGAGGTCATTGGGAAAATAACTGTAGGTTTCTGCCTAAAATAACAAGCAGAATATGATATAAAGCCACCCAGACTCTAGAAAAGCGCCTTCTCAACTTTCCACCACCTTCACACCCAAAGGCCCACCAACAATCGTCTTCCAGAAGGCGTCACGCCTTCTGCTGACCTTCACATTCATCGAAGACATGGTGGATGGACATGGTGTGTGAAGGTGAAACGACGACGATCATTACGAGTGACACCAATTTAGGAAAAAGCGAAGCGAACAGTGACGAAAAGGTGGGCAGACAGGCGGCGGCTGAGTGGGTGGGTGCAACAATAACGGACAGATGGCTGGTCAAAAGGCGGAAGAAGGATGGAAGGAAAGAAGAAAACGGGTTTAGACGGAACGGAACTGTTTTATGTTACCTGTATCTGTTGGGGGATTAAACTTGGACTTTTGCATTCCAGTGGCACGGGATGCGGGGTGCCTATTCCTCAGGAAACATATTTAGCTGGAGGGGTTAGTTACTCAAATTTGACGTTAATTGGCTGGTGTGAGGCTATTAGCCCTTCAATACGGCTGTTGATAAGTAAAATCACATGTGAAATGCGGTGGATGCATATATGTAGTGTCCGTATTTTAAACATGTCGTCCTTTTGGTCCATTGGACGGTTTATAATAACTTTTTCTTAATTTTTTGCATTAAAATAAATAAATTGAATGTATATACACAAGCCTGCGACATTTGGCGACTTTGCCCCTGTTTTTTTTTCACTTTTCTTACAAGTTTTTTTTTCTTTTGTAACGACACTGTTTTTTTTACTTGAGCTTATCTAAATTTCGTGATTTTTGTGGCTGAATCAGTAAAATGTGTAAACGTTAATCGAACGACGCGGATTTATTAAATATCTAGAGCCTGATTTACATAAATGCACGATATGATTCAAAAACGGACACTATATGCATCCACCGCATTTCACCTGTGATAACAGATAGGAATTTTTGACGCATTGACTCTTAACCGGTAATCGATCGGGGCGAGTTTGGAGCTTATTGAAAACGGTTCTCACAGTGAATTTTTGACTACAAAATGGCAGCTGTATGGCTACTAGCCGCTAAAACAGTCTATAATTGAAAATTAATCGGTGCCGACCGGATTCAATGACTAATAGCCAAAACTTAGGGTTTTCCGAAATACGGCAAAAATTTCCAAAAAAAAAAAAAAATTTTTTGGTTTCAAAAAATATTCAAAAAAATTTTTGGTAATTTTTTTGTTGAAGTTTTAGAAAACAATCAAATTTATAAAAATTAAAGGAAATCTTTTTTTTTCACGCTAAAAATCAATTTAAAACACTGGGAAATTCTAGAATTTTTTGAAAAATTAAAAAAATTTTCGAAAAAAAATTTTTTTTTTGAAATTTTTTTTTTGGATTATTATTTTAGCTTTTCAAAAAAAAATCAAATTTTTTTGAAGAAAATCCAATTTCTCAAGATTTTTAGTTTTTCACCTCGCAAGAAAAAATAATGGACCTATTCAAAGTACTGTAGAAAAACGGAAAAAATGACAAAAAACTAGGAGAAAACTCGGAAAATGCTCAGATTGGTCTGAAATTTTGGGAGAAACTGTCAAAAATGCTTCCGGACTTCCTCACAAAATTTTGGACCGAAATATCGATTTTTAAAAATATTGATTTTTTTTTCTGAAAATTTTCTAAAATCAATATTTCGGTCCAAAATTTTGTGAGGAAGTCCGGAAGCATTTTTGACAGTTTCTCCCAAAACTTCAGACCAATCGGAGCATTTTCCGATTTTTCTCCCCGTTTTTTGTCATTTTTTCCGTTTTTCTACAGTACTTTGAATAGGTCCATAATAGAAAAAAATTCAAAAAAATTGAAAAATAATTTTCAAAAAGAAAATTGCAGTGTATTTTGAAACTAAACTAGTCATTTTAAATTATTTCCCTGCTTTTCTGCTTTTAAAATCCCTAAATTAATATAAAAAAATAACATTTTTTTTTTCAAAAAACTCAACATTTTCATAAAAATTTGCAACATTTTGAAAAAAAACCTCAGTGTTTTTAGTTTTTTTTTTTTTGCTTGAAAATCAATGCTTAAAAATCAATAAAAACAAGAAAAGAAAACAATTTTAATTTTAGAAAAAAAAATTAATTTTTTTGTTTTTTTTTCATGTTTCAATTAAACTTTTGAACATTATTTTTCAAAATAGTTGTTATTCTGAGTTGGTGCTACGTTGGAATAGAACTATTGTGTTTTCAATCGAGTTGCGACATGAGAACGCGAAAATCCGCCCACATATTTGTTCGCGACCGCACTAACACATTGCTATTTGAAGAGACGCAGACAAAAAAGGGATAGCAGGCTCTTTTTTCATGCTGCAACTCGATTGAAAACACAATATATTATGGTTTCGTGACGTAGCGAGACAGCGTGTAAGAAATCTGAGCATAAAAGCAAGTAATTGAAAATAAATGTTCTGAAACGGGGAAATTTTTTAAAAAATATTTCCGAAATAACTAAACATTCATCCATTGCACTAAATAAATACTAGTTGAAATAAAAATTGGGTAGTGTAGTGCAAAAAAAAGTGCATATCATGTCATGTACAACCATGCATTTATTCCCTCCCCCCCTCCCTAATTACAGGTAAGTGCGCGAGAGTGTAAGATGGAATGTCAGTACGGATCAATCTCGGTTTTCATTGGCACCGTGCCAAGTGTCAAAACATTTGACACCTCGCGCAATCCAAGCGCACCGAAAACAGTCCAAAGAGAGAGAGAAAAAGACCATGGTGTGAAAAATTGATGTGGGGCGGCGATATGAGAAGGCGAGAAACAGTACTGTGTGTCGGATGAATATGTCATTTGTCTCACCCACGGGCGGGCGCATAGATCTTTGCAAGATATTGGCGCGGCTGCACGGATCCTGAAAAATCACACTTTGAAATGGAAATTAAATTAAATGACATGACGGATGGATGGGAGGAACGGAAATACGGAAGGATATGAAGACATTTTCAAGGGTTAGAAGCTTTTAAAGAACGGGGTAGATTGACAGAGACAGACAGACAAAAAGTCTGTCTGAAAATGATCAAAATGTATCAATTTTCGGAACATTTCGCAATCAAAAAACTCGAAAAAAAATTTTTTTTTTTTTTGAAAATTGATGGGTCAGATATACAGATAGATAGACAGGCATACCGAAAATGTCTGAAAAATCCAAAAAATTATCCAAAGAGCCAACCAAACAGACAAACAAATAGAGAGAGATAGAGAGAGAGAGAGAGAGAGAGAGAGACCAGCAAAAAATGACTAAAAAATTAAAAATTTTTTTTTTTTTTTGCAAAATTACAGGACCCTAAGCTGTCAGATAGACCGACAGAAAGAAAATGGAAGCACAATACAAAAAGTGCTGAATAAAAATCGATAAAGCCAAATTAAATGAAAAAATTTTTCCAAAAAATTAAGAAAAAATTTTTTTCGTTTTAAAAAGTTGATAAAAGTTTTTGAAACATTGAAAACAGGGTTAAATAATTTTTTCCCATATAAAAAATGACTGCATTTCCAGAAATAGCATTTCTAATGGGGTTATTAATTTCATGCTTTTTGCAATTTTTGTCAAATTTTCCTTATTCATTTCATGCGGAAAACGACATTTTCTGCAGCAGAAAACTGCATTTTGTTGAACTGCAAAATACAGGAAACTGCATTTCGTCGGAAATGCACTTTTCGTCATTTTCTGCATAAAATGAATAACACCTCCATTTTTCTTGCATTTTTCGAGTGTTTTTCGTGACAAAAAGTGCATTTTGCAGTTCGACAAAATGCAGTTTTCTGCAAGAAATGAATAAGAAAAATTTGACAAAAAATGCAAAATGCATGAAATGAATAACCCCATAAAAGTTTTTTTTTATTCACAAAACCGGAAAAAAGCGGAGAATGTTCCGATTGATCTGAAACTTTGGGAAATTATTGTAAAAATACTTCCGGTCATTCCCTGAAGTTTTCAGACCAAAATATCGATGTTGAAAATTTTCAGAAATAAACATCGATATTTTCAATTTTCCAGGATTTTTTTTCCGATTTTTTAAATTTTCATTTTGGATCTGGTTGTCTATCTGTCTGTCGGTCTGTCTGTCTGATTTCTTTTCTTTAATTTACAGAAAAAATTTAATTTATATTTTTTCTGTAAATTAAACAGAACAGTTCAGACAGACAGACCGACAGACAGATAGACAACCAGATCCAGAATTAAATTCTGAATTATCGGAAAAAAAGTATTTTTCACTAAATTCCATGATATAATTCAGCCTTTTTACCACATATTATGTTTTCAATCGACTTGTGACATGAAAATGCAAGTCTGCATTCACCGTTCTGTCTGCGTCTCTTCAAATATCACTGTGTTTTCGTGGTCGCGCACAAATACGTGGGCGGAGTTTCGCTTTCTCATGTCGCAAGTCGGTTGAAAACACAATAAACCAGACAGACAGACAAAGAAGGAATTTTTAAAACTATGGAAACAGAAATTCTTGGGAAAAAATAAAAAAATTGAAACAAAAAAAAATTTCGGAATTATTATCGAACCGCCAAAATGGTATAACGCGCTCCGCTGAAATCAGTACTACGTGGATTTTATTTTCGTTTCCAAATTATTTTATTTCACGTTGAATTTATACGTGAAATGAAAACAGTTGGAGACCAAAATGAAAATCGCATAGCGTTGAGTTCAGCAGAGCGCGTTTGACCATTTTGGCGGGCCGACAATATATATATTTCTTTTTTGAAAACTGACAGAGAGGCAGACATACGTTTGGACGGACAGACAGACAGATAGACAGATAGTCAGGGCGTCAAAAATGCTTAAAAGCAGATAAATAGACTGTGAAAAGAAAGTTAAAATTTTGAAAGTTTGGAAAAAAATGTTTATAAAAAATTTTAAAAGCAGACTAACAGAAGCTTGAACTGACTAAAAAAACATTTAGATAGGCAAACAAACCGACAAACAGACAGACAGACAGAGAGAGAGAGAAAACCTGAAAATTTTCGAAAAAAAAACAATTTTTTGGGAAAAATCTGATTTTAAAAAATTAAAAGGAAGGCAGGTAGACAGATAGAAAAAAAATAGAAAAGAAAGACAAAAAACGGGAAAAAACAAGACAAAAAAAAAACAGAAAAATCAAAGAGAAATATTTCTTGGAAAATCGAAAAAAAAATTGTTTTTTGGAAAAATTGAAACGTCGAGATTTTGTAAGCATAAATAATAGGATTTTTAAAAAGATCCAAAGACCGACTGACAAGAAAAAACATTAAGAAATAGACAGATAAACAGACAGAGAAAAGCGGAATAATGTTGAAAAATCGAAAAAAAAAATTTTCTTTGGAAAATTTGAAAAAAAAAATTGAAAAATCAAAGATTTTGGAAGAAAAATACTAATATCAAGAGGACCAATTGACATGAAAATAGATTAAGAAATAGAAAGACAAACACACGAGAAACACGAAGAGAAAAACTTTTAAAATATGAAAAAATTGTTTTTAATTCTGAAAAAATCCAAAAATGTTTAGTGCAAATTTTAATTTCGACCAAATTTAAAGGAAGACAGTCAGACAGACAGACATACAAACAGACAGACCGACAAACAGACACCGACAAAGAAGCAATATAATGGGCGCGGGCGGATGGGGCGGCGCGGGTTGAAAGGTTGGCGGAAGAAAGAAGGATGAAAAAAAAAAACATTAATGATGGTAAAGGTAGAGCGGAAAGTTGAAAAAAACAAGCAAAAAGCTAGCAAAAAAAGCTGGAAAACTGGAAATTCCAAGATTTTGAACGCAGAAGGGGAAAGAGGTAGGCGGAAGACGGAAGACGGAAGAAAACAAAAAATAGCATTTTCAAAGTCCTGAGAAAGTTTAGCGGAGAAAACAAGGCGAAACATAGCAAAAAAAACGAAAATGTATCAATTTCAAGTCCATGAAGGGCTCAGGAGAGTTACAGTACTGGCCATAAAGAATGCGACAACTGGTTTTTTGACGATAACTTCTTGGAAAGTTAACTTTTTGACCCGAATTTTTTACTGTATCTGCAATGGAACCTCACGAAAACATGCGTATTTGCGAATTGCATCATTCTGCAAAAAAATTTGTTTTTTTTAATTTTTAAAATTTTTCTCATTTTTGCACTTTTTTCATGTATTTCAGTTTTTTGTACAAAGTTGAATGAAAATTAATTGGGAGTAGTTCTACATTGTTTTTTATTGTTTTTCAGCCATGGTCAGACCATTTGGGAAAAAACTTTCACTGTGGACGTTCGAAAAAGCATCGTACGTGGACATGAACCAGGCGCGCATCCAAAGATACTCGCAACTCAGTTTGGTTGTTCTTCCAGCCAAATTTACCGTATTTTAAAGAATAATCGTGATGATGTAAGGTTTCCATTAGCTTTCTAAACTAATTTCGACTATTCAGGATGGTGTAGTTCATCGTCAATCTCCAGGAAGACCCCGAACCACTTCCAGAGCTATGGATCGAAATATCTTGCGCGCGTGCCGAGAAGATCCTAGACGCACATCTACGGATATTCACGTTTCCGTGACGTCTCCAAATGAGCCGGTGCCCTCGAGAAAGACTATTAGAAGACGTCTGCAAGTTGCTGGACTGCACGGATGAAGACCAGTCAAAAAACCACTCGTTAGTCTAAAAACCGGAAAGCTCGCGTTTAATGGGCTAAACAGCACTTGTCCTGGGGACCTCGAGAGTGGGCTAATCACATCTGGAGCGACGAATCGAAGTTTAAGCTGTTCGGTACAGATGGTATTCAATGGATTCGACGTCCTATTGGCTCCAGATATGCTCCTCAGTACCAATGTCCGACGGTAAAACATGGAGGTGGATCTGTGATGGTTTGGGGATGCTTCTCCGACACTTCCATGGGTCCATTGAAGAGAATTGCTGGAACCATGGACCGATATGTGTACGAAGACATCCTGGAGAACACAATGCGACCATGGGCAAGAGCAAATTTGGGCCGATCGTGGGTGTTTCAGCAGGATAATGACCCGAAGCATACTTCGGGTCATGTCGCCAATTGGTTTCGACGTCGCCGTGTGGATCTCCTGGAGTGGCCAAGTCAGTCTCCGGACTTGAATCCCATCGAACATATGTGGGAGGTGCTAGAACGACGTCTCAAAGGAGTCCGAGCCTCCAATGCCAACCAGAAATTCGCTCAACTCGAAGCTGCTTGGAAGAGTATCCCGATGACGGTGGTTCAGACGCTCCTGGGTTCGATGCCACGTAGATGCCAGGCTGTGATTGATGCCAAAGGATACCCAACCAAGTATTAAATAACTTTTTATAGTTACCTTCTTTTTGTTTTTGACCTCCGGTGATTCTAGAGCTTATTTGTATAGATCTCAAAAAATGTCAATTTTCATGAATTTTCGAAAAAATTGAATAAAAAAATAATTTTCAGCAGAATTTTAAAATCAACTTGACACAAAGGTTTTTGATAGTGCTGAAAAAATTTCACAAAAAATTTGGGTCAAAAGGTTAACATTCAAAGAGGTTATCGTCAAAAAACTAGTTGTCGCATTCTTTATGGCCAGTACTGTATGAAGAAAAAGGAAGGCGGAAGGCAGAAAGAGGAAGGCGGAAAGTGGGAAGTGGAAATCAAGCAAAACAAGCAAATTATCAAAAAAGCAGAAACAAGAAATTATTAAGACGGAAGGCGGAAAATAGACATTTTCTATATTATCATCTTTATGAAGGATCTAAACTCTAGATGCGGAAGGCGGAAAGCGGAATAAAGCAAAATTCAAGGTTCTGGATCAGTTAAGATGAAAGCGGAAAGAGAAAATGTTAATTTGAAGCCCCTTCTCATTAATTTCAAGACCATGAAGGTTCAGGACAGTTAAGCGGAAGGCGGAAGGCGGTACACAGAAAGCAGAAAAAGTAAGACGAAAGACGGAAGACGGAAAGTGGAAAATAAAGAGAAACAAGCAGAAAAAACAAGGTACAAATTAAAATATTAAAGCATGAAGTAGGAGGTAGGCGGAAAACGGAAGACGGAAGACGGAAAGCAGAAAGCGGAAGGCGGAAGGCGGAAAAAAGCAAAATGCAAGGTTCCGGGACAGTTAAGCTGAGAAAGGAAGACGGAAAATAGAAAATTAACAATTTTAAGTTCAGGGAAAGTGAATCGGAAGGCGGAAGGCGGAAAGCAGAAAGAGGAAGATGGAAGACGGAAGGCGGAAAATAGAGATTCTACGTTCTTGAAGTTCCAGAAAATCTCAGCGGAAGGCGGAAGGCAACATAAAAAGAGGAAGGGGGAAGATGAAATATGTACATGAAGCAATTTTGAGGACATGGGAAAATTATGCGGAAGGTGGAAGACGGAAGACGGAAGACGGAAGACGGAAAACAAATGGCAGGTCAAGAAAAAAGAAAAAAATAGCAAAAAAAAAACATTGAAAACTTTGAAAATCATAATTTAGGATAAAACAGAAAAAAGCCCAAAGCGGAAGGCGGAACCGACATCGAAAAGCGCCAGACTTTTTAACTTTACGAAATCCGATCAGTTTTCAAAACTCTTCTTCCTCTCCCATTCTTTCATTCTTTCTTTCTTTCTTCCATATTTAAATTTTACAAAGTACCCTCCCGTAGTCCAGGGCGAGGCGGAGATGAGGGGTGTCAAATTATTGTGGACTATTATTATGTATGCTTTACTTTTCTTCTCTCTTTCTCTTCCTATTTTTCTAATCTAATGTATGTAATGTAATGAAATGCAAAAAGCGTTTCGCTACCATAGTTTGTTGTAATTGTCGTTCTTGTTCTTCCCCCCACCCCTCCTACTTTTTCTTTGTCCAACTTTTCACGTCTTCTGAACCTCTTTTTTTTTGAACAGCCCATTCGATTCCAAAAACTCCGTGTACCAAAGTTAGAGACGCAGAGAAACATTTCTATTTTCTGCCTCCCTCACTCCGTGTACCCAAGTGAGAGACGCAGAGAAGCGTTTCTATTTTTCTGCCCCTCTCACTCCGTGTAACCAAGTGAGAGACGCAGAGAAACATTTTAATTTTGCTGCCTCTTTCACTCCATGTACCGAAGTGAGAGACGCAGAGAAACATTTCTATTTTTCTGCCTCCCTCACTCCGTGCATCACAGTGAGAGGCGCAGAGAAACTATTCTATTTTTCTGCCCTTCTCAGTCCGTGTAACCAAGTGAGAGACGCAGAGAAACATTTTAATTTTGCTGCCTCTTTCACTCCGTGTACCGAAGTGAGAGACGCAGAGAAATCGAAAAACAGTCACTCAGTTTCATGAACCCGGCCTCAAAAATCTGATTTTTCCATTAAAAGATTGATGAATAGGAGCAAAAACTGTGATCTGTGTTGTGCAACGTGTCAGGGGGGTGTCTGGGAGATGGATGACCCAAATGGTTACTCGTGACGAATGCGCAAAAAAAAACATCTGCATTGACCCCCCAGAGCGCCCCATAGCGCATATTTGACCTAGCAAACAGACGGCTCAATTTCAAATTTACAAAACATTCCTCGAAAATCTACACCAAACCTCGTAATTTCACAAAAAGCTTTGTAAATTTACACAGATCCACGTAAATCTAAATCAAACATCGTAAATCCACACAGGGCCCGTAAATCTACACCGGGCACCGTAAATCCACACTGAAACCCGTTAACCTACACCCGAGCCTCGTAAATCCACACCGAGCCTAGTAAATCCATATCGCGCCTAGTAAATCTACACCAAGCCTCGTGAATCTACACAGAGCCCCGTAAATCTACACCAAGCTTGGTAAATCTACACCAGGCCGCGTAAATCCATATCGCGCCTAGTAAATTACACCAAGCCTCGTAAATCTACACAATGTTCCGTAAATCCACACCGAGCCTAGTAAATCTACACCAAGCTTCGTAAATCTACACCGAGCCTGGTAAATCTACACCAAATCTAGTGAATTTGTAGCAGGCCTCGTAAATCTACACAGAGCCACATAAATCTACAGAAAGCTTTTTAAATCCTTATTAGGCCCCGTAAACACACACGGAACCTTGTAAATCGTAAATATAGTAAATATACACAGAGCCTAGTAAATCCACACCAAGCCCGTAAATCTACATCGACACTCGTAAATCCACACCAATCCCGTAAATCTACAACAAACAATGTAAATTCGCACCAGGCCCCGTGAACCCACACAGAGCTCTGTAAATCCACACCAAGCCTCGTAAATCTACTTTTAGGCCAGTAAATCTATACTGAGCCCCGTAAATCTACATCGCGTCCAGTAAATCCACACCAAGTCTCGTAAATCCGCACAGAGCGTAGTAAATCTACACCAACCAACGTAAATCCACCCCCAGCCTCCGTAAATTCACACAGAGTCCCGTAATCCTACACCAAGCCTCGTAAATCCACATTGAGCCTTGTAAATTAACAACGAGCCCTGTAAATTCGCACGGAGCTTAGTAAATACACGCCAATCTTTGAAAATCCACACCAAGCCTCGTAAATCTACACAGAGCCTAGTAAATCGACACTGAGCCTGTAAATCTACACAGAACTTCGAAATAAAGCTTAAAAATTTGCAGGGGGTCTTCATAAAATAAGTCAAATTCAATATGTTGATCGAAAATGCTTCAGATATGTCTCTTAAATGCTACAAAACCATCTTTAAAACCCCAAAAAATTTAAAGGTGACTACTGAAAAACATCGTGATCTTGGTTTTTAAGTTCTGAAGCGCGATAGATCTATTGCGACTTATACACACTGACAAAGTGTGGTACGGACTGAAATTGCAAGTATCAATGTTTAGTGTAGATTTACGAGGTTTAATGTCGATTTACGTAGTCTAGATGTAGATTTACGGAGCCTTGTTGAAGAATTACATATCCTTGAAGTAGATTCAAGAAGCTGCGGTGTAGATTTACTGGAATTGGGTGTAGATTTACGGAGATTAGGTGTAGATTTACGGAGATTAGGTGTAAACTTACGGGGATCAGATGTGGATTTACGGAGCTCCATTGTAGATCTACAGAACCTGAGTGTAGATTTACGAAACTTCAAAACAGTGGGTTTTTGAGGACGATTGATGGTAGATTTAATGACAGTGCAAAAGATGGTAGGAAGCAAATAGGTGTAAGAAATAAGAGAAGGGGGGAGAGAGAAAAGGAGAGAAAGAGCAATTGTTCGAATTCACGCGAGCGGAACTAAACGGACGGGACAGAACGGTAAAGGTAAAGAAGGGGACAAAAGATGAGAAGTGTGGTACAGGAAAAGACAAAAATAGAAACGGAAATGACGAATCGGCGGCTCGAGAACGAGAACAAACAGCCTCTGGCGCCCGCCTTGGAACGGTGCCAAGTCGTCACAGCAAAAGTGAGAGAGTGAAGAGACGCAGACGCGTTTTATGGCTTTTTCACCGTCCCCCCCACCTCTGGTATATTTGCATCTTCTCCGTGTGTGTGTACCGTTCAAACACACAAGAGAGGAGGAAGGAGGAAAGCCAAATTACCGGCGTAAAATCACCGGCACCTGGTAGTGATTTCGGTGATAAACGTACGCAAATGTGTACATGCAAGCCAAAGTCAAGTCGCGCAAATTTCGAGACACGCATTAACGCGGCGACGGCGTATGACAGGTTCAATCGTTGCGGCTTTGTCGAATTAATAATCTTAATTGAACACGGTGATACGGGAGCGTAATGTGATTTAAAGTGTTGCCACACTGAAAACTAAGTAAATCTACACCAAAGCCCCGTAAATCTACATAGAGTCCCCGTAAATGTACATCAAGCTTCGTAAATCCACACCAAACCTCGTAAATCCACACTAGAAGCTCGTAAATCTACATAAAGACTCCGTAAATCTACACCAAGTCTCCGTAAATCTACACCAAGGCTAGTAAATCTACACTTTGTCCTCGTAAATCTACATCTGAGCTCCGTGAATCTACACCAAGGCCCCGTAAATCTACATTAATGACCCGTCAATCTACATCAAGTCTCCGTAAATCTACACGGAGGCTCCGTAAACCTACACCAAGCTCCGTAAATCTACACAAAGCTCCGTAAATCTACACCAAGGCCCCGTAAATCTACATCAAGGCTCCGTAAATCTACACCAATGCCCTGTAAATCTACACTAACGACCTCGTGCATTTACACCAAGGTCCCGTAAATCTACACCAAGTCCCGTAAACCTACACTACGCCTCCGTACATCTACTTTTCGGCACTGTAAATCTACACCAAGCTCCGTATATCTACATCAAGGTTCCGTAAATCTACACCAAGGACCCGTAAATCTACATCAAGGCTCCGTAAATCTACACCAAGGTCCGTAAATCTACATCAAGACCTCGTAAATCTACATCAAGTCCTCGTAAATCTACACCAGGGATCCGTAAATCTACACCAAGCTCCGTAAACCTACACCAAGCTCCGTAAACCTACACCAAGCTCCGTGAATCTACACCAAGGACCCGTAAATCTACACCAAGGTCCGTAAATCTACATCAAGACCTCGTAAATCTACATCAAGTCCTCGTAAATCTACACCAGGGATCCGTAAATCTACACCAAGCTCCGTAAACCTACACCAAGCTCCGTAAACCTACACCAAGCTCCGTAAACCTACACCAAGCTCCGTGAATCTACACCAAGGACCCGTAAATCTACATCAAGGCTCCGTAAATCTACACCAATTCCCTGTAAATCTACACTAACGACCTCGTGCATTTACACCAAGGTCCCGTAAATCTACACCAAGTCCTGTAAACCTACACTACGCCTCCGTACATCTACTTTTCGGCACTGTAAATCTACACCAAGCTCCGTACATCTACATCAAAGCTCCGAAAATCTACATCGAGGCTCCGTAAATCTACATCAAGGTTCCGTAAATCTACACCGAATTCCCGTAAATCCACACTAAAACCTTGTAAATCTACACCAAGACCTCGAAAATTTACACCCAAGTTTCGTAAATCTACATCAAACCCAGTAAATCTATATCAAGACCCCGTAAATCTACATCAGGGCTCCGTAAATCTACACCCAGGCTCCGTAAATCCACACTATGGCCTCGTAAATCCACACTAAGCTCTACAGTGATTCCCACGAATCAGTAACTAGCTATTGCACGTCTAAAGTGATCCACCGTAAGCCCAGTGTAGATTTATGATCCCCGAAAGTTCCACAAAAAAGTTACCTGCTAATTAGAGGTTAGAGTAATTAAGTCTAGATCCGTATCGCCACACATATATCAACACGACATCACAGCATGCCAATTAGCAATAGCCAAGGCGAAATTTGCGGCGGAAGAAAAGGTGAAAAGAGAAAAAGAGAAAAGAGTTTTGGCCTTCATAAACACATTAAAATTATTCCAAAAAACGGTCGAAAAAACCTCATTTTCAATCAATCGGCCCAGCCGATTGATGATTAATTTTGATGGCTGCTAAACCGTTCCGTTTTCATTTCCCATCACATTTCATCCATCCCCAATTTGATGACAGTTTTGTGTGAATATCGTTATTTGGAAATGGTGTGACATTTCGGTAAGAATTCATAAAAATTGCATTTGAAAGTTTGATTAAAAAATGGAAAATCTGCGAAAATCACTGAAAATCCGAAAAGAAGAGAAATTTGAATTCCCGCCAAAACTTTTTTTTTTTAAAGTTTTGGCGGGAATTAAAAAAAAACCGTTTGTCTCCAAAATTGAGCTCTAAAATTGATTAAAATCTACGAAAATTGGTGGAATTCCTGGAAAAAACAACACGAAAATCCATAAGAATTCAAATTCCCGCCAAAAATTGAAATCTAAAGAGAAAGTGGGTTAGGCGGGAATTTGAAAAATTAAACGAGTTTTTGTTGTGGCAAAATTGAGTTTCAAATGACTTGAACATCTTTTTTAAAAAACTTGGAAAATATGAAAAAAATTACCGAAAATTTTGAATTCTCGCTAAAACTTCTTTTGAAATGTTTTTGGCGGGAATTCAAAAAAAATTAATTAATTTTTTTCAGAATCGCGCTCAAAGTTTGATAAGCATCTCAAAAATCAGTAAAAATCTATGAAAAACACCAAAAAATTTAAATTCCCGTCAAAAATTTCGATCTAATTAGAAAGTGGATTTGGCGGTTCAAAAACATTCAAAAAACAAATTATTATTTTTTTTTCAAAATTGGGTTTAAAATGACTTACTTGTTAAAACTTTCAAAAACTTGGAAAATTATGAGAAAATCACTGGAAAATCACAAAAAATTTGAATTCCCGCCAAAATTTTTTGATTTATTTTTGGCGGGAATTAAAAAAAATTAGATGTGCCTGAAAATTGAACTCCAACTTTGAGTAAGATATTCAAAAATCTTGTGAAAATTCTTGAAAAACAACCAAAAATTCAAATTCCCGCCACAAAGTTCAACCTAATTAGAAAGTGGTTTTGGCGGGAATCGGAAAAAGTAGGTGCTAAATTTTCCACAAATTTTCTTCCAAAAAAATGCCTGAAAATCAAAAAAAATCACCGAAGTTTTTGAATTCCCGCCAAAAATTCGAATCTAATTTCAAAATGGTTTTGGCGGGAATTCAAAAAATAAAACTCTTTTTTATCAAAATTAATTTACGAATGGCTTAAAAATCTTCAAAAATTTGTAAAAATCCGGTAAAATCACCAAACAATTTTAATTCCCGCCAAAAATTTCAATCTAATGAGAACGTAGATTTGGCGGGAATTTGAATTTTGACTGGAACAGAAATCTCTAAAAATGGGTAAAACTAGATAAAAATCGTGGAAAATAAGACAAAAACTATAATTTTTTGCCGCCAACTCAACAAAAATACAGGAACAGCAAAAGTGTACACTTTGAGTATTTTTTTGCTGGGAAAAAAGTTCCAAAAGTTAAAAAAGACAAAACTTTGGCAGGAAGAGAAGAGAAAACAAAGAGAGTGGAATCAAAAATGAGCCGGCGGCTCATTTCTGATTCGATTTTGGAGCAAAAAAAGGGAGAGAAGATGTCTCCAGAAGCGTCCACTGACTGACTTCCAAAATTTTTTGAAATGGAAAAAAAAAACACCAAAGCGGAAGGAGGAAGGCGGAGAGAAGAAAGGATGAATTAGGACAGCTTGTCCGTGTTAAAAAATGGTGATTTTTTGCAGAAAATGTTTTGAAAAATGCAAAATTCCGAATACTTTTAGGATAGAAGACGTTCCTTGGGATTAGAAAGAAAAGTGGGTTACTCAAAAATTATGCCAGCGAGTTGAGTTGTGGGTGGTTTTGAAGGAAATTTGAAGTGACGGAAGGGTGAGAGGATCCAGCGGCTGATTTAAAAAAAATTTAAACGGTTTTTTTTTGGTCATTTTATTTTGAAAAAAAATTTAAAATTTTGAAAAAATTGCAATTTTCGAAAAAAAAAATATATTTTTGCCACAAGTTTCAAGCTTTAGAGGGTCAAGTTTTGGGACAGGTTTGGGCAGTTTCTTATAAAAATGATTACAACAAATGAGAATAAAATTAAGAAAAAATGATCCAGAAGATAAATAAAAAATACGTAAACCAGAAAAATGAACATTTTGAAAAAAAATTCCAGTTTTGAACACTTATTAAAGTTTCAGGGCTTTTTTTAGCAGCAGTTTGCGAAAAAAAAATCCGTTTTTATAGAAACATGTTTCAGAAAACTGGAAAAGAATGTCCACGATCTTGAAAAAACCGTTAAAAAATTGATTTTTTGGGAATTTTTTTTTGAATTTTTTTTGCTTTTAAGACATTTTCAGCAGAAGTTTGTAAGGTAAAGTTTAGAAATAGCAGAAAAACGTTCCAGAATACTGAATATTGATGAGAAAAAATTGTGAAAAAAAAAATTATAAAATGTTTTTTAAAGTTTCGAAAATTTTTTTGGAATTTTTTAAACTTTCAATGTTTTCAGGTGTTTTTCTGCAGAAATTGATAAGGTAAATGTTGAAAATATGCAGATAATTGCTCCAAAATACTGAATACTGATGAGAAAATTTGCGAAAATGAAAATAAATTTTTGGAAAATTATCAAAAAAAATTTTTTTTTCAATTTTTGATAATTTTCAAGGGTTTTTGAGCAGCATTTTATTTAGCAAAGTGTCAGAAAATGCAGACGAATAGTCCAAAACACTGAAAAAAAGATCAGAAAAAACTATGACAATGAAAAAAAATTATTGGAAAATTTTTAAAAATCTGGAAAAAAAATTTTTTTTGCAATTTTTTCCACTTTCCAAAGGGCGTCAATTTATGTAGAAAATTTTTTTTAAAAATGCAGAAAACTGGTTCAAATTACTCAATATTGATGAGAAAAAACTCTGAAAATGAAAAAAATTTTTGAAAATTTTTGAAAATTTTCAAAAAAAAAAATTATTAAACAATTTTTTTTTCCAATTTTTCAAGGTTTTTCAGCTGGAATTAAGGATAAAATGTTCGAAAAGTGAATCGTTCCAGAATACTGAATATAGATCAAAAGGAGTTTGAAAAATTTACACAACAAACGTTTAATTTTGAAAATTTTCGAAAAAAAAATTTATTTTTATTTTTTTCCATTTTTTGAGTTTTCAAAGGTTTTTGAGCATCAATTTATGTAGAAAATTTTTGAGAAACGCAGAAAAATATTCCAAATTACTGAATATTGATCAGAAAAAACTGTGAAAATTTAAAAACAAAATACGAACATTTTTGAAAAAAAATTTTTTTTTTTCAAATTTTTTTTCCATTTTTTTAAATTCTTAAGCAGAAACTGCAAGCTAATAAAAACAAATCATTTGAAAATATTTAGAAAAAACAGCCAAAATTATGCCGTAGAACTGCATTTTGGAAGAAAAAAATTTCAATTTTTCCTGTTTTGAAAAAAATATTTTGGTAAAAAATTTTCAAAAACTTCCTCTGAAACTCATTCTCGTTCCAAAACCAGTCAAATAAATTTTAAAAGTATTAATTACGTTCTGAAAAACACCTAAAAACAACTTAGAAGTTCAAAAAAATTCATTAAAAATTTTGGAATTCTTCGAAATTTCCAAAAAAAAAAATTTTTTTCAAAAAATTTTCAAATTTCCCCGAAATTCCCAAAACCCGCACAAAACCACCCCATTACAATACAATAATTGTTGTGCACACCATAAATCATGCTTGCTCTTTTGCAGAGAGAAATTCAATGCTCCGCCCCGGAACGACCGGTCGTCGTCCGTTTTGCTTTGCCGCATCGCGTGTTTGCGCCCTCGCCCCCGCCTCCGCCGCCGCTCATTTCATTTCGAAACGACAAGTGCGTGTGCGCTTTTTTGTCGATTTAATTGCATACAATTAGCCGATTCGAAGAATATATATGCACAACGCACATTTGTGGAAAAAAAACGAAACGCCAAGGACGTGGATGTAATTAATGAGTGAACTGGTTAGGAGATTTGGAGCCAGCCAAGACCATTGGAGTGTCAGTGAAACTGTTGGGTGGCTTTAAAAACGTAGCAAATATGTTATTTTGTGTAGAAAAATCGAAAAAATCGCTAAAATTCAGAAAGTTGGGTTACGGTAGTTTTTAAAGGCGCATCGCGGAAATTGTAATAAAAAAATGCATATTTTCAAACGATTTCGATAGAACATGGAATAACAAAGCATTTTAAAAACTTTTAAATTTTTGAAATATTGCGAAGTTTTGAATAATATGAGGAAAAATTGTAACAAAAAAAACAATTTACCATCAAGAACCGCAAATTTCGGAAAAAAAATCGGAAAAATCGCTAAAAATCAAAAATTTGGGTTACTGTATTTTTTAAAGGCGCATGCTCTGAAATTTTAAACAGAAATTGCGAAATTTTAGATAAGACGGTGAAAAATTGTAGAAACAAAGCAATTTACCATCAAAAACAGCAAATTTCATCAAAATTACGGGAAAGTTCGAAAAAATCGCTAAATTTGGGACGGTTTGGTTACTGTAGTTTTTAAAGGCGCATACCTACAATTTTTAACAGAATTTGCTAGTTTTTAAACAAATTGATAAAAAATTGGGTGAACAAAGCACTGTGCAAGCAAAAAATCAGAGTTTTACCAAAAATTTGGTCCAAAAATCGAATATTTCGCTAAAATTCAAAATCCTCGATTCCGGTGGTTTTTGAAGGCGCATACCTGAAATTTTTAAAAGAAATTGCTAGTTTTTGAATGAATTGTTGAAAAATTGTGTGAAAAAACGAGGTGCAAGAAAAAATCAGAATTTCATCGAAAAGTTTAGGAAAAAATCGAAAAAATCGCTAAAATTCAGAAAGTTGGGGTACTGTAGTTTTTAAAGGCGCATACCTGCAATCTTTTAACAGAAAGATTGCAAGTTTTCAAACAAATTTGAAAATATTTAATGAAGAAAACAAAGCAATTTTCAATAAAAACCGAATTTTTACCGAAAAATTGGTTCAAAAATCGAAAATTTCGCTAAAATTCAAAATCATCGATTCCGGTGGTTTTTGAAAGCGCATTACTGAATTTTTGTCTAAAATTGCTGGAAGTTGGATGTCTTAAGAAAACAAAACAATTTTTAAGCCAATTTCATCCCATTTTCGGCCAAAAAATCGAAAAAATCGCTAAAATTCAACATTTTGGGTTACTGTAGTTTTTAAAGGTGCATACCTAAATTTGAAAAACCAAAACTGTGAAAATAGCCATTTAAACGGTTTTTTGTTTCAAAAATGGAAAAAAATCGAAAAAAAAATTAGCGAAAGTGGGTTGGACGATGCATCAAATTGGGTTGGTTGATGGCAGAACAATTGTGAAAAATGGAAACTAATCAAATAGACGATCCATCTCGAAGATTGTTTTTAAGAGACGGGTCAAAGATGAAAAGAAATCTGATAGGCCCTCTTTCCCCCCACCCCTTCCTAGGCCGGAACAAGCGAGCACATAATCGGTGTGGAGGAGCAGCTGAAACAACACGACCACTCGGTTGGTAACCACTCTACAATCGACAAGAACACGATCGTTTAACCGTTTCCATTGCGGCGCTTGTTTTAATCGAATTACATTCGATTTAATAGTAAAATGGGGAAAAAAAAAGAAAAAGAAAAAGAAAATGAGAAGGAGATAGGGAAAGTGATGAAATTTTGGATGGTTTATTGGTTGTTGAAAATGTTTTGAACATTGTAATTACAGAAATATATATATATATATATATATGTATTTTTTAATAATTTAAAGCTCATTTGTAAAGCTTTTTCATTAAAACAATTTTCGAAAAAACATTTTTTTTATGTTTCAACATTTTTTGGCGTTTTTCAAAAAAAAAATTTTTTTGATTTTTAAAGGGGTTTTTTCGTAATTTTAGATAGCTTTGAAATTTTTAAAACGTAAAAAAGTGGTTCTTGTAATTATAAAATTGCTTTTAAGGCTAGGAAAATAATTTTTTTATTGCCAAAAAAATTGTTTTCTTATTTTTTGAAAAATTTCAAAAATAATTTTGCTTTTTTGTTTTCCTTTTTTTTCTTCATTCTGAAATTAACCATGTTTTCTGTGCTTTTTTACACCTTAAAATGCCAACAGATCAGCAACATTTGTCGATTTTCGCCAAAAAAAAATGTTTTTTTTTTTTTTTTTTCAATTTTTTGATAAATTTTCCAAAAGGTTTTTTCTGCAGTTTTTTTCGGAAACATTATGTTAGTAAATAAATTTTAAAGTGTTTTCTGTTATTTTTTGACTCAAAAATACAAGCAGAGCAGCAAAAATTATTGATTTTTTCCCAAAAAAAAAACCATTTTTTTCGAATTGTTTTTCCAAAATTTTCAAAAATTTATAAAAATTATTTTAGTCTTTTTGTATAAATTAATGTGTTTTTGAAGATTTTTCATGAAATTTTAAAACTCATTAAACCTTAAAAGTATTAAATTAACCAACAAAATATTGATTTTTCCAAAAAAAAAGTTTTTTTCTTAATTTTTGAAAAAATTTCGAAACACTTTTTTTCGAAAATATTCTGTTAGCATTAAAATTTCAACGTTTTTTTTGTTGTAATTTTGCAAGCCAAAAATGCAAGCAGAATAGCAATAATTATACGTTTTTGCAAAAAAAAAATTTTTTTTTGTTTTTTAAAATTTTAAGTTTTCTATGCAATTTTTAATGAATTTGAGCATTATTCTAAACACTTTTCAGTTTTTGAAGCAATTTTTCTTGTTTTTGCAAGATTTCCACAAGTTTTTTTTCATATTTTTTGAAAAAAAAAAATTTTCAAAATTTTCAAAATTTTTGAAAAATTTCCAAAAAAATTTCAAAAATTATCTAATTTTTCCCTACTTTCTATATCATTTTTAGACATTTTAACAAACAGAAACCACAAGAAAAAATGTTTATTTGAGAAAGGAACACGTATTTGGACATATTTGGACGAATGGATGGGGAGATGGGGAGGGGTGAACTGAATGCCAATGTGTATAAATGTGAAATGAGGCGTACTGTCACTTTTTTCTTTTCATTTTGTTTTGTTAACAAACGTTTTCGCGCACATTCAGAGAGATTCTTAGGTGATTTTTTTTTTGTTTTTCTCGTTGGCTTTTGGGAGAAATTTGAGCCAAAAAATTTTTTGGCAGGAAAATCTAATCTGCGCGGATATAGGCTATTAGCTATTGAAAAAATGGCTGTTGGTGATTTTAAGTGTCAACTTCGCGTTAAATTGACAAGGTTAAAACATAGAAAAAACCAAAAAAAAAAAATTTTTTTTTCGAAAATTTTTCTGAAAATTTTTTTTTTTTCAAAAATTTAGTGAAAAAACATTTTCTCGTAAATCCACATCAACAACTACTATTTACTGTATTGTACATGAAGAAGTAGTTCAATTGACACTCCCTAAACCCCATCCGGACGTCATCAAACCGACAATAGGCGAAAAAACAGAAAGAGCGAAGACGTGTGTGTGGTCGTTTCGATCGTCAAATGAACCAACCTCCTCATTTCGTGTGGCCTCGCGGCGGCACAAAAATACCGTCCACACAGTGTGCAATGAACCCTCTAATTTATGTCACAGCCTCACTGTCAGCACATGGAAAATTGAGGGTGGAAATGGGGGGAGGGGGACCACATTGGAAGAATTTGGTGGAAATTTGGAAATGTTGAAAATATTTTAAAAATGCTCTGCTCCCTTGTTTTGGAGCCTGAGAGGCTTTGTCAATTGATAAATTGATAAAACTGCATTTTTCTCTGCGTCTCTTATATCGCTGCGGGACCCAATGGCTGCGGCCGCGGCCGAGAAACAGCGGGTGGCAGACTGACCGATTTTGTGGAGCCATAGATGCGTTTTCTGAAGGGCTTTTTAGCGGGTTTTGTGGCGGGTGTTTGGCTATTAAAAACTAAATATGGCTGATAGCCATTATTGACTCATAATTGTCCCTTTATGAGGGCGAATTTGACAATGGTTTGGGGCGAGTTTGCCGAAACCAGACCGAGCCAGATTAGCCATGAAAATTGGCTATTAGCAGGCGTATTCGATGCGTTAAAAATTCTACGATTTTTTTTCTTAATTTTAGAGCAATTATGCGCATTAAAAATTGGCTTTTTTATAATTTTAAAAAAGGAAAAAAACAATTTGTTTTTTTTTTAATTTTTTGAATTTTCAAAAATAGTTTTTTCTGGAGGTGTTCAAGATGCAGGTTGTTTTCATGTGTTTCATATTGTATTCTCAATTGTAAAAAGTTATTTACCTTGTTTTTTGATTTTTAAAAACTAGAAAAAAAAACATTTCTTGCAAAAAAAATGAAAATTTTCCCCATTTTTCAAAACTTTTTCAAAACTTTTTCAGCTTTTTTAACACAGTTTCATTAATTTTGTATTGTTTATTGTCACATAAGTTAGTCAATTTTCAAGTTATTCTGATTGAAAACAATGAAAGAAAAAAAATTTTGGAAAAATTTAAAAAAAAATTTGTTTTTAAAATTTTTTTTGACATTTTTAACAATATTTATTCTAGCTGGTTTTGTTGGTTTTTTGATCATTTCAACATTGTTCATCTTTTTTTTTGCAGAAATTTTAACAAATTAAATCTGTTTTGATGATAAACATTTTGAAAATTAAAAAAAAATGAATTTTTCCAAAAAAAAAAAAATGTTTTTTCTATTTTTTTGTCATTCTTTAAATTTCCTGGGATTTTGAAGTTTTGCTTCTATTATCGGCCCGCCACGTCAGTCAAACGCGCTCCGCTGAACTCAATACTACGTGGATTTCATTTTCGTTTCCAAATTATTTTATTTCACGTTGAATTTACACGTGAAATGAAAAAATTTGGAAAACAAAATAAAATCCACGTAGTATTGAGTTCAGCGGAGCGCGTTTGACCATTTTGGCGGGCCGACAATACATATATTTTGAAGTTATTTCAGTTGGATGAGATAAAAATAACCCACGATTTTTTTAAAATTGAATAATTTAAAAAATTGAAACATAAAAAAAAAATTTTTCGAAATTTTTTTTTTCATTTTTTTTTGTTTTTTTTTTGTCTAATTAATTTTAGTACGGAGCGCTGCAAATTTGCCCCATTTGCACAATAGAGAACGCGGCCACGTTGGCGACGAGAGAGTGCAGAAAATTGAGAGAGCGCGGCCGATGTTTCGCTCTGATTTCTCTGAACCTCACTCCAATTGGAGCGGTTTTGCATAGCTTTATACCGAGTATAAATGTCCATATTTGTTTTTTTGTCAACTGGAAACATAGAGTTTTACATTAGTTGTTTTGAATTTTTACTGTTTTGAATTAAAATTTGAAAAAAAAAATTTCAAAATTTTCAAAAATATCAATTTTAAAAATTACGGACTCCTTTTTTTAGAAATTTAAGCCGACACGCAGCTGCGCTGCGTGTTAAACAAATATACTACACCTGTAGGGGACAATGATGATGGATTATGAGGATGAGGAAAACGGAAGGCGGAAGACGTTAAAAGAATACGAACACAAAAAATCAGGTAAAATCAAATAAAAGAACATATATCGAACCGATGAAACTGTAAGAAAACCAAAAACTGTTTACCGGTTAGCTAAATTTGAAAAATATTGATTTTTGTACAAAGGGTTCAGAAGTTCAGAGATAGAGAAAAAAAATCAGTGCATAAAAAATAATTACAAGATTCTCGGCGGCATTTGTTGGGGCAACGATTGTATGCTACCCTTAAAACTTGATGCCCCTTGGGTTTGAAAATGTTTTGCCAAGTTTGGTGCAAATCGGTCCGGTAGGAGCTGAGAAAACGCTGATGAAACAAAATTTCAGGTACTACGGTATATAAATCGCACGGAATAGAACTGCCTGAAATGGAGCTGTACTGGAAAAACCACTGCACGAAATAGAACTCGGGGACTCACAATGTACAACGAAATACCTTTTCGAGTTGTTCGAGCGAGGCGGTTCTAGCAAGTTCTATACCGTAGTACCCAAATGATTGATGACGAGGAAAAAAGACGGAAGAAAAAAGAAGGCGGCACGCAGATCATCACAAAGCCCTCATAAAATCAAAGGATGAAGATGGAGCAGTATTTACATAAATAAATTCAACCAAAACCAAAAAAACGAGGGTCGGAATGTGCAAAAACACAAGAAGACACCCACATTGACACTTGAACGGCTGGTGACCATGTGTTGGTCATTGGATGGGTATGGTGTTCGGAGACATGTATCCGCTTTCCGCTTACCCGATTACCGACACTTGCCACTTGTTTTGATTACGTACGCGCGACCAGCCGTGATGATGATGATGACGCGGCGTGAAATTATGGTAGGGGGAGGAGGGCGGCAATTGGGTGTACAAAAATAGTGTTGCAATAGCAAAAAAAAAAAAGAGGTTTAGAACTCAATTTTCCTGATCCTGTTATTTATTATACTCGGTATAAAACGCTGAAAACTCGCTCCAATCGAACAAAAAATTTCACATGCATTTGGAGTGAGGTTTAGAGCAAGCAGAGCGAAACATCGGCCACGGTCTCTCAATTTTCTGCACTCTCTCGTCGCCAACGTGGCCGCGTCCTCCATTGTGCGAATGGAGCGCGTTTGCAGCGCTCCGTACTAAGAATAATATTTTTCCAAAAGTATCACATATGTTTAGAAGATTGCTCGGTCATTTTCCTAGCCAGAAATTGACTTAAAATAATGTCTGGTTCTGAACGGTACACCACCAGTCGTCCGCGTACGTTGTAATGATTAGGGAGACAGGAAATTGAGTTCTAAACCGACGGGACCAGGGGTGGGACAAAAAAAAATTTTCCACAAAAAAAACATTTTTTTGTCCTCAAAAAAATTACCAAAAAAAAAATTTTTTTTTGCTCTTAAAAAAATTAACAAAAAAACAAAAAAAAATTCCGAAAAAAGTACGTATTTCTGCCATTTAAAAATAAATTTTCCAGGTTTTTGTTGAAAATTAGAAAAAAAATTTTTTTTTTTTGGTCTCACTCTTACCATCGAAAAATTTTTTGTCTCATCCAAAAAAAAATTCGAAAAAATAAAAAAAATCGAAAAAAAATTTTTTTTTGGTCCCACTCCTGGTTGTAATTATTAGGGAGAAAGAAAATTGAGTTCTATACTGACGGAACATTTTTAAAAGCGATTATCAGTTGCAATAATCAAAAATAAAGACATCTGGGAGGCTATTAGCCGATGTAATTGAAGATCGACGTGACCTCTACGGCAATCGGCGTACAAGCGGTTTTTCTACGGCTATTAGCCGGGAGGCTATGCTAAATTTATTTAGCCCACCACTCGATATCGATGGCTAATTTAATAGTAATGGCCAAAAATATCCTGAAAATGGACCCAGACCAATATTTTTTAGGTGCTAGCACTGTCCTCAGAAAGCCATGGCGATATCATTATTAATTTTGGTGGGATTTTAAAAACTATGGATTTTTTTCTGTATTTTGAATCATATATTTTTTGTAATAAAGTTCTTTTCAGTAGGTTATAAGCAAAAAATTAAGCACCAACAAAAAAATTAAAAAAAAACATTTTTTTTAATGTTTCACAACTTTTTTCATCCAGCTTTGCAAATTTATTTTTCTTTATTAAAGATAAACGTTTTGCATCGCTTTATTATCGCTTCGAACAATTTTTTCCGGCTATGATATTGTGTTTTTAATCGAAATGCAACATGAAAACATGAGTCGCTAGCTATCCCTTTTTTGTCTGCGTCTTTTCACATAGCACTGTTCGATATTTCACGCCACTGGTTACTGTAGCTGGCAAGAATATTGAATTGATATCATTTTGATGGGAAAAATTAGAAAAAATCAGAGACATTTTTTCAAGTGACTTAAATGCGAATAATTGAATAAAAATTTTTGTTCGGAATTTATTGATTTTTTGAAGCTTTTTTTTTTTTTGAATATGCCTAAATTGTGTAGTATTTTTAAATGTTTTTTCTTTTTTATTTTGAGCTATTTTTAGCAGTTTAAACGCATTTTTTCGTGTTTGATCAATTTTGGATTTTTTAGAATTTTTTAAAAATTAAAAATTTGAATTTTTTTTTGCCAATGTTTTTCTATTTTTTCTAACTTTTGGCGATGTTAAAGTTACAAACCATGTTAAAAGACGTTCATTTAAATGCTTGCAACGATTTTTTTAGCAGAAAAAAAATTTCATTAAAAAAAATATTTTTTTTTCACAAAAAAATTGAAAATTGAAAAAAATCACAAAAATTCCAAAAACTTTTATTTGAACAAACAGGCAAAACGAACGTGTTTTAAAACGTTCAAAGTCTTATAAAACAGCTAAAAAGCCTTGGAAAAAAGAAAAAAAATGTTTCAAAAACCCAAAAAAATTTATTTTTTCAATATTTCAATGTTTCAAAATTTTGAATTTTTTTCAACTTTAGATGTTCTTTGTCTTTAAATACACTGTATAACGCTCTGCAAACTTGCTCTAATCGCACAGTAAACTGAACTGCGCATTTGAAGTTAGATTCAGAGAAATAAGAGCGAAACATCGGCCATGCTCTCTCGTCGCCAACGTGGCCGCGTCTTTTACTGTGCGAACAGAGCAAAGTTGCAGCGCGTGGATATATTTACAATATGCTGTTCTTAATAAATGAAGCAATATTAATAAATGTTAATAAGAAAAAGTTTTGAAACAGTGAAAAAAAAAAGTTTTTTTTTTTGGGAAAATTTTTTTTTCACTGGTATTAAACGGTATTGTGCTATTTTAATGTAAAGAGCTGGTTTTTGAGCTTTTTACATGTTTTTAAACTGCCTAATTTTCTAAAAAAAAACCTGAAAAAAAAATAAGAGAATGATGTCATTCTTAAAAGTGTCGAAACGTTGAAAAAATGGAACAAAAAAAATGAAAAAAAAATTGAAGAAAACGTTGGGATTGCTATGAAAAATAAGTATAAAAAAAAGTAAAAATGCTCCAGCACATGCTCAAAAAAAGGGACATAAATATTGATTTTTAAAATAATTTTAGAAATTTTTTGAAAAAAAAATTTTTTTTTTCAAAATCAAAGTTTTTCAGCATGTTTTGACTATTTAAGATATTATTTCTCACAGTTTGAATTGTTTTAAAACATGTTCTCGTAAGGTTTTAGCAATTTTTAGCCTTTTTTTTTAATTTTTGAATTTTTTGAAATTTTTGAATTTTTGAAATTTTTGTGAAAAAAAAAATGTTTCTAATTTTTTTTTTTCGAAAATACCCAGCTCAAATAATTTTTTAAAGCACTAAAGCTGGCTCAACAAGTCCTTTTCTACATTAAAAAATATTCAAAAGCAAATCAAACAATATCAAAAACAAAAAAAAGGCGGTGGGGTCAAAACCGTTATTTGGCCGGCGCGCCTTGAATTCAATCAAATCCAATCAAAGAAAAAAAACACAAGCAGTTTGTACTGTCCATGTTGTTCCGCTCCATTTCGCTGAATGTCTGTCCATCCGTCCAAAAATGCAAATATGGTGAAAAGGGGGGGGGGGGGGGGGGGGACGTTTCCGAGATCTCTCTCTCTCTCTCTATTTTTGCATGAATCAATTGGCTGTACGTCTCGTCTCTTTTGTATGGGTGTGTGTCTATTTGTACATTAAAAGCGCCAAGCAATACAATAGGAAAGCAAAGCAATGTACATAGATGTAGCAAAACAGTTTAGCAAGCAACAAGTGAAAACTGACCGTTAAGTGGATCTGGAGGAGGAGGAGACGTGGCGTTCTCTTCAATTTTCAAACAATATTGGAGTGATTATAGGGTTTGGGAGGATTTTAAATACATAGCAACAACAATAAGAAATGAGCAAGAAATGAAATTACCCTTGTTTTTTTTTTGGGGTACAATGGAATAGAACTGTAGTGAAATAGAACTGCCTGAAATGGAGCTGTACAGGAAAAATAACTACGTGAAATGAAACTGATTTACAACGCATATTGTGAGCTTTTTTGGAAATTATGTGTAAAAAAATAAATTGGAAAAAAATTTTTCGAAAAAAAAATTTTTTTTTTTACAAAATGTCAGAAAAAAATATTTTTTAAAACTTTTTTTAAACTTTTTTAAACAAAATGTGCTATTTAACTGTTTGGAATATACTTGTAGCAAAGTAAAACTGCTTAAAAATTGACACAGAATATCTAGAAAAGCTAAAAAAAAAAATCATCAAAGAATTCAAAAAAATTCAAAAAAAAAAATTATTTTTTTCATTTTTTTCCAATTTTCTGTTTGTTTTAAAAGCACAAAAAATCAATTTAAAGATTTGAAATACAATTTACATAACTATCTATTTTTAAAAATTACAGAAAACCGCTACCAACAAAAAATTAAATTATTTTTTTTTTCAAAAATTTGTTTTCAAATTCAATTTTATTTTTTTTTTTTTGATAAATACCGGACAAAAAAGACATTAAAAATTTTTTAAAAATAAAATTTTTTTACCTGTTTCACAAAAAATTCAAAATAGAAATTATGTGTAAAAAAATTAATTGGAAAACAATTTTCCAAAAAAAAAATTTTTTTTTTCAAAAAATTTCAAAAATTTAATTTTTTTTTTACTTTTTTAAAACAAAATGTACTATTTATTGTTCATTCGTGAAAAAAGCAAGTGCGCTCTACGAAACGTAGTACTACGTGGATTTCATTTTCGTCGCCAAATTATTTAATTTCATGTTGAATTTACACGTGAATTGAAATAATTTGGCGACGAAAATGAATTCCACGTAGTACTACGTTTCGTGGAGCGCACTTGCTTTTTTCGCGAATGAACAATAACTGAATACACTTTTAACAAAGTAAAACTGCCTAAAAATTGACACAGAAAATCTAGAAAAGCTAAAAAAAACATCGGAAATAAATCAGAAATTTTCAAAAAAAAAAAATTTTTTTTCATTTTTTTTCCAATTTTTTTTAACTTTAAAAAACACAAAAATAAATTAAAAAATTTCAAATTACCATTAAAGAAATTTAATTTTAAAAAATTACAGAAAATCGCACCAAAAAAATTAATTTTTTTTTACAAACATTTTTTTCAAAACCATTCGATTTTTGTTAATTTTTGATAAATATCAGACACAAAACGACAACATATTCATAAAATGTCAAAAAATTGTTCAAAAAACCACAAAATTTGAGACAAAAAAATGTTTAAAAATGCCTAAAAAAATAAAATAAAATAATTTTTTTTACCTGTTTCACAAAAATTTCAAAATAAATTTTTTTTTCTGAAAATACATTAGTGCTGTCTTATTTTCATGGATTCCTGATGTAGCGCGACATCGTGTCAAGTTATGCGTCAAAAAAAGTTGGGTCTCGCCACGATTCAACTCTTGGCGGCGAGAGAAGAAAAAATTTTTGCTGGACGGAGTGAGTTTCACGTTTTGATGTCGCTCGCAACACGATTGAAAACGCAATAGCGTTATATCATTACAGTTCCATTTTAAGCAGTTCTATTTTGACACAGTTTTATTTCGAAAGAGTTCAAAAATTTAGTACCGTCATATTCGTTATGGGGTTATTTATGGAAATGTCGAAACATGGAAACAATTTGTAAAAATTCGGAAAATGCTTTGATTGATCGGAAATTTTGAGAAATACTTTCAAAAAAAGTCCCCGAAATGAAATTCTCAGTAAATTTTGGACCTATTGTTGGCCGGCTGGCTCCGCGACGTTTCAAAACCAGTCCTTTCAAAACCCCGCCAATTTTCAGATACTTGAAATAGCGGCCAAATGGCACCCAGACAGCAGCCAAACAGCACCCAGACAGCCGCCAAACAGCTGCCAAATAGCAGCCAAATAGCAGCCAGGCCACTGACAAGCAGCTGCCAATTCTTGAATGGTCATCGTGCTTTTTTTTGCTATTTTTTAATATCCAAATGGGTTTTTTTAGCAATTTCTAGTTCATTTTTGAGAAAAAATTTTATTTAGTTATTTTTAATTTTTAATATCGATTTTCTGGTTTTTTTTAAACAGGAATTTCCCATTTGCCAATGTGGATGTATTCAATGTAGACAACAATATGGCTATTAGCTGCTTAAAATAGCTGTTAGCCATCAAATCGATGGAATTTCGTATTTTTTTATTCCAATTTTTTCTGTTTCAACTTTTCTACTGTTTAGCATCTAGTAGATCTGAAGTGATATGAAAATCCTTTCATGGGAAAAAAAAAATCCAATTTTATTTTTCCTTCTCGTATTGTTTTCCAGATTCATGGAAAAACAAGGCGGTTTTTCTTCTTATTTTTGACATTATGCCATGTTGATCATATCAATGTGAGTAATCTGTATTCGGCTCACACCGGGCTTCACCAATTTTTTTCCCATTTTTTGCTAGCCTGTGCTCATTTCTTTGCACATTATCCATCCGCATGACCCGATTTTTGACCGCCCCGTCATTTATCTTTCCCGTCTTTCTCTCGGCCTTTCGCTCATTTTTTCGCACTTCGAGTTTATAAAAAATGAGAAAAAAAAACAAAGAAACGTCAATCGTTCTCTTCCGGTCCTTTTCCCATTATTTTCTAGAAGTTCTTTTTATTTTTATTCGGAGCTGGCTGCTCATTATTTTGAACTTTTAGAGCTCTTACTTTTTCAAAATTCGGTTTTCTAGGTCATGGCCTAACTTTTTCAAATTTTGGAGTTCTAGGCCATGACCTAACTTTGTAAATTTTTGGAAATTTAGATAAAGGCCTCAATTGTCCTGTATTCGGTGTACTAGGACCTGGCCTAACTTTATCAATATTTGGAGTTCTAGGCCACGACCTAACATTTGCAACACTTGGTTTTCTAGGCCATGGTCTAGCTTTTGAAATTAAATAAAATCAAGACCATGGACTTGCTTTTTAAATTTTTGACTGTCTAGGTTTATGGCCTAACTTTTTCAATGTTTGGATTTCTAGGCCATGACCTAACTTTTTCAATGTTGGGTTTTCTAGGCCATGACCTAACTTTTTCAAAATGACCTAAATTTTTCAAATTTGGCAAAATGTAGGTCAGTGGTTCAATATTTGTAATTCAAAAAAAAAAATTAGTTTTAAGTATGACCGAACTTTTTCAATGTTTGGTTTTCTAGGCCATGGCCCAACTTTCTCAATATTGCATATCTGTTTCATTGTTTGGAAATCTAAGCCATAGCCTGACTTTTTCAAAATTTGAAAATCTAAGCCATGGCCTATTTTTCTCCAATATTGTCCATGGCCTTCCTTTTTCAATGTTTGGTTTTCTAGGCCATGGTCCCACTTTTTCAAATTTTGTAAATCTAGACCATGTCCTAATATTCGCAACACTTGGTTTTTCAAGGCCATGGCCTAACTTTTTCATGTTTCGGAAATCGAGGTCATGGCCTAACTTTTTCGATCTGTGGTAATCTAGGCCATGGACTAACTTTTCAACTTTTGGTTTCCTTGGTCATGACCTAATTTTTTCAATATGGCCTAAATGTTTCATTATTCGGAAATCTAGGTCATCGACTAACACTTTCAACACTTGGTTTTCCAGGCCATGACCTGTTTTTCTCGAATGTTGATCATGACCTGACTTTTTCAATCGCAAGGGATCTAGATCATGACCTAGCTGTTTCAATATTTGAAGTTCTAGGCCATGTGCTTAACTTTTTCAATATGGCCGAACTTTTTCATTGCTTGGAAATCTAGGCCATGATCTCACTTTTTCAAAAAAATTTGGTAATCTAAGCAACGGCCTAACATTTGCAACACTTTGTTTTCTAGGCAATGACCTATTTTTGCCCAAGATTGTTCATGGCCTAACTTTTTCGATCTTTAGTTATCTAGGTCATGACCTAACTTTTCAGTATGACCGAACTTTTTCAATGTTTGGTTAACTAGGCCATGTCTTAATTTTTCTACTTTTAGCTGTCTAGATCATGGTCTAATTTTTTCGAAACTCGGTAATCTGGATAATAAGCCAAAATGGTCAAAGCTTCCGAATATGGCCTAACTTTGGTTTCCTAGGCCATGGCCTAACTTCCCAAAAATCGAGTTTCTAGGTCATGGTCTTTGCTTTTCAACTTTTCGAAATCTAGGTCGTACCCTAGCATTTCCAATATTGGTCTTGAAGGAGCATGGCCTAACTTTTGCAATTTTGGGTTTCTAGGCCATAATTATTTTTCTTATTTTTTAATATATGTAGGTCATTTTTTCCCCATTTCCACACCAAACACCACATCTGAATATAAAAATTCGACGAATGCCTCGATCGCATTTTAATTTCCGCTTTTCATCATATTCTCTTTATTTTTCAATTTTCTTCCGGTGCAGACCAATCATTGAAAATTCAGCGAATCGCTTCACAGAGAGAGAGAGCCAGCCGGTGCCAAAAAACAGACACGCACCGCATAATAACAATCGAAAATGAGAAAATTAAATGAATGAACAATAATAATTGACATGGCTTGGGACAGGAAATAAATAACGAGAGCTGTTAGTTCGCATTTTTTTTTCTGATTGTTTTGAAAATTTATTAGTATTTTTTTATGGTTTTGAATGATTATTGTTGGGTTTTTCTGGGATTTTTGGAAAAAAAATTGAAAATTTAGAAATTTGAAAATTAAAAAAAAAATTTTTTTTTCGGTTTCAAAAATTTTTTTAAAAATTTTTTGGCAATTAAAAAATGAATTTGTTAACGGTTTTTTTTCATTTTGAATAAAGTGTTCAAAAACTAAAAATACGTCAGTTTAGGTTCAAAATGTTCTAGAATTTTCAAAAACTTTTGGAAAAAAAAAGTTGTTGTCCTGGTTTTTAAAAAGTTTCTTATTATTCTTTGGTGTTTTTTGTTTTGTTTTCTTGTTTTTCCGTTCTTTTCTTTGTTTCTGTGCCAGTTTTCACAACGAATTTCCAGAGAAAGAACTTTTTTTTTCGCTGTTAAAAAATTTTTTTTTCCACAAAACAAAATTATTTTTCAAAAAAAAAAAATATTTTTTAGGATTTTTCTTATTAATTTATGTTCACAATCGTTTAAAAAAACAACTAAACGTTTCTAGTATTTTCTAGAATTTTTCCGTCATTTTCTAGGAATTTTAAAAAAATTAAAAAAAATTTTTTTTTTTTTTCTTCAAAAAGTTTTTCATTTTTTTCAGTTACAAACCACATAATTTTAACCACTTCATAACCACGCCCATTTCTTGACCATTTTGTAGCCTCCTCCCACTATAACTTTCAATTTTTTCTCCTTCCACCAATCCTTCCTCCTGTCTCGGAGAAAAAAAAAATTTTTCTTATCACATTTGAACCCAATTTTACGGCGATTCTGCACTTTTTTCTCCTCCAAACCTTTCCCTTTTTGCGATAATTTTGACTGTCGAGTCGAGTTTGCAGAAAAATTGTGATTTCTTGCAGTCTATTACGTCACTTTTTGTCTGCCCAAAAAAATTGCTCGTTTTTTTTTCTTTTTAGAGTTTAAACTACTTAAACTCGTATTTTAGAAGCTGAATTCAGTTGGAATTAAAGACGAAGAAGCCCCTCCTCCAAGGTGTCAGAGTTTCCTGATCCCATGATTTTTTTTTTATGCGCCACCAAGTTCGTCGGATAATGAAATTATTTTTTCACTCGAAAATTTACTTTTTTTGAGAAATTCGAATCATTATCTGATTAATCAGCATGATACCATCATTTTAATCCAAAAACGAGGCCTTTTTGTCAGAAAATAACCGAGCCTTAGGGTTTTAAAAATGCGCCAGGTAGAAACAATTTTGGAAGGCTGGGCTGGGGTGTCAGGGGTCTTAAAAACATAAAAATGATTCTTTAAAAGGAGATTTTGGATTTGTAAAATGTCGTGACTCGTGGCCCTACTCAGCGTAGAGTTAATCCGTTCCAAATACATTTTTTTTCCCTTTTTTTTTGTGAGCTGGTTCTGATCTTTTTTACATATTATTTTTTAATATTATCCGGATATGCTTCTTTTTTTTTTTTAATTTTCTGGGGTTTTTAAGAATTGGTATCTCTATTTGTGAATCATTTTTTAGGTGGTTGAACGGTAGTTTTTTGGAATTTTTTAAAATAATTGTTTTTGAAACTTAAATTTTTTTTAATTTTTTTTGAATTTTTTATTCTAGTTAGTGTCTTGATGGTTTAACACAATTTTATCTAGCCTTTTCTGACCTTTCAATGCAAAAAAAAACGGTTTTTTATGATTTTTTTCTTCAATTTTCGCAAAAAAAAATTTAAAAAATTTTTCATGAATTTTCTAAAATTTTTGCTATTTTGATTTCAATTAGATTGAAAAATCTGTTTGTTTTCTAGGGTTTTTACAGTTTTTTTGGACACTTTGAAAAAGTTTTTGTTTGAAAAAAAAAACTTTAAAAATTATGAAAAAAAAATTTTTTTTAATTTTTTTTTGAAAAATTTTGAAAAAACCACTAGCTGCCCAATAGATGCCCATCAGCTGCCCATTAGCTGCCTATTAGCTGCCCAATAGCTGCCCAATAGCTGCCCAATAGATGCCCATTAGCTGCCCATTAGCTGCCCATCAGCTGCTCATTATCTGCCCATTAGCTGCCCTTAAGCTGCCCATTAGCTGCCCTTAAGCTGCCCATCAGCTGCCCATCACCTATGCAATTTTCAACGGCTAATAGCCATAACCGCCCCAAATATTTCCCGACTCAAAAAACACCTAAAAAAGAAAAACCAATCTCCATCCAGACCAAAGTTCTCATTTTCTCTCCCAAGAAAAAAAATCCAGTTTCCCGTTTTTCGTATGTTCACTATATATGTGAACATTGTACTGTTTACTATATTTTTACACTGAAACGTGGGAAGAAAAACAAGTTTTTCGGTTAAATTTTTGAACAAAAAACGTAGGAAAAAAGAAAAGCACAGACACATGAGCGAGACACGCCTTTGGAAGAAATGAGGATTTTCTTTACCTTTAGTCTGATTTTTTTCGGCTGTTTTTTTGGTCTTTCTATGTACATATATAAACGTGGAAATTGTAATCTATGTTGTCAGGCTATTAGCCGTTTACGATAGCTTTCTGGGAATTCTCTTTTCTGCTTTTTTTTAACCTGCTAGCCCCACGTGCCTATTTTAGACCATTCAGGCACTACTTAAAGCTAGCTCTCGCCCCTCTGCGTCTCTATTTTTGCACGCGCTCGGCTAATTTTTGGTGCTCTCCACTGTGGAGACGCAGACATGCGATAGGGCCGGCCCGGTTGCCTAGGGGCTAGCAGACCATGTTTTGAGAGGTGTGTCCACAACTTTTTTAAGTTTTTTCAGAATTTTCCACAGACTTTCAATAAATTTTCCGGTTAGAAAAAAAATTTGAAAAAAAATTTTTTTTTTTTTTTTTTAAATTTGAAAAAAAAATTTTTTTTTTTTAATATAATTTTTACGTTCCCCGCCACGCCAAGCGGCTCAAATTACTTTTAACATGTTCCCACACGTCTTCAAAAAGTATAGATCAAGGGATTTTTTGTTTGTTTTTGCATTTTCTTTTTCTGTCTGGCTGACCAGTCCACTTCCCCCTCCCCATGAAGCTGTACTTTTTTATATACTTTTTTCCAAAAAAATTAGATTCATTTTATTTTTTGGGGCAATAATTAAAGCATTTTAAGATCAAAAAACAAGAAATTATAAGTGAAAACAAAAAAAAATGGTTTTTTTTTGGAAAAAAAAATTTTTTTTTTTTTGGAAATTGTATTTTTCTTAAGCTATTTTTTGACAACAACCATATTTTTGATTAATGTATCATAATCTCACTTCCCTTGACCATTTTTTAGAGTTTCTGTGAATGATCTTTTCGTAATCAATGACGTGCCATTCTTGACGTTCTTGATATTCATAGTGCTGTCAGAAGACGTACGTAAACGTCAATTTTGAGAGTAAAATACAATCATTTTGATTTAAAACAAAACCGGGAAAATGTTCCTAGAATAAAGAAGTTTGAGTGTAAAAATCAAAAATTTGAAAAAAAAAATTTTTTTTTTGAAACTGAAAATTTTTTTCTGTATTTTTTTTTCCGATTTTTTGTTGTTGCTCATAAAAAGTCATGCCTATTTATAAAAACGCTTTATTTTCAACAGCTCAAAAATAAATTATAGCCAAAAAAAACTCCAAAAAAAAAAACCAAAAAAAAAATGAAGTCATTTTGTAGGAATGGACCGCCCATTTCATGGGTGGTCAGAAATTGAAAACCCTTTTTCTTTTTTGATATTTTAGGCTATTAAAATGAGAATATGATAATTTATTGGTTTTTGATTAGGTTCTGCAATTTTTAAGGATTTTTTTTAGATTAAAAAAATTTTTTTTTTTTTAGAAATTTTTTCAGGCTCAAAAATTTCGTTTTAATAATAATAAAAACAGGTAATTAGCCGTTAAATTATTGCGCTTAGCAAAAATTAAAAAAAAAAAAAAAAGTAGCTAAAATTAGAAAAAAAAAACTTTTTTTTCGAAAATTTTTTCAGAAAAAATTTGAAAAAATTTTTTTTCCTATTTTTTAATATTTGTTTCGAAAATTTGAATTTAAAACAAAGAAAAAATTTCCAAAAAAATAGTAAATGCTTGAAAAAACATCCAGAAAAAAGCAAAAAAAACCAAAAAAAAAAAAAATTTTTTTTTAATTTTTTTTTGACAA
Source organism: Caenorhabditis japonica (assembly GCA_963572235.1). NCBI lineage: Eukaryota > Metazoa > Nematoda > Chromadorea > Rhabditida > Rhabditidae > Caenorhabditis > Caenorhabditis japonica. The sequence continues at coordinate 5,183,996 of OY754342.1, forward strand.
TTCTTTAAAACTTGTTTTTCGGTTATTTTTTTACTAGATTTTTGTTTTAATTGTTGTTTTTTTTTTGTTGTTTTCATCAGTATTAATCTATAAAACACAAATAAATAAAAAACTGACAATTCTGAAACTGAAAAAATTAAATTTAAAAAAAATTTAAAAAAAAATGTTTTTTTCAATTTTTTTTTCAAAATTTTTCTGGTTGTTTTTGGCTATTAGCCGCCTATTAGCAATCAATTTTTTTTAGCCATGAACCGTTTTCAGTAACTTCTAGCTTTTGCCTATTCAACGCCTAACCCGCGCCAATCGCCGATTAGCTGTCACCACTCCCTCAAAAATGGTTATCTGCCATATGGCTAATAGCCATATATCAGTGTCAACGAATTTCCAGACATTTCTAGGTTCAAAACACCTTTTAAAGCCCTAAAAATTATCTGCAAACTACACCAAAAACTCTCGAAAATACCCCAAAAAATAAATTTGTTTACGTAGCTTACTACAATTTTCGTGCGTATTCAATCAGACTTATCAGACGTGTCAGCGAACAAAAAAACGCAAATTTCGCTTTTTTCGAGGAGAAATAGGAGTAAAATGATAAATTTTTGCTGGGTGAAGCAATTTTTTGGAAAAAAATTTTTTCCAAAAAATTGAAAAAAAAAATTTTTTTTGAAAAAATTTTCTATTTTTAATCAATCAAATATCATTTTTTTTTTCCATCCCTGTTCTAATTAGCAATGACCATTAGATGGGAAATTTCTTGGTAGCAAACGCGTGTGACCTCGTGGTTTGGAAACTTGCGATTTTGCCTTATCAGTCCGCAAATCATAGTGAAATCGAGTGATTACGGGGCGGACGGCAACCAATTTCTCACCCGATTCTCCGCTTTTTTCTCGACTTTTCTCCTCTTGGTTTTCTAGCCTTGGCGGTCAGCCAACAAAAATATTATGGTTATTAATCTTTTTTTTTTTCTAATTTCCGCCACCGCCCACTTCTCACCTTTTATACCTTTATTTTCGCATTCTCATTCTCATTTTTATTTTCATTTTTATTATTGCCATTTTCTGTACCTTTAGATGGCGTCACGTCGTCAATACTCGATCCTCTTCATGTCTAGCCTTATCCTCTTGGCATCGTGCCAACACGATTACAACACTCGAGAGGGTCTCAGTGGGCACAATGGCGTTTTTCAGGTACTGTGGGTTTATTTTTGGTTTTTGCAAAAAGTTGTCAACTAAAAATAGAAAGCGCGTAAAATTTAGAGTATTTTTTCTCAAGACACCAAAATGATGACATAAAAACTGACCGAGTTGTAGCCAGTTGAAGTTTGACCGGTTAATCCTCGAGTACTCGAGTAAATTTAGGCCATTCCTCATTTTTTTTTTCTAGATTTTTCTATATTTTCTTCTGTTGATTTTGGTGATTAATGTCATAAAACAGTTTTAAATGTTTCTCTAATTGCTTTTTATTTTAAAAAAAGCCCAAAAAATGCAAAAAAAAATTTAATTTTTCTAAAAATTAAAAGTTGTTCTGTCCCTTTAAAACTTGCGGATTACTGTAGTTTTTGAAAAAAATCTTTTTTTTAAATATATTTTTCATTAAAACCAGCCTAAAAATGGTTAAATTTGACGAAACTTTAATTTTTTTTTCCAAAACAAAATCTGGGTATGCGCCTTTAAAGTTTCAGGGTTACTGTAACTTTAGAAAATTGCATTAAAGGGGGTGCCAACTTTCTGGGGAAAGTGGCTTAAAATATACTCTTGGGTGGGGGATTTAAGAATATTACATTGAAATCGCACGAAAAAAATTCTCTGATTTTTTATGATTTTTACAAAAAAAAATAGAAGACCACGAGGAGTACACGAAAATCGTGGTCGTGGACTAGGAAAACCCGCGGCCGCGGCTTCTAGAAAGATCCATTTTCACCAGAAATATGCATTTTTCGTGCAATTTTCCTCGTTTTTATTATCGATTTTCGATAAACATGCTCTAATCGCTTATTATAATTTTAGATAACAAGCCTGATCTGACGCCTATCGGCGCCGATCAGTCTTGAGTAGCCGCCTGCGGCGGCTGTTCGGTTGGGCGTATCATTAAGCTTGATCTAGTTCAAAGTACCCTTTTTAGTTTCAAAACAACAATTTATTCACTAAAAAACTATTTGAACAACAGAACTATCTTTTTAAAAAAACTATTTAAAAAAATAAGATCAAAGAATTTCTTTGTACACGACGTTGATTAGTCGCTCAGAAGTAGATTTGATTAAGAGCTCATTCTTTGATCTGCCGCGGGAAAGAGCAACGTATGTCTGTCCGTGAGCAAAGACGTCTTCCGGGAGGTAGAGTCCAACTCTTCCAAACGATTGTCCCTGTGCTTTGTTGATGCTGATGGCAAATGCCAACTTGACCGGGAACTGTGTTCTCTTGAGGTGGAATGGAAGGTTTTTGTCTTCGTAGCAGGTGATCCTCGGCACGAAGGTGTCCTTTCCTTTGTTGGATCCTATGGCGAATGAATAGAGGATGCACTTTCGCTTGAAACTCTAGACGAAGGGCCGTTGCACATTCCACTGCTCACGTCCAGATTTTTCCAATCATGACGACTGAGCCAACATTCAGACGAAGACGGTGAAGAGGAAGCGAAGATGTCCGAACAGAGTTAAGGAATTCTGTAGTCATGTGTTTGTTTGTAGACTCGTCTTCAACTTCGTCCCGGCGTCCGAAATGTCTCCTCTCAAACCGCCAAACACATCATCCACGAGATCTTCCAAAACTGGGAGACCTTCTAGAAGAGTGACTCGATCTTCGTAGTCGTTTGCTACTCCATCACCAACATCTAGTAGAAACTTGATCTAATTGGCATCTGCATTGATGATCCGCATGTTGTCTAGAAGAGAGAACTTCTGGAATTGATTCCAGAGGTAACTGTTCTTGATACAGTTGTTGATGAGGTCAGTCTTGGTTCCGCGTCGGATAACAGGAAGGATCTGACGGAAATCTCCGCCCAGAACAATACGTTTTCCTCCGAAAGAGAAGGGAGAGTCGGGCAAGTCTCGAAGCACGAAATCAGCAGTCTCCAATGCAGTTTTGGAGATCATGGAGCACTCGTCCCAGATGATCACATCCACTTCTTTCAGCTTCTTTGTCTCGTTACTTCCTTTGCTGTGGTTGCTCGTCTTGGAATCGTTTCCGATTTTCAGTTTGAACAGTGACGCAGAAGTCCGGCCATTTGAGAGCAATGTGCTGGCAATTCCTGTCCAGGCGGTGCACTGTACGTTCTTGTTCATTGATGAGAGCATGTGAAAGATCACGTTGTATGTGTACGTCTTCCCAGCTCCCCCGGACCATCGAGAACAAAGATCTGAGGAAGAGTGAAGTCATTTGCAGCGGCAATGACAGCATCACAAAATTCCTTCTGGCGGGGATTCAAAGTGGCGTAGAGTTGATCTCCTTTTGCTCGGTGGAAGTCCAAATCAACGAAATCGTCAGTAGAGTTGGCGATGACAATAGTATGTGCAGTGGTGAACGTATCTATTGATTTTCCCAATCGGACCAATCTTTCATCAATGTCGTAGTCTCTCGTGCTTCTGATTCCTCCTGATCGTGTCCCCGATTCAGAAAATCCTCTGACATGTACCATTGTCGTCTTTAGTCGTCTTCAGATCCGAGAAGCTGGTGGCACTTTTGATGTACAGAAGGAGAAGACGTAGAACGTATCTTTCAGGATCTTATGGAGAGACTCCATAGATCTCTCGGATGGTCCATTCTCCGCCTCTTTTTCTAGTTTTCCACTCTCCTCTTGTCTTGTCGAAGGTGAAACACTCTGGCATTTCGATGTAGGTGTGTTTTCTGAAGTCCTTGATCCCTTCGAGGTCCTTTCCAGCTCGTTCCTGATCAGCTAAGTTCTTGTTCGGAGCAACACTGCGCCTCTCTTCAGCCGCCTGCTTCGGGTCCATGGTGTATAATTGTCCATAGGAAAGGGCCTTTTCAGTCGATGGATGGAGAGGTCCAGCTGCAAGGTAGATCTGTTCATGGATCTTGTAAGAGTAAAGTCCGTAGTCTCTGAACTCTTCCACTTGTGCACCCATTGATGCGAGAGCTAATGCCGAATTGAACTGTCGGATGTTGCTCTGGAAGTTGTCAGCATCCGAGCTATCTCCCACCTCCAAATGCGTCTTTGGCCGTTGTTGCATTCTTCTCATCCTTTTTATTCCGATATCTGGTTGAATGGTATGTGAATCTCTCAGTGCGTTGCTCCTTGTTTCAGATGCTCTTTTAGCCTTGGCATTGCTTTGAAGACTTGCTCTTCTTTCGTCGGCCCTTTTCTGCGTTTCAGACAGTCTTGTCTCCAATTTTGATTGCGAGTTGCTGATCCTTTCCATCATTTTCTCCTTCTCGGTAGAATCTGCTTTCCGAAGACGTCTGGACTCTCGATCTTTCTTTTTCCGGATCGCACTTTCTTCTGGAGTCTCACTTTGTCGCTTCCGTCTCATAAACTCTTCAGCAGATCGCGTTTGATCATTTTGGCGGGCCGACAATAAATATTTATACGACTTTCGTCGTAGCAGTAACAAAAAAAAAATAGTTAAACGTGAAAACCAATTGAACTCCCGCTTGACGCGAACATTTAATGATCAGTTCATATCGTTTGCAATCGGTACCACTTGGTGTAGTAGCTAGTGAGTTGCAAACTGCAATATGCACTCCCTGGTTCAATTCCTCCTGAGGTGTGTTGAGTTTTGTTGATCCAAAGGCGTGGTTAAAAATAGTTCCCATCAACCACGATCCCTCAATCCTAATGCTCTCTCTCTTTGAGGAATACGGGCTGGCTATCTTCCAAGCGAACAGACGGACATACTTGAATAGCGTAATATATATAAGAAAGATAGCGTAATATATATAAGAAAGATCGCGAAAATACAGTTTAGTCATGAAAATCGAAAAATCGATATTCGCCTTTCGTTCGATTCATCGTTTTAAATAATTTCTTGTGAACATTTATTGTTCAAATATAAACGTTACAGATAAAAGAGTGAACTTAATGCGGAATTGAGCAGGAAAAGGGACAAAAAGGGAAGGTATGATAATTTTTGTTCCGAATTTGTTTTATCGTTACTTTTGTGATCAACACGCGTTCATTTGATATTTTAAAACACGAAATGATGTTTGTAATATATTTCCCAAAGATTAATGCAAAAATATTGGAAAAAAACGGGAGAACAATGATGAAAAAGAAAAATGGCGTTTGAATTTCGCGCCAAGTCGTGTACTCCCCGTGGTCTTCTATTTTTTTTTGTAAAATTCGCCAAAAATCAGAAAAATTTTTTCGTTCGATTTCGATTTGATATTCGTAAATCCCCCATCCAGGAGTATATTTTAAGCCACTTTCCCCACAAAGTTGGCACCCCCTTTAAAACTCATTTTTTACTGATTTTTTGACATTTTCAAATTTAAATTGGAAGAAAAAGACATTTTGCGGTTGCTTTTTTCCAAGAACTGCAAAAAACACCCAAAACATGCAAAAAAAAATTTAATTTTTTAAAAAATTAAAAGTTGTTCTGTCCCTTTAAAACTTGCGGGTTACTGTAGTTTTTGAAGAAAATCTTTTTTTTAACATTTCTTTTGCATTAAAAACAGCCTTAAAATGCGTAAATTTGCCGAAAATTAAATTTTTTTTTCCAAAACAAAATCTGGGTATGCGCCTTTAAGTTTCAGGGTTACTGTACATATTTTCGAATTTTTTTAAAACTCAATTTTCACTAATTTTTTAACATTTCCAAACTCAAATTGGAAGAACACGACATTTTTGGAAATGTTCTTTCCTAGAATTGCAAAAAACCAAAAAAAAAATCAAGAAAAATGTTTTTTTAATTTCCCGAAAAAAGGTGTGTCTTTTAAAGTTTACGGGTTACTGTAGTTTTCGAAAATATCTTTTTAGTTCCTTTTGATACCATTTTTCTTTAAAACCCCTGAAAATGCGTAAAATTGACGAAAATTTAATTTTTTTTTTCCAAAACAAAATCTGAGTATGCGCCTTTAAAGTTTCAGGGTTACTGTACTTTCGAAAAATTGCTTCAAAAACCATTTTTCACCGATTTTTTGACATTTTTAAACTCAAATTGAAAGAAAACGACATTTTTGGGAACTTTCTTTCCTAGAATTGCAAAAAACCGAAAAAAAATCAAGAAAAATGTTTTTTAAATTTCCCGAAAAAAGGTGTCTTTTAAAGTTTACGGGTTACTGTAGTTTTGGAAAAAATCTTTTTAGTTCTTTTTGATACTATTTTTCTTTAAAACCCCTTAAATTGCGTGAATTTGCCGAAAATTAAATTTTTTTTTCCATAACAAAATCTGGGTATGCGCCTTTAAAGTTTCAGGGTTACTGTACCTTCGAAAATTGCTTTAAAACTCATTTTTTACTGATTTTTTGACATTTTCAAGTCAAATACAGCATTAAACAACGTTTTTTAGAGTTTTAACCATAAAAATGTGTGTGAAAAATGTCAAATTTCAATTTTTACCTTCAACTTTTTGATTATACGCTTTTGAAGTTTATGGGTTACTGTATTTTGTGAATAGTCATTGTTACAGTTTTCAATGTTTTTTTGCTCTGAAAACTAGAAAACCCGCTTACCGTATTTCCTCTAATATAAGCGCACCTCTAATTGAAGCGCACCTCTAATAAAGGCGCACCCTGCGAGGTGCTTCGAAAAATAGAGGCGCACCCTCTAATAGAGGCACAGCCATTGGCTGTACATTTTTTTCTTAGTTTTTGCGGAATTTCTTCCTTTTTTTTTGGTTTTTTTGTAGGGGTACTACGGTATAGAACTCGCACGGAATAGAACCACCTGAAATAGAGCTGTGCCAGCACGGAACCTCTCGAATAACTCGAAGAAGTATTTCGTTGTACATGTACATTGTATTTCGTGCAATGGTTTTTTCCAGTACAGTACCCTTTCGTCCGGATTTATTCCAAGCAGTTCTATTCGGTATTATGCGTACACGAACGACTGGTGCTGACGATGCTCCGATATTCGCAGTTTTTACGGCGTTTTCACAACACATAATAGCAGTTCTATTCCGTGCGAGTTCTATACCTAAATACCCGCTTTTTCGCAGTTGTTTTAAAGTCCTTTAGTTGTCTTGCTTTTTTTTTCAATAGTCAGTGACGTTCAAAATGAAAAATAAATTTAAGGAGAGGTCGTTTCGTTCGGTATTAAAAACAGCGTTTCCGGCGCCGTCAAGAAATCTGATGTTGACCAAAAATGTCAGGTATCAATATTAAAAAAAAAAAAACAGTGATGGGCTGAATTCTCTTCCGAAAAAAAATGTTTGAAAAATATAAGCGCACCCTCTAATTGAAGCGCACCTCTAATAGAAGCACATTTGGAGAAGAGGTTGAAAAATAGAGGCGCATGCGCTTAAATTAGAGGAAATACGGTAAATGCCAAACTTACATTTTTTTTTGTTTTTTTGAGTTTCAGGATTACTGTATTTTCGTGAAAAATTGATTTTTTTCTGATATCTTGTATTCTCTCAAAAGATGATAAACACAATATTGTGTTTTCAAACAAGTTGCAGCATGAGAAATGAGTCTTCTATCCCTTTTTCGTCTGCGTCTCTTCAATTAAAACTGTGTTTGCGTGGTCGCGAACAAAAAAGTGGGCGGAGTTTCGCGTTCTCATGTCGCAATTCGATTGAAAACACAATTTTATCTAATTTTTAATGACGAAAAAACAGAAAAATACTTTTCATGGTGTAATAGAAATTTGAGCGTTTTCCAAGAACAGAGCGTATCACGTGATAACGGATATTAATAGACACCCCCATATCAAAAATAGACACATAGACCACTAAGCGCTCTCAATTTCCTTCCCTCTAATCGCGTCTTATGATTCACAGGCACTTCCGTGGTCAGAGTACGAACTGGCGCTGATCTCGTCGCTGCACGCCACCGCCAACTATCCGGCGCTGATGCGAATGGTACGCGAAAAGTTGTTGGCGTCGGACGTGTCGCCGAACGATCGGCGGAAGATAGAGCGAATGTTGAAGAGTTTGCGACCGCCGCCCGTTTTTGACGACTTTTTGAACGAGGAGGATACGGAGAAGGTGGGTCTTGGGTGGGATGAACATTTTTTTTTTGCATTTTTTTCAATTATTTTGTTTTGTTCGATGGCAAATTTTACGCTGAACAACTTTGTCTCTTGCCACTTTTTGTAAAAACATTGTTTTTGAGGAGAAAAACTCAAAAAATGTTCCAAAAGTGGGCGGGGCTTAGCTGTGAAAATAGTGAAATCACTAATTTCGCCAAAGTTCGAATATTTTTACATTATTTGATAAAAAATTTTGCTCTGAACAATTTTGCCTCGTCCCATTTTTTTTAAAAACATCGTTTTTGACCTCAAAAATACAAAAAACGCAAAGTGGGCGGAGCTTAACTGTAGAAACACAAAAATTAATATTTCGTAATATTATCTACATTATTAGATAAAAATGTTGCTCTGAAAAAAAAACATTTCCTCTTGTCAATTTTTGTGAAAAAAAAGTCGTTTTTGAAAATCAAAACACAAAACCACAAAAAGTGGGCGTGGCTTAGTTATAAACATGAAAAGTCACAAACGCTGCAAAAAAGTGAAAATTTGTATCACCTGATTCTAAATTTGGTGATGAAACTCTTTGTCTCTTGTTACTTTTTGTAAAAACATAGTTTTTTGAGGTCAAAAACGCAAAAACAACAAAGTGGGCGGAGCTTAACTGTAAAAACAAATAGTTGGTTTTATAGGAGTTTTTTTACATCATTTGAGAGCAAGTTTCACGCTGAACAACTTTGTCTGTTGACACTTTTTGTGGAAACATCGTTTTTGCGAAGAAAAACTCAAAAATGTCTCAAAAGTGGGCGGGGCTTACAATTAGCTGTTACAATAGAGAAATCACTCGATTCGCCAAAGTTTGAATTTTCACACCAATCGATTGCAAATTGTGCTCTGAGCATTGTTTTTTGTTACTTCACGCTGAAAAAAAGGTTTTTCAGGACTTAAACGCAAAAAAATCCTCAAAGTGGGCGGAGCTTAGCTCTAAAAATGAAAAGTGATATTTCTAGGAGTTTTTTTTTTACATTATTTGAAAGCAAATTTCACGTTGAGCATTGTTTTCTTTTGCGATTTTCTGCAAATATCCCGTTAATGACGTGAAAAATGCAAAAAAGTCACAATGTGAAAAATGGGCGGAGCTTCATTCAAGTATTTTTTTTTTGAGAAACAAGTTATTTGCATGTTTTCGATAAGAATTTTTACGCTAAAAAACTTTTTTCTTAGACACAAATCTTTTTTGCCGTGAAAAACCCAAAAATCCATAAAGTGGGCGGGGCTTAGCTACTAGAACACAAAAATCGATAGTTCTAAATCTTTTTTACATCATTCGATAGCACATTTTGCTCTGAAAAACATTTTCTCTTGCCACTTTTTGTAAAAACATTGTTTTTGGGGTGAAAAACGCAAAAAAAAACATAAAGTGGGCGGAGCTTGACTGTGCAAATTCAAAAGTCGACCTTTCTAGGATTTTATACATCATTGGATAGCAAATTATGTTCTGGAAAACATTTTCTCTTGCCACTCTTTGTAAAAACATCGTTTTTGGGGTGAAAAACGCAAAAAACATAAAGTGGGCGGAGCTTGACTGTGAATATGAAAAATCGACCACTTTGCCAAAGATAATAAATAATTACATCATTTGACAGGAAATTTTATTCTGCACAACTTTGTCTCCTGCCATTTTTCATGAAAAAATTATTTTTAGGTCGAAAGATTCGAAAAACCACAAAATGGGGAGAGCTTAACTGTGCAAATTTAAAAGACGACATTTCGAAGATTTTTTTACGTCATTGGATAGAAAATTTCTCTCTGAATAGCTTTACCTATTGCCTCTTTTTATAAAAAATGCAATTTTAAGGCGGCAAACAATAAAAACTAAAAAGTGGGCGGAGCTTAGCCAAGAAAATGAAAAAAATCTATATCATTGCAAAGTTATCGGTGTTGTATATCATTTAATAGCAAATTTTACGCTGAAAACCATTGTCTCTTGACATTCTCTTTGAAAATCCTTTCAAAGAGCCGAAAAATGGCAAAAACTGTTCACACCGGCACCAAAACTGTTTTTAATGAACTTTTTGCAGGTCCGAAAGGCCCACGGCGAACAAAACGTGGACCAAGTGCTTACCGTAATAGCCGGACGACTTGCCGAACTGCCCGAATATCTTCGCGATCAGGCGATCCACTACATCACCAAGCACACGCCAACAACACAACCGCCAGCGGATTTTTAAGCCCCTGGGTGATTGTCCCATGTATTATATAGTTATCACCACACCTCGAGCGTATTCTGTACTTATCCAAACGCTTTTGCTGATTTCGCGGACTCCGCCCAACCCAATCATTGTGAATTTAATTGTATTGCTATTGCTATTGCTTATTTGTTCTTTTCTTCCTTTTTCGTTTAATTTCAAATTTAAATGTTTGTTGCCAACGGGTTAGAGACTTATCCGACTCATCAGAGTACTAACAATCTGCCCGCTCGTCATTATATGTATTATAGAATTTGTGCGTTTTTTTTTGACGATTTTTTCAATTTTTCCCGATCTGTCCAAAAATTTCCCGTCTCCTCCTCTCCCTCACCTCTTTGATCTCTTGTCTAAATCTCTTGTCTCTTGTACATTTTTTGCCTGTCTGTCTGTTTGTTTGTCTGTCTGTCGTTTGAAAACTGAAAACTGTGAAACTTTGTGAATGAAAATGAATGAAAATGAACTAATTGAAATGTGAAAATTCACAAAAATAAATACATCAGTTGTTACAATTAGAGAATTTTACGCTGGGCGGAGCTTAGTGACGAATATTAAAAATCGATATTTTTCCAAACATTTTAGAAGTTGCTCACCATTCGATAGAAAATTTATGCTGAAAAACTTTGTCTTTTGTCATTTTTGGTGAAAACATCATTTTTGGGGTGAAAATTACGAAAAATTCAAAAGTGGGCGGAGCTTAGTGACGAATATTAAAAATCGATATTTTTCCAAAGTTTTAATATTTTTGCATTGTTTAATAGAGAATTTCACACTGAAAAAACAATTGCTCTGGCCACTTTCAGGGAAAATACTGTTTTTGGGAGAAACTTCCGAAAGCCCACAAAGTGGGCGGGGCTTAGTGGTAAAGTTCGAAAAATCGATACCGTTGGCCGATTTCAAGTTTTTTTCATTGTTTTTCAGCAAATTTCACGCTGAAAATGTTTTTCTTTTACTTATTTTTGTAAAAACAAAGTTTTTAAAGATAACAATCCCAAAAACCCATAAAGTGGGCGGAGCTTAGTGTCGAATATTAAAAATCGACAATTTTGCCAAAGTTTATACATTTTCACACCATTTGCTAGCAAACTTTGTCTCTTACCAATTTGTACAAAAACCTCATTGTTCAGTTAAAATCACGAAAAATCCCAAAGTGGGCGGAGCTTAGTGCCGAATATTAAAAATCGATATCTTTCCACAGTTTCATTCTTTTGCATGGTTTGCATTATTAAATAGAGAATTTTTCACTGAAAAACATTTTATCTTGACTCTTTTTTTTTTAATTGTTGTTCAGGTTTATAATCCCGAAATCCCTTCAAAATGGGCGGAGCCTAGCGAAGAATATGAAAATACGCTAATTTTACCAAAAAAAAAATGGTATTTTACATCATTCGATAGCAAATTTTGTGCTGAACAACTTTTTCTCTTGTTAATTTTGATGAAAATAACGTTTTTAAGGTTAAAAATGGAAAACACCACAAAATGGGCGGAGCTTAACCAAGAAAGCGAAAAATCGACAAATTTGCCAAAGTTTATACATTTTTACACTATTCGCTAGAAAATTTCACGCTGAGAAACTTTGTCTCTTACCAATTTTGGCGAAAACTTCATTTTTGAATTAAAATCACGAAAAGTTCAAAATTGGGCGGAGCTTAGTGGCGAATATTAAACATCGACATTTTTCAAAAAAATTCGTATTTTACATCGTTCAATAGCAAATTTTTTGCTGGAAAATTGTTTCTGTTGCTGATTTTGATGAAATGTAGTTTTGAAAGTAAAAATACCAAAAACCCCATAAAGTGGGCGGAGCTTAACCAAGAAAGCGAAAAACTGGTCATTTAGACTATTTGATGGTATATTTTGCACTTAATAACATTTTTTTGTAATAAAAATACTGTTTTTGAGTCAAAACGCAAAGTCCCACAAAGTGGGCGGAGCATAGCCAAAAATTGAAAAATCGATAACTTTTCAAAATTATTGGTGTTGTATATCATTCGATAGCAAATTTTGCGCTGAGTTATTTTTCCTCTTGCTGATTTTAATAAAAATGTCGTATTCAAGGTAAACGTACCAAAAACCCCAAAAGGTGGGCGGAGCTTAGCTTGATTGCGAAACTTTCTGAATGAACAGATAAAATTTCAAATTACGTATGATAATAATTGACTTGCAAAGATCAACATTTGTTTTGAACAGATTTAATTCGACCAAAAGGGAAAAAAATTGTTTCACCTTGAAATACCCGTCACACTCCTTCCAATTTTCTGTATCTTATCTCGTCACATTTTTCGCCGAATTCCATAGTTTATCAACGCTGAAAAATACTGTAGTGTATGATGCAGATATGGAAGAAAAAAATAGAAAACAAATTATCGATTTTTTTATTGTTGGAAAAAAATTCAACAAAAAAAAATTTCAAAAAAAAAATTCATTTAAAAAATTAAAAACGTGAACATGGTATTGTGATAACGCGTGGCACAGAAAAAAAGATTACAAATACAACTTTTCTTCAACTAAAATTTATTCCCACGCAACAAACAATGAAAAACGTTCTACCTTTCATCTTAACAATTTTCTCAATAATCCACGTCATCGACTCGTCTATTTTCAATTTTGAAATCGAGGTGGAATGTGAATTGAAAATACCCTGGTGTGTTTCCTTCGCAGTTACAGAGAATCACTTTATGTAAGCTTTCACAAAGTTTAAAAAAAAAATCATTTTTTTTCAGTTTCCCAAATAATGTTATCGAGGAAAGTGAGAAGTTTTGTTTTCAATATTCAGACTCAACAACGTGGCTTACAAATACGGAAGTTTCTATGTCAAAATACAGTGTAACGGTTCGTGAAATAAGGAGAAATAGGCACCGCCCACTTTGTGGTTTTTTGAACTTTTCAGCTCAAAAACAACAACTTCACTGAAATTGTTAGGCGACAATGTGAATTTGCTATCAAATGATGTAAAAATATTTAAAAGTTGACAAAAATCTTTTCACCTTAAAAACATTTTCACAAAAAATGCCAATAATCAATGTTTTTCAGCGCAAAATTTGCTGTCGAATAATGTTAAATTTTTAAAAATTTGGCAACATTTTCGATTTTTAGGCTAAGCTCCGCCCACTTTTTGGTTTTTTGCATTTTTCACCATCAAAACAAACTTTTCATTGAAACTGTTATCAGACAAAATTGTTCACCGTAAAAATTTTTATCGAATGGTGTAAAAACATTTAAATTTTCGCCACTTTTTCGCATTTCAGGATAAGCTCCGCCCATTTTGTGTTTTTTCGCATTTTTCACCATCAAAACTTATCATAAAAAATGTTAAGAGACAATGTTTGTCAGCGCAACATTTTCTATCGAATGATGTGAAAATTTTAAAATTTCGGAAACTTTTTGATTTTTCGACTAAGCTCCGCCCACTTTGTGGTGTTTCGCATTTTTTACCATTAGAACGAGTTTTTCATTGAAATTGTTGAAAAAACAGTATTTTTCATCGCAAAATTAACTATCAAATGATGTAAAAATGTTTAAAAATTTGGCAAGGTTTTCGCTTTTTAGGCTCCGCCCACTTTATGGTTTTTTGAACTTTTCACCACAAAAACAAAACGTTCAAACAAAATGTTAAAAGACAATGTTTTTCAGCGCAAAATTTGCTGTCGAATAATATTAAAAATTTTGAATTTTGGCAATTTTTTCGATTTTCCGGATAAGCCCCGCCCACTTTATGGTTTTCGCATTTTTCACTTCAAAAACGGCATTTTTACTTAAAATGTCAATGGACAATATTTTTCAGCGCAAAATTTGCTATCGAACGGTGTAAAAACATTTAAATTTTCGCCACTTTTTCGAATTTCAGGCTGAGCTCCGCCCACTTTGTGGTTTTCCGCATTTTTCACCACCAAAACCAAATTTTCCTTTATAATGCAAAGAGAGACTAGTTTTCAGCATTTAAATTTCTATCGAATGATGTAAAAAATTAACATTTCGGCGACTTTTTCGATTTTCCGGCTAAGCTCCGCCCACTTTCTGGGGGTTTTCCTGAAAAAACCGTTTTTTTTTTTTAATCGAAAAAATGAATAAAACCATTGACAAAATCAATAATAATTCAAAAAAAAAAGAAAAAAAAATTCATTTTCAGAGTAGTCACCGATTTTTGGCAGAGATTCGACACACTTGCACACGTGACGGCGGAGAGCTCTTTTTTTCCGTTCCCCTCGGATATCACCTCGACAGTCTCAAGTATGGAGATTTTATGTGTCATTCATTTTTTTAATTTTTCTTTTTCCAGACACGTGCATAAAAAAATTAAAATGCGGATTGATGAAAAGGGAGAGAGAAAATTGCCCAAGAAGAAAATTGTTTGGATATTTTAATACCAAGGAACTGTATCTTCCAGGTGCAACCCATTTTTTGTTGTGTGTATAAAACTGAATTTTTTTTAAACTATTGTGTATTCGATCGAGAAGCATCGCTAAATCACAGTGATATTTGAAGAAACGCAGACAGAAAAAGCATGTTTTCATGTTGCACCTAATAGCAAATTTAACGCTGAACAACTTTTTTTTAGCCATTTGTGGTAAAAATATCATTTTTGCTGTAAAAACAAAAAACCACAAAGTGGGCGGGGCTTAGCTGAGAAATTGAAAATTTGATATCTTTTCTACAAGTGGGATCATTCGATAGCAAATTTTGCGCTGAACAACTTTGTCTCTCACCACTTGTCATGAAAATGTCATTTCTGAGGTGAAAATTGCAAAAAAACCACAAAGTAGGCGGAGTTTAGCCAAGAAACTGAAAATTCGATATCTTTACCACATTTGTGATACTACACATAATTTGAAAGCAAATTCTGCGCTGAACAACTTTGTCTCTTATCACTTGTTACGAAAATGTCATTTTTGCGGTGAAAATCACAAAAAACAACAAAGTAGGCGGAGCTTAGGCAAGAAACTAAAAAATTGATATCTTTTACACATGCTGGATCATTCGATAGAAAATTTTGCATTGGGCAACATTGTCTCTTAACATTTTTAGAGAATTTTTTGTTTTCGGGGTGAAAATCACAAAAAACCAGAAAGTGGGTGGAGCGTAGCTATGAAATTAACAAAATCGATAATTTGCCCGAATTTCCAGAATTTTACATTAATTTATGGTCAGTTTTGCGCTGGAAAACATTGTCTTTACTCATTTGTGGTGAAAATATCATTTTTCCTGTAAAAACAACAAAAAACCACAAAATGGGCGGAGCTTAAGCAAGAAACTGAAAATTCGATATCTTTACCACATTTGTGATACTACACATCATTCGAAAGCAAATTTTGCGCTGAACAACATTGTTTCTTACCACTTCTCATGAAACTGTCATTTATGCGGTGAAAATCACAAAAAACCACAAAGTGGGCGGAGTTTAGTTGAGAAATAGAAAAATCGATAATTTGGCCACATTTCATGAATTTTACATTATTCGATAGCAAATTTTGCGCTGAACAACATTGTCTCTTAACATTTTCAAGGAATTTTTGGCTGTCGGTGTTAAAATCACAAAAAACCAGAAAGTGGGCGGAGCTTACTGTCAAAAATAAAAAAATCGATATTTGTCGTCCAAATTTGATCATTTTTATCATTACAAATAGGGGTTTTAATAAGTTTTATTGATTTATTAAACCATTCTCAATGACGGGGAAGTTACTGCAATTTCATAGAGATCGAACAAAAAAAAAAGAAAGAAGAAAGAGATCAGACAGGAGTGAGAGTGTGAACTGGATCGAGCAATGAACTATCGATTATTTGAGTTGGATCAGCTGCCAATGACGTGGCAGAATGACGTCTTTGTTGCGGCGTAATCGCCCATTTGAGACGATCGGTAAGTGAGCCCGTGCCGCTGAGCACGTAAATTATTGCGAATATGGGGATTGGAAGGACGGAAAGCATTCGGAGTACCCAGCCTGCAATTCAATTAAAACAAATTTTCAAAGATATTTCCATTTAAAATAACGTTTTGATGGTGAAAACCCCAAAAACCAAAAAGTGGGCGGAGCCTAACATTTAAAAACGGCATCTTACTTATTTTTTTCCATAGCATTCTTTGTTTTATAGCCAATTTTGCGCCGAACAAGTTTTTCTCTAGCTTTTTCTAATAAAAATATCATTTTTAAAAAGAGAAACCTTAAAAAGCCGAAAAGGGGGCGGAGCTTGACCAAAAATTGAAAAATCAATAATTTTAGCGAAATGTTTAATATTTATGTCATTCGATAGCAAATTTTGCACTGATTAATGTTGTCTCTTACCATTTTTCATGAAAATGTCATTTTTAATGTGAAACGCCCAAAAACTCGAAAAGTGGGCGGAGCTGAACCAAAAATTGAAAAATCAATAATATTATCAAAACTTTCAAAATTTTACACCATCGGAAAGAAAATTTTGCGCTGAACAACAATGTCTATCAGCATTTTTCATGAAAATGTCATTTTTAAAGTGGGCGGAGCTAAGCTATGAAAATAAGAAATTATATATTTTTGACCGAATTGGTATATTTTTACACCATTCGAGAGCAAATTTTGCATTTAACAAATTTTTATTTAACAATGTACAGAAAAATATAGTTTTCAAAAAGAGAAACCTTGAAAAGCCGCAAAGGGGGCGGAGCTTGACCAAAAGATTGAAAAATCAATAAATTTAGCAAAATGTTTAATATTTATGTCATTCGAGAGCAAATTTTGCGCTGAACAACATTGCCTCTTACCATTTTTCATGAAAATGTCATTTTTAATGTGAAACACCCAAAACTCAAAAAGTGGGCGGAGCTAAGCAATGAAAATTAGGAATTTCAAATTTTTGCCAAGTTTGAATACTTTTACATTACCGGAGAGCAAATTTTGCGCTGAACAACATTGTCCCTTAGCATTTTACATGAAAATGACATTTTAATTGGGCGGAGCTGAATCACCAACTTGGAAAACTCACCAAATTGCAAATTTTTAAATCGTTCGATGACATATTTTGCACTGAGCAACTTTTCTTTTCTCATTTTCTTGTCAAAATGTCGTATTCAAGGTAAAAAATGCAAAAAACCAAAAAGGGGCGGAGCTTAACCAAAAAATTTAAAAATTAATAATTTTATCAAAACTTTCAAATTTTTACACCATCGGAAAGAAAATTTAGAGCTGAATAACATTTCCTCTTACCATTTTTCATGGAAATGACATTTTTAATGTGAAACACCCAAAACCCCAAAAAGTGGGCGGAGCTAAGCAATGAAAATTAAAAATTTTAATTTTTTTTTCCAAATCGGTATATTTTTACACACACTGAGGGCAAATTTTGGGCTGAACAGTTTTTTCTCTTACCATATTTTATAAAAACATAGTTTGAAGGTTAAAAATGCGAAAACAACAAAGTGGGCGGAGCTTAATGGTAAAAGTCGAAAAATGGATAACTTTGGCAAATTTCAAGTTTTTTTACATTGTTTGATAGCAAATTTTGCGCTGAATAACATTGTCTCTTACCATTTTTTATGAAAATGTCATTTTTAATGTGAAACACCCAAAAACTCAAAAAGTGGGCGGAGCTAAACAATGAAAATTAGGAATTTCAAATTCTGGCCAAGTTTGAA
Organism: Caenorhabditis japonica; assembly: GCA_963572235.1. Classification (NCBI taxonomy): domain Eukaryota; kingdom Metazoa; phylum Nematoda; class Chromadorea; order Rhabditida; family Rhabditidae; genus Caenorhabditis; species Caenorhabditis japonica. Next base: position 5,201,924 of record OY754342.1, read on the forward strand.
TACTTTTACATTACCGGAGAGCAAATTTTGCGCTGAACAACATTGTCCCTTAGCATTTTACATGAAAATGAGATTTTTTATGTGGAACACCCAAAACCCCAAAAAGTGGGCGGAGATCAACCAAAAAATTGAAAAGTCAATAATTTTATCAAAACTTTCAAAATTTTTCATCATCTGGGAGCAAATTTTGCGCTGAACAACATTGTCTCTTACCATTTTTCATGAAAATGTCATTTTTAATGTGAAACACCCAAAAACTCAAAAAGTGGGCGGAGTTTCGTGACTAAACGGTAAATTTCACTGATTTCGCCACATTTTCATTATTTTAAGTTTTTTACATTGTTTGATAGCTAATTTTACAATGAAAAACTTTGTCTCTTACCACTTTTTTTGAAAACGTCGCTTTCAAGATAAAAATCCCGAAACCCCATAAAATGGGCGGGGCTTTTTCAAGAAACTGAAAAGTCGATAATTTTACCAGAAATTTTGATAATTTGGACTATTTGATGGCCGGAAAACATATCTATTTTTTCTCTGACTCACCCAAAGCAACACTCCACCACGGAAAAGTGTACGAGGCCATTTGGATGGGTTTGAACGAGCTGTTCCACACGGTCATGATGAAAATTATCTGCAACAAAATAAACAAATCAGGTCCTCAAAAACGATTTTTGCAGTCTGCTTACACTGATAAAAACCGGCGAGCACATCCAGCAAACTCGCCAATAGATGCCCGGATAAAAGCCGAGCATGGCGCGAATATCCTTGGAAAACTGATCGATGCCGTAGAACCAGCACACGGCAATCATTTCGCACGTGACGATGAAGAGCACGGAGAGTGACACGCCGTATTCGTCCAAAAATGGAATCACAAATTGACCGCCCTAAAAGTCATTATTACCTGGAAAAACTCAAAAAACCCCTAAAAAATTCCACTAAGTGGGCGGAGCCTAGTGATGAAATTTTAAAAATTGATGTTTTTTCCTGTTTGTTAGATAGAAAATTTTGCGCTGATCATTTTTGTCTATAGTCACTTTTCCCGAAAATGCTGTTTTTGAGGTGAAAAAAGCAAAAAAAAAAAAAAAAAAAGTGGGCGGAGCCTAAATCTAAAAATCGTGAAGTTTGCCAATATTTAAAATCTTTAAGCTATTTAACGACAAATTTTGCGCTCAACAACTTTTTCTAAAGCAGTTTATAATGAAAACAGCGTTTTTAGGTGAAAAATGCCAAAAACCACAAAATGGGCGGAGCTTAGTGATCAAAATTTAAAAATCGATTATTTTCGTGACTAATTGTTTAGTTTTTTATACTATTAGAAAGCAAATTTTGTGATGAACAAGTTTTCCTTTATTGACTTTTAATGAAATATCTGTTTTTGGGATTAAACCCCCAAAAAACACAGAGTGGGCGGAGCCTAAATTAAAAAATGGACTATTTGTCCAGTTTTCAATATTCTTCTATTTGGAAGAAAACATTGCCCTGAACAACATTATTTATCGACCGTTTATTGTTTTTAGGGCGAAAAAAAAGAAACCACGAAGTGGGCGGAGCCTAAATTTAAAAATTGATAACTTTGTTTGTTATTTTTTAAACATTAATCGACAGAGAAATTTATGCTGGCTAACTTTGTCTACAGTCGCTTTTTTTGAAAATGTAGTTTTCATGACGAAACACCACAACAAAAAAACAAAGTGGGCGGAGCCTAGTGATTTAATTTGAAAAATCGATACATTGGTCAAATGTTTGGTGCTGTATATCATTCGAAAGCAAATTTTGCGTTGATCAATTTTGTCTGTGGCAGTTTTTAATGAATATATCGTTTTACAGGTGAAAATCCCAAAAAAACCATAAAGTGGGCGGAGTCTAGTGACGAATTTCGACAAATCGATTATTTTGCTAATTTTTCAATTTTTATACTGTTAGATAGCAAATTTTGCGCTGATTAATTTTGTCCCTAACAGTTTTCAATGAAAGTTTTGTTTTAGAGGAGGTAAGGGCAAAAACCACAAAGTGGGCGGAGACTAGTGATTTAATTGGAAAAATCGATAAGTTTGTCAAATGTTTGGTAATATATATAGTTCGATAGAAAATTTTGCGCTGAATAATTTTGTCTGTAGCGGTTTTTAATGGACATTTTCGTGTAGAGGTGGTAAGGGCGAAAACCACGAAGTGGGCGGAGCCTAGTGATTTAATTGGAAAAATCGATTATTTTCGTGACTAATTGTTTAGTTTTTTATACTATTAGAAAGCAAATTTTGTGATGAACAAGTTTTCCTTTATTGACTTTTAATGAAATATCTGTTTTTGGGATTAAACCCCCAAAAAACACAGAGTGGGCGGAGCCTAAATTAAAAAATGGACTATTTGTCCAGTTTTCAATATTCTTCTATTTGGAAGAAAACATTGCCCTGAACAACATTATTTATCGACCGTTTATTGTTTTTAGGGCGAAAAAAAAGAAACCACGAAGTGGGCGGAGCCTAAATTTAAAAATTGATAACTTTGTTTGTTATTTTTTAAACATTAATCGACAGAGAAATTTATGCTGGCTAACTTTGTCTACAGTCGCTTTTTTTGAAAATGTAGTTTTCATGACGAAACACCACAACAAAAAAACAAAGTGGGCGGAGCCTAGTGATTTAATTTGAAAAATCGATACATTGGTCAAATGTTTGGTGCTGTATATCATTCGAAAGCAAATTTTGCGTTGATCAATTTTGTCTGTGGCAGTTTTTAATGAATATATCGTTTTACAGGTGAAAATCCCAAAAAAACCATAAAGTGGGCGGAGTCTAGTGACGAATTTCGACAAATCGATTATTTTGCTAATTTTTCAATTTTTATACTGTTAGATAGCAAATTTTGCGCTGATTAATTTTGTCCCTAACAGTTTTCAATGAAAGTTTTGTTTTAGAGGAGGTAAGGGCAAAAACCACAAAGTGGGCGGAGACTAGTGATTTAATTGGAAAAATCGATAAGTTTGTCAAATGTTTGGTAATATATATAGTTCGATAGAAAATTTTGCGCTGAATAATTTTGTCTGTAGCGGTTTTTAATGGACATTTTCGTGTAGAGGTGGTAAGGGCGAAAACCACGAAGTGGGCGGAGCCTAGTGATTTAATTGGAAAAATCGATAAGTGTGTCAAATGTATGGTGATGTATATCATTCGATAGCAAATTTTGCGCTGATTAATTTTTTTTAGCATTTTTTGATGAATCTCTCGTTTTACATATGAAAAAGACCAAAAACCATAAAGTGGGCGGAGCTTAATTATGCAAATTTAAAAAACGATAAGTTTGTCAAATGAATGGTGATGTATATCATTCGATAGAAAATTTTGCGCTGATTAATTTTGTCTCTGGCAGTTTTTGATGAATCTGTCGTTTTACATGTAAAAAATGCCAAAAACCGTAAAGTGGGCGGAGCTTAGCCAAGAATAGGGAAAATCTATAATTTTTCCGAATTTTTCAAGGCATCAAAGAAAAAACAAAAACTCACATAACTAATAGCCGGAAAGCTAAGAAAATAGTAAACGATGCAGATGACCAGCACGAACCACTTTCGATTTTTGGTCAAAAATCGTGACTCGTCACAAAATCCAGTGATTAACGCCTCAATGCCGGCAAACGTGGAATCGATGCCCAGCGTGATCAGCATTATGAAAAAGATGAGCGACCAGAAACAGCTGTAGTCCATTGTGGCAAGTGCTTGTGGATAGACTATGAAGATTAGTGATGCATCATGCTCCCCGACTACTTCATTTATGGGTCGATTAGTGAGCAGGGACATGTATCCAAGGGTGGAGAAAACGACACAGCCCGAGAAAAATGATGTGGCGCAGTTGATGGTCGAGGTGGTGACGGCGTCGCTGCAAATGTTGGTTTAGGCGGGTTCAGAGCTTTAAAAATGTTTATGGCTTTTGAAGATCGTTGGAAACCGGTAAAAACGGCTAATAGCCGAAAAATTATCGTGCTGATTGTGAGACAACTCAAAAAAAAATTTTTTTTTTTTTTGAAAATTTGGAAAAAAATTTTTTCATTCGAATTTTTCAAAATTTATGTTTTTTTTTGTGATTTTTTTTTATATTTTTAACATTTTTAGAAATCCAGAAAGTACGGAAAAATTGACAAAAAGTTGAAAAATAAGACGAAAAAATTTTAAAAAATAATTTTTTTTTTTTGAAAATTTGGAAAAATGTTTTCAGTCGGAATTTTTCAAAATTTATGTTTTTTTTGTGATTTTATTATATTTCTAACATTTTTAGAATTTTAGAAAATACGGAAAAACTGTCAAAAAGTTGAAAAATAAGTCAACAAATTAAAAAAAAAAATTTTCTTTTTTTTTTGAAAATTGGGAAAAAATTTTTTCAGTTGGAATTTTTCAAAATTTATGTTTTTTTGTGACTTTATTACATTTTTAACATTTTCAGAAATCCAACAAATATGGAAAAATTGATAAAAAGTTGAAAAATAAGTCAAAAAATTAAAAAAAAAAAAAAATTTTTTTAATTTGGAAAAATTTTTTCTGTCGGAATTTTTCAAAATTTATGTTTTTTTGTGACTTTATTACATTTTTAACATTTTCAGAAATCCAACAAATATGGAAAAATTGATAAAAAGTTGAAAAATAAGTCAAAAAATTAAAAAAACAAAAAAAATTTTTAATTTGGAAAAATTTTTTCTGTCGGAATTTTTCAAAATTTATGTTTTTTTTTGTGATTTTATTGTATTTTTAACATTTTTAGAAGTTCAGAAAATACGGAAAAATTGACAAAAAGTTAAAAAAAATAAGTCAAAAATTAAAAAAAACAATTTTTTTTTTTGAAAATTTGGAAAAATGTTTTTAGTCGGAATTATTCAGAATTTATGTTTTTTTTTGTAATTTTATTATATTTATAACATTTTTAGAAATCCAGAAAGTACGGAAAAATTGACAAAAAGTTGAAAAATAAGTCAAAAATTTAAAAAAAAAATTGTTTTTTTTGAAAATTTGGATAAAATTTTTTCTGTCGGAATTTTTCAAAATTTATGTTGTTTTGTGATTTTATTATTTTTCTAACACTTTTAAAAATTCAGAAAATACGGAAAATTTGGTAAAAAGTTAAAAAATAAGTAAAAAAATTTAAAAAATTTTGTTTTTTTTTTTTTGTAATTTGGAAAAATGTTTTCAGTCGGAATTTTTCAAAATTTATGCTTTTTTATGATTTTTTTATATTTCTTACATTTTTAGAAATCCAGAAAAAACGGAAAAATTGTCAAGATTCCGAAAAATATGTCAAAAAATTAAAAAAAATTTTTTTTTTTTTTTTTGAAAATTTAGAAAATTTTTTCAGTCGGAATTTTTCAAATTTTATTTTTGTTTGTGATTTAATTACAATTCTAACATTTTTAGAAATCCAGAAAATACGGAAGCATTGTCAAAAAGTTGAAAAATAAGTCAAAAAATTAAAAAAAAAGTTTTTTTTTGAAAATTTGGAAAAAAATTTTCAGTCAGAATTTTTCAAAATTAATGTTTTTTTGTGATTTTATTATATTTCTAACTTTTTTAAAAATTTAGAAAATACGGAAAAATTGATAAAAAGTTGAAAAATAAGTCGAAAAATAAAAAAATATTTTTTTTTTTTTTTTTAATTTGGAAAAAAATTTTCAGTCGGAATTTTTCAAAATTAATGTTTTTTTGTGATTTTATTATATTTCTAACACTTTTAAAAATTCAGAAAATACGGAAAAATTGGTAAAAAGTTAAAAAATAAGTAAAAAAATTTAAAAAATTTTGTTTTTTTTTTTGAAATTTGGAAAAATTTTTTCAGTTGAAATTTTTCAAAATTAATGTTTTTTGTGATTTTATTATATTTTCAACATTTTTAGAAATCCAGAAAAGACGATAAAATTGACAAAAAGTTGAAAAAAAAAGTCAAAAAATTTAAAAAAATATTTTTTTTTTTGAAAATTTGGAAAACATTTTTTCAGTCGTAATTTTTCAAAAAAAAAATTTTTTTTGTGATTATTATATTTCTAACTTTTTTAGAAGTTCAGAAAATACGGAAAATTGGTAGAAAGTTGAAAAATAAGTCGAAAAATTGAAAAAAAAAAGTTTGATGTCCAAAAAAAATTGAAAAAAAATTTTTTTTTTTTGCTATTTTTAGGTGAAAACATGTTTTAAAAAACTATAGCTTACCGATAACAGTTATTATTGAAATCATTATAGCTACTGAGAGCTAAAAGTACTCCAAATCCAGGGCCAAGCGAGAAGAAGATTTGAGTGGCGGCGGCGGACCAAACCTGGCAAAAAAACTTATAAAAGAGGAGAGATTACGGTAGTTTTGAAGACAGGGTAGAGTATGGCAGCTATTAGCCGTTGAAAATGGCTAATAGCCAGTCTGCAGGCGGCAAAGAGGCGGGGCCCATTCAGTATTGGCCATTGAAAACGGCTATGGCTATTAGCTGCCGCTTTCGGGTTAAAATTACACAAGAGGCATACAGCTAATAGCCGAAATTTCACAGAGATCAAGAAAACAAAACAAACTAACCGCCGGGTCCTTCAACTTTTCAAAATCCGGTGTCACATAATAGTACAACCCATTGCGTGCTCCAGGCAACAAAAGTCCTCGAATCAACAAAATTGTCAAAATGACGTACGGAGCAGTGGCAGTGACCCAAACAATCTTTCCCGACGATTGAGGACCCTTCCACAGTGCAAAGTACACCATTGTAAAAACAGCCAACAAACAAACAGCCATAGACGTCTTCACACCGCCCAAATCGTCGAATCCTGTCGATTTTTGCACTTCGAGCACGTTATAAAGATAGTATTCTTCAGATGGAGTGGTTAAACGGGTTCCATTGCGGGACATGGTCACGTTGAGATGGTCAGAGCATCGTGGTGTGTTCCAAGAGTTGCCACACTTGGCCCAGGGCACTTCAGAGTCCCAGATACGCTGAAATGGTAGTTGTTTTTAGAGTGTGCATATGTGAAGGGTATAGGCAGGAGTGGCGCGAAAATTCGAAACTCCGCCCCCTCAGGTTCGTTAATTGAACGCAATGCAAACATGTGAGCGGGTATTGTGTTTTCAAACGAGTTGCAGCATGAAAACACGAGTCGGCTTGCTATCCCTTTTTTGTCTGCGTCTCTTCAATTAAAACTGTGTTTGCGTGGTCGCGCACAAATAAGTGGGCGGAGTTTCGTGTTCAAACTCGGTTGCATGTCTTCTCATGAGGGTCTGCGTCTTTGAGAAAACTTGCGCAGAAGCTGATGAAACATCGTGTCAAGTTATGCGTCAGAAATCGGCGAGAGAGGGAATTTTGCTGGCGCACAACGTGTCGCTAAGTCACGAATCTCTAATAGCCGGCAAGAATATTTAAACGATAATATTTTGCAGCCTAGATCACCAAAAAATACAGGAAAAAGTGTCTTTTTTTCATTATTTTTTGAATGTTTTGTTTTTTGATTTTTCAAAAATTTTCAGATTTTTTTTTTCGTTTTCCTTTTTTTTTTTTTTAACTTGATTTTTAAGCATCATTTCTCAAAAAGGGGTGAACAATTCACAAATAACACATTAAAATTGCCGGAAAAGCGCTTCAAAACCGCCCAAAAAAAATAGCAAACGTCCAAAAGGAGTACACGAGGTGTGGCCAAACTTTTGCCTACTGCCCTAGAAAAATTATGGCTGGCGATTCAGAGACGCTTATGTTTGTTTTTCTATGCATTTTTCTTATTTTTTGACGATTTTTTCAACGTTTTTGAAACGTTTTTTTTTTTTGATTGAATGGGAATTAAATTTTTTTTGAGCAAAAAACTTTTTTTTTCTTTTTTTTTCGAGCTTTGAGAAATGTTTTTTTTTATTTAAAAAATATTTGTGTACATAATTGTTGTTTCATTAACTTAGATTACACATTTTTATCGAAAAAAAAAAATTTTTTTTTTTGAAAATTAAAATTTTCCGAAAAAAAATTTTTTTTTTGAGCAAAAAATATTTTTTTAAAGGTAATTTTCTGTGTTTTTATAACTGTTTATATCTAGAAAAACACATTTGGATGCTTTAAATAGACCAAAATACAGTGAAACAATGACAAAATAACTCCTGGACATGAATGAAACACACAAAAAAAAATTTTTTTTCATTTGAAAAAATTAACATTTTAAATCCAATTTTTTCGGACCAATCGGAGTCATTTTACTGTGAATTTTCAGTCGCTTTTCACAATTCTATGTTAAAATTATTGTGTTTTCAATCGACTTGCGACATCAACACGTGAAACTCTGCCCACTTTTTTTCACGCGAACGTCAAATCTTTACTATCTTTCTTATATAGAAAATTTTAGATTAGTCTGTGTGTTTGTTTGTGTGTCTCACACACGAGTTTGCAGTCGACAAAACTCGATCGCGCAACCTTTCGAATGACGTTCAACCATGCTACACAGGTGGTGGGAGATAATGCCAAAACGGATCCGAAACGGATGGGACGTGGATTGGATCCATATATGATCCGATATAGATCCACGCGCCCCCGTGGAGGGAGCGTGGATTGTTTTGGCGTGGGTCGCCGTGGATCCACGCCGGCGTGGGGGAGGATGGAATATATATGGAGGGCGCGTGGATCTGTGGGAGAATGGAAATATATCGGATCTTATATGGATCCACGTGTCCCTCGTGGAGGGCGCGTGGAATTTTTTTGACGTTATGGAGAATGGATCCGCGTTCATCTGAAGCAGGGCGCGTGTATGTCAGGCTCTATTAGAAGGGCAGGCAACTTGGTAATTGACCATTGTAGCCCACCTAGCTGATATCGACCACCAAGGATCGGCTTAGCACCCCTTATAGGTTGATTTTGGTCCGATTTACTCAGTGGTTTGTAAAAAAAACCTGGCAGTTATCCTGGTATATGAGTGAACTAGTATAATAACTAGTATAGAATTGTGTCGAAATAGAACTTGACGCGAAACAGAACCGCGTGGAATAGAACTGTTCGGAAATGAAACTGTTCCGAAATAGAACCGCGTGAAATATAACTGTTCGGAAATAGAACTGTTCCGAAATAGAACCGCGTGAAATAGAACCCAGTCAATAAATCGAAAACAGGTCACGCCACTGATTGTGAGTGGAACTTTTTCTGTTTGGCTATTTATTCAATAGTCTTCACCCAATTGTGCTAAAACGATGTACAGTTCTATTTCACACGATTCTATTTTGCGTCAAGTTCTATTTCACACGGTTCTATTTCGAAAAGGTTCTATTTCGAGGTAGCGCCTATTTATCAGATAAGTCTCCCACTTCTTCCTTTTTTAATTTTCCATTTCAATAGCGCCTTCCGCTATACCAGAATAGCCCCCCCCCCCTGATAAGAATAGCCCCCGCCGTATCAGAATAGCAAAACAACAAGCGAAAATCGACCGACATCGAAGAGCAATCCCAATTAATTGAAGCCTCTACTAGAAGTGCACCATTCATAGCTCTTTCTACCATATTTGTCGCTTTCCGAATAAGGAAAAGCTTTGAATCAGAATTGTTACAAGCAGAACTGTCCCGAATCAGAACCGTTTTCTTTCCGAATGGATACGTGTCAAAAGTGTTGTATAATAATAAGCTAAATCAAATTCTCCAGTACAGAACAAGTATTTGTAATACCGTATTTACTCTATTTGTCCGGCATGCCGGCATATTGTTTGAACCTCCTGCTTGGATGCCGGCCAGTTAGAGTGAATACCACATAATTCATTTTCCACATTTGTGGCTCATAAAATCTTTTTTTTTCTTTTCCAGTTACGTTACTGATTTCACCTTTACCATAGGTCCATAGTTCTAATTTGGAAACGTTTTGATTCGAGATAGTCGGGGGGACTACGATGGTGAGGGACTATACTTTTATATGCTGGGGTGGGGGCTTATATCCCACGGCAGGCATATGAAGTAAGCTTTCGTGAAATTACGTCTTAAAATAATAAAATCCACGAAAAACTGGTGTCACCACGCTAAGCCCCGCCCCTTTCCCGTGCAAAACATAAGGGCCGTCGAAACCCGTGAGGTGTCGGTCCACAGGGGAAGGTATACCCGCCGCCTGCGCAGGTGTTGCAAGGGATTGGGTTAGAGAATTCTGAAGGGTGGGTGGCAAGCTCTGGATGAAGGCTCCGTGGCACGGTGCCACAGAGCTCACCGGCTATTTTTGGTTGTCTGATTACATGTGCTCATTGAGCATCTTGACTGAAATCAAAAAATGGAAAATTCATGAAGTCTAGAAAATATCCACGTCCCATCCGTTTTTGATCTGTTTTCAGTCCACGCTCCCACGTCCGCATCCTATCCGTGGGAGCGTGGATCCTAATAGGATCAAAATCGGATACATATAAAATTCCTATAAATTCCACGTCCCATCCGTTTCGGATCCGATATGGATTTGAAGCCCTTCACCTGTGTAACCACTATACCACAAGGGTCACGAGAACTTGAGAGAAATAGGGAAAGGAAATTATTACCATTTGTATTAAAAAAAAAAACAAAAAGCAGTAAAAATAAATATTTGACGAAGGCGACTTAGTCGCCACAAGCTGCAAGCTTGTTACTAATAAAATTTTTCTGTGTGTCTGTCTGTCTGTGTATGGGTATGTTCGCGGTGCTGGCGCAGTCCCCAGAAGTCCGTGGAAGGCCAAAAGTGGAAATCTGAGTCTCCTGAATGCCGCGATGATGCCCGTCTTTTCCAAATTTTGATATCGTTTTTTTGAAGGGTACTTTACTGTTAGGCCGGCCGGTCCACATTTTTTTCTTCTGCACTTTTTGCTTTTCTACAGTCGAAAGGAAATCCGACAGGTAACTGTGGGTCGGCCGAAATCTCATTGCACACATAGGGAGATTTATTCAGCCTGCGCGCTGTCCAAGTGGTTTGTAGTCTAGGCTGGCGTGTGGAAGGTCGGAAGTTCGTGTTTTACTGTGGTTTTTTCTTTTTTGTAACTGATTTTTTGTTTAGTATGTGTCAATTCAGCCTACAAAATTAGCTGTAGGTACGTTTCATCACATTTTTGAGCAATTTTTTGAATTTTATTTCGAGTTTTTGTTTTCCTCTCTGTTTTCGTTTTTGAGCGGTTATGGACAAAAATTTCGCACATATTTCTATTATTTTAATTTAATGTAAAAGAGAAGTTTAATTGATTGTTCTGCATTAAACTGCCCAGAATGCACGTTTGCATTGCACTGAGATAATTAAAAATTTCAGGAGAGTAGGTTTACTAATGAGTTTTTACTGAGCTACTGTAGGCTCATGCGACGATTTTCGTCAAATTCTGACTGAGGAGTTATTGATAAAGTGGCCAACTCTATTTAAACAATATTCTAAATTGTTACTCATTTTGAAACTATCCATCCAAACCAAAACATGTTGTTGAAACCAGAACAAGTGAAATTTAAACTACAAGTTTAGAGGGAAGGAAAACATGGAATAAATAACGATTCCAGATAACTTAATGAGTAAAGACGACTTTTCGTTATGAGTTTTTATAATGGATTCGTAACGGAGTGATATGAAATTGGAAGACAAAAAATCTCTTCGGTTACTTCTTTTTTTTTCGAATAACAACTTGGATTCGAGTGTCACTCCTCCTTGAGTCCATTATAGTATTGGAAAAAGCATTAGAATATTCAAATTCAAGGACGCGACCCAAATAATTTTGTTCAGTTTGAAAACATCTGAGTACGGTAGTTCTTATTTCAAATGTTCTTGCGCAATGCATCGGGTTGAAAACCCCAAAAACTGTTTTTTTTTTTGCTGCACTGAATAGGTTCGTGACATAATTTTTCGCAATCAATATACACAAACGGATTGGCAAGCACACAGAAAAACTTTGAGATTTAAATTGATTCAATTTTGGGTACTTACTCAATGTGTCCAATGACATACAGTAAAACTCTTTGAAAAATCAGGGAGACTCGGGCGTTCCCAAGCTTGCCCAGAAGGTTTTTGACGGCGATAGCCGTCAACAACCTTCTGGTTTTAGTGAATTTTCAATTTTCGCGTGAAAAAAAAGGGCGGAGTTTCACGCTTTGATGTCGACGCGATTGAAAAGATAATAAGAACTTTCTGAAATTTCTATCCGGCCACAAAAAAAGTGCACACGGAAAATTCAAAGACCCCGCCCTCGCAGGGGGCGCCGCTTCTTGTCATCTCTGCGTCTTTTCTCAAGACTTTAATTTTTGGGACAATGCTGTACTGTAAGCGGCGGGAAATTAAAGACAGTAATATGATGATTTAAATCACAAATTTCTACATGATAACGTGAAGCCTCGCCCCTTTTTTTGGGGGTGAACTTGCGATTTTCGTATTTTTCGAAAAATCGCCGGCAAAAGTGGGCGGGGTTTCAGGTTTTTATTCTGCGATTCTTTGCAAAGAATAACTGTTTGGAATAAAACTATAGGAGCAGTTTTTCGTGCCTCTCTAGCTTTTCTAGGTCACTACAGCTTCATTTTTGCGATAAAATCCTTTTTTGACCCACCGATAAAGAGACAATTGCAAAATACACTGCCTGAGCAATAATAGCGTTGTAAAATATGGCGATGAAGGTGCAAATGCAACATATACCGTATCCGATGCCTGAAAAAAACACAAAATTAATATTATACAGGGGGTATTACGGTATAGAACTCGCTTAAATAAAACTCTACTGAACAAACAACAGCACGAAATAGAACTCAGGGACTCACAATGTACAACGAAATACTTCAGGCGTTTCTATTCCGTGTGAGTTCTATACCGTATAAAGCTCTGCAAACTCGCTCCAATCGAACAGTGAGATTCAGAGAAAAGAGAGCGGAACAACTGCACTCTCTCGTCGCCAACGTGGCTGCGTCCTCCAAGGGAGCGAGTTTGCAGCGCTCCGTACTGAGAATGTTTGAAAAACAGTTTTAAAACAACAAAAACATCACCTCGAAACAACGGACAAACTTTGCGCCAAATGCCAATACACCCGGATCGATGAAACTGTCCGAGCACCAACTCCATGTAAAACATTGGCAAACCGCCAATCATCAACATGATAAAATAGGGAATCAAAAACGCGCCGCCGCCATGTTTATAACAAACAGACGGGAACCGCCAAATGTTGCCCAGATCGACGGCGTAGCCAACGACGGCCAACAGGAACTCCATCTTGGTCGCCCATTTGTCACGAACCATCGAACTTCGTCGACGTAAAGCTGCCACACGTCCCTCTTTGGTAGGTGTGAGACCGCTGAGAGCGGCGATCGGTTCGTTTGGATCGATGCAAGAGTGAGAGTTGGATACGGTCAGGGTGAGGGGTTTGGCAGTGGCCGCTGCGGCGGCTGGAAGGGGCATGTATTCGGCTGCGGATGGGGCTGAAAGTTGGTTAAAGGCTCGCGTTTCTTGCCTTTCTATACATCCCAAAATTGACTAGAAAGGCAGAAAAAATCACATTTTAAGGACAGCGAGTTTTCAATCGAGTTGCATCTTTAAAAAATGAAACCCCGCCCACTTGTTTGCGCGCGAACCCGCCACCAAGCACAGTGCTATTTGAAGAGACGCAGACAAAACGGATTAAAAACACAATATAAATTGTCCAAAAGGAGTACACGAGGTTGAACTTTGAGAAAATGTTCCAAAGTTTTTGGATTTGAATATTTGCGTTGATATTGTGTTTTCAAAAATGTTGCATCATGAAAACATGAGTCGCTAGCTATCCCTTTTTTGTCTGTGTCTCTTCAAATAGCACCCTGTTTGCGTGGTCGCGCACAAGTAAATGGTCGGAGTTTCGCATTCTCATGTAGCAACTTGACTGAAAACACAATAAACACGTTTTTAGACGCTGTATATTTCAGAATCAGATTATCTTTGTTAGTTTAAAAAACACAATTTTTAAGCCCCTGAAACCTACATTTTTTTTTTCTTAAAATTTTTTTTTTTTTTGAAAAAAAAAATATTTTTGAAATCTCCAAAATTACAACAAAAACCCGTTTTTTGGTTAAAATAGAGCATTTTAACAACAATAAAAAAATGCTAAAAATTAAAGAAAATTGCAGAAAATTTCGGTAAAATTTTTTTTTTTTTTCGAAATTTTAAATTTTTGAAAGTGGCTTTTTACGTGGAATAATGAAGCTTCCTTACAGCGCTTTTTTGTAAAGAAAAATTACAGAAAAAAAAAAACTTTAAAATTACCTTTGAAAACCCCCAAAAAATGGGTGAAAAATGGGTGAAAATTTTTTTTTTTTTTTTTTTTTGAAAAATTAAATTTCAAAAAAAAAATGTTTTCTTTTCAAAATTACCAAAATTCTAATTTTAAGTTCAAATGAACAATATACAAATTATTGTTTGTTTTCATGTTTTTCCACTTTAAAAACTTCAGAAGAAAGACCCAAAAATAAGAGAAAAATCGAAAATTTCGCTAAAAACAAAAATCTTAATTTTTTTGTTCCAAAACCATGATTTTTGTTTAGAAATGCACTTTTACTCTCAGATAACTTGTGTACTGACTTTAAATAACAAAAAAACAATCTGAAAATTACAAGTTATGTGCAAAAAAAACGGCTAAACCCCGATTTTCAAAAAATCATCAAAACTTGAAATTTTTAAAAAAAAATTTTTAATTTATTTCTTTCAGATTTACAAAAAAAAAGCATTTTCAAGGCCCAGAAATCGATTTCCTTTTCAATTTCCATCATTTTTGCACAAAAACAAAAAAAATAGAACTTGTCCAAGAGGAGTACACGAGGTGTGACCTAGTTTTTGCTGGCTGCCCTAGAATGACGATATTAGGCAGGAAAAATGATGATTCAGTCAAAAATTACGTGTTTTGCGCCAAATGAACATGAATTTACGTTCGTCGATTTTCTAGGCCAGCTTGCGAAAGTTAGGCCACCCCTCGTGTACTCCTTTTGGACGATTACTAAACGGTTTCTAGGCGATTTTACTCAATTTTAACACGTTTTCCAATCCCAAAAACCAGACAACAATGAACTCACCTCGAACACTCATCGATCGACTGACCCGCCGCGATTCGGGCGCGGACAGCATACTAGCCGCACCGCTAGACAGTTCGGCTGCAAATTCATAGCATTATTTAGGTTTTAAATGGGCTAAAAGTGTCTCGAATTGCTTCCCGCTTATAGTGCGCTAGATCCTGCGTAATGGCAAACGCGCCCTATCGCATGTGTCTGCGTCTCCACAGTGGAGGGCGGTCAAGTTTAGCTGGAGACGCAGAGACGCGAAAATTGGTGCTCAGGACGTTTTCAGAAACGTAAACAGTGTCAAACACACACAGGAAAAATTGAAACGAGGATTTTTCATTTTTGTAAGTCTCAAAAAAAATCTGGCAGTGGCAAGAAGGAAAGAAAAAACAAGAAAAGCAACAAAAAGTTATTGCAAGCAAGAAATAATTTGGTGTGGCGGCCGGAATGCCTCTGTTTGCATATCATTTGTTACCAACCAACCGCCATTACCTATTCCTCCCAAACCTATTTGTTACGTGTTTTTTTTTGTTCTACTCTACAAGAGAAATCCGATATACATAGCATAACATAGCGTCCGGAATTTTTGATAGCTACGGTAGGAGGGAGAAGGGGGTCTAATTGGGAGGTAGGAGCTTTCTAAAAGGTTTTTAAAAACTTTAAAGGCTTAAAATTTGATAGGGGGCTTTTGCAAATTTTTGGGTCGCTCAAAAGCATTTGCTTCATTCTCTCTCCCACGGGCGCATTTTTAAAACCCTAAGGCTCGGTGATTTTTTGACAAAGAAGCCTCGTTTTTGGATTAAAATAATGGTGTCATTCTGAATAATCAAATAATGATTCGAATTTCTCAAAAAAGTAAACATTCGAGTGAAAAATTAAGCATTGGACGACGGGGGAGGCGTGCCTCCATTCTAAAATTTTGACACCATCTCCTCAACGTCCTATCATTCCCTCGACGGTTCAAAACTTGGCTGCTGCCTTCAAAAAGCATTTAAGCCTTTCCAAAGATCTCAAAACGTGGGCCACCCTGTAATAAACTGCGAGAAAATTACAAAAAACAAGCACCAAATGCCCATGTGTTAATTAGTTCGTCGGATAATGAAATTATTTCTTCACTCGAAAATTTACGTTTTTGAGAAATTTGAATCATTATCTGATTATTCAGGATGACACCATCATTTTAATCCAAAAACGAGTCCTTTTGTTCAAAAAATGACCGAGCCTTAGGGTTTTAAAAATGCGCCAGGTAGAAACAATTTTGGGACGCTGGGCTGGGGTGCCGTGCCCCAGAGAATTATTGAAACCGAAACTCTTACAAGGGAAGTGTTTGATTCCTGCTAATCTAGAATTTCCCAAAATTTCAGCATAGGTGCTTTCGACTATGCTGATTCCATTTCTGCAATAAAAATCGGCTAAATGCTCACGTGAGCCAAGTTATGAGCACCTAAACTTTTCCTATGGTTAACCATTTTTTGCGTGAACCGAATAGTGTACTAGAACCGATACTGCAGAAAACATCGGTTGGTTGGTTCAGTGGGTTGCAGGTTCAAGCACAGATGAAATGCGGTGGATGCATATAGTGTCCGTATTTGAATCATATAGTGCATTTATGTAAATTAGGCTCTAGATATTTAATAAATCCGCGTCGTTTGATTAACGTTTACACGTTTTACTAATCCAGCCACAAAAATCACGAAATTTAGATGAGCTCAAGTAAAAAAAAACAGTGCCGTTACAAGAAAAAAAACTTGTAAGAAAAGTGAAAAAAAACAGAGGCAAAGTCGCCAAATGTCGCAGGCTTGTGTATATATTGTTGGCTTGTCAAAATGATCAAACGCGCTCCGCTGAACTCAGTACTACGTGGATTTCATTTTGGTCTCCAAATTATTTCATTTCACGTTGAATTTATGCGTGAAATGAAATAATTTGGAAACCAAAATGAAAGCCACGTAGTACTGAGTTCAGCGGAGCGCGTTTGATCATTTTGGCGGTTCGACAATACATTCAATTTATTTATTTTAATGCAAAAAATAAATAAAAAGTTATTATATACCGTCAAATGGGCCAAAAGGACGACATGATTAAAATACGGACACTATATGCATCCACCGCATTTGACCTGTGAGTGGGCAGTTCACGGGTTCAATTCCTGCTCATGCCAATCTTTTTTGCATTTTTTTGTGTGATTTTTTCAGAGTAAAATTCAGAAAAAATCGATTACATTGTTTTTTTCAGATTTTGAGTGAATATTCCAGCTGCAAACAGCTTCGAGAATGCATTTATGAAAAAAAAATTCAAAACTTTTTTTTTTGAATTTCCGTGTGTTGTTAGGATCCTTCCTACCAGAATTTCAAATCTTTTAAATACTTTTTCTTCTAAAGCGGCTATTAGCCATCACATTCGGCTCTGTCTCCTACCTGAAATAATACAATCCAAAATCGGCAACTCGTCATCGGCGAACCGAATTGACTCGGAAAGGACTAACATTTAATGGTAGGGCTAGAATAGGATTTACCCAGGGCGTGAAAATGAAGCAAGAAAGAGGAATGACGATGATTAACCGAGATGGGAAATGATGGAAATGAGTGGAGCCGTGGCAGAAAAAAATGAATAAAAATCCATCATATATGGACCATGGGGGAGGCAAACGGATTTGATTTGGCACACATTTTTTGCTATTGTCCGTTCGCGAAGAAAGCAAGTGCGCTCCACGAAACTTAGTACTTTGTGGATTTCATTTTCGTCGCCAAATTATTTCATTTCACGTGTAAATTCAATGTAAAATAAAATAATTTGGCGACGAAAATGAAATCCACGAAGTACTAAGTTTCGTGGAGCGCACTTGCTTTCTTCGCGATATATTTATTATTAAACATTGTCGATTTCTGTCTGTTTGCAGAGTTTACGGCGATATTGTGTTTTCAATCGACTTGCGACATGAGAACGCAAAACTCAACTCCGCCCACTTATTTGTGCGCGACCACGCAAGTGCTATTTGTAGAAGAGACGCAGACAGAACGGTGAATGCAGACTTTTGTTTTAATGTCGCAAGTCGATTTGCACCAAAATTGCCAAAGGTTTTTCCAACGAGACACAAAGAAATTGGAAATTGGACAAAAATTAGACTAAATGGAAAGTCATAATGTGTGTTTCCAGGGCTCCTCATGTTCATATTCATTTCACTTTTTATGGGATGGATTCCACCCCCAAGTGCCATTTTCCTATTTAACGATGTTTTTAAATGAGCAAAAGATCTCCTATGTACATGTGGATTTACGGGAGACATCATTTTCAAAAACAATTTTTCACAAAAATCTTGAAATTAGGTTTTTGAAAACTGTTATTGAAATATATAAAGCTTAAAAAAGGGTGCTACCTCGGAATAGAACTGATGTGTAATAGAACTGCAGCGATATAGAACTTGCTTCGCAATAGAACTGTTCGGAATAGAAATGTTCGGAAAAGAACTGTAGCAAAATAAAACTGTTTTGGAATAAAACTGTTCGGAATAAAACTGTAGCGTTTTGGAACTAAATTAGCAATGGAGCGCGATTGCATTGCTTGGCCGTCAAGGCGGGCCGAGAAAAAAAAAAGATAAAAGTTTTATCAAAAAAACAACAAAACAAACAATTTTTGATGAATATCGCAAATATAAAACTGTTGAAAAAAGCACGCGCATGAGAAATTCCAATATTTGAATGAGCAAGCAATGCAATCGCGCTCCATTGCTAATTTAGTTCCAAAACGCTACAGTTTTATTCCGAACAGTTTTATTCCAAAACAGTTTTATTCCGATCAGTTTTATTCTAAACAGTTTTATTTCGCTACAGTTCAATTTCACTACGGTTCTATTACAAAGCGAGTTCAATTTCGCTACAGTTCTATTACGCGTCAGTTCTGTTCCGAGGTAGCACCTAAAAAAGGGTTTCCTCGGCTTTTATACAGAACAATTTTTTTTTAATTAATTTAAAAAAATTTTAAAAAAATAGAAAAAAATTTTTTTCATGTTTCAAAAAAACTTTAAATTTGCACTGTAGATTTAATCGAGGATAATTACTTTTTTTAGGTGTGGAAATTATCAAAAAAGTGACTACTATTATGGATTCGTGACGTAGCAAAACAGCGTGTCAAGTTATGCGTTAGCAATTGTTGGGTCTCGCCACGATTCAGCTCTTGGCGGCGAGAGGAGAAACAATTTGATTTTTGCATTTTGCATTCAAAATATACATTTTTCTCAATTGTGGATTTATATGGCTAACTGCCCGCTGTGAGCAATATTAAAAAAAAATTGTAACTTGTTTAAAAATTTTTAAAAATTTTTTGTGTTTCAAAAAAATTTTAAAAATTTTAGGAAAGATTGAAGGGTGATCTCCCCGTTTCATTGGTATCTAATTGACTCGAGCTATTTTTATGAATTTAGATTTATGAAGCTATTTCCGGCCCGCCAGAATGCTCAAACGCGCTCCGCTGATTTCAACGCTATGCGATTTTTATTTTGGTCTTTAAATTATTTCATTTCACGTATTAATTCAACGTGAACTGAAATAATTTGGGAACCAAAATGAAAATAGCAAAGCGTTGAGCCCAGCGGAGCGCGTTTGACCATTTTGGCGGGCCGACAATAATTGGTATCAGCTGGAAAAAAATTTTAAAAACGAAAAATAATTGTTTTTTTCAATTGTTTAAATTTGCGGGGCTAGTTACAAGGAAGGCTAATTAAATAAAGTTAATAGATTTTGAAACATTATAAAAAAAGTTAGACATGTGAAAAAAAATTCAATTTTTAAACAATTCGAAAATTTTGAATAAAAAAAATTTTTGTTGAAAATTTCAATTTTTTTTAATTCTTTTTTTTTTTCCTGTTGATTATTTAGAGTCTCAAACTTAATTTTTAAATATTTTTTGTTTTAATGTAATTTTGCACGGCTAATTGTGTGCTATAATAAGCTGGGAAAAATTTGGACCAAAACAATTTTTTTTTTGAAATTTTTTTTTTCCATTCTATAGAATTACGGGGCTAATTACAAGGCTCATTAAATAGATAAATTAACTGAAAAAAGTTCCTTAAAGCCTAAAATGGTGATTTTTGAGTCTTCGGAACTTTTAAACAATTTTGAATTGTTTGAAAAAATATATTTTTTTTTTTAATTTTTCAAAAAATTTGGAAATTTTTTTGTTTCAAAAAAGTGTTTTCCAGTAGATTTACAAAACTTTTGTAGTCTATCAACGGATTAATATAGCCAAAAACCCGTACTTTTTACATTATTGTGATTTACCAGGCCATCAGCAAACCTTGCAGTTTTAGTGTAGATTTACGGGCATGCCTATCAATTGACAACAACGTTTGTTGTTGCTGGACTTTAAAAATAGGTACTAGATATTAAAATCATTGATATTAGATCCAACAGTGTTGAAAAAAAAACTTTTTTGGAGCAGAAAAAAATTAATTAATTTTTTTCAAAAAAAAAACATTTTATTTTTTTTTCTCAATAAAATCCCATATGAATTCTGGCATTTAGAAAGCCAAAAAACAAAGAAAATTAATAGTAAAATTTGGTCTGAAAGCAATTAGAATTAGATGGGATTTGAGGAAAAAATTAGGAAAAAAAAAGAAAAAAAAATTTTTCTAATTTTTTTCCTAATTTTTTTGAGAAAGGAGAATGATGATTTAAGCAGCTGAAAGCGGACAAGTACCACAAAAAAGCACACAAAAAATATTTTAAACCAAAATTGAATGCCCCACTCACCTTGCAACTGTTGGTGCTGTTTTCTGCGCACCGAATGCCAACGCAACATTTTGGAGTTTTTTTTTATTTTCCTGGCCTTCTAGCTGCTCTTTTTAGAAGTTTCAAACTGATATTAGACCTGAAAAACATGAAAAAATACATGATAAATAGAAAAAATCAGCGGGAAGAAGAAAAAAATGTTTAAAAAAAATTGTTTTTTTTGTTTGTTTTAAAACAACTTTATCTTATAAATTGGTAATAATTTCTTGACTTTTTTAAGGTACACAATGTTTTTTTTGTTTTGTTCCTATTCATAGATGTCAAAAAATGTCAAACAAAGTTAAAAAACGTTAAAAAATGTCAAAAAACGAATCCTATGAATAGGTCCATTATATTTCCAGGTATACAGGCTGAAAATGATTGTTTGCCCAAAAAATTCAAATGGAATAAAAACCCAGCCACATGTTATCCAAACTAATCATTGAACGAAAAAAAAAGCTTGTCAGAAGACGTGAAAGCGGTTCCCACGCCTACTGTACTACCTCTATTCTTCGCGCGTACTCTTTCTTTGATAACATGTGATACATTGGTGATTTATGACGACATTATCTCACTATTTTTAGGCGCTTTTCGATTTGATTTTGATCCGTTTCTTGTGATTGTTTTGTGGTGTAACCCAATAGCTGTACCCTCGTCTCAGCTGGTGGCCTAGAAAATGCACTTTTCCATGGGCCAACACAGATCGGGTCCAGCTAAAACGGCTCATGAAGTTTTTAGCTAATCGCCATGTCGGCTATATGCGTTTGGCGCACGTCCCAAATTCGATGGCTATTAGCCGGATTTCAGAGCTTGGCTCTTCTAATTCTGAGCAGAGCATTCTCCGGAAAGTTTCGACGCGTATACAGCAGGGCAGCTATTATTGTTTTATTATGGGGTTATTCTCGAAACCAACAAAAAAAGCAAAAAATAGAAAAAACCAGAAAAAAATTCAGCGAAAATTCGGAGAATACTCCGATCGGTCTGAAACTTTAAGAGATCATTTAAAAAACACTCTCGGACATTCCCTGAAAATTTCAGACCGAAATATTGATTTAAAAAATAACGATTTTTATTTCTGAAAATTTTCAAAATCGATATTTTGGTCCGAAATTTTCAGGGAATGACCGGAAGTATTTTTTTAATGATTTACCAAAGTTTCAGATCGATCGGAGCATTCTCCGAATTTTCGCTGAATTTTTTGCTGGTTTTTTCTATTTTTTGCTTTTTTTTCTGGTTCCGAGAATAACTCCATTACAGTTGTCGCGCGGTGTGTGCATACTCGCGTTGCAAACCGATTTACGAGGCTCCGCCCACTGACCTGCTATTTTTTGCTGTGCTTTTTCCTTTTTTTTTCTATTTTTTTTTCAGTTTTTCTTCTGTCTTCTTCAATACATTTTTGCTTCAGATCGATAAATGGCGTATGCGAATGAATATGAATAAGAAAATTCGAGAAAAAATGTTTTTCGTCTTTTCATTTTCATGGCACGGTACCCAAGCCTTCCAAAATTGTTTCTACCTGGCGCATTTTTAAAACATTTTTTGACAAAAAGGCCTCGTTTTTGCATTAAAATGATGGTGTCATCCTGAATAATCAGACAATGATTCGAATTTCTCAAAAAAGTAAATTTTCGAGTGAAAAAATAATTTCATTATCCGACGAACTTGGTGGCTTTTGACGACGGAGCACGGAGTGATGGCGAGTGACCTGGTGCAAACGTGCTCCATTGATAAAACGCGCACGCCGCACGCGCCGCATTCGACGGCAAAAATGTTGGGCACTGTGCCAATGCAAACATTTAGAAAAGAGACGAGACGCAGAAGACGAGAGCGTCGCGCGTGTTCACGCGCCAAAAAAATCGTTTGAAAAAAGGCAGTCGCCATTACTCCGTGCGGGGGAGGCGTGAATGGTAATTTTTGAATTTTGTCTTATTTCTTTTTGGAAAAAATTTATTTCAGGTGGCTAAATGTGCTTTTCAAATGGGCATTCGATTTTCATGCGCCCGCGAAAGTTTTATAATAGACGCAGACATAACGAGCGACACACCCGCTCACATTTTTTGATCTACGTTCAGTTGAATTCAGTTGAATTCAGTTGAAAAGACCTGATAGGGCGGAGCCTCGATGTTTCGCACCACTGCTTACTGTAGCCGGAAAGAATATTGAATTGATATACTCGGTATAAAACGCTGATAACTCGCTCCAATCGAACAAAAAATTTCGCATGCATTTGGAGAGAGGTTCAGAGAAATCAGAGCAAAACATCGGCCACGGCTCTCTTGATTTTCTGCACTCTCTCGTCGCAAACGCGGCCGCGTCCATCACTGTGCGAAGGGAGCGCGTTTGCAGCGCTCCGTACTGAGAATAATACCATGAAAAGACGAAAAACATTTTTTATCGATTTTTGCATCATCCGCCATTTTTCTCTTTTTCTCGAATTTTCTTTTTCAATATTCATTCGCATACGTAGGCACCGCAAAAGGAGGGGGCGGAGCCTTTCAATTTTTTCTCCTCGCTTTTATTTTGAGAGTTTGCGCTCCAGTAGCCCGAATACTATGAACATAATTATCCATACCAACATGTTTTCATATGTAATTTTGCACGCAGAATTGATTGGTGATATCAGATTTTACTGAAAATTTTAATTTTCAGACGAAATTTTCAAAAAACTGAAACGACGACCAGAAAAACGTTCTAAAAATATCTATGTAGGTCTCTGTCACGGCTTGTTTTTATATTTCTGATAGATTTTTATACGGGGAATTCGATTTTTGCATCAGATCGCCTCTATCTACAACGGCACGCCTTCTGGACGTCTCCAAAGTACAGGGAAAAATATCTCAAAGTTTTCAGCGATGACCTTATTTTTTTATTGTTGAAATCGATAAAAAAGGCTTTCGAGATTGGGTGTACAAATTTTTAAATTATTTGAGACATTTTGAAACACTTTTTGCCCAAAAAGTATGAAAGTGGTTTCAAAAAAAATCAAGTTTTTTGCTTTTTTCTCTATTATGGAGGTCGCTGTCACGCGAGTTACTATTCTCATTCGATTCTACAGAAAATTTGGTATTGAATGATGTAAAGAAATCTAAAATAACTATGTCGGCGATATCTGAAAAGGTTGATTTTTTGGACCTGAAAGTACTTTTTTCATACTTAAACGTGTCAGAATAGAAATTTTAAAGGGAGGCGGGCGATCCAGCGGGGACTCGCCTTTATCATCAAACTTGGGCGCGCAGCTAGACACTCTTGTGTGCACAGGTAAAGCGCGTCCAACTTATAATAGGCGTAAGCCAAATATAGGCCTGTTCTGGGGTTAAAATAAGTCTATCGCAGGTGGCAGCGGCTACCCTCCTGCAACAGACTTATCGCGCACGCGGTGTGTGCGGCGACCGCGTTAGGCCTATTACAAGAGGCGCCGCCACGCCGGCTGTACGATGCAAGCGCGCTCGACGGCTACGAGACGAGACGCAGCGAACGCAGAGACATTTTTGAGCTTCCTAATTTTTTTTGGGCCTTTTTGCCTTACTCCGTCGCCTTTTTCGAGTACGTTAACCGTTTTAATTTTTTTTAAACAATTTTTTTAAAAAATAATTAACGTTATATTTATATTGTGTTTTCAATCGAGTTGTGACATCAGAACGGGAAACCTCGGCCGCTTTTTTCACGCAAAAATTCAAAATGCACTAACTTAATGTTTGCGTGAAAAAAGTAGGCGAAGTTGCACGTTTTGATGTCAGAACTCGATTGAAAACACAATATTTTGTTTTCAATCGAGTTGCATCGTTATAAAATGAAACTCCGCCACATTTTTCATAATAATTTTAAATTTAGCGCATTTTGAATTTTTGCGGGATAAACGTGAGCGGGTTTTCATTTTTTAATGTTGCGACTCCATTAAAAACAATGTGCGTTTTCGCATCAGTGTTGCACAACATTTATTTTCCTTCCTTTCTTGCTTCCACTTTTTTAGCCCCGTCTGTTTATAATGGATTCATGACGGAGTGACATTTCACGTGAAACTGGGAGACAAAAAATCTCTTCATTTTTTCGAATAAAAACGTGAAAAAAAAACACTCCGCCACGAATCCATCATACTATTTCCGTTTTTTTCCCCGAAACTTGAAGAACTGATTTTTTAACGCTGCTCGCGCCTGTTTCTGGACGAAGATTTCTTTAACTATGATTTGCAAAAAATTCGGCGCTTTGCGGGTCGAGGATTATTCTTCAATCTGATGCTACTGAATGCAGAAAAAACCTCGCAAATGATATTTTCCTCTCGCTTAATAACCATATAATCGCGGGTTTTCTATGCATATACTCAATATTTGCCTGCTTCCGTTTTTTTCTTTTTGGGCCGTATTCATGAAGCCATGCGGAATTCCGGATGGCTTTATGAATACGGCCTCTGCTATATTTCCCGTAAACTCTCATTTATGCACTGAAATTTTCAGACTATGACGGGACACCGGCTGGAACATTACGCGGGAAGGAGGATTTATCGACGACGGCACAAACTGCGACATTTTTTTTAATGGCTTGGCGTAATCTTGGTATGCTTGTTAGAATTTTTTAAAAATTGGCTAGCGTGTATTAATGTTTTGAAAAATTGCAGTCTTTCTATTGTCGGCCCGCCAAAATGGTCAAACGAGCTCCGCTGAACTCAACGCTATGCAGTTTTCATTTTGGTTTCCAACATTTTATTTCACGTATAAATTCAACGTGAAAGCAAATAATATGGAAACCAAAATGAAAATCGCATAGCGTTGGGTTGAGCGGAGCGCGTTTGACCATTTTGGTGGGTCGACAATAGAGACGCGAAAATAAAACTTAGTATCCTTTTTGTCCAATTTTCAAGTGATATTTCACCGACAAAGATTAGAATTTTATTACTATTTCCGCATCTTTGGAGGGGTAAAAAATTATTTTTTTAAATTACTATTTTAGCCCATTAATATACGAATTTACAATGCAATTTTTCCTGAATCGCAAGCTTTGTGAGGAGTTTCTAGCTTTTGCCTTTTATTTGAAGTTTTGAGACTAATAAAGTTTTCCAGTAAGAAAGGAATATGCAAAAAAATCCATTAGAAAAACGAACTGAACGTTGGCCAATTTTTAAAAAGTTCTGAAAGCTCACCCGGCATATTTTCTGTGGATTATTTAATGTTTTGTCAAATCTTCATTGTTTGTTATATATTAACTTTGTTAAATTTTTTTTTGAAAGTTAAATTTGCAATAAATCTGATAATTTCCCACATTGAAATTTATTTGAGTGGAATAGCTCAAATTCAAGCCGAGCTGAGACTAATTATCGTCGTGGCTGCCTTTTGTAAGCCCACATCCAAGCATTAAATAGCAGCGAAAGGCCTATTATTAACGTGCAATAGGTTTTCTGTCGACAGCGGTAAGCAAATTGTAGGCAAAAATCCCCCGCGATAAGCTTTTTCTAGGCCTATTACAGGCGTCGAGCCGCGATAGGCCTTTTATTGGCTGACTTCGCTGCCCTTCGCGTGTACTCGATAGGCCTTGCGCGCAACCTATTATAAGCTGAACGCGCACTACCTGTGTGGCCGAACGGTTAGTCGTCTTGCACCACAATTTTGTTGCCTGGGTTCAGTTCCGCGCGCCCGCACACTTTGCCCCGCCCCCTCCAGCGAGGAGAAAATCAGTACTTCGGGACACGGCACCCCAGCCTACCAAAATAGTTTCTACCTGGCGAATTTTTAAAACCCTAAGGCTCGGCCATTTTTTGACAAAAAAGCCTCGTTTTTGGATTAAAATGATGGTATTATCCTGAATAATCAGACTATGATTCGAATTTCTCAAAAAAGTAAATTTTCGAGTAAAAAACAAATTTCATTATCCGACGAACTTGGTGGCGCATTGGAAGAAGGGGGAGGCGTGCGGGAGGCCAACTTTGAAGAGCTAAAACTCGAGAATTACTGAACATTTTGAAACGAAAATTTGGGAACATGCTAATATGCACAACTGGAATCTATTTTTGTCGACAGTTTGGCGAAACTCTTATGTTTTAGAAACACGTTGCGGTACCTACGCATACGCCATTTATTGATCTGAAGAAGAAATGTATTGAAAAAAACAAAAGAAAAACTGGAAAATGAGGAACAAATGTGAAAAAAAGGAAAAATCACAGCAAAAAGTAGCACGGAAGTGGGCGGAGCCTCGTAAATCATTTTGCAACGCGAGTACGCAAACACCGCACCCCCGTTGTCCAATGCGACACCAAGTTCGTCGGATAATGAACATATTTTTTCACTCGAAAATTTACTTTTTTGAGCAATTCGAATCATTATCTGATTATTCAGGATGACACCATCATTTTAATCCAAAAACAAGGCTTTTTTGTCAGAAAATGGCCAAGCCTTAGGGTTTTAAAAATGCACCAGGTATAAACAATTTTGGAAGGCTGGGGTGTCGTGCACCGCGCGACAATTTAAATTTTAAAAAATTGGCTAATAGCCATTGAATACAAGGAAATATCCGACAAGTTTCTGAGGTGTTTCACATTTTCAATGAGGGGGCCCAAAAAACGGGAATTCTAAAAATAAAATAAAAAGAAAGGAGAACGTTATTAAAAATCAAAATCCCCCAGTGCGCGAGAATTTAAATTTTTAATATTTCATGAGGATTTGAATGAATTTGCATTTTCAGGGGATGGGCGGGAGGGGAGAATTCTTCAACGTTTTTAGACAGAAAAAGGCTCAAAATTCATTTTTTCACTGCAATACACATGATTTTAAATGCGCATAAAATAAAATAAAATTTACAAATTTCTTTCTTGCAACAAACAACAAAAATTAATGGGCCGGGGTGGCCATCCCGCATAATGGATTTGGACCTATTATATATTATTCCTTTTAATTTTGACTCTTTCAGGAGTTGCTATATTTGAAATTTATGAAAAAAGTAGGATCAAAAGTATAACCTCTTATTCCCCAAAAATTTCGCGTTGGCTGCCGAATTTCTGTTCACACACTTATTAATTTATTTATACCCTATTAAATAAAATGATTTATTCTCTATTGCGTACGTCAAGGACGTTGTTCTGTTTGGTTGATCAGATGGACGCTAAATAGAAGCAAGCTGAAAATTTGAATGATGAATTTTTCTGTAATTTTATTCCTATAAAAACCTATGTACACTTTAATGCAGAAAAATTAAACACGACAAAAAAAACCATTATTTTGTAAAACACAGAAATAAAAAAAATCTCAAGAAAATCTCACAAAAATCAGTCTGAGAGTGCAAGAAAAGAGCAGGCGCGCGCGCGTGTCGACTCCGCCCCTTTTTGACGGCTCTGTCAATAATTAATGAGCTAATCATCGATAAGTGACTGATTCTTTTCAGTACAAGTGTGGGCGTGTTAATCTCGGAAATGGATCCAATTTATTCGTACAAAACTACATACTTTGTGAATTATTATTACTTATTAATAAACCTTTTTTTGTTGCAATCTCTATCCAATTTGACCATAATTTTTCGGCTCGGAAAACTTTTCCTCGTGAATCTGTTCTGAAAAAAAAAAAACCAAATTTCTTTTTTAATCAAATTTCGCCCAATAGTTCCCACGTGCTTACCAACAATCTCATGAACCACTTCCGCCTCTTTGCCACGTGGCGTTACGTCTGGGACGGGCGGCTGAAAGATGCAAGATTGATTAAGAGTGAACGTGCGGCCTTATACACAAGATATTATGCTTTTTCAAAAATGCTCACAATTCCAATATCACCACCAGATTGACCAGAAGCAGAAATCAGTGCCGCCCGTGATAGCATGTCACGATTGTGAATGTTCTGTAATAAAATAAAAATAATAAAAATATTGTTTTTTTTTTTTGAAATTTTTGGCTCTGCGACATTTCGAAACCAGTCAATTTGCAACTTTTTAAAAATTTTTGTAATAAAAAATTTAATTTTTTTTTTTTTGGTTTTTAAAGATTTTTTTTTTTTCATTTCTCCACATTTTAAACAGTGTTTTATTCATAAATTTCATGAAATTTTTTCCAGATTTTCCACAAGCTTCTAATTTTTTTTCTAAAATTTTTAGGATTTTTTGACGTATATTTCAATTTTTTGGACTTAATGGACCTATTCACAAAACCGGAATAAAAAAGAAAAAAAAACGGAAAAAATTGCGGGAAAAATCGGAGAATGCTCCGATTGACCTGAAATTTTGGGAAATATTGGAAAAAATTTTCCTGTACACGCTCAAAAAATTTTGGACCAAAATATCGATTTTTAAAATTTACAGAAAAAAATCGATAATTTTTAAAATCGATATTTTGGTCCAAAATTTTTGAGCGTGTACAAGATAATTTTTTCCAATATTTCCCAAAATTTCAGGTCAATCGGAGCATTCTCCGATTTTTTCCGCAATTTTTTTCCGTTTTTTTTTCTTTTTTTTTTCCGATTTTGTGAATAGGTCCATAATTCTTCTGTATTAAAAAAATGCTTGAATTTTTTTTCCAAACTACCCACAAACATTTCCGACTTTTTCTCAAAATCCAGGAATTTTCAAAACAATTTTGAAAAGATTTTTTCCTAAAAAT
Organism: Caenorhabditis japonica; assembly: GCA_963572235.1. NCBI lineage: Eukaryota > Metazoa > Nematoda > Chromadorea > Rhabditida > Rhabditidae > Caenorhabditis > Caenorhabditis japonica. The sequence goes on from OY754342.1 coordinate 5,231,197, forward strand.
TTTTCCAAAAAATTTCATGTATTTTCCTGAATTTTCTAGAAATTTTTACGATTATTCTAACATAATTTTTGGTAATTTTGGAATTTTCTATAACTTTTCCCATTTTTGCCACTTTTTTTCCAGATTTTATCTATTACGTATTCCTGAATGGTGATGCCGCGTCAAATGGTGTACATTGCGGCCTCGCCACGTGGATTTACGCGCAAATTTGATTTGATTTTTATTTTTTCGAAGTTTTTCGACAAATGGATTCCGTTTTTTGTTATTATTTGTGCCGTTTTCAATTTTTTTATCTCTATGGAAAAAAAATTGAAGAAATTTAATTTGCGCGTAAATCCACAAATCTGCAAACACAGTCCGTGGCGAGACCGCAATGCACACCATTTGACGCAGTATCACCATTCTAGAAATACGTAAAAAAAATTTTTTTTAGAACTTTCGAGAATTTCTTGAAATATTTCAGTATTTTTTTTTTCAGAAATTCTACAAAATTAAAATAAAATTCTTTGAATTTTAACATAAAAATTTTTCAGATTTTTCTGTACAATTCACCAAAAAATGCTAAATATTTTTATGAATTTTCTAGGATTTTTTTGATGTATTCTGATGTTTTTACATAACTTTTTTTGACTTAAAAACGTTTTTTTTTTCCCCGCATTTTCAACAGTGTCCAGGATTGAAAATGTGGGCGGAGCCTAAGTTGCTGGCGCGCATTTTTCGACTCTCGCATTTTTTTTAAATTATTTTTCTTTCAGTAAAACCATGTTTTTTTGTAAAATGTATGTACTGTACCTTTTAATACCATAAAATTGCCCAAACTTTGATTTTCGTAAAGATTTATCCTGCAAAAACACCACAAAACTCAAAACTAATATTTCGAAATGGTGGCTGAACCAAATTCGACGTTCTTATGCTTAAAAAACTTCTAAAGACCTCAGCTATAATTCAGTTGGAGCACATTTGGGAAAAAATAAGAATTTATGCTTTTTTTCCCGAAAAACATAAAAAAATGCGTCAAAATTTAAATTGCTCGGCTCCGCGCACTTTTCAAATCCTGGACACCGTGAATTGTTTGAATATTTTCCCATTAATTTTTTCAATTTTTTTCATATTTCTCTCAGGATGGGCCCACGACGTTCTAGACTTTACGTAAAGGCAAATGCACCCTTTCGCATTCTCTGCGTCTCCACAGTGGCGATCTGCCAAGTTTAGCTAAAGAATGGAGACGCAGAGACGAGAGAAATGGCGCCAGAAACTGATTTCAAACGAGTTGCATCATGACAACATGAGTCAGGTATCCCTTTTTTGTCTGCGTCTCTTCTACAAATAGCACTGTGTTTGTTCGCGTGGTCGCGCACAAATAAGTGGGCGGAGTTTCGCGTTCCGTTCTCATCTCGCAACTCGATTGAAAAAACAATATAAAAAAGAAAAAACGCTGACCTTCAAATGCCGTAAAACATGCGAATTCTTGGTGAACGCTTTTCCACAAACCGAACACTGATACGGTCGTTCTCCACTATGCGTCTTCTCGTGATGCGTTCTCGCCGACGCTGACGTGAATTCTCGTCCACATTCCCATTGACAGGCGAACGGACGCTCGCCTGTGTGCAGTCTTATGTGCGTTTTCAGTGCTCCTTTTTGCGTGAATTGACGTGGACAGTAGGGACAAGAGTACGGTTTCACGCCCATGTGGATGCGACGGTGCTCTTCCAGTTTTGACATGTACTGGAATAAAAAAGTGAAAATCATCGCGAAAATATAATTTTCACCAATTTTCCAGAAAAACACTTATGGACCTATTCAAAGTACTGTAGAAAAACGGAAAAAATGACAAAAAACTGGGAGAAAACTTGGAAAATGCTCCGATTGGTCTGAAATTTTGGGAGAAACTGTCAAAAATGCTTCCGGGCTTGCTCAGAAAATTTTGGACCGAAATATCGATTTTAGAAAATATTCAGAAAAAAAATGAATATTTTTTAAAATCGATATTTTGGTCCAACATTTTCTGAGAAAGTCCGGTAGCATTTTTGACAGTTTCTCCCAAAATTTCAGACCAATCGGAGCATTTTCCGAGATTTCTCCAAGTTTTTTGTCATTTTTTTCCGTTTTTCTACAGTACTTTGAATAGGTCCATTACCTGAAAACTCTTATTACACTGATCACAACTATATTTTCTATCGCTCCGACTGCTACTTCCCTCCAATAAAAGAGCCCCGTTTGGCTGATTTGTTGTCTGGAAAAAACATTAATTATAATTTTCATTTTCCGTAAAAGAACGAACCGAATCCGGGGAACTTCTCTGTGTCGCATTCACCACCACATTGTCAATTAATTTGTCCATTCGCCGGGTTCTTAGGTATTTCATGTGCTGGAAAAAAAATTTACTTTATTAGAAGGGCAGGGGCTTCCTTCTTCTCAATTTGAAAATACTTATTTTTAAACGATTTTTCGCAAGATAAAATTTTAAAAACTCACGTAGGAAGTTGGCCGGATGGGCGGAGCCATTTCGTCTTCCAGAATGTATTCAGGATCATCGCTGGCTGAAAATTTCGAATTTTTATTTTTTATTGAGCTCTTTTTAATTTAAATTATTGCAGGTCCGCCACGCTATGCAATTTTCATTTTTGTCTCCAAATTATGTATTTCATTTCACCACGGTGTCCAGGATTTGAAAAGTGGGCGGAGCCGAGCAAACGCGCTCCACTTTTGAGGCATTTTTTATGTTTTTCGGGAAAAAAGCATACATTCTTAATTTTTCCTCAAATGTGCTCCAATGGAATTATAGCTGAGGTCTTTAGAAATTTTTTAAGCCTAAGAACGTCGAATTTGGTTCAGCCACCATTTCGGAATAATCGTTTTGAGTTTTTTGGTGTTTTTGCAAGATAAATCTTTAAGAAAATCAAAGTTTGGACAATTTTATAGGGAATAATTCACTTTTGTTATGGAAAAAATCAATAATTGCTTGAAAAACCCGATTCGCTGTCTGACGACGAAAATTTCTATGACCGCTCTTCGATGCGTATTTTTCTGTATTATTAGTCTTATTCGGGTTTTTTGTTACTTCTGTCGGTTAAAAAAAACTCGGGACTCGAATGGCGCTGATATTATTGTTTTATTAAAGTTGTCGCGCGGTGTTTGCGTACTCTCGTTGCGGACCGATTTACGAGGCTCCAGTGCTTTGCCTTTTTTTTTGTGATTTTCGTATTTATTTTTTACATTTTTGTCGCTTTCTGATGATTTTCTTTCTGTTTTTTAAACAAATTTTTTATTTTAGGTCGATACAAGAAAAATTGAAAAAAAGAAGGAAAAATGGCGGGTGATGCAAAAATCGATAAATTATTGTTCTTTTTTTTTTGGTAGAAAATAATTGGTGTATTTTTCTTAACATTTTAGAGCACAATTTTTAATTTTCTTTTTTTTTAAGTTCACAAAAAGGAAAATTGAAAATTGTGCTCTAAAATGTTAAGAAAAATACTCACCAATTATTTTTTACCAAAAAAAAGGCAAACAATAATTTATCGATTTTTGCATCGTTTCCTTCTTTTTCAATTTTTCTTGTTCAATATTTGTCCGAAAACAACATTTATCGACCTAAAATAAAAAAAATTTGTTAAAAAAACAGAAAGAAAATTATCAGAAAGCGACAAAAATGTAAAAATAAATGCGAAAATCATAAAAAATAAGGCAAAGCAATGGGCGGAGCCTCGTAAATCGGTCCGCAACGCGAGTACGCAAACACCGCGCGACAACTTTAATAAAACAATAATAATACGTTTAATGCAGTGAAATCTCTCAGATTTTATTTCGTCATGTAAATAAATAAAACAAATATCATGAAAAATAAACAAAATTTATTTCTTTTTCATCGATTGTTAGCCAATACTGTGCGTTTCACGAAAATCGCTCGAATTTTCCGGCCTGCAAGAAGTTTTTTATGCTTCAAAGTAAAATATTTGAGTTATTAAAAGATACAATAAATACATTTTACAAAGAAAAACACGTTTTACTGAGAAAAAAAAAATAAAATCAATTTTAAAAAAATTGAATTTCGCGCGAAAAATCCAGTGGGGCGCGTTTGCTCGGCTCCGCCCACTTTTCAAATTCAACGTGAAATAAAATAATTTGGAGAACGAAATGAAAATTGCATAGCGTTGAGTTCAGCGGAGCGCGTTTGACCATTTTGGCGGACCGACAATAAAAATTTTGGAAAAACCAGAGAAATTTCTTGGAAACAAGAAAAAAAATAGAAAAATCACCAATAAAATTTAATTTTTATGGAAAAATCCTGCTTAAAAGAAGAAAAAACTCCAGAAAATTCCAAAACTCACCGCCAATAAAAACCGGATTGCCAAGCTCATCCAAAAAGTCTTCGTCCTCCTCGTCCATCATTTCTTCCACATTCTCATCGTCTTCCAGCACCCCAAAATCGTCTTCATCGGCTCCACGGTGCTCTACTATTGCCTGAAATTTGCTTAAACATGAAGCCACGCCCACTTTTTGGACGCTTTACCTCATACTGACTACTGGTGGACGGCATTAACATGATTTGTGTGGTTCCTTGAGGGATTGCCTGGAAAATAAAAATATATTTTACTTTTTTATTTATTGTGTTTTCAATCGAGTTGCGACATGAGAACGCGAAACTCAACTCCGCCCACTTATTTGTGCGCGACCAAAACAAACACAATGCTATTTGTAGAAGAGACGCAGACAGAACGGTGAATGCAGACTTGAATTGCGTTTTCATGTCGCAAGTCGATTGAAAACACAATACTTTCTAAAAAGTCCCTTTACCATAGGCTGCAAGACAGTAAGCTGCTGAGTCGGCTGTGAGTTATCCTCAATTTCAATCGCGATCGATTCGGCAATCATTTTTCGAAAACGCTTCTCGTCTTCCAGGTTTCTTTTGAATTCTATTGTCTAAAAATTCATTAAAAATAACCATTTAAAAAATTAATGCACCTACGGTAACTTGTTGATGGAGTTGCTCAAAATGCTCGCGCAGACTCGTCGAGTTGATGGCCGGAAAATCGCACTGGGCACATTTGAACGGAAACGCTTGGAGGTGGCGGCTCCAAATGTGCTTTTCAAGGTGTTCCATGGTTTCTGGGGGTAAGCACACAATTAAAATTTCCAATTTACCATAATCAGCAAATGATCCACGAAATTTGGATCAGAAACCAGCGGCCGGCAATTTTTTTTTCAACGGTTTTCTAGGCCACGCGGACACACCTCGTGTACTCCTTTTGGACAATTTTTTAAATTTAATTTTTCTGGATTTTTTTTTTGCTTTTTTTTGCGCATTTTCGAAAGAAAATGATTTCAAAAGCGAATTTTCGGGAATTTCCGATTTTTTTTTTTCTCATTTTTTCATAACTTTTGGGTAAATTTTCTTTTTTTTTTGTTTTCCAAATTTAAAAATAACTTTTCGATTTTTCCAGAAGTTTTTTTTTGGTTTTTTTTTCTTCCGGTTTTGTGAATAACCCCATAATAATTTTCTTCGTTTTATTTTCCTATTTTCCATAATTTTTCGACAAATTTTATAGACAAAAAACATTGAAAATGGATTATTTTTCGAGAAATTTCACTAATTTTTTCCGATAATTTTTTTTTTTTGGCATTAAAATATTTTTGAAGCTTAATTTCGTTAATTTAAAATTTAAAATAGTCTTGTTTTAAATATTTCTCATCATTTTTTGGGGTTAAAATTTAAATGTTATTTTGAAAAAAAAAATTTTTTTTTTTGCATTTTTCTACAAAACAATTTTTTTTCGCCAAATTTCAGAAATTTTCTATCAAAAACATTTTTTTTAACCACTTTTTACCACATTTTCTATTAGAAAATCGCAAAATTTGCCGAATTTCATCAAATTTTACTTATAAAATTAAGTTTTTTTGTATTTTCTCAACTTTCACTAAATTTTTACACATTTTGAAAATTAAATTCCAAATTAACCTTTGAAAACACTGTTTTTCATTGAAATTTTGCTTTATTTTAACACTTTTCAGCCACAAATTTCCGAAAAAACCACTTTTTCCCTTATTTTTGTGTTTTTTCGTGAAAATTTTCAAATTTTTGGCAACATTTTTTGTTTAATCCGTGAAAATCATCGAATTCTCTGTTTCCACCACAAAAATAGGCCAATCCACGCATTTTTCATGGCATTTTCCATTTTTTCTTCTTTTTCTTCAAAAAATCAATCAATAAATAACTCACGCTCTTCGACCGTGCACTCGCAGCATCGGAACACTATTGGGTAGCCGATCATTTGAATCTGAAAACAAAAAATCGATATTCTCAGGCATTTCATTTCTTGAATTATTAGAAAATTTAGTGATTTTAAACGAACGATTCAAGATTATATTGTGGCTTGATAAGAATCATAAAATACCTCATAATATCCGTAAAATTTCTGATCAGATTCGCATCGCCTAATATTACCCTTAAAATTTCTGATAATATCCGTAAATTTCCAAAAATAATTTGTGAATTTTCTGATAAGATCCGTAAATTTTCTAAAGTTATTCGTAATTTTCCTGGCAAGATTCCGTCGAATACCGAACATTTATTAATTTTTCGTAGCAACGCGATAATGTAGATAAATTACCATTTAAATTTTTGTTATTTATTGAAAAATATTATAAAACCATAAAAATACAGTGTTAGCAAACTGAATCAACAAATATAATAAATACATGAAAATTATTGGGAAATTAATGCTGAAATTACACGACTTCATGCTCGACGGTACACGAAATTTCGGTGCCTCAGCGAGATCGCGCCGCATCCACGTCGTAGTCGCGCCTTTTAAATTTTTCCACTTTGTTATTTGTTCCTTGAGTGCGGCCTTTCGAGGGCCTTCTTTAACATGTCTTTCTGGTCCTAGAAGGCCCTACTCATTATGTTGGCAGCTTGTCTGGATTTCGCGGTCGCGCTGAAAATAATGACTGTAATTCAGAATTAAAAAAAATTAATTACATCGAATTTCCGAAGCGACCACGTCACGGTGAAAATCAGTTTTGACGGAAATTTGCTTTAAAAATCCTCGAGATTCTCAATTCAAACGTGAATCTGGTTCGTGGTACGACACAACGATTTAGGCCTAAAATTAAATTGTTTTTTTTTTCACAATTGAAAGAAGAAGCGTTACCTTTTTCTGTTTTCGATTGGCCATTGGTTCATGACATAAATACGATGGACCTCACTTCTGAAAAAATTTTATTGCTTTAAAAAAACTCGTCAGCGTGAACTTTAGTGAGACTATTCAATAAATTATTAAAAATAAGAAAACATTTACAAACAATTGAGAGAAAACCCGGAGAATGCTTCGATAAGTCTGGAATTTTGGAAAGAATGTTAAAAATTTGGAACACAGTTTTATCCCAATTGTTTGCCATTTTTCCCTCTTTTGGATATTTGTGTGAATAAGTCCATAAAATTCGGCTCCGCTTCTTTCTTAAAATTTCAACCTTGTTGCAAAATTTCTACGGGCAAAATAAAGTAAAAGTGAAATCACCTGAAAATTGAGCAAAGAGGCGAAGCCTGAATTTAAAGTTATCGCGGACTGTGAAGTGGCACATTTTTAAATCAATAATAAAGGAATATTAATCATTTGGTTGATAAAAAAAATAAATTAAAACAAACGAAAAATAATTTAGGCCAGAATACTGAAAAATGCCATTCAAACTCTCGTTTGGCGACACGCGACGCAGCCCAACGCGCTGCGATAGGGGTAATATTAGATCTGATCAGATCCGTAAATTTCCTGATAATATGCGCTTTATGCGAAATCGATACGAATCTTACAAAATCTGTTTAAGATTCCTAAATTTCCTGATATTTTCTAATTTTTCCAATTTTACTCGGGTCTCCTAATATTATTCCCATATTTTCTGATATTTTCTAATTTTTCTAATAATTAAAGAAATGAAATGCCTGAGTTTATTTATTCCAAATTCGCGTTTGTCACGGAGCGTCGGTTTTTTTGAGGCTTTGAGCTCAAAAAACCACATTTTTTTGTACTTTTTCAATTTGTCATTTCGTGGCAAACATGTAACAAGAAAAATGCAAGGAAAAATACACTAAAATACGTTAAAAATTAAAAAAAAAAAACGAAAAAAAAAATGAAAAAAAAAGTTTTTGCCCAATGGTGGCCTAGAATCCGACAAGCCAAATTTCTAGTCCCCAGCACATTTTTACACAACACGGTGTCCCGCACGAGAAAAGCGACGCCGCTGTTCGAGAAAAGAGACGCCTCGGCGTCTCTCATCTCTCATGCGTGCAGGTGGAGCGCGATTGCATCGGATTTCGTCTGGAAAATGTGCCCCATAAATACACTTGGAAAAAAAGAAATTGAATGGATTTTTTGAAGAAAAAACAAATAAAACAGACACTAAAAGGTTCAAATTAATTTTTGAGTTAGAAAACTGTACAAAAAAAATTTCAATACTGGTTTAAATGACACACCGAAGTTTACTCTGTTATGAGGCTCTGTAGCTAAGGTATACCCGTGTTCTTTGTGAATTTTTTGACTTGTTTGTTCAATTCACTTCTACAAAATATAAAATGAACAAAAAACCCACATTCGATATCAGAAAGCCTGAATTTAAGGGCTCGGAATATGAATTTTAGGATACTGTAGCCCATATTCGCCAAAAAAGTATTTTTTTCAAAAATCGGCTGCCTTACAGAATTTTGCATTTTGAATGCGGTTATTTTCCGCTTTTGATCAAGTAAATTGGTTGAAAACTACTGAAGTTATTAATAAATCAAGTTTCGCACTATAACTCGAAAAAATGGGTCATTTTTTGAAAATTTCAATAAAACAAAAGCCTGGTTCAAAGATTCGTTGCCTTGCAAAGTTTCTAAATTTGTTTGCGGTCATTTTAAGATGTCAAACAAGATATTTGGCCTCCAACTAATTGAGTTATTAATGTTTGAATAAGTTCCAGTAGCACTAGGGGGGGTACTGTATGCGCACAGAAACCTTCCTGACGTCGCCCATTTCTTTTGTAGCTTTGTGAATGATGAACATTGTCTTAAATAATACTTCTAAACAAAGTATAATGATATGGAAGCGATATTATTGAAAATATAGGTCCAATCTACTTAAATCTATGGAAAGTGCATTTTTATTATTCTGGCGCATTTTTTATGCTCGTACGTCCAAATGTCTTCGTAAAATAGTTTTCGAATGTAATTCTAAAAAGAAAGTTCAAAAAAATAATGGTTTTCTTGCTTTTAACAATTATGGAAATCTACTGTAGTCTGATCAAGCAGCGTGCGAGAGAGCGAGAGGGTGTCAGACGAAACAGAAAAATGCTGGCGCGCATCGCGTGCGGGACACCGTGACACAATCACAGCCTCCCACACGAGAAAAGCACCAGCAAATTTGTATTTCGTCTGGCACTCTCTCTGTCTCGCGCCGCAAACAGGCATGCGCCTTTAAACAAAACCTTTTTTAATTAAATTTTCTCTTTTAAAATCGTTATTTTTCGGCTATTTTTCACTTTTTTTTTGTTCTAAAGTCTAAAATAGTGTTCCAATAGGAAGGAATAATATTTTTTGGTGCACTTGCTCAATCTTTCGTTAATCCGAACCGTTTTATATGTAAAAATTGCTTTATTTTACGATAAATGACCTCAAAATTGTTATTTTTACAGATAGCTCAGCAGCAAAATAATGAAATCAGCAACCTAGAAGGACAATCGAAATCATCGGGCCCGGAAATTCAATTTATACCAAAAATCGGTTGAAAACTATTTTTTGTTAATTTAATTATTTAAAAGGTGCTATAAATATGATGGTTGCTTTTCAAAAATCAATAAATTTGGTTTAAATATGTTTATTTTCTGTTGAATACAATCTATGACCCGGAGTAACTAAGTTTTCATCGAAGATCAGACGCTTCTTCCGCCCACTCTGTTGAAATTCCGAGAAATACAGTAATCGAATAAAATATTCCCGAATCTTCTATTTGATATGTGTTTAATAATTAATGCGAACAATACGGACCTATTCTAACGAAAATCAACCATAAAACAGTGATTGAAGCGCTTGAGGGGCCGAATTCCGTACCTTCAGATGCCCACCGACCCATGACTGGAAATCTTAAAACCCTATTTTTTCCGTCCATTCTTGACCAAATCGGCCGGTTGAGGTCGCAAAAGGACCGCAAGAAAATTTAGAAACTTTCCTCGGCAGCCGATTTTTGATTTGTCTTCTAGTTCCTCAGAAATAAAATAAAAACCATCGAAATTTCCCCATTTTTTCACTTTTTCAACTGAAATTTGTTTTTCAACTACCGAAGCCATTTTTTGACGAATTTGTTTGTTCAAAAGCGAAAAATGATCGCCGTAAAATTCTCTACAAATCCCTGGGAGCCGATTTTCGAAAAAATGTTCGAGACGAAATTTAGGAGCATCTGAATAAGACTTCGTGCTCGAGCAGCCGAAAATTCCCCTGTTTGGCAAACAAATCCGCTTGATTTGTCCTTTTTCAATGAATAAACACTTCACTATATTATTCTTAACATGTCTTTATCGAGTATTTCCAAAAATAATAGTGAATTTTTCGAAAAATCTCGAAATTCGTGAAAAATCTTTGTTTGTAGATATTTCCGTGAAGACAAATTATTTTTTCTTCCATGATATCTCAAAAAATCGGCAATTTTCTGTTCTCTCTATTTATATTCCTTTTTCAATTGAATTTCCGGTTTTCAGTGTTTTCGACGCATTCTTAAATTCTGAACATTCCTCCAGGAAAGGCGATGCAAGCGCGCTCTATCTGCACGCGCGAGAGAGTGAGAGACGCCGAGACCTTCTTTTTAGGGACCAGCGGTGCGCATTTCTCGTGCGGGAGGCTGTGACACAATTTCCGAGCCAATTGACCCCTTTGCTCCACACATTACACTCGAAATTTAGTGCAAAATCAAGAGCAAAATCAAAATCGCTCGGAGCTAAACGCCGATGACGTGGCAATTGCTCGTCGCCAGCATTGGCGTCCATCTAATTCTAATATTCTCCATTTTTGACGTCTACTACACGAGCCCACTCGTCCACGGTATTCCGGAACAGTCGATTAATAGTAATGATGCTCCTGCCAACAGGATTTTTGTCATATCGGCGGGTAAGTATTGATTTTTGTCAGTTTTGGCATTGCGGTTGTTTATGGACCTATTCAAGTGAGAAAAAAAAAGAAAAAAAAAGAAGTTTTTTCCGATGCAGGAACGGCAAAAAAAGAAAAAAAAGGAAGAGAAAAATGAATTTTCTTCCTTTTTTCTCTTCCTTTTTTTTCTTTTTTTGCCGTTCCTGCATCGGAAAAAACTTCTTTTTTTTCTTTTTTTTCTCTCTTGAATAGGTTCATTAAAGGCGCATCGGTATATTTGAATGGGTCTCGCCACATATGACTACATTATCATCGGCAGAAAATGAATTTTTCTCTTCCTTTTTTTTCTTTTTTTGCCGTTCCTGCATCGGAAAAAACTTCTTTTTTTTCTTTTTTTTTCTCACTTGAATAGGTCCATTACAGACGGTCTGCGATACGACACGTTCAACAAGTACCCCGAAATGTCGCCATACTTGCACTCGATTATGAACGAGCGGAAAGTGAGATTTTGTTTCGAAAAAAGTGAAAAATATGGCTAAAAAACGCAAAAATGTAAAAATATGGATAACAAAATTTGGGTATGCGCCTTTAAAAGTACAGTTTTAGCACTGAAAAAAGTTTTTTCGCGGAAAATCGTGAAAAAGGATCCTCGAAAATTGGGAAAAAATATCGAAAAGGAGGGAAATATTTTTCGGAAAATAAAAAATTGCAAAAGTTCGTTCAAAAAATCACAACATTTTTTTTGAAAAAAAAAATGCCGAAAAACTTGCTAAAAATTCCAGAAAAAATTAAAAAAAAAACAATTTTGAATCCGAAAAAATCGATCTCGAAAAATGATTTTAAAGACCCAGAAAAATACCATAAAAATTTAATTTTAGAAAATAGAAAAAATCTCAAAAATTCGACTAAAATGACGGAAAAATGCAGAAAAAAATTAGAAAAAATCAATTAAATTAATAGATTGTTTATTGGCAAAAAATTTTTTAATTTTGCAAAAAAAAATTTGAAAATGTATTTTAAAATTTTCGTTTCAAGACTTTTTTAACGGAAAAAAAGTAAAAAATTCCACTTAAACAGGAAAAATCATAGAAAACTCTTAAAAACGTTAGAAAATTACTGAGAAATCAGAGAAAAAATTCGCAAAATTGGGAGAAGTTTTTTGAAAAAATAAACATTAAAATGCGCCTAAAAATTATGGAAAAAATCACAAATTTTTCAAAAAAAAAGTTTTAAAACTCGCTTAAAATATCTGAAAACCCTACAAAAACTTGGAAAAATCACACAATTTAAGGATTTTTTAATCGAAAAAAAATTTTTTGGGAAAAAATATGGAAATTTTTTCTTAAAATTACCAGAAAATTCGTGAAAAACTACATAATTATCGTAATAAATCTCAAAATACAGTTTTTTAAAAATCATGAAAAATTCTAGAAAAATGGCTGAAAAATTATGGGAAAATCATTAAAAAATATACCCAAATTATGGAAAAAAATCGGAAAATATCACATAATTTTCGTAGTTTCCAAATCTTAAAAATTGCCAAAAAAACGCAAGAAAATTAGCGAGAAATAAAAAAAAAATCTCAAAAATTTGCTGCAAAATACGTAATTATTGCCGAAAATTGCCTGAAAACTCTAGAAAAATCGCAATAAATCCAGAAAATTCCAGGGCATCTACGGAGTGTCTCGCTCGCATGTTCCCACCGAATCTCGTCCCGGCCACGTGGCAATATTCGCTGGAATCACCGAAGATATGAGTGCAGTGGCAAAAGGATGGAAGAAGAATCCGGTGGCGTTCGACAGCGTCTTCAATCGATCCGCTCAGAGCTGGATGTGGGGAAGTCCGGATATTGTGAACCTTTTTGACGATCTTCCGAATTCGAAATCGTTTTTTTACTCGGCAGATGAGGAGGATTTTGCGTCGAAAGACGCTTCCAATTTGGATAAATGGGTTTTTGAGCATTTTGAGGTGGGTTTTGGAAGGTTACTCTTGGATCAGCTGGTCTAGAAAGCGCTCATTGACACAGCTGAACTAGGTGTGACCGTAATCGATTCAAAAATTTTTGAATGGATTACGGTCACACTCATTTCAGCTGTCCCCGATCGTGCTGAATTTTACTCGAAGACCAGCTAAAACGAGGCTATTTTCTGCATTTAAATGCGCAGAAATTCTAGTAAAATAAAAGGAGACCCCACGAAAAGGGGGGAAAGTGTTGAAACGCAGGAACGAAAAGGGGGGAAAATGGGCACAGTTTGTCTGCAAAAGTGCCGCACGGTTTTTTCTACATTTTTGGAGAATGAGAAATAGTGTTTTTTTCCTGCTTTGTTTTGCTGGAATTTAGTATTTAAAATGCGGAGACAAAATAGAAACGATAAAAAAAAATAAAAGGAGCGGAAAAGCTGCGAGAGGTCCACAAAATTATTGATTTTAGTGAAAAATAATATTTTTTGCGAAAATTCGGGTGATTTCGCATTAAAATAGGAAAATTGTGTGCTGAAACGAAAGAATACATTGAAATACATCCTCATAATATCATTTGAACTAAAAGCTTTCCAAATAAATGATTTAGGAATTTTTAAAGCAGCGGCAATTTCGAAAAATGGCGAATTTTAACTAAAATTGGGCATATTTAGGAAAATTTTTACAAAATATTACGAATTTGTTTGTTATTAGTCATTTTAACAAATAAATATCAAGGAAAACGGAGAATTTTAGCAAGAAATCGAAGAAAAAGAGGAAAAATAATTTGGTGACGAAAATGAAAATCGCAAAGTACGAAGTTCAATGAAGCGCACCTGCATTTGTCGCGAATGGACAATAAATACCCAAAAAAACTAATTTCAGGCAAAAAAAGCAAAAAAAAAAAAACACTATTGCTCATTCTCCAAAAATGCAGAAAAAACCGTGCGGCACTTTTGCAGACAAACTGTGCCCATTTTCCCCCCTTTTCGTTCCTGCGTTTCAACACTTTCCCCCCCCCCCTTTTTTGTGGGATCTCAATAAAAGTCGAAAATTTCGAAAACTTGGGTTATTTTTAAATTACGGTTTCAAAAATATATTTTAATTTCCGAAAAATAAGAAAAATTTATTTTTTTTTTGCAGTTCAAAATACAAAAAAATCAGGAAGATCATTTTTTGAAATTTCTAGGGAAAATTCTGAATTTTTGAAAAAAAACCGATAATTTTGACAAAAATCATGAAAAATTCCACAAAAAATCTAGAAAATCCTGAATTTTTTCTGGAAATTTCAGGAAATCATTGGAAATTTTTTTAATCACAAAATTTCTAGAAAAACCTGAATTTTAACGGAAATTTCTAAACAAAAAATCACAAAATTCTCTAAAAATTATGAAAAATTTAAAAATCAAAAAGCCCCCCCCCCAAAATACGAATTTTTCTTCAAATTTTCATTTAAAAAATTCAAAAAAACGTTAAATTAATTACAGAGCTTCCTCACCACGGCCAAATCCGACGAAAAATTGGGCGAAAAATTGAAAACTCCAAAATCAATCTTCTTTCTTCATTTGCTTGGAATCGATACGAATGGGCATGGAAATAAGCCGAAATCTAGGCAATATATAGAAAATATTCGAGGTATTTTTAAATTTCTATAGGAAAAAAAGCGAAAAATAATAAGTTTCGGGTGAAATTTTGAGAAAAATCGATAAATTTATAAAATTTCCCCTTCACTCTTGCCCAAAATTTGAACAAAAATCGTTAAAAACAAGAAAAATTATATTCTGGAAGGTAGAAAATTATTTCGTGCTCTATCGACAACGCGATGAAGAGAGTTAGACAGTTAGACGAAGCGAGACACTGGGAGAAACCAAGATACGCAGACAAACAACCTGTCAGTGGCACCTAAAATCGATATTTTTGAGCCAAAGTGTTAGAAAAAAATGCGAAAAAGCAAATTTCCAATCGATATTTTTGGATTTTTTCGAGGAATTTCTGAAAAAAATAGCATAAAACCCAAATTTTTAGCGGAAATTGCAAAAAAAGTCGGCCACGCGCGATTCCGCGGCCGCGGCCGCATGGTCTCGCAGCGGTAGAGGAGATGAGATGCAGAGAAAAATACAGTCATTAATGAGCATGAACATTTTCACAAAATCGATATTTTTCCAGTGGTCGACTCTGGAATCGAAAAACTGCAAAAACTGGTCGACGAATATTTCGACGACCACAAAACCGCGTGGATCTTCACCTCGGATCACGGAATGACCGATTGGGGTTCCCACGGAGCCGGCAGTGACGAAGAAGTGCTCACACCATTTGTCGCCTGGGGTGCAGGTGTAAAAAAAGGCAGTTCAAAACCCGACATTCATCAAATCGACCTGGCGCCACTCATTTCGGCGCTAATCGGCATTCCGATACCGGTCAATTCGATGGGAATACTGCCCGTGCAAATGATGAGCTCGAAGAATGGAGGAAGCTACGCGTTTAAGGCGATCGACGCGAATTTTAGACAGGTTTGGTGCAAAAAAGCGCTGGATGTCTCTGCGTCTCCGCAGAGAAAAGCGTGAAAAATGGAGGCACAGAGACGCGAGAGATAAACTAAGAAAAATCGTTTTCAGAATCTTTTTTTTTTTAATTTTTCTTAAAAATCCATAAAGCATAAATTCGTGTGACCGTAATCAATTTAAAACTTTCAAAACGGTAACCCAAAACACATAAAATCGTTAAAATCTTTAAATGGATTACGGTCACACTCATTTCAACTGTGTCAGATCGTGCTGAATTTTCTCGTGGAAGAGGAAGGTTTGCATTTTCTAGGCCACACATCTCATTTTTGAATTTTTGAAGTTTTTTATTGTATTTTATTGTGTTTATTACGCCAGAGAAAACGGGAAATAGAGAGATTTATGAGAATTTTCACAAAAATTGGAATTTTTGTTTGAAAAATAGGAAAATTTATTTAAAATTTTTGGCAATTTTTGACAAATTGTGTTGAAAAGTTACAGGAAAGCTGGGAAAATTTAGAAAAATTAAATTTACAGCAAGAAAATTTAATCTTTAACTGGTTTTTCTTTGTAAAATGTATGTATTGTATCTTTTAATACCATAAAATTGTCCAAACTTCTATTTTCGTAGAGATTTATCCTGCAAAAACACCAAAAAACTCAAAACGATTATTTCGAATTGGTGGCTGAACCAAATTCGACGTTCTTAGGCTTGAAAAAGTTCTAAAGACCTCAGCTATAATTCCGTTGGAGCACATTTGGGAAAAAATTATGAATTTATGCTTTTTTTTTTCGCCTCAAAATTTGAATTTCGCGCGAAAAATCCAGTGGAGCGCGGTTGCTCGGCTCCGCCCACTTTTCATATCATGGACATCATGTTATATAGAACAATTTACCGATGTTCCGCAGGTCTTGCAGCTACGATAAATACCGTGCAGTTTTTCGCTGCGAGACCTTCGGAGCGTCGTAACTGAATTTCGCTGGTGAAGAAACAATATAATCAGGAAAAATCTTTAGATAAAATTCCGAAAAAAATCTTTTCAGCTAAAAGAGCAAATAACACATCTAAAAAATGCGAAATCCCGACGTTTCTGGTTCCGTGAATTTGAGAAATTTGGTGACAAATCGATGCAATCTCTACGGACAACACTGGCCCAGTTGGGCCGAGATCGGCGATTCCACGTGGCAACGTCACTGTTCGCCGAAAATGCTCATTTGATAAAAGAGGCGATCGTATTCTACCATCGATACGATCGACAAATGCTCGGAGCGGCTGTCAGTTGCACATTTGTCGCCTGGATTGCTCTCGTCGTTTCGTTTTTGAACAAGTGAGTATAAGCCCATCGGCCTTATACACAAGAGATTTGGGTGGTGCATTTTTCTTCAAAAATTCACGGCGTGCTAGGCCCTACGTAAAGGCAAATGCGCTCTAGAGCATGTCTGCGTCTCCACAGCCTAGCGCATGCAAAAAGGGAGACGCAGAGACGCGAGAGACGTCGTGTTGTTGCCTGCGCATCCTCGGGTTTTCCAATGCCTTGTTTCGTCTAGCTGTCTAACTTCTCTCCTCGCCTTATCGATAGAGCACGTTATCAACATTCAGTATGGATTCATATTTTCAGCCCAACCTTCAAAAACCCGTCTCATCTCCTCACACCATCCAATTTCTTCGTGCTCCCTCTTCTCTTCTCTCTCCTCTTCGCCCTCTACTGCTCTCTTACCGTAACCCAAACAATCTACATTATTCTCCCAGTTTACCTCATCTCGGTGCTCGAAAATCATGCTCAACTCGCAGTTACTGTGAAAAATGGAGTGTCAAGCCTGCTGCGCCAACCGGATTGGCATCAGAAATTGCTGTCAGTCGACGTTTTTGTGAAACCGTTTGTTGGATTTGTTGGGTTTTGTGAGTTTTTGACATTTTTTTTTGGGAAAATTTGATTAAGAAAATCGGGGAATTTCCGGCTAATAGCCGCTTCTTAGCCGATTAATATAAAATGTCTCTGAAACCAGAAAAAGTGTAACAAAAATGGTATTAAAAAAAAAGGTTTTTTTTTTCGATTTTTTTCAAATTTTTGTGAAAAATTTCTCGGCTAATAGCCGTTTGCGCGCGCCGATTCTAAAAAAAAAAAATTTCGAAAATTTTGGAAATTTTTTTGAAATTTTCAAAAAATCAAACTGGAAATGCCATATTTTCGGCTAATAGCCAAAAAAAATTTTTTTATTCAAGTTTTTAAAATGAATTTTCGGGTAATAGCCGTTTTCACGCCGTTAAAAAATTTTTTTATTACAAAATTGCTTTGAAATTCAAAAAATGGTTTTTTTTTTTTAATTTTTTCGAAGAATCAATTGACGAATTTTTTATCTGTGAGCCGCTTGCACGCCGATTATCGCGAAACCCGCGGAAAAAAATTGAAAAAATGTTTTTTTTTTTTGAAAATTTATTTTTGAATTTTCGGCTAATAGCCGGTTCCGAGCCGATTTTTAAAAAGGAAAATGTTCCCGAAATTTTCGAAAAAATTAAGCCAAAAATTTGCCCAAAATTCTAGAAAATTAAAAAAAAAATGGAAAATACATCATAAAATTTTCGGCTATTAGCCGCTCGCGCGCCGATTAAAATAAATCTTTTTTTATTCAAAAAATTAAAAATGTTTGGAAAAATGTTTCTGTTTTTTTTTAAATTTTGGCTATTAGCCGATTTTACGCCAAACTCGCGCCGATCTTGCGCTGATTCTGAAATTGTCAATGGCTAATAGCCATATCCGCGCCAAATAAAATTGAAACATTTTCTGAAAATTCTATAGTGTCCGGAAAATCACATGGAAAATGTTTGGCTATTAGCCGATTTTGTGCCGTTCCAATTAGCGCTAAGTCCGCGCCGATCTTGTGCCAGTTATGCGCCAGCATTGGCTATCTTCCATTTTCAATGGCTAATAGCTGCCATGATCATACGCTATAAAATTTACAAAATTCGCTAAAAACCAATGAAAAGCACATTTTCAGCGATCACAGCGATAGCCAAAAAACTTTTTTTTTAAATTTTTTCTTCAAGTTTTTAAAGGATATTCCGGTTAATAGCCGAGAAAAATTTTTTTTTCGAAATTTTTTATTCAGGTTTTTGAAGGGAATTTTTGGCTAATAGCCCCTTGTGCGCCGTTCGCCGCCAAACTCGCGCTGATCGAAAAAAAATTTTTTTTTTTTTTTTTTGAAAATTTATTTTTGAATTTTCGGCTAATAGCGGGTTCCGAGCAATCAAAAATCAAAAAAAAATTTCCCCGAAATTAATTTTTTTATTACACTTAAAATTTCCCCAAACTTTGCTTAAAAATTCTAGAAAGCGAAAAAAAAATGCTTAAAAAATTATCAGGGAATTTTCGGCTATTAGCCGCTCGCGTGCCGAATAAAATAGGTTTTTTTTTTCGAAATAATTACGCTATTTGACAAAATCGTTTTTTTTTTTTAATTTGGGTATTAGCCGATTATACGCCAAACTCGCGCCGATCTTGCGCTGATTCTGAAAGTGTCAATGGCTAATAGCCATATCCGCGCCAAATAAAATTGAAACATTTTCTGAAAATTCTATAGTGTCCGGAAAATCACATGGAAAATGTTTGGCTATTAGCCGATTTTGTGCCGTTCCAATTAGCGCTGAGTCCGCGCCGATCTTGTGCCATTTCGGTGCCAACATTGGCTATCTGCCAATTTCAATGGCTAATAGCCATATTTGGTGTTTTCAATCGAGTTTCGACGTCAAAACGTGAAACATCGCCCACTTTTTTCACGCAAAAATTCAAAATGCACTAAAATGTAATGTTCGCGTGAAAAAAATGGGCGGAGTTTCATCTTTTTATGAAGCAACTTGATTGAAAAGACAATATAAAATTTACAAAATTCGCTTTAAAAACCAATGAAAATCACATTTTCAGCAATCACAATCTGCATCTTCGTGCTCACCTTCATCCACCGTGGTTTTCTAGCCGCCGTCTTCCTCCTCCTCCTCCTCCCACTCCCCCACTTTTTCTACCCACCACACCCCACCATCACGTCATGGACACGTACCTGGACCGTCCTTCTTCTATTCCTCTCAATTTTTCCATTCCTTCCAGCCGTCGGAGTGTCCACACACATTCCACTCTGCATACTTTCACCCATACTCCTCGCCCTTTCGTGCCATCGACTTTCGCGTCGTCCGTGTCTATCTAGACTTGAAAATTTGCTGAAATTGATGACAGTGGTTCAATTTTCGACCGCAATATTCATTTTGGTCGTCAATTATGGATTTGAAAAACCGCCGGCCGTGGCGAGATGGATATCGTGGTTGACGATTCCACTTGGCGTTTTGGCGCCGTCTTTTCTTGCTCGACCGTTTTTGGTGGATCGATTGGTGGCATATTCGTTGTGCTTTTATGTGAGTTCATTTATAAAAATCGCATTTTTATTACATATTCCCGAGTACGTGAAATGTCGTAAAATGGGTCTTGACACGATCGGTGTTTGCACACTTTTGGATTTGAATATTTGTTTTCGAATTTTTTTTGTTTTTTAAACCTTTTATTTTAAAAATAGGGGGTCATTCATGTGAAAAGTAACATGATTTTTCCAATTTACGCATGTCGAAAAACGTAAATAATCTACAGTATCCCAAGTACTGTAGATTGTTTACAAGTATGCATTCACCGATCGTGGCGAGACCCATTTTACGACATCTCACGTACTCGGGAATACGTAATATCCATCCCTGAATTCTGGCTCCTCAACTTTCAGAAAACTTTCTAGAACTGTAACGAAATAGAACTGCCTGATATGGAGCTGTTATTTTAATTTTTTCGCAATAAAAACATATGTGAAATTTTTTTTTACAATTTTCGAAAAATTTAAAATTTTCCAAAAGGAGTACACGAATTAATTTTTCTTGCGGGAAATTCAAACTTTTTGAAATTTCTCTTCTGATTTTTCTCAATTTTTGAAAAAAATTTGTAAAAATGTGTCCAAAAAATTAAATTTCAGCATTTTTCCAAACAAAAAAAAAAGATTTTCCAAAAGGAGTACACTAAAAAATTTTTTGTTGTGCGAAAAATGGTCGATTTTCGCAAATTTTTGAACATTAAAAATTTAAAAATTGTCCAAAAGGAGTACAAGAATTATGATTCCAATTTTCACCAAAAAATCGCTGAAAATGTGTCGAATCTTTGAAATTTTCGGATTTTTCAATACCATTTTTTCAGAAATTAGCTACATACCGCGATTTTTCTCAATTGTCCAAAAGGAGTACACGAGGTCATTTTATGGCGGGAAATTGAAATTTTAAACTCAAAGTGTTGTGTTGTCAAAAGTATAACGACAGTTAATACTTAACACAATTTATTATTAGTTCCGTGCCGGTGTTAACCTGGGCGCACTTCACTACAATAAGGGCTTTACAGGAAAAGTGTATTGGGAAACGGGGGTAATAGAATATAGCTCTACTCGCCAATCGAGTAGTAGTAGTAGTGGGGAAGAGTTACAACAATAACATAATGATTGGGAGTTGATCACTAGCGAGAGACGCAGACAACGAGAGACAAAATAGTTCGCGCTGCCGCTTGAAACTAAGATCAAAAATAATAATATCTTTGTGTGATCTAACAACACACAACACCTCCCTATGTTAGAATTAAACTTGGGTCAGATAAAGCAATGAGGGTTCAATTATCCACGATATCAATTCGACGGATCATATCGGTTGACTGGCTTACGAACACGATTCCCTCTTCTGACTGGCACTACTCCTGGTGACTGATGTTGCTGTGACCTTTGACTGAACTGAGCTGACGATGGCATCCTAGCTTGTGCACGAGATTGATGTCCTTGCTGCATTGACAATCCTTGCTGTTGTTGCTCACGAGATGGAGTAGCAAATGTAGACGTTGTAACTGACATAGGTGTAGACGTCTCCTGTGGCAATGGCACTTCGAAAATATCAAACATTGTCGTTGTCCACAACTCATCCTTGCATTCGTCCGTTTGCTCCACTCGCAGCTTCAGCTGGTTTGCATGAACCACTCGTTCACGACCATCATTCAAGCGTACCATGTACACTACGCGACCTTGTCTTTGGACAACCGTTGCAGGTTTCCACGACCAAGCGTTTCTTTCGAAAACTTTAGCGTATACACTCTCATTAATAGAAAAGTGTTTTGGCTTCGTACCGTGATGCTTATCGAACTGATCTTTCATCAACGAAGACTTCTGACTTCCTGTGTTAAGCTTTAACTTCGGAATCATCAGAGACATTTTAGTTCTGAGACGTCGTCCCAAATGAACTTCAGCCGGTGTCAAACCTCCAAGAGCATTAGACGGTGTTGACCGGTAGTAGAGTAGGAATTTCGACATTATTTCTGTGTCTACACTTCCCTCCCCTTTTAACTTTTTCAATCCTCTTTTTAACGTGTCAACGAATCTCTCGGCTTGACCGTTTGATTGTGGATGAAAAGCGGGCGAGCGAATGTGCTCAATTCCATACTCCTCACACATGGATGCAAATTCTCTTGAAACAAACTGCGTTCCGTTGTCAGAAACCAGTGTTTCGGGATAACCATGGGTACTGAAAATACTTTTCAGTGTTCGCACCGTAGAAACACTCGATATCGACTTAACTATCGCTACTTCAGCCCATTTGGATTTGGCATCAACAACGACTAGATAATACTGTCCGTTATCCGGCCCAGCATAGTCAATATGGATTCTCTGCCACACTCGATCTGGTGTCGTCCACGGCTCCAACGGAACTTTCCGTGTAGTCCTTCCGTGAATTTGACACGTGGTGCAAGCTGCCACCAACTTTTCAATGTCACTATCCATTCTTGGCCAGTAGACAAATGATCGAGCTAGTTGTTTCATCCTTACTATTCCTGGATGTCCTTCATGCAACTGCCTAAGCGTAGCTTTCTGCAGTGCTTCTGGAATAACAACTCTTTCCTTGAACATTAAACAGTTCTGAACAACTGAAAGTACAGATCTTATGTCAAAGAACTGCTTCAACTTTCCTTCTGGTTTCTTCGGCCAACTATTCCGAGAAACACAATTAATTACTTCCTTCAGAGTATTACTTTTCCAAGTCTCCTCCTGAATATCCTTCACACGGATTGGAAGTTTCCGAACGGCTGCATACAGCACCTCTTCTACATCTTCCTCAACCTGAGCAATGACAATATCTTCATTCTCAAGTGGCGTTTTCTGAATCATCCGCGACAAAGCGTCAGCTTGTCCGAATTCATCAGTTTTGACGTACTCTATGTCAAAATCATAAGCCAGAAGAATCGTAGACCACCTAACCAAACGGTTTTGCGAATGCACCGGGATTCCCTTCTTGCTTCCAAAAATGGACAGCAGTGGCTTGTGGTCAGTTCTTAGCAAGAACTTCCGACCAAACAAGTACTTATGGAATCTTTTAACAGCAAAAATCAACCCCAAACCCTCCTTCTCAATCTGCGAATAATTCTTTTCAGCAGAATTCAGAGAACGGGCTGCATGGGCAATTGGTTTTTCTGTACCGTCTGCGAATCGGTGACTAATAACCGCGCCAATTCCATAGTCACACGCGTCTGCTGCAACTACTATCGGAATCTTTGGCATGTAGTGGGTGAGATTTAAGTCTGAAGACAACACGTCCTTCAACTTCTGAAACGACTCCGCCTCCACTTTAGTCCACCTCCATTCCGCATCTTTCATTAGGAGCTTGTCTAAAGATCCTCTCAAAGTTTTCATTTTAGGAATGAACGAACTGTAATACGTTACCATCCCCATAAAACTTCTCAGAGTTTTCTGGTCCTTTGGCTCACACATGTTCTTGATCACCTGAACTTTCTCTTCGTCAGGTCTACGACCATTTCTGTCGATTATAAACCCAAGGAACTTTATCCTTCTCTCAAGAAACCTGCACTTTTCGAGCTTCACACGGAATCCATACTCAGCGATTCGTTGAAACAACTCGAACAAGTTTTCATTGTGTTCTTTCTCGTCACGACCTACGATGATCACATCGTCTAGGTACGCAGTGACTCCAGACAACCCAGTTATCATTTTATCCATGATCCGCTGGAATACCATTGGTGCCGTCTTGGCTCCGAACGGAAGTCTTTGGTATTGGTATAAGCCTCTGTGGGTATTTACCGTTAGCAACGGCTTGGATTCTTCAGCCAATTCAATTTGAAAGTAAGCATCTTTCAGATCTACTGTCGAGAAAACAGTTCCACCATTCAGTGTTGCGAACACATCTTCCGGTGTGGGAATTGGGTGATCTTCATCTTCCAGAGCCGCGTTTAGCCCCGTTTTGAAGTCAGCACAAATTCTTAAAGCACCAGTGTCTTTCTTTTTCACACACACTAACGGCGCTGCCCACGAACTGTGATTAACCTTCTTGAGGACGCCTAGACTTTCCAGTCTATCCAGCTCCTGCTCAACCGTTTCTAAAGCTCCATATGGCACTGGACGCTTTCCAATAAAAACCGGTGAAGATTTATCTTTCACAGTCAGTACTGCCTTTTCTTTTGTACACGTACCCAGACCTTCTAGGAAAACTTCCGGAAATTTTTTCTTCAGTTCCTTTCCAATTGACTCAGTGTCAGAACTTTTCAGCTCATTGACCATCATGTTCATGTGGTAGGTCATTTCGGATGACTTTGATATCCAGTCAAGGCCTAACAAATTTCCGTGTTCTCGTACGTGAACAAAAGCGGATGCCGCAGATCCTTTCAGCATGAAGTCCACTTTGGCTCTACCCAACAGCTTAACCTCATTTCCACTTGCAGATTTCACCTTCATTGGACATTTCTCCAATTCTGGTTCACCAACCTTCATCCAGTCCTTCCGACTGATGAGTGTGATATCCGATCCAGTATCGAGTTGAAACTCAATCAACTGATCGTTCACTTCCACCATAACGTATTGCCTCACCGCATTGACCTCAACGTCTTCTGCAGCAGCACTTTCAATGACTACCATACTCTGCGTCTTCTTGGAACCTTTAGATTTGCAGTATTTGGACAAGTGTCCGGTTTTCTGGCATTTTAAGCACTTTGTCAGTCTTTGCACGCAGTCGGGTTTTCTATGCCCTACCTTGCCGCAATTCCAACATTCGTCAACTTTGCCATTTGACTGCTCACGGTTCCACAATTTCTTATGGTTCCGATTAAAATCTTTCTTGGTGTGTAAAGCTCTAACGGCTTTGTCCACCTGTTCCATTTCTTGAACGACGCTATTCTGCCGAAGAAGCTTTTTCCATTCTTCGCAGAGGTCATTGACGTTAACGGACTCTTTCTTTTCCCATTTCTGCTCAACATATCTGATAAAATATGTGCGGGCTGATTTGTCTCGTGACGCATCCAAACCTTTGAGCCAGAAAAACACTTTCCACCCTTCAGCATCAATGTCCTGCAACATTGCTGACTCACACATGGAATTGACTTTAGTCGTGTATTCCACAGGTGTTTCATCATCTCGAGCGATGTTGATGCACGCGAATCGGTGCGAAAACAAGCTCTTCTTGATGTCAAACATCTGTTCTAGAGTCTTGACTGTTTCATCAAACTCCACTTCAGTGTGCTTTCGCGGGCAAATTCTTTTAGAATACTGCTCGTAAACTTCATCTGACATTTTGCTCATCAGTAACGAGACTTTGCTCTTGTCCTCGAGATCTTTCCCTTCCACCGTGAACGCCGCCTCGTGACGAGCGTACCACTTTGAGAAAGTCTTTTCTGTTTCAAGATCAAACTGAAACATCGCCACACGACTACCGATGTCGTTCATGAGCTGTGTCTGAGACACACTCGAACTTGTCGGTGTCATTTCTGCACGACTTTCATCGTTTGACTTGCTTGTCATCGCTTGGACGAGAGCAGTCATCGCTTTTTGAAATTTCTCTTCTGATTTTTCACAATTTTAGAACGAAAAAATTTCAGAATTGAAATTTTAAAATTTTTCGAAACAAAAAAACCAGATTTTCCAAAAGGAGTACACGAAATGAACTCCAGAAAATTAATTTTTTTGTTGTGCGAAAAATGGTCGATTTTCGCAAATTTTTGAACATTAAAAATTTAAAAATTGTCCAAAAGGAGTACAAGAATTATGATTCCAATTTTCATTAAAAAGTCGCTGAAAATGTGTCGAATCTTTGAAATTTTCGGATATTTCAATACCATCTTTTCATAAAATAGCAAAATACCGAGATTTTCTCAATTGTCCAAAAGGAGTACACGAGGTCATTTTATGGCGGGAAATTCAAATTTTAAACTCAAAGTTTTGATTTTCGCCAAATTTTCACATTTTTGGTTAAATTTGGAGTCATACTTTTTGTACTCTTTTTGGACACTCCTAAATTTTAAACGCTCAAAAAGAAGCAAAAAAAAAAACCGGAAAAATTATTTAAAGAGGCACAAAATCGGCGATTTTCGTTAAATTTTTAAACATAAAAAATTAAGATTGTCCAAAAGAAGTACACGGATTCAATAATCTAAATACCATTAATTTTTTTCGCGTCATTTCGAAAGTTTTTTCTAGAATGTTTGTTGCCTGATGGAAAAAATGGCTTTAAAAAACCGAAAGACCTCCAAAATTTCCAGGTACCCTACTCGCTGCTCTCCATCTCCTACGAATCACTTTTCGTGCTCTTTTTCCTGCTCCTTCTCGCTCTTTTTCTGCGCTTCGAGTTTGCTCATCTCTCTGATGTGGAACTGCTTCAGCTTAAAGTGGATTCGGTTAAAAGTGAGCGAAAAAACGAAAAAATGTTTTTTTTTAAATCAGGAAATTTTCGGCTAATAGCCATCCTTTTCCATCGCTATTAGCCAAATTCCCTGTGAATGCCAAGAATTTGAGATACGAAAAAAGAAAAGTTGAAGAAACGGCTAATAGCCATCGAAATCCGGACGTGCGCCACGATGGCTGTTAGCCATTTTTAATGGCTAATAGCTAAAAAAAAGTGGGAGAGCCATACAAAAATAAACTTCCTTCAGACTCCACATCAATCCACGTGGAACTCCGCCGAGCACTCATCTGCGTCTCCCTGGTGCTCGGCACTCTGTTCGGCACCGGAAACTTTGCCTCGATCAACTCGTTCAACCCGTCCACCCTCAACCTCTTCATCTCTGTCTTCTCACCATTCACCATGGCCATCCTCCTGGTCCTCAAACTGCTGCTACCGATTCTCCTCGTCGCCTCCACAATCGCCGCAATCGTGCGATTCTCACGCCATTCTATCCAACGGCTCTGCTGTTTTGTGCTCATATTCACCGATTTCATGTCAATGTGCTTTTTTCATCAGCTGAAAGACGATGGGAGTTGGCTGGATATTGGAATGAGCATTTCACAATTTATTGTGTCGATGTGCATATCGTTGGCTCTTTTGGTCTTGTTGTCAGTGTCCAGTCATTTGATGGCTATGGACTTTTATTTGATTCGAGATCGCATTTGGGATCGGAGTCGAAAAAATGGGGTCGAATTTCTAGCTGGAAAGAAATACTCGGACGATGAATCTGCCTAGCGTCAACTTTTTGGGTAAAGCTTTTTGAAAGGTCCAAAAGGAGTACACGAGGTGTGGCCGCTGACCTAGAAAATTCTATTTTAGAGCGAAAGAGTGTTGAAAACCTCTGAATCTCACTCCGAATTCCCGACTAGTCCATTTTGTGATTGGAGCGAATTTGCAGAGCTTTACACCACACCACATCGTGTACGTCTTTTGGACGTATTTTATGTACCTTTTTTCTCTGATTTTAATGTGATATTCGCAAACTTTAATTTATTTCCCGCCCCCTCACATTTCCTGCCAAACTGTGTGATTTATTGTGCCTTTTTCAACTTTTTTCGTTTCAATTTTTCACGCCGTTCACCTGTAAGGATCATGGTCACGTCACGCCCACTCGGATTAACATGGTATATTTTGGGCATTTAGTGGAAAAAAACGGCACGCCCACTCAGAAAACACCGGTTTTCTGTAACCGGCGAGAAAAAGAAACGAAAAATTATGCATTTCAACGGTTTTCAAATTATGATTGACAACTAAGCTTTAATAAGTACTTAAATACAGATTTATCCTGTATCTTTAATAAAATAACTTTTTTCTTCTTTTGTTCTATTCAATTTATGCCCGCTTTATTTTGTGTCGAATACTTCTTACCCAACGTGGCTTCCCTTTTTTTACAGTTCGTCTTGGCATGATCGGAATAGCGGATCTTATCTAGGAAACGCCAAAAACAAGAAGAATCGACTACAGAGTGTGTACGTTCTATTGCAGACTTGCAGAGCTGCTAGAAGAGACAAAGACGATCAAGTACGACATTATCAGACTATCGGAAACGAAGATGTATCGAGACGGGACCGCATTTTTTTAAAAGGAAAATGGAACACAACTTCCGGAGGGGTCGGCTTTATCCTAGACCGCAGGACCGCCTATTTGACTTTCCAGTCGGCTCCAGTTGCCGACTCTGATCAAGAAGAGTTAGCCGATTTCTATGCGAGCTTAAAATAAGCTTACACTGATTTTCACAGTAGATACAAGCTACCCTAAACTCGTGTAGATGAGGCTACCCCGAATCAGAACGTTCCCGAATCAGAACTGTCCCGAATCAGAACCGTGTCCTGAATCAGAACTGTTCGTATCAGAACTGTCATAAATCAGAACTGTCCCGAATCAGAACCGTGTCCTGAATCAGAACTGTTCGTTTCAGAACTGCCCTGAATCAGAACTGTCCTGTATCAGAACTGTCCCGAATCAGAACTGTCCCGAAGCAGAACTGTTCGTATCAGAACTGTCCCGAATCAGAACTGTTCGTATCAGAACTGTCCTGTATAAGAACTGTCCTTTATCAGAACTGTCCTAAATCAGAACTGTCCCAAAGCAGAACTGTTCGTATCAGAACTGTCCCAAAGCAGAACTGTTCGTATCAGAACTGTCCCGAATCAGAACTGTTCGTATCAGAACTGCCCCAAATCAGAACTATCCTGTATGAGTTTTTAAATAAAATTTGTTTTATTATGAAAAAACAACATATTAGGCCGTAAGCATGCTTATTGAATAGTTCTGATTTGGGGCAGTTCTGATACGAACAGTTCTGATTCGGGACAGTTCTGATACGAACAGTTCTGCTTTGGGACAGTTCTGATTTAGGACAGTTCTGATTCGGGACAGTTCTGCTTTGGGGCAGTTCTGATAAAGGACAGTTCTTATACAGGACAGTTCTGATTCGAACAGTTCTGATTCAGGGCAGTTCTGATTTGGGACAGTTCTGATTCGGGGTAGCCTCCACTCAATGGAACCACGCAACGAAAGCGACGAACTACTCGCAACCCTTTGCCAATCGATTCCTCTATGGGCTATTATGTGTTCACGAACGAGGTTTGCAAACAACGCTCCGATGTTCCGCAATTTTTCCACTGTTCCGCAGTGATAAACTGCGGAACATCGGAGCGTCGTTTGCAAACCTCGTTCGTGAACACATAATACGGCGCATGAACTCACAATTCGGAAAGCCGTCACATAGACGCTGGACCCACATCAGTCCCAACAAATTACCCAAACATGAAATTGATCACATCCTGGCCAATGGAAAGTTTGTCACTGATGTCTCGTTCGTCCCATCGATCACAACCGGAAGCGATCATCGTCTGCTCCGTGGAAACCTGCACTTCAACACCAAGATCGCAAGATTCGAGCAGGTCGAACGGAGAAAGCCCCCGAAACGAGTATTGGACCCGGTTTTTACCTACGCAATCACCGCCACTGCAACAATCACCGCTGACATCGATCTGGACTACATCAACCTCATCGCAATGCTCAAGGAACTCCAAGATAAAGCAGTCACTTTCGCTTCGCTTTCAAATAATGAAAAAAAAAGATTCTCCCCGGCCGGGAATTGAACCCGGGTCTCGCATGTGACAGACGCGGATACTCACCACTATACTACCGAGGACACGTTTTTCTTTCGTCCTAATGGTCTTCACAAGAGTGTGTAATATCGAAATGATAAGAGTGTACGCTGTTCTATTCATGAACGAGTGGTGCAAACGACGCTCCGATGTTCCGCAGTATTCGCTGCGAGATCGCAGTGATAAATGGCGGAACATCGGAGCGTCGTTTTTACCGCTCGTTCCTGAACACATAATAACTTTATCAAAACCGTGGCTTTAAAAAATTGAATTCTAATTCACGAAAAAAAAGGCCCTACCCAGAAATTAAACTGATTTTAATGAAAATTAGCAGTTTTGACCAGTCGTCTCGAAAAAAAAAAGTAATAAATAATTGAACAGATTGGTATATTTTAAAGTACGGCAATAGTTGTATTATTACGTATTCCTCGATTTGAGATACTTCGTCGATTTATGCGCACGTGGGTCTCGCCACGACTGTGTATGTGTGCATACATCCTCGCGACGAGACACGAATTCGAAGCTTTTGGCGAGGTATGTATTTTACGTATGTATCAAATCGAAGAATACGTGAGATTCTCAAAAAAGAAAATAGTAAAAATAAAGAATTTATGGGAAGAAAAAAGCGAGAAGCATCAAATTATGGTACAATTCAGTTTATTTAATACAGTAAAAATTTCACTCCTCATCAGAAGACGTGACGATATCCTCCTGCGACTCGTCCATCCGACGTCCCTGGCTCTGATCCAACGCCAATCGTGCCCTTTTCTTCGCCGCTCTCTCCCTCTTTCGCGCCTTTTCCCGTTGCTCTCTTTCCATGGCGAGCCGGCAGTCGGCGGTACGGTATTTGCACATTCGTTTGTCCTTAATGAAGACGTCGTTGACGCCTTTAAGACGACGTGTACCGTTCGGCGAGAATGCGTAGTCAAGGCGTTCGCCGAGCCAAGAGCGGAGAGGTTTCACGCGGACTCTGCTCGAACGTCGGATGCCGTCGGGCGCTTGTTCGGGCTCGACTGAAAGGGTTTACAGTTTTTTAATGGAAAGATCTAGCAAAAATGAAAAAAAAAAAAAAAACAAAGCAACTCACTAATTCTCCGTTTCGCCAATTGCAGTCCGACTTCTTGTTTCTTTCCTCCTCGTCTCGTTTGACGTCTTCTGGATGGGCCTTCTTCTTCTTCTTCCTCGTCATCATCCTCATCGGATCTCCACTGATCCACTGCAGTGGTGTCGTTGAAATGAACAGCGGCTCTAGGATGTCCAGGGGTGTTTACAGTGGCGATAGAGTCAGAGAGCAATCCGACTCTTCTGAGCATCTTTTTGACCGACTCGTCATCTGGAACTGGCTCTTCTCGATCTTCGAAATCGACGTCTTCTGTCAGTGGTCTGGGCTCCTGCTGCTCCTTCTCCAGCACCCCAACACTGATCGAAAGAGCTTCCAGGTCTTCTGCCACGTGTCCAAGCTCCTGAGCCGGCTCTTCCACTGGCGGCACTGTTCTTCTCGGCGTTCGATTCTTATTCAACTCGGTGAGCAACTCGGTGCACTCGGCGCGGTCCTTGCTTTTCACAAGTGACGAGAATGTCGGTTTTTGATAATTGTGAGCGGTGGGCGTGGTCAGAAAGGTTCCTTCAGCGGCTTTCGGTGCAGTGGAAATGCGTAAAGCCGATTGGTTGGCTCGGCGACGTTCGATCGACGATTGTGTGAGTCTGGGAGCTCGTGGAGGGGTTCTGAAAGGAGAAAAGTGAGGAAAGGGCGATTTTTTGGTATTTAATTGACTCAAATTTTTAATATGAGAGCACTTTTGACGCCCTTTACCACATTTTCAGCTCGATTGGAGCATTGTCAGCAAGATTTCTAGATTTTGCTATACATTTGTCGACAAAAAAAAGCATCGCACGGTGTCCAGGATTTGAAATGTGGGCGGAGCCGAGCAAACGCGCTCCACTGGATTTTTCGCGCGAAATTCAAATTTTGAGGCGTTTTTCATGTTTTTCGGGGAAAAAAGCATAAATTCTTTATTTTTCCTAAATGTGCTCCGAATAAATTTGAATTTCGCGCGAAAAATCCAGTGAAGCGCGTTTGCTCGGCTCCGCCCCCTTTTCAGATTCTGGAAACCGTGCATCGCGCTAGTGTGGAGACGCAGAGAAATGCGATAGGCCGCGTTTGCATTCTCGTAGGGTCTAGCCCGCCTATTATGGGCCTATCGTGTGAAGAAAAATCCGTTTTTAACCCTCTGCAGTTGTTTTTGTAAAAAGAAAACCCCGTCCGCGTCGAGACCCGGCGTTAAAAATGCAATGTAATGAGCCTTTAATTTTCAACGGGAATTTGACCGATTCATTTTTTTAGGCGCATCGAATTATTTATTTCATCGCCATATCTCGAAATAATCATGCATTTTTTTTTTTGAAAAATTCATTCATTTTCTTCAAAAAAAGTTTGAAAAATTCAACTTCCCGCCACCTCGTGTACTACACGTGGACAATATTTTTCAAAAAAGAAAAATTCAGAAATTTTTTTTTCAGAATTTTTACTTTTTCATGGGCAGTTTTGATAGTTTTTAGAAAAAAATTGGAACATTTTGGAATCCCGCCACCTCGTGTACTACACGTGGACATTTTTTTTTCCAAAAAAAAAAAAAAAATTCAGAAAAATTTTTTTCGGAATTTTTCCTGTTTTTAGGAAAGTTTTTAGGAAATTTTTTTGAATATTTTGAATTCCCGCCACCTCGTGTACTACACGTGGACAACATTTTAAAAAAATATATATTTTTGAGATTTTTCAATGTTTCATGACGAATTTTGATGGTTTTTTAAACACAATCTTTCTTGTTTAGAAAATTTTTAGGTTGGTGAATTTTTCATGCAGAGAGCGTTTAAGCGACGCAGCTTAAAAATTGAATAATGGACCTATTCAGTAGAGGAAAAAAACCGATTTTTGTGGTTTTTTTCCGTATGCAAAATTGAGGAAAAAAGACAAAAAACTACAGTAGTCCGAGGTTTTTTGACGTAAACAACTTATCGTGTCGAGACCGGCCGATGAAATAACTCTATGCGCCTTTAAATTTCAACCGAATTCCCATTGAAAATTAAAGGCGCAGTGCATTTTTCGTTGGCGGGTCTCGACGCGATGGGTTTTTTCCTGGAAAAAATCTGCATAGGGTAAAAACCGCGAAAATCGGTTTTTTTCCTGCGCAGAATAGGTCCATAAAAAACTCACTTCACGACCATCGAAGCCTCCGAATTCTGCACAGTCGTCTCCGCCTCTTCTTCCACTTCCACCTCCTCCTGCTCCTCCTGCTCTTCCGGAATCGACGAAATGTGTGACGTCTGATGATGGACCGACACCGGATCGGCGTACGACGATCCCATCGACTCGCGGCCCGACGATTCGGCCACCGACAGCATCGAAATCGTCTTGTCCTTGTCCGAATCGAGGCTCATTCGATTCGACAGGCCACGTGGCGGTGTTTGAAGCGATTCACGGAGTTTTTTACGCGCGTTCGGCTTGAAGTGGCGGGCTCCCGGCGATGGTGTGTCATCGATGCCCATCATCATTGAGCTGGTGAGGTCTGCCATGCGGCCTTCGCGTTTTTCAAGGTTGGTTTTTTTGGGGCGGTTGTGGGTTTTGGGGGGTTCCTGTGGTTGTGGAATGGGTTCAGGCTCAGTCTCAGGCTCCGCCTCTTTCTCCTTCTCCACCACAAATGTACCTTGAAGTGGCTCCTCTTCATTCCTGACGGTAAAAGTCTTCTGAAGCGACGACGAAGAAGAAGAAGAAGCGCCACCGTCGGCTTCCGCCACCACAAACGTCTTCTGCAGCGACTCTTCCTCGCCATTTCTGACGGTAAAAGTTTTTTGAATCGACTCCTGCTCCTCCTCTTCCACATTCCTCATCGTAAACGTCTTCTGAAGTGACGGTTCCCCACCACCTCCTGCACACTTTACCGTCGTAAATGACGATTCCACGTTTGAAAAAACCTGTGAAATGTCCAGTCCCTTGAGCGTGCGCATCGATGCGTCTTTTCCGCTGATCGGCGTGCTGCACGACGGCCCTGCATTCTTCTTTTTTGGCATGCTGGGGATGGCGAACACGCTGTCTCGGTAAATGCCTGCAACTGTTACGCAGACTTTGGCAACTTTTACGCAGCTCTTACGCAACTGTTAATTTACGCGCTATGGGTTTCTGCTAAAGATCTGCTCAAAAGCTGCGCAACTAAGGGGCTACTACTGCTTTCACTTTGCTTTTCGTTCCTTTTCTCTTTTCTATTAGTAAATAAAACATACTTTTATAATTATTATTTTTATTTAAAAAAAAAAAGAAATAGCATTTAATACACTTTATTGTCATCTCAACAACAAAAGAGCCGTGAAGGGCATGAGTGTGGGCGGTGGCTGGAAGGTGAGAATGTCACGGCGGAGTTGGAGGAAGACGTAGTATCGTGCGTGATCGTCGACAAGAGTGGTGGGTGTGGTCGGGTAGAATTTGGCCTCGAAAGATAACTCCTAGGGAAGGTCTGTAAAGTTTGTTTTGGGCTTTTAAATCAACTAGGAATCATCAGAAAACCAAAAAAAAAGCAACCAACTTTTCAATTGCTTTAATATCTTCTTATCATTATACAACCAGTGTCTGATGCCTTCCTCTTTGTCGTAGAAGCAGAGAGAAAAGTAATCGCGTTCTTCGATCGACAAGTCGCTCGTCACCTGACGGAACAATGCTTCACCCTCGGAGCCGCGCTGAACGATATATTTTTTATTTTTGTTATTTTAACACTGGGGTTTGAGGAGGGAGTGAGTAAACGCGCCCGGACGCACATACGCAACGCATCCAAATGAGGCCCAAAAAATAAAAACAGCGCGCGAAAAATTTTGCATTATCGGAGAGAAAAACCAACGCAAAATCGTGAAAATTACGAAATCCTATCCAAAATTATTTCGCGCGCGTTGATTTTTCTCTCCGATAATGCAAAATTTTTCGCGCGATTTTTTATTTTTTTGGGCCTCAATTGGATGCGTTGCGTGTGTGCGTCCGGGCGCGCTTACTCACTCCCTCCTCATACCCCAGTGATTTTAAGCTTTACGCCCGTCCAAACAACTTACGTTAACCTCAAACTCCTTGTAAACTCCAACTGGTAGGCAAACTCGTGCCGCCTGCATTTTGGAATTTCTCGGGTGTTGACTGGGCGCCGGTGACGTGGCGGGTGGTGGATGGTGTTGTTAGTCGACGGGTTCTCTGTCTTTACCCTTTTGCTCTGGAAATTAGGAATTTAATTGGCGCTCTGCGGGAAAGAGAGAGAGCGAGAGAGAGAGAGAGAAGCTAGACGGTTATAGAAAACGCGGCACGTCATCGGTGGCGCGCGAGTTCATTTGAATCGCAAAAATGCTCAAGAGCCCACTGAAATATTGATTTCCGTCCAAAACTTGAGAATTTTTTACATAATTTATCAAAATTTCAGGTCAATTGGAGAAAAAATTGTTTTTCACTAATTGTTTTTGTTGTTCACGCTTTGAATATGCGTTTCTGAGCATTTATCAATGCACGGTAAGTTCAGCGGCAATGCGCCGAAAGCATGTGTGACACTTTTCAAAAGGGCGACCGGAGGGAGCTGGGCGGAAGCGTGCTTAGCGGGGGGATTTTTTTGTAATTAAAAGTCTAAATGTGATTCTAAAAAGATAAGAAAAGGTTACTGGGAGCCGATTAAACACTGAAAAAGCCTTCAGACTTTAAATCACAAAAAATTCCGTCACAAAGCAAGCTTCCACCCAGCTCCCTCCGGTCACATATTTGAAAAGTATCACACATGCTTCCATGAACTTTCCGGACAAAAAATAAATGCAGAATGAGATTAATATATGAAACAAATCAAAAGCGATGCGAAACCGCACAAAAAACGAAAAATAAAGAAGTTTTTTTGAATTGGGCAAAACACGGACCCGCGACATTTGGATTTGTAATCACGCGCACTACCAACTGAGCCACAGAGGACAGAAATCCCAGCAGAACAGAGTGCTTACAAATGAATGATGAAGAGTGAAACAAGAGAAAAAGAGTGGCGACGAAGCCAGTAGGCTTGTATCTATTTAAATATTCGCGCAAAAAACATTTTCTTATTATTTATTAATCACATTTTCTTTTTTTTTTTCCTCGAAAATATTTTTTGAAAATAAATTAACCTTCCACGTTACCGAAAAACATAAAAATGTGAAAACAAAAAGACGCAAAACGCGTTTTTATTTGAAAAAAAGGAAGAAAAAAAATTATTTTGCGCTATAATGGATTCGTGGCGGAGTGACAATCACGTTATTATTCGAAAAAATGAAGAAATAACTGAAGAAATGAAGAGATGTTTCGTCTCACAGTTTCACGTGAAATGTCACTCCGTCACGAATCCATTATATAATGTGGAATTCGTGACGAGAATGTCTTTTTTCATCTTTTAATTTACCACGGAGTAAAAAAATAATTAAAAATTGCAAAAAAAAAGAAAAATACCGACGAAAAAACGGAAAAAAACAAGCAGAAAACAGACGGGCGGTGCCAATGATTTTGTGTCGCCAGGTGCGGCGCGTGTCGCGTTTAAGATCTGCGTAACATCTGCAGCCTTTTTAAGATCTGCTTAACAGGTGTTGCAGCCTTCAATGTCTGCATAACATCTGCTACTGGGTTTAAAGGCTGTTTAAAATCTGAAAGGAGCTCTAAGTCATGCGCAAAAGCTGCTATAGCCTCTTAGATCTGCGTAACAGTTACAGGCGTTTACCGAGGTCGTCCTTTTTCTGAGCATTTGACACGTTTTCTTCGGCCTCCACGTCACCATCTGGAGGGCCCGGCTGATCGGGAAGACAATTGTAGGCGGCGAGCAGTTCGTGGTAGTTTTTCGCGCCGCGGTAACCTTTGACGAGACGGGATTGGTGCTGAAAAAAACATTGATGGGTATTAAATATGTGTGAGTGACAGAGTGAACGAGTTAAATTGGGGATCAAGGCGGTCTCGTTATATTCTCGGAACCAGAGGTGGGACCAAAAAAAAATTTTTTTTCGATTTTTTTTTGTTTTTTCGGGTTTTTTTTTGGATGAGACAAAAAATTTTTCGATTTTTTTTTGATGGTGAAAGTGACACCAAAAAAAAATTTTTTTAGAGCCGCGGAGGCGAAAAAAAGTTCCGGTTTTTTGGCAAAAACTTATTCGGTATATGCTCCGAATTGACAAAAACCTCTAATTTTCAACAAAAACTTGGAAAATTTCTTTTTAAATGGCAGAAATACGTACTTTTTTTGGAATTTTTTTTTTTGGTAATTTTTTTGGGGGACAAAAAAAGTTTTTTTTTTTTAATAATTTTTTTGAGGACAAAAAAAGTTTTTTTTTTGTGGAAAATTTTTTTTGTCCCACCCCTGCTCGGAACCAGCAAAAAAAAACAAAAAAATAGAAAACCAGCAAAAAATTCAGCGAAAATTCGGAGAATGCTCCGATCGGTCTGCAACTTTGGAAAATCATTTAAAAAATAGTTCCGGTCATTCCCTGAAAATTTCAGACCAAAATATCGATTTTCAAAATTTTCAGAAATAAAAATCGCTATTTTTTAAAATAAATATTTCGGTCTGAAATTTTCTGGGAATGTCCGAGACTATTTTTTAAATGATCTCTCAAAGTTTCAGACCGATCGGAGCATTCTCCGAATTTTCGCTGAATTTTTGCTGGTTTTTTCTATTTTTGATTTTTTTTTTTGCTGGTTCCGAGAATAACCCCACCGCATAATGTTTAAAAATTTAACAAAACTCACCGATTTTGTGCCCCTTTAAATAATTTTTCCGGTTTTTTTTGCTTATTTTTGAGCAGTTAAAATTTAGGAGTGTCCAAAAGGAGTACAAAAAGTATGACTCCAAATTTAACCAAAAATTTGAAAATTGGGGGAAAATCAAAATTTCATGTTTAAAAATTTCAATTTCCCGCCATAAAATGACCTCGTGTTTACGATTTTTTGGCTCCGCGACATTTCGAAACCGTGTTAACAGGGAAGGCGAAAAGTGAAATAGTGAGTCAAAAAAAATTCCCAGAATTTAATTAAAAAAGAACAAAAAAATGCACAAATTTTCCAGAATTAAATTACTTTTTAGAACATTAAAAACGAGCAAAAAAAACCAAAACATTCCTTTTTCAATAGAAAAAATTAAGAATAATTGAACTTTACAACGATTATGGGTCTACGGAGATGCATTTTCCTGTCATTTTATTCCTATGCAAACTTGCATTTTCCTGTATCTATTCACAAGACGGGAAAAAAAAAAGAAAAATGCGGGAAAAATCGGAGAATGCTCCGATTGACCTGAAATGTTGGGAAATATTGGAAAAAAATTCTCCTGTACACGCTCAAAAAATTTTGGACCAAAATATCGATTTTTTCTGAAAATTTTTAAAATCGATAATTCGGTCCAAAATTTTTTGAACGTGTACAGGAGAATTTTTTCCAATATTTCCCAAAATTTCAGGTCAATCGGAGCATTCTCCGATTTTTCCCGCAATTTTTTCCGGTTTTGTGAATAGGTCCATAAATACAGGAAAGTACATGTTTGTATAGGAATAAAATGACAGGAAAATGCATCTTCATAGACCCATAATCGTTGTAAAATTTAATTTTACTCTACTTTTTCTATTGAAAAAGGAGTGTTTTGGTTTTTTGCTCGTTTTTAATGTTCTGAAAAGTAATTTAATTCTAGAAAATAACTGCTGCCGCAATTTTTTTGCCGAACTGTAATTTGTGCATTTTTTTTGCTCTTTTTGATTAAATTCTGAAAAAAAAAATTTTTGTTTTGACTCTGACTCACTATTTCACTTTTCATGTCCCCTGGTTTCAAAATGTCCGGTTTCGAGGTGTCTAGTTTTTTTATTCGCTTAAAATTTCCCGATCTTTTCGTGATTTTATTGGAAATTTTCAGTCTAGCTTTTTAGAAGAAAATTCCACAAAAATCGAATATTCATGAAGAACTTTTGCCGCACAATTTACCGCAAAGTGTCACTCCATGTCAAAAACTCACATCTCGAATCTCCTTGAGCTTTCTGTCTTCTAGAATTTGAAAAATCTCTTTCTGCGACAGCCCCTGACGCTTCCATTGTCTCTCCTCGTCGTCGCACGTCGAGTTCATCGTGTTATCGGACATCACTGTCACTTCTGCCAAATAGGACGGATCTTCGCGGTAGCCGGCAGCCCATAGTGCTGCCGCTTCGGTCGGGTAGCGTCGGCCGGGCACGATTGTCGAGGACGGTTTTCGATTCATCCTGGAAAAGGAAAGGTGGTCTCGCAGCGTTAAAGGAGCCGAGGAAGTACAGAGAAAAATACAGCTATTGATCGGTGTTCAACACTGAAAAAATTGAGGAGGTAAAATACAACAAAAGGCTGCGCAGCAGGCTTAGAACGGCAATAAATTATGGAGCATGTTCAAATTAAAATGAAAATGAAGACAAAACAAAAAAGAACAACGCAATTAAGACTAATTTTTCCACATTAAAGATTAAAATGACAGGAAAATGCATAGAAACAGCCAAGAAGGCGCACATTAACTGAATTTGAAAATAGCGCGTAAGGGAGGTAGAGTGCGGTGGAGCGCATCTTCAGACGAGCACCATTATCGATTTTTGTGGAACAGTTCTTTTTTTTATGATGTCTTTACATTCTATTTTATGAAGGCCAGGGAATTTTGTATCGGAATAAAAAAGAATAATTATTGGGTGAAGATGCCGAAAGAAAAAATACATTTTTTTTTCGAAAAAATTTTTGGTTCCATTTTTTGATCCCGTCATTTAATACTTGGCTTTAAAAATCTCCGGGTCATCGCAAAACAACCAGAAAAATACAAATAATTGGCGAAACCCCCCCCCCCCCCCAAAAAAATTTCGATAAACTACAGTGAGATCCCATCACGAAAGTTGAAAAGTTACTTATTTCAGTGCTGCGCCTTTAAATATCTTACCGTATCCTTTTTTGAATTTCGGAAATTAATGTGGGGTGCTATTGTGTTTTCAATCGACTTGCGACATGAGAACGCGAGACTCCACCCACTTATTTGTGCGCGACCACGCGAACACAGTGATATTTGAAGAGACGCAGACAGACCGGCACAAATAAGTGGGCGGAGTCTCGCGTTCTCATGTCGCAAGTCGATTGAAAACACAATACCTCGGAATAGAACTGAAGTGTAATAGAACTGCAGCGATATAGAACTTGCTTGGCAATAGAACCGTTCGGAACAGAACTGTTCGGTAAAGAACTGTAGCAAAATAAAACTGTTTTGGAATAAAACTGTTCGGAATAAAACTGTAGCGTTTTGGAACTAAATTAGCAATGGAGCGCGATTGCATTGCTTGGCCGTCAAGGCGGGCCGAGAAAAAAAATGATAAAAGTTTATTCAAAAAAACAACAAAACAAACAATTTTTGATGAATAGCTCAAATATAAAACTGTTGAAAAAAGCACGCGCATGAGAAATTCCAATATTTGAATGAGCAAGCAATGCAATCGCGCCCCATTGCTAATTTAGTTCCAAAACGCTACAGTTTTATTCCGAACAGTTTTATTCCAAAACAGTTTTATTCCGATCAGTTTTATTCCGAACAGTTTTATCTCGCTACAGTTCAATTTCACTACAGTTCTATTCCAAAGCGAGTTCAATTTCGCTACAGTTCTATTACGCGTCAGTTCTATTACGCGTCAGTTCTATTCCGAGGTAGCACCTAATGTGGCGCACAAAGTAAAAAAAAGCACGTGATGCGAGATTTGCGCGATTTTGAAGCGTCATTTTTACAAAAAGATGTTATGTCCCTTTAAAATTCTTACGGTACTTGTTATATTTTCAGTCGATTTTCTCAACATTTTGCGGAAAATTGACTTTTTCTGCGGTTTTAAAGATGTTTTTCGATAAATTAAATTATTGTCGGCCCGCCAAAATAGTCAAACGCGCTCCGCTGAACTCAACGCTATGCGATTTTCATTTTTGTCTCCAAATTATTTCATTTCACGTTGAATTTACACGTGAAATAAAATAATTTGGAGACCAAAATGAAAATCGCATAGCGTTGAGTTCAGCGAAGCGCGTTTGACCATTTTGGCGGTTCAACAATATAAAAATTAATATTATTGTTTTAAAAAATTTGTCACCTGGCGAGAGGCGCGAATTCAAAAAATAGGCTCCGCCTCCTCGCCGAAATATTTCTGCAATTCTGCGCGCGCCAATTTGCAATCGCTGTGCGCGCGATTTTCTGCGTCAAATTTTTGTCCAGTGCCTTTCAAATTCTCCTGGAAACCTTTATAAAAAATGTTATTTTGAAGCGAATTTGGCAACTGCTGATTTAAAGTTAGTTTTTAATTTTCTTAATTAAATATTTGTTAATAAAGTAACGGAAATTCAACGCATAAAATCGCGTGCACCGCGATTGCAAATTGGCGCGCGCAGAGTTGCAAAAATATTTCGGCGAGGAGGCGGAGCCTATTTTTTGAATTCGCGCCTCTCGCCAGGTGACAAATTAAAAAAAAAATAATATTTAATTCAGCCCTAATTGAAAGAGTTTGCGTCACGTAATCACTGTTTTTTATTGACCAAAAAATCGGTTTTAAAAATTTGCATTAAAAAAAAAGCAATATAAAAAAAGCAATAGATATTTCGGTCCAAAATTTTTTGAGCATATCCAGAAGATTTGCCTTTATTCACCAAAATTTCAAGTCAATCGGAGCATTTTCCGAGTTTTGCGCAGTTTTTT
Source organism: Caenorhabditis japonica (assembly GCA_963572235.1). Lineage (NCBI taxonomy): Eukaryota > Metazoa > Nematoda > Chromadorea > Rhabditida > Rhabditidae > Caenorhabditis > Caenorhabditis japonica. The sequence goes on from OY754342.1 coordinate 5,272,389, forward strand.
GCCATTTCGTGCAAAACCCCATAACACAACGCTACAAAATTATTTAGAAAAGGATAAAACAAAATAAACTAACATTTGAATTGCAGACATGACGGCAAAAAAAATTTAGGTAAGTTTCTAGACAATGGAAATTTACTTTAAATAAGAAAAAATAGTGATTACATGACGCAAACTCTTTCAATTAGGGCTAAATTAATTTACTTTAACGAAAAATATCTTTAAAACCGCAGAAAACGTCAATTTGCCGCAAAATGTTGAGAATATCGACTGAAATTATAACATGTACCGTAAGAATTTTAAAGGGACATAACATATTTTTGTAAAAATGACGCTTCAAAATCGCGCAAATCTCGCATCACTTAGTGCGCGTGTTTCGCAAATTCACGCGTGCTTTTTTTACTTTGTACGCAGCATAATGCGCTTGGCCTATACTCAGCAAATTCATCATCAGCCTCGCTCTATGGCACTTTTCAATTTTCAACAGTGTAGTGCGCCTTTTTTTGAAGCGAAAAATCAAATTTTAACTGCAATTCGTCGTGGATACGTCATTTTCGGTTGAAAAGAAGTATAAACACTAGAATTCGAGTTAATCTTGCATGTGCAACACGGTTATACAGGAATTTTGCAGTAGAGCGAGGTTGATGATGTATTCGCCGACTATAAATTTTAACCACACTTTTCGCCATTTTCTTGTTGATTTCGTGGTGAAAATTTGTCAAACTTTTTTTTTTTAATATTTTGAAACTCCGCCGGTTTAAATAATGCCCACAGGGGCATGGACTTCCAACGCTTACAAATGAGGCCCAAAATTAATAAAAAACGTTGTTTTAATAAAAAAAAAGTTCACGTGTTTTATTAATTTTTGGGCCTCAATTTGGAAAGTTCGAAGTTTGGCGCTCGGGCGCGTTTGCTGACTCCCATCTCATGCCCCTGTGAATCTCGAATTAGCCTTTTATTTATTTATTTATTTATTCACGGGTTGAGAAAAAAAAACATTTCGAGATCAAAGAAAGAAGTGGGAATGGCACAATGAATAAATAAAATTACTCGACATCACCCCGCAAGAGGATCCTTCGATAATAATCAAACAAAGTCATGTTGGAGATAATTTAAGCTAGATTACAATTGCGCTATAGTGAAAGAGAAAGAGATAAATCAGTACAATTTTGTAAATGAAGGGGGGAAAATTCAATAAAAATGTACAATAAGTATGAAGAAAAACAAATAGAAATAGAAAAAAAAAATATTAAATATGTTTCAATCCTACAATTAAAATGAATTAATTTAAAACCGGGAAATATTTACATTGAGGAGATTTGAGAATTCGATCGGGGACAAAAAGGTTGAACAATTCGCGCCTTGTTATTACCAATTCAATTTTCTTGCCGGTTTCACATGGAAATTCTGAACACCCACTCAGCTTTTTTCCTCGAGTTCATTTGAAAAAAGCTGCCTTGATTTTTCCCGCGGGAAACCGGCAAGAAGATTGAATCATTAGAATCTTCAATAATTCGATATAGGAAAAAGTGGCCAACTCATGCTAGACCCTAGAATGGGAGAAATGTCTCCTTAAATAGGGACCAGTGAGAGAGAGAGAGCAGAGGTCAGAGGGCGAGACGGCATCGCGGGCGCGCGGTGGCGCCCGGTCAAACATTGTAGATCAAAATGAGCTGGTAGGTCTAGGCGTCGGCATCTGTGTTTCGTAGGTCTCAAAGAGACCTCAGAAACCAGATACTAGGTGCACGACTACCTTTGACATACCAGCGTGATTAAATAGAAAGAGGGAGAGGTGATTGGTGCGATACCTTACAATACAGAAAAACTTATCTAAATGAGGTAGCTGCCGCCTTTTATAGTAGTCTGCCTTTTCCAGGACGGAGCCAGAAAATACAAATACCGTAAATTTAATGTTTTTCTGCTTGTAGAGAAAATACAACAGGTTTCGCTGGATACAAACATCAATCATTCTCAAGAAATGCATCGTGTTGAAGAAACAGGTCCATCCCAACTTGCTATAATTATTAGCGGATCGAGCCCGCAATTCGCTTTTTACCCCCTTTTGGGACGTCTCGAACCGATCACTTGAAAAAGACGCAACATAGCTTGGTTTTCGACATGTTTGGCTCATTCATCAAAAATAATAATCTTTTTGTGATGATTTGTCATCATCATACATATGGGCGTGTCTAATCGAGGTCAAACCAGGGTATATAAAGAGCGGGGTGACTTGTTAGCTGATTCACTACTATTCTAGAATGTTTACCTACCGTTTCACAAGCGTCATAGGAAGTCCAACTCAAATCACATGCGAAACGTGTGGTAGAATTCTATTCAACCACGTTTCGCTTTTGTGCAAACATATTATGTTTTCAATCGACTTGCGACATGAGAACGCGAGACTCCGCCCACTTATTTGTGCGCTACCTGTCTGCGTCTCTTCAAATATCACTGTGTTCGCGTGGTCGCGCACAAAAAAGTGGGCGGAGTCTCGCGTTCTCACGTCGCAAGCCGATTGAAAACAGAATATATCTTTACTATCTTTCTTATATAGAAAATTTTAGATTAGTCTGTGTGTTTGTTTGTGTGTCTCACACACGAGTTTGCAGTCGACAAAACTCGATCCAGCGACCTCTAGATTGACGTTCGAACGCGCTAACCACTGTACCACAAGCGTCACGAGAACTTGAGAGAAATAGGGAAAACAAATGATTGTCATTTCTATAAAAAAAAAACAAAAATCAGTAAAAATAAATGTTTGACGAAGGCGACTTAGTCGCCACAAGCTGCAGGCTTGTTACTAATAAAATTTTTCTGTGTGTCTGTCTGTCTGTGTATGGGTATGTTCGCGGTGCTGGCGCAGTCCCCAGAAGTCCGTGGAAGGCCAAAATTGGAAATCTGAGTCTCCTGAATGCCGCGATGATGCCCGTCTTTTCCAAATTTTGATATCGTTTTTTTGAAGGGTACTTTACTGTTAGGCCGGTCAACATTTTTTTTTCTTCTGCACTTTTTGATTTTCTAAATACAGTCGAAAGGAAATCCGAGAGGAAACTGGGGATCGGCCGAAATCTCATTGCACACATAGCGAAAATGATCCAGCGTCCGCGATGTCCACACAGGTAAACCGGCATGGCCGAATGGTGGTCCACTGGTGCGCCGCTCGATGCTCGAGTGACGGAACCACCAACGTTTGAATTAGCGGTTTTTCAATGGTCGACTTTTCATGCATCCGCGGCTTTTCAATGCGCGAGTTTCTCTCACTGCTCCTGAAATTTACTGATCTCACGTGGTGTTGAGAGGTACATGAAAATTAAAATTTAAATTTCGCGGGAAAGTTGCCACGTCACTCGAGAAAAAAGAGCGCGAAATGGCGTATTCAAAACGTCGTTACTGCGGCGCCGCAGCAATTTTTCATATATTTTTTTCTTATGGGTTCATATCTTTTGCATGATTCTAAATATTTAAACAATATTTCCCTATTTATTTTATGCAGAAAACGTGTTCCGCCAGCGCCTCGTTTTTGAAAATCTAAACCGTTTCAAATCTGTAACAACCGCGTTTCCTCAAATCTATGTGAGCAGTGGAGCGCATTTTCACGATGCACTCTTCAACACGCCGTGTGATCTCGAGATGGAATTGAGTATGTTTATTAAAAGTTTACCATTTAAAAAACAAAAGCTTTGTGAAAAAATGAAGGTTTGCCTAACGGAAAAAAGTAATTTAGTATTTAAAATCGATGGTGGCATAGGGATCCTCGCACTCGTTCCAATTGGTTCCTGCGCCTTCAGCCAATTTTAGGCAATATGTGATCCGAAACGTGCCGTCGCTGCAAAAATAAAACATTTCATCCAATTGTTACTTAATTTAATGTGGTTTCTCATGATAATAAAAATGACCCTATTTTTTATTACCCTAAACTTGTGAAGATAGGACCGCTTTCCTTTTCTTTGACAGCCGCCTCAGCTAACGTAATGTTTTCCATAGAACATCTTTTTACAAAGGGAGAATGGAAAGGACCATCTTCCTGGAGCAGAACTTTAGGAAAATGGACAGTATCAGTGTTGGTCTGGAAGACGGCTTTTTTCCATTTACTGATTGAAAAAATTGAATTCTCTCCTTTCTGTTCTTGTTCGCAACGAGCGCCCAGAGAAACGAAAGAGTACTTCTTAAGTGAGGGCGGCCCTATGCATTGACGGACCTATCTACACAAGTTTAGGGTAATTGAATTTTAATGGGGTTATTCTCGAAATATAAAAAATAGCGAAACCAGTAAAAAACTCAGTGAAGATTCGGAGAATCCTCCGATGGGCCTGACAATGAAACTTTGAGAAACAATGGCAAAAATACTCCCGGACATTCCCATACGTTTTCAGAAAAATCGATACTTTGGTCTGAAATTTTCTGGGAATGTGGTGGAGTATTTTTGCCATTATTTCCCAAAGTTTCAGGTCAATCGAGGAATTTTCCGAATTTTTGCTGGTTTACGCTATTTTTTGTTATTTCGTGAATAACCCCATAATACTTTCAAACTAAAATGCAGTTAAAAAATTACAGTTTTACTTTCAAGAATAACCTCATTTCTAAAACTCACATTTTTCAACTTTTTCACATTTGAGAATCCCGTAGAAACTTCCGAACGCTCAGACATTTCATCTCTGACGCCGTCATGGAAAATTGGAGATGACGCCTGAAATTGTTTGTATTTGATAGCATAATAAATTTATTGCACTTACTGTTTAAGCTCATCCGAAATACACCATTCTCTGCGTTCTATTGACCGTGAATCTTGTTAATTCGTAAGCAACGTAGCTTCACACTAAATAAGCTGAAAAATCATTATTCGGGAAATTAATAGGGCAATTAAGCAATAATTTAAGTAATAATTGAGACTCACGAGCAAAAAAAGAAAAGAAAGAGCATTGCATCAGATCACGCGCTAGCGCTGAGGCCGCAATCGATTGTTCGCACATCGGTGGCTCACCAAGAATCTCGATTTGCCCGCCTCGCGCATTGTTTCTCATTCAGCCGTGTCTCACACATTGTTCAAACATCAGCGTCTGAATGTTTCCTTCTCCTCCACCGTACAGGAACCATTCGCGCATTACCGCCTATTGAGCCACTATTCAGACACAGTTCATCCATGCCGGTTTACCTGTGCAGAAATCTTCCCAAAACAGAGTGCGTATAAATGAATGAGGAAGAGTGGAACTTAAAAAAATAGAATGTGGCGACGAAGTCGCCAATAGGCTGCGTCAGCAGCCGCGCAGGACTGCGCAGCAGGCTTGTATGTATATTGAAACATAACATTTGAAAAAGGTGGGAAATGATAATGATCGTTTGTGACAAATGAACAGTGGGACATGAATGTTTTTTTTTTTGGAAAACGGTTTTCCTCTCGTTTTCCAGTTTCTTGCATATGGCCTCAGAGCGCTCTCCGAGTTTTGCGACAACTTTTTGCTATTTTGTGAATAATCCTATAAGCAAAAGAGGAAAGCATTTCAAAGTCCCAAAAAGTAAGAGGCAAGTCAATGAAGTGAAATGACGAAGTGTCAAAATTTATTTGTTGGTATATTTGCTTATTGTGTTTTCAATCGAGTTGCATCGTCAAAACATGAAACTCCGCCCACTTTTTTGTACGCAATCACGCAAACACAGTGCTATTTGAAGGGACGCAGACAGAACGATGATTGTGGGCTCATGTTTTCATGCTGCAACTCGTTTGAAAATAATATATTTTGGTTTTTTTGATATATCGAAAGAGTCGGCATCTAGGTGGCTAACGACCACTAAAAAATTTTCATTTTTTATCTGTTTTTAACTATTTTTCACCTTATTTTGTTCACTATTATGGAGTTTCGACAGTAATTTAGTGTCATGTGCAACCCAATTCAAAGGGTTCCAAACCCTTGATTTGGGTGAGCTGTGTACCGTAATCAGGATCGTGAAAGAAATCTGGTGTGCAGGTACAATAATAACAATCCAAAAATAAAATATTGTGTTAAAAGTGTCCTTCCAAGTTAGTAATTTCTTTATTATCTCATCATGGGCCGAGCTCCACTTCACACCGTTGCTGAGCAAGCACAGAGTTTCGTGATGCACCATCTGGGATCTTCTCTTCACATGATTTCTCGTTATGTTCTGTCGAACAATCGTTCCACTTCTTGTGATTGCATTGTGCAATGTCTGCTTATAAACAGAACGATTGAACTCTGCACGAACGTCGTTGACGCTCTTTGGAGAATGATGTTCCGTTCATCGCGGGAGGTGACGTTTCTTGGTTTTCCAGTAGATTTCTTCTTGCCATAGTAGACGGGGTTGTTCAAATAAGAGCGGATAGCGCTTCGACTCTTTTTCACATAACGAGAAATCATATGAAGAGAAGATCCCAGTTGGTGCATCACGAAACTCTGTGCTTGCTCAGCAACCGTGTGGAGTGGAGCTCGGCCCATGATGAGATAATAAACAAATGACTAACTTGGAAGTCTTTTAAGACACTTTTAAAACAATATTTTATTTTAGGATTTGTATTACTGTACCTGCACATTCTTTCACGATCCTGATTACGGTACACAGCTCTCCCAAATCAGGGGTTTGGAACCCTTTGAATTGATCTCATTCAAAAAGTTGCGTTACACATGACACTAAATTACTGTCGAAACTCTATAATAGTGAACAAAATAAGATGAAAAATAGTTAAAAACAGATAAAAAATGAAAATAAAAACTTATTTTAGTGAAAACCGCTCTAAAAAATCACCGACCCTCCCAAAATCTCAGGTGGTCCTATCATTATTGGACGGTCGAAAAAGTGACTTTTTAGTGGTGTGCGGGGACGGAACAACGTAGGATCATGAAAAATTGGGCCCTGGGGTTATTTTGGATTCTGAATCGAATGGCATTCACAGATTTTTCACAAATTTCTTAGTTTTGCCAGAACGTCAAAAATCAAGGGGGTCCTATCATTATTGGACGGAGTGTAGTCACCGAAAAGGCTATGAGCGGGCAATAATGGCCACTAGTCGACGAATTTGGCTATTAGCCGTCGATATTGGGAAAAATAGCAACGCAGTGTTTGCGTACTTTTCAAATTCAAACGACAATGAAAGCAATACTAGAAGATTCTCGGCGGCATTCGCTGGTGCAACGGTGTAAACACGCTAAGTGCCTTTAGTATTCTACCCATCAAACTGGTCCGATTTGCAACTTTTCGTTTCAATTTCAAAATTACGCAAACACTGCGTTGCAATTTTTCGTTTTTGCTAACTGATAAATTAAATTCGAAGCCATGGAAGGGCCCGATTGAGTCAGCCTGAGCTCGTGGCCTGGTCATGAGACAGCTCCCTGTCCACGAACAGCTGGAAAGAAGTAGAATGTTGCAAAAATTTTGTTTAATGCATGAATAACGCAGATGCTTCGCCAGTTATTACTGCTTCGCGAAAACCTGTCAGAGCAGAGCGCGCGACGCTGCTGTGACTCGGCTGTGACCTCCAGCTTTCGCGGCGAGACCACAGCGCTCCGCTCTGACTGCTTTTCGCGACGCAGTAATAAAAAAAATTATCCATCTCTATTTTTGCGGTTGTATTATTGATTCAATTTTGTTTCCGGTTTAACGCGGAAAATCTAATGGGGTTATTCAGGGTCGGAAAAAAAATAGTTTTTTTTCCTTTTTTTCCTTATTCAAACGATGGAAAAAAAGAAAAAAATCCGTGGCCGCGAGAGTTTTTTCCGTTGCTTTTCTAGGCCATCGCAAAAGTTTTTTAGGCCCTCCGCTGTGAGACCTGCGCGCAAGACCAATTTTCAAAAATTATTCGCCCGTCAATCGATACTTCGCAGGTCTCACAGCCGAGGGCCTAAAAAACTTTTGCGATGGCCTAGAAAAGCAACGGAAAAACTCTCGCGGCCACGGATTTTTTTCTTTTTTTTTCGTTATTTGAATAAGGAAAAAAAAGAAAAAAAACTATTTTTTCCGACCCTGAATAACCCCATAAGACAAGACCCCCTCCACTTTCTTGACAATTTTCAACTTCGAATTCCCAAAAAAAAAAAAAAACTGATAAAAACGAAAAATAATTACCAAATGCCCGCGTCTTTTGGTGTCAATTGGCGAAAATCCATTAGCAAAAATGCAAAAAAGTTTCGAAACGTCCTAGTTTCGAAATGGCAGGTTTCGAAACGTCCCAGAGCCAAAAAGTTGAGTGAGTGTGGCCACACGCGGAGTTTTAGTTTCTGAAAAATAACTGGTGTTTGCAGAATTTTCACGTGAAACCGGCAAAAAATTGACTCGATAATAACACATAAAAATAATGAATTGAAGGAAAACAGTAAAGTATTGTCCATTCGCGAAAAAAGCAAGTGCGCTCTACGAAACTTAGTACTTCGTGGATTTCATTTTCGTCGCCAAATTATTTCATTTAACGTTGAATTTAAACGTGAATTGAAAAAATATGGCGACGAAAATTAAATCCACGAAGTATTAAGTTTCGTGAAGCGCACTTGCTTTTTTCGCGAATGGACAATATGTGAAAATCAATATCAACGAATACGTGGAAAAAAAAATCCTAAAATATAGGGAAAAACGGCAGAAATGCGCAGAACGCGATTGGAAAAATAGATTAATGAAAAAATCAATATTGCGCAATTTCTTGAATTATCTTGAAATATCTTGTAATATTGCAAATTTCTCACAGAATCTTGGGATTTCTTATAATATCTTACAAGATTTTTGAAATCTTACAATATCTTGTAATATCTCGAGTTTCTTGAAATATCTTGTCTGATATTGCGCTAGCAACATTGCTGACGCATTTTCCTGCCAAGACGAATGCGCCAGCCAAATATATTGTATAATCTTACAATATGACGATTTCTCAGAATATTACTAAAATTTCTCATAATATTTTTTTTCAATTTCCTGAGTTTTTCAGCCAGCAAAAGTCAAAAAAATCGGTTACATTTACTTTTTTTCAGATTTTTACAGTATATATTCTTTATTCATTCACACTCAATTGAAAAAAAAACCGGGGATACATTCCAATAAATGAGCGATGGGGCGTGAAGAATAAAAATAAGAAAGATCGCGATCCACCCCGCAAGAGGCACATCGGGATTCATGAGAAAACCGTAGTTGATAAAAAAAAGAAGAAAATCAGATAAGAGATTTTTTTTTGATTTTGAGTGAATATTCCGGCTGCAAACAGCTTCGAGAGTGCATTTATGACAAAAAATTAAAAAATTTGTTTTTTGATTTGGCGACATTTTGCGCCATTGAGCACATGCAATTTTTTTTTCAAATTTTTTGAATTATCGTTTTTGATCTGTTTTTTACCTGTATCCGCGTAAACTCTTCTTTTTGGTATACTATTTGGATGTACCCGTCTGTCTCTTGGTGACCTTGTAAGAACTGTTTCTTGATGACCCTCTTCGTGTTGGTTCAGCAAAATGACGATCCGATCAGCCAAATTCTGATCCCAACAATCAAATTTTGGCTTTTTCGGCTCATCCCTGATTACAGCAGTAGCGTAGGCCAAAATAACAAGCTTGGAAGACATAAGTACATACAAACAACTGGGGATATCGGAATTTTATATCCAGTTTCTCGCTTTTCCAGTTCATTTAGAACAATCAAAAGGTTTACGCGGATACACGTCAAAAACAGATCAAAAACGATAATTCAAAAAATTTGAAAAAAATTTTCAATGGCTAAAAATGTCGCCAAATCAAAAAACAAATTTTTTAATTTTTTGTCATAAATGCACTCTCGAAGCTGTTTGCAGCCGGAATATTCACTCAAAATCTGAAAAAAAGTAAATTTAACCGATTTTTTCTGACTTTTGCTGGCTGAAAAAATCACACAAAAAAATGCAAAAAAAGATTAGCATGAGCAGGAATTGAACCCGTGACCTCCCACCTGAACCCTGCAACCGAACCACTGAACCAACCAACCGATGTTTTCTGCAGTATCGGTTCTAGTACACTATTCGGTTCACGCGAAAAATGCTTAACCATAGGAAAAGTTTAGGAGCTCATAACTTGGCTCACGTGAGCATTTAGCCGGTTTTTATTGCAGAAATGGAATCAGCATAGTCGAAAGCACCTATGCTGAAATTTTGGGAAATTCTAGATTAGGAGGAATCAAACACTTCCCTTGTCAGATTTTTATCCCGATCGTTTATCCTACTTTTATAGACGTTTCTTTAAAATATCCCCCCCCCCCAAACCTATAGGCATATTGTGAATTGTTTAATATTGAATGATTTTTTGTTACCATGTAATTTTTTTTGAGTTTCATATATAATAAAATAACATATTATTTTTACAAAATACATATACAATTAATAAGCTCAATAAGCCAATTAATTATACGACCTGATAATTTTTGCAACGGCTACTTATTCGAAAATTTTCGGGATTTGTCATTTGTGTGCGAACAAAATTATTGTCGGCGAAAATTTCATTTCGTGAATTGCCGATTATTAATCATTTTTTTCGGGATGCGCATACAATTTGCAAATAACAGGTAAATTTTCGCGAATTGCGAATTGTGCGCGCACAAAAGTAATGTTCACGCGTACCCATTTCGCAAAAAATTATTTGCGTTACGCGAATCACCTGTGCCACCGCTGCACACATTCTCAGTGCCCGCAATGGGCGCTGATATAAGAGCGGCGCGCGACGCGAGGAGGTATGCAAGTGTGCTCCACTAGACGAGCATTTGGAGGTTTCAAATTCCGCCGCACATCAATTGGCGAAAATCCATTAGCAAAAAAGTTTCGAAACGTCCTAGTTTGGAAATGGCAGGTTTCGAAACGTCCCAGAGCCAAAAAGTTGAGTGAGTGTGGCCACACGCGGATTTTTAGTTTCTGAAAAATAACTGGTGTTTGCATAATTTTCACGTGAAACCGGCAAAAAATTGACTCGATAATAACACAGAAAAATAATGAATTGAAGGAAAACAGTAAAGTATTGTCCACTCGCGAAAAAAGCAAGTGCGCTCTACGAAACTTAGTACTTCGTGGATTTCATTTTCGTCGCCAAATTATTTCATTTCACGTTGAATTTAAACGTGAATTGAAAAAATATGGCGACGAAAATTAAATCCACGAAGTACTAATTGTAAGTTTCGTGGAGCGCACTTCCTTTTTTCGCGAATGGGCAATATGTGAAACTCAATATCAACGAATACGTGGAAAAAAAAATCTTAAAATATAGGGAAAAACGGCAGAAATGCGCAGAACGCGATTGGAAAAGAAAATTAATGAAAAAATCAATATTGCGCAATTTCTTGAATTATCTTGAAATATCTTGTAATATTGCAAATTTCTCACAGAATCTTGGAATTTCTTGTAATATCTTACAAGATTTTCGAAATCTTACAATATCTTGTAATATCTCGTGTTTCTTGAAATATCTTGTCTAATATTGCGCTAGCAACATTGCTGACGCATTTTCCTGCCAAGACGAATGCGCCAGCCAAATATATTGTATAATCCTACAATATGACGATTTCTCAGAATATTACTAAAATTTCTCATAATATTTTTTTTCAATTGCCTGAGTCACAACATTCTTGTAAATCTTCGCCAATATTACTAAAATTTCTCATAATATTTTTTTCAATTGCCTGAGTATAAACTTTAATGGTAAAGCTACTAATTATCAACTTGTGTTTTTCTTGAGTTTTTCCGATGTTATGTGGGGTGCGCTTATACTTATGTTACGGTTGCAGGTGTACTTTTTTCAGACTTTTCAGGCCCATTTCAAGAGTCACGGCGTGCTAGACCCTACGTAAAGAAATTCGCGCTTTTTCGCATGTGTCTGTTTCTCGACAATGGCGTTCTGCCAAGTCTAGAAAAAAGTGTGCGAAAGTGGAGACAGAGACGCGAGAATTGGCGCTCGAGAATTTGATCTTAAAAAAGTTTTCTGAAACGTAGTCCCGAACACGCCGAGAGAGTGTTGTGAATATTAACTTGGACTATGTAGTCATGGGGTAATTTTGCATGCTGATTACGATTTTCAAGGTCCCGAGTCTTCAAATTGCATGCAAACGCAGTACCATGCATTTTTGGGGGTGCGCTTATACTTATGTTACGCACTGTATACAAAGAAGCCAATTTATAGAAAATTCCCAACCACTGACCATTTGGAACTCCCTTGTCAGGAAAACGAAGCAAAAAATCTCATTTCAAATTCAACCAGATTGCTATTTGTATAAACGTTTTTATCCGAAAAAAGTTGAATTATAGCCATCTGTTTTTCGTATCTCTTCTATGGTCGTCCTTAGCCAGTGAATGATATAGGCAAATACACAGGACAGCACCATGAAGAAAGCGGTAACGACGATAGGCCAAAACAAGCTATAAATTGCATACATTTCTAGATCAAAAAATCAAACGTTTACCTGTGTTTTTCATCAGGCAGATACTTCGCAAAAAAATAATTAAAAAATTGTTGCGCTTCTGGCAGCAAGTGATGAAGGGTATTGATTTCCAGTTTTGCTTCAAACTGCATTTGTTTCATTTTAAGTAAAAATGTTTCAACATTATTTACTTCTTGCGATTGAGCAATCGATGTTTTTTTCAAATCTCGGACAATGGAAAACATGTGTGAAAGATCTATGCCCAAAATTGAAATGTTGTTGAATCTGCACAGTACATTCCCAAACCATTTGAAACTTAGTTTTTCGTTAGGAAGTGTTGATGATAAAGTTTTGACTTTAGATGAAAGGTTGGTCATCAATTCAGTAAATTCAAAAAAATAATTGACGTCGTATAAAGAATAGTATTCACCAAATGGTAAACTTTTGATTTTTCTATTGAGAACCTCGCTGTTTTTCAAAAAGCCTTCAATAATTTTGCGTAGATGCTGTGTTTGATTAAACTGCAAAATGTTTTGAAAATGAACTAATTGAATTGTAGTTTTGCTAGCATTATTAAACGTTTTCAATTTTGGAAAACCTTCTATTTTCTTTAATTTTGAGTAAAGGTTTTCTTCTAGTTTTTCACATTTATCAATTACGGTTTTGGTAGATAAAAACAATGGGAAAAGCTGTTCGATTTCTGCTTTTTCTCCCACCTGAAATGGCGTAAGAAAATTTAGCAACAAGAACTCGTAGTTTATTTGTTTTATGTAAACTTCAAATAGTCGGGAAATGTTAACAGCTTGGAAAATATCGTTGAAAATTGTTTCCGTAAATACGTTTTTGAAACCAGTTGCATTGGCTGACAAGCTCTCAATTTTTTTTGTATGTTCTTCAAAAAGCTGAAACTTTTCGTTGATTGAAGAAAGACAGCTATTTGTATCTGATAATAGACTGTTAAAAATTAGAATACTTTCATTACTGTTAAGTGGAAGGTTTAGTTTTTCAATTTTCTTTTTGAAATTATTGATCTTAGTAATGACCATTTTACATACTTTTACAAGTTTTTCAATGTTCTTGTTAGAACTTATTAATATCTGAAACAAATTTAAAATTTGTTCGAACTCGTTGATCATTGAATGATTGAATTTCTTAAATGATTTTAATTCTTGCAAAAGGTTGTTCATTTTAGTTAGTGAAACCAGAATCGAGTTTGACTCAAACTTCCAATTCATATTTAAAACTGTTGATAAACGACTAATTATTTTTGAGTGAGTTTTTCTGACTTTATTCGTCCATACATGTTTTGCTGCGTTAACTTGAATATCGACTTCTAACACTGGTTCTAAAAGATTTTTCAACTCGCTCAAAGATTTTCCTCTATTCAGCAATTGTTTGAGATTTGCATTGTCGAAATCCTTCATAAGTTTCTTGAAATATTTGGATCCTTGAGAAAAGGCGATGAGATATTTTCTCTCCGAAACCATAACTGTTGTGTTGATCAATTCATGAAGGTTACATGTTTTCTCTTTAATGTGATTGTTATTTGTAGTATTTCTAAAGTCAAAAATATTTTTGGTAGTTACTTTCAGGCTGTTAAAATTTTTTTCAACTCTCGTCAAAAATTCCTGATCCGTCAGCTTTTCGTATTGTTCAATTTCCCTGGCGTACAAGTTAAAAGTTTTCAAATATTTTTCTAATAGCATGATGTCAACCCCATCTGTTATTAATAACAAATTCTTGTAAAGTTCATCCAATTCTTCCGTTAAAGATTCAAAAGTGCGTAAAAAACTATCATTTACTGGCAATTGCAAAGTTTCCTGGAATGATTTCATCAAAGCAGTAACAGCTTGAATATTTTCTTTTGGATTATTTAAATTAATTTTCGAAATATTAAAAGATGATAAAATATGAATGAATGATGCAAAAGACGATATAGAGTTTTCAATGGATGGAAGCAAAATAGTATCATTTGTTGACTGTTTTTGAGGCAATGAATTTGTAATGTTCTCAGGAAAAGCAAGTGTTTTTAAAACATTTTCCATTTCCTGTATTCTTGTCGTTTTTTGATCCGCAATCTTGGAATAGCTTTTTAAAGCTTGAGCTATATCCTCGGCATCTGTTGTATTAATAGTGTCAAACAAAGACACATCATGAAAATTGAGCACTTCACCCAGCACCTTTTTCATAATTGTGGACTTTTCATTCACATCCTTCAATAAAGCAATTGCATTTGTCACACGGGCTAGACTAGCCGTTGTTGTCTCAACTTTTACAAAATTTGCATCATTTCGATAAAACCGATTTTTCGATCCACTGAATTCCGTGAAGCTAAATGTAAAATTTTGCAATAGGACCGTAGTTCCAACTATCGCAAATATGAAGACCGAGGTATGTTCTGAAATATACTAACTTATTGTGTTTTCAATCGAGTTGCAGCATGAGAACGAGAGATAAAAAAACATTTTTTCTCTGCTTCTCTTCGAATCGAACTGTGTTTGCGTGTTCGCGCGAAAAAAAAGTGGGCAGAGTCACGCGTTCTCATGTCGCAAGTCGATTGAAAAAACAATAATAAAACAAATAATTCTAACTTCATTGTTCTAGAGTCATAAGTTTCGTACAAACCACAACAAAAAACCCTTGCAAATTGGCGGAAACGAAAACTTCGTCATTTTTAATTTTTGTTCGGAAATTTAATTTAATGTTTTTTGTTGTTGCGAAATTTTGAGATTTTAATTTCGCTATTAATCATTTTTCAGTTACTCTGTATTGCTTCATACTATTTTTAGGCACGGTATTATCCATCTCTGCAAGGTGTCCCGCACGAGAAAAGTGACACCAATGATCGAGAAAAGAGACGCCTCGGCGTAACAAAACTTTTTTGCATTTTGTGGCGTACTAGTGTACAGCGCGCGTCATAATTATAAGACACCCCTCTATTTTCGGGGTTTGGGGGACACTAGAAGTTTTTATGAAACGGAATGTGGTGGATCTTTTTCAGCGTCCAAAATAACGCATTAACCCACATTTTCATGTACCTACTACAAAAATTACGACTACAGTATCAAAAAGTCGAAAAATCAGCCGCGTCATAATTATAAGACACCCCAAAAAAATTTAGAAATTTTCAACTTTTTTCAGCTTTTTCAAACTTTTATCGGTTTTTTCGCCGGTTTTACGGTTTTTTATTCCTTTTGAAGTTATTTTCTCAATTTTTACCAATAATTGTGGCATATTTGACCACTTTCTTTCAAGTTTCCAACTTTTTCACCGTCACATCTCCTTCAAGGATTTTGGTTGACTACAGTGATTCTAAGATGTGCAGAACATATGACAAAACGTTTAGGCCAGCTGAAATTACGATGACTATGATTTAGGCCATGAGCTACATTCATTCACCTCATTTCAATCATCATGGGTCTCGCCTCTAATCTCTCTTCCGAAGAGCAAGCTCAACTGGACATTATGATTCAACTTGGATTCAGTACTTTGCAGATGTGAAGAAGAATCACGCGTTCACGATGCTGTGTAAGAAACTACGTTCGAGATACAATGGCTCACGGCTCAGCAAAACCCACTGAATCCCCCAGAATCCTCAATGATCGAGATGAGCGATCTGTCGTGAGATGAGTTTCCAACACTATCGTTTTCTTGGAATTTGTAACTTGTAAGATGAACTCCATGGGCGGCTCCCCGACGATTCGCAACCCGACGCTTAGAAACCGCGTCATTCCGCCACTCACGTAGATTTGAAAACAATTTCGAAACCCAGCAGTCCGGAACCGCGGAAAACAGAACCCGCGCGCTCTCATTACCCGTCAATTTGCAACCCGATATCGCGCAACCCGTCATTTCGAAAAATCGCGGTATTAATATCGACATGAGTGGCGAAATGACGCGGTTTCGAAGCGTCGGGTTGCGAATCGTCGGGGACCCCCATGGACTACCAGGACACTCCAGAAAGGAATTGTCTTCTTTTTCAAGAAAACCGCAAGAACACTTCAAAAAGATAATGCGGCAATTCACAAAAGCTCATCGACAATGAACTGGTTTTCCACCAAGAAGATCAAAGTCCTTGCTTGACCAGCCAACTCGCCAGACCTCAACCCCATAGAGAATGACTTTTTGCACGAGCAGTTTATGGTCACGGAAAGAAGTTTCAAACTGTAGCAGAGCTCAAAGATGCTGCCTGGGACGAGATCCAGCCATCACACCTCGAGAGTCTTACTAATAGCAGGAACAACAGACTATTCCAAGTGATGCAGAAGTTTGGAGGTCCTAGTTCTTATTAAATTTCTGTTGTTTTCCCTGGTTTTCTTTGACCTTCTGATTAATTTTCTATTCATAAACAGTTTCTGATCATTCTACATGAAATATTCTGAAGTCAAACTCAAAAACGTGTGAAACTTGAAAAGAATGGTCAAATAGGACACAAGTATTGGTAAAAAAAAAAGAAAATGTCTTTAAAAAGTAATAAAAAACAGTAAAACCGGCAAAAAAATAGATAAATGTTTAAAAAGGTTGAAAAAAGTTGAAAAATGCATCATTTTTTTGGGGGTGTCTTATAATTATGACGCGGCTGAATTTTCGACTTTTTGGTACTGTAGTCGTAATTTCTGTGGTAGGTACATGAAAATTTGGGTTTTCGGGTTATTTTAGACGCTGAAAAAGATCCACCACATGCCGTTTCATGAAAACTTCTAGTTTCCCCAACACCCTCAAAACAGGGGAGTGTCTTATAATTATGACGCGCACTGTATTTAAATTTCCATGTCTTATAATTATGACGCGCACTGTATTTAAATTTCCATAAAAATGCAAATCATTGATAAAAGCAAAAAACAAAAACCTAATGAGCGTGCGTTTTGGTGTCAATTGGCAAAAAACGCTACGAAAAAATTCAAAAAAGTTTTGAAACGTCCCAGTTTTGAAACGTCTTGTTTTGAAACGTCCCAGTGCCAGAGCGCGATTGCATCGGAACTCGCCTGGAAAGTGTGCACCATAAAAACAGGTGGAAAACAAAAAAATTAATGAATTTTTTGAAGAAAAAACAAATAAAACATACAATAAAAGGTTCCAATTAATTCTTGAGTTAGAAAACTATACAAAAAAATTTCCATACTGGTTTAAATGACACACCGAAGTTTACTGCGTTATGAGGCTCGGTAGCTAAGGTATACCCGTATTCTTTGTGAGTTTTTTGACTTGTTTGTTCAATTCACTTCTACCAAATTTAAAATGAGCAAAAAACCCACATTCGATATCAGAAAATCTGAATTTAAGGGCTCGGAATATGAATTTTAGGATACTGTAGCCCATATTCGGCAAAAAATAATTTTTTCAAAAACCGGCTGTCTCACGGCGTGTTGGACGGAACGTTGGAAAATAAAATTTAAACTACGCGGGCTTTTTTCTCGAAAAAAAAATTCTCGCCTAAGCGTGGTGGCATTTAGCTGCGCAGCGTTTTTCTGTGTTAAACTGATACGAAGAGGTACGAAAAAAAACAGACAAGCAGAGTGCGAGGATACTGTTTTTTTTTGTAGAAAACTCTCGCCGGGGAGACGCAGACACTCAGCGGAGCGCGTTGCCAATAACGTTCCGGGCAGCACAAATATCTGTGACTTGAATATTATAACTTGTTACTTGAATATGTTACGTTACGAATTATAACTTGAAAATCTGTGAAAAGCAAAAAAAAAAGGCTGTAGAATCCGAATCCGTCAGAAAAACAGTGGGACTCGACCGACATCACTTTCAAAATTGCAAAAAAACAGAAAATTGGTTTTGAGCCGATCACTTTAGGAGGTAGGAAAGTACTTTAAAGTCGATCAATCGCTCTAAATTTTTGGCCTAGACATTATAATTGATTGTTCTATTGGTTTCTAAAATAAAAAAGATAGGTCATCACCAGTGTGTCTTATCGAAAAAATTTTTTTCGATAAATGCCCTTTTCGATAAATTATCGAAATTTTATCGAAAAAATTTATCGAAAAATTTATCGAAAATTTTTCGATAATTTATCGAATTTATCGAAAAATTTTCGATAAATTTATCGAAAAAGGGGTTTTCGATAAAAAATTTTAATTACCTAAAAACAATGTTTTTTTGTTTCTTTCGTTAATTTCAAACAGTGTGAATGGAAAATATGATTATTTAATAACAATTCTCATTTATATGAGCTACATGCGATTTGCCAAGCGTTTTTATTGCCCATCGTAAATCAATCTGAATAACGCTCGGTTTGTATTCCCCATCTCGCTCATTTACAGTTGTTATTAATACAGTCCGTTCCATAAGTATAGCGCCCCCCTCGGAGTAGTCTGTCTTACCACTCCCGGGCAAAACTGCAACATGGGGCAATAAAAAACGGATTCAGCATGCAAAACTACCCCGGAAATATCCGTTTTGTGATATTGTGCCTGAAGACAACCATGAAGCCGATAGATGTATGAAAAAATGGCTCCTGCAACCGTAACATAAGTATAGCGCCCCCCTCGGAAATTTCTTTAAAATCCCTATTAATGAGGAAATCTGTGCCTGGATTTTTCAATGTCATGCTTTATGCGCTTTTAAATAACAGGTGGTTATAGTTCTCATATTTTTGTCTATATTGGGCATAATTCAAACATGTTTCGTGGAAAACACTTTTCTGACGCCGAACAACTCCAATCTGACGCCTGCAAAACAGCCGGGAGGTCAACTTGAGTAATTAAACAACACTCGAAGTGTTCAAAGAAGTGAATCAACAGTTGTATTAAGAATCCGAGCCGTTATAACCAGTCTACGAAGTCTGGAGCCCCACCAAAGAGACAAGGTGAAACATCATACGACATGTTTCGAACTCAATAAAGACTTGCATTGCTATGACACGAGAGCTGAACCGCGATGCTTTCAAACATAACAACTGGAGAACCAATGACATGGATCTAAACCCTGTCCGGTAAGTTATGAAGCCCGCTTCACGACTCACCGATCCTTTCAAGGTCCGTAATTTTGAGTTCGCGCGTAAAAGTTTTTCCACAAACTTGAATGAGGTAAATGTTGCTAGCTAGTTGCTACAAAACTCGAATCATGAACTTAGATAATTTTTTCTGTGGTTCAAAGCTTAAATGGAGACGGTTCGGATTTTTACAGTACCTATGTTCATTGTGCCTGATAAAAGCAGTATTTTCACTTGCTGGATAGTTGGACCTAACGTTTGTCTCCACTCGGATGATCTTTTCCGAGTATGAGGAAGTCATCGAAAACCACCTATTACTATTCCGACGTTTTTTCAAAAGGTATTGTTTTGTTTTTCAGCGAAAAATGCTGCAATCCATGTGAGTATCTAGACTTTGGACTGGTTTAAATCTAAAAAATGTCGACGTTTTTCTATGTTCTGGGTGTGAACACGTCTTGAATCTTATAGAGAACACCCAAGGAAAGCTTGTGCAAAGATTTTCTGCCCAGAGTAGGCAATACAACTTTGTCAATGTTTTGAAAACTGGACCTTTAGACGAGTGGAAGAAAAAAGAGCATGAATTCGTGAACAAGATCATCCAGTACATCCCAAAACCTATTAATTGTATGCCAAATTGCGTTTACAATCTGGTTATGTCTAATGAACGTGCAACACAGTATTAATTTTTTTGAAAATCTTGATTTTTTGGAAATTTCCGAGGGGGGCGCTATACTTATGTTACGGTTGCAGGAGCCATTTTTTATACATCTATCTGCTTCATGGATGTCTTCAGGAACAAAAGTTTTTTCCGCGGTACTTTTGCATGCTGAATCCGTTTTTTTAGGTTTTATGTTGCAATTTTGCCCGGGAGTGCCAAGGCAGAATACTTCGAGGGGGGCGCTATACTTATGGAACGGACTGTAGTGTACAGTTTTTCTTATTTATTTGGAATTTATTGTGTTTTCAATCGACTTGCGACATGAGAACGCGAGACGCCGCCCACTTTTTTGTGCCCGACCACGCGAACACAGTGATATTTGAAGAGACGCAGACAGAACGGTTAATGCAGACTGGCGTTTTCATGTCGCAAGTCGGTTGAAAACACAATATTCGTTTCAATAATGTTTCGTGATATACCGTATATTTGTATTTAACAGTCAGTTTTCAGAAAATGGTGCCACCACCGTTAAAAAAAAACCAATGCTGCTCAAACCGATATTTTTTATTTGGCTGATATTTAATGGCTTATTTTAATATTTCAGAAGAACGTCAGATGAGCAGCCAGACTTTTCAGAAGATACCGATGAATCTGAGGAAGAAGACAGCGTGGTACTTGAAGATGAAGACGTTTCCAGAATTTTCCCAGCGGGTGAAGATTCAGAAGAAGAATATTACAAAGATGTAAATGAAGTTAGTCGAAGAGACGTGGCAATCGTGGGAGAAGAAATTGGATCAGAAAAGTACTAAATTATGTTGTCTATAGACTATAGGCTATAGCTATCTTTCACCTCCAGAAGATAATCGAAGCTTTGTTTCTCTATCAATAAATGAGGTTCTTAACTAAGTTTCTCTGCAAGTCCGTGAAGGAAAGTACGTCGGGCGCATTTGCTGACACCCGTCTCATCCCTCTGTGTACACATTAGTAACACAAAAACTCGAGTATGTCTAGGTAACTTAGCGTCTTCTCGCATGCGTCACAACACGAAATGAAACTGCCTTAAATAGAGCTGTAAGGGGAAAAATTGCGCAAAATAGAACTAATTATCTATCATTTGCGTTATTCTATAGGTATATTTGTAGCATTTTTATTTCGCTATAGTTCCTATACCGTTGAAGTTTTATTCCGAACAGTTATATTTCGCAATAGCACCGTTAAAAAAAAATCACTCATTAAATTTGCTGCATTCAAAAATCTGCGTTTTATCGAAAATTTTTCGATAAAAAATTTATCGAAACCTTTATCGAAAATTTTTCGATAAAATTTTTATCGAAAAATTTATCGAAAAATTTTCGATAAAATTTCGATAAATTTTCGATAAAAAATTTCGATAAATTTTTCGATAAATTTATCGAAACTTTATCGAAAAGACACACTGGTCATCACTTAAAAAATCGAGATAAATTTCCTCCCACTTTGACTGAAAAAAACCTAAAAGGGGGAACTAAAACTTAAAAACCAACTGCATATTCGAATTCAGCACATAAAAAACTATAGGAATCAGTAATAAAAAGAGTGGGACTCAACATGGAAAGACCCTAAAACTTCCATTTTCTAACTTTCGCTTCAATTTTTTTCGATTTCGGGTGGAACTAATGATTTTTCAGCAAATCTGATACTACCAATCGATTCCTTGTGGTCGATTACATAAGGGAGCATCTTAACATGAATGGTTATACCAGTAGTATCCGCGTTACAGAATCGCAATATTGCACCACGATCCAAAAACGCGCTGGGTAGAAAAATCGGAACGCCCCGCCCACCTCTCTTTGTGGTCCCTAGGCTATCTTCCTATTGCCATTTTTCGCCACCTCCCCTCTTGCTACTTTTTTCTTTCATTTCTCGTGTTTCTCGCTATTGTGTTTTCAATCGACTTGCGACATGAGAACGCCAGACTCCGCCCACTTATTTGTGCGCGACCACGCGAGCACAGTGATATTTGAAGAGACGCAGACAGAACGGCACAAAAAAGTAGGCGGAGTCTCGCGCTTTCATGTCGCAAGTCGATTGAAAACACAATAACTAATTTTTTTATATTGTTATCGATTAACCCCCTTTTTCTCAACATTTGCTTTTTTCAATAAATGTTTGTTATTATTTTGTATATTTTGGCAATCTATATTGGGACGTCAAACATCAGCTTGGGCGCAGGTCATGGGCAGCTTAGACGCAGGTTATGCGCAGCTTATAGGCAGGTCATGGGCAGCTTGTGCCTAAATAGCGGGCAGTTTGCCCCGACTTTGGGCAGTTTGCCCCGCCGATGGGAGTCGGCCCACATGCCATTTTGCTGGACAAACTGCCAAAAGTCGGAGCAAACTGCCGAAAATTACCTACCAAAATAGAAGCTGGGTGAAATCCGGAGGGTTAGGGCGGACACTACCGGCTGCGCTATCGACACCCGTTTATTTTATTTTTTGAGTTTTTGGTTAATTTGTTGATTTTCTAATTTTTACTTCTAAAGTGAGTTTTGCCAATTGTTAAGAACTTAAAAAAAAACAAATTTCCTCAGAAAACACGTAATTACCCTAAACTCGTATAGATGAGTCCAAGGGTTAATTACAGAATAGCCACCCATATATTTCAAAATAGGTACCCATTTGACTCGCTATAGTTAGAGACCGCAACGCGGGTGGGCGGGGCGAGTGAAAATTTTCTCACTAGATTCGCTTCGCCACCACTGGTGAAGCGCCACGGGCCCGCGGCGGGCCCGCTGCGGGCCCGCCAGCGGATCGCTGACAGCTAAAAGAGTACACGCGTGGTGCACGCAGCGGGCCCGTGGCGGGCCCGCCAGCGGTTCGCTAGCTGCTACATCGCGGGGTGACTACCTTCTTGCTTTTTTCTTTATTTGATATTTTCTCATGAAAACTAACACAGTTCGTGTTTCTATCAATATTTATTGAAAAAATATATACAGTACCGGACAAAAAGATATCATATTTTGGTTTTTGGTGCATAACTTTTGAATGGAGAGGGTCATGGTTCTGAAAATTTGCATTAATCTGTCCCGTAATGTTTTTGACAAGCTCCAAAAATTGATTTGGTCATTTTTGAAAACTGCAGATTTTTCAAAAAATTTCAGATGCCAAAATTTTGGACCCAAAAATAATTTTTGTTTTCAGATTTTTCAAGACTCGAAATTTATTTTTAAAATGAAGTTTCAAAACTAAAAGCATGATTGCAGTTGACTATAGGTCGATCGAACAATTTTCAGCTGACTTACAGCAGTTTGAATATCAGGGTCCACATGGGTAAGTCAACTTTAACTTTTATTGAGAATCTCCAAAACTAAAGAAAATTATGGCAAATTAAATAAAAACTGTTAAAAAACAAAGTTTTTTTGATTTTATTCGGTTTTGGTGATCCTCAATAAAAGTTAAAGTGGACTTACCTATTTGGGCCTTGATATTCAAAGTGCTTTAAGTCAGCTGAAAATGGTCCGATCGACCCATAGTCAACTAAAATCATACTTTTAGTTTTGAAACTTCATTTTAAAAATAAATTTCGAGTCTTGAAAAATCTGAAAACAAAAATTATTTTTGGGTCCAAAATTTTGGCATCTGAAATTTTTGGAAAAATCTGCAGTTTTCAAAAATGACCGAATCCATTTTTGGAGCTTGTCAAAAACATTACGGGACAGATTCATGCAAATTTTCAGAATCATAACCCTCTCCATTAAAAAGTTATACTCAAAAAACCAAAATATGATATCTTTTTGTCCGGTACTGTATATATAAAAAATTCAATACAGCAATTATTTATATTATTCCAAAATTCGTCGTTGTCGTTGTCCCGCTCATCTCAGCATTGATTGTCCTCATCAAGATGTGGCACGTGTCTGAAAATTCAGTAAATTTTGTTGTGTAAGATATTCGGCCTCCCGGAGGATGATAATTTCTTTTTAAATTTTTATTAGGCGCTCTAATTTTTATGACAAAACTTCCGTTCAATTCAATGTCTTTGCTTATTCATTTGAAGTTCAAACTTAACAATGTATAATTTTTTTCAACGGACATTTAAAAATATACGTTTTGACTTGAGGAAACGCGAGCGAAAACCACTATCACATGGGCATGAGCCAGCAAACGTGAAAAATTTTACAAACAAAGCCAAAATAGTGTCAGTTTTTATATCATTTAACTTGGGGCCTCCTTTGTATGAATTTTCAGTTAAGCATCGGGCGCGTTTGCTCTCTGCCGGCGCATGAGTCTGTGCTCCATGGCCGTTACAATCAATTCTTTTTTTTCAAGTATTTTCACTGTTGCACAAGCTATAGCCACTGAGAATCGTCTAGTTATTATAAATCACCAGAAAACGTCGTTCAAAACACCCGAATTGTTCAGAGCTTGGAAAAATCTTTTCTAACGCGAGAAAGCTAGTATCGGTTCTCATAATTATAAATGGACCGGTTTATTCAAGAGAAGAATATAATTGCTTAATGTTCGACAGAATTAAAGTCAAAAATATTACTCAAAACTCATATTTTTGTTTCATTTTAACTAGACAATTCTCGGCGGCTTTCCCCGGTGTAACGGTGAAAAGACCCCAAGTGCACTGGGGTATGAGGAGGGAGTGAGTAAACGCGCCCGGACGCACACACGCAACGCATCAAAATGAGGCCCAAAAAATAAAAAAATCGCGCGAAAAATTTCGCATCATCGGAGAGAAAAACCAACGCAAAATCGTGAAAATTACGAAATCCTATCCAAAATTATTTCGCGCGCGTTCGTTTTTCTCTCCGATAATGCGAAATTTTTCGCGCGATTTTTTATTTTTTGGGCCTCATTTGGATGCGTTGCGTGTGTGCGTCCGGGCGCGTTTACTCACTCCCTCCTCATCAGGCTTTCTCGGAAATAAAAATTTCTCTTCCGAGTTCCGTCGGAAATTTCCGATTTTGTAATTTTCTCTTCCGATGTTCCGACGGAATTCCGAGTTTTTCATTTTCATTTCCGAATTTCCGTCGGAATTCCGAAATTTCAA
This sequence comes from Caenorhabditis japonica, assembly GCA_963572235.1. Lineage (NCBI taxonomy): Eukaryota > Metazoa > Nematoda > Chromadorea > Rhabditida > Rhabditidae > Caenorhabditis > Caenorhabditis japonica. The sequence goes on from OY754342.1 coordinate 5,297,375, forward strand.
ATTCTCGTTCCGATTTCCGTCGGAATTCCGACTTCCGACGGAATTCCGATTTCCGATCGGAAAAATCGGAAATGAACTTGAATAGGCCCATAAAATCTTAAATTATCCACAAAAATGTTTAAAACAATATTTTAAACATCCCCATATATTTCTTCTCTTCGATTAAACTTGTAATGTATACATTTGTGTTGGATAATAAATAAATTCTAAATTCTAAATTCTAAAACATTGAGGAACGATACGTAGACTCGTGTTCAATGCCGCGTCCAAAGTTCTAAAAATTCCTGAAAGCAAGAGTTTTTTGCATTCCAAATCCTGACATCAGGAGAGTTGCAGGCCAAAGTTCCACAAAAAATCCCAGAAAAAACAGGCGGTGACAGTTGAAGCCGACGTTACCGTAGTTCCTTCGCTGCGAGACCTTCTGTGTTTGAACTTGAATTTTCCCACAATAAAAAATAAAAAATTGAGCAACTGTGGGAAAATTCAAGTTGAAACATAGAAGGTCTCGCAGCGAAGCAACTACGGTAACGTCGGTTTCAACTGTCACCGCCTGTTTTTTCTGGGATTTTTCGTGGAACTTTGGCCTGCAACTCTCCTGATGTCAGGATTTTTTTGAACTTTGGACGCGGCATTAAATAGGAAATTTGTGTCAGGGACAAAAAAAAACGATTTTTCGTACCAAATTTCGACAGAAAAACATGTTTTTTTCCGACATCGGAAAAAAATTATTTCCGACGGAAACGGAATTATTTTCGGAAATCATTTGGTCTCGGAACGGAATCGGAAATTTTTTCGGAACTTAAACTGCCTCGGAACCGGAATCGGAAATTTCCGACATCGGAATTCCGACGGAATTCCGACTTTTCGGAAATTTCCGAGAAAGCCTGCTCCTCATACCCCAGTGCAAGTGCCTTCAGTATGCTACACTTCAAACTTAACCGATTTGTATCAAACTTCGGCAGCCTTGTTCCACTTTGTTTTAAAAATGTTTCGCCAAGTTTGATGCAAATCGGTCCAGTAGTAGCTGAAAACACGCACACGAAACCTCACACGGACACAGGTGCAAAAGACATGAATAAACACATATTTTTGCTTTATTTTTTGTTGTAAAAAATAAAATTTTGAACGAGCAGAACCGAAATCACGGTCTACAAGTCACAGAGGTGTTTTTGCTCGTAACAAAGCACGCCTAAATTTATTCGACGATGCTTTTTTAAAAACTTTTTTCCAAAAATTCTGCACTTTTGCATTTGTATTGTATTTAGTTGTGCAAAAAGAGGACTCATACATTATTCTGCTAATAATTGCAATTTCTTAAAAAAATATTGAACTTTTTATCAATAAAAAAGAGTACAAACGGAGCTAGAATTCATTCAGCGATGGTTTTTAAAACATTATTTAAAAATAAATTTATGTTCTCTGAATGTTAGCAATTTTTTGTGCGAGTTATTTATTTTTCTTGTTAAAAAGATAGGTAAAATTTATAAATCTTTAGCCTATTCAATAGGAAAAAATCGATATTTTTCGAAGCGGCGTGCCGCATCTATTCAAAATCATTGTTAGGGCATAACCAATTTAGATCCGCTCGTAAATTTTATTTCTTTTCTTTCTTTAGAACGTTTTTTTTTTAATTTTTGACAGTACAAATAATAAAAGAAAAGAAAATCTTACCGACGTCGGCGGTGTCAAATGTCCATTGTCCCGCTGGCACCTGAAACAAAAAAATGTGAAAAAAGTATTGGTCATATTCAAACCAAATTAATAAAGATTTAAAATAAAGAAAAATGATTTAAAAAACGGCAGCAAAAAATACAAAATTGGAGTTTTTACGCTGACGTAAATCGACAGCACTAAGCGAGAGGTGAGTAAATGCGCTCCGTTGAATGGCGCGAATTTGAAAATTTCCACTGTCGTGCACCGTTATTTTTCTCTCTGCGCATCGATTTCTCGCTTGTCTCACTGGAATTATTATTTTTTTGTAAAAATTTTTTGCTTTTTTTGTCGTACACGCTTTGAATATGCGTTTTCTAAGCACTTATCAATGCATGGAAAATTCAGCGGCAACGCGCCGGAAGCATGTGTGACACTTTTCAAGAGCCTAAAAAGATAAGAAAATGTTACCGGTAGCCGATTAAACACTCAAAAGGATCAAAGCAAGCTTCCGCCCAGCTCCCTCCGGTCGCATTTTTAAAAAGTATCACACATGCTTCCGGCGATTGGCCGCTGAACTTTCCGGACAAAAATAAATTCTGAATGATATAAGTATATCAAATAAATCAAACGATGCAAAATCGCCAATAAAAACGGAAAAAAAATGTTTTTTGAGTGGCCCCCAACTCCATCTGCCCCAAATTAAAATTGTTTAGTTAATTTTTGAACGGAATTGGTGAAAACGGAATCGGTATAGAAAGAAATCGATGCGCAGAGAGAAAAATAACGGTGCACGACAGTGGAAATTTTCAAATTCGCGCCATTCAATGGAGCGCATTTACTCACCTCTCGCTTAGTGCTGTCGATATACGTCAGCGTGGAGTTTTTTGGCAAAAATCGTTCAAAAATATTAAGCTCCGCCCACTTTGCAATATGGGCACAACATTTGGCAACCATGCTGCGCGCCTCTTGTGTGACGAATAACTGGTCAGTATTTTCCACTTCCGTTGATATTTTTGGAACATTTTTGATTAAAGATCACAAATGAGTATGAAATCACGGAAAACAACAGAACAAATAAAGAAAAATCATAAGTAATCGCTTTAAAATTGGCATATTGAGCGATGTTAGCCTGCGCTCAACTCATTTTCGACGTCAATCCGCAGTCACCGATTGTCATCGTTATTAAATCGGTAATTGCAGCATAATAGGCTGCCAAGCCTGCTGCGCCGACGTCTACTGTCTATTGATAGTGCATTTAGGGGGCTTGGAAAAAACAAGGCACGCTAAAAGGCGATAAAGGTCTCTTTAGCAAGCGATACTACACGCCGTAGCAACATTTTTTTTGGAAGAACCATAAGAATTAGAAAACGCAGAAAATCTCTCGATCACGCAACGTGAATTGCAGACTTTCCCGCATTTCGTCGCGTCGCTCAATTTCCCAAAGAAAGAAACTCGTAGGTTTTCTAATACCGCCTACTTTTGCCTACATCTGTTTTATTTGAATTTTCGGATAAATTAAAGATTTCTTGAATTAGAATAAAATTGCGTAAACAAATATTAAAACAAACGAAACGTTTATGCGACTTCTACGCAACTTATCCGCGGTCGGTCAAGTCCAATTCTTTAAACAAAGTCTACTAAATATCTCATCATGCGCGATATAATTCACCTGAAACCAGGAAAAAACATTTAGAAACATTCTGGAGAGAAAAATTTTACCATCGTCAGCTAACCGCTGGCGGGCCCGCGGCGGGCCCGCAGCGGGTCCGCCAGCGCATCACCAATAAATGTCAGCATTTTTGATCAAAAACTCAACTAACTAGTGTCCTATGCGCAATTTTACATGGTTTAAAATAACCACAATTCATTTATAAACCAATTGGAAACAAAAAATTTTCAACCTGTCAGTCACCTACCAAATATCATAGCCGTCGCGGGCCCGCCAGCGGCCAGCGAGGGCACCCAAGCGCTGGCGGGCCCGCTGCGGGCCCGTGGCGGGCCCGTAGCGTCTGCGGAGCCGCCGCGGGCCCGCGCGCGGTTCACCAGTGACCTTTACCGTCCTGTACTGCGGCTCCTGGCTATTGGATCGATAAAAATTTTATATGTTCTTATGTAATCGATTGCGTAGAACACAATGGTAATATTCATTTTCCTTCAAATAATTCAGTTTTTGAGAAAAATACGGGAAACGGTCGGAATTTTCGAAGCGATTCGAGAAAAACGGAAAATATGGTGTTACGCAGGTCCGTAGCGCACTTTTTTATGAATGATATCGATAGATCTTGACACGCTGAATCGTTAAAAAAAATCAAAAATTCGTTCTTGCAAACGTCCTGAAATTTTCAGTCAAAGTAGCACAAAATTTTGTGAAAATTTTTCAGCGATGACCTATGTTTTTTATTATTTAATTGGATAATACACTTCATTTTATGTTTTTAATAAAAATTTCAGACACTTTCTGCGATTCTAAGTTAGTTTTTTTCTCATCCAAAAGCCCAAGTCTCAACGAATTTGGTAGTGTTTCCGCTTTTTCGGTATTACGCAAGGCTGTAGCGCAGGAGTTCTCATTACCATCGAATTCTACGCAAAATTTGGCATCGATACTCAAAAAAAATCGAAAATCGCTTCGTGCAAACATACTTTTTTATTCGGTTTTGTATCATTTCAAAAGTAGTTTTTATGGAAATTTGTGAAAAAATCTTGTTAAAAACATGACAAAACAGTTTGATACAGTGCGTAACATAAGTATAAGCGCACCCCCAAAAATGCATGGTACTGCGTTTGCATGCAATCTGAAGACTCGGGACCTTGAAAATCGTAATCAACATGCAAAATTACCCCAGGACTACATAGTCCAAGTTAATATTCACAACACTCTTGAAATGGGCCTGAAAAGTCTGAAAAAAGTACACCTGCAACCGTAACATAAGTATAAGCGCACCCCACATAACATCGGAAAAACTCAAGAAAAACACAAGTTGATAATTAGCAGATGTACCATTAAAGTTTATAACTCCATAATCACGGTTGGACATAGAATTAGATACGCCTGGGATGTCTTAGTCAGTTTTGTTTTTGAATTCCTGCTCCAGGATACCCTACTCATAAAGAATGGCGACTTCGAATGCAGCAATCGGCTAGAATGGTCTTTCTTGGTTGTGAAATCGACGAGGAACAGTCCCTAGATGTTATCCAATAGGTTCTAGTCCAGAAAGCATCCTGGACAAGTGAAAACATCACGGTTTTTAATCTTGAGCCAGTCCACTGGCATGCGTGGATGCGTTATCTTGTTGGAAGATGAGGTCATATCGACGGAGGAACAAGGGGAGTTGCTGTTTTGGGATGTTCTGACATAAATTCGAGTTGAGAAGCTTTTATACAAAATGTATTATTAGTAAACCAGAAGAATAAAAACACCGGACACCATTATGCCTCTTCCTCCAAATTTACGTTTTGAGAAATCGAATGGATCCTAGAAGAGATCGTGCCAATCGTATTCGTAACTACCCGCGTTGTTTGAATTGAACTTTTCCAATTAGAAAAACCAACTTGGAACAAATAAGATTTGGTTTGAGAGTTTTGGTACCAAACAATTACTGAATTCGAATTTAAGTCAAAACCAAAAATTGTTTGATCGTCGGTGAGTTGCGGCGCAGGTCTCAATACGGCTAATTTGATATTGGGATCACTTTTTTCTGTTTTCCCATACGTTTGCTTGTAAACTATGGCGTTGAGTTCTCGTTTGGTGTCGTAGCACGTCTTTAGAAAGCATGAAACTTGTCGACTAATGTTGGTTTTTTTCTGACAGACGGCTTTGGCGGCACCCCAAACTTTTCGTAAAGGTTCTGATTTCTCATATAATAGTTATTGCACGTCGTGGAAAGATTCTGCATCTTCACAATTACTCAGTTCGACCATCTGGCTGTGTTAAAAGCTTGGCTTTGCGTTTTCTCGGTGTTTGACTGATTTGTGCAACGTGGCTTGATTGAATGATCTTTTTCGGTTTTGTTTTTACTGTGAGGAAGTTTTTTGTTAAATTCTGAAGGTACGTGACAACACTCATTGATTGTTTTCAAAAAAATTTTGAGTTTTTTCATCTGTTTTGGTAGGTGCGCTTATACTTATGTTACGGTTGCAGGAGTACTTTTCTCAGACTTTTCAGGCCCATTTCAAAAGTGTTATGAATATTAACTTGGACTATGTAGTCCTGGGGTAATTTTGCATGCTGATTACGATTTTCAAGGTCCCGAGTCTTCAGATTGCATGCAAACGCAGTACCATGCATTTTTGGGGGTGCGCTTATACTTATGTTACGCACTGTAGACTGCTGCGCAGTGTACGACTAAAGGAGTTCAGTTGGAAAGGCGGTGCGTGGTGTAGTGGTTACACAGCAGAAATGCGGTGTATCTATTACAAATGAAAGTCTATGGTGAATGCACGATACACCAACCGCAGCTAAAAATCAGCTAGTGACTCGCTGATAGATCTATATTTTCTCTGCCTTGCGATAGCTCGATAGTGAATCTATGGCCCACTCATGTCATTGGAGCACGTTTGCATTAATTCTATAGGTAGCTAATTTTTTTTTAATTTTTTCTCCTATTTTTTGTTATTTTTGTTCATATGTTATCAATTCTTTAATAATGTTTTTGTTTTTCAGATCAGGAGACCTATTGCGAAGCATTGCGACCGAAAATCGAAGAAGGTAAGCTAAATATAGCAGATTCGTGACGGAGTGACTCTGGGTGACAGAAAACTGTTGACTTTTTCGAACAAAACGTGAATTCAAAAGTCGCTTCGTTACGAATCCATGATAAAATTTAAAAAGCACATTGATTTTTTGCAGAAACACTGCTCGTCGCAGACGAATCGAAGAAGATGGCAAACAGTTAGTGAGTTGTTTCATTAATAAAATAAACGCGCAAAAAGTTAAAAAAAAATTTGAATGGATTTCTAACGCGTCCGGCCATCGGAAAAAATTTTTGCACAAAGATGTAGAAATTTGTGTGCAATCGTTTAAAAAATCGCAGGAATTTAGCTGCTGCCTGTATTTCGGTAAATCTGTGCCATAAAATGGAGCAGAATTTTCAAGAAGTTGGTTTCGGCTTTGGTTCCAGTTGTGAAAATGTTAATTTGATTTACGAAACTATACAATTTGAACGTCATGCAACTATTTTCGTGATTTTTGCTCCAATTTTATGATTTCAACATCTGTAGAGGCTTGATAGAAATGTAGAATAGTTAAATGGTGGGCTCAAAAACTTCAAAATTCGGTATGAAGCAATTTAGTACGTAAATTAATTTCCAGAATTTTATAAGCGCATTCTCGAATTTTTTATACTGATTTCCGGGGAAAAATTCCGAAAAAAAAAGCAACTTTTGCCCGGAAATTCCGTCGAAAACTTCAAAAATGTGCGATTTCCAACCTATTTTCGATTCCAACGAATGTGTTTAAAAATGAAATGGTAGAAAACTTTTCTCCAAAAAAACAAACATTACTTGTTCATAAACAAAAAAAATTGTTCGAACTTCGAACTGGATTTTTTCGGAAGTGGCGAATCTTCGGAATCGGAGTCTTCCGGTCAGAAGCTTTCCAATCCAAGCGGATTGATTTGGCTGGATGATATGCGTACCAGAGTTTCATGATAGTGAAACTTTCTTATCCGGAAGTCGGAAGTGAAAAAATGGCCGGTAGTCGTAAAACCATTCAACTCTGAGGCCGTATTCATGAACGTTTACCACATGGTAAATGAAAATGTTAATGATTTTCCTGACATTAAATAAAATTTTCAATGACCGTAAAGACGCTTACGGACAATTTATAGTGTAATTGATCTAATGAACACTTTGAAAACTTATTTTACCTTTCGGAAAATCATTTACCGTACGGTAAACGTTCATGAATACGGCCTCTGATCCGTACGCGTTCATTTGAATTGACACGGTCATGCTTTTTTTAGTACCTGGGCTGTGAGGGAAGGGGCGAAGCACAGGAAAGATTTAAAAAATCACAAAAAAAAAAGAAATTAGCAATATTTACAAGAAAGATAGTTTCCTATCTATTTATTTCAGAGGTTCCGGTCAAGCGATTTCGAAATCTGGAAGGTCCTACGCAATCCCCGAAGATGGAAAAATTGGAGTGATGAGGATTTGCAGAAGAAAAATTGCTAAATATCATATTATTTTTCTTATATATGTCAGATAATATTGACCGATAGACTATTGTTGATATTGCTGGCCATTTTACATTAATTATCCCGGTGCATATTCGTTTCCGCTTTAGCTTTTAGTGTATAATATCTTTGATTGATAATAAATAAATCTTAATCAATAAACTCGAAATAGCTCGCAAGTGAAGAATTACTCGTTAACAATAGAGCGATCGAAGTCGAAAGCTTAGCCTATTATGAATGCATAACACGCCAGAAATGCGTCAACGATGCGCCAATGATGCGCCAATAAATGCGATCGATTCATTACGCGTCTATGATGACACCCTTGCAGTGCCCCCATGCCATTTGCGCGCGAGTCACCAGCGAGCTGTAATGCACGTGTCGCATTTCACCTGTGTAGAGCGGATGCTTTGCAAACATTTTGGCCCGGGTTCGATTTTTGTGCAGTTTGAAAAATTTTTGCGCAGGAATTTTTCGAAGTTTAATGATGAATTCTCATTGTAAAATGGTTTTTTTGTTCATTGGATGTTATTTTGCGTATTTTTAGAACAAATTTACGTTTATTTCTTTCATTTTTTCTTCAAATTGAAAGAAAAAGGTGAAATTTCCTGTATTTAAATAAATTTTGTCTGAAAGTTGAGAATAAAGTGACAAAAAGTATTGAGAACAATTAAAAAGTGATATTTACAAAAAAGATAAGCCCAATTTTGCAAAATAATAAACTTCCATCGTGAAAATCTCATATTTTTTTCAAAGCCTCTAGAAATCGATTTCTTACACTTTAAATCGACAAATTTATGATAATTAAGTGATAATTAAATATAAGAACGATATGTTTTCCCATTCTTCTCATTTTAGATCTTTTTCGCAACATTATTCACCCTTTGAAGCCGAGCAAATAGAGTGCGAATCAAAGTGCGCCGAAAGAATGCAGCGAAAACCCCGCCCACTTTTTCGCGCCGCGGCAACTCGCCACAGTGAATCTTTTACTACGTGCCGATGCGGATCCTAGGCCATTTTGAGAAATTTTCTCTTCCATGAAAGAAATCCTGGAGCTATTTTGAAAATGAAGGCCAAAATGAAAATTCGGCTCAATAAATATTGTTCTTCGTTTAATTTACTACCTTTTGAAAAAAAAGTTGGCTCAAATCGGTTCACCACCGGCTCTAGCAAATTTGTTAAAGGTGTCGCGGACTAGTAAAAAACTATCGAATTTTCTCTTCCATTTTCAGTTTTTTGTACTTTTCGGAAAAATAAAGGCCTAAATTAAAAATCGGCTCAATAATTATTTTTCTTCATTTAATTAGCTACGTTTTAAAAAAAAGTTGACCCGAAACGGGCTGCCACCGACCCCACAAGATTTGTTTAAGGTACGGCCTAAGTTTCGCCATTAGCTAATAGAGGCCTGAAACTTGTTGCATGAGCTGTTTTCAACTGTAATTTATTTTGCACGTTCTTTTAGATGTTTTTCCTTCGAATTGCATACCATTTTTTCGTAAAATTGCAATTTATTCACCAGGTAATTCGAAAACGAAGCCTATAGAAAATCTGTGCCAGCCTTTCGCAACTAAATCCCGCCCATTTTTTCGCTGATTGGTGGACTTTTTGTCGAAGAAATTTTGGCTTGACGTAGTAAAAGATTCACTGTGCTCGCTGTGAGAAAATCAGTAGTAATGAGGAGCGCACAAAAATGGGTGTAACTCGGCACGGCGTGTTCGGGACTACGTTTCAGAAAAATGTTTCGAGATCAAATTTTCGAGTGCCAATTCTCTCGTCTCTGTGTCTCCATTTTTGCACACTTTTTTCTAGACTTGGCTGAATGCCATTGTCGAGACACAGACACATGCGAAATGGCGCGAATTCCTTTACGTAGGGTCTAGCACGCCGTGCTCGCCTCATACTGAATTTTTTTCAGAAAAAATTTGGGAACGTATTTTTATCAAGTGTTGGAACATATTCCAATCGCCAGTTCGTCAAAATTTGGACTTTTGTCAAACACGTTGCGGTCCCTAGCTATAGTATAGCATTCAGCATTAGCATTAGCATTCAGCGCTATAGCATTCAGCGGACGACCACACTCTCGGCGTGCTGGAGTATATTGTCGGCCCACCAAAATGGCCAAACGCGCTCCGCTGAACTCAATGCTATGGGATTTTAATTTTGGTTTCCAAATTATTTCATTTCACGTTGAATTTATACGTGACATGAAGTAATTTGGAAACCAAAATGAAAATCGCATATCGTTGAGTTCAGCGGAGCGCGTTTGACCATTTCGGCGGGCCGACAATACGTTTTTAATTTTTTTTTTTGGAAATTAAATTTCGTAGGTCACTCTCAAGTCTCTAGTTTTGCATGCGTTTAGCTGAACTTTGCAGAATGTCACTATCGAGACGCAGATAAATGCGACAGAGCGCGTTTACCTTTACGTAGAGTCCAACACACCGTGACACTATTGGCAAACAAGTTATTGGCAAACAAGCGTGGTCAGAGAAACGAGTGAGTTTGTCTTTCTCCTATTATCAATTCAATTTTCTTGCCGCCTACCACAAGAGTTCACGCGGAAAATCTAAGGCCACACCTCCTCAGATTTTTATTATTATTTTCAATTGAATGCAATGAAAAAAAGTTGAGTGAGTGTGGCGACACGTGGCGTTCTCATTTCTCAAAATAACTGTGGTGTTTGCAGAATTTTCACGTGAAATCCTCTTGTAACCGGCAAGAAAATTGAATCGATAATATTGTGTTTTCAATCGACTTGCGACATCAGAACGCGAGACTCCGCCCACTTATTTGTGCGCTACCTGTCTGCGTCTCTTCAAATATCACTGTGTTCGCGTGGCGGCGCAAAAATAAGTGGGCGGAGTCTCGCGTTCTCATGTCGCAAGTCGATTGAAAACACAATAGAAATGCGCGGTAAAGAAGCGAGATTGCGTCACAAGTGAGAGCGGTCCTATGCATTAACATACCTAGCTACACCAGTTTTGGGAATAAATAATGCAGTTTAGGTTGGAAAAATCGGAAAAATCGGACATCCGTTTTTCCAACAAAAAAAAGTGGACAAAAGTTTCGCACATTCGAACTGTTCAAAAATGATTAGTAATATTGTGAAAACAAACAAATTGCAACGCGGTGTTTGCGTACTTTTGAAATGCAAACGGCAATGAAAAAAATAGCATGGGAAATGAAGAGATTTGTTCCCATATTCATTTGAATTTTAAAAGTACGTAAACTTCGCTTGGCAATTTTTTTGTTTTCACAATAATTGAATTTTTTTAATTTCCGAACAAGCCTGGCTGCCACAAATGCTCCTGGCGCGTTTCCGCGAAAAAAAAAACCAGCTAAGCAGCTTTCCACCTATTTCCCTCCAGTCATCCGTTTTTATCCATCTCTCTTTGGGTGTGCAAAAACTACTTAAGAAAATTAAAAAATCTTACTAAGAGGCAAGGTTTGATGTAATTTTCTTTGTGTATCATTGCTGAACTGTGGCAAAAGTTTATTCCCTTTGGATTTCACTGCAAATAAAAGTTTACACTCACATCTTTGAAACTAATCACAAATAAAAACTGACTTTCCGAAGTTCTCGCTTTTCAGTAGACTTAGACAAAACGTCTTTTAAATCTGAAATGAAGATTTTCCTTCAAACTTTTTGAATTTGGTGACAGAAAAATGTCAAGAAAAAAACGCGTTTTGCCACGTAAATGCTAAATGACGTGTGTTTGGGTTTTTTAAACATTAGGTTGGGTTTCAAGAATTTTCTAACAAGGAAGGTCAGTTTACTGACCGGTTGAGAATTTTCTGGGGGTGGTTTCGAACACGGAGAATCCATTTTTCATAGTACCAACCTACGCATTTTCCATATAATGGAGAACGAACGTCTGGAAGTTTGGACACATGAAATCTATGGTTTAACAGTGAAACGTGAGTAGGATTTTCAACGCGAAGGTAACTGTCTTGGTCTCCCGTTGATTTCATCGGTTCGGTGGTTCCACAGGTGAAATGCGGTGGATGCATATACTGTCCGTATTTTAATCATGTCGTCCTTTTGGTCCATTGGACGGAGTCGGCAAATGTTGCAGACGTGTGTATATACATTCAATTTATTTATTTTAATGCAAAAAATACCACTGCTTTTTTTTCAATTTTCTTACAAGTTTTTTTTCTTGTAATGGAACTGATTTTTGTACTTCAGGTCTTTCAAATTTCGTGATTTTTGTGGCTGAATTAGTAAAGTGTGTAAACGTTAATCAAACGACGCGGATTCATTAAATATCTAGAGCCTAATTTACATAAATGCACGATGTGATTCAAATACGGGCACTATATGCATCCACCGCATTTCATCTGTGTCAGTGGTTGGGTTTTCAGCTGGTAATGGGAACGGGCTGGGTTCGTTCCCAATGCCATTGAGAAATTTTTTATTGTAATTTTTGACAAGTTTCCAGATGACGTAATTGAAGCTTTTCAACACTTTCAAGAAGTTTTTAACAACATTCCCGGGTTTTGAGGCACTACAAGAACTATTCAGCAATTTTTTTTTATACTCGGTATAAAACGCTGAAAACTCGCTTCAATCGAACAAAAACTTTCGGATGCATTTGGAGTGAAGTTTAGAGAAATCAGAGCGAAACATCGGCCACGGTCTCTCAATTTTCCGCACTCTCTCGTCGCTAACGTGGCCCCGTCCTCCACTGTGCGAGGGGAGCGCGTTTGCAGCGCTCCGTACTTAGAATATTAGAAACACTTTTCGTTGAATAAACAGTTTTATGCGTTTTCAATGAAAATGGTTTTTTGAATTGTCTTAAGTTTAGGCGCACGCACAGAAACCTGTAACGTTATAATTTGAAAGCGAATGTGACGGCAATTTGCGTACTTTTTATTATTTTTGAAAAAAATGTACGCTTCAACACACCGTGTCGTTCTCCATTATATGGAAAATGCGCAGATTGGGACTATGAACATTGGATTCTCCGTGTTCGAAACTACCCCTTTTAAATTTTAAGAAAATTCTCAACCGGTCAGTGAACTTACCTTCCTTGTAAGTTATATTTTACTGTATTGTCGCAGGAAAGCGGTTCCTTCCCCCTCGGGAAATCTCCACCTTTCTTACTTCTTTCGATCTCTACGGATAGGTACCGCAACATGTTTGAAAAACATGCGAATCCCGGAAAACTACTGATTTCATTGTATTCTACGTCTCAATATTAGTACATTCCCAAATTTTCTCCTCAAAATTCCCACTATTTCTCGAGTTTCAGCCGTTCAAAGTCGCGATTTTTCAGTACTGAATTTCTCTTGACTTTTTGAAAAGGGGCGGAGTCTGCAAGGTGCGGCGTGAAATTTAGCGACTGTCTGGCTCGCTATTTCCTCGTTGCCTTCGATGGAGTATCACAATATCGATGGTGATTTCCGGGTAAATAATGTTTTCTTTCATAAAAAAAATTAAATACTTTTGAAAAAAGTATTGTTTAGTTCTTAAATTAACAAAATTCACCATATTTATATTGAATTTCACGATGAAACAATGCAGAATGGAAAATTTTTGAAAACGGAATATTTACAAAAATTCTGAATCTTATTTTTTGAAATATCCCGAAATTCAGCGTAAAAATATCTATTTGCAAAAAAAAAGAAGCCCAATAACATCGAAAATTAAGCAAAAGACCAAAAGGAATTGAACCCTCAACAGCGAGGCCACCAGCACGCGCCTTGGACCACTACACAGGTAGTGCGCGTTCAGCTTATAATAGGTGGAGGCCAAAAATAGGCCTATTATAAGCTTAAAATGAGCCTATCGCGGGTGGCAGCGGCTACCCTCCTGCAATAAGCTTATCGCGCACGCGGTGTGCGGCGACCGCGCTAGGCCTATCGTAAGTCTCTCGCCGCCTAGCTGTGAGACTCCGCAAACGCGCTCGCCGGCTACGCTATTGCGGCAGAGAAGCAGAGACAGAATTCTTGGAAGGCCTAAATTTTTTGGGCAATACTTCTTTTTTTTTCAAGTTTTGACTGGTTTTTGGAATACGTTTTCTGTTAATTAAATTATTTGAAATTAATTTTTGTTTTTAAGTTCTTATTTTTGCTTTGAATTCGTTGTCTTCTTTTTTGCTCCTCCCGCACAGTGCGCCTTATCGATAAAAGTTCAACAAATTTATCGTTTTAATAATTTATTTGTCGAAAATTTATCTATGCAATTTCGAAAAAATGTTTGTCGAAAAGGAAATTTATCGATTTTTTGCGATAAGGCACACTGCTTGTGTAGTTTGCTACTGGTATTTCAGTGCGTGTAAATATTGTTTTCTTTTTCTTTTTTCTTAATTTAACAAGCTTGCAGCTTGTGGCGACTAACTAGGGAATGCCGTAGGGTCAGGCTTTGGGAATTTTCTTAAAATTTGTATCCGGGGGTTATTTTGCCTCCTGAATCGATTTTTCATAGTCTCCACCTGCACAAATGGTGGAAAGCTGGAAAACGAGCTCATCAAAATGCTCACGGCGCCCGTCGTTTTTATCACCACCTTTGGCAAGTACTGTTCGGCAAGCAGCGGTGGTCGAGTGGTGAGCAGTTAGGAACAGGAATCTTATCATGGCAGGATCGACTCCTCTGGGGGGTCACTTTTTTTTTTCTATTTTTACATCTTGTTAGAGTCAAGCTGATAGAAATTTAATGTTTAATTTTGAATATTTTTGACAACTTATTGCCGCGAAGCCCGCGAAAAATTGAAATAATTTTGATTACATTACATTTTTGCATTTTTTTATTTTATTTCAATCTATTTTTGCAGTTATATTTTCACTTTTTCAATATTTTTTTTATTGTTAACCACGGTGTCCCAAAGTGGAAAAATGTCTTCAACTGTCTGCACTCTCTTCTCTCTCCCTCCCCACCTCAGCGCAGTTATTTTTTCCACTGAAATTTGTTTCTTTTTTGATTTTCAGCAAAACTAGGCCACTTTTTGAAATCCTGTAATTAAAATATATTTTTCAGATGAAATGCTTCATTTTGATTACAAAAACATCACGACTGGTGCAGAATTGACGGAGAAGATGCATTTTAAAATTTTGAAACACCGAGAAAAAAACCGAGTTCGCACGTTTCGAGCTGGTCATGGTATTAAAATGTTCAGGAGAACATTCTGCACAAGGGAGACATTTAAAATGCATTATTATGTTGCAGAAAATTTAGTTTTTAGTAAAATTCTGTACCACTTTTTTTAAAATGCATCTCCTCCGACAATTCTGCACCAATCGTGTTGTTTTTGTAATAAAAATGAAGCATTTCATCTGAAAAATATATTTTAATTACAGATTTTCAAAAAGTGGTCTAGTTTTGCTGAAAATCAAAAAAGAAACAAATTCCAGTTGAAAAAATAGCTGCGCTGAGGTGGGGAGGGAGAGAGAACGAGAGATGCGTCAGCAGTTATCTCTAGCGGCGCTTTTCCCGTCTGGGACACCGTGTTAACTGTTATGTTTATAGGTACAATGAGTTCTGATTTACTTGAAGTGCTCGACAATTTTTTGGGTCATCTGCCTGGGGACCAAGTGCTCAAATATATCGTGTGTAACCGTGCTTCTGTTTCTAAACGTCCACCACTTGAGCAGGATCTTTTAAAATATGCCAACGAATTCTTGGACTTGCTAATTTCTATTGATTTTGGAGATGCCAGCATCGAAACCAGTGAAGTTTTAGTTAAGGATGGAAGTGAGACAGACCCAGGTATGAAAAACATTCATTTCTTTTTTTGATGTAGACGCAATCAGATTACAACCCGGAAGATGAAATGTGCAGAAGCCTACGCGGATATAGTTTTCACCCTTCTGCCCCGAATATGGTTCAGTTCGGTGACACACTAGTGTCCGAAGAGCAAGTTAGGATGGCACTTTCCTACTACGGGTCAAAGTCAGCCGTCTACAACAATGGGAAAAGAGTTCGTCCATCTCTCGCAATTATGAACACAAAATTCAGATTTCTGAAGAATAAAAGTCACTTGGACAAACTTCGTGAAATTGAAAAAACACGTAAGATACTATTAAACTCAACCATGATCATAGTATATTTTCCAGAAGAGACTAGATATCACCGAAAATCGAACCTAAACATTATTTCGAAAGAATTGGATAGCAAATTCAAAGAGCTACTAAACAATGGAATGGTACTGCACGACCACACCCTGCGGTTGCTTGTCCACGGAATTATCCAGGAGAAAAAAATTGACATCGATTTTAAAGCGTGCAATTCTTGGGTCTCTGAATGGAAAAAAGCACACCAAGTATGCTCAAGAAAAATGCTTGTTGCTGATTACTGCCAAGAAGTTTGTTGAAAAGGTGAATGAAGAAATTGGAGTTATGCCCCGCGAAGCCGTATTCAACTGTGACCAGTCTGGCTTCCAGTATGAAATGCAAACAGGGCGGACACTGGCGCGAAAAGGATGTAAAGTGGTGGAAGTTGTGGCAAATAGTGTGGCATCGACGACACACTCTTATACTGTAATGCCTATGATTTCTGCTGCTGGTAAGCTTCATTCAAAGCTTTTTGTTGTTCTCCCCGAACCAAATGGGAAGTTTCCGACAAAGGGGCACTGGGCGGCCTCCAACCTGGTTGTTGTCGCTGGCCGGAGTCACATAATGACCAAAGAGCACATGAAGACGTTTTTCAAAGAAATGGTTTTTCACCCTTCCATGCCAAACAAAATGGCTCTTCTTGTGGATGCTTGGCCGTGTTGGAAAGATGACGCCCTCATTGCATCAGTTACTCCAATTGGGCATGAAGTCAAAAAACTACCTATTCCAGCCGGATGTACAGGAATCGTGCAACCATGTGACGTTGGTTTTTTCAATGGGTTTAAACGAGTTGTGAAACGCACCACGGAGCACGCTAAAATTTTCTATCCCGAGTACAAAATTCACACTCGGGACCCTATTTTGAAGCTTCTTTCCCAAATCTACAAACAGTTGAATTCGCCAAAACTAGAGATATGGATTAGATATGCTTGGAGCAAGCCAGGGTACGATGTTACTCCATCAACATTGTTCTTAACGCCCACCCAACTTCTCTTCCCTGAAACAATAGTTGGAAAAAACTGTTTTGTTGCTGGATGTGAAAAACTTTCTTTTATACACTGCCTCCGATGCGAATACCCCTTCTGCTTCAATCATTTTTTCATTGATTATCACTGTTGCTAGCTTTAATAAATTTATGCATTACCACTTTCCGATGTTTTTTATACAAATCTACATTGTTAGGCCTTTATTTTACACCAGCAAAAAAAAACTCCCCAAGAGGAGTCGATCCCGCCATGATCAGATTCCTGTTCCTAACTGCTCACCACTCGACCACCGCTGCTTGCCGAACAGTACTTGCCAAAGGTGGTGATAAAAACGACGGGCGCCGTGAGCATTTTGATGAGCTCGTTTTCCAGCTTTTCGCCATTTGTGCAGGTGGAGACTAAAAAAAAAAAAAAAAAAAAAAAAAAAAAAAAAAGCGTGTGAGACACACAAACAAACACACAGACTAATCTAAAATTTTCTATATAAGAAAGATGCTTCTGGATAAGGAAAAATAGTTTCTCGTACAATAAAATACTTTGGCAAACGATCATTTACCACCGATCATTTCTAAAAAAGGATCATTTACCCACGTTTTCAATAGAATATGTATTGTCGTCCCGCCAAAATGGTCAAACGCGCTCCGCTGAACTCAACGCTAGGCGATTTTCATTTTGGTCTCGAAATTATTTCATTTCACGTAAAAATTAAACGTGAAATGAAATAATTTGGAAACCAAAATGAAAATCGAATAACGTTGAGTTCAGCGGAGCGCGTTTGACCATTTTGGCGGGTCGACAATAATTTCCTTAACTGTGAAAAAATCCCATTTTTTCTGTTTTCAATGATTTGGCAATACGCAGGCATTGCGAAAGGTTTTTCAAATGCTTTAAGGGATTTTTACATACTTCTATACTACTTAAAATATTACTTGATAGCAGTATTATGCGGGATCTTTAAAAATACTAATGTTACTCACATTTTAAGTGTACTGAATTGAATTCTGAACTGAAAGAGCCTCTCAGAAAGGTAAAAAAAATGCAAGGATCTTCAAAACCATGATAACTTGCTTATTTTTGACAAATTCCATTCGTAGCGAAAGGGAGCATTTTGGAAAATAAATTATATGATCGAAGTGGTATATCATCCTATTTAAGAAATGATTAAAAGTAGGAAATAATTAGTGGGAAATGATTTTTTGCCAAATACTTACGCTGAATAGTCCCATAATCGCGTCTTCCTATTCCTATTAAATATACCGACTCAGGAAATTTTTGGCGCGTTGTGGCGAGATTCGGCGTCTAGTTGGCTAATACCCACTGAAAATGGCTAATAGCCGCCGAAAAAGCTAATAGCGGGCGATAATGGCAACTAGCCGACAAATTTGGCTATTAGCCATTATGGCTATTTGCCGTCGAATATGGCTATTAGCCGCCGAAAAGGGCTATTAGCCATTATTGGGTAGTATCACCGCCTATGAAAAATTCGTCTGTTTGAAACGCAGCTATAAAATAATTACATGCAACAATTAGGGGAAACAGTCTTCGCGCTTACTCAGTGCTTTTGCGGCTTTTTCCAGCCACAAGATGACCGAAATTTAAAATGGAAAAATTTTAAAAATGATAGCCGACAGAAACGGCTAATAGCCATGGAAAACGGCTAATAGCCATCGAATATGGGGAGTGTGCCAAATACATATGGCACACGCCCCGAATCGGTGGCTATTAGCCGTTTTCAATGGCTATTAGCCAAAAATTTCCTGAGGAAGCTTCGCCTTTTTTCGTTATCTCTTTCACATATTTTTCCACAAACTTTATCATTAACGCCCTATAAATTTTAGATTGTCACCGGAGTTTCGACGGCCAGTGGAAGGGAGAACGCCGAGGTCAGCTCAATCGACGACAGCAAAAATAACGAATTTTTTGTGGAGTCGGTAAGGTTTTAGAACGTTTTGAAAATTGGCTAGCGTGTTTTGCATATAATGGATTTGTGGCGGAGTGACATTTCACGTGAAACTGGGAGAAGAAAAATCTCTTAATTTCTTCAGTTATTTCTTAATTTTTTCGATAAAAAAACGTTAAAAAAATTTGTCACTCCGCTACGAATCTATTATATCATGTCGGAGTTTATCCGAGAAATATCAAGAAATGAGAAAAATGACAAACATTTGGGGCAATGCTTCTATTGGTTTGAAAATGGGTAATAATCTAAAATTTACAGCCGGAAATGCAACAAAAAAAAATAAATAGGATTGCAATATAATGGATTCGTGACGAAGTGACAATTAACGTGAAACTGGGAGACGAAAAATATCTTCATTTCTTCAGTTATTTCTTCATTTTTTCAAATAAAAACGTGAAAAAAATTGTCACTTCACCACGAATCCATTATAATTATTTTGACTTTCCCAATTGTTAGCATGCTCGGTAGTATTTTTGGCATAATTTCTAATGGGGTTATTCACGAAATGGCAAAAAACTGCCCGAAAACTCGAAAAATGCTCCGATTGACTTAAAATTTTGGGAGATGAAAACTCTCCCGGACATTCCCACAAAATTTCAGACCAAAATATCGATTTTTAAGAAATTGATTTTTTTTTTCTGAAAATGCTTAAAATCGATATTTTTGTCTGAAATTTTGGGCTAATGTCCGGGAGGGAGAATTTTGTCATTTATTTCCCAAAATTTCAGATAAATCGGAGCATTTTCCGAATTTTCGCGCAGTTTTCTGCCATTTTTTGCCATTTCGTGAAAAACCCCATAAAAATTTCAAACCAATTGGAGCTTTCACCGTTTTAATCCTAATTTTTTGGTTGTTTTTACTCGTCGAAATTTTTCCGATTAACCCCATTAATAAATAATCTTACAAGACAATTTTGCATAAACCAAAAGATTTTGAGAAATTTCTGGCTTGCTGCATTTCATGCGAAATCGTAAAACTAATGAAGATTATCAGAAAATAGGAATATGTAAGAAATCTATTATGGACCTATTCAAAGTACTGTAGAAAATCGGAAAAAATGACAAACAACTGGTAGAAAACTCGGAAAATGCTCCGATTGGTCTGAAATTTTGGGAGAAACTGTCAAAAATGCTTCCGGACTTTCTCAGAAAATCTTGGACCGAAATATCGATTTTAGAAAATTTTCAGAAAAAAATAAATATTTTTTAAAATCGATATTTCGCTCCAAAATTTTCTGAGAAAGTCCGGAAGCATTTTTGACAGTTTCTCCCAAAATTTCAGACCAATCGGAGCATTTTCCGAGTTTTCTCCCAGTTTTTTTGTCATTTTTTCCGTTTTTCTACAGTACTTTGAATAGGTCCATTAAAAAATGAACTACACGCTGGCCAATTTTTGAAAGTTCTGAAAACTCGACCGGCTTATTTTCATAGTTTTATTTAATTGTTTACTCAATTTCCATAAGGTTTTGTTCAATTTCATTTATTATTTTGCTTAATTTCGTTAATAACTTTTCAACTCCTTGAATTTCTACAAAATCATTAACTTCTCTTTCTTTCTACTTACCCCCTCC
This sequence comes from Caenorhabditis japonica, assembly GCA_963572235.1. Taxonomy (NCBI): domain Eukaryota; kingdom Metazoa; phylum Nematoda; class Chromadorea; order Rhabditida; family Rhabditidae; genus Caenorhabditis; species Caenorhabditis japonica. The sequence continues at coordinate 5,317,769 of OY754342.1, forward strand.
CCTTACCTCATATAACCCGTCTGAATGTCATCCGTGATTTGTTGTCTGTTTTCTCTTTTATACCCTTATTTGTAATCATTACTTTTATTTTTCTGTTCTTTCTTATTACTTCACGTTTTAACGTAAGTGATAAATACAATACAATACAAAGTGTTCATGTTTTTAAACTTTTAATATGCAATAAAATTTGATTTTTTCCAACAGTGAATTTTCTTTAGATGAACTTGCTTAAGAGCAAGCACATCTGAGTCTAAAAACCGTTGTAATGACCTGTGGCAGCCCTATTATAAGCCCACATCCGAGATTGGAACGGCCGCGAAAGGCCTATTATTGGCTTACAAATGACTTACTATCGACCGCGATAAGTAAATTATAGGCAAAAGTCACCCGCGATAAGCCTATAATAAGCCTATTATAGGCGCCGACCCGCGATAAGCCTATAATAGGCTTACTTTGGGGTCCTTCGCTGGTACTCGGTAGGCCTATCGCGCAACCTATTATAAGCTGAACGCGCACTACCTGTGTACACCAAACAGGACAAATTCAGCTGCAACCCAAGGGCTTATATGAATTTGCCGTGTTTGGCGCGCGTTTATGATGACAAATTGTTTGGTGGGCTCTGAAAATCGCCTTAGAATCAATTTAAGAATGAAAATAAAAAAAATGCGCGCAGTTATTTTTTTAAATTCTAAGTCGATTTCGATAGAGAATTTTATGCTTATTCCGATGACATATTCAGACCCCGCGTGTTCGACCGGCATGCACCCGAAAACTCTGAAAAACCTGCTTTTCGAAAAAACCATTTCACTTTGGGAAGGTATAAAGTGCTTCATTTTTGTCGGAGAGCTCTAAAAATTTTTTTGTGGGAACTAGAAGAGTTTGTCAAAATAACCAAAAAATAAAAACTTGGGGTCATCGCTGAAATTTTTCTGTGATTTTTTGTTGAAGTTTAGCGAGGTATAACAAAAATGCGCGCAGTTGAAATTAAATTCTGTTTAAAAATTCGAATTATCCGTCTTAAAAACTATAAGGATCAATTATAAGGTGTAGCGTGTTCGACCTACTTTACCCCCAACGAGACGGTTTTTTGGTGACCATTTCACTTTTCTGTAATTTTCAGCTAAAACTAGGCATTTTCAGAAAATTCTGATGTCACCAGTCGATTCCTTGGGGTCGATTACATAAAGTTCAATTGTAACATAAATAGATTTCTAGATAGTATCCGGACAGTGATAGCTCAAACTCCAAAAACCGAAACCCAAGAGAAAAAATGAAAGGCCCCGCCCCCCTCTCGTTGTGGTGCCTATCTACGGAAAAGGGGAGATTACGACCACCCGTCTTCAGTAGAGGTTAGGTCCCAGGATTGGAGAGCCGTCTCGCGATTTAATTATTTATTTATTTTGTTCCTTTTTATCCCATTTATAATAGTTTTTCAACTGGCATAAGATGAACGGTAATTTCCTAGAGTTATTTGATGACAACGACATCGTCGCCCAGAAGACCTTGTGCTTTTGCTGTTTCGACAAAAGTATCATACATACAGTACCGGACAAAAAGATATCATATTTTGGTTTTTGGTGCATAACTTTTGAATGGAGAGGGTCATGGTTCTGAAAATTTGCATTAATCTGTCCCGTAATGTTTTTTACAAGCTCCAAAAATTGATTTGGTCATTTTTGAAAACTGCAGATTTTTCAAAAAATTTCAGATGCCAAAATTTTGGACCCAAAAATAATTTTTGTTTTCAGATTTTTCAAGACTCGAAATTTATTTTTAAAATGAAGTTTCAAAACTAAAAGCATGATTGCAGTTGACTATAGGTCGATCGAACAATTTTCAGCTGACTTACAGCAGTTTGAATATCAGGGTCCACATGGGTAAGTCAACTTTAACTTTTATTGAGAATCTCCAAAACTAAAGAAAATTATGGCAAATTAAATAAAAACTGTTAAAAAACAAAGTTTTTTTGATTTTATTCGGTTTTGGTGATCCTCAATAAAAGTTAAAGTGGACTTACAGTACTGGCCATAAAGAATGCGACAACTGGTGTTTTGACGATAACTTCTTGGAAACTTGACTTTTTGACTCGAATTTCCTACTGTATCTGCAATGGAACCTCACGAAAACTTGCGTACTTGCGAATTGCATCATTCTGCAAAAAAAATTTTATTTTAATTTTTAAAGTTTTTCTCATTTTTGCTTTTTTTCATGTATTTCAGTTTTTTGTATAAAGTTGAATGAAAATTAATTGGGAGTAGTTCTAATTAGTTTTTTATTGTTTTTCAGCCATGGTCAGATCATTTGGGAAGAAAAATTTCACTGTGGACGTTCGAAAAAGCATCGTACGTGGATATAAACTAGGCGCGCATCCGAAGATACTCGCAACTCAGTTTGGTTGTTCTTCCAGCCAAATTTACCGTATTTTGAAGAATAATCGTGATGATGTAAGGTTTCAATTAGCTTTCTAAACTCATTTCGCCTATTCAGGATGGTGTAGTTCATCGTCAATCTCCAGGAAGACCCCGAACCACTTCCAGAGCTATGGATCGAAATATCTTGCGCGCGTGCCGAGAAGATCCTAGACGCACATCTACGGATAATCCAGTTTCCGTGACGTCTCCAAATGAGCCGGTGCCATCGAGAAGGACTATTAGAAGACGTCTGCAAGTTGCTGGACTACACGGACGAAGACCAGTCAAAAAACCACTCGTTAGTCTAAAAAACCGGACAGCTCGCGTTGAATGGGCTAAACAGCACTTGTCCTGGGGACCGCGAGAGTGGGCTAATCACATCTGGAGCGACGAATCGAAGTTCAATCTGTTCGGTACAGATGGTATTCAATGGATTCGACGTCCTATTGGCTCCAGATATGCTCCTCAGTACCAATGTCCGACGGTAAAACATGAAGGTGGATCTGTGATGGTTTGGGGATGCTTCCCCGACACTTCCATGGGTCCATTGAAGAGAATTGTTGGAACCATGGGCCGATATGTGTACGAAGACATCCTGGAGAACACAATGCGACTATGGGCAAGAGCAAATTTGGGCCGATCGTGGGTGTTTCAGCAGGATAATGACCCGAAGCACACTTCGGGTCATGTCGCCAATTGGTTTCGACGTCGCCGTGTGGATCTCCTGGGATGGCCAAGTCAGTCTCCGGACTTGAATCCCATCGAACAAATGTGGGAGGAGCTAGAACGACGTCTCAAAGGAGTCCGAGCCTCCAATGCCAACCAGAAATTCGCTCAACTTGAAGCTGCTTGGAAGAGTATCCCGATGACGGTGGTTCAGACGCTCCTGGATTCGATGCCACGTAGATGCCAGGCTGTTATTGATGCCAAAGGATACCCAACCAAGTATTAAATTACTTTTTATAGTTACCTTCCTTTTGTTTTTGGCCTTCGGTGATTCTAGAGCTTATTTGTATAGATCTTCAAAAATGTCAATTTTCATGAATTTTCGAAAAAATTGAATAAAAAATAATTTTCAGCAGAATTTTAAAATCAACTTGACAGAAAGGTTTCTGATACTGCTGAAAGAATCTCCCAAAAAATTTGGGTCAAAAAGTTAACATTCCAAGAGGTTATCGTCAAAAAACTAGTTGTCGCATTCTTTATGGCCAGTACTGTACCTATTTGGGCCTTGTATTGTATTGTATTTATTACGTTTCAAAAATAAACGTGAAGTAATAAGAAATAACAGAAAAATAAAAGTAATGATTCGAAATAAGGATATAAAAGAGAAAACAGACAGCAAATCGCGGATGACATTCATACGGGGGTAAGGGTAGGGGGAGTAGGAAGAAAAAGAAGCAAAGATATTTGTAGAAATTCAAGGAGATGGAAAATAGAGAGATTATAGATAAACAAAAAGTTTTGGTTTGAAGCTCAATTTTTGATATTGGGATCGTTCGTCTTAAATTGAGCTGAGTTAATTATTCTGGTTAACGCTCGATGAGTAAAGAATTTGGCTTTTTTCTTGGTTTTTGGTGCTTTCCATCTAAAAGTGCGGTGGCTTCTCGTTCTAGTAGAGGTAGTTTGAAAGAAAAAGTCGTTCATGTCTATATCAATTAGCCCTAGTATCATGTGTTTTATCCATTTGGTGTCAATTTGAGCGCGCCTTTCTTCTAATGATTCTAGTCCGTACTCGGAACGGCGTTCTAAGGATGATTTGTAATCGGGGTCGTCTCTTAAGACTATTTTACCAGCGGCCCTGTTCATTAATTTTTTGGTGAAACTGTTTTGTACGCGTTCTATTGATTGTGCTAACTTTTTTGTCTGGGGGGAGGTTATTACAGTACCGTATTCTAAAAATGGTCGTGTGAATGTTTTGTATAACTGAGATAGAAGTCGAGCATTTTTTGAGAGAAAGAACTTGAAAATCATAAAGTTTGCGTATCTGGCTTTGTTGATAGCTGTTTCCCAGTGTTTTTCATAATTTAGGTTTTCGCTCAGTAAGAAACCAAGATCTCGTACTACTGTTTCTCTTTTTATGGGGCTGTTTCCTAATGTGTAGCTTAAATGTTTTGGTTTATGCCCAATACTCAAGCAAATCGTTTTTGAAGTGTTTAGTGCTAGTTGGGCGTTGCTTGACCATTGCTCTACCGCGTTAATTGCTAGTTGTAGTTGGTTATCAGGCTCTTTTTTAATGATAGGAATGGTATATTTTCAAGTCGTCGGCATATTGTTTTGTAACAATCGGTGGTGGAATGTTTGAACTAATATCATTTACATATAAACAGAATAAAACGGGGGATAAAACTGACCCCTGAGGTACGCCACATGGGGCGTTCTTACTTGATGAGAAGTCCCCGGCTATTTTTACCTTAAAAGTTCTTTTGGTTAGAAAGGATTTAATCCAGTTAATTAAATTGCCATTAAGCCTGGTCTCTACTAGTTTTTCTAAGAGCTTATCATGTGGTATTCTGTCGAAGGCTTTAGCGAAGTCAAAAAATACCATATCTACTTGTTTACCTTCGTCTAAACTGGTGGTGATGTCGTTTGTCGTTTCTAAAACGCAGCTAGTCGTGGATCTACGTGGTCTAAACCCATGTTGCGAGGCTGCCCAAAATTTGGTGTCTGATAGAAAGTTTTGGACTTTCTTGAGCAAAAACCTTTCGTATGTGCGGCAAAAAACAGAGGTAAGGGAAATTGGCCTAAAGTGGGAGACTTCTGACGGCGATGGTACTTTTTGAAGTGGGAACACTATTGATTGCCGCCATTTTTTTGGGACGATTCCAGTGGTCATTGAGAGATTGCATAGTTGAGAAAATGGGCTGGCTATGTAAGGGGCTATGATTTTTATAAATTTAGCTGGGATGTCGTCGGGGGTTTGTGTTAAATTACTTTTTAATTTGGAAAGGAGTTTTAGAATTTCGTGATCTGTAACCCAGGGGGTTTCTTGCTTACTTGAGTAATCGGGGGGTAAATTATGATCCGCTAGGGATGGATTAATGAACTGGTTTTCAAAAAAACCTGCTAGTTCTTCGCATTTATCACTGTTACTAATTAAGTTTCGACCTGATTTATCTTGGAGAGTTGGGATTGTCTCTACTTTTTTCTTCATTAAAAATTTAGCGAAATGGGAGAAACGAGAGGGTCCGCTTTTTGTGAGTGTTTTTGATTCGCTGTTTGCCTTGTATTTTTGTAGTTTTTTCCTAAATTTTTTCATAAGATGCACGTAATTTTGAAAATCGTTAGGCGATCTAGATGTTTTCAGTTTATACCAGCTAGCATCTACTAGTTTTCTAAATGACACTAAGTATGGCGGTAAGGGTCCGGATTCGGGTCTTATTTGTTTGAGCGGTACGATTGCGTGATAGGCAAATTTCAAGTACAGGAGAAAGTTTTCATATTTTTTGTCCATTTCGGCGTCTAGACCGAAAATTCCTGTCCAGTCAACGTTCACGAAATGATAGGCTAGAGTCTTAGGATCAATACTTTTGAAGTCTGGTATTTGACATGGGAAGAGCTGGGGGCGTTGAATGAGGTCTATGTTAAAGTGGATTTTGGAGTGGTCCGAAGAGCCTATTGGACTCAAAACTTTGGTGTCAGAGATGGGTAGGTTTGAAATGATTAGGTCTAATATATTGTTTTCACGTGTAGGCGAATTTACGTATTGTTTAAGGTCATTTGCTGCTAGTAAGTTCAGAAGGTCTGATGCGAGTTTTGTAGTGCATGCGGGTGGGTTTAAACACCAATCAATTTCTTTTATATTAAGATCGCCGGCTATGATTATGTCGGATGTGTTGTGATCTAACAGTGATTCAACGCGCGATAATAGTTTTCTGGAATTTTCCGGGGAGCATGATGGGGCCCGGTAGACATTAACTAATACAAGTGGTTTTACATTTAAATAAAGGGTAGCTACAAGTAATTCATAAGAATTTAATATGGATTCTGATTTTACTATTTTTATGTCTAAATGGGATTTGAAAATGATGCAGACGCCACCGCCTCTTTTATTTGATCGGTCGCACCGAAAACATTTGTAGTTAGAGTTTTGTAGGAAAACGTTGGATGGTATTTCCAATTTGAGCCACGTTTCTTGTATCATTATAATATCATATCTATCAGTGCTAATAAGAAAAATTGCCTCAGCCCTATTTGCGACGATTGACCTAACATTTGCGGAGAGAATTGAGAGCTTCAGACCAGGAATAAATGGGGAATGATTAGAATAATTAATGGGGGAATTCAGAGCAATGGGAGAAATAGTATTGTCGGCAACGGCTAGTTGGGCGCGGCCACATTGTCGATTGATTCGTTTCCCGAAAGGTCCATGGGCTCACTAGTATCAACGGGGGACTTCCCTTTCCTGATTCTGTCACGCTCTTCTCGGCAGTGCTTTAAGTTCAAAGTGCTTTAAGTCAGCTGAAAATGGTCCGATCGACCTATAGTCAACTAAAATCATACTTTTAGTTTTGAAACTTCATTTTAAAAATAAATTTCGAGTCTTGAAAAATCTGAAAACAAAAATTATTTTTGGGTCCAAAATTTTGGCATCTGAAATTTTTGGAAAAATCTGCAGTTTTCAAAAATGACCGAATCCATTTTTGGAGCTTGTCAAAAACATTACGGGACAGATTCATGCAAATTTTCAGAATCATAACCCTCTCCATTAAAAAGTTATACTCAAAAAACCAAAATATGATATCTTTTTGTCCGGTACTGTAGTTGAAGTATGACAATTGAGACGAAGATATTCATGAAAATTCAATAATTTGATGTTGTTTTTAAAGAAATTAGTGAAAGGTTTGACAGGAAAAACATGAGAAGGGAGATCATTCCAACATTTAAGAACACGGTTAGAGAAGAATTGCTGTAGGGGCTTAAAGGAATTTTTGAGAGAGCACCGGAGAATGAAAGAGTGACGTCGGAGAGATCGTAAATTAGCAAAGACAAGAGATGGGGACTCGTGTAAATGGGTTTCACCGGTAATAAAGATTTTATACAATAAAGTGAGATCAACTAAAATACGCCTGTATTCAAGTGAATGAAGGTTACAGTAATATAAAAAGTAATATAAATACATTCGTCCTCCCTTACTCCATTCGTCCTCCCTTACTCCATTCGTCCTCCCTTACTCCATTCGTCCTCCCTTACTCCATTCGTCCTCTCTTACTCGGTCGTGTGAGGCTGTCATCTCTCCTCTACCCATCAATGGCAACGGACCAAGTAATCGATAAGGACTCGCCGGGCTCAACTACATCGTCACCCAAACTGAAACGTTCACGGATGGCTCGTGCCTGCGCCAGGAAACCAGCTCCCATGTCTTGGTCAAACAAATGCTCAGGGCTAGAAAATTTGGTTGAGGAGCTCAAGGACATCATTGCTAAACAGGAGGAACGGCTTGCATCGAATGAATTGCGTATTTCAACTCTCGAGGCTCATTTATCTACTTCAAGTTCTACACCAGCTCCCGTCAATGCTTCCAGTAGCTCCCCTAACATTTATACCGCTCAGTCTAAACCTATGGCGGCAAAAAATACAAAAAACAGCTATCCAGAAAATTCCCACACACGCAAAAAATACCGGTCTATCACTGTAGGTCAAAAAAGAGGTAAAATTCCCAAATGTGTTTTTGAGTCTGGTTTTCTCAAGTGCATGCTAGTTAATGCACGCTCTATAGCATAGTAATCTTATTGGTCTCTACGTGCGGCAACGCCTATGAGTTTATTACATTAACGAGTGATGCGGCATTAACAAAGATAAAAGGTTAAGAAAACGGCCTAGATTAAGGGAAATGTCACCTTATATAGTGACGAGGTGAGAGAGTGAGAGGGGCAGAGGTCAGAGTGTGAGTGAGAGCCATCGCGGGCGCGCTTTCGCGCCCGGTCAAATATTGTAGTTCAAAATGAGCTGGTAAGTCTAGGCGTCGGCATCTGTGTTTCGTAGGTCTCACAAGGGACGTCTTTTCACAAACCATATTGGAATTCTCTGAAACTTGGTGAGCTAATAAAACCTATCTCTGGCTACCGCGTCAAAAAAATTTAGCTGCCGAACTTCAAAAATAAGCTCAAAAAGTTGCTCCAAAGTTCCGGCTCACCCCTCCGTCACTTCTCTCGTTTTTATCACGACCCTCCAGAGGTGAAAAAATCAACGAAAGGGAGGCGCAGTGGTAGAGTGGGGGGCAGCAGGAGGAAGGTCACGGGTTCGAACCCTCTTGTGGTAAAAATTTTTTTGATATTTTTTATAAGTATGGGAAACAGGGGTGGGACCAAAAAAATATTTTTTTTTGGGTGAGAAAAAATTTATTTTTTGATGGTGAAGGTGAGAAAAAATTTCTGTTTCAGGGTTCTGCTTTGGGACAGTTCTGATGCGGGAACGTTCTGCCTTGGGGTAGCCCCGTCCAAAAACCTTCTTCGCCTCCGCGACTACAAAAAACCAAAAAAAAAAGTATTGCCTACGTCACATTGTCAAAAAAGAAATCAAAAAAAGTTAAAAATTTTTTCTCACCCAAAAAAACATATTTTTTTGGTCCCACCCTTGTTTCCCATACTTATAAAAAATATCAAAAAATTTTTACCACAAGAGGGTTCGAACCCGTGACCTTTCTCCTGCTGACCCCTCACTCTACCACTGCGCTTCCCTTTCGTTGATTTTTTCACCTCTGGAGGGTCATGATAAAAACGAGAGAAGTGACGGAAGGGGGAGCCGGAACTTTGGAGCATCTTTTTGAGCTTATTTTTGAAGTTCGGCAGCTAAATTTTTTTGACGAGGTAGCCAGAGATAGGTTCTATTAGCCCACCAAGTTTCAGAGCATTCCAATATGGTTTGTGAAAAGACTTCCCTTGTCAGAGAGACCACAGAAACCAGATACTAGGTGCACGACAACTTTGACATACCAGCGTGATGGAATAGATGGAGATAGAGGAAAGGTGATCGGTGCGATACCTTACACCTCCCCACCACCTGTAGGACCGTCTCTGGTCCTCAAGAAAAGACTAGAGTGAAAAAAAAGGAGGAGATGAGACCTAGAAAAATAAAATAAAATGAGCGAACAGTAATGAGCGAGGGGTAAATTATTCCTAAGGTGAGCATCCGATCGCCTCACTGCTCCATCGCTTCGAAATTAACCATGTGGGTGAGGTGTTCGGATTGGTTCACAACATCCGGAAGTTCGATCATTATCGAGTGTCAGGCTTGAATAGTTTGGCCCGTTGGTGGTTCCTGGTGATGAAACACGCCTTTTTAGTCCGCGAAATAGCACCTGTGATGCGGCAGCGGTTGTCGAGGAACTGCGATTTCCGGTAGCCAGATGACCTGATGTGATGAATGATTCAGTCCTGTGTGCTCGTCAGTGATGCACGGAAATGAAATTTGAAAAATGCGGAAAGCGGAAACGGAAACGGAAAGAAGAAAAAATTTCCGCGGAAAACGGAAACGGAAACGGAAAATTTTTCGGTTTTCCGCGGAAGACGGAAGCGGAAACGGAAATGGAGGTTTATAAAAATTTCGCAATACAAGTCTCCATATTATTTTAAAATTGTTTAAAAGTATTGTTTGAAAACAGTTTCCATTAAAAACATACTTTCCTTATGAAAAATACTATTGAGCAAAAAACTTGTACGGTGATTTACCTGTTTAGCCCCACCCCAGGCTGATATCAGCCTTCCCGTCAGTTGACTTTCCACCGATTTACTCGGTGGGGGATTATACTCTCTGGGGGTCTATTCTGATATACGAAAATACAAGTATAGCCTCCCACCAGTACTTTTGGGGTGGTGGTCATTCTGGCCCCTCCGTATGAAAATAGTTCCCTATAATATACTCGGTATAAAACGCTGAAAACTCGCTCCAATCGAACAAAAAATTTCGCATGCATTTGGAGTGAGGTTTAGAGAAATCAGGGCAAAACATCGGCCACGGCTCTCTCAATTTTTTGCACTCTCTCGTCGCCAACGTGGCCGTGTCCACCACTGTGCGAAGGGAGCGCGTTTGCAGCGTTCCGTACTGAGAATATCAACAAAGTCCCCATCATATCAATTTTTATATTGTCCTTGGCAGGACTTTACAGCCTTTCCTTGGGGATGTTTTATTGTTATTTCATGGGGGAGTCTTATTATAATTATCCCAATTGTGCTTTCAAGTGAAAAAATCAGGAATTTATTCCAAAAAACAGCAAATTTTTTCATTTTTTAATATTGAAAAACATTTCCGTGATTTGCGGAAAAATGCCAAAAATTACGGAAGCGGAAACGGAAACGGAAATAAAAATTTTTATTTGCGGAATACGGAAACGGAAACGGAAGTGGCTAAAAAAACGGAAACGGAAGCGGGATTTCCGTGCATCACTGGTGCTCGTGAACGCCTGGTTGACCCAACGAGACGCCAGGATTCCGTCCTTGTCTGACCGCTGTAAAATGGAAGAATTTTACTGAAACGTGGTTTAAAACTTGTATCAGCCGAGTGGCTAGGTTGAACGCCAAGGCGACTTCGCCATTGTTGAGTGTGGGTCCCGATTGTTTGCACCTCGACTTGCTGTCGATAAAAAATTGCGCGGAAAGAAATTGATCTCCGGGACGATGGGTGTTGACTTATGACTCGAGTCACAAAATATTTGTCGGATGCGTGGTAAAGCTTCGGTGAGAGTCTGCGTAGCTATTGTATGATGGTCGATGGCGTGTTCCAGGGAAGTTCCTGTGGGAGCAATAGTTGCGACAACGGCTGGGCTGCACGAGATGGTAGTTGGTGATGATTTGGTGCGCGGGTGGTTCCTGTCTATAGCACCATCTGTTTCTTAACCCCGATGCTTTCGTACACGGTGATTGTCTGCTGCTCGAGAGTGTCGATGAGAATATCATTGAATAAGAAGCTCATCAAAGCCGTTGGCAACTGATAATTCAATAAAACATTTTTTAAAAATTTACCCAACTGGCAATTCCAAAGTGGCTTGTATATGTACTTCTTCAATTGACCAAAATTAACTGGGCCATCGCTAGCAGTTGAAAAGGTTGCCAGGACGAATCGTTCGGCATGAGTCACGCGAGTGATCGTAGTGGTGTAGTGGCAGTAGTCAATGTGGATGGCGCAAGCTTCCATCCGGCTCGAAGCATCTCGTGCCAGGAGTCTTTCCATGGGAGCACCTCCTTAGCTACTGGGTGAACCATCCATCCTTGCGATAGTGCGTATGTCAAACGCATGAAGCGTTGGCGGTGATGCCCTAGACGGATTCCGCGAGCCAGCTGAAGAGGTATGAGCTGCTGGGTCCGGATGAGCACCGGTCTCATCAATCCATTGGCCATCACTGGATTCTTCTTCGTGATGTCGTAGTCCCGGCCAAGCTCCATGAATGGTTGCGGTTCTGAGAGGACGCGTTCCACCGTCCGGTACTTGGCGATGAACTAGTACGGATGCCGTTCAAAAATTATTTGGACTTGACTTGAAAAGCTTCCGGGAGAAGACCAGACATTCGTTGAAGTTCTTCCGCAAAGATGACTTCGTCGGGTTCTCAGGAAAGTGAATTTCTGGGTCTTCGTGTCGTATGAGAACCGTGACAGGTGGGTGAATGGCAAATCAAGTCGAACACGTGCTGGAAGTTCTCTGTTACAAGGCACAAGGATGACTTCCCTCTGTTTGAATCAAGTAGATGGTGTTGACTCCAGGTCGGGGTGCGTCCTCAAAATCCCTAAAACTATTGGCATGGTATCCTCTGGTGGTGCGCAGTCGGTAGGGCACTCTAGCAGCTGCATCCAATCAATCGATGTACTGCGGAAATCATTCAGCTGCTGGAATTTCTTCAAACTCGACATGGCCAACAATGCTCTCCGGTGCATGGTCCCGAGTCAGCATATACGAGTCCTGGCTGATGTGCTTCTCGAAACGAGCTAGGAAACCGAAAAAAAATTACCGTTATCCATATTTTCCTCCAACGGTTTGTTCTAAGTAGGCTCCGCGGTCTTGACGTCGGTTTCATTCGCGTCTGGCTGGAGTACCGATCCGCGGTTAAAAAAAAAACCATGGTTAAACTTTTCTTTGGCCTCAGACGGGTTGCACGGGGGTGGGGATGGCCGTCTGGAACAGTGTCCAAGCGATAATGCCTCCCTTCCCGGCAGTGGCCCGTCATCACCGACCGGCTCGGCTGAACATTTCAGGGAGCTATCGTCGGTCATCATAGCTGAAAGTTAATAATTAATTTACGAGTGGTGTGAAAACCGTGAGAACGAATATTCTAAAGCGAGCGCGGCAGGCTCAGGAACTAGGTAGCCAAATAACAAAAAATATGTTTTTTTTTTTAGAAAAAAATTGCATAAACGCATTAATTTTATGCGGTATGGACTAAGAAAAAAACGAAAAAAAATTAATTTAAGCAGTGCGCTGAAAAAGCGAGCAAAAGAATAATTAAAAATAGCTTTGTGTTATTTTAGCGGCAAGTTTTACTAACTTTTTAAAAAATTTTAGGGATTTATGCCCTAAAATTACGACAAAAAAATGCCTAAAATAAATTCTAAAATGGAATAAGAGGTGGGATTTTCTACAAGAGCCAAACTTTGCGAAAAAGCACTAAAAAAAATGGACGCGGCACCTTAAAAAAAATATATTACTCTATCAGGCGTGGTAAGACCCGCTACTAAAATTAGATATGCGCCTTTAAACAAAATGTCTTACGGTAGTTGCTTTGAAACATGACAAACTGTTGCGGCGCGATGCGTGTCGCGTTGCGTATCCTTTTTCATCGAGCCGTATTTGTAGTATTTTCTTCGCACGTGGTGGATTTCGAGCTGTTTTGGTGAGTTGATCTGATTCAGGGGACTCGATTTGTGGTTTCCTGTGTTGACTGCGACAGTGAAACTTCCTCGATTTGTGTCGACGAGGCAGGATTTTGTGCCAGACGGATTTCGTCTTCGTGATTTCTGGATCTCGCTGCCGGATTTCGATTCGTTCGACGGCATTTGATGTTCGTTTCTTGAACTGGTCTCTAATTAAACTTTATTAGGACTTTTGTCCGGTGTTTTGTGGCTTCTTAATTCAAAGTTGTGACTTTAAATAAATTGACGTCGATAACTCAAAATACTCATTCGCACGGAAGTCGAAATTTCCAGGAGTTATCCTTTTTTGTACTTGTAGTTGGTGGTGACGACGCGGGTTTCTTCTGTTGTGGAATGAATCGCCAGTTGAAGTGACGTGTCTCAATTCGTGTAAGTTTCGCATACGCATATTTCGGCATTGTGCACGTCCGTTGGGTGGCGTCGTTTTTGTGGTGCAGGCAGGGAATCGCCCGAAAGCTGGATGCTCGTGAAAGTTCGCAAAACTTTTTGAAGGCGTGACCAGCGTGACCGAACAATTATTGCCAAGACATCCGAGCTTCAGTCGCCATTTGTTCAAGAACAGTTTTGCTTTCTATATTGTAGTCTGACGAAGGTACTGAAAAAGAAAATTCAGAAAACTCACGGACAATGTTCGGGCAAAATTGGTTGTCTACTGGAGTAGTTCGGAGTGAAACTGCGAGATCCGGTCGCATTTTCTCAAATACATCGGATGTGTGCACCATTTCTTGCAGAGTCCTCTTGAGGATTATTCTTCTGTTGGCCTTTGACGTCTCTTCATGTCCAGTTGACGATGTCATGAGACGATTCGGGGCCGAAGGATTATTCCTGATTTTTTTTTGTACTGAAGTGCCCATAAGCGGCTGGATCGCTATTGTAATAGTCATTTACGACTTGATAAGTTGATGATAAAATAATTTGTTTTTAATAGAAACCGTCAGGGTACGCTACGGTGAGCGTGCCGTTTTCCGACAGTCTTACCTTTCCAGGTGTGGATCCCGGGCAAATTATCATTACCTCTCGGCTATCGCGTGCTACCTTTGCACCAACTTTGAGGCAATTTCAAACATTGTGCAAATTCCCTGCAAACATTGTGCAAATTCTTAACACGATGCAAAGTTTGGACAAAAAATGAGCGGTTTTAGCACTTAGCACCGGTATTGAGACCGTTGCAAACATTGTGCAAACGCCCTGCAAACATAGTGCCAGCTTTGACGCTATTGCAAACATTGGGCAGATTTCCTGCAAAGTTTGCACCAACTTTCAAGCGGAGCGCGTTCCATCACAGTCTGCGTCTATACTATTTTCGTGGTGGACACAGAATCATCTGCGCGAAACTTGCAACATTTTTTCTGTATAGCATGTCCAGTATGCGGTGAGATGTATTTTTTAGTTGTTTTGTTTATTATTGGATTATTAATTTAGAAATCTGCGTCAGCTTAAATATTTTTATGTTATGTATTTGCCACGGAGAGACACTTATCAGTAATTGGCTGAATAGTTAGCTAGTCTTTCTTTGATTTGGAGAGGCTTCGATTAGCGCGAAAAATAATTTTTGTTTCATTTTTTGTGTGTTTTTTTTAAATTATGTTTTCAATAGAGTTGCGACATCAACGCTAAAAATTCAAAATTGACTGTTGTCGGCCCGCCAAAATGGTCAAACGCGCTCCGCTGAACTCAACGCTATTCGATTGTCATTTTGGTCCCCAATTTATTTCATTTCACGTATAAATTCAACGTGAAATGTAATAATTGACTAATAAACATTAATGTTCGCGTGAAAAAATTTAGCGGAGTTTCACGTGTTGGTGTCGCAATTCACTTGAAAACGCTTTTGAAAACACGGAAAAATTATTTTTGCGCATAGGATGCATATTTCGATTGCTTTTATTAACTCCTCTCCACGTTTCACAACTCACAACTCAATTCTTATTCAAAAAAAATTCCTGATTCGTCGAGGATGGCCACAGACCAGAGTTGCACGGAAGTGAAATTCTCTAAAACGGTAGTCGGAAATGAATATTTTTACACGGAAGTCGGAATTTAAAAAATGAGCTGAATTCGTAAGTCGAAAATCAATCAAATTGTGGCATCAACTACGGCAACAACACCAACCATCTTATAATAAATTAAATTGTTAGTTTAAATTTTTTCCCATTTTTCACTACTTTGTTAATTTCTGTTTTCCTTATTTGAAAAAAATAAATTTAATTTTTCAATCAATAACAGTAAAATAAGAGTGAGCAATGCAAGGATTCCGAAAAGCGCACAATAATTGCATAGCATCGGTGCTATTTTTGCGCAGACGCTATGCAAAAATAGTGCCGATCTTCTGCAATGTTCCCCCAACACCGGGGCAGACATTGCAGAATCTTGGTGCAAAGGTAGCACGCGATAGCCGAGCTACCTTTTCTGTACCTACCTTTGTTCAGTTACCTACCTTAATCATTACCTACCATGATCTTTACCTACCAAAATCAAAAACGCTCTTTACCTACCATGACCGTTTTTGCTTAATTTGCTCATATTCTTTCTCTATCTCTTTGATATTCATGTAGGGGGATTTCAAATCCTCCCAGATCACTATTTTCGGCCTTTGCCAGTTTCAAAATTAAGTAATAGAAAAAGTAGGTAAAGAATATATTCTATTTTGGTAGGTAATGAACATGGTAGGTAATGATCAAGGTAGGTAACTGAACAAAAGTAGGTACAGAAAAGGTAGGTAATGATAATTTGCCTGGATCCCGAGACTTCGGAATTGTGTCGATTGGTTTCGCTGGATTGGCAAGGAAATTCTTCATTGTTCGAAATTCTTCATATTTTCGCTGGATTCGGTGGACGTGGAGTAGCTGATTACTGGTGTATGCGATGACCACGTTACTTTTCTGCGAGTCCAGCTTTGTTTGCCTGAGTTATGCTCCTTGAGCTACTTTTATGCGTCCGTAGAGTTGTGAAAACCTTTATCATAGTCTGGAAACGCTAGATTTTTATTGGCTTACTTGTGAACGCGTGTTTCAGCGTATATGACGGCTTGTTGATGTTCTGCCGTCCACTCAAATTGATGAGTCCTTTGGTGAGTTCGCTTGCAATAAGCTTGTCTTTCCAGTCTGACTTGCTGGTGACCTTTCGCCATGTGCACTGACGAGAAATTCTTCGCTCCGTGAAAGTTTTCTGAAAACTGGAGCCAGGATGTTTCCATCCTCGAGACAATCAGGACGTCTCCTGGAAGCTATACGCCATACTCCGGCCCTGCGCCCGCTTGCGAGGCGATACCTGCAACGTCTGAGATGACTGGTGCATCTGCAGACCTGAATACATCAGCTTGTTTGCTCAAAATGTGAGATTTCGGAGTGTGTAATAAGGACGAATCCTCCCTCTGGTCGGCTATATGGTTTGATGACCGGGTGAAGTTACCCTGTCTGTTCGCACCACCTTCCTGAGTTGTTGTTCCCTTACGGGGTCTGTTGACCGAGGCCGCGAGACTGTTCGTTACCTGATTTTTCCAAATAAAGCACTGATAGTTGTGATGTCGAAAACTTGCAAGACGAAGTCGGGTCATAGAATGACGATGCATGGGAGGTTGCGCTATGTCGTCCATCCAAATGCCTACTGGAATGGAGACCCCGAGTGCGCGCGCACGACTAAACCCTTGACGCTAGTTCGTCGTCTTGCCTTTTTGAGGAAAATGAAGCAAGTAAAACCATGTGGCAACCCCCACTTTTCTTACCTAAAAAAATTGTGAACCAGTCACCAATTGAAAATGTGTTCACCAGAGTGGTGAACAAAACGGCACAGTGTCCGGTATGCTTATGAAAAAAAAACGAACGCCAACGAATACGGGGCCCCTTGTAGACGCGGCAAGTTATAAGCAATTTGAAAAAATATGCGGGCTACTAGGCGTGCCTATCCTAAAGACCACAGTGGATCGCTAAGCCTAGAAAAAAATATTTTAAAGGCCCTACTCGCTGCTACCAGTAATCACCTTATATAGTGACGAGGTGAGAGAGTGAGAGGGGCAGAGGTCAGAGTGTGAGTGAGAGCCATCGCGGGCGCGCTTTCGCGCCCGGTCAAATATTGTAGGTCAAAATGAGCTGGCAAGTCTAGGCGTCGGCATCTGTGTTTCGTAGGTCTCAGAGAGACCTCAGAAACCAGATACTAGGTGCACGACAACTTTGACATACCAGCGTGATGGAATAGATGGAGATAGAGGAAAGGTGATCGGTGCGATACCTTACAGCATCTCTAGAAAAAATTTCTTTTAGTTTAAATTTCATGGCAGCTAACCACATCGATTTTCTGTTTGTCACAGAAACTTTTTTTTCAAGCACCATACCTGACTCCCTTTGCACTAATGAAACCTTTGCTTGTTTACGCTCTGATCGGTCTGATTCTCACCCAAAAAAACGCGGCGGGGGTACCGCCGTTTTCTACAAGAAATCCATTGATCTCTCTCCTGTCCAAATCTCCCTAACAGATTACTTAAAACACTTTTGTGAATTATTGGTTTGCGATCACAGACCTTCCAAAACTAGAATCATTTTGGTTTACCGGCCCCCATCCACTTCTGCCTCTCAAACCTTAGAACTTTTCAAATCCCTTACCGCACTTCTAGATATTTCCGACTATCATTTTGTTATATTGGGCGATTTCAATTTTCCCGCAATCCACTGGCTACCTGATCTTTGACCAGATTCCCCAGAATTCTTGGTAGACTGGATGACCCCTTAAATCCCACGGCAGGCATATGAAGTAAGTAATCGTGAAATTACGTCTTAAAATAATAAAATCCCAATTCAAAGTCAGCAATTCAATTGAAACTTGTTTTCCACTCGATCTTAAAAAACTTTTTTTTCCAATGGTTCCTTAATATTATTATCCTCGCTACTTGACGTGGCTCCGCGACATTTCGCAACGTGACCTTCCGAAACTGTGACGGTTCGCAACTCACGTAGCTTTCGCTACTGTGACGTTTCGCAACCAGACGTTTCGACGCTCGTATATATCGAAACTTGCATTTTCGAAACTGCGACGTTTCGGGAATGAGACATTTAGTAACTAGCCTTTTCGCAACTAGACATTTCGAAACTGCATCAACAAGATAGTTCTATTTTTTTTAATTTTGTTATCATGAAAATAAAAACAAGTAAATTAGATATACTCTCTTGCCGCTAGATTCACTTTCAAATGATCTAAACCAGTTAGTGGTAGAGGAGGAGGAATCGGTGTATTTGTGATTGCATTAATGATTTTAATATCAATCATGATATCCTGGAGCTTGCGATGATGATTAACCTTTAAAAAATGCTCAGATTTGGTACGGACTAGATTTGCCTGATGATAGGGGTTATGATCAGGCTTTCTCGCAAATTTCCGAAAAGTCGGAATTCCGATGTCGGAAATTTCCGATTCCGGTTCCGAGGCAGATTCACTTCCGAAAAATTTCCGATTCCGTTCCGAGACAAAATGATTTCCAAAAATATTTCCGTTTCCGTCGGAAATAATATTTTTCCGACGTCGGAAAAAAACATGTTTTTCTGTCGAAATTTGGTACGAAAAATCGTTTTTTTTTTTGGAAAAAATTCGACCATGCCGCGTCCAAAGTCAAAAAAATTCCTGAAATCACGTTTTTTCTGCAGTCCAAAGTTGCAAAAAAAAATCCCAGAAATAACAGGTGTTTACCACTGAATTTTTCGGCGTGAAAGTTGTAAATAAAAAACGGTGCTACCTCGGAATAGAACTGACGCGTAATATAACTGTAGCAAAATTGAACTCGCTTTGGAATAGAACTGTAGTGAAATTGAACTGTAGCGAAATAAAACTGTTCGGAATAAAACTGTAGCGTTTTGGAACTAAATTAGCAATGGAGCGCGATTGCATTGCTTGGCCGTCAAGGCGGGCCGAGAATGAAAATGAAAAAACACGCGAAAATTCAGTGTTAAACACCTGTTATTTCTGTGATTTTTTTTGCAACTTTGGACTGCAGAAAAAACGTGATTTCAGGAATTTTTTTGAGTTTGGACGCGGCATTACATTTCTATTTTGAGGGTTTCTATTTTCACGCAATTTCCAAAACGTGACATTCCAATTTTGTCTAAATTCCAATCCGAAAGAGCCCCAAAAAAAATTGAGGAAAGATATAATTGATTCGTGACGGAGTGACATTTCACGTAAAACTGGAAGACGAAAAATCTCTTCATTTCTTCAGTTATTTCTTCATTTTTTCCAATAAAAACGTGAAAAAAATTGTCACTCCGCCACGAATCCATTATACGTATATTCGTGTTTTAAATAGGAAATTTGTGTCATGCCGCGTCCAAAGTCAAAAAATTCCTGAAATCACGTTTTTTCTGCAGTCCAAAGTTGCAAAAAAAAATCCCAGAAATAACAACACTTTACCATTGAATTTTCACGTGTTTTTTAGGGGCTACCTCGGAATAGAACTGAAGTGTAATAGAACTGCAGCGATATAGAACTTGCTTCGCAATAGAACCGTTCGGAATAGAACTGTTCGGTAAAGAACTGTAGCAAAATAAAACTGTTCGGAATAAAACTGTAGCGTTTTGGAACTAAATTAGCAATGGAGCGCGATTGCATTGCTTGGCCGTCAAGGCGGGCCGAGAAAAAAATGATAAAAGTTTATTCAAAAAAACAACAAAACAAACAATTTTTGATGAATAGCTCAAATATAAAACTGCTGAAAAAAGCACGCGCATGAGAAATTCCAATATTTGAATGAGCAAGCAATGCAATCGCGCTCCATTGCTAGTTTAGTTCCAAAACGCTACAGTTTTATTCCGAACAGTTTTATTTCGCTACAGTTCAATTTCACTACAGTTCTATTCCAAAGCGCTCAGGTAACATCATATTAAGCTAATCAAACGATGCCTATTCTAATCGAACGCTGCAAATTCTAATCGTCCGCTGCCGATACTAATCGAATGGGGCCGATTCTAATCGATCGGTGCCGAATCTAGCTAGCTTTTGACTAGCCTACGGTAAAAGCACGCAAAACACGTCAGCATTGTATTTGCGCGTTTTGTGGCTATATATTTTTTTTTCAGTTTTGGGACTTTTGCATTTATTTGAATAATTCTGGGAAAACAAATGTTTTTTTTCTAATTCGTGTTTTAAAAATTAATACAATAATTTTTCTCGTCGTTTGTCATGAATTGATTAAAAACATTTTTTTCCCTATTCGCCACAGTTTTTTTCGTTTCGCGTGTTTAATTTTCTAAATATTTAACTTTAGATTTTAAAGGGATTCGTCGATGCGCCAAGACAATTGTATGGTTTTCGCACGGTGTTCCGACAGGTTTGTTTTTTTTTTTAATTTATTTATCGGACTATTCATAGAAAATGCGAAAGCAGGATAAAATAGAAAAAAAAACTGTGGAAAACTTGGAGAATACTCGGATTTGTCTGTAACGTTGGTAAATAGTTTCAGAAATACTCCCGGGCATGATGAGAAAATTTTGGGCCGATATATCGATTTTATAAAATGATCAGAAAAATCGATACTTCGGTCCTAAATGCTGTAAGCATGCCCGGGATTATTTCTGAAAGTATTTTCTAAAGCTTCAGACCATTCGGAACATTCTTCGAGTATTTGCCCAATTTTTCTCTATATTTTTGCAATTTTTCAATAACCCCATTAGAAACAGCCCATTTTTTTTTCCAATTTACAGGTGCTTGTCAACTTCCTCGCAGTGGACGGAATGGTATCGGTGGACTAACTGTCTCATGAAGTCGGTGCGCTGTTAGAGTATCACATTAAAAACTGATTGTAAGTCTCGTTTCTATAAATTAGTTTTCGTTAAGTATACGTCACAATTTATTTTTAGTAACCATATTCATCACTCGTTGCGGAGAGTCAAGCGTCGAGCAGATGAAGGAGAATGATGTGCTCGTCGATTCGTGGCGATGACTTTGGACTACGCGACTACCCAGTATGCCCAGGACTCTGGGATGTTTCAAAACCTGCCACTTCGAAACTGGGACGTTTCGAAGCTTTAATGCTATTTTTCGCCGCCGTCTTCGCACTATTGACCGCAATTTCAGTGTTTTCGTCTACTTTCTATTTCTCCTTATTAAATTTGGCATGCCACCGAGATCTCACAGTGTCGAAATTCTCGGTCTCTTGTTTTGATTTTGATGTTTTTCTTACTTTAAAAATGTATTACTATTGTTTCTTTTCTTCATTTTTGGTGTTATTAAATATAAATACAACTGTTTTCAATAAATATTTTGTTGTAAGGGTCAATTTTTATTTTTAAATGCTACTTCAATTACAAATAATGTACTTCTAGTAACATCCATCCGTTAATCTAATCGGTCGCAAACACCAGTCTAATAAATTGCAAACTCTAATCTAATCGATCGCATGCACTATTCTAATCGAACATTCAAAATCTAATCGAACGCTAACCGGAAGCTACCTAGGACGCGTTAGTCGCTCATCTGCGTTTGATTAGACTATCGCGGCCGTTTGATTAGCTCAATATTATGTTACCTGAGCGAGTTCAATTTTGCTACAGTTATATTACGCGTCAGTTCTATTCCGAGGTAGCACCGTTTTTTATTTACAACTTTCACGCCGAAAAATTCAGTGGTAAACACCTGTTATTTCTGGGATTTTTTTTGCAACTTTGGACTGCAGAAAAAACGTGATTTCAGGAATGTTTTTGACTTTGGACGCGGCATGGTCGAATTTTTTCCAAAAAAAAAAAACGATTTTTCGTACCAAATTTCGACAGAAAAACATGTTTTTTTCCGACGTCGGAAAAATATTATTTCCGACGGAAACGGAAATATTTTCGGAAAACATTTTGTCTCGGAACGGAA
Organism: Caenorhabditis japonica; assembly: GCA_963572235.1. NCBI lineage: Eukaryota > Metazoa > Nematoda > Chromadorea > Rhabditida > Rhabditidae > Caenorhabditis > Caenorhabditis japonica. Next base: position 5,339,877 of record OY754342.1, read on the forward strand.
TCGGAAATTTTTCGGAAGTGAATCTGCCTCGGAACCGGAATCGGAAATTTCCGACTTTTCGGAAATTTGCGAGAAAGCCTGATCATAACCCCTATCATCAGGCAAATCTAGTCCGTACCAAATCTGAGCATTTTTTAAAGGTTAATCATCATCGCAAGCTCCAGGATATCATGATAGATATTAAAATCATTAATGCAATCACAAATACACCGATTCCTCCTCCTCTACCACTAACTGGTTTAGATCATTTGAAAGTGAATCTAGCGGCAAGAAAGTATATCTAATTTACTTGTTTTTATTTTCATGATAACAAAATTAAAAAAAAAATAGAACTATCTTGTTGATGCAGTTTCGAAATGTCTAGTTGCGAAAAGGCTAGTTACTAAATGTTTCATTCCCGAAACGTCGCAGTTTCGAAATTGCAAGTTTCGATTTATACGAGCGTCGAAACGTCTGGTTGCGAAACGTCACAGTAGCGAAAGCTACGTGAGTTGCGAATCGTCACAGTTTCGGAAGGTCACGTTGCGAAATGTCGCGGAGCCACGTCAAGTAGCGAGGATAATAATATTAAGGAACCATTGGAAAAAAGAAAAATCAATATCGCCATTTTCCAGCGTTTCGCGGAATGAAAAAGTTGCGAGGGTTCAAAAAAAAAATTAGAAGATCACGAATATAAAGAGGTTTGCGGAAAATAAAAAATAATAATAATTCAAGATTCCTTTTAAGATCGAGTGGAAAACAAGTTTCAATTGAATTGCTGACTTTGAATTGGGATTTTATTATTTTAAGACGTAATTTCACGATTACTTACTTCATATGCCTGCCGTGGGATTTAAGCCCCCACCCCAGGAAAAACAATTATAGTCCCCCGTTTATCTCGAATCAGAACTATTTTAAAGGCGAAATCAGCAGCATGACTGTTAAAGAAAAGAAAGATTTGATGACGCAAAAATGTCGAAAATGAAATACAGTGCGTCCAACAATTTTAGGACCCCCCTCGATTTTGGGGTCCCAGACAAAACCGAAAGAGATATGAAAAATCTGTGAATGCAGTTCGATTTAGAATTCAAAATAACCTCCAGGACCAATTTTTCATAATCCTACCGTGTCTCGTCCCCGCAACGCTGCGTTAATTGCACAAGCCGAATCGCTCACTTGTGCTGGAGCGCACTTGCTGACTCTGGGTCTCTCTGTTTCTAATGCTATTTCTTCTCTCTCCATTTGCACACTTATTTCTTTTATTTTTAAATGTTTCTCTCTCATTTTTCTAGCTAAAACTATTGAAAAAATATATTTTAAGCCTGAAAAAATGATACGGTCCAAAAATCTTCTGAGATACTTCTTTCGGGCAGATGTTTCACTATCTCACTCACTTATTAGTGTTTTTGAGTTTAAAATAGAACCCAGAACGTATTAAATACACCAGAAACTGTGAAAAATACTTTTTTACATTAAAAAAATAATTTTAAGTGGCCCGAAAAAACAAGAAAAAATTTTATTTTTTAAATGCCCTCCACCAACACGCATAACTTCGAAAATTGTTCTTTTCTAATGGTATTTATAGCCAAATTATATTATTCTGATATGACAAGCCTGGCTGAATCAAAAACTATTTTTGATCTTTTCTCATCTCTAAACTGTTTTTTATTTGACCTTTTCCTCTACCCAGAGGCGAACAAATCTACTACTCAAGAGCGTTCGTTCCACGTGTCCCGTGTGGCGCAGGCGGTAGCACGCTTGCCCGTCGATCTTTTATTTGGCCGCGGGTGCTGAGTTCGACCCCGCCATACGCCTTTGACACAGACACACAAAGATCCTCAGTTACAAACCCAAACGGAATTTTATATATAAGGATGATATGGGTCATCACAAGAAAAAAAAAGAAAAACATGAGGAAGGATTCGAACCCGCACCTCGAGATCGTCGGTGAGGAGTGCACACCAGTACACCACCGATGCACACTTTCACTAACCCCGGGAGGCCGCTCATATGATCGGCGGCCTGCAGCGAGCTGCTATGCAAGTGCGCTCCACCGAAGTGAGCGATTCGGCTTGTATAAATAACGAGACCTGTCCCCGCACACGACTTAAAAGTCGTATTTTCGACTGTCCAAAAATTATAGGACCCCCTGACAATTTGGGTGTGCGGGTAATTTTTTTGACGATATTTTTCGTTTTTAACAAAGTTTATATTGTTTTAAACTATTTTCAAGCTGCTTTAGTAGACTTCTCATGTAATTTGTATATTTGCGTATTCAACAAATAGCTCAGTTGGTAGTGGTGACGGCTGTAGTTCGGAAGATCACAGGTTCGAGTCCCCCCTTCATCCTCGCTTTACAGAGCCTCTGATTAGGTAATAGAAACATCTGCAAAAAGAGAACGGTGCACCAGAAGTTTTCCGCTTAAACAGAACACTGTGATCCGCAGTACCTTCGGTATTTGAAGAACTTATAGGCTATGTAAGATTTGTTGTTGTGATGAGCTGGGTGTTCTATGCTTACTGTAATGTCGTTTGTGGTGAAAGTTTGAAGTGCAGCTACCGTAAACATAAACTGAATTGGTTATTATCCTAAAAAATATGCCTGCAAATCATTCATTCGATCATGGCTCGCGCTCCTTTCCTCACTCGGAACAGGCCAACGTTGATGTGATGAACCAACTGGGATTGAAGCTGCATGAGATGCCTCCTCAACTTGGAAGAAGCCGGAATGCTATTTGCCGCTATGTCAATGATCCTATCAATTACGGGAAGAAGCAGAAGCTTCCGCAAACGACACAACATCTACATCTTCCAATAGGAAAACGCCGCAATTCACGTCTGCAACACTACAAGGAATTGCTTTGCTTCGAAACGAAGAAACGAATGGTCAGCTTGTAGCCCATATCTCAACCAATCGCGAATCTATGTGGTCTTTTGTCCGTCACGCCTATCGTCACGGAAAACAGTTCAATACCATCCAGGACCTCAAGGATGCTATCAAGGCTGAATGGGATGCAATCACAGAAGCCGAGATGAAGGCGTTAATGGCCAACATGCCTAACAGGGTGAACGAAGTGATCCAGAAAAACGGCGGAGATACGAATTACTGATAATCTTTCAATTTTCTAAACATTTTTTTGCGTTTAAACTGATTTTCTCATAATTAATGTGTTTTATTGGCATAAGTGTAACCATTCCATGAAAAATGACTTTAAACAAAAAAAAATATGATACGTTTACGACAAATAACTTTAGAAATAGTTTTGAACGATATAAAGTTAATGAAAATAAAATTTAAGTAAAAAATATGGTCTAAAAATCATCCACACACCCAAATTCTCAGGGGGTCCTATAATTTTTGGACAGTCAAAAATAGGACTTTTTTGTCGTATGCGGGGACGAGACATGGTAGGATTATAAAAAATTGGCCCTGGAGGTTATTTTTAATTCTAAATAGAACTGCATTGACAGATTTTTCATATCTCTTTCGGTTTTGTCTGGGACCCCAAAATCGAGGGGGGTCCTAAAATTGTTGGACGCACTGTATGCCGTATTTACTCTAACTGCCCGGCATCCGAGCAGGAGGTTCAAACAATAAGCCGGCATGCCGGACAAATAGAGTAAATACGGTATTAGAAATACTTGTTTTGCACTGGAGAATTTGATTTAGCTTATTATTATACAATGCTTTTGACACGTATTCATTCGGAAAGAAAACGGTTCGAAATAGAACCGCGTGAAATAAAACTGTTCCGAAAGGGAACCGCGTGAAATACAACTGTACTCACAAGGGAAGTGTTTAGGGTCACCAATTTGGAAATTTCTGAAAATTTAACCACTGTAAGGGATATGCTATCCCTTAGAGTCAGCTCGCTTTTTAGACTTTGCCACATGACGCACGCATTCTTAGAGCCCCCGCGTACAGTCCATTAGACAATCTATCCTGGACATATGCGCCCCCAGCCTCTGTGCTTCCGCGATATCTCTCAATCTCTATCGTTATCATTAAAGATAGGCTGACCGCTCCGCACCGGACGTCACCAGCTCTCGGACACGCCCACATTCTCGGACTTCTAGACAGCCTATATAACGTTAAACTTTTGCCTGAACGAGGTTCTTTCTCCCCTTTTCTATTACCCCCCCGCACCCGTTGGGGTACCACCCCATGACGGTGCGGGGGTTACCCCGTTACCACCACGACGTATTGCTCCAAACCATTAATATAAATAAAGCCTTACCACCGAGAACCTTTACTGGTAGCAGCGAGGACCCGACCTCCCAAGGGAGTCGGGAAGGATCCAACGGTGAGTATTATTAGGGTTTAGGAGTAGGTAATAGAGAGGGACCGCGCTACTGGGGATGATTTTGAGAATATTGAGAAGAGAATACCGGCCGAGAGAAAAAAAGAGAGAAATTGTAGGGCAAGTTGGACCTCTGCCCGGCGCCAAGTGATCAAAAGTGTTAGGAACACAGGAAAAAAGAGATTTAAGAGAGCGAGCTAGAATTGCCGCTACGGTACCGTGAGAGTGAGAATTAGTTTCTAGACAGGGGCCCCAAATGTCTAGTTATTAATGGCTGCACTAATTGAGTTTCCCCCAGTAGGCGTTAAGAACCCGCCGCCAAGCGAAAAGAGAGCGTGAGTTATAGTAAGTTATGAGAGAGCCAAAGAGCCAATGAGAGATAGTACTTGGAGTACTGTAAGAGTCCAACGTTAAAAAAAAAGCTAGCAAACAAAAAAAAGAGAAATAGAAATTGCAATTTATTTTTACATTAGAAAGCTTTGACCGAGCGCACGGTCAAAACATTAGTCATCGCATTATGTTCTTGATTTTATCATCTTCCCCTTTACACATGCCGCATTCTGCGTTATGTCCACATGTTATCTTCGTCTTATTTTTAAACAGTAAGTTTTTGTTTCTTCCGCACCCGGCGATTCTACGCGAATCGAGTTTTTCTACCTAATGTGAACAGATGAGCACAGCCGACAACCCCGAACAGCACTCTGTTGCACCAACTACGGCGCGGAGAGTCGGGGTACAGCCCCCGACGATCCGAACCTCGGAAAGCCAAACCAACCAAACCAACCAACCAACCGTTTCCATTTCCCTAAACAATCACCCAACCAGCCCGACGTTCGATAAAGTAGTCCTCCAGACCGAGCAGTCTCTGGACACGTTACGCACCATGACTAAACTCACGGGCGCAGACCTCATCACCATGCGCGAAGATATCACAATAGACCTCCAGACAATTCACCACAGGATGACGGAGCTCACAAAGCTCTCCGCCGACCGCTTCGAGGCTATTGAGGAAAAGCTGCGGAAAATTGAAGGTAAGCTCGGGGAGGCGGATGGGGTACTGCCCCCAAGAAGCTTCTCCGTAGTTAAAAACCACGGTGACATACCGTCACAAACAACTCTTTACCCAACCAACTCAAATTCTAGCGCGCAAGATTCGCCACGCTCGCCAGCGCCTAGTCCAGCTTTAGTTCCGCCAGTAGATTTGAACGAAACACCAAAAATTCCGGCGAACACTAGGGTAAAACAATCCGCTAGTTACTTCATCAGCGTCTTGGGTCTGAAAATGGCCTCCACAATTCCAACATTTTCGGGAGCTGCGCACGAAAGCTTTTCTACCTTCGTACGATCATTTAGCGATCACGCCAACGCCGCAAAAACGCAGCTAACACCAGAAGAAAAAAAGCGGTGTTCTTGACATTTTTGACTGATTTCGCGAGAGATAAAGCGGAAGAGTTAATCGAGACAAAAAGTGACGCTACGTTCGAGGAAATTAGAGACTACCTGAAAGCCACTTTCCAAGACCCAACGCGGGCTGAAATGGAACGGCAGCAACTAAGACAGTGCCACCAGAGAGCTGAGGAAACAGTAGACGCCTTTATTTTCGCGACGGAGTAATAGCACGCGCGTGAGAAAACTATCCCAAAGCGCCTACGTCGACAAATCCAGAGAATTCATTCAAGACAAGGCCAAGGAAGCCTTTGTCGACGGCCTTCTTTTTAACATCAAATTTCACGTGAAGGGCGAAAGTCCAAAAACTTTCCAAGACGCTCAAAATAGCGCCGCGAAATTCGAGCTCCTTTTGTCGGAAGCCGCAAAAGCCAACACTATCGTCCCGCAAGGTCTCTCGATAACACCGAGCACTACCGTACCCCGCCAGCAAGAAAAGCAGCCGCAGCCTCAGCGTAAACAATTTAGCTGTTTCTCGTGCGGAAAAGAAGGGCACTATGCAGGAGATTGCCGCTCCCGCCCTAACACACACCGCCAGCAGGGTCAGTACTTTAACCGTTTCCGCAACTACAGGGAACACGTACCCCAGTTCGCTAGAAATAATCCAGTCGAAAATCACCAAATGATTAGCCACTCAGCACCAGCGCGAAATCAATATATTCAATCCATAGCGCCGCGCAATGACCCAGTTACGGAACAATTAAGAGAAGAGCTGCGCGCATCACGCAACCAAATTGACGCGCAAATTAAGCGAAACGCGGAGCTCGCGTCCGCCAGTTCAGAACGCCACCCCAGTGTGAGAAAAAACGTGATGAATTTCATGGCCGCTCCGAGTAAACTTTTGACAGTAATTACCCTGATTTGCATCTTTACTCAATCTCCGGCGCTAACACCGCAGGTATGCATGCCACATTCGCCAGAGTCTTAATTGAAACTACCAGCCCCAGTCGATTGCGCCGCAACTCACCAGACAACACCATAACTTACGAATCAAACGGCACCCTTTGCAAAATAATTAATTGCATAACTCGTTACTCAGTTAACGCTTTTGGGGCGCGCTACCAAGAAACAATTTCCATCCAAAAGTCAGTCACCATCGCAGAGTGTAAGCGCATGAGAGATTTCCGGAAGTGTGAGCACGGCGACCTCCTCGAGCATGAGGGATTTTTCCAAACTAAAAACCCACATATCATTGATTGGCCAAGCCCGCCGCTTTCAATTTTTTGGAGAACGCAGAAGGTAGAATCCACCAACTGCTTCATGATGAGTACCAAGATAAGTGCTAGATACGGCGAAGTGACACCAATTTCCGCAGCAGGTTAGATGACGAACTGTAAGTTTTCCGAAGGAGAGTGTCCCACAAAGGAAGGCGCCGCTTTCATCTGGACACCACAGCCAAAACAAGAATGCAGGTACGTGTTTTATAAAACATTGAACGGATTTCAGACCGGCAAATATTGGTTGAGCGACGACCAACAAATCGACATATCCTTCGAGGCAAGCAGAAAATCACAACTAGATTGCGGAAGAAAAATTGTAACAACCGACCAAGGATTTGGTGTGCTGAAGCCATCTCGATCTAAACGCGGAGCCGATGACGAAGGTAAGTTCCCTGTTATGACAAATTTCGTGACATCGAACCAGTTAGCATCCCAACTTCTAGCACTTGAAGAAGCCGTCTTAAAAAAAAACAGACAATTGGTTCTGGCAAAATTTTATGTCCTTTTGCTCAACTACCATCTCCTTGTCCGCGAGTATATGGTCCGCCGTTGCAAATAACCCTACTCTAGCAGCCAGAAAAATGACAAAAATAAACGATATACAAGCGAAATTCTTGGGAGATGGATACATATCCATTAAATCATGCTCGCTAATACCATCCAGTTCGTTCGAATTTGTCCCCTTCGGTTCAGAATGCTACTCAAAGCCTTCTATTAGGGTAACCCTTCCAACCAACACCTCTATCGTAACCTTCATAGATCTAGCAACAGGAATTATAACAAACCGCGCCCACCCCGTAGATTGTTTACTGGTCACTAACTTTGAGTATGTAGCTAACAACACCCTCTTTTCCCTAAATCCATTTACTCTAGCAATCAGGAACGATCCAAATTTTCACCCGCAGCAAGTAAGCGAAAACCCGACCCAATCAGTCGATCCCCTAGACGAAAACCCGCTTATTTTTCATAACCTGGTAATCGGATCGTTGAAAGAGACCATTCCGAACACTCACTACAACGAAATTTGGATGGCAATGCAAGGGTCTCCTGAAGCACTCACGCACCTAGTTTCCGCGCACGGTGATCCCTCATCCGGTCCTCTAACCGCGCGAGATCTAGAAAAAGCATTAAACTTATGGGAAAAAGTGAAGTACGCTTGGAGCGTCTTCTTTTATTTTTGGTCACTTTGCGTTAACCTAATCGTAACCAGCGTAGTTACAGTAATCGCGCTTCTCGGACTAGCACGCGTCTACATCGGCCCCTGGTTATCATCTCTGCTTGATTTAACACCTAAGACATCCAGCCAAACAGTAGCCACACCCGCGCAAGTAACAGCATTGCCACCCCAAAGTGCGATCGAAGTACAACCCGCAACTGGCGTTGGAAAACCAGCCGAAACCGCTTCGACACCACCAATCCCAGATTGCGCCCGCGCTTTAAAAAAAGTTTATGTTCTCAGGCGATCAACGTGCTGAAATTTGCACAAACTAAATACTTTACAGCCCAGATTCCCATCCACACCAACGGAGTGTTTTAGTTGGGCGATAATTGGCACTGGAGCCGCTGTTACCAGTCGCCATCTGCTTGGTAACTCTAAACTGTATCTCCCGTTAGTTAACAACGCTTTTGCGTTAGTCGGTAACAAAGTAGAGATAGAAGACGCGATAAAATTAAAAATTGACTAATTTTTGTGTTTCAGACCGCACATTTCACCATCCTACAGCGTTCAATCATGTTCCTCCAAGCCGAGCCCATTTTCGACATCCTTCCAGGGTACAACCCTGCCATAAGGACGCCGACGGGCTTGGTTGACGAGACAACATTCGCCGGTGACATCATCATGGAAGACGAAACGGTGGTTGACCAGACCGAGTCCACTCGCGACATCCTTCCAGGGTACAACCCTGCCATAAGGATGTCGTCGGACCCGGTCGAGGTTCAATCACCAGCTGCTGACCTCACAACCTTAAATAAACCTATTAAAAACCTAACCGAACCATCTAAATAAAGACTGCTACCGAGCACCGTGAAGTGTTGGACACTCATCTATTTCAATCGTGGTACAGAGTGCATGTGAAAAAAAAAGAATCAAAGAAGCAGGCAAGCCGAGAACATTGCCGACAGCATCACTCTTGGTCAAATTCACGATACAACCGAAGCCGCAAAAACATACACCAAGCCTAGAAGCTTGTCCCGAGCCGAAGCCATCAGTCGCCTTGACACCTTTTTAGAAAGAGTTCAAGAAGTAATCAACGTAGCCGGAACGGTCTAAATTTTGGAAAGCCTCAACATAGCGGAATGACGAGCCGTCCCAGCACACGTTGGGACGTCCCCGTTTTGTATCGACGTAAAAGAATAACGCTAACTGGAAATGGAAGTCGAAAGCACCTTTGCTGACAGAGCAAGTTTGGTAATTTTGGCAAAACCGAATCCCAGCCAGAAGAAGATCAGCAAGTTCATCAAAGGCTTGCACGAATTCGAACATCATGCATCTAACGATGTCAGGACCAGGGACGGTCCTAGCCTAAGGGGGAAGGTGTAAGGGATATGCTATCCCTTAGAGTCAGCTCGCTTTTTAGACTTTGCCACATGACGCACGCATTCTTAGAGCCCCCGCGTACAGTCCATTAGACAATCTATCCTGGACATATGCGCCCCCAGCCTCTGTGCTTCCGCGATATCTCTCAATCTCTATCGTTATCATTAAAGATAGGCTGACCGCTCCGCACCGGACGTCACCAGCTCTCGGACACGCCCACATTCTCGGACTTCTAGACAGCCTATATAACGTTAAACTTTTGCCTGAACGAGGTTCTTTCTCCCCTTTTCCATTACCCCCCCGCACCCGTTGGGGTACCACCCCATGACGGTGCGGGGGTTACTCCGTTACCACCACGACGTATTGCTCCATACCTTTAGTATAAATAAAGCCTTACCACCGAGAACCTTTACTCCACACATTAGAGATGGTTTGAAAACAACTCTCAAAAATTTCTAAAAAAGGGCCGCCGCTAGGAACCGAGATATGACGCTTCAAAGTTTAGGCCACGCCCCTTTTAAAATTTAACACAGGAAAACGCGATTTATCAGTAGAAAGAGCGGAAAATACTCAGCGCCAAAGTCACTGCCTTCCTCCCCCGTTGATTTCATCGGTTCGGTGGTCCAGTGGTAGAGGTTTCAAGTAGTAGTGGCAAGGCGCTGGGCTCCATTCCCTCATAGTGGAAAAATTTTTGCATTTTTTTTTTCGAAATTTCAGAAGACGTTATTGAAGGTTTTCAATCAATTTCAGGACTTTTTATTACCCTTTCGTAGTTTTAAATTACTTCAAGAACTATTTCACACGTTTTTGAGGAATTTTTTTTTTGAAAAATTGACGAATTTTTGTCCACCAATTGATCATCATTTTTGAAATTCAAAAAATTTTGAAAAAAAAAATTCATACTCTCAATTGAAAACATTCAAATGGAGAAACCAAAGAGATTTTTAAAAATCACTGCAAATAACATCACTGGTGAACCGCGCGCGGGCACGCGGCGGCTACGCAGACGCTACGGGCCCGCCACGGGCCCGCAGCGGGCCCGCCAGCGCTTGGGTGCCCTCGCTGGCCGCTGGCGGGCCCGCGGCGGCTATGATATTTGGTAGGTGACTGACAGGTTGAAAAATTTTTGTTTCCAATGGGTTTATAAATGAATTATGGTTATTTTAAATAATGTAAAATTGTGCATAAGACACTAGTTAGTTGAGTTTTTGGTCGAAAATACTGACATTTATTTTCAAAGCGCTGGCGGGCCCGCTGCGGGCCCGCGACGGGCCCGCCAGCGGCCAGCTGACGAGCGGATGGGCGGAGGATGGTAAACTGTCTCAAGAAGATTTATCAATGTTTTTTTCCTAGTTTTATGGGAATAATATCGCTCACAAAGCTTTTTTAGTAGACTTTGTTTGAAGAATTGGACATGACCGACCTCGGAAAAGTTGCGGAAAAGTTGCATAAACGTTTCGTTTGTTTTCGTATTTGTTGAAAAAATTTCGCTCTAATTTGAGAAGTGTTTAATTTATACGAAAATTCAAATAAAACAGATGTAGCCAATAGTAGGCGATATTCGAAAACGTTCGAGTGTCGTTCTTTGTTCAACTCTGCAAATGCATTCTTACATGACGTGAATTAAATGTATGTCTTGTGAGTGATTCGTATTTATAAACACAGTATTTACTCTAATAGAAGTGCACTTTCAGTAACAAAGTTTACAGTATCTACTAACAATAATCTAGCAGCCTTTATTAAAATTTACGCCTCAATTAGCAATTACGTAGATTTACACAATTTTCTGTGTTTTCTAATTATTACAGTTCTACTAAAAAAGTATCATAGTTCTTCTAAAAACCGTGTAGTATCGGATGCTAAAGAGACCTTAATCGCATGTTAGCGAGACTTGTTTTTTCCAAGCCCTCTAAATGTACTATCAATAGCCAGTTCACGTCGGCGCAGCAGGCTCGACATCCTATAATACTGCTATTACCGCTTTAATAACGATGGCAATTGGTGACAGCGGATTGACGTCGAAAATGAGTTGAGCTCAGGCTAACATCGCTCAATATGCCAATTTTAAGGCGATCACGTGTGATTTTCCCTTTTTTTTCTGTTCGTTTCAGTGATTTTATACTCATTTTTGGTCTTCAATCAGAAATATTTCAAAAATAACAACGGAAGCGAAAAATACTGCCCAGTTATTCGTGATACAAGAGGCGCGCCGCATTGTTGCCAAATCTTGTGCCCACGTTGCAAAGTGGGCGGAGCTCAACATTTTTGAATCATTTTTGCCAAAAAATATCCATTTTTCTATGTTTTATTGCCGTTTTTAAGCATTTTTCTTTCTTTTAATTCTTAATTAATTTTGCTCACATATGCCCGATAAATTTTTGAAATTTTTTTTGTTTCAGGTGCCAACAGGACAATGGAAAATCGACACCGCCGACGTCGGTAAGATTTTTTTTTTAATCCTTTTTTACTGTCAAAAATTAAGAAAAAAGTCCTAAAGAAAGAAAAGAAATGAAATTTACGAGCGAATCTAGATAGGTTATGCCCTAAAAATGATTTTGAATGGATGCGGCACGCCGCTTCTTTTTTTCCTGTAGAGTACGTTGAAGGTTCACCTATCTGTTTGACTTAAAAAAGGAATAACTCGCACAAATAAAATTGCTAAAATAAAATAAAAAACATAAACTAATTTTGGAATAAAGTTTTAAAAAACCATCGCTGAATGAACTCTAGCGCCGTTTTTACCGTTTTTTATTGATAAAACTTTCAATATCTAAGTTATAAGCAGAATAATGTAGAAGCTTTTTTTTGCTCAAAATTTTTGGAAAAAAGAAAAAATAAGCATCGTCAAAACAAATGTTTTCATTCGTGTCTGTTTTATCACGGCGTGTTAGAATTTACGTAAAGGAAAACGCACTCTGTCCCATTTATCTGCGTCTCGATAGTGAAAGTCTGCCAAGTTTTGATATGTGCTTGCAAAACTAGAGACACAGAGACTTGAGTGAGACGACCTCGGAAATTTCATTTTGACAAATAATTTTAAAAACGCAGACTTTAGCCATGTGTATCTGTGTCCGTGCGAGATTTCGTGTGTGTGAAGCGTTTTCTCAGCGCCTATTGGACCGATTTGCATCAGACTTGGCGAAACATTTTTAAATCCAAGTGACACAAGGCTGCCGATGTTTGGCACAAATCGGTTAAGTTTTAAGTGTAGCATAGTCAAGGCAATTGGAGTATTTTTACCGTTATTGTGAAAACAAAAAAGTTGCAACGCGGTGTTTGCGTACTTTTAAAATTTAAACGAAAAGGGGGACGTCTTTCTTCATTTGCCATGCTATTTCTTTGATTGCCGTTTGAATTTCAAAAGTACGCAAACACCGCGCTGCAATTTGTTTGTTTTCCCATTAAACCGGGGAAATCCATCAAAAATTTTCTAGTAAAAATAAAAAAAAAATATGAGTTTTGAGTAATATTTCTGCATTAAATGTTGTCAAGCATTGAAAAAAAGATATTCTTTTCATGAATAAACGAGTCTATTTATAATAAGCGAAAATACTCGAAAAAAGGAATTGATTGTAACGGTCATGAAGCACAGAATCATGAGTCGGCAGAGAGCAGACGCGCCGACGCATAACTGAATATTCATACAAAGGAGGCCCAAAATTAAATGACATAAAAATTAACACTATTTTGGCTTTATTTGTAAGCATTTTCACGTTTGATGGCTCCTGGCTCATGCCCCTGTGATAGTGGTTTTTGTTCGCGTTTCCTCGAGCCAAAACGTATATTTTTCAATGTCCGTTGCAAATAATTATATATTTTTAAATTTTGAATTTCAAATGATTAAGAAAAAAATAGAATTGAACAGAATTTGTCTCATAAAAATTAGAGCGCTTTGCCTAGTTAAAATTTAAAAAGAAATTATCATCTTCCGGGATGCCGCACTTACCGCCGCATCTCTTATGGGGTTATTCAGGGTCGGAAAAAAATAGTTTTTTTCCTTTTTTTCCTTATTCAAACGACGGAAAAAAAAGAAAAAAATCCGTGGCCGCGAGAGTTTTTTTCCGTTGCTTTTCTAGGCCATCGCAAAGGTTTTTTAGGCCCTCCGCTGTGAGACCTGCGCGCGAAATTAATTTTCAAAAATTATTCGCCCGTAAATCGATATTTCGCAGTTCTCACAGCCGAGGGCCTAAAAAACTTTTGCGATGGCCTAGAAAAGCAACGGAAAAAAACTCTCGCGGCCACGGATTTTTTTCTTTTTTTTCCGTCATTTGAATAAGGAAAAAAAGGAAAAAAACTATTTTTTTCCGACCTTGAATAACCCCATTACACAGCAAAATTTACTGAATTTTCAGATACGTGCAACAATGGTATGTGGATGTGGATGATCGGCGCTTAGACGAGTGGGACAACGAAAGCGAGGAATTTCGTGATAATAAAAATAATTTTTGTATTAATTTTTTTTTTCAATAAAGAGCGATAACAGTAGAAACAGTGTTAGTCTTGATTAGAAAATATAAAATTAAGAAAAAAGCAAGAAAGGAGACACCCCCCGCGATGTAGCTGCTAGCGAGCCGCTGGCGGGCCCGCCACGGGCCCGCTGCGTGCACCACGCGTGTACTCTTTTAGCTGTCAGCGGTCCGCTGGCGGGCCCGCAGCGGGCCCGCTGCGGGCCCGTGGCGCTTCACCAGTGATGCTGAAACCAAGATTCAGCAAAAATTTTCAATTTCCGTTTAAACCATTTGATTAGGCAATTACATAGAATTGTATGATTTTTTCATATCGAAAAATCATAGACACTTTTTTGTTTATTGACAACGTATTTTAAGAGAGATAATTATAAAATTTCAATTGGTTGATCGATTTATCAGTGCAGTAATTAAAATTATTGCCCAGTTTTTGGGCTCTAGAACGTTTCCAAACTGTTTTGCTTCCCAGTTTCGAAATGGTTTGCTTCGAAACTTCCCAGAGCCAGTTTTCGATCACAGCTTGTTATAATTTTTTTTTTCAAAATTTTTTGAATTTCAAAAATGATGATCAATTCTCGGCTATCGCGTGCTACCTTTGCACCAAGATTTTGCAATGACTGCCCCGGTGTTGGGGGAACATTGCAGAAGATCGGCACTATTTATGCATAGCGTCTGTGCAAAAATCGCACTGATGCTATGCAATTATTGTGCGCTTTTCTGAATCCTTGCATTGCTCACTCTTATTTTACAGTTATTTATTGAAAAATTATATTTATTTTTTCAAAAAAGGAAAACAGAAATTAACAAAGTAGTGAAAAATGGGAAAAAATTGAAACTAAAAATTAAATTTATTATAAGATGGTTGGTGTTGTTGCCGTAGTTGATGCCACAATTTGATAGATTTCCGACTTACGACTTCAGCTCATTTTTTGAATTCCGACTTCCGTGAAAAATATTCATTTCCGAATTCCGTTTTAGAGAATTTCACTTCCGTGCAACTCTGGTCTATGGCCATCCTCGACGAATCTGGAATTTTTTTTGAATAAGAATTGACTCGAGTTGTAAAACGTGGAGAGGAGTTAATAAAAGCAATCGGAATATGCATCCTATAAAATATTCGCCACGGCGGGGGTTGTGGAGTTCGCGATGTATTAAAACTAAAAATTGGGCTGGTCTTACCAAAATTTGGAGCCGATACGATAAGCGCAAAATAATGTTCCTCGTTTTCAAAAGCGTTTTCAAGTGAATTGCGACATCAACACGTGAAACTCCGCGAACTTTTTTCACGCGAACATTAATGTTTATTGTCAGCCCGCCAAATGGTCCTACGCGGTCCGCTGAACTTAACGCTATGCGATTTTCATTTTCGTTTCCAAATTATTACATTTCACGTTGAATTTATACGTGAAATGAAATAAATTGGAAACCAAAATGAAAATCGCATAGCGTTGAGTACAGCGGAGCACGTTTTACCATTTTGGCGGGCCGACAATAATGAATTTTGCATTTTTAGCGTTGATGCCGCAACTCGATTGAATACATAATACCACGTTTCTCAAAAAATTGAAACGTACAAAATTTCACTCTCAATACATATGAAACATTCTTTTGCACACAAAAAATGAAACAAAAATTTTTTTCGCGCTAATCGAAGCCTCTCCAAATCAAAGAAAGACTAGCCAACTATTCTGTCAATTACCGAAAAGTGTCTCTCCGTGGCAAATACATAACATAAAAATATTTAAGCTGACGCAGATTTCTAAATTAATAATCCAATAATAAACAAAACAATCAGAAACTAAAAAAATACATCTCACCGCATACTGGACATGCTATACAGAAAAAATGTTTTTCCGCGCAGATATTTCTGTGTCCACCATGAAAATAGTGTAGACGCAGACTGCGATGGAACGCGCTCTGCTTGAAAGTTGGTGCAAATTTTGCAGGAAATCTGTACAATGTTTGCCATAGCGTCAAAGCTGGCACTATGTTTGCAGGGCGTTTGCACAATGTTTCCAACAGTCTCAATACCGGTGCTAAGTGCTAAAACCGCTCATTTTTTGTCCAAACTTTGCATGGTGTTAAGAATTCGCACAATGTTTGCTGGGAATTTGCACAATGTTTGAAATTGCCTCAAAGTTGGTGCAAAGTTAGCACGCGATAGCCGAGTTGGTGGACAAAAATTCGTAATTTTTTCAAAAAAAAATTTTCCTCAAAAACGTGTGAAATAGTTCTTGAAGTAATTTAAAACTACGAAAAGGTAATAAAAAGTCGTGAAATTGATTGAAAACCATCAATCACGTCTTCTGAAATTTTGAAAAAAAAATGCAAAAATTTTTCCACGGGAATCGAGCCCAGCGCCTTGCCACTACCACTTGAAACCTCTACCACTGGACCACCGAACCGATGAAATCAACGGGGGAGGAAGGCAGTGACTTTGGCGCTGAGTATTTTCCGCTCTTTCTACTGATAAATCGCGTTTTCCTGTGTTAAATTTTAAAAGGGGCGTGGCCCAAACTTTGAAGCGTCATATCTCGGTTCCTAGTGGCGGACCTTTTTTAGAAATTTTTGAGAGTTGTTTTCAAACCATCTCTAATGTGTGGTTAAATTTTCAGAAATTTCCAAATTGGTGACCCTAAACACTTCCCTTGTCAGTTTTAGCGCGTTTCAACGCGATTGGGTAAAGAATATTAAATAAAAAGCCAAACAGAAAAAGTTCCACTCATTGGCGTGAACTGTTTTCGATTTATTGACTGGGTGCTATTTCATGCGGTTTTATTTCGGAACAGTTCTATTTCACGCGGTTGTATTTCGCGTCAAGTTCTATTTCGACACAACTCTATACTAGTTCACTCATATCTTGTCAGTACGGAGCGCTGCAAACGCGCTCCCTTCGCACAGTGGAGGACGCGGCCACGTTGGCGACGAGAGAGTGCAGAAAACTAAGAGACCGTCACTGATGTTTTGCTCTGATTTCTCTAAACCTCACTCCAAATGCATAAAAATTCATTGTTTGTATTGGAACGAGTTTTTCACAATCGCACGTTAGAGAATGCTCCCACAAAAACAGCAAAGAAGCAGGTCATGAAAGATTTTTTGACACGGCATGGAGCACTCTACGATGAATCTGCAAAGAGAGCAGAACTGTACGAGAAAGTAGAAGAATTGATTGCGTCGAAAGGAGGTAGATGGTATTTTAAGAAATACGTCGTCGATGAATTCGCAAAAAGCAAGGGTGTCATCGTGGCACGTCTCCCCCCTTATCATTGTGAGCTCAACGCGATTGAATTGCTTTGGGCCGACGTGAAACAGGAGTTACGAAGAGAAGGAACCATCGATACGACGCTTGCCGATGTAATTTTTTTTAAATATTATTATTTCACTTGCTCTCATTTCAGGCTCGCCTGAACACTCTCATGCTGCTGCGCTCGTTTTCCCCAGAAAAATCGGCGAAATTATTCGATCATGTGGCAAAAATTGAAGAAGATATGAGACAAAAGCTGCAGGAGCAGAAGGAAAAAAGGCAGAGATGGTTGAGGCAGAAGCTGGAAGAACGTAAGGCTCAGCGTCGGGCAAAAGCTGAAGGCGACGCATTAAGAGCAACAGCGGCAGCGGTAGAACAAAGTGTTATGGAAGAGATAGAGGATGAAGAAAATAGGTTAGAAAAGGCTGTGGCGGACCAAGTACGCATATTTAAGAGCGAGTATGGGTATCTCGAAGATGGTTATGAGTGGTCGGGAGACTACGACGAACAGGTGGCACTTTTTGAAGATGCTGACGACCAAGCCTTCGACAATGAAGACGAAGCCGATGCATTCGCGGAATACGAACTTATGCGTGCAAAGGAGCGAGATAACGACGAAAGCGATGCAGAGGAATAGGTCGAGCTTTAAAAAGCGAACAATTTCAGTAGACGGAAAGGTTTAGATAAAGGCGATACGTTTAAAAAATTTTTAGTTTTTTTTTGTTGTAATTTTTTGTCTTCTTTTTTTTTTCAATAAATTTTTAATAAATTATCAATCAACTCACCATATCCTTATCGCTGACCGCATTGTCGTTGATTTCTGCGCGCACACGATGGCGAGCCGCTGTCCGCTGAAAATAATTTCTTTTTCGTTTTTATTATGTTTTCAATCGACTTGCGACATGGGAACGTGAGACTCCGCCCACTTATTTGTGCGGAACCTGTCTGCGTCTCTTCAAATATCACTGTGTTCGCGTGGTCGCGCCCAAATAAGTGGGCGGAGTCTCGCGTTCTCATGTCGCAGATCGATTGAAAACACAATAAATTGTAAAATTTTTTTATTTAATTTAATGAATTATGAAACCTACTATAATGGATTCGTGACGGAGTGAAATTTTACGTGAACCTGGGAGACGAAAAATCTTTTCATTTCTTCAGTTATTTCTTAATTTTTTCGAATAAAACGTGAAAAAATTGTCCCTTCGCCACGAGTCCATTATAACTAATACTACTACCACTGCACGCAAATGCGTATTTATAAACAAAAATAATTTAAACTGCAATGTATTGCGAAATACTCACCTGCAATTACAGCTGCGCTTCCTCATTTGCATCCATCCTTGTTTGCGCGTTTGCTGAAATCAATAAATATTTTTTTTATGTTATCATTTTCTAAATAATAAAAAGGAAAATAAATGCAGCGAATAAATAAAAGAAAAATTGTGAAACGACTAATGGCAGCTCAAATTTGAATCCTCCCGCCGAAAAGGCGCGCCGCACACTTGCAATTTGAAAAGTCCAGTGGAGCGCGGCTAATGATGCATTCACCGACAATAATTTTTTTGAAAAAATGTACGCTTCAACACACCGTGTGATGCTCTGCGCCAGAATTGGACATTCTAAACTATAATTCGTTAAACAAATTTAATGTCAAAAAGAGAATATGTTCAACAGAATCTAAAACTTGAGAGGATTGAAAGAAAGAAGAATTAAACGTTGTTATAATTATTTTAATGAAATCAGAAAATTCAGGAAAATGCGTTTTTGACGAGAAAAATTGGGAGACTACACACATAATATGGGAATGCGATAAAAAAAGTGTAGTAAACAAATTATTTTAACAAAAACATTGGAAAAAATGGAGAAAACCGAATAAAATTGAAATTTTATGCAAAAAATCCGAAAGAAATTCGTTGAGTTTAAAGGCGCGTGCATTTTCTTCAGGCGATCGGTCCCGCTGCGGAGGGCCGCGTTGGCCTAAGAAACGAGCGGAAAAAAACTCCTGGAGGCCACGATTTTTTTCCATTTTTTTCCTCTCCTGAATAAGAAAAAAAACGGAAAATTTCCTTATTTTCTTGTCATGAATAAGAAACAAATTAAAAATAAAAAAGTAAACAAAAACACTTGCTTGCTATACTCGGTATAAAACGCTGAAAACTCGCTGCAAACGAACAAAAAATTTCACATGCATTCGGAGTGAGGTTTAGAGAAATCAGAGCAAAACATCGGCCACGGCTCTCTCAATTTTCTGAACTCTCTCGTCGCCAACGTGGCCGCGTCCACCACTGTGCGAAGGGTGCGCGTTTGCAGCGCTCCATACTGAGAATATAAAAAAAACAAAAATTTAATTTTTAAAAATTCACGCGTTTTGGCGTGACATTTCTGTCAAGCACTTTTTCCTCTATAAAACTGCTAAACTTAGAATAGATTATATCATTTCAGCTTTGAGAAAGATTTTGTCAAGAAAAACATTCGTCCCATCCAACTCTTGCAGAAGTTTGTCTTTGTTCAAATTAATGTTCGATAAAAAGATGTTTCTAGTAAAACGACCACCACGTCATATGCGATCAGGAGAAACACTCAAAATGGATTCTTCCACTTCAAGTGAGTTTTTATTTATTCGTTTTGTGTTTGTGTTCACACTTGTTATTTAGTTACTTACAAACAACAAAAATCGGTTCTCAAAGAACTGAAAAAACTGCGGATTTTGGTATTATTCGTCCTAGGACGACTGCTGATCCACCGTTTTGAGCCTCACATTATTTTGTTCGGGAATTTTTTGTAGAGAAAGTATAGGTATCCTGAACCGCCCTGTGACTCAAACCATGCAAAACCCTACGTAAAGTAATATGCGTTTTTTGAGAGAGTGTCAGTCAACGTGGCCGATGTTCTGCTCATAATCGCGCTTTTCTTCAAGTATCACTCTAAATGCATGTGCAATTCACTGTGCAATTAAAGCACACTTGCAGCGCTTTGTGCTTACTGGGGAACGCTCCGGACTTCATTTGGGCTTTCGCGATGAGTCTTACATGATTCGAAAGAGAATTTTATGGAGATTCCGAAACTACTTTTTGTTTTTGCTGAACGCCGGTGGTTTTCGAGAAAATCGCGTCTGAAAATCCAGTTAAAATTTCAATTTTGTGTGCGTTTTCAAATATTAAATGCGTGAGCTGTTCCTTTCAAAGTCATCCAGGCAGTCACTTTCTTGTCATTTGTTTCTTGAAATAACTGAACAGCGGTTAAGTGGGGGTACTACGGTATAGAACTCGCACGGAGTAGAACCGCTATGGAATAGAACTGGATATGCAATAGAACTCGCACGGAATAGAACTGTTACGGAATAGAACTGCACGGAATAGAACTGCTACGGAATAGAACTGCTACGGAATAGAACTCATACGGAATAGAACTCGTACGAAATAGAACTCGCACGATTAAATTAATCGACGAAAAATATCGCTAAACAACACGCGGTTCGTAATTTCGGAGCGTCGTTATGGTTTTTTCAAAATAAAGAATTCAAGTAATAGCGATCGCGGACCCGTGATTTGTCGGTACAAGAAACTATGTATACCTGGTCGCGTTCTCCAAGAGGAGTAGAACCGCTATGGAATAGAACTGGATATGCAATAGAACTCGCACGGAATAGAACTGCTACGGAATAGAACTGCACGGAATAGAACTGCTACGGAATAGAACTGCGCGGAATAGAACTGCACGGAATAGAACTGTTACAGAATAGAACTGCTACGGTATAGAACTGCACGGAATAGAACTGCTACGGAATAGAACTGCACGGAATAGAACTGCTACGGAATAGAACTGCACGGAATAGAACTGCACGGAATAGATCTGCACGGAATAGAACTGCTACGGAATAGAACTGCGCGGAATAGAACTGCACGGAATATAACTGATACGGAATAGAACTGCTACGGTATAGAACTGCACGGAATAGAACTGCTACGGAATAGAACTGCGCGGAATAGAACTGCACGGAATAGAACTGATACGGAATAGAACTGCTACGGTATAGAACTGCACGGAATAGAACTGCTACGGAATAGAACTGCACGGAATAGAACTGCTACGGTATAGAACTGCACGGAATAGAACTGCTACGGAATAGAACTGCACGGAATAGAACTGCTACGGAATAGAACTCATACGGAATAGAACTCATACGGAATAGAACTGCTACGGAATAGAACTCATACGGAATAGAACTCATACGGAATAGAACTCGTACGAAATAGAACTCGTACGAAATAGAACTCGTACGAAATAGAACTCGTACGAAATAGAACTCATACGGAATAGAACTCGTACGAAATAAATAGCCGCCAAACAGCCGCCAAACAGCCGCCAAATAGCCGCCAAATAGCCGCCAAATAGCCGCCAAATAGCCGCCGAATAGCTGCTAAATAGCTGCCAAATAGCTGCCAAATAGCTGCCAAATAGCCGCCAAATAGCCGCCAAAGAGCCGCCAAATAGCTGCCAAATAGCCGCCAAATAGCCGCCAAATAGCCGCCAAATAGCCGCCAAGTAGCTGCCAGGTAGCTGTCTGGTAGCTGCCCTCTTGGAGAACGCGACCGGCTGTACATAGTTTCTTGTACCGACAAATCACGGGTCCGCGATCGCTATCATTTGAATTCTTTATTTTGAAAAAACCATAACGACGCTCCGAAATTACGAACCGCGTGTTGTTTAGCGATATTTTTCGTCGATTAATTTAATCGTTCGAGTTTTATTTCGTACGAGTTCTATTTCGTACGAGTTCAATTTCGTACGAGTTCTATTTCGTACGAGTTCTATTCCGTAGCAGTTCTATTTCGTAGCAGTTCTATTCCGTGCAGTTCTATTCCGTAGCAGTTCTATTCCGCACAGTTCTATTCCGTGCAGTTCTATTCCATAGCAGTTCTATTTCGTAGCAGTTCTATTCCGCGCAGTTCTATTACGTAGCAGTTCTATCCCGTGCAGTTCTATTCCGTAGCAGTTCTATTCCGCACAGTTCTATTCCGCGCAGTTCTATTCCATATCCAGTTCTATTCCATAGCGGTTCTACGCCGTGCGAGTTCTATACCGTAGTACCCCCGGTTAAGTGGGTAGCGCGTTAGGGTTAGGTTCTAGAGGTAGCGGGTTCGGGTCCTTCACGGTTGGGAATGCACGTGGTGGTTTGGATAGATTGCGTGTTGGTTTTGTTATTTTTAAATAAATTGTTTTTGCCTCGTTTTTTGCATTTCATCTCCTCTGTTAGTATTTTTTTGTTTTGCCTCTGTAAATTTCAAATCTTTGTGCAAAACTGTTTTATAAATGGAACTCCGAAAACTATTCAGTAAATGCATTCTGCCGCATGCAAAGAATTTCTTTGCTTCAAGCTCTTCATACTGCTTCCAGCTGTTCATCTTTGTGCCCTTACTTTGATTTGTTTTTTTTTTCAGTTTGTTTTATGTGAATAAAGATCCAAAGAGCCGAATGTGCCCCTTCTTCCCCCCCCCCCTCTTCTCCCCCCCCCCCCCCCCCCCCCTCTTACCTCATATAACCCATCTGAATGTAATCCGCGATTTGCTGTCTGTTTTCTCTTTTATACCCTTATTTCGAATCATTACTTTTATTTTTCTGTTATTTCTTATTACTTCACGTTTATTTTTGAAACGTAATAAATACAATACAATACAATTTACTGAACAGTTCGGAATTCAACTATCAAAACTATTTTGCACAGGAGTTTGAAACTTACAGTGTTTCATTAGCATCATTATGACAAACAATTGGTTTAAAAGAAACAAAACCCAACATGCAATCTATCCAAATCACCACAAGCATTCCCAACCGTGAAGAACCCGAACCCGCTACCTCAAGAACCTAACCCTAACGCGCTACCCACTTGAATACCCTACCGCTGTTCAGCTGTTGCAAAAAAAGCGAATGGCAAAAAATTGCTTGCCTGGATGATTTTTAAAGGAACAGCTGACGCATTTGATATTTGAAAACGCACACAAAATTGAAGGTTTAACTGGAGTTTCAAACGCGATTTTCTCGAAAACCCCGGCGTTTAGCAAAAACAAAAAGTAGTTTTGGGATCTCCATAAAATTCTCTTTCTAATCATTTAAGACTCATCGCGAAAGCCCAAATTAAGTCCGGAGCATTACCTAGTTAGTACTTCGTGATTTTCATTTTGGTTACTAAATAGTATCATTTCACGTGTAAATTCAACATGAGATGAAATAATTTGGCGACGAAAATGAAAATTACGAAGTACTAACTAGGGATCCGGACTTAATTTGGGCTTTTGCAATGAGTCTTACATGATTAGAAAGATAATTTTATAGAGATCCCGAAACTACGTTCCGTTTTTGCTAAACGCCGGTGGTTTTCGAGAAAATCGCGTCTGAAAATCTAGTTGAAATTTCAATTTTGTGTGCGTTTTCAAATATTAAATGCGTGAGCTATTTCTTTCAAAAACTTCCACGCACTCACATTCTTGTCATTCGCTTTCTTGCAACATCTAAACAGCGGTTGGCTGGTTACACAGGTGAAATGCGATACGTACATAACAGCTCGCTTGTGACTCGCGCGCAAATGGCATGGGGGCACTGCAAGGGTGTCATCATAGACGCGTAATGAATCGAACGCATTTATTGGTGCACCATCGTTGGTGCATTTTTGGCGTGTCATTTGTTCAGGTGGAGGCTATAATAAAAGATTCCCAGGGATTTGGATAAACTCCCCCCTCTAATGTGCGGGGCTTTATAGAAACTGGCAAAACCCCCGCACTATTAATGCGTCGCGAAAACCAGGCAGAGCACTCGTGCCTTGCGGTTTTGGTCTCGCCGCGACCAGCGCGTATACGGTAGTTTGTTTACGGAAAAAAAAAATCGAAAACAATGAACATACAGAAAAACAATTTAAAAAAAGTAAACAAACTACCGCATATGCGCTGGTCGCGGTGAGACCACAACCGCAAAGCACGAGCGCTCTTACTGGTGTTTGCGACGCAGTAATAGTTGTTGTGATATACACTTTTCAATGGGCGGGGGGAATTCCAACATGCGGGGCTCTTGTCGTGTGGGGGGTTATATTGGAATTTTCCACTCGGATCCTTCACACCATTTGTTAAAAGGTTTGATATTTTATTTGTGAGCGCATTTATGATAACAAAAATGAGAAATAAACATTAAAAAATAAAAAATTTTCGTAATTTAAAAATGCGTTCACACAATTTTTTAACAAATTACGTGAACGATTAGACAACCTTTTTCACGCTAGTTAAACATCTCATTAATTTAACGCGCCAGCTATAATGAATTAGTGGCGGAGTGACATTTCACTTAAAACTGGAAGACGAAAAATCTCTTCATTTCTTCCGTTATTTCTTCATTTTTTGAATTAAAACGTGAATAAATTGTCACTCCGCCACGAATCCCTTAAACTTCATTTACCTTCCCTTTAAAACAAACTATTTTTACATTCATCTCGAAGATTTCAACGGACCATCAGACAAGGGAGTTACATATGGTCGGGCTTTCAGAAATTCCTAAAAATTTGGTGGCATATTGTTTGCGGTATGGAGTTTCGCTTGTGAAATTTCTAAGGTGCACTTTTTTGATTTGGCTGAAAAAAAGCGTCTGAAAATATTTTGAAATACAATCATCTTTATCAATAGTAATTTTTAGCGTTGAAAGCAGAGGAGAAATGGTAGTGTGGATAAGAGATTCGGCTGACGTGCAGAAGGTTGTTGAATCGTTCACGTCATTTGTTTAAAATTTTTGCAAATTTTTTTTGTAAACTCATTTTTGAATTATAAAAAAAGTTGTATTCTCTTTTCCCTTTGGTTTTAGAAAATAAGTTTTTCTGTTTCCTCGCTTCGAAAAAAAACTGAAAATATTAGATAGTACAGTTTCATTATGACAAATTTTAACGTTGGCAATATAGCTGTTTAACGTTAAAAATATAGGTCGTTTTTGACACACGTGAGTAGTGTGTTTTTAATCGAGTTACAGCATGAGAACGAGTGATAAAAAAACATGTTTTCTCTTCTTCGCTTCGAAACGAACTGTGTTTGCGTGATCGCACGAAAAAACGTGGGTGGAGACACGCGTTTTCATGTCGCAAGTCGATTGAAAAAACAATGCAACAATGAAGCAATGTGAGTAGTGCTAGAAATTAAACTGTAAGTGGAACAGGCAACTATGAGTGCAAAAACAAAACGATGAAGAGAGCAAGCAAACGTTTGTATAATAAGGAAAAAGATTAGTAGAACACCAAAAAACAGCATGAGTGCAACAAAAAACACGGTTATGGAAATAAAAAACCGTAAGTACAACTGGGAGAAAACAGCGAGTTTAACAAACACAGCACCATTAGCAAGGCAGGATACCTTGAGTACGGCAAGAATCCGGTGAGTACAACAAAAAACGTGAATTTAATTATAACAAAGAGGGGGAAGAGAATAAGAAAAAAATGACGAGTCCATCAAGGCATTTGTTGTTAGGACGGGAGAACTTGGGTAGTCGAGGACGTTGGCAATTGTTCGTATGGTTCCTGCATGGATTTTAGGAGACACCCTTGGGCTCTCGAGGAGTCTTTCAAATACCTTTTTTAATCCTGCTTGTGACTCCCATCTTCCTCTTTTTTGTATTTCCTCAAAACTGAAGCCTTGACTTTGTAAGTAGTTTGCACCGGATCGTCCGAAACAATTATGAGTTGCTAGAAATTTTCCTATTTTCGACAACATTTTCGAAGCAAGAAAAGATATTGATGCTGCTGATAGTGGTTCTGCACCATGGAGAGTATTGTCCATTCGCGAAAAAAGCAAGTGCGCTCCACAAAACTTAGTACTACGTGGGTTTCATTTTCGTCGCCAAATTATTTCAATTCACGTGTAAATTCAACGTGAAATGAAATAATTTGGCAATGAAAATGAAATCCACGTAGTACTACGCTTCGTGGAGCGCACTTGCTTTTTTCGCGAATGAACAATAGTGATATGTCTCTTGAATTCTAAGAACGGTACAAATGCATATTATCGGTCCGCCATGACGGCCAAACGCGCTCCATTGAATTTAGTATTTTTTCATTTTCATTTTGGTATCCAAATCACTTCATTTCCTCTGGTAAATCGTTTGATGTTTAATCAGATTGGTTTGGAGTTTAATCTGGGTAAAATCAGCTCCTGACGGTGCATGATTAAAGCCGACTCGTAGCTGATCAGACTCGAATGCAAGCAGATCAGGTACCAAAATCTGAGAGCGGAGTGTCGTTGTGCGCTGCGTTTAGTATTTTAAGAGCGAGTTATTTCGATGCAGAAACTGGAAAAAGGCAATTTTATTCAAATTAAACCGCAATTTCACACAGTAGCAAATAAATAAAAAATACTAAACAAAATAAAATATTGAGAAGATTATGTTCTTATTTTCCTGCGTTTGTCGTTGAGCTTTGGCGGAATCACTCGATCCCAGACGAGGTGATCTTCCCAAATCCAGGCATCGATGTCACGCAGGGAATTCATAGGACTCGCTGAAAAATTGTAAAAAATAAAGAAGACAAATTATCTTTTTTTTTCCGAGATTTAATTAAATTTTTGATAGGGTTGTTCTTTATTTAGGGAAGGAAAAAAAAGTAACCGCAAGGCCTCCGCCAAAAGTTTTTTCTTAACGTGAGTAACCCCATAAGCTGTTTTTTGATAATTTTATTGGGTTGCTTCAAAATTATTATAAGGACAATGAGAGAAACATTTTTAATGCGGTATTGTAGACGGCCAAACTCGCTCCTTTGAACTCAACGCTATGCGATTTTTATTTTGGTTTCCAAATTATTTCATTTCACGTATAAATTCAATGTGAAATAAAATAGTTTGGAAACCGAAATGAAAATCACAAAGTACTAACAGTAAGTTCAGCGGAGCGCGTTTGATCATTTTGCAGACCGACAACTGGAATATAAATGAAATAAAATAGAAGTTTCCGAAATAGAACTGTACTGACATGGAAGTTGTCCATGGTTGTTATTTAAGTTCGATTTGGAGCAGTTATTTTTTTTATAAAGCTCAATTTTAAACAGTTCTATTCCGGGGACTTATTTTTGTTGCAATTCTATTCCTTGCATGTTATATTCCGCTGTAGCTCCATTTTTAATGGTTCATAAAATTCGCCATGAAAACATACCGTAATTATATTCCTATGTCCCTACTGGCACTTGAAAGTAGATTGTTTTTTTCTTTTTTTACATGATCATCGATTTCGCAACGTGGAACGACCGGTGTGAAAGATACCTAAAAAAAATAATCGAATCATCAGAAGCTTTGAACAAAATGATAAATTACATTTGAAGAGGGATGGCCAACGTCGATATCAACAATTATTGTACAGCACTTGGCCTATCTGTAAAAACCATGTTTAGACGAGATAAAAATGTTTTACAGGGAGAATTTTGCGGTAACTTGTGATCCGAAACAATTGTTCGTGGTGTTTATTATTATTCTTCAAATGTTAAATAGAATAGTTGGTAACTTAAAAAAAAACCCCCCGTTGTTTCACAACGTGCCGCAAAATATTACCCCTTGGCGAGTGCGAATTTTTTTTATAAAAAACAACAAAATATTTTAATTTTTACGTACAAAAATGAAAAAAATAAAGAAAATGTTGAAAAAAACAGGAGTTTCGAAAATATCCTAAAGATTTCCGAAAGTGCGCCAATGTTGACGCAATAGGCGGGCGCGTCAGTAATATGCCTGACTCGGTTTAAATTCCACTCCTGGCTGATTAAATCCGAAATCGGCCGTTGTTCGAGTTAAACTCCAAACATAGCTGATTAAACTCCTAACGATTTACCAGAGTCGCGTATAAATTCAACGTGAAATGAAATATTACCGTTTTGAAAAACTTGTCTTTTTCGAAGCCGAGTAAACTTTGAATTTAGCCTCCGCCTCTTCCCGCGAATATTAACTTTTTTAAAAATTTCACGAAAAAAAGTGAAGGAAAATATAATTTTCATGAAATTCGCGTGAAGAGGCGGAGCTTGATTTTAAAGTTAACGCGGCTTTGGCGATGACAAATTTTTTAAAACAATAATAATTCGGAATCCAAAATGAAAATCACAAAGCACTAAAATCAGTGGAGCGCGTTCCACCGTCGTTGCGGGTCGACAATATTTACATTCGTTTTTTTTTCAATTTTTTCTATTGATTTTTTTTATTTTCGGTTGTTGAAAAATAAAATTTGATTTTTTTTCTAAAAATTCAGCTCCGGAAAATAAACCGCCACTCTTTAATAAAACACCACCTCTAATACAACGCCACCCCTAGACCCACTCCGAAAAATAGACCGCCATGGCGCATATTACAGTTTTTACGGTATGTCCGTTTCATTGATGAGCGCATAAAGTCACGGTGTGTTGAACAGTGCACCGCTGCAAATGCGCCCCCTCGCACTATTGTGTTTTCAATCGACTTGCGACATGAGAACGCGAGACTCCGCCCACTTATTTGTGCACTACCTGTCTGCGTCTCTTCAAATATCACTGTGTTCGCGTGGTCGCGCCCAAATAAGTGGGCGGAGTCTCGCGTTCTCATGTCGCAAGTCGATTGAAAACACAATACTCATTGAAAGAAAGTTTTGTGGTTACGGTCACTGTTTCGGAAATATCTCATTAATCAATACATTTACGTCATTTTCTACCTTTTTTTGTACTCTTCCGCATAAGAAAAAATTAATGAGTCGATTAGAAGCACTTTTCGTTGAATTAACGTTGAATGTTTCATTCGTTTTCAATGAAAATATTTTTTGAATTGTCGTAAGTTTCGGCGCATGCACAGAAACCTGTAACGGTATAATTTGAAAGCGCATGGAACGGCAATTTGCGTGCTTTTTATTATTTTTGAAAAAATGTACGCTTCAACACACCGTGAAAGTTATCGCTGTCAGACTGTTATCAATTGTTTTATCTCTGATCCTGTGACATATGGAACATCAAAAAGCACTGGAAGACCGAAAAAGTTGAAACAACGAGATGAGAGAAATGTTGCAAGAGCAGTGTCGAACACCGTGAAGTCGGCAACAGATTTTGGTGCAGAAATAAAACTGAAAGTGTCCAAATCAACTATTTTGCAAACAATCCATAGATCTGGAAACACCACGCGTCAAATTTTTTTTGGCTTCAAAAACATCAAAGTTCTCGATTGGCCAACGTGCTTGCCGGACCTGAATCCAATCGAAAACAACTGAGGCATTCTGGCGAGGTCTGTTTACAAGAACGACAAACAGTACAACTCAATTTCCGAGTTGAGAGATACCGTCAAGGTCGAGTAGAGCAAGATTCAGCCGTTATACTTGGAGAACCTGTCCAACAGTTTGCCAAATAGAACCTTCCAGGTGATTCAAAAGAACGGATAATCTACTAGTTGCTGAAATGTCTTCAAAAAGTGCAATTGTATAAAGGAGTGAAATGATTGAAAAAATTATTACAATTTTTTTTTTAATTAAAAATGGGATGCTTGGAATGTCAAAATATCGCGTAATTCATCAGGTAGCCCCCATTTTCTGGGGGTGCCGTATCATTATGACGCGGCCGAAAAAGTGACTTTTCCGTGGTACCGTCCGAAAACTTTTCGTAATATTCTACAAATTTGCATCCGACGATTAATTTTGATCCTGAATCAAATGTCATTAACCGCACGTAGTAATGGCGAGTGACCTGGGGCAAACGTGCTCCATTGATAACACGCGCCGCATTCGACGGCAAAAATTTTGGGCACTGCTCAGGCAACTCATTTCTTGCTATAATAGGAAATTTTGGAATTATAAACTAGTGATTTATGGATATTTGGCGACCTCTTATAATTCCAAAATGTTCTGTACAGATTCCAAAATTTTCTGCACAGGCGCGCATCTCCTGCACAGATTCCAAAATTTTCTGCGCAGATTCCAAAAATTTCTGGACAGATACCAAAATTTTCTGGACAGATTCCAAAATTTTCTGCACAGATTCCAAACTTTTCTGCACAGATTCCAAAATTTTCTGCCCAGATTCCAAAATTTTCTGCACAGATTCCAAAATTTTCTGTTCATATTCCACAATTTTCTGTCCAGATTCCCCGGAATCTAAACTTTATCGATTGAATAAAAGACAATTCATTTTATTGGTTATAACAAAAAAAACAAGGAAAAATTTTAAAATATAAAGAAATTAAGCCGATGTCGATGGCTGTTCCGCGTCGTCCGTTCTGCACCATTTGACGAGCTTCGATCAGGCCGCCGCGCTGAAAATAAATTATGATATTGGTAAAACAAAACTTGCACTTTTGAAAATTCAAATGGCAATAAAAGAAAGAGGAAAACCTGTTTTTCCAAAAAATCACTTCACGTTGGGAAGGTATTAGGTGCTTAATTTTTGTCGGAGAGCTTTAAAAAAATTTTTCTGTGGTAACTAGAAGAGTTTATAAAAATAACCAAAAAATAAAAACTTGGGTTTATCGCTGAAAATTGTCTGTGATTTTTTGTTGAAGTTTAGCGAGGTATAACACAAATGTGCGCAGTTAAAATTAAATTATGTTTGAAAATTTGAACTCTCTGTGTTACGGCGCGGCCAGAAATGAAAAAAAGGTGGTCATAAATGCAGAAATTTCCCCTTTTTTTCTAAATTCAACCGTGCGATTTAGAAAAAAAGAGAGCTCAGGCAACTCATTTCTTGCTATAATAGGAAAATTTGGAACTATAAACTAGTAATTTATAGATATTTGGCGACCTCTTATAATTCCAAAAACTTCTGCTCAAATTCCAAAATTTTCTGCCAAGATACGCATTGCTGTACAGATTCCAAAAATTTCTGTACAGATTCCAAAAACTTCTGTACAGATTCCAAGAATTTTTCGAATCTGTCAAGATCCCTTTATAGTTTGTAAATTGCTATATAAGATTTGTATTTCCTAACAAGATCTGAATTTTCTGGACAAGTTCCAAAATTTTCTATTCAGATTTGGATTTTCTATTATAGTAAGAAATGAGTTGCCTGAGAGGAAATTTCTGCATTTATGGCCTTTTTTTTCATTTATGGCCGCGCTATTAAAAACTAAAAGATTCAATCATAAGGTGTAGCTTGTTCGACCTACTTGACCCCAAACGAGGCGGTCTTTTGGAGACCATTTCACGTTCCTGTAATTTTCAGCTATTGTTGGCCCGCCAAAATGATCAAAAGCGCTCCGCTGAACTCAATACTACGTGGATTTCATTTTGGTCGTCAAATTATTTCATTTCACGTATAAATTCAACGTGAAATGAAATAATTTGGAAACCAAAATGAAATCCACGTAGAACTGAGTTCAGCAGAGCGCGTTTGATCATTTTGGCGGGCCGACAATAAAAGTAGGCATTTTCAGAAAATTCTGATCGGCCCCAAGGGTGGGATTTTACGTTTACGGGTTTTTAAGGGACCTTAAAAATTTTACGGATTCCGTAAAATCCGTAAAAATTATAAAGCTAATTTGTTCCATTCGAGGAGAAAAAACCGAAATTTTTGTATTTTTCTTGAATTGTTTTCTAAAAATTATGCCGAAGTAGAAAGTGCTTTCAATTCAGTGGGATTTATCCAAAAATTATTCCAGAAAAAGCTCAACATATTTTTCGAGGGGCTAATTTCCAATCTAACGCTTTTCTTTGTTGTTGGCCAATTTTATTTCAATGTTGGTGATTTTTTTTTCTGATTTTAGCAGCAAATTTTCCTCACTGAACAGTGCAATTTGCGATTTCACGGTTTTTACGGATTTTTAAACTGTAAATTTTACGTTTTACGGAATCCGTAAAAAATTTTACGCCCAGCCCTGATCGCCCCAGTCGATTCCTTGGGGTCGATTACATAAAGCGCAATTGTATACTCGGTATAAAACGCTGATAACTCGCTCCAATCGAACAAAGAATTTCGCATGCATTTGGAGAGAGGTTCAGAGAAATCAGGGCAAAACATCGGCCACGGCTCTCTTGATTTTCTGCACTCTCTCGTCGCAAACGCGGCCGCGTCCATCACTGTGCGAAGGGAGCGCGTTTGCAGCGCTCCGTACTGAGAATAACATACCGTATTTCCTTTAATTTAAGCGCATGCGCCTCTATTTTTCAATCTCTTCTCTAAACCTCTTCTCTAAATGTCTAATTAAAGCACACCCTCTAATACAGCGACGGATTTCGACACCTTAAATGGCTCGTCTAGTGGAGCGCGCCTGCACACCCCCTCCCGCTCCTCGCTCTTCAAAGGATCCAAGCAAGCTTCCGCCCAGCTCCCTCCGGTCGCCCAATTTTAAGGTGTCACACATGCTTCCGGCGTTTTGCCGCTGGAATTTCCGGATAAAAGTATAAAAATATCAAAAACATTCAAATTGGTGCAAAAAAAAATCAGAAATTGACATTTTTTATAGCACCAAAAAAAGTTTTTCAGATGTATTTATTTTCCCAGCAACTTTCTAATGTTATTCGTAACCAAATTCCATAAGCTTTAGTCATGTTTGTGCAAAAAAAAAAGAAAACAAAAATAAAAACCATCAAAAGGAATCGAACCAGTGACCTCTAGATCACCGGTCACATCTGCACACCACTTGACCACCACTGCTCACCCTCAGAACCTTTCAAAGGGCGTTTATATAAAAGGTGCGCGACGCGGGCTGCTATGCAAACGCGCTCCACTAGACGAGCCATTTAAGGTGTCGATTTCCGGCGCAGTCCCTCTAATAGATTAGAGGGTGTGCTTTAATTAGAGGTTCTCTTATATAAGAGGAAATACGGTAAGTGGATTTCTAGATATTGTGCAACCAAAACAATTGCAACGCGGTGTTTGCGTACTTTTGAAATTCAAACCAAAATGGGAACATATCTCTTCCTTTCCCATGCTATTTCTTTCATTGCCGTTTGAGTTTTAAAAGCACGCGAACAGCGCATTGCAATTTTTTTATTTTCACAATAAGATGACAGAAAAACTTATGTAAATACATCCATTACTTACGTATTTTGTCTTGATTTTCAATTTTTCTCTGCGCTCCACTGTTTTTCGAGTGCCCAAGAAATCACAGGCTGATTGGTGGTGCGATCCATTAGGCTGCAAACACTTCAAATTGAATTTTAAAAAATTTTGCAACTCATAAAAAAGCCAAAAATAAATAAATAAAAATAAAATAACAACGCAATAAAAATCCACACGAAACATTTCGAAATTCGTGACGCGAATGGCGCCATGAAATTTTATTGACGCATCTCGTGCAATCAATTTTACAAATCTTAGCAGATCTTGCAAGACCGGTAAATTTTCTGTACAGATTCGAGATTTCAAAAATTTTTCGAATCTGTCCACGGCATGCTGGACCCTACGAAAGTGCAAACGCGCCCTGGCGCACTTTTGCATTTTTCTCTGCGCCTCCATATATTTCTCTTGGAGTATTGCCAAAAATCTTTGGCGCCTTGCCAGATATGTTTTTTCTTTGGATAAATATAACGTTTTTCGCATTTTTAGTCCCAATTTTCGTATTTTGTTTTTCAGAATTGAAATTAAATTAAAATTAATTGTTTTTATTAAGAAAAAAAAACCGACTTAAAATCAATTTTCCAACAAAAAAATTTTTCACATTAATCTCAAAAACAACCATTTCAAAAACATAATTTTTTTAAATGAGAAACAAAAAAAATAATAAATGAGGAAAAAAAAAATAACAAAGAAAAGTATTAAAAAAGAAACAATAAAATCTCGTAAATCGACACAAGTCTCTGCGGAGGAGACGCAGGGACGCGA
Source organism: Caenorhabditis japonica (assembly GCA_963572235.1). Classification (NCBI taxonomy): domain Eukaryota; kingdom Metazoa; phylum Nematoda; class Chromadorea; order Rhabditida; family Rhabditidae; genus Caenorhabditis; species Caenorhabditis japonica. The sequence continues at coordinate 5,373,837 of OY754342.1, forward strand.
GAGTAGAATAGCGCGCGAAAATTCGCTTTTGAAAAATAATTGAAAAACGTAGCTTCCAACACGCCGTGCTGTCAAGACCCCTTTATAGTTTGTAAATTTCTATATAAGATTTGTATTTCCTAACAAGATCTGCATTTTCTGGACAAGTTCCAAAATTTCCTATTCAGACTTGGATTTCCTATTATAGTTAGGTACCGCAACGAGTTTGAAAAACGTGCGAATCTTGAAAAACTACTGATTTCATTGTATTATACGCCTCAATATTAGTACAATCCCAAATTTTCTCAGCAAAATTCCCGCTAGTTCCCGAGTTTCAGCCTTTCAAAGTCGCGATTATTTAACACTGATTTTCTCCCCAGCGGGGAGGCGGGGCTTCGGCTGCATGCGCGCGGCGTGGTTTTGCCGACCACCTCTTTTGTCATCATTGTTCATTGAATGCGATAATTTCTGCGGATTTCTGCTGAGGAATGTGTAAATTAAGATCGGATTTGGAATGTTTTAAATTTTTTTTATACCAGGCAATGAATATTACTCAAATATTATGATTGTATGGCTGAAATACGTGGGAACACGTAAATAAGTGGAAACCCCTATCGGTTTTCCACGAAAAATGGATATTCTCTTGGTTGATTTCGAAAATTTCCGAAAAATTAATACTTTTGCGTAAGAAATATCCTTTTAAGTATCGAAAAAGCTTTTTGAAAAATAAAAATCAAAAGGACGAGATCCGAACCCTTGACCTCGCACACAATGCGCAACACCTTTAACCACAAAACCACACAGGTGATTCGCCACTTATGCATTATACGCGCAGACAAACAATTTGAAAATTGTATACAAATCGCCAAGAAGATAATCGCGATTTGAGCACAATTTGTAAATAAAGCATTGTCGACATATGGTCGGAATTCCCAAATTATCGGTAAATTATTTACAAATCACGAATAGACAATTGGCAAATCCCGAACGAACTCTCGCAACGAAAATTTGCTCATCATTAATTGAGGCCCAAATAAATTCATTTCTGCCTCAAAATTTTTATTTTTATGCTACTTTTTTGGTTTACACGGTGTCCCGGACGAGAAAAGCGCCGTTAGGAATAACTGCTGGCGCATCTCTCGTTCTCTCTCCCTCAACACCGCAGCGCAGCTATTTTTTCAACGGGAATTTGTTTCTTTTTTGATTTTCAGCAAAACTAGACCACTTTTTGAAAATCTGTAATTAAAATATATTCTTCAGGTCAAATGCTTCATTTTTATTACAAAAACACCACGATTAGTGCAGAATTGACGGAGGAGATGCATTTAAAAAAATTAGTACAGAATTTTACTAAAAACTAGATTTTCTACAACATAATAATGCATTTAAAATGTCTCCCTTGTGCAGAATTTTCTCGCGAACATTTTAATACCACAACCAGCTCGAAACGTGCGAATTCTGCTTTTTTCTCGATGTTTCAACATTTAAAAATGCATCTCCTCCGTCAATTCTGCACCAATCGTGTGGTTTTTGTAATAAAAATGAAGCATTTGACCAGAAGAATATATTTTAATGACAGATTTTCAAAAAGTGGTCTAGTTTTGCTGAAAATCAAAAAAGAAACAAATTCCCGTTGAAAAAATAGCAGCGCTGCGGTGGGGAGTTAGAGAGAAGAGAGTGCAGACAGTTGAAGACATTATTCCACTTTGGGACACCGTGGTTTATTCGTAAAAATGCTTCAATATTTTTGTAGTTTTCATTCCTTCTCGCTTTTTTATCGATTTTTCTTCCGTTAATTTTATATTTCCAGGCAACCGGGCAGTCATTTCCAAAAACCGCGCGCTGCAACCAAGGAAAATGTGAGTTTAAAAATATTTTTAAAATATCATGAAAAATTTAGAAAAAAAAATGCTCAATTTTCTTTTCCTTCAATACTTTATATTTTCAGGCTCCGATGCTGCTCGAATGGCCGACCGACAACGACCCCATCACGAGCCAATAATAAAGTAAGTTTTCAAATTTCAGAACTAAAATTCCAAAAAATTTGTAAGAAAAATAACTTTTTGTTTTTTCAACCGGGTTGCATCATGAAATGAAACCCCGCCCACGTTTTTCACGTAAATATTCAAAATTCTCTAAAACTTTTGCGTGAAAAACGTTGGCGGGGATATATTTCTTCACGATTCAACTCGATTGGAAAAATTTTAACAATGGTTAAAATTTTTGGATTTCCGCGAATTTTCGTATATTTGAATTGATTTGTGAAAAATCGAAAGTTTTTACTATTTGAATCAAAAATATCAACAAAAGTTTTAAACATAGAGGGGAACAAAATCAGTTCTATTACGGATTTAAATGTATTATTTTTCAGTGCAATCAACAACGATCGACTGGCTCGCTCATCTCCACTGGATTTTTTTCTTCTTTTCCCGCTTTTAATTTTTTTCTTTGCATGTAGATATTTGATTGTATTTGTTTTTAATTGTAAATATTTTTAAAATACATAATTTTTCAATAAATAAAGTTAAAGAAAATTAATTATTCATCCAGGAAATTTTTTAGCGGTACGTGAATTACGAAAACAGAATAATGATAGCGAAATTTCAATTATTTGCTATCGATTGGTCAATTCTTGTTGTTTTTGTTCGCGATGTGCACACGATTTGTTAATTGTGTGGAAAATTTTCGGGATTTGTTATTTGTGTGCGAACATTTGTGAACATACGTGAACATTGCGAACATACGAACATTTGTGTGTGTGTTTCGCGAATTGCAAATTGTTGACCGTGTTTTCGGGATGCACATATAATTTGCAAATTAAATGTAAATTTTCGCGAATTGCGAATTATGCGCGCACAAAAGTAATGTTCACGCGTACCCATTTCGCAAACGCGCGAACAATTTTTGACAAATTATTTGCGTCACGCGAATCACCTGTGCACCCCGACAGATTTTAGCTGCCGCCTTATTCCTGTGATGTGCTCGATCTCCCTTCGCGTTGACAAGGCCTGATAAGTTGTTTGAAATGACATAGAAAAATATTTTTTAATTTCGAAAAGTGTAATTTAAAAAAATGCGCTCATTTATTTTTTCAATCTATAGAATGTATTCGATAGAGAATTTTTTGCTGAATTTGATCATGCTTTCAAATCGCGCGAACCGGACTTCCATATTCCCGAAAATCCCAAAAAATATGATTATTTCGAAAATGGTCACGACTTTGGAAAGCTTTTAAGTGCTTTAAATTTATGCCAGAGCTCTAAAAATTTTTGTGTGATTACTAGAAGGGTTGCTTAAAGTATCCGAAAAATAAAAATAGGGGGTAATCGCTGAAAATTTTCCACAATCTTTAGGTGAAGTTTGAACCGGTATAAAAAAAATGCGCTCATTTAAAATTGAATTCTGTTTAAAAAATTCAATTCAGCTTGTCAAAAACTATCGGAATCAATCGCAAAAGCCCGCGAACCGGCCCTACAAATTCCCAAAAAAATCGATTTTTTGACTTGCATTTCAGTTTTTCCTGATTTTCAGTCAAAATTAGCAATTTTCAGACAAATTTGATGGCACCAATCGATTCCTTGTCGTTAATTACATACAGAAACATTGTAAAGTATATGAATAACTCGGTAGTATTCGTGTAACCAAGCCTCAAACTTCAAAAAATGCCCTGGGGAGAAAAAAATGAAAGGCTCCGCCCCCTCCTTTTGCGGTCCCTAATTATAGTAAGAAATGAGTTGCCTGAGTGTGCCAATGCAAACATTTAGAAAAGAGACGAGACGGAGAAGACGAGCGAAAAAAGAGACGAGACGGAGAAGACGAGAGCGTCGCGCGTGTTCCCGCGCCAAAAAAAGTCGTTTGAAAAAAAGGCAGTCGCCATTACTCCGTGTAACCGTTTTGAACCAAACTTCTTAGTTTTCTTGGAACCCAATAAGGGGGTGTCCTATCATTATGACGCGCACTAAAGAACAAAATATCATTTAAACCGTTAACAAGTGAATTTTGTAAGGGTAAATGTTGCAAATAGTAAGAATCACAGTTTGAAGCGCCATATCCCAATTTGGGACCTTTCCTGAAAAACGCTGCGTTAATTGCACAAGCCGAATCGCTCACTTGTGGTGGAGCGCACCTGCTGACTCTGGGTCTCTCTGCTTCTAATGCTATTTCTTCTCTCTCTATTTGGACACTTATTTTTTTCAATTTTAAATGTTTCTCTCTTATTTTTCTAGCTAAATTTATTAAAAATATATAATTTAAGCCTGAGAAAATGATACAGTCCAAAATCTTTTGAGATACTTCTTTCGAATCTCACTCATTTATTAGTGTTTTTGAGTTTAAAATAGAACTCAGAACGTATTAAATACACTAGAAATTGTGAAAAATACTTTTTTACATTATAAAAAAGAATTTTAAGTGGTCCGAAAAAACAAGAGAAAAGTTTATTTTTTAAATGCCCTCCACTAACACGCATAACTTCGAAAAATGTTCTTTTCTAATGGTATTTATAGCCAAGTTCTATTATTCTGATATGATATGGGTCATCACAAAAAAAAAAAGAAAAACATGAGGAAAGATTCGAACCCACACCTCGAGATCGTCGGTGAGAAGTGCACAGGTGGTGGGAGATAATGCCAAAACGAATCCGAAACGGATGGGACGTGGATTGGATCCATATATATTCCGATATAGAGCCACGCGCCCCCGTGGAGGGAGCGTGGATTGTTTTGGCGTGGGTCGCCGTGGATCCACGCCGACGTGGGGGAGGATGGAATATATATGGACGGCGCGTGGATCCGTGGGAGAATGGAAACATATCGGATCTTATATGGGTCCACGTGTCCCTCGTGGAGGGCGCGTGGAATTTTTTTACATTATGGAGAATAAATCCGCGTTCATCTGAAGCAGGGCGCGTGGATGTCAGGCTCTATTAGAAGAGCAGGCAACTTGGTAATTGACCATTGTAGCCCCCCTAGCTGATATCGACCACCAAGGATCGGCTTAGCACAGGTTGATTTTGGTCCGATTTACTCAGTGGTTTGTAAAAAAAATCTGGCAGTTATCCTGGTATACAGTGCGCGTCATAAAGATACGCCACCCCCCAAATTTCGGGTTTCCGTCAGAATCGGAAATTTTTGAGAAAAACTGTTAATTCCATTAAATTCAGCGTGCGAAAAAACCTGCATGCACAAATTTTCAGAGTATTACCTCAAAAAATACAGCCCCACCACCAAAAAGTCACTTTTTCGACCGCGTCATAAAGATATGCCACCCCTCAAAAAAGGGGTTAATTTTTTATTTTTTTCAACTATTCGTTCATTTTATTCACGAATTTTGTTATTTTTATTATTGTAACTCATTTTTCAAGTTTTTTTGTTGATGTTTTCCACAGGAAATAGAACTGTTCCGAAATAGTTCGGAAATAGAACTGTTCCGAAATAGAACCGCGTGAAATATAACCCAGTCAATAAATCGAAAACAGGTCACGCCACTGATGGAACTTTTTCTGTTTGGCTATTTGTTCAATAGTCTTCACCCAATTGTGCTAAAACGCGCTAAAACTATGTACAGTTCTATTTCACACGGTTCTATTTCGCGTCAAGTTCTATTTCACACGGTTCTATTTTGAAAAGGTTCTATTTCGAGGTAGCGCCTATTTATCAGATAAGTCCTCCACTTCTTCCTTTTTTAATTTTCCATTTCAATATCGCCTTCCGCTATACCAGAATAGCCCCCCCCTGATAAGAATAGCCCCCACCGCATCAGAATAGCAAAACAACAAGCGAAAATCGACCGACATCGAAAAGCAATCCCAATTAATTGAAGCATCTGTCCACCGTTGCGTCACACTCCATTACCTAGACCGTGCAATCATTTGCGTCGTCTACGCCGTCTCAGAAAGGCAACTTCTTTAGCTATCTCCTCCGAAAATTCCAGTCGTCTAACTTTACTCGCAAAAAGAACCAAACATCTCTTACGTTCATATAAATCCGCAATCAGGAAACGCGAACATCGAATTACTTCTAATCGTAACCAATCTGAAATCCGCCGTCTTGTCGCATCACGCCTAAAATCTACAGTTTCTATACCTTCCTTATCCCACAATGGTAAACTCATAACCTCGGATCTCGACAAATGCGAAGTTTTTCTCGATTCGTTCTCTTGCAACTTCTCTACTCCTAATAGCCCGCCTCATTCTTCTTCACCGGCTACTTCCTCACCATCTTCTTCCACATCATCCTCTACCACAACACATTCTGATCTTTTTCTTCCTTATGTTATCGAACAAACTCTTCTGAAACTTCCACCAAAACGCGGATTCTCTCTACACCTTGCTAATTTCTTCGTCATCAAACGTTGCGCCACAACTCTTGCCTTTCCGCTTTCAATAATTTTCTCTGAATCATTTTCTGAATCCGTTATTCCGGATAAATGGACTCATGCTGTGGTGGTACCCCTTTTGAAGAAAGGAAACCCATCGGCTGTTACGAACTACAGACCTATCAGCCTTACTGATCCTTTTGCCAGAGTCATGGAAAGATTGTTTGCCGTCAGATTAAAATTGAGTTTTCTTCCGCCTTCAGTCCTCAGGCCCATACTCCCAGGGGTCATAAAAATAGGGGGCATCGTGCTCAAAGGGGGCAAAGTCTCAAAGGGGGCACTGTCTCATAGGGGACATTTGCAACTGTCTCATAGGGGTCATTTCAACAAGTCTCATAGGGGGCATTCAGCTGAATGCTCAGAGGGGGCACTTCAAATCTCATAGGGGGCATCGAGACTTTTTTGTTTGGCAATAACTTATTTTAAATTCATTGGTCTGTCAAAGAAGCCTGCCGTTTTTGACGACTTTCTAATTTGTTTTCAAAAACTATCAAGCCTGCTGCGCAGTCCTGAATTGACTGTTCATGCATTGCTTTGGTTACAACTTGTATTTTCTGAACTGCACCGTCCAGGCCGAAGAAAGCGACAATATGTGGACATGACATGGTTTCAAGGTTTTTCTATTATGGATTCGTGACATAGCGAGACAACGTGTCAGGTTATGCGTCAGCAAATGTTGCGTCTCGCCACAATTCATCTCTTGGCAGCGTGAGAGGAGACAATTTTTTTCATTTTGCTGGTGCACAACTTGCAGCAACGTGTCGCTACGCTTTTCGATAAATCAAAAACTTTTAAAGTAATGTCCAAAATCTTCACGAATTTGCTTTGAGGTTATGCACAGAACCAGCAAAAAAAGTAAAAAAAAAAACCAGCAAAAAATTTAGCGAAAATTCGGAGAATGCTCTGACTGATTAAAAAAAAGGGAACATTTTATGAAAAAATCGATGGTTTTGAAAATCAATATTTCGGCCTGAAATTTTTTGGGAATGACCGGGAGAATTTTTTAAATGATTTCCCAAAGTTTCAGATCGATCGGAGTATTTTCCGAATTTTTCGCTGGTTCGTGAATGACCCCATTTAAAAATTATGAAACGGAAAAAAACAAATTTTGGCTAGTCCGAATATGTTGCATTTTGAAATATTTGCTCCGAAATTTCAGACTGATCGGGGGCTTTTAACGCGTTTTCTCACTGTTTTTTATTGTATTTATTTATATTACTTTCATGTATGACCCACGAAATTGTATTATTGTGTCTATCAGTCATATCAGCCTTCGAATGCTGGTTTTTCATTGATTCTGATTATTTTTTATTGTATTTATCAATACTTATGCCATTTAATTGCTCAATTAATTATGTTATTTTTCTTATCAATACAATTTAATTGTTTATTTCACAACACAGACTCAAAATTGCAAAAAGAAAACACTGCGTGGAGTTTTCGCAAACACTTTTACACCCGTTGCAATAGGCCACTAATGGGGTTATTCACGAAATGGCAAAAAATGGCAAAAAACGGCAAAAAACTGCGCGAAAACTCGGAAAATGCTCCGATTGATCTGAAATTTTGGGAACTAAGGGAAAAAACTCTCCCGGACATTCCCACAAAATTTCAGACTAAAATATCGATGTTTAAGAAATATTTCTTTTTTCTCTGAAAATGCTTAAAATCGATATTTTGGTCTGAAATTTTGTGGGAATGTCCGGGAGAGTTTTTTCCCTAATTTCCCAAAATTTCAGATCAATGGGAGCATTTTCCGAGTTTTCGCGCAGTTTTTTTTTTCCATTTTTTGCCATTTTTTGCCATTTCGTGAATAACCCCATAAAAATTAAATTGAGTTGTCTCGCTATTGTGAAAACAAAAAAATTGCAACGCGGTGTTTGCGTACTTTTGAAATTCAAATGGCAATGAGAGAAATAGCATGAGAAATGAAGAGATTTGTTCCCTTTTCCATTTGAATTTTAAAAGTACGCAAACACCGCGTTGCAACTTTTTTGTTTTCACAATATGTCACGAATCCATAATAGAAAAACCTCGAAACCATGTCATGTCCACATATTGTCGCTTTCTTCGGCCTGGACGGTGCAGTTCAGAAAATACAAGTTGTAACCAAAGCAATGCATGAACAGTCAATTCAGGACTGCGCAGCAGGCTTGATAGTTTTTGAAAACAAATTAGAAAGTCGTCAAAAACGGCAGGCTTCTTTGACAGACCAATGAATTTAAAATAAGTTATTGCCAAACAAAAAAGTCTCGATGCCCCCTATGAGATTTGAAGTGCCCCCTCTGAGCATTCAGCTGAATGCCCCCTATGAGACTTGTTGAAATGACCCCTATGAGACAGTTGCAAATGTCCCCTATGAGACAGTGCCCCCTTTGAGACTTTGCCCCCTTTGAGCACGATGCCCCCTATTTTTATGACCCCTGGGAGTATGGGCCCAGTCCTCACCAACACGGATTCCTGAACCGGCGCAGTTGCCCCGCTTCTCTCGTCAGGTCCTCGGCACTCTACAAGAAATTGCTTCGCACCACTAAAAGTCTCAAATGTCATCTATTTCGACTTCAAAAAGGCCTTCGACCAGGTTCCACACCTTCTTCTCATCAATAAGCTCAGCTCTTTTGGAATACCGCATAAGTTTTGTTCTTGGTTTAAAACCTTTCTATCTGGCCGGTCATTCTCCGTTAAAGTCAACTCCTCGATTTCGACTTCTTCCTGTTCCATCCCCTCCGGCGTTCCTCAAGGCTCGGTCTGCGGTCCTCTTCTCTTCTTAGTTTTTATTAACGATCTTTTTCAACTAATTCATCCAGACGTCCATTTTGCTTGTTTTGCCGACGACATAAAGATTTTCTCTACTGACCCTATATATCTCTAAGACACTATTAACATAATTTCTGATTGGTCCGTGTCAAATAGCCTTCCTCTTGTCCCCACCAAAACTAGTCTCCTTCACCTAGGACCAAAAAATCCTCGGAATAAATACTTTATTTCCGGTATTGAAATTGCTCCTTCCCCTGTGGTTCGCGACCTTGATTTGGTCTTTGACGAAAAACTAACCTTCAAGAATCATATCCTCAAAACTACCTCGCTTGCTCTGCTTCGCACTAAACAATTACTCAAAGCTTTTTCTTCTTCCTCCCCACAATTTTTAACCAACCTTTACAAGACTTATGTTTTACCCTTACTTAGCTATTGCGCACCTATTTACTCACCTTCTCCCAAATCTACGCTTTCCTCCAAACTCGAATCTTCTCGGCTATTGATCGGAACTGTTGAGAGTACGTTAGACAACTGTTGGGAGCATGTTCAAGAACCGTTGGGAGTAGCGATTCGAACAGTTTCCGAAAATTCCCTCAACAGTTTCCTAGCGTTCTCTTAACTAGTCCCCAGCTACTATTAGGGGTTTTGCTTTTGTGATTACGATGAATTCTAGTAACAATTTATTAAATGTACATACATATTAATGGAACAACAAAAAAGGGTAAAAAATAACAAAAAAAAACGAAAATTTAAAGTTGAATGACTGTGGAGTGGGCATTCTCATTATCCATTAAGTAGTTGTCACTCTCCTCACCACGTTGCTGCTTGTACTTCTTCCAGGACAAATGCTTTGGACATTCTGCTTCTTGCTGAAAACAGTGCGATTTTTTCTTTTTTTCCTAGTTATTTTTCAAACCTTTTCAAGACACTTTTGAGCATTTTGAAACTATTATCGATTCAATATTCTTGCCGGCTACATCAAGCAATGACACAAAAAGTTGAAACACCGCCCCCTCAGGTTTTTCAACTGAACGCAGTGCAAAAATGTGAAAGGATGTGTCGTCTCGTTATATCTGCGTCTACTATATTTTTTACGCGGGCACATATGGTAGACGGCAAGAATATTGAACCGATAATATCGTTTTTTAACATTTTTATGCCAAAATGAAAAATTTTCTAAATGTTTTTAAATTTTTCTGAGTCATTTTCAAACTATTTTTTGACATTTTCACACATTTTTGAAGCGATGCTTATTCGTCACCAGAAAAAGTTAAGCAAAGTTTGGATCTCTATTGTCGGCTCGCCAAAAAGGTCAAACGCGCTCCGCTGGACTCAACGCTATGCGATTTTTATTTTGGTTTCCAAATTATTCAATTTCACGTACAAATTCAACGTGAAATGAAATAATTTGGAGACCAAAATGAAAATCGCATAGCGTTGAATTCAGCGGAGCGCGTTTGACCACTTTGGCAGGCCGACAATACCTGAATATATTTTCAGGCATTTCATTTTTTGTATTCTCAGAAAATTTTCGAATCTCAAAAGACTGATTCGTGGTTAGATGAGATTTGTAAGTTTTCTGGCAAGACTCGTAAATTTTCTGGCAAAATCCCTAAATTTCCTCGTGAGATCTCGAGAGAACTTAAAAAGCTCACGAGTAAATTTATAAATATCACGAAGAAATTTAAGATTATTGTGAGATATTTTACGAATCTTCGGTTCAGTTTACGAATCTCATCCAGCCACGATAATTATCCGAATTGGTTGTCTTAGTTACTATCGTCTCAGCATATGCTCATCATTTTTGAAATTGGAAACATTTCGACATATTGAATTAAGTGCGTTTGTTCATCACTCCTCTCTTTCACTCTCTCATTGAATATAATACGGTCGCATTCATTCAACTTGGGCAAAATTCGTGCCGAGAAGCCGATCTTGGGTTTTTCTATCTTTTTTTTCAAAAGAGTGAGCACTTGCTGAGAAGAGAGTACTAATTTTTAAAACAAAATGTACCCGAATGAATCGATATATCCTCTTCCTCCTCGAACTGTTCGGTCTGGTTCTCGCGGCATTTTTCTTCATCTTCAAGGCTCAAGTTGTTCACAGTGGTTTATAATCTTCTCCTTTATCAATTTCACATTTTTCTTCGAGTATGCGCTCTGAATATATCAGCATTATTTTGAATCATTCAGCACGTATTGGAATTTCATTTTTGATAATATTAAAAAATTCTGAGAATTATTGTAGCTGAATGAGTTTAGTAAGTTTTCTGGAAATTTTCGTAAATTTCTTTGTGACATTTGTAACTTCTTACGAGATTTCACGAGGGAGTTCACAGAACTAGCCAGAAAATATACGAATCTCACGAAGAAAGTTCCAAGCTTACACGGAAATTTTTGAATCTCATCCAGCCACATAAATATTAGAAAATTCTTCGAAATTTCTAATATTATCAAAAATCAAATGTCTGAAAAATGTTTACCTCCGACCGTGTTTGCGGGATTTCTTCCGATTTGTATGGCGTCGTGCATCATTCGACGGTTTCTTTCTGGAATAAGAAAAGAAAATTTCGAAAAACTTGAAAAATTAAATATAAGAATTTTTAAAATGTATTGAATCAGAATAATAAATGAAAACCATGAATAAAAAACGACGTGGAACAGAAAATCAATAACCGCCTTCTTAAAGATCTCCAAGCGTGCTCCCAACGTTCTCCCTTGCGCACCCTACCGCCCTCCGGCATTCAATGTTCTCTAACCTGTTCCCAAGGGGTTAGGCAGCCTCAACGTGCTCCCAACAGTTTCCAGCATTTGCCAGTACCGCACTCCGGCATCCAAAGTGCCTCTAACGTGCTCCCAAGGGGCTAGGTAGCCTCAACGTGCTCCCAACAGTTTCCCAAATTTTCCGCTACCGCACTACGGCATCCAAAGTGCCGCTAACGTGCTCCCAAGTGGCTAGGCAGCCTCAACGTGCTCCCAACAGTTTTTCACATTCGCCGGCACCGCAATGCGGCATCCAAAGTGCTCCTAACGTGCTCCCAAGTGGCTAAACAGTCTCAACGTGCTCCCAACAGTTCCCCACATTTTTTTTTAAATAAGTATGGGAAGCAGGGGTGGAAATTTTTTTTTTCGCTCTTCAAAAAGAACCCCAAAAAATAAAACAAAAAACCGAAACAGTTGTTGGGTTCCAATTATATAAAAGCAAAGATGAACAAAACAAAAAGATTTATCGCCAAAATATATAAACGGAAAAGGGCGAGAACAACAAAAGCTAAAAACGAAAGAGAACCGAATGGCCAATGAGGCCGCTCAAAATAAATAATATCCACGTGGCACTAAACCGCGTGAACTCACGTGAAATTAAACTACTTTTATTTGTATTTTATTTGTGGCGCTTAACAGCGTGTATGGCGGTCTAGACGGAGTGCCGTGGCGCTGATACGTGTAGGCCGATAATAAAGGGGATTGGGTAAAGGACTTGCCACCGGCAACTTCCCCCCCGTCCGACAAACCGGACCCCTGGCCGGTGCTGGCACAACACACGTTAACGCGACTTACATTCTTCTCCTAACATGACCAGCCAGTTTGCTCTCATTAACTTACTCTACAGCCACGTTAAAACAACAACAAAATCCTAATCCTTCTCAAACCCTAACCTTAAAACTTACTTCCTAGTCTAAACAGGGCCTAATACACTCAAACAATCCTAAGCTTAAGAAACAAAACCTACAAATTTCCTAAACTCAAAACGGATAGGACCAAACTTATGGGATTCCTATTATACAACACAAAATAATGGATAAGAGTAACATACGCCATAACCATTAATGAAAAATATCACTTATCAGCACTGACGTAGCGATGACGTTCCAGTCGTCTTGCACGGGCCCGTAGCAAAGTGTCCACGCCTCTCCGCGACTCTTTTTCGCTCCGAGATCGGCCCAGCCGTCGATTCGTCACTGATTCGTGCTCCGTCACTCCCATGTCACTGCAGTCGACCAGACATTCCATCGAATCACTTGAATCCGACGCCGACAATGAAGTTGGCGACAACCGATCCCTGTCCGGTTTCACCGTATAGACACCGCCGTGTCTGTCTTCCAACGTCCTTCTGAGACACAAATCCGTGTCTTCAACACTGATTTCGCTTTCCCCGGCACAGTTGACTACTTGTCTTCGCGCCTCTCGTCTTACTTTCTTGGCTACCATCTGCCCATCCGACACCAACCTCGTCTGTTCCCTTGGAACGCAGCGTGTTTTGTCTTCACCCATCTTGCCCAATGTCACTTGTGCAGCCTTCGGCGGACACCCTGTCGTGCTTCGCGATCCTACACCGATCCTTTGATTCCTCTTTATGAACAGCGGGTCCACCCCTGCAATTTTCCTTTCTTCACTCTTCAAGCTCTGGCTCGTCGGCGCACACTCGTTCTCCGTTTCCATCCGGATGAACTGTCCGAAACCTGCTTTCGCTTTCGCTCTAACCTGAGCCCTACTTTTTGGAGGCCCTCTGAAGTTTGGCTTCGCCAACACTTCCACCTCTTTCTCCCACTTCGAATTTCTTCTCTTCGATCGTTCCCAACCATTTGTGGGCATCGCCGATACGACCGACCCACTTTCGACCTTGAATCGCCTTCTCTGTCTCAGGCTTTCCACCGGCTCACTCATCTCTGCTTTCCTTGTTTTCTTGGCTGTGTCCACTTTCTGCACTGGCCTCGACGTACACTGTCTTACCACATGGCCCACACCTCCACAACGGAAACATTGGTTCGTTCTGCCATATCTTCTTAGCCTTTCCACCTCCCTTGTCACTTGTTGCAAGCTTCCACTCAACTCCTTCGCAGCAGGCTTGTGCGAAAACGAAAACGAAAATTTTCGAATTTTCGATTTTTTCAAAGTTTTTCGAAAACAATTTTCGACGAAAATTTTTTCGACTTTTTTTTTCGAAAAAAAAATGTTTCGAAAATTTTTTCGACCATTTTTTTCGAAAAAAAATTTCGTCGAGAATTTTTTCGAGAAAATTCGAAAAATCGAAAAAAAACTAACTTATGGAATGAATAAGGCTGTCTGAAAAACTGAAAAGGAGCTCGAAAAACACGAGAATAATGATTCTCTAGTATTTGGATCAATTTTAGATCCTAGTTTTAAGATGAGTATGATTTATTTGATCGCACCTCTAGAATTTGAAATGTATGGTACGTTTGTTTCGAAAGAGTCTAAAGACAGATTTATAAAACTTACTGTAAAATCTCTATTATATAGCCATGGCACTCTATTGTTCGAAGCAAAGTTTTATATTAGAGGTGGCATTCAATTAGGGGGTGGCATTCTATTATTCGAAGCAATTTTTTTTTCGAAATGTTTTGAAATGTTTAAACAATTTGGGAGCAGTTTACTTGGAAATTACGTATTTCATTTTCTACGGTGCACTTAAAAATAGTTCTAATATTTTTACAAAAGTGGCATTATATTAGGGGTGGCACTCAAATAGGCGGTGACATTTTATTGTTCGAAGTAGGGTTTTGAGTGGCATTCTATTTGAGGTGGCATTCAAATAGGGATGGCCATTTAATAAAGTTTTTACGGTATTTATGAAAAATACGGGATTTCTAGCGAAGTTGAAGTTTTAGCTGACTTCAGTGCCAGTGATGAATCTAAAACCCGTTTTCTGCTCGCTTGAAAATTGTTTTCGATTTATTTTCGAATTTTCGAAAAAATAACTCGAAAATGGAGGTCGAAAAATTTTTTTTCGAAAAATAAAACCGAAAAGAAATTCGAGATTTCGAATTTTCGATAAAAAAAAATCGAAAATAAAATTCGTTTTCGACTTTTTCGAGCACCCCGTTTTCGCACAAGCCTGCTGCTAAGCCTTTGAGACTTTGTTCGATGCTCAGCCACATTGACGCTGACTCGGTCAATCCCGAACATCCACTGGGTCAACACGCCATTATGACTCACATTCATGCAGTGTGACCATGGTTGCATTTTGTTTTCCAAAATGTTCTCTGAAAATCGACCCATGTTGCCGTAGATCATTGTAGTCGCATATAATATTCCATACTGATGAACTATCTTTATTATTAAATATAAATCGTTGATGTTTGTCAGTATGTGTATGCGATTTGGTACCACCAGCATTTTCACAGCTCATTGGACCGATTTTCACCAAACTTGGCAAAACATTTTTAGACCAAAAGGCACGAGGCTTCCCCGAATGGTAGCATACTAAAGATACGTGTTTTAACCATTTCGCCGACAAATTCCTCCTAGAATTTTCTAGTTGTAATTTACTTTCGTCCAACAAGCCTTTGTCCAAGGAACTCGAGCTTTCCAGGTTCTCTAGCCGCAACGACTACCGTAAAGTCCGAATCATCTGAAAGCGGTTTGTTGCCCGATAAACCGATCAGTTCACATACCTAGGTCTGGTCCAGGAGAATCATCTGTCTTTTTTAGGCTCTGAATCAGGCTTGTGCGAAAACGAAAACGAAAATTTTCGAATTTTCGGTTTTTTCAAAGTTTTTCGAAAAAAATTTTCGACGAAAATTTTTTCGACTTTTTTTTTCGAAAAAAAAATGTTTCGAAAATTTTTTCGACGAGAATTTTTTCGAGAAAATTCGAAAACATCGAAAAAAAATGCTGGAATGAATAAGGCTGTCTGAAAAACAGAAAATGAGCTCGAAGAACAGGAAAATAATGATTCTCTAGTGTTTGGATCAATTTTAGATCCTAGATTTAAGATGAGTATGATTTACTTGATCGCACCTCTAGAATTTGAAATTTATGGTACGTTTGTTTTGAAAGAGTCTAAAGACAGACACACATATATTAGAGGTGGCATTATATTATTCGAAGCGATTTTTTTTTCAAATGTTTTTGAAATGTTCGAACAATTTGCTAGCAGTTTCCTTGGAAATTATGTATTTCATTTTCTACGGTATTGTCGGCCCGCCAAAATGGTCAAACGCGCTCCGCTGAACTCAACGCTATGCGATTTTCATTTTGGTTCCCAAATTATTTCATTTCACGTTGAATTTATACGTGAAACGAAATAATTTGGAGACCAAAATGAAAATCGCATAGCGTTGAGTTCAGCGGAGCGCGTTTGATCATTTTGGCGGGCCGACAATACACTTAAAAATAGTTTTAATATTTATACAAAAGGGCATTATATTAGGGGTGGCAGTCAAATAGGGGGTGGCATTTTATTGTTCGAAGTAGGGTTTTGAGTGACATTCTATTAGAGGTGGCATTCAAATAGGGATGGCCATTTGATAGATTTTTTACGGTATTTATGAAAAATGCGGGATTTCTAGCGAAGTTGAAGTTTTAGCTGACGTCAGTGCGAGTGATGAATTTAAAATCCGTTTTCTGCTCACTTGATAATCGTTTTCGATTTATTTTCGAATTTTCGAAAAAATAACTCGAAAATGGAAGTCGAAAATTTTTTTTTCGAAAAATAAAACCGAAAAAAAATTCGATATTTCGAATTTTCGAAAAAAAAAATCGAAAATGAAATTCGTTTTCGACTTTTTCGAGCACCCCGTTTTCGCACAAGCCTGCTTCGCAGTCTTCCTCTCCTTCTCGACTGCCCTTTGCGCCCTGCGCATTAACTTCTCGGCTCTAAGCTTCTCTGCCTCGCACTCCCGAATGCGTGCCTCGAGTCGCTCCTTCTCCTCCTTGAACCAAATCAGCTCATCCTGATGGTTTTCTTCACCTTCTTTCCTTGAGCTTCTGTCCTCTAGACTGCCTCGCTCACACAGTTCTCTCATCTCCTCAACTGTTTGTAGCTTCTGCTCCCTCATCAGCCTCAGCACTGATCGTGGCCACTTGTCACGTCCGACTTCTTCGAATCGCGCCGACAGTTCCTTCCTAAACTCTACGATCGGTCCAACGATCATCTCCTGCTGCCCCACTGTGCACCTTTGTACCGAAATCAGCTTTTCCATCACCTGCTCTTCAACTTTGTCGGCCGCATTCACGAACCGCGCAAAATTCTTCCACAGCTTCCTCCGTCTCTTGACACCCACGTGTCCATCTTCGACGGTAAACTCCAAGTCTTCCGTTCCTCTCGCTCCCCTTCCGTCCATTGTCTCCGGCGTCATCTCGTCCATTTGTTTTCCGCCGGCAAAACCTTTATTCAAAAGTTTTGGGCTAGTCTCAGCGGTCTTCAACCAGTGAAACAAAATTTCGCAAACTTCAGAGGTCTTCAACCAGTGAAAATTTGACGAAAATTCGGCGAAAGTTGTTCAAACTTCGTTAAAACAATCACGAAGATTATTCAATCTTTGTGAATGCTATCGATTTTTCAATGAATATTCGAAACGAGCGGGTCTTTTCAAAACCACTGCCCAAAACGAAATTCTAGGAAGAACCAATAGACCGGTTCGGCCCCCAAGTTGTTGGGTTCCAATTATATAAAAGCAAAGATGAACAAAACAAAAAGATTTATCGCCAAAATATATAAACGGAAAAGGGCGAGAACAACAAAAGCTAAAAACGAAAGAGAACCGAATGGCCAATGAGGCCGCTCAAAATAAATAATATCCACGTGGCACTAAACCGCGTGAACTCACGTGAAATTAAACTACTTTTATTTGTATTTTATTTGTGGCGCTTAACAGCGTGTATGGCGGTCTAGACGGAGTGCCGTGGCGCTGATACGTGTAGGCCGATAATAAAGGGGATTGGGTAAAGGACTTGCCACCGGCAACTAAACAATATTTTTTTTGGTCACATCCCTGTTTTTTTGGTCCCACCCCTGTTTTTTTTTCGTCCCACCCTTGTTTACTTATTTAAAAAAAAAACAAAAAAATTTTGTCACGCTTCCACTCAAATCCTACGTCACATTGTCAAAAA
Source organism: Caenorhabditis japonica (assembly GCA_963572235.1). Lineage (NCBI taxonomy): Eukaryota > Metazoa > Nematoda > Chromadorea > Rhabditida > Rhabditidae > Caenorhabditis > Caenorhabditis japonica. The sequence goes on from OY754342.1 coordinate 5,391,800, forward strand.
AGAAATCAAAAAAAGTTAAAAATTTTTGTCTCACCCAAAAAAAACACATTTTTTTTTGGTCCCACCCCTGTTTCCCATACTTATAAAAAATATCAAAAAAAATTTTACCACAAGAGGGTTCGAACCCGTGACCTTTCTTCTACTGCCCCCCACTCTACCACTGCACCATCCTCTACACAGGTAAAGCGCGTCCAGCTTATAATAGGTGTAAGCCAAATAAAGGCCTATTTTGGGCTTAAAATAAGTCAATCGCTGGTGGCAGCGGCTACCCTCCTGCAACAGACTTATCGCGCGCGCGGTGTGTGCGGCGACCGCGTTAGGCCTATTACAAGACATCGCAATGCAAACGCGCTCTACGGCTTCACTGTTTTTTTGGGCGGCCTAAATTTTTTGTCATCATTTCATTGCTTTTTTTTCCTAGTTTTCATAGCTTTTTGAGTACGTTTTCCATTTGATTTTTTTATTTTTTACAAATTTTTTTTAAATAATTAACGTTATTGTGTTTTCAATCGGGTTGCGACATCAGAACGTGAAACCTCGCCACCTTTTTCCACGCAAAAATTCAAAATGCACTAACTTAATGTTTGCGTGAAAAAAAGTGAACGGAGTTTCACATTTTGATGTCGCAAATCGATTAAAAACACAATATTTTGTTTTCAATCGAGTTGCATCGTTAAAAAATGAAAATCCGCCACGTTTTTCACGAAAATATTAAATTTTAGCGCATTTTTAATTGTTCCATGAAAAACGTATGCTGGTTTTCATTTATTTTTTTAATGTTGCGACCTTCTTAAAAACAATATGCGTTTTGGCATCAGTGTTGCACTAAAGTTCTTTTCGTTCCCTTTTTTAGCCCCGTCCGTTTCCTATTTCCGTTTTTTTAGTTTTTCCGGAACTTGAAAACCTTATGGGGTTATTCACGAAATGGCAAAATATGGCAAAAAACGGCAAAAAACTGCGCGAAAACTCGGAAAATGCTCAGATTGATCTGAAATTTTGGGAAATAAGGGAAAAAATTCTCCCGGAAATTACCCCAAAATTTCAGAAAAAAATATCGATTTTAAGCATTTTCAGAAAAAAAGCAATATTTCTTAAAAATTGCTTTATTTTGGTCTGACATTTTGTGGGAATGTCCTGGAGAGTTTTCTCCCTCATTTCCCAAAATTTCAGGTAAATCGGAGCATTTTCCGAGTTTTCGCGCAGTTTTTTGCCGTTTTTTGCCATATTTTGCCATTTCGTGAATAACCCCATTATTTTTCGGCGCTGCTCGCACCTGTATTATTATGGATTATTGACGTAGCGAGACAGCGTGTCAGTTATTTTGCCACGATTCAACATTTGGCGGCAAGAGACGAAACAAATTTTGCAAATTTTTTTTTCATTTTGCTGGCGCACAACTTGCAGCAACAAATCGCTACGTCACGAATCCATAATATTGTGTTTTCAATCGAGTTGCGACATCAAAACGTGAAACTCTACTCACTTTTTCACGCGAACATTACATTTTAGTGCATTTTGAATTTTTGCGTTAAAAAAGTGGGCGACAGGCTTGGTCGGAGTCGGAAAACGGAAATTCCGATTTTCCGAATTTTCCGACTTTTTTCGGAAAATTTTTCCGACGGAAAATTATCCGAATATATTTTTCGGAAAAATTACCCGTCGGAAAATTTTCCGAATTAATTATCCGGAAAATTTTCCCGTCGGAAAATTTTCTGAGAATGATCGGGAAAGTGCAGTTCTTTTAAGTGCCGCTTCTATGTACCAAGAACTTCTCAAAACTGAATTTTGTGTTGAATTTTTTGTTAATTTGTTTATTTTTTGTTGAATTTTTGGTTAATTGGTTGATTTTCATGTTTTTCCAAAGAAATAAGATGAGCCACGGTGTCCCAAAGTGGAAAAATGTGTTCAACTGTCTGCACTTTCTTATCTCTCCCTCACCACCGCAGCGCAGCTATTTTTTCAACGGGAATTTGTTTCTTTTTTGATTTTCAGCAAAACTAGACCACTTTTTGAAAATCTGTCATTAAAATATATTCTTCAGGTCAAATGCTTCATTTTTATTATAAAAACACCATGATTGGTGCATCGAGAAAAAAACCGAATTCGCACGTTTCGAGCTGGTCGTGGTATTAAAATGTTCGCGAGAAAATTCTGCACAAGGGAGACATTTAAAATGCATTATTATGTTGCAGAAATTGAGTTTTTAGTAAAATTCTGTACTAATTTTTTTAAAGGCATCTCCTCCGTCAATTCTGCACCAATCGTGTGATTTTTGTAATAAAAATGAAGCATTTGACCTGAAGAATATATTTTAATGACAGATTTTCAAAAAGTGGTCTAGTTTTGCTGAAAATCAAAAAAGAAACAAATTCCCGTTGAAAAAATAGCTGCGCCGCGGTGGTGAGGGAGAGAGAACGAGAGATGCGCCAGCAATTATTACTAGCGGCGCTTTTCCCGTCCGGGACACCGTGTGAGCCAATTGTTAAGAATCTTTTTCGGAAAATACAAAATTACAAAAAAATCCAGTTTTAGTTTCGAAAATCGGAAAAAATCGGATAACCGATTTTCCGAAAAATAAAATCGGAAAAAATGTCGGATATCCGATTTTCCGAAAATTGAAGTCGGAAAAAATTTCGGGTATCCGATTTTCCGAAAAATTATTTCGGAAAAAAATTTCCTTTTCCGATTTTCCGAAAAGCATTTACCGAACAAGCCTGGTGGGCGAGATTTAACGCTTTGATGTCGCAACTCGCTTGAAGACACATTAATACTGCTGAATCTTTTTCCGTTAGATATTTCTGGGCCGTATTCATGAAGCCATTCGGAATTCCGAATGTCCTCCTGAATACGGCCCCTGATATTTTTCCGTAAACTCTCTTTTATGCACTGAACATTTCAGATTATGATGGACAGCTCGGACACCACGCGGAGACATCAACGACGTCAGAAACGGCCTCTCCTGTAGCTCCTGGCAGGTCTCCTGGACACCGTGCAGGACTCCGGAAACGGACGGCAACGACGACGCGTGACGTCATTTCTTGTTAATTTTGATGGTTTGGCTTTGGTAAGCTTTTTAGAAATTTAAAAAAATTGGCTAGCGTGTATAATTTTTTGAAAAATTGCCATCAACTGAAAATTCCTTTTAAAATCGGAAGGCAAAAATTATTTTTTTCAAGTGACGTAATTTTGAGCGAGTCTGGAAGTATTTTTGACATTCTTTCCCAAACTTTCAAACCAATCCGAGCATCCAACGTATTTTATCCTTTTTTTGAATGTTGTCCACTGACTATTGAATTTTACCAAAAAGATAAGATTATTTAAAAAAAAAAACGCCACACCAGAAAACGAAGTACACGTTGGCCATTCTTTTAAAATTCTGAAAGCTCTCCCGGCTTATTTTATGTTGTTTATTTGTTTTCTGCTCGATTTCCATTGTTTGTTAATAACTTATTTTCATCAGTAAAGTTTATTTGGGCAAGCTGGCTTGAAGTCAAGCACGGCGGAGCCAAATATTTCTTGTGATGACCTGTGGCATGCCTATTGTAAGCCCACAACCGAGTTTGTAATGGCCGCGAAAAGCCTATTATAGGCGTGAAATAGGCTTTCTAACAACCGCAATAAGCAAATCGTAGGTGAAAATTACCCGCGACAAGCTTATCTCAGGCCTATTACAGACGCCGAGCCGCGATCAGCCTGTTACAGGCTTACTTCGGTGTCCTTCGCGTGTACTCGATAGGCCTTGCGCGCAACCTATTATAAGCTGAACGCGCACTACCTGTGTAGTTGAGTATTTTTCCTCTGGAGGGCAGTCATAAAAAAGAGGGGAGAGCGGCGGTTTGGAGCCGGAACTTTGGAGCAACTTTTTGAGCTTATTTTTGAAATTGGGCAGCTAAATTTTTTTGACGCTGTAGCCAGAGATAGGTTCTATTAGCCCACCAAGTTTCAGAGCATTCCAATATGGTTTGTGAAAAGACTTCCCTTGTTAGGCTCTTCACCAAGCGGGGTCTTCAGCGTTCTAACATATCGTTCAATTCTTATGTACATAGACTCGAACTTCTTAATTTCACATCAATCAGACATCTTCGCCTCAGGTCCCAACTTCTATTATTGTACAACTTAGTCACTAACGCCATCCACTTTCCCGACCTGTCTGAATTTGTAACCTTTTCCCGCTCCAAGCGTCATCCAATGTTGCTTTGTACTCAGGTAATTTTCGGCAGTTTGCCCCGACTTTTGGCAGTTTGCCCCGCAAAAGGGCATGTGGGCCGACTCCCATCGGCCCACATGCCATTCTGCGGGGCAAACTGCCGAAAGTCGGGGCAAACTGCCCGCTAGCTCGGCCCAAGCTGCCCATGACCGGGGCAGAAGCTGCCCCTGACCTGCGCATAACCTGCCCCTGACCTGCGCCTAAGCTGCCCCTGACCTGCGCCCAAGCTGCCCCTGACCTGCGCCCAAGCTGCCCATGACCTGCGCCCAAGCTGCTGTTTGACGTCCCAAAATAGATTGCCAAAATATACAAAATGATAAAAAACATTTATTGAAAAAAGCAAATGTTGAGAAAAAGGGGGTTAATCGATAACAATATAAAAACAATTAAAAAATTAGTTAGCGAGAAACACGAGAAATGAAAGAAAAAACGGCAAGAGGGGAGGTGGCAAAAAAATGGCAAGAATAGCAAGATAGGCGAAAAAGTGAAAACAATGAGGAGGAACGGGACCGTAATAGAAAAATGGAGGAAACGGAGGGGGTTGGCTCCGCGAGTGAGTCAATACAAAGTCATTTCAAAAAATTAATGAAAAATGAATCAGAAAGTGAACACACGTCAGTTCCTCGAAAAACCTTGCCCTCTGCAGCGGTTATTTTCATAGTGATAAATTAATTTTTAGAACAGTAAAAAGGACGCCCAGAGACTCTCTTTTCAATAAAAAATTAATATAATTCAATTTCAGAACGATTATGGGCCTTCTTACATGAATTTTCCTGTTATTTTCTTCCTATGGAAACTTGATTTTAATCCTATCGAAAAAATGCATAGGAAGAAAATGACAGAAAAATGCATGTAAATAGGCCCATAATCGTTATGAAATTGAATTCGACTAATTTTTTATTGAAAAGAGTTTTTTTTGGGTTTTTTTCTTTTTAATCTTCTAAAAATGAATTTATTTCTATGAACATCAGACATGTCGACTCGGGCTGACCCGCGGGCCGACCCGGACCGGCCCGATCAATTGTTTTTTTTTTTCAACTAAAAACAAATTATCGAAGTAATTGCGTCGTTATAATGGTACGTCCAAAGTAGAAAAAAAGCGCAAAAAAAGACGAAAAGAGGCGTCCAAAGTAACTTTGTTTTTGCGTCTTTTTCTTTGTTGTTTACCGCCAAACAAGCAAAAAATTAATTGTAAACATGTTTACAAGTGCGCGCTTTTTTTTACTTTGGACGTACCATAATGGATTTGTGGCGGAGTGACAATTTTTTTCACGTTTTTATTCGAAAAATGAAGAAATATCAAAAAAAAAAAAGAAGATATTTTTTTGTCTTACAGTTTCACGTAAAATTCGTTTGTTGTGATTACACTTTTTTATTTTTAAGCAGGTATTTTTTCTTCATTTCACGTATTAAAAAAATTTCCGGGCCGACAAATTTCACCATTGGTCCGGAACGGACCGCGACATGTCTGATGAACATAACCGCTGCAGGAAGCAAGGTTTTTTGAGGAAATGGCTTGTGTGCACTTTTTTTTTACAAACAACAAAGTGTGTGCACTTTTTGATTCTTTTTTTATTAAATTTTTAAAAATATTTTTTGTATCGACTCACTATTTCACTTTTCACCTCCCCGGTTTACGCGGTTTCGAAATGTCCGGTTTCGAGATGATCGCTTTCGAGACGTCGCGTGGTTGTTGTTGTGGTTGTTAAAAACTCCTTTCTTCTCTGAAAAAAAAAAAAAATTTTGTGATGATGCAGTTCGCTTGAAATCATAATATTTTACTCACTGCGTTTCAAACGATTTCCTATTGATCCTTCCATGCTTAGTTTTGAGCGGACCATTTCTGCGTCGGAACTAAAAACAATTCGTATTTTTTCGATAGAGAAAAAGTGAATACAGCGGAAAAGGTTTATTGTTATCAATCGAGCTGTATCACGAAAAAAAGAAGAAAACACCGCCTAAGACGAAAAATCTCAAAATGCACTAAATTTAGCGTGAAAATGTGGGCGGAATACATTTTTTCGTGATGCAAATCGATTGAAAACACAGTATAATGGATTCGTGACGGAGCAATATTTCACATAAAACTGGGAGACAAAAAATGTTTTAATTTCTTCAATTATTTCTAAATTTAAAAAATAAAACCGTGAAAAAAATTTCAATCCGCCGCGTATCCATTATAATATAAAAATTAGAAAAGCAAACAGAAAAGTGTTAATATTGTTTTTAAAAAGTTGTCACTTTGAGACCGCATGAACTTTATACTGAAAATCCGCCTCTTCACGCGAATTTTTAATCTTTTTTTTTTAACTTTTACGAATAAAAAGTGCATTTAGGATCATTTTTAAAAATTGCATGAAATTAACGTGAAAAGGCTTCGGAGGCGACAAATTTTTAAAAATAATAACATTATACATTGTGTAAATATCTGACGTTTAAAAAAAAATGAAAACGTAGAAAGGTAAAATAGGATGCAACGCCCATGCGCCATCCGCCACAGCAATGGCACGCGACGCATGGAGTTGCGTCGCGTGAGCTGCCCATGAGCTGCCGATCAGCTGCGCCTGAGCTGCCCACTGAGTGGCAGATTAGGCGCTGCGCATGAGCTGCCGATCAGCTGCGCATGACCTGCGCATGGCCTGCCCCGAGCAGATCTGCCGAATCCTGTGGCAAACTGCCATTTTGCTCGGCCATTGGCGGCCTTGTTGCCCATAAGCTGCCGAAAATTACCTGAGTAGGAAAGAGAGCAGTACCGGCCATTTCTTCTCTTCCACAGTTCCTATTTGGAATGCTTTACTATGTAATACACTTAACTTTCTATCCCCTTCTGAGTTCTCGAATTATTTGAACACGTCAATAGCCCGGTTTTGAGCACTTATGGTTCTTCGCCCCGTTTTTCCCCCTTTTTCTTTTCTTTTGCTGTTGATTAATTTTACTACATATTACACTTTGTTGTCTACATCTTTCTTTCTTACCATACAAGCTTGCAGCTTGTGGCGACTAAGTCGCCTTCGTCAAATGTTGATTTTTACTGATTTTTGGTTTTTTTTTTAAATAGAAATGACAATCATTTCTTTTCCCTATTTCTTTCCAATTCTCGTGACCCTTGTGGTATAGTGGTTAGCACGTTTGAACGTCAATCGACAGGTCGCGGGATCGAGTTTTGTCGACTGCAAACTCGCGTGTGAGACACACAAACAAACACACAGACTAATCTAAAATTTTCTATATAAGAAAGATTAACTTTATTTGTCACCCATATTGTAAATGTTTATTCAGTTATTCCCACCGATTATCATTTTACTATACCATATTCCTAGTTTCTCTTTTTTTTTTTTCTCCCCATCCTGACCACATTTTTTTTCTTTCGTCCGGCAGCTGGTCTCTGGCGGGTCCAGCTGTTTTTATAGCTTTGTTCGTTCTTTATATGAATGAATGCATTGTTATAAGCATCTAATAGAAGTGCACCATTCATAGCTCTTTCTACCATTTTTGTCGCTTTCGAAATAAGGAAAAGCTTCGAATCAGAACTTTATCAAAACAGAACTGTCCCGAATCAGAACCGTTTTCTTTCCAAATGGATAAGTGTCAAAAGTGTTGTATAATAATAAGCTAAATCAAATTCTCCAGTACAGAACAAGTATTTGTAATACCGTATTTACTCTATTTGTCCGGCATGCCGGCTTATTGTTTGTACCTCCTGCTTGGATGCCGGCCAGTTAGAGTGAATACCACATAATTCATTTTCCACATTTGTGTCTCATAAAATCTTTTTTTTCTTTTCCAATTACGTTACTGATTTCACCTTTACCATAGTTCTAATTTGGAAACGTTTTGATTCGAGATAGTCGGGGGGACTACGATGGTGAGGGACTATACTTATATATGCTGGGGTGGGGGATTACATCCCACGGCAGGCATATGAAGTAAGTTTTCGTGAAATTACGTCTTAAAATAATAAAATCCACGAAAAACTGGTGTCATCACGCTACGCCCCGCCCCTTTCCCGTGCAAAACATAAAGGCCGTCGAAACCCGTGAGGTGTCGGTCCACATGGGAAGGTATACCCGCCGCCTGCGCAGGTGTTGCAAGGGATTGGGTTAGAGAATTCTGAAGGGTGGGTGGGGAGCTCTGGATGAAGGCTGCGTGGCACGGTGCCACAGAGCTCACCGGCTATTTTTGGTTGTCTGGATACATGTGCTCATTGAGCATCTTGAGTGAAATCAAAAAATGGAAAATTCAGGAAGTCTAGAAAATATCCACGTCCCATCCGTTTTTGATCCGTTTTCAGTCCACGCTCCCACGTCCGCATCCTATCCGTGGGAGGGTGGATCCTACTAGAATCAAAATCGGATACATATAAATTTCCTATAAATTCCACGTCCCATCCGTTTCGGATCCGATATGGATTTGAAGCCCTTCACCTGTGGTGCACACCAGTACACCACCGATGCACACTTTCAGCAACCCCCGGAGGCCACTCATATGATCGGCGGCCCGCAGCGAGCTTCTATGCAAGTGCGCTCCACCGAAGTGAGCGATTCGGCTTGTATAAATAACGAGACCTTCCTGAAAATGTTATGGATTTTGGAACTCTAACGTCCGGTTAAGTTTTTGGAAATCCCCTAGTTGGTTACCGTACACAGTTCCCATGTTATCGATTTAATATACCGGCCGGCTACACGGGGTGCTGGCGAATATTTTTTTTCAGACAATTTTTTTGCGCAAAAAACACGCTCGACGTGTGTCGAATCTCTCGTCTTCTCCGGCTCGTCTCTTCTTTCTCTCGTCTTCTTCGTCTTGTTTCTTTTCTAAATGTTTGCATTGGCACAGTTCCAAGGTTTTGTTCTGTCAAATGCGGCGCGTGCGGCGTGCGCGTATTCTCAATGGAGCATTTTCACCAGCATTTTCACCACTAGCCATTACCCCGTGCGGCTACAGTGAGTAACGGCGCGAAAACGTGTTTTCCAACTGAACGAAGTGCAAAAATGTAAGCGGGTGTGTCGTCTCGTTATGTTTGCTGCTATTGTAATTTTTTTGCAGGCGCATTTGGTAGCCGGCAAGAAAATTGAACCAATAGTTGATGTTTCTAAACATGAATAATTTTCAGACTATTGTTCGAAAACTTGTCAACAAAAGGAGAACAAAAAGACAGCTCTAAAGAAAATTGATGGCACCTTTACTGATTTCGATCAAAACAGCAAAATGTTCTCCACTTTCTTTATTGCGATAGTTGCAATCACGTTGTTAAACGTGTCTTATTTTTTCAGTTCGGGTTTTCATGGTTCAATCAAACAGGAAAGTTGGAATGAAAAAATTACTGTTTTCAACGATGCTGAGAAAACAATTGCAAGTTTCGCACGTGTTACAAATGCAATTGCTGTACTGAATGAAGTGGACAGCAGTTCAAACATAATCAAAAAGGTCATCACTGAAGCAGTCGGCGTTCAAGATTCAAATTTATTGGATTCCATTAATCCATCGCTTGTTGTACAAGTTGCAAAAAATATAAAATCTTTGAATTTGATGGCTGTCTCTAAAAACCATAACATGAGTAAAGATATTACTATGGACTTGGATACAATTGTTTCAAAAGAAACTACGCCATTAACACAACTAGGTGAAGTGTTGTTTTCCTTCAATAAAACGCAATTGAATTTAGGTTCATTGCCTAATCTTGCTGTTGGAGCTGTTTCTTTTTTAAATATGCTTCTTGAGCAATTGAATGCATCATCTTCAAACTATTCCAACGTGTTTGACACTTTACTTGATTTAAGAAGTAAAATTTCTTCAATGAAGCCAAGTGAAACACTTTACAACATACAAGAACGTCTCACCGAGTTTGTTCATATTTTAAATAATATAAGCTCATTTGTTGTTGTCATTGATAAATACAAACGATTGACGTCTCAAACTTATTTGACAAGAATATCCAAAAAAGTTAAAAGTTTGCTTCCATCTGTGTCAATTATCAAACGATTACTAAGAGCCGACGCCAAAAAACGCGTCATGGAACAGTTACAATGCATTGATAGATTGATAAACCCTAGAGACACGCTGTATGATAAACTGGCTCTCATAGGGTTCCCTCAGGGATCAAAGGATATAACAACTCTTTTGAAGGACTTAGACGGCAATCAGTTGAAAAGATTTTTGAATGGAGGAAATTTTCTTTCTGAGTTGAAGAGCTTTCTGTTACCCATGTCAAATTTGAGTATTCAAATAGAAATAGCAGAAAAAGTGTGGGCAAAAACTGTAAAAATAAAAAATGCAGTCCGCCAAAATTTGAAAATGTTTCAAAATATGAAAAAGTTGAAGCTAACGGCTTTCACCAGTTTTTTGAAAAATGTAAACATCACCTTAAAGAAATTGAAACCAATTGAAAATTTGAATAATTCCATGTTGAATGAGTGTACACAGCATCTAATGTCTTCACAAATGTTTTTAGATTATGGCATTCAGAAAGAAGAACTTAAAAAACTGGTGGAAGAAACTGAGCTTCTGACTAAAGTTGTCTATAACATTACTCGGACTTTTGCACAAACAACCCTAGAAAATGAAGCTTTGGAATATTTACGAAAAAAGGACCTGGGCAAATACATGCCGTTTTTACTATCAGTAAGAACCAAAGTACACTTTTTTGAAGAGAAAAAACCAAAAATTCTGGATTTCTTTTCGAAAATTGCTTATTTTAAACCAATTTTTAATGAAAAAACACTAATTAAAATCTACGAAATTGCTGAAACACAAAAACTGTTTGAATTGGATATAAAGGAAATTATAAATCACATTAAATTCATTGATTCATTAATACCGCTTACCAATGAAGAAATTTCTGGAATCGATATACTATCTGAAACTTTTTTGGCTACCAAACGTCAAATAGGCGAATGGCACTTAACAGACAAAATTGTTCAAACAGAAATTCGCAAAACAAAAAGCTTCAACTATTTTAAAAATTTCCCATATGCTTGGGAACTCACTTTTCAGTTAATTTATTTGCAACGAACGTTAAGGTTTTTCAAGAGACGCGATCTAAACCAAATTTTCCAATCATTCCACAAAAACGGAATGATTCTGGCTGAAAGAATGAAGAACTTACCACCCTTTGAACAACAGTTCGCTAGTTCTGCATGGAACAACTTTGCTCTTTTAAATAAATCCATAAATACTCTTTCAGCGGTAATGCAGAAAATTTCATCAAAAATACTTAATCGAGAGCAGAATTTGAGTTCGCTTGCGGATGCTATGTCCATTTTTGAAAACGTTAACATACCTTCATTAAAATTTGAATTGATGATAACGTCTCTCGATCTTTTGGAATCAAATTCTGCTGAATTATCGCTAGAAGTGGCAAATTTTAAACAAAGCATTCGACACGTGCAAGATCTACAGTTTGCGATTTTAATAAGAAATGGTGCAATTTTTAAGCTTCTCACTTTAGCTGATGCCTTTTTCAAACAATTTTTTTCAAAACAATTGAAATTGAAAACCGATAAGTAAGATTTTTTTTAAACATTTTATTACTATTTGCTTTTGTCAGGTCAATGTTGTCTTTGGTTGTCATTTTTGCTGTGATTATCATTTCTGTTCTGATTTTGTTTATTTTTTGGATCAGGTCAGTCAAGGCAAAGAGAGGAGGGAAACTTACATCGGTGTCCGTTGAAAAGCAAAATGTGTGTTTCGAATGACATGTTAAAAAACGATAATAGTGAATAAATTGAAACAACTATTCTTACTTACCAGTGTTGCCTTTAAAAACGGTTTCAGTTTTTAGATTTTTTTGTTTAATTTTTACAAGCCTGGCTTCATCGAAAGCTACTTTTGATTCCTTTTTTCATTTCTAAAATGTTTTTTTTTTTCTTTTTGAACATTTTTTTTTCATTCATTTCTTGCGTATAGCTAGGGACCACAAAGAGAGGTGGGCGGGGCGTTCCGATTTTTCTACCCAGCGCGTTTTTGGATCGTGGTGCAATTTTGCGATTCTGTAACGCGGATACTACTGGTATAACCATTCATGTTAAGATGCTCCCTTATGTAATCGACCACGAGGAATCGATTGGTGATATCAGATTTGCGGAAAAATCATTAGTTCCACCCGAAATCGAAAAAAAAATGGAGCGAAGGTTAGAAAATCGAAGTTTTAGGGTCTTTCCATGTTGAGTCCCACTCTTTTTATTATTGATTCCTATAGTTTTTTATGTGCTGAATTCGAATATGCAGTTGGTTTTTACGTTTTAGTTCCCCCTTTTAGGTTTTTTTTCAGTCAAAGTAGGCGGAAATTTATCTCAATTTTTTCAGCGATGACCTATCTATTTTATTTTAGAAACCAATAGAACAGTTAATTATAAGGTCAAGGCCAAAAATTTAGAGTGATTGATCGACTTTAAAGTACTTTCATACCTCCTAAAGTGATCGGCTCAAAACCAATTTTCTGGTTTTTTGCAATTTTGAGGGTGATGCCGGTTGAGTCCCACTGTTTTTATGACGGATTCGGATTCTACAGCCTTTTTTTGACTAAATCCTTTTCACAGATTTTCAAGTTATAATCCCCCTTTTAGGTTTTTTTTCACTTTTCTGGGTAAATTTTGTACATTTTATGCATGAATCAGCATCAATTTCACCTGGCAGCGACAGCGAGGAGGCAGTGAGGCGGCGACCATATGTAGGAAAAAGAAGCTGCGCGCTAGAGTGGCGGTGTGGCGCCACAGGTGAAATGCGGTGGATGCATATAGTTTCCGTATTTGAATCATATGGTGCATTTATGTAAATTAGGCTCTAGATATTCAATAAATTCGCGTCGTTTGATTAAAGTTTACACATTTTACTAATTCAGCCACAAGAATCACGAAATTTGGAACAGCTGAAGTACAAAAATCAGTTCCGTTACAAGAAAAAAAACTTGTAAGAAAAGTGAAAAAAAGCAGGGACAAAGTCGCCAAATGTCGCAGGCTTGTGTATATACATTAAATTTATTTATTTTAATGCAAAAAATTTATAAAAAATTATTATATACCGAACAATGAACCAAAAGAATGGCATGATTAAAATACGGACACTATATGCATCCACCCCATTTCACATGTGGCAGTGGTAAAACTCTTGATTCGAGATAAGTCTATGAGGCGTTTTCCTTTTGTGAGCTTCAAATTGAACGATTATCTCGCGCGGGATTCTTGCAAACATCGCCCCGCCCACTGGGTTGGCAGAAAATCAGTACATTGAAATTGAGCATGAAAACGGCTGTAACTCGACAGCGAATAGCTCTTTTGGATTGATTTTTTGGCAAAAGTCTTAGAATTGGCTGTAGAATGTAATGCAACAAAAACATTTCAGAGAATATTTGTTTTGAAAAACACTTTGTGGTCCCTACGTATAGCGCAGGCGGTTAAACGCTTGTTCAGTAAACTAACGACGCAATTTCGAGTTTTTGTGTTGGTCTCGGGCACTCAGTTTGCTTCCGCCATGCAGTTTGGAAACAGACACAACAAGAAACTCAGACGCTGCACGGCTCCCCCTCCTTCCAATGCGCCAGCAATTTCGCAGTGGTGCGCGCTTGCATCATTCGCCAGCGGCGAATGTAATTTTGTACTGAAAAATCAGTTTTTTTCATTATTTCACTCGAATAATTATGTTTTTGAAAAATGAATATCATTCGCCGATAGAGGAGTTTCTTGCGAACATTTCGAGCACTTGGACGTCAACAAAAATCCAGAAATGGCCGAGCCTTAGGGGTTTGAAAAACTTCTACGATTTCTACGATAAAATATTGAGCAATCGCATAATAAAAAGATAGAAATCAATAAATTATCAATTTTTATTCATTTTCAGAATAGTTATGCCTAAAAATTTGTAAAAAATATTTAAAAATCAAATAAAAATGGAAAAAAAAATTCTGCTATTGCGCAAATCACATTGTCCACGCGGAGTACACGGCCGTACGACCATGGAGTGCCAGTGCACGCGAAATGCGCCAACCAGAAAAAATTTTGGAAGGCTGGGGTGCCGTGCGCTGACGTATATCGACAGCACTAAGCGAGAGGTGAGTAAATGCGCTCCATCTGCACATTGATTTTCTCCTATCCCGTCTCCGTTTTCACCACACAATTTAAATTTGGGGCAGATGGAGTTAGGGGTCACTCAAAAAAAAATTTTGTTTCATTTTTATTGGCGATTTTTCATCGCTTTTGATTTTTTTGATATGTTTATCTGGCTCCCCGACGATTCGAAACCCGACACTTCGAAACCGCGTCAATTCGCCACTCACGTCGATATTGATACCGCAACCAGGCTTTCTCGGAAATTTCCGAAAAGTCGGAAATTTCCGATTCCGGTGGCCCATACTCCCAGGGGTCATAACAATAGGGGGCATCGTGCTCAAAGGGGGCAAAGTCTCAAAGGGGGCACCGTCTCATAGGGGGCATTTGCAGCTGTCTCATAGGGGTCATTTCAACAAGTCTCATAGGGGGCATTTAGCTGAATGCTCAGAGGGGGCACATAAAATCTCATAGGGGGCATCGAAAATATTTGTTTGGCGATAACTTATTTTAAATTCATTTTTCTGTCAATGAAGGCTGCGATTTTTGACGATTTTCTCGCTTGTTTTCAAAAATTATCAAGCCTGCTGCGGAGTCCTAAACTGACTGTTCATGCATTGCTTTGGTTACAACATATCGGCACTGGGGTATGAGGAGGAAGTGAGTAAACGCGCCCGGACGCACACACGCAACGCATCCAAATAAGGCCCAAAAAATAAAAAAGTGCGCGAAAAATTTCGCATTATCGGAGACAAAAACCGACGCGCGCGAAATAATTTTGAATAGAGTTTCTTAATTTTCACGATTTTGCTTTGGTTTTTCTCCGATAATGTGAAATTATTCGCGCGCGCTTTTTTATTTTTCGGGCCTCATTTGGATGCGTTGCGTGTGTGCGTCCGGGCGCGTTTACTCACTCCCTCCTCAGACCCCATAGGATCAACTTGTATTTTTTAAACCATATTTTCTGAACTGCACCGTCCAGGCTGTATCATACCGAAGAAAGCGACAATATTTGGACATGACATGGTTTTGAGGTTTTTCTATTGTCGGCCCGCCAAAATGGTCGAACGCGCTCCGCTGAACTCAACGCTATGCGATTTTCGTTTTGGTCTCCAAATTATTTTATTTCACGTGTAAATTCAACGTGAAATGAAATAATGCCACTAAAAATTAAACTATACTAAAATAAAAAAAAATACAAGTTGTAACCAAAGCAATGCATGAACAGTCAGTTTAGGACTCCGCAGCAGGCTTGATAATTTTTGAAAACAAGCGAGAAAATCGTCAAAAATCGCAGCCTTCATTGACAGAAAAATGAATTTAAAATAAGTTATCGCCAAACAAATATTTTCGATGCCCCCTATGAGATTTTATGTGCCCACTCTGAGCATTCAGCTAAATGCCCCCTATGAGACTTGTTGAAACGACCCCTATGAGACAGCTGCAAATGCCCCCTATGAGACGGTGCCCCCTTTGAGACTTTGCCCCCTTTGAGCACGATGCCCCCTATTGTTATGACCCCTGGGAGTATGGGCCGATTCCGGTTCTGAGGCAGTTTCACTTCCGAAAAAAATTCCGATTCCGTTCCGAGACAAAATGATTTCCGGAAATAATTCCGTTTCCGTCAGAAATAATTTTTTTCCGATGTCGGAAAAAAAAATGTTTTCCTGTCAAAACTCGGCTTTCGCGTGCAACCTTTGCACCAACTTTACTAATGAATAATGTAATAAAATCTAATATAACTATGTCGGCGATATCTGAAAAGGTTGATTTGTTGGACCTGAAAGTACTTTTTTCATACTGAAACGTGTCAGAATAGAAATTTTAAAGGGAGGCGGGCGATCCAGTAGGGACTCACCTTTATTATTAAACTTAAGCGCGCAGCGAGTCACACAGGTAGTGCGCGTTCAGCTTATAATACGTGGAGGCCAAAAATAGGCCCATTATAAGCTTAAAATAAGCCTATCGCGGGTGGCAGCGGCCACCCTCCTGTAATAAGCTTATCGCGCACGCGGTGTGTGCGACGACCGCGCTAGGCCTATCGTAAGTCACTCGCCGTCTAGCTGTGAGACGCAGCAAACGCGCTCGCCGGCTACGCTATTGCGGCAGAGAAGCAGAGGCACATTGTTGGGCGGCCTAAATTTCTGTTCAATATTTCTTTTTTTAATTTCCGACGTCTTTTCTGAGTTCTTTTACTGTTAAAATTAATTTTTATGCTTCTTTTTTGTTAACTTCCTGTTTTAAAGTCAATTTCTGGTTTTTCCTCTTTGTGTCTTGTGTTTTCAATCGAGTTGCGACATCAAAACGTGAAACCTCGCCCATTTTTTCCACGCAAAAATTCAGAATGCACAAAAATTTAATATTCGCGTGAAAAAATTGGACGGAATTTCACGTTTTGATATAGTGGATTCGTGGCGGAGTGACAATTTTTTCACGTTTTTATTCGAAAAATGAAGAAATGAAGAGATTTTTCGCCTCCCAGTTTCACGCAAAATGTCACTCCGCCACGAATCCATTATATTGCAACTCGATAGAAAAAACAATATGGTGGATTCGTGGCGGAGTGACAATGCACGTGAAACTGGGAGACAAAAAATCTCTTCATTTTTTCAAATAAAAACGTGAAAAATTGTCACTCCGCCACGAATCCATTATATATATCGTAAAATCGTCTGAATTTTTCATATAATGGATTCGTGGCGGGGTGACAATTCACGTGAAACTGAGGGTCGATAATTCTTATCATTTCTTCAGTTATTTCTTCATTTTTTCGAATAAAAACGTGAAAAAGTTGTCACTCCGCCACGAATCCACTATAGTAAAATTTCTCGATTTAGTTGTTCATTTGAATGGGGTTATTAAGCGTTTGTAAAATTTTTATTTTATCCTTTTTTTTCTCGAATACTGCTGTAAAAGGAAAATTAATAATGTTTTACTTCAGCTGAATAACCCCAATCGCAGGTTTGTTTTGCGTTCAGTGTGCCTTAACGATAAAAATTTCATGAATGGTCGAAAGTTTATCGATAAAAGTTTATGGGATTATTCACGGGGTATCAAAAATATCAACAAAAGTTTTTGCCGCCTTGTAAATAACCCATAAAAAATGTATTTTTTTTCGACAATTTTTATGTCGAAAATTTGTCGATGAGGGCATTTGTCGATATTTTTTCAATAAGGCACACGGATTGTGGTCATCAAAAAGTTTCCTTCTTTCATTATTTCTTTTTGATAATTTTTTCGTAATAATAATTATTCTTTTTTTCCTACCCGTTAGTATCCCCATAAACGGTCACTTTTCCTAATTACTATAAATTTCAGGTTGTTTGTTGAATGTCGGTAGGCAGGAATTACGATGGAATCAATGCTTTGGACGATGAGGCCAAGCAGGAAAATGTTCAAATGGTTCGGAAAATAAATCGGTAAGGTTTTCAGAATTTTTAAAAAATTGGCTAGCATATATTTTCGGAGCCCAAATATGCAAAATAAATACTACTGCGTCGCGAAAACCAGTCAGAGCGCTCGTGCCTTGCGGCTGTGGTCTCGCCGCGACAAGCGCGTGTACGGTAGTTTGTTTACGAAAAAAAAAATGCAAAAACAGAAGAACAATTCAAAAAAGAATGCAAAAAAAAACTAACGTATATTCGCTGGTCGCGACGAGACCACAGCCGCAAGGCACGAGCGCTGACTGATTTTCGTGACGCAGTAAAACAAAACTTCACTATCGTGGAGCACGATATGAATTACTGTAAAAAACTCTAATACAACGACATGTCCTTCTATTGTTTCACTTAATCAGAACTGTCGGGTATTTAGAGGTTTGCACATCAAACTTCGGTCGTCTCATACCTGCTTGGTTAGGAAGTGTTTCACCGAGTTTGGTGTGAAATCCTCTAAATTCTCGGCAGTTTTGATGAAATGAAACAATAGAAAGGCATGCTGTTGTATTAGAGTTTTTACGGTACCCCCTTTTTGCCCAACTGCCTGTAGACTGTTTGGCTAGCAACAATTGTCAATAGCCTGTCTAGTGGAGCTGAAGCTAATAAAGCAGTGTACAGACAGGTGTCGCAAAAAGTCTGCAAATCGCATAGATTTTTGTCTGCGTTTTGCTAAACAGTCTACAAACTCATTATACTGCTCATGAATTTTACCAAATTTATTTCAAAAACGTCTTAATTCACGTAGGTGGGGGGGGGGGGGGTTATGCACGAAATGGGAAAAAAACTGGGAAAATGGTCCGATTGGCCTGAAATTCAGGGAAATAAGAGTAAAAATGTTTCCGGACCTGCCCACAAAATTTTGGAACGAAGTATCGATTTTAAAAATTTTCAGGAATTTTCCCAGTTTTCGCGCAGTTTGTTTTCCATTTCGTGTATAACCCATTAGCAATTAATTCACGTATTGTCGCCCACCAAAATGGTCAAACGCGCTCCGATGAACTCAACTTATGCGATTTTCATTTTGGTATCCAAATTATTTCAGTTCACGTATAAATTCAACGTGAAATGAGATAATTTGAAGACCAAAATGAAAATCGCATAGCGTTGAGTTCAGCGGAGCGCGTTTGACCATTTTGGCGGGCCGACAATAGAAATAAATGACTCCAGGATGTTTTAAAGTTTTGAACGATGTATTAGATAAAATCCCGAGCTAACGTTGAAATATTAAAATTTATCATATTAATTACAGGCTCTCGGACGTTTGGAAAGTGTGACATTTTGAATGTGGACGTTTGGAAAGTACGACGTTTCGAAAGTTTTTCTGCATTTTGTCGACGAGGTGTTTTCACACATTTTTTTAAAGGTTTTAATGGAAAATTTCATAAAAAGCTTTAAAAAATGACTGTGTGCTGAGACCGCGACGAAAAAATAGAGATGAAACTTTCGAAACGTCCGAGAGCCGAATTACATGATGGCTATTTGAAAATAACCTAAAAACATTTTTTTAATTCCGCTTCTGTGGCTAATTGTTTGTTGATTTTACGTTGTACCCTTTTTTATGTACTTCAATTACTTAAAACGCGGTATATTGTTATTTAATTTTTATGTTTGCAATAAATCTGTTGTTTCTTAAGATTTTTTCTATTTCTTTAGATACAGTACCGGACAAAAAGATATCATATTTTGGTTTTTGGAGTATAACTTTTGAATGGAGAGGGTTATGGTTCTGAAAATTTGCATGAATCTGTCTCGTGTTGTTTTTGACAAGCTCCCAAAATGGATTTGGTCGTTTTTGAAAACTGCAGATTTTTCGAAAAATTTCAGATTCCAATTTTTCGACCCAAAAATAATTTTTTTTTCAGATTTTTCAAGGCTCGAAATTTATTTTTAAAATGAAGTGTCAAAACTAAAAGTATGATTTTAGTTGACTATGGGTAGGGACCACAAAGAGAGGTGGGCGGGGCGTTCCGATTTTTCTACCCAGCGTGTTTTTGGATCGTGGTGCAATATTGCGATTCTGGAACGCGAATACTACTGGTATAACCAGTCATGTTAAGATGCTCCCTTATGTAATCGACCACGAGGAATCGATTGGTGATATCAGATTTATCATTAGTTCCACCCGAAATCGAACAAAAAAATGAAGGGAAAGTTAGAAAATCGAAGATTTAGGGTATTTCTATGTTGAGTCCCACTCTTTTTATTATCGATTCCTATAGTTTTTTATGTGCTGAATTCGAATATGCAGTTGGTTTTTACGTTTTAGTTCCCCCTTTTAGGTTTTTTTTCAGTCAAAGTAGGCGGAAATTTATCTCAATTTTTTCAGCGATGACCTATCTATTTTATTTTAGAAACCATTAGAACAATCAATTATAAGGTCAAGGCCAACAATTTAGAGCGATTGATCGACTTTAAAGTACTTTCCTACCTCCTAAAGTGATCGGCTCAAAACCAATTTTCTGGTTTTTTGCAATTTTGAGGGTGATGCCGGTCGAGTCCCACTGTTTTTATGACGGATTCGGATTCTACAGCCTTTTTTTGACTAAATCCTTTTCACAGATTTTCAAGTTATAATCCCCCTTTTAGTTTTTTTTTTCACTTTTCTGGGTTAACTTTGTACATTTTATGCATTAATCCGCATCAATTTCATCTGGCAGCGACAGCGAGGAGGCAGTGAGGCGGCGACCATATGTAGGAAAAAGAAGCTGC
Organism: Caenorhabditis japonica; assembly: GCA_963572235.1. Lineage (NCBI taxonomy): Eukaryota > Metazoa > Nematoda > Chromadorea > Rhabditida > Rhabditidae > Caenorhabditis > Caenorhabditis japonica. Next base: position 5,412,190 of record OY754342.1, read on the forward strand.
GCGCTAGTGTCGCGGTGTGGCGCAGTGGTAAACACAGGTGATTCGCGTGACGCAAATAATTTGTCAAAAATTGTTCGCGCGTTTGCAAAATGGGTACGCGTGAACATTACTTTTGTGCGCGCACAATTCGCAATTCGCGACAATTTACATGTAATTTTTAAATTGTATGCGCATCCCGAAAAAAATGACCAACAATTGGCAATTCACGAACTAAAATTTTCGCCGACAACAATTTTGTTTGCACACAAATGACAAATCCCGAAAAATTTCGTTCAATTAGCCGATTAAAAATTCTTGAATCGCATAATTAGTTGGCTTATTAAGCTTATTAATTTCATATGTACTTTATAACAAGACTATGTTATTTTATTATGTATCAAACATTTAAAAAATTGCACGGTAATACCAAAGGCAAATTAAAAAATCATTAGATATAGCCTACAGGTTAGAGAGGGGGGGGGGGGGGTGTTCAAAGAAATATCAATAAAAACCATTCGGAAAAAATGAATAGAGAATGCTCCGATCAGTTCGAAACTTTGGGCAAAAATACTCGTGGGCATGAAAAGTTTCGAACCGATCGGAGAAAATTGTTTTAATTATTCCTTGCTCTCCTTGCGCTGACGACCGTCGTTTGCAGCTGCTTGTTGATCGTACTTGCCCTGAAAAAAAATTGAAAATTAAGCATTTGCGAATCGGTATTATTATTTTTCAAGAACTTTTTCGCGCATGCACTCGTCTATTATTGAAAATTTTAAGCGCCGAAAATAAGTCACCAGCTTTTAAAGTAATGTAACGGCAAAAATTTCTGTCTCGCAATTTTTTTGAATGGCGCAAAAAAGTTCGCCTTCAAATTTTTTTTTTCGAAAACGTAGTCTTGAGCACGCCGTGGAAAACTGAGCATTTTTCTTTCTAAATTTTAATTATATTTTTTTTAATTTTCAAATTTAAGTTATTCATTACTGAAATTTGAAAACTCACATTTGTCTTGGTCACCGCTTGCCATTTTTAACTGTCCAGACGCCTGGAAATATAAAATAAACGGAAGAAAAATCAATAAAAAAGGAAGAAGGAATAACAACTATAAAAATATTGAAGCATTTTTACGAAAAACCCAAGAAAAGTGGCATAAAAATAACATTTTTGTGGCAGAAATAAATTAATTTGGGCCTCAATCAATGATGAGGAAAGTTTCGCTGCGAGAGTTCGTTCGGGATTTGCCAATTGTATTTTCGCGATTTGTCAATAATTTACCGATCATTGGAGAATTCCGACCAAATGTCGACTATGCATTTTTTACAAATTGTGCTCAAATCGCGATTTTCTTCTTCGCGATTTGCGTGCAATTTATAAATTGTTTGTCTGCCCGTATAATGCATAAGTCGCGAATCACCTGTGAAGTTCTTGATTTGCGATCAGTCTATGAGGCGTTTTTCTTTTGTGAGCTTCAAATTGAACGATTATCTCGCGCGGGATTCTTGCAAACATTGCCCCGCCCACTGGGTTGGCAGAAAATCAGTACATTGAAAATGAGCATAAAAACGGATGTAACTCGACAGCGAATAGCTCTTTTGGATTGATTTTTTGGCAAAAGTCTTAGAATTGGCTGTAGAATGTAATGCAACAAAAACATTTCAGAGAATATTTGTTTTGAAAAACACTTTGTGGTCCCTAACTATGGGTCGATCGGACAATTTTCAGCTGACTTACAGCACTTCGAATATCAAGGTCCACATGGGTAAGTCAACTATAACTTTTATTGAGGATCACCAAAACCGAATAAAACCAAATAAAATTTGTTTTTTAACAGTTTTTATCAAATTTGCTTTTGTTTTCTTTGGTTTTGGTGATTCTCAATAAAAGTTATAGTTGACTTACCCATGTGGACCCTGATATTCAAAGTGCTGTAACTCAGCTGAAAATTGTCCGATCGACCCATAGTCAACTAAAATCATACTTTTAGTTTTGAAACTTCATTTTAAAAATAAATTTCGAGCCTTGAAAAATCTGAAAAAAAATTATTTTTGGGTCGAAAATTTGGCATCTGAAATTTTTCGAAAAATCTGCAGTTTTCAAAAATGACCAAATCCATTTTGGGAGCTTGTCAAAAACACTACGGGACAGATTCATGCAAATTTTCAGAACCATAACCATCTCCATTCAAAAGTTATACTCCAAAAACCAAAGTATGATATCTTTTTGTCCGGTACTGTATATACGGGCTCGAATTCGAAATCATTTGGGCATTAGGGGGCGCCCGGACCTGTGGCAGCCATATTATAAGCCCACATCCGAGTTTTGAATGGCAGCGAAAGGCTTATTATAGGCTTACAATAGGCCTTTTGATAGCCGCGATAAGCTTATGATAGGCGAAAGTCACCCGCGATAAGCCTATTATAGGCCTATTATAGGCGTCGACCCGCGGCAAGCCTATAATAGGCTTACTTTGGGGTTCTTCGCTGGTACTAAGCTGAACGCGCACTACCTGTGCACGCGCGTGTGTGGCCGAACGGTTAGTCGTCTTGCACCACAATTTTGTTGCCGGGGTTCAGTGCCGCGCGCCCGCACACTCTGCCCCGCCCCCTCCAGCGAGGAGAAAATCAGTACTTCGGGAGGCCAACTTTGAAGAGCCAAAACTCAAGAAACACTGAACATTTTGAAACGAAAATTTGGGAACATGCTAATATCAACAACTGGAATCTATTTTTGTCGACAGTTTGGCGAAACTCCTATGTTTTAGAAACACGTTGCGGTACCTAATAGTAAGGATCTGTGGGATCCTGAGACGTAGTCGAGATTTACTTAGAGTTTATTAATATAAAAATGGGGATACACAAGAAGGTGTATAGTTACGGGTGAACAACAAGTACAAGTCCAAAGGGGAACAAGGGGAAAGAAAGGGACAAAACGCGATTAGGGCCAGGTCCCGGGTCGGAGACCACTGACCTAATGAGGAAAAAGGTCGCCTTTTATAGTCGTCGGAATGGGCGTGGTCGTTCCAGAAGGTTCCTGGCGGGCGCTGATTGGTCGGCAGCTCGATCCTGATTGGTCGGCACAAGATAGTGGGCGTCAAGGAGACGACAGACGTCAGACGGTCATCGGTGGTCCCTGCTGCTGGCTGTTGCGCGTAGTCTGGTCCGCGAGAGATAGTGTGCGGTGATCAGAGAGTGGTCAGACGAGCGCAGTGAACATGAGCCTTGTTGAGAGGACGCAGAGAGAGAGTGTGTTGCCGCCGTTGGGTGTGACCAGTGCATGTCCCGGGATAACAGAATGATGGGTAGGGATGGTGAGTGAGTGGGTGACCGCGAACGAAACCATGACGATGATGACTCTGAAAACGAAACGTCAATACTGTTCTAAAAAGGACTGGGGGAGTGAGTAAATGGAAGAGGCGGGGCTCTTACATCTCCCCCCTTCGACGAGATTCGTCCCGAATCCTCCGGTGCTAAACGCAAAGAGCTAGCGCCTCAGAGATTGACGAACTGCGATTCTGGGACCCCTCTGAGGAGTTTGGCCCAATTAGCCGTGCTCCTCAGATACTTAACTTGAGCGATGACGATGCACGCTTCGCGGGTTCTACTTAATGCAACGTTGATGCGCTGACGGTTGTCGAGGAACGCTGAGGAACCTGACGTTCGGCTGGTGAGGATTATCACATAGTCGAACTCTCGGCCTTGCGATGAGTCGACGGTGAGTACTGTCACCTCGCCGGACGCCCTGCGCGACGCGTAATCCACAGTTCCTTTGTAGAAGCACAGGATTGCCACGGAGCAACCTTCTCTGGCCTTCTGGAGACCCTTCGCGAATTCGATCGCGTCCTCCACCTCTTGCTCGTTCACCAGGGACGTGTCCTCTCGTCGGTGAGGATAATTGTGGTGGACAAATACGAGTGGGTGGGTGTACGGTAGACACAAAGATCGGAGCTCGAACATCGACTCCGCCTCTGATTTTACCGCGACCAGTTCACCTTCGTAGAATGTGGCGCCCAAGAGTTCGGTAATAGCTTTCGGGCATCGGTGCACTCGGAGCAGTGGTAGCATGGGGCAGCGTCCGAATGCTGATGCGTCCTGCAATACGCTTCCCACCGCGTAGCGGCTAAGGTCTTCCGGCATATCCGGGTCTTCATATGGTGGCAGCTGATGCACGTCGCCGATGAGCACCGGTCTTGCCTTCGGGAAGGTATGACAAACGGCGATGAACGCATACCTCGGCAGCTGCGACGCCTCGTCCAGCAACATGAGGTCTACCTTGTCTGTAAATCGGTCCATGCCCGGTTTATTAAAGAAACTGCGCACGGACGCGCATGTGCCCAGGATAAAAGCTGGATTGAAAAGGTCCAAGAAAAGTGGAACCAAACTCTTAACTGGTTGCTCATTTGCTGCGGTTCGAAGGTCCGCGCGTCGCAACGACTTTCTAATCAGTCTTCCGAATCGGCACAAGTAGATGGTCGCGTCCACAATGTCGGGGTAGAGTGGCTCGTGTCGCTGATCGAAGCGTCTGACCAGGTTGAGAAGAAAATCTGGCCAGATGATAGGGAAGTCTATCGCCGTGCGGTGTTCCTTTTCTACCGACAAAAAGTTTTGATTTGAAATAAATCTTACCGCTTTGCATCGCCTTTTCTTGTCTACGTCGATAAGTTTTTCGGCGGCAGCGGCGACTGCTCCGTTCGACATGGCTGTCATCAGGCTGATGGATTCCGTGTTCTCCATTCGAGATAGGACGGATAGGACGAGTGTGGTAGTCTTTCCGGTGCCTGGTCCACAGTTCACTGTCAGCGCTGTGAAATTGTTGAACGACAGCGTACCGATAATTCTCGCTTGTTGCTCTGACAGAGTGAATCCCTCGAACGTCAAGTTGTCTTGTTGGACTAGAAACGGCTCAATCTCTGGCAAAGAGCCTGCTCCACTAATGACTGCTAGTGTGCGCATTGCATTGTTCTCCGTGGAGACATCTGGAATGAATTTTAGCCTCGGGGCGAGACGTGCCATGTCTCCCCTTTCTGTCGGTCTTTGACGGATAACAACTGTTTCAACGTTTGAAAAATCAATTAACGGTGATTGCAATCGAGCGCCTAAGCGCGTACGCCTAAGCTCTTGCTCGGCTACGGTCACCGTCATTCGCAAACACTCACCGTTGGGTAACTCGACCGCCAAAGGTGTACCCTTTCTCCAAAACTTGTTGTGTGTTGTTTGCTCGTCGGTGTGCAACAGGAACCGGCAGATCGTTCCTCGTCTGCTGGTCGTCTGGACGTCGATGAAATCGGCGTGGAAGTACCTGAGGTCTGTCCTCTTCGATTCCATGGCCACCATGCCGTAGACTCCATACGTGGCTGCATACGCTTGTGCGTATGTCTCGACTCTTTCCTCCAAGCCATGTGAGAAGGACATCGGCGCGATTTGGAGGTCCCTGATGACATTTGGTTGGCCCGGCACGAAATCCAAAAGCACTGGGCTTAGTTGCCATTGACATCCGACCGTCGCTGTGCGGTGTAGTACTTCTGCCTTCGCTGCTCCAGCTCTGATCTTGCGTAGGAGTTGGCCTGGTTGAACTTCCGGTACGAAAACGGTGGCAAACAATTGACCTCGACCTTGCCTGCGCAAGGTTGGTGCCTTCACCAAGACGATGCTGGTGATTCCGAATACCACGAGTGGAATCTTGTGTCCCTGCCTGAATGTCCTCGACATTGTAACCGGTTGTGGTGGGGTGATGTGTCTTTCCAAGACTGCGAAGCTCTGCACGACAAAGAACGAATTTGTCGCCGTCTCACTGGTCAGCGGCGTAGGCGTCCACTGTGCAGCTGTCATTGACTGTCTCCTGAACAGGCTTCTTATTGTTATAACGTCTCCGATGTGGAGGCCGGTAATCTTCGTGTACGATTCCGTTAGGAAATCGTAGCTGTACTCATTGACGATGAGTGTATATAGGTCGCCGCGGTCGTTGGCGCAATATTCTCGAACAGCCGGTGTTGCGATCAAATATCCGCCATAATTTTTCACGATCACCGCGTAGAAAAGGTCCATTTCCGAGTCAGGTGACGTGAGGAATTTCGTTGGTGCTGTGGCTTCCGATCGGTCCGGTCTCGCTATAACGATGTCCGGCGCCGTGATGTATAGAATCGTCCCGTTGCGTACTTTCTGCACTTGCTGAAGAGTCAGCGTTGCTACTGCCTTGGCTGTCGGGTGTTTCGGCAGTTCTTCGTTGTATTCCATGCCGTAAAATTCCGCGTATGGGTGTACTTCCTGGTACTCAGGGAGAGGAAAGTTTGGAGGTATCTGCGGAACCTGAACTGGTTGACGCTGAATTTCTGCTTCTGGAGCAGGGTTCTGCTGCGCTGGTGGTGCTGCCTCTTCGCCGAGTAATTCTAGCTCGTCGAGCTGGATTACTGGCATCTCGATACCTTGATCGAGCATCTCTGCCTCTTCAATAAGTGGGTTGAGGAGTTCCTCTTCATTTATGACTGGTGGTGGATTAAGTATTTCTAGACCCAAATTTTTGGCGTCGTCGGCCTCAATCGGGACGATACCGCCGCCGGTCGGCCTAGCCCGTGGGCCAGACCCAATGACCGGTGCCGGATCCCCCGACTGAGCGACGCTAAAATCGTCAACTTCCATGGCACTGTCCGCGCCATCAGCCGACTCAGCCCGTAGGCCGAATCTACTGGCTGGCGACGCGGCCGCGGACGGAGTGACGATAGCAAAAGACTCACCTGTCCTCGACTGCTCACTCGCGTCCTGGGGATCCTCCTTCTTGGCGGTGGATGGGCTGGGCTCCTTCGAGCCTGGGGCCCTCTCGTCGGCCATCTCCGACGGTCCCGGCGACGAAGTCGCCTGTCTCTTCTTTGACTTCTTTGACATTGGTTGCGGGGGCTCAGACCTGCTTGCTGTTGCGTATCCAAGTTCTGTAATAATTTTTTGAACGACGGGGAAAAATTATTTTACGACGGAAACGCAGAATAAACGAGTGACCGAGGTGGTCACGCCTGGTATACCTAACGTGTGCATAATAATGCACAGTTAAAACCACAAAACCACAAAATTTTGCGAAAAATATTCGCAAAAAGAATGAAAACAGACGGAGTTCCTAAAAAGCTACTGCTTGTTTACCTGTTAGCTCTCTCCACGGGCGGTGCGCGCTGTCGTGGCGGGACCCCGCTGGTCGCCGACTGGTATGCGCCTTTAATACCGTAACCCGAAAACTTTTGCGTATGCCCCTTTAAACTTATTGCTAAAAATGGCTTTTTGGATAGAATTTTGCCATGAAAACTTGTGGTAACTACAGGGGTTAAACATTACTTGTCCTAATCTTGGAACTTAGCTGGACGCCGATGTTGGCGTGCTGGATATCGACGATGATCATCCGATTGTACCGTTACGGGACGTTGCGGGTCCGGCGTAACCGGGCGTGCTGGTGTCGATGGAATTTCGACCTCCGAAGCTTCGGCAGAATCTTCTGCTTCAGACTGGGATGTGATACTTCGTGCGTCGTCGTCTTCGGTGGCCCAGAACCTCTTAATTTGGTCCAAATGCACTGTTCTGGCCGGTTTCCCACGGTTCTTTGTTTCGCGAATTGTCGCTAGTGGGTGGTTAACTGCAATTACTCTATAATCACCTGTCCACGGAAGCGTGAGCTTCCGAGAGTGTCCCTTGTGGTTCGAATAATCGCGGTACATGACGCGATCGCCTGCACGGATGTTCGAACCTTTCGCCCCTTGGTTAGCGACCTTCTGGTATTCTTCCTGGGCCTTCCTCGAACGAATCGCTGCATCTTCCCAAGCTTCTTGGAGCACCGTCGTTAGTGATTCCTTAAAGAGTGCGATGTCCGTTTTGCACGACTTCGGGGCTGGATCAATAATCCTATCGATCGTGAGCGTCGGATCCCGTCCGAACACGAGGAAGAATGGCGTTTCTCCCGTCGTTTTGTGCACTGTTGTGTTGTAGCAAAACGTCGCAAACTGTAACACCGAATCCCAGTCCGTGTGCGTGTTGTTGACGTGCTTCGCGATGACGGAGTGAAACGTCCGAAACGTCCTCTCCGTGGCTCCGTTTCCGCGACTGTGATGCGGGATTGCCCTGTGGTGGCCTATTTCCAAGAGTTCGCAGAACTGCTTGAAAGCCGCTGCTGTAAAAGCTGGACCGTTGTCTGAAACAATCTGATTTGGTGTACCGAACTTTAGTACTAACTCGTCTAAAATTGCCCTAGATGTTGTTTCGCATGTCGCGTCTGGTAACGGGACGGATATAACAAACTTGGAGAACCAACAAATCATGTTAATGTAATACTTGTTACCTTTGGTCGATGTCCTCAGCGGACCGGTAAGATCAACTCCTACCGTCTCGAATACCTGGGAGGTGACCACGACTTTTTGCAGCTCTCGTTGAGACGGGTGCGGGTTGCGTTTTTGTTGACATTTGGTGCATTCCAGAGTCCATTTGAGAAAATCTGGGCGCATGGACGGCCAGAAGTACTTCCTGCTAGCTTTATGGAGGGTTTTTCTCCAACTGAAATGTCCGCCTCCTAACAGGCTATTATGAAAGGACTCGAAAACGAGAGGCTGAATGCTTACCGGAATGGCTACCCTGGCGGGTTCGCCAGAAAACTGTACCGTCAAAACGCCTTTGTCGGATGTACTGATCCGTTCCAAAAATGGCACCCATTGTGACGAAATATCATCGATTGGAGACGTTGGTTTCTCGAGGAAACGCTTGATGACACCGATGTCCTTGTCCTTGTCCTGCTCGAGTGCAATGTCTATCGGTTTCTGTGTTCCAGCTTGGGTGAAACGGCTTGGCACTCGGTTTCTCGAACTTCCCACGGCCATGCACACTGGAAATTCGACGATGTCCTGGAGTTCTTCCTCCGGCAGAGGTGCGATTTCGTCTTTCGCACGAGAGAGGCAATCGGCGACTGTGTTCCGTTTGCCGTCGATATGTCTGATCTCGATATCGTACTGCTGTAATTCTATTAGCCAACGAGCTACTCGCTCGTGTACCTTTTGCTTAGCTAGAATGTACTTTAGAGGGCGATGATCCGTGTGGAGTATGATTTTAGACATATAAACGTACGGCTTAAAATGTCTGAGCGCGAAAATTATTGCCCCTAACTCTATCTGTATGGCTGGGTACCTAGTCTCCGTGTCGGAGAGGGTTCTACTTGCATACGCTACCACTTGATACTGATTGGCGTCATCTGTGGTTTGAGCCAACATTGCTCCCTGTGCTACTGCGCTGGCGTCAGTAAATATGTGAAATTCCTTTTCGTAATTAGGAAAAGTCAAGATCGGCTTACTTGCGAGCAAATTCTTCAAGGTGTCAAACGCTTCTTGTTGCTGTGACGTCCACTCGAATGGCACGTCCTTCTTGTTGAGTCTCGTCAGGGGTTCAGCAATGTTTGAAAAATTGCTGATGAACTTTCTGAAAAATCCGGCCATTCCTAAGAATCTGAGAACGCCTTTTGCGTCCTTCGGGGTTGGCAACTGCTTAATCGTATTGAGGTTGGCTTCGTTAGGAGAGTAGCTTGCCTCATTGATTTCATGTCCTAGAAATGTTATTGATTTCTTAACAAACTCACATTTTGCGGGTGACGCCTTCAGGTTATACAGTGCGTTGCAGGTTTATACGTCCACCCTCGTTTTTGAGCATAACTTGGGAACCGGTCAATATTTCGATCTAGTTTGGTCAAAATCGGATTCAGGACAAGAAATTACATATGTCCAGTATTTTTTATAATGATATCTGAAAATTTACTCGATATACCCAGAAAAAACTGAAAATGTGCCTTCTGCAACCGTTGCAGGTTTATACGTCCACTTCAGAGAACGGTAGAATTATGACTTCCAGGCAAGACCAAATACTAAAGTTTGGGCTCTGTGCCTTTAAGATTACTGTAAAACGTGTTTTTGATTTGAGTTTTGTTATTATTCGTTATAAAATCATGGGCCGTGGCCAACTGTTGACTGTTGCTGAAAAAGCTTCAATTATTGCCTTCAAAACAGCTGGATGGACCAACCGAGCTATCGCCAGGCATCTGAATCGATCCCCCGATTCCATTAATCGTTTTGTTTTGAATCCGAATCCAAACAGACAAAAAAAGCTCGGTGACCCGAGTAGTTTGGAACTCAATGAAATCGTGTAACAATATTAATCAGGAGTTGAATCTTGGAGTTAGTAAGTGGACAGTTTGGAGAGCGCTCAAGGAAGATTCCAACATCACAAGAGCCGTCATGCGTCCCGCTCCGAGACTCACCAACGTTCACAAGGCTCGTCGTCTCGACTTTTCTTGAAGGAACATGTCAACCAACTGGGAGAAGGTACAATAATCTTAATTTTTCATTAAAAACCTCTAATTTTTGTCAGATTATCTTTTCGGACGAAAAGAAGTTTAATCTAAATGGACCGGATGGCTACAAGTCCTACTGGCACGACTTACGCAAGGATCCAGCCGTCTTCTCGAAGAGGAACATTGGTGGAGGAAGCCTCATGGTGTGGGAAGCGTTTTCTTCGGCTGGATATTTGGAGCTGGTGTTTACAACTTGCCGGATTAACTCGACGGACTACCAAGATGTCCTCCAGAACCATCTCCTGCCATTCCGTCGTCGATTCAACCGCCTCCAGTTCACTTTCCAGCAGTATAACGCCGTCACCCATGTCAGTCGCTCCACTTTAGCCTGGTTCCAGTCCAAAAAATTGATGTTCTGCCATGGCCAGCATGTTCTCCAGATTTGAATCCAATGGAAAATGTCTGGGGTGAGCTGGTTCGTCGTCTCTACAGCCATGGAAAAAAGTACGACACCGTGGGACACCTTAAGAATGCACTCACTGCGGAGTGGAGTCTTCTGGAGCAAGAGTTCAAGTCTAAGTCCACCCAGTAAATCCCCAACCTCATCAATTCTATGCCAAACCGTGTTTATGATGTTATTACCGCTAAAGGTTCATCGATTAGGTATTGAATAGTTGTTATTTTTTGTTTTCTAGCTCATTTGTTGAAGTGGACGTATAAACCTGCAACGGTTGCAGAAGGCACATTTTCAGTTTTTTCTGGGTGTATCGAGTAGTTTTTCAGATATCATCTTAAAAATTACTGGACATATGTAATTTCGTGTCCTGAATCCGATTTTGACCAAACTAGATCGAATTATTTACCGGTTCCCAAGTTATGCTCAAAAACGAGGGTGGACGTATAAACCTGCAACGCACTGTACGCTCGGAAGCGTGTCAAAACCTTCTTCAGTGTTGCTACATGACACTCGAATGTCTTACTAAATATTAAGACGTCGTCAATATAAACCAGAACGTCTTTTTCAAGACCTGCGAGAACTGTACGTAGTGCTCTTTGAAAATATGAAGCCGCTGACTTCAGTCCGAACGGTAGGTGCGTGTACGCGTATACCTTGTCCTCCGTGGTAAAACCACATTTATACGAAGATTCTTCGTCTAATCTTAACTGCAGGTAACCGTTTGCCATATCTAGCGACGAAAAATATTTTGAATTTCCTACTTTTTCGACAATAGAGTCGATTCTTGGTAACGGAAAGTTGTCCGGAACCGTAACTTCGTTAAGCTTTCTGAAATCTAAACAAACGCGAAGTGAACCATTCTTTTTGGGTACAAGTACGATTGGGCTAATCCATGGAGTGTTGGATTCTGTTATTCTTTCCGAAAGAAGCAGCCCATTAATGTGCTTTTGAAGCTCGGCCTGATATTTTACTGGTACTCGGTACGGTCTTCCTCTGACCGGAATCTCCGTGCTGGTGTAAATGTGTACTGGGTCAGTTTTCGAACTACCCAAATCGTACGCGTTCTTCGAGAAAACGTCGTGAAACTCTGAAAATAAATTACGAAGTACCTGTTTCTGTGCTTCTGTACAAACTGCATTGTCCAGCGAAATTCTGAACTTCGGGTCTTCCTCCAAGGAAACGGTGTTCACTGCATGAGCTGCGTCAAAAATTCAGCAACTTGTTGTCGTCCTCGAAAACTTCGACGGCTTCTGCGGCCTTTGTGTCTTTCTTCAAAAAGACGTCACAATCTGACGGATTCGTAACAAGAATCTTAATATTCTTCAGATTAATCAGCACTGGTGCTGTCAACAGCGATTTTTCTGTTAAAAGTTGAGAAGTTACGAGGTATAACCTGTCGCCCTCGTCCGTAGACCAGAGCTTATGACACGCTAGAATTCTCTCACTTTGCGCCGGCACCATGGTGTCCTCCGACACCCTAATATCCAAAACTTTTGGGGTGTGAGCCCTATGTTGGTTACCTATGGGGACAACATCTTCACCCACGTGAAATGTTTCTGCTTGGTAGTCGATATAAAACCTTGGAAGCTGAGAAAGAAAATCGTTACCGAGGATGATGTGATAATCTCTAGCTCCATGCGGCGTGCATTCGCCCGTCGTGAAATGAATTCGATGGACCAATGACCTGGATCCAACGCAAATGTTGGCGAAAGCCGCTCCTGCCATGCGGACTTCGTTCCCTCCGAGTCCAACTGCATGTGTGGCACTTGCTTGATACAACGACGGGATGCCGATGCGTGTTGCAAACGCTCGGCCGGCGACGGTAATTGTTGACCCGGTGTCGATAAGTGCGAACACTGGAAAACCGTTAATTCTTACCGGAATTTGAGTTGTGAGTGGCGGCGAAGACAATCTTGCCGAGTTCACTCTATCCGTTGTCGCTGCTGGTGGCGACCCTCCTTGTGTTGCTGGCCACGACAAACAACTAGTCGTGCGTCCTCGTCCCGGTTCTGCCAGTAGTTCCGTGTTGAGACGTTGCAACTCCGCTACTTGCTTGCGGTACATTTCCAATTGGGATTGGACGTCTTCGTCCACCCTTGCTGTATTCACATGGCTCGGAGCCGGTTGCTGATGGTTCTGCACCGCTCGTCGGTTTGTCGTTGCTGGGGAAGCGTTCAGCTTCTTCTGACAATTTCTCGCCATGTGACCTGAAATTCCGCAATAGAAACACTTACCCAAGAATTTTGGTTTCCATTGGTTGTCTGTGCCTTCTGGCCTGTGCTGCGTGCGCTGTGGCCTTTTCCTTCTCTGGGTGTTCTGGTTGTCCCATTTCTCGTTGAGAACGCGAATTTCTTCGAAGATTGCTGCCGACTGCGGGTACTGCAGTGCTGCGGCTCGATCGTCTCGAAGGATTTCCTGTCTGAGCGCTTCGTCAAAAGCCGCCCGACCCGTCTTCGGATTTTTGTCCTTGACATTGTAACGGATTGAGTCCTCAAGTCCGTCCAAGAAGGCATCCCGTGTCTTCTTCTCAATTGTTGCTCGGTCTTCTGCTCGGAAAGCTTGCGAAGCGAGCGCACGTACTCTGTTGTAGTACGCCTCAATGGGTTCGCCCCGTCCTTGGCGACACTTACTGAATTGTTTTTCCCTGAGCTGTCCAGTCAGCTCATTCTCGAACGTTGCTTTGAGATCGCCGATGATCTCATCTACTTTTGCTTCTGGGTTAACTGCCATGAAGTCTTCTGCTCTGTCCCGAGCGTTGCCTGTGAGGAACGTTAAAAACGAATACCTCTTTGTCTCCTCCGACGCACCCGCGTCAACTGCCATCGTGTGGTCTTTAAATTGGCGAACGAAGTTCGTCAAACTCTCTGAAAACGCGCCTGAATAGGCATTAATCGTCACATTTGACTTAAAATTTGCGACATTCACGTGCGGAACGTGATGTCCAACGACCGAATTGCTCTGCGTGCTTGTAGTAACGTTCCTAGTCATTTTCGTCATTTCCTAAAATCACGCGATATTGACGAAAAATGATAATCGAATTTGTTGAATTCGTCAAAAATGAAATGGAAATGATTATCAAAAATTATTTGAAAAATATGAAAATGACGAAAACGATAATCAAATTTATTCATATCGAAATTAAACTGACGAAAACGATATAGCTGGAGAAAAAAATAAACAAAAAAAATCATTTCCATCGGTCACGTGGAAATTCCTATGCCATAAAATCTATTAAATGTTTTGAGAAAAATACACTGAAGACTGAAACTTTTCCTCCTCATCTACGTCTATGCTTATATAAATCTCTTCTTTTTCATTATCATTGTTCATATCGAGTTGGATTCCATCAGTCCCATTTGATTTCAACCAATCGATTCCTCTTTACCGATTATATATAGGTTGATAATAACATTACTAGATTTGTCCACAGTATCCGAAAAATTGTGAGCGCAAACTCCAAACACCAAAAGTCAAGAAAAAAAAGAGGCCACGCCCCCTCTCATTGCGGTGCCTATCTATAATATTGTGTTTTCAATCGAGTTGCAGCAAGAAAACGAGAGATAAAAATACATGTTTTCTCTGCTTCTCTTCGAATCAAACTGTGTTTGCGTGGTCGCGCGAAAAAAAGTGGGCGGAGTCACGCGTTCTCATGTCGCAAGTCGATTGAAAAAACAATAAAATATACCAGTTTCATCGATGTATACGATATTTTGTGGACAGTCGTCATGTGGTATATCAAATTCGAGGTGTTGGACCTGTACGAAATCCACTTGTAGCACTGGCTGCAGCAAGCTCTTTTCCAGCGACATTTTTTCGGGTACCGTATTTCCTCTAATATAGGCGCATGCGCTTCTATTTTTCATTTCTTCACAACTGCCGGGTATTTAGAGGTTTGCACACCAAACTTCGATCGTCTCATGCCTGCTTGGTCAAGAAGTATTATGGCGAGTTTGGTGTGCAAACCTCTAAATACCCGGCAGTTGTGAAGAAATGAAAAAATAGAAGCGCATGCGCCTTTATTAGAGGAAATACGGCAAATAGTTCCCAAACGGGGCTTACCATTTTAGGACAGAAAACAATACTGTCTGAAGAAACCCAATTATCTGGCAGCTCGTATCCACGTAACCTCACGTGTATATCTTTCGATAGTTTACGTCATTATTATTTTGACGAATTTTGACGTAAACGACGTAATTGACGAATTTGATATTCGTTGTTTTCCTACCCGATATTTTTTCGACGTAAATGATAATCGGATTCGTCATTTCTCTTTTCAAAACAATTAATTTGATAATCGGATTCGTCATTTCTTTTTTCAAAACAATTAATTTGATAATCGATATTTTTGATATAGATGCGTGACCAGTATAAATGATAATCAGTCTAAACTGATTTCGTCATTTTTTTGCACTGATTCGGAACGTTAGCTTGTAGTGCCTGGTTCACTCCTTACCTCAGGGTTTAATGTGCGCTGCTCCGATGCAGGCGGCTGTACCACGTCGCTCATGACGTTCCGGACTTGGCGTCCTCTTACTGGATTACTAGTGACCGAATCACTTTTTCTTTCTTCAGAAATCAACCCACGCTGCTCGGCGGCAGAGGGTTCCTCAGCATTATTGCTAACATCAGCCGTGATGTGCTCAGTAGGTGTTATAATAAACTCACTTCTTTCTCTGGTGTGTCGAGGCGTCATCGAGCCCACCGCCCCAGCACGTATGCCGGAGCTATCGGTGGCCCCTAGACCCTGACAAAACTCACCGCTAGGTAATGCTGCAGCAGCACTACCTGTCAAGCGTGGTAGACACTTATCAGTCGTCCACGCTGTATTCGCCATCTTTGGGATGCGCGATAGAAGTCCACTTGGAAGTTTTTTAGATGATTCTGCAAATCATTAGAAGAACTCCAGCCACGCTGCTGGATTCTTCCCCACGAGTGGCGAACGAATAAAACGGATTTAAACGATACATAAAGCAAAGACCTACGGGGAGACGGAGTAGCCTACTAACTGGCTCCGCTAGACGTCTAGATTACACCAACAAAACTACCAAAACCTATTGTGGCATAGGGAAGCCCTCCCGAATTTGACCTTACCTCCTACAACGTACGCTGACGCTAACCCTTTTATCCCAACCTAACTAAATTCTTACACAAATAGTTGGCCACCTAATATGTGTAGAAAATACAATGAAACCCTAAAGACTAGGTGGAAGTTACTTGCCCCCCTCTAATACTAAACTACCGGTGGATGACAGACTCGGGTACTAAACACCGAGTCTGCACTCGCTGCTACCAGTAAGGATCTGTGGGATCCTGAGACGTAGTCGAGATTTACTTAGAGTTTATTAATATAAAAATGGGGATACACAAGAAGGTGTATAGTTACGGGTGAACAACAAGTACAAGTCCAAAGGGGAACAAGGGGAAAGAAAGGGACAAAACGCGATTAGGGCCAGGTCCCGGGTCGGAGACCACTGACCTAATGAGGAAAAAGGTCGCCTTTTATAGTCGTCGGAATGGGCGTGGTCGTTCCAGAAGGTTCCTGGCGGGCGCTGATTGGTCGGCAGCTCGATCCTGATTGGTCGGCACAAGATAGTGGGCGTCAAGGAGACGACAGACGTCAGACGGTCATCGGTGGTCCCTGCTGCTGGCTGTTGCGCGTAGTCTGGTCCGCGAGAGATAGTGTGCGGTGATCAGAGAGTGGTCAGACGAGCGCAGTGAACATGAGCCTTGTTGAGAGGACGCAGAGAGAGAGTGTGTTGCCGCCGTTGGGTGTGACCAGTGCATGTCCCGGGATAACAGAATGATGGGTAGGGATGGTGAGTGAGTGGGTGACCGCGAACGAAACCATGACGATGATGACTCTGAAAACGAAACGTCAATACTGTTCTAAAAAGGACTGGGGGAGTGAGTAAATGGAAGAGGCGGGGCTCTTACATAATTATACAATTTAAAATAAAATTCTGGTGATTTGGAATGGAATGCGCGTAGAAGTTGCCTAGATTTTAGTAAGTCCAAGTTAGAAATATTATTTACATGTTTGTCAAAATTTAGTTTGTTATCGATTATTATTCCATGGTCTCTGATTGAGCTTTTTTCTTCAAGTTTATGGTTGTTTAAGTAGTAAACAGTGTGCGGGTTATTTTTACCAAAATGTATGACGGCCGTTTTGTTTTCTGCGAGTATTAGGCGCCAGACACCACACCATTCGGCGACAATGTTGGCGCATTTTTGGAGAGTGGTTGGGTTGGCGGCGAGTAGTTTCAAATCATCAGCAAAAGCTGTGACATGAACATTGGGTGGGAAACTATCGAGTAAGTAATTTATGTATAATAAAAATAAGAATGGTCCGGTGACGGAGCCTTGGGGATCCCAGAGAGTACATCGATACAATTTGTTGACAAGAAGTTATCGATTTTTAATTTTGATGTTCGATTGGTGAGAAAAGAATTCACCCACTCACATGTTTTTGAGTCCACACCAAAATTACGAAGTTTTCACACCAATAAATTGTGAGGAACACTATCGAACGCTTTTTTGAAATCAAAATATGTTGCGTCGGAGTACGAGTTTTTATTAGTGAGAATTCTACGTATTCCGGATGTAGACTCCAAAACTTCGAGGGTGCACGAGCGTGAGTTTAAGAAACCGAATTGATTTTTAGAGATTTTGTGGACAATTTCTTTTTTTACAGCTTCTAGTACGATTCTTTCGAATAATCTTGCAAGTGGATGAGTTAACGTTATAGGTCTGTAATTTCCGGAGTCGGTAAAGCTGCCTTTTTTATGTATGGGAATTATAGTGGATGTCTTCCACTGCGTAAAAAAATGGCTGCTTGTGAATGATTCTGTAAAGAGATGAGAGAGCGGTATGTTTAGTGCATCGCAACAGTTTTTAGTGATAAAAAGATAATTACAGAATAGCCACCCAAATATTTCAAAATAGGTACCCATTTGACTCGCTCTAGTATAGCCACCCACAATCGGCGCCGCGTGGGTGGCTATTCTGAAATTATGGGTGGCTATTCTGGAATTATGGGTGGCTATTCTGAAATGATGAAGAAAATTCCAGTATAGCCACCCACTACAATATAGGTACCCACGCTATAGTATAGCCACCCACATAACTGAAAAATGGGATTTTTCCGAATTTCTGTGGATAGCTATTTTGAAATATATGGGTGCTTTTACTGGAATATATTATTACAGTTAAGCAACAACAGTAACTCAGTGGTAATACTGAAATTCGGCTATACTGAAATTCGGAAAAATCCCATTTTTCAGTTATGTGGGTGGCTATACTATAGCGTAGGTACCTACAGTGCGCGTCATAAGTATATGCCCACCCCAAAATGTTGATGTTTGGAACAAACTAAATTTTTTGGTTGAAAACCGCTGATGTTATTCGATTCAGCATGTCAAATAACCTCTGTGGACAATTTTTCATCACGATATAATCAAAATTACGTGTTCCAGGCCAAAAAGTTGAAATTTTGGTCGGGTCATAAGTATATGCCCACCCTGAAATTTTGACGAATTTTCAAAAAAAAATTGAATTTTGCTTTGTATTTCATTCACAATTCGATTGTTTTTGTTCTTTTTTTATCGATCTAGGCGGTCTTCATAGTTTTTAATGTTACTGAATATGTTCTTGTTGGAGCAGTGCTCTGAAAAAGTTTCTAAAAGCGAAGGTAGCTACCGTACCCTCATTAAGTCAAAGGGGCGCAAGGAACGCTATCAAGTAATGTGTTGAAGTGATAAACAGAATTTAAAGCAAATTAATTTAACTTCCGATTCGTCCTTCTGCATTTTCCGTTGTTTTTCTCAGCATTTTCCAGAATCCTAAATTTTCAATGGAGTTTCGAACATAAAAGCAGCAATTTTTCGACACTGTTAAGAATTATAATAACTGGAAGGAAAGCTGAGAAGCGACATTGGTTAATGATGTGCTTGCGGCATTGACCACTCTATCCAAAAGACCACAGCCGGCTTCGATGGGCTTTAAATTGTGACTGAATTCTAGCCACTCGCGAGCATTGGTCTTCTTACTTCATTATGTTGGCTTTGTTTGCAGACGTCTTGTAGAATGTATTACGAACCACTATGACTTCTCAATACAGTTAATTTTGAAATGTGGACATCGAAGTTCTTGAGGATTTCTGATGGAATTGTTGTTTAATTGGTGGTACCAAACAGAGTGCAGTTGTCGACATCGTATTATCGACAAAACCCGTTATCGACAAAATTATCGACAAAATTCGACAAAATTTTGTCGATAATTTGTCGATAAAATGTCGAAATTTATCGACAATTGTCGACATTTTATCGACAAAAATTTGTCGTGTTTTATCGACATTTTGTCGATAATCGCCGACAATAAAATTTCCTCGCTAAATATCTCGCTTCGTAATTTCGGAATGTCGTTGAATCGTTTTCAAAAAAATGCATTCCAGGGAGTAAAATGTATATTTATTTGGGGTGGGCGTGAAATGTATATTTTTAACCGTGGATTTTCGAAGCAGTTTCGATAAATTCTTCGATATATTTTTCGATATAATTATCGAGGAATTATCGAAAAATTATCGAAAATTTTGTGTCGAAAAAATATCGAAAATTATCGAAATTATTTTCGATAGTATTATCGAAACATTTTCGATAATAAAATATCGAAATTTTATCGAAACCAGTTTCGATGAATTCCTCGATAATTTTCGACATTATCGATAATTATCGAAATTTTGCGATAATACAGGTAGACGGCCCGCCCCTCTTCTACAAAGCATAGCCTACGTCGAAACCCGTGAGGTGTCGGCTATAGAAAGTATGTATAGCCTTCATGGGGAGACTGGTCCCCATGACTTGGCAGCTATCTGGCAGCTACCTGGCAGTCATTTGGCGGCTATTTGGCAGCTATTCGGCACTAGATGACCCGGAATAGAACTGCCCGGAATAGAACTGTCCGGAATAGAACTGTCCGGTATAGAACTGCGCGGAATAGAACTGTCCGGAATAGAACTGTCCGGTATAGAACTGCGCGGAATAGAACTGTCCGGAATAGAACTGGCCGGTATAGAACTGCGCGGAATAGAACTGTCCGGAATAGAACTGGCCGGTATAGAACTGCGCGGAATAGAACTGTCCGGAATAGAACTGCGCGGAATAGAACTGTCCGGAATAGAACTGGCCGGTATAGAACTGCGCGGAATAGAACTGGCCGGAATAGAACTGTCCGGTATAGAACTGCGCGGAATAGAACTGCGCGGAATAGAACTGTCCGGAATAGAACTGGCCGGAATAGAACTGGCCGGTATAGAACTGCGCGGAATAGAACTGTCCGGAATAGAACTGGCCGGAATAGAACTCGCTCGAAATAGAACTGTAGCAAAATAGTACTGTAGCGAAATAAAATTGTTCGGAATATAAATGTTTTGGAATAGAACTGTAGTGAAATAGAACTGAAGCTAAATAGAACTGTCCCAAATCAGAACTGTAGCAAAATATAACAGTTTTAGAATAGAACTGTAGCAAAATAGAACTGCCTGAAGTGGAGCTGTAGTGACCCAGGAAAGCTAGAGCAGCTCGAACAAGTATTCAGTTGTAGATGGTGAGTTATTGAGTTCAATTCCGCGAAGCGGTTTTTCCTGTACAGCTCCATTTCAGGTAGTTCTATTTTGCTACAGTTCTGTTTCGGGACATTTTTATTCCAAAACAGTTATATTTCGATACAGTTCTATTTAGTTAAACTTATATTTTGCTTCAGTTCTATACCGAACGGTTCTATTCAAAACAGTTCTATTCCGAAGAAAGTTCTATATTGCAACATTTCTATTTCAAACGAGTTTTATTCCGGGGTAGCACCCATTTTTCTACCGTAGGCTGCATTTAGCTGCACAGCCACTCATCTGCGTTAAATTTATACGAATATGAGACGCAGAGTAGCAGGGTGCGAGGATATTGTTGTTTTGTAGCAAACTCTCGCCGGAGAGACGCAGACACTCAGCGGAACCCAATATTGCCAATAACGTTCCGGCCAGCACGCCGTGGGTCTTCAACTTGTCGTCATCAGAACACATTGACAAAAAATAGATGGATAATCCTATCTCTTATGGAATCACGCAAACAAAAAAATGTCTTTTTGTTTCTTTTTTCTGTTGAAAAATTATTCCGCATGATCACATTTAAATGTATGCGAAAATTTCAACCTCATTTGTCGATAAAATTGTCGGAACAACTATTGTCGACACTCATTTATCGACAAAATTTTATCGACATTTTATCGACAAAATTTTATCGACAATTTTTTATCGACAAAATGTCGATAAAATTTTGTCGAAATTTTTGTCGATAAAATGTCGACAAAATGTCCAATTTTTTATCGACAAAATGTCGATAAAATTGCGACAAAATGTCCAATTTTTTATCGACAAAATGTCGATAAAATTGCGACAATTTTTTATCGATAAAATGTCGACAATTTGTCGATAAATTTGTCGATAAATTTGTCGACAAAATTGTCGATCTCGTGTCGACACTGCACACTGGTACCAAATCACATTGAGCTTGTCTTGTCTTTTGAGCGTTTTTGGCAGAGCGCATAAAAAGTTTTGTATATTTAAATGAAGATTTGACAGATAACTGCATGGTACCGCAAGTTCACTAAATTTTTTCTGTTCTTACGAGTTTGCATAATCCGAATTTCAACATAATACCCAGTTGACCGTGTTCTCAATTTACTAGATTTGTTACATTTGGTATATTGGTCGGAAAATGCTGGGAAAACTATTGGAAACATCCGAGAGAAGCATTGGAAGTTACAACAGACAGTTGTTAATTTTGCTTATTAGTTCAACACATCACTTGATAGCGTTCCTTGTGCCCCTTTGGCTTTGTGAGGGTACGGTAGCTACACTCGTTTTAAGCAATACTTTCAGAGCTCTGCTCCAACAAGAAAATATTCTGTAACATTAATAACTATGAAGACCGCCTAGATCGAAAAAAGAGAACAAAAATTAGATTTTGAATGGAATACAAAGAAAATTTCAATGTTTTTTCGAAAATACATCACATTTTCAGGGTGGGCATATACTTATGACACGACCACAATTTCAACTTTTTGGCCTGGAACACGTAATTTTGATTATATAGTGATGAAAAATTAGCCAAATAGGTTATTTGACATGCTGAATCGAATAGTATTAGCGGTTTTCAACCAAAAAATTCAGTTTGTTCCAAACATCAACATTTTGGGCTGGGCATATACTTATGACGCGCACTGTATATTGTAGTGGGTGGCTATACTGGAATTTTCCCGATGGAGTAAAGGATTGAGAGAAAGATTTTTTAAATTCATCAGCAATAGTTTCTTGGTTGGATACAATTTCGCCAGCTACCGAGAGAGTTATTATGTGTTCACGATGGAGGTTTGCAAACGACGCTCCGATGTTCCGCAGTTTATCACTGTGGTCTCGCAGCGAATACTGCGGAAAAGTGGAAAAATGGCGGAACATCGGAGCGTCGTTTGCACACCTCGTTCGTGAACACATAATAGTGGGGGAGATTTAGTAGAAATTCGGTGTTTTATAAATTGGAAAATCTCACGGCAATTTTTAGTTTCGATGGCACGGCGCTCTTGGGTTGCTAGTGATTTTTTAATCATTTTTATGGTCGGCGAATGCATCATCAGCCTCGCTCTACGGCACTTTCAATTTTCAACAGTGTAGTGCGCCTTTTTTAAAAGCGAAAAATCAAATTTTAACTGCAACTCGTTGCGGATACGTCATTCTCCGTTGAAAAAAAGGAATACAACTAGAATTCGAGTTAATATTGCAAGTGCCACACGGTTTTACAAGCATTTTGCAGTAGAGCAAGGTTGATGATCTATTCGCCGACTATAGTTAGGGACCGCAACGAGTTATCCAAAAGTCAAAATTTCCGAATATTTTTGGTTGGAATGTGTTCTTTGGCTCAATATGAGTACGCTGTCAAATTTTTTTCAAAAAATGTTCGGTAATTCTCGAGTTATACCATCCCAAAGTAGCACTGTTTTCTCCCAAGATTTGCATGAGGCGGGCCGTCGAGACGCGAGAAAAGAGACGCCGACAGAGCGAGAGTGAGCAAGAGACAACACAAAATGAAGAGAGGTGAGGGGGACTGTATTCTCCACCGCTGCTTGCGCGATCAGCATTTTCAACGGAAAACGGTATTTTTCGCACAGAAATCGGCTCGAAGAAAAAATCGGAAACTAGCCACAATATTAACTTTTACATGGTTTTGTAGCAAATTTTACGCTGAATCTGTATATGAAAAATTAGCCGCGTGCTCCATATTTGCGACCTTCAAATTCTCAAAAAACTGAAGTTTTGGGTGAACATGCTTCATTCAAATGTACATAAAATTGCTCCAAGTGAGTCAAGTGCTCTAAATTTTTGTATTTAAGCTCTAAGAGGGTTTATCTTTGTATTCCACAAATAAAAAACTAGGGTCGTCGCTGACATTTTTCTAGAATTTTTCCTTGAAGTTTGACAAGCTTTAAAAAAAATCGGAAACTAGCAGGACAGAAACTGATTTCAGAAATGAATTCCCCACATCTTAAACTATCTGTATACTGAAAATTAGCCGCGTGCCCCGGTAAAATCGACCACACGGGTCAAAAAAGTGAGCTCCATTTTTGTTTTCTCCTTTTTCTGAGAAAACTATGCATTTTCATGTAAAACCAACTTGTTCATTAAATTCAGCATGGCCGATTACATCTAAAGAGATAGTTTTGAGTATCATACTTCAATCCGGGGGCTCCTTACAGGCCTGTAAACATGCGCGCGCGAACTGGGGAGAAAAATCGTCTGACTCCGCCCACCCCTTTGCGCTCCCTAACTATAGTTTGTTTTTAACAATTTGTTTAGGTTTTAATTTTTTATTGTGGTTGTGACGACGCGCGGATCATATAGATTTTTAGAATATGGAGGATGAGCAGAGCGGATTTTATAGATTGGCGTGTAAGTAGCAATTATGTGTTCACGAACGAGGTTTTCAAACGACGCTCCGATGTTCCGCAGTTTATCACTGCGGTCTCGCAGCGAATACTGCGGAACAGTGGAAATTTTGCGGAACATCGGAGCGTCGTTTGCAAACCTAGTTCGTGAACACATAATATGAGTCCATTGAATAGTTTTAAAAAATGGGCTAGTTTTGTAGAGGGTGAAGAGAAAAAAGAAAAGTGACGTTCCAGTTGTACGAGAACATATGACGATTCAGAGAGGAGATATCGATAAATGAGCTAGAATTATTCGTGAAGATTAGGTCGAGAAAGTTGTTTCGGCCAGATGCTGCGGTTCGAGTCGGGAAGTAAACGATTTGCGTGAGATTATAGGATATTAAGACGCCACGGAGCGATTCCGGTATTTCTTCAGGTATTTTAAAGTCACTCTGCCATGTTGCGCTAGGGAAGTTAAAGTCCCCTAATATGTAGTGATTTTTGTGTGGCAAGTTCAGGAGTTCGGAAATGTTTATGAAAAGAGATTTCGTTTGGTCTAGTGAAGAATTAGGTGGCCGATATACAAGAATGAATCGTGAACTTGAGGGGTTATGGTTAGGGACCGCAAAAGGAGGGGGCGGAGCCTTTCATTTTTTTTCTCCCCAGGGCATTTTTTGAAGTTTGAGGCTTGATTACACGAATACTACCGAGTTATCTATATACTTTACAATGTTTCTGTATGTAATTAACGACAAGGAATCGATTGGTGCCATCAAATTTGTCTGAAAATGGCTAATTGTGACTGAAAATCAGGAAAAACTGAAATGCAAGTCAAAAAATCGATTCCGATAGTTTTTGACAAGCTTGATTCCGATAGTTTTTGACAAGCTGAATTGAATTTTTTAAACAGAATTCAATTTTAAATGAGCGCATTTTTTTTATACCGGTTCAAACTTCACCTAAAAATTGTGGAAAATTTTCAGCGATAACCCCCTATTTTTATTTTTCGGATACTTTAAGCAACCCTTCTACAGGGTGGCCGATAAGTATAGGACGTTTTGAAAGTGCTCCCATTTTTTCAATTTGAGGATTTTTCGAGAACAACCTTTATTAAACAACAAAAAATAAGCAGAAAATTTGATTTTACAAGAGAATTTCGAAGTTGGATCCACGAGCTTTGACACAGGCTCTCAAACGTTTCTTCACCGAATTGACAGTGCGCCGCAGGTATCCGTCGTCGATCGAAGCCCATGCTACCTCGAGAGCGGCCTTCAAGTCATCGACAGTAGCAAAAACTTTTCCCGCGATCTTCCCTTCCAACATGCCCCAAACGCTGAAATCCATCGGATTGAGATCCGGGCTGGAAGCAGGCCACAAGTTCTTGTCCAGGAATCCAGGGAAATGCGCCTCCAAGACGGCCAATGTCGATCTCGAGCCATGGGACGGTGCCCAGTCTTGTTGAAGGATAAATGGACCACCAGCAAAGTGCTGAGTGACCCAGGGTAACAAATTATCCATCAACACAATCTTTTGGTACACCTCCGAGTTGATTTTCACATTTCTTTCAATGAAAACCAACGGAGTTTTACCGGTTGCCGTGATACCGGCCCAAACCATGACACTTTTCGGGAAAAGGCGGTTATGGGCAAGACGACGTTTCGGAGACATGCTGTCATCCTTTGACAATAACTGTCTCTGGTTTTGACGGTTGGGAAGAGGTTCAATAGTGAAGATCTTCTCGTCTGTCCAGATAACGTCAGAGACGCGGCGCACTTGAAAGTGCTGGAGTAATTTTCGGCATTTTTCGAGTCGCATCGCTTTCGATTTGTCCGAGAGGTACTGTCCACGACGTAGTTTGTAACTTTTGAGCTTCAAGTCGTTCTTGACAATCGATTGGACAGTGGATCGGGCAATTCCAAGCTGTGACGCCATCCTATTGAGACTCAATCCATCATTTCGAATGATCCGTTTCTTGATGATTGCACGAGTATTCCGGGTGTTGACAGAACGTGGACGTCCGCTTTTTTTTACTTCAGAAGCATCTCCTCGCTTTTTGATAGCAGCGACAACGTTTCGAACCGTCGAAGACGAAATTTGAAGGCGTCGAGCGATCTCAGCACTTCCGAGGCCTCTCTTGAACAAGAGTTCAATGGAAGGACGATGAGGAGAACTTTTCATAGCTCGGCGATATGGAGAAGTGAGAACAAATGACTGAGAAGCTTACTTATATAGTCTCTGGACTTTCGAAAAGTTTCGAAATTTTTCGAAAATATCCCTTGGCACCGTGCCAGGGAACGCTGAAAGCGAGCGTCCTATACTTATCGGCCACCCTGTAGTAATCACACAAAAATTTTTAGAGCTCTGGCATAAATTTAAAGCACTTAAAAGCTTTCCAAAGTCGTGACCATTTTCGAAATAATCATGTTTTTTGGGATTTTCGGGAATATGGAAGTCCGGTTCCCGCGATTTGAAAGCATGATCAAATTCAGCAAAAAATTCTCTATCCCATACATTCTTTAGATTGAAAAAATAAATGAGCGCATTTTTTTAAATTACACTTTTCGAAATTAATAAATACTTTTCTTTGTCATTTCAAACAATTTATCAGGCCTTGTCAGGAGGAAGAGCGAGCACATCACAGGAATAAGGCGGCAGCTAAAAGCTGTCGGGGTGGTTTTGTGGTTAAATGTGCTGCGCATTGTGTGCGCACAGCAGAAATGCGGTGTATCTATTGCAAATGAACGTCTATGGTGAATGTACGATACATCAACCGCAGCTAAAAATCAGCTAGTGACTCGCTGATTGATCTATCTTTGCGCTGCCTTGCGATAGCTCGATAATGAATCTATGGCCCGCTCATGTCACTGGAGCACGTTTGCATTAATTCTGTAGGTAGCGCATTTTGGTTGAATTTTGTGTCCTATTTTTTCATATTTTGCTTCAAATTTTACCAAATCTTTAATAATTTTTTTGTTTTTCAGATGAGGAGGCCGATTACGGCACATTCCGACAATGAAAAGTGATGAAGGTGAGCTAAATATCTTTCAAAACATATATTGATTTTTTGCAGAGTCAATGTTTGCTGCAAACGGACCGAAAACACTTTCGCAAGCTGGTGAGTCTTTCTGATAATTTTTAAAACTCAAAAAAAAAAATATGGTGGAATTTGGATGCTTTTGGAGATCGATAGGAACTTCTGCTCAAATATAAAAATTTTCGCAATCGCTTTAAATCGTTAAAAAGAAAATTCAAAGTTGTCCCTTTCGGGTTGATTTTGTAAAAAAAAGATCCGTTATCCCTCAAAATCGTCGAAAAATTTTTCACAAAAAGAAAAACTTGAAAATTTCGGCGGAATATTTCGAAAAATCATAATTCCGGAAAACTATCGTCCGCTACCAGTTAGGGTAATTTTCGTTGCTAAATTGATTTTTCTCACTACTTTTTTGCTATTAAAATTCAAAAAAAACTTTTTGCCCTGAATTCAGGAAGAACTAACGCGATATACGCTTTTGAGTCATTAGATCACTTTCAAAGTTTGTTATATTGTCGGTCCGCCAAAATGGTCAAACGCGCTCCGCTAAACTCAACGCTATGACATTTTCATTTTGGTCTCCAAATTATTTTATTTCACGTTGAATTTACACGTGAAATGAAATAATTTGGAGACCAAAATGAAAATGTCATAGCGTTGAGTTCAGCGGGGCGCGTTTGACCATTTTGGCGGACCGACAATAGAAGAAAATTTAATAATACGACTTTTTCACTAAAAACAAAAAAATATAGAAAAATCACGTAATAGTGAAAAATCATTTGCCGTATATTCGGAAAATCCTGGCTGTTAGAGATAACGATCACAGACATTCTCGGAAATGAAAATTGCTCTTTCGAGTTCCGTCGGAAATTTCGGATTTTGTATTATTCTTTACCGATGTTCCGATCGGAAAAATTGGAAAAGAACCTGAATAGAAAATTCTCCACAAATTTTTTTTTCAAAAAACATCTGTGAAATGGTGCGTAATGTACAGGGTGGCCGATAAGTATAGGACGTTTTGAAAGTGCTCCCATTTTTTCAATTTGAGGATTTTTCGAGAACAACCTTTATTAAACAACAAAAAATAAGCAGAAAATTTGATTTTACAAGAGAATTTCGAAGTTGGATCCACGAGCTTTGACACAGGCTCTCAAACGTTTCTTCACCGAATTGACAGTGCGCCGCAGGTATCCGTCGTCGATCGAAGCCCATGCTACCTCGAGAGCGGCCTTCAAGTCATCGACAGTAGCAAAAACTTTTCCCGCGATCTTCCCTTCCAACATGCCCCAAACGCTGAAATCCATCGGATTGAGATCCGGGCTGGAAGCAGGCCACAAGTTCTTGTCCAGGAATCCAGGGAAATGCGCCTCCAAGACGGCCAATGTCGATCTCGAGCCATGGGACGGTGCCCAGTCTTGTTGAAGGATAAATGGACCACCAGCAAAGTGCTGAGTGACCCAGGGTAACGTCGAAGACGAAATTTGAAGGCGTCGAGCGATCTCAGCACTTCCGAGGCCTCTCTTGAACAAGAGTTCAATGGAAGGACGATGAGGAGAACTTTTCATAGCTCGGCGATATGGAGAAGTGAGAACAAATGGCTGAGAAGCTTACTTATATAGTCTCTGGACTTTCGAAAAGTTTCGAAATTTTTCGAAAATATCCCTTGGCACCGTGCCAGGGAACGCTGAAAGCGAGCGTCCTATACTTATCGGCCACCCTGTAGTGTTTTAAATAGGATATTCGCGTCACGGACAGTCGAACTTATCCAAAAAAAAAAATGTTTCGTACCATATTAAATACGGCACCAAAAAATTTTTTTTCGGACACATTTTTCATGTGGAGCGACACGGCCACTCACGATTAAAAATTGTTTTCTTTTGTACCTTTTTCTAAAGAATTATTACCACACTTGCTTATTATAGGCACTGCTTGGGTTTTTGTTTAGTTTGCTGAAAAAACCACATGGAAATTACTTTTCTAAGTGGGGCCAAAGTACATGAAATTTTAGTAAAAAATCGCGGGTTTGGCCTTGTCAATTTAAATAAATTTTCTATATTTAAAAGAAATATAATATCTATTCATTTCAGCACGGCGTGTTCAACGGAACGTTATTGGCCGTGCGCTCCGCTGAGTAGACGCTGCTTGTCTGCGTCTCTTCCGCGAGAGTCGCTGGCAGGATGCCATGGCGGGAAACTTTCGTATTTTGAATTGTCTTAAAACTAATAAAATTCATTTTTCAATTTATTTTTTCGTTGTTTCCTTCGTTACTTTTTGTTTATTATTTACCGTAAAAACTGTAATAGAACACCACCTTTAATAGAACACCGCCTGTAATACAACGCCACCCCCAACGTCACTTCGAAAAATAGAACGCCACCCTCTAATAGAACGCCACACTGTAATACACCGTCACTGTGAAAAACTTCGGCCTATAAACACGAACCGGTGTTCCAGTAATTTTTTGCAACGCGGATTACTGTAGCCAAAAGTACGGAAACACCGAGGTGTCCAATGAAAGATGAAGCTAACTGATTAAAGAGTACTACGGTATAGAACTCGCACATAAAAGAACTGCTACGGAATGTAACTGCGCGGAATAGAACCGGCTGAAATGGAGCTGTACTAAAAAAACCAGTGCACGAAATATAACTCAGGGACTCACAATGTACAAAAAAATTCTTTTTGGAATTGGTCGAGCGGTTCTGTGTCGGTACCGCTCAATTTCCGGCAATCCGTCCGAGGTCTATATTACTGCGTCGCGAAAACCTGTCAGAGCAGAGCGCGCGACGCTGCTGTGGCAAGGTGCGCGACGCTGCTGTGACTCTGCTGTGACTCGGCTGTGACTCGGCTGTGACCAACACTTTTCGCGGCGAAACCACAACGCTCCGCTCTGACTGCTTTTCGCGACGCAGTAATACCGTAGTAGGATGACAGTGACATGTCTCTTGAATTCGAATAGCAGTACAAATGCATATTGTGCATATTATCGGCTCTCCATGACGGTCAAACGCGCTCCGTTGTGTTTAGTATTTTTGATTTTCATTTTGGTATCCAAATTACTTCATTTCACGTATAAATTCAACGTGAAATGAAATAATTTGGAATCCAAAATGAAAATCACAAAGTACTATAATCGGTGGAGCGCGATTCGCCGTCGTTGCGGGTCGACAATATTTACATTCGTTTTTTTTTTCTATTTTTCTATTTTTCTGTTGATTTTTGTTATTTTTGGTTGTAGAAAAATAAAATTTGATTTTATTTTTCTAATAATGCAGCTCCGGAAAATACACCGCCACCCTCTAATAGAACGCCACCTCTAATACAACGCCACCCCTAGACCCACTCCGAAAAATAGACCGCCATGGCGGTATATTACAGTTTTTACGGTATCTTTTTTTCTAGCACATTATTTTTCGTTAACGTTCCGATTTTCAGAGGGTACCTTTGTTGCGGAAAATGCCAATTCAGTGACCATTTTAATTCTGAATAAAGTTCCGACTCCGACCACGCTCGTACGATTTTTCGAAACATTTTGTTGAAAATTTAGCGATCCTGAAGAAGAGCTTTTTTTCCTATGATGCGAATTTCTTCCTTCCCAAAAATTTTCTTTATTGCTCAAAAATTTTTTTCCGGCGGAAACTCTGGTAAATTGTTTGATGTTTAATCAGGTAGTTTTGGAGTTTAATCTGGGTAAAATCAGCTCCTGACGGTGCATGATTAAAGCCCACTCGTAGCTGATCAGACTCGAATGGAAGCTGATCAGGCACCAAAATCTGAGCGCGGAATGTCGTTGTGCGCGGTGTTTACTATTTTAAGAGCGATGTATTTCGACCAGGGCTGTCAAAAATCCGGCTGGCCGCCGCCGGCCGAAAAAAGCCGCGGCTCACGGCCGGCTTCGGCCGTGCGCTCTCAACAACAAAAAAGCCGCGGCCGGCTGGAGGGCCGTGGGTACTGTGAAAGATCGAAAAATTGCACTGATCTGCCACAGAATTTTTGATCTCTGAGAAATCTTGAAAAAAGAACACGAAAAAGAGAGAGATGTTTCATCACACTCGGCTTTAAGGCCGGCCGCGGCTTTTTTGTCATTCACGCTCGCGAAGCCGGCCGCCGGCCGGCCGACAGTTTTCTCGGCCGAGGGCCGGCCGCGGGGCCGTTTTGACAGCCCTGATTTCGACACAGAAACTTTTAAAAAAGATAAATTTATTGAAATTAACCGCACTTTAACAACGTAGCAAATAAAACAAAATAAATAATTTAGACGATTAGGTTCTTGTGTTTCTGCGTCTGTCTTCTTGAGCTTTGCCAGAGTGACTCGATCCTGACGAGGTTATCTTCCCAAATCTAGGCATCGGTGTCATGCAGGGAATTCATCGGACGCGCTAAAAAATTGTAAAAAAATAAAGAAGGCAAATTAAATTTTTTTTTTTTTTTTAATTCCAGATTTCGTTTTATATTTAATGGGATTTTTCACGTCGAGAAAAAAGTTTTTTCTCCGTCTTTCCTTATTCAGAGGAGAAAAAAAAGTTACCGCAAGGCCTCCGCCATGAGTTTTTTTCTCAGCGTGAGTGCTTTTTGACATTTTTATTGGTTTTGCTTCGAAATTATGAAAAAGGAGATGAGAGCAAATTTTTGAAGAGGTACAACGGAATATAAATGGACCGTTGCAGTTCTATTCCGTGCATACTTATCATCCGGGCCGGCAAATAACTCAGCTCAGAATGAATATTTTTGTTGAATGAGATGTTCAAAATGAATATCTCTGTTAGTTCTACAACATAGGAACATAATCTTGACAGTGTATTCATGTGTCACGGGCTACATAACAAAAAATTGGAGGGCCGGGCCGATTCCCCCGGCCTGGCCACTTTTTGCTGACCCGTGGAAAGACTAATAATTAAACTGTCAAGATTATTTTCTTATTTTGTAGAACTAACAGAGATATTCATTTTGAAAATCTCATTCAACAAAAATATTCATTCTGAGCAGTTATTTGCCAGCCTGGTCGGCCCGGATGGCAAGTATGACTCCGTGTATGTTCTATTCCGTTGTAGCCACATTTTTAAAAGCTCATTAAAATTTTCCATGAAAGCATACCTATTCCTACGTCCGTAATGACACTTGGCAGGAGCTTGTTTTAGTCCTGTCCTACTTGATCGTCAATTTTGCATGGAACGATCGGTGGAGTGAAATATACCTGAAAAAATAATCTGACAATCAGAAGCTCTGAACAAAATGATAAATTACCTGAAGAGGGACTACCAACGTCGATACCAAAAAATTGCCGGAATTGTGCAACATTTGGCCGCTGCCACTCCTTGACTATCTGTGAAAATCATGTTTAAACGAGATAAAAATTTTTTTACCAAGGAGCATTTCGCGGTAACTTGTGATCCAAAACAATTTTTTCGCAGTTTTTTTTTTATTTTTTTAATGTTAAATAGTCATTTAAATATTTTCGTGAATCGTTGAATTATGATAAAACAAATTAAAATAAATTTATTTCTTATCGTTGGTAATTTTAAAAAACCCGTTGTTTCACAATTTGCCGCAAAATAATACTCCTTGGCGAGTGCGAATTTCTTGTATTTAATAAAAACAACAAAAGAATTTAATTTTTACGTACAAAAATAAAGAAAATGATGAAAAAAACAGGAGTTTCGAAAATATCCTAAAGATTTCCGAAAGTTCCACGTCAAACGGAACATTTTCCGTGTTCTCCCCCACGGTGTCCCAAAGTGGAAAAATGTCTTCAACTGCCTGCACTCTCTTCTCTCTCCCTCCCCACCTCAGCGCAGTTATTTTTTCCACTGAAATTTGTTTCTTTTTTGATTTTCAGCAAAACTAGACCACATTTTGAAAATCTGTAATTAAAATATATTCTTCAGGTCGAATGCTTCATTTTTATTACAAAATCACCACGATTGGTGCAGAATTGACGGAGAAGATGCATTTTAAAATGTTGAAACACCGAGAAAAAAACCGAATTCGCACGTTTCGAGCTCGTCGTGGTATTAAAATGTTCGCGAGAAAATTCTGCACAAGGGAGACATTTAAAATGCATTATTATGTTGCAGAAAATTAAGTTTTTAGTAAAATTCTGTACCAATTAATTTAAAATGCATCTCCTCCGACAATTCTGCACCAATCGTGTTGTTTTTGTGATAAAAATGAAGCATTTCATCTGAAGAATATATTTTAATTACAGATTTTCAAAAAGTGGTCTAGTTTTGCTGAAAATCAAAAAAGAAACAAATTCCAGTTGAAAAAATAGCTGCGCTGCGGTGGTGAGGGAGAGAGAACGAGAGATGCGCCAGCAGTTATCTCGAGCGGCGCTTTTCCCGTCCGGGACACCGTGTCCCCGATTTTTTCGTCATTTAAAAAAAAAATAAATTCAATTGTTGTCTTTTTTTTTTCTGTTTTTGACAAATGCCTGATTTGGTTCATCAACGACGCAATAAAGGTTTTTTTTTTAATTACGGCATGACGTGCTGAGAAATTTTTTTTCGTGGACAATCGATTGCATGCAATATTTTTTTCTCAAACTTAAAAACTTACCACTCGCTGCACTCCCGATTGATTGGCATCCTCCCGATTCGACCATATGTGAACATCTGAAAATGAAAAAATCGGTATGACGAAGATAAAGAGAAAAAAAATGTAATGGGGCAAACCGGGTTAATCATTTTTTGCATCTTGCATTTTTTTTTCTCATTAATTTCACACAGAAAACTATTTTTCTCCAGAATAAGTGCATAAAATGCCGTTTTCTTCAAAAAAAAATCAAAAGGAAAATAAACATTTTCAGATGCACAAAGTGAATAACCCCATAATGGTCATGTTCAAAGTATACAAATCCGAAAAAACATTTTCCGCTTCACTGCGCCGGAAATCGACACCTTAAATGGCTCGTCTAGTGGAGCGCGTTTGCATAGCAGCTCGCGTCGCGCACCTCTTATATAAACGCCCTTCGAAGGATTGTGGGGTGAGCAGTGGTGGTCGAGTGGTGTGCAGATGTGACCAGTGATCTGGAGGTCACGGTTCGGTTCCTTTTGATGGTTTTTATTTTTGTTTTCTTTTTTTTTGCACAAAAAGGACTAAAGCTTATTGAATTTGGTTACGAATAACATTAGAAAGGTGCTGGGAAAATAAATTCATCTGAAACACTTTTTTTGGTGCAATGAAAATTGTCAATTTCTGATTTTTTTTGCACCAATTTAAATGTTTTTGATACTTTGATACTTTTATCCGGAAAGTTCAGCGGCAAAACGCGGGAAGCATGAGTGATACCTTAAAATTGGGCGACCGGAGGGAGCTGGGCGGAAGCTTGCTTGGATCCTTTGAAGAGCGAGGAGCGGGAGGGGGTGTGCAGGCGCGCTCCACTAGACGAGCCATTTAAGGTGTCGAAATCCGGCGCTGTTCCGCTTCTGAAAAAATTCATCCATGCCGAAAAAGACAGCTTTTTTTTGGAATTTTTGTATAGCTTTAGGCTACAAAAATTGCAGTAAATTTATGTACTAATTTGAACGCAAAAAGGAGAAAAAATGTAGGAAAACAACGAAAAAAAGAAAGAAAACAATGAATGAAAACAATGAAAAAAAAATCACCTACTGCCTCTTTCTCTGCGCCTCCTCTCTCTTGGCCTGCGTATCCTTTTTGCACAGATGAGTGTCTGCGCAGCTAATGCAGCCTAATGTAGAAAAAAAAATGCGACCACTCTTAGGCCAGAATTTTTTTTTTGGGAAAAAAGCCCGCGCAGTTCAAATTTTATTTTCCAACGTTCCGCTCAACACGCCGTGTTTCAGGGGTTGTCTACTGTTCAAGCGGTTCCGACATCTGGAGGATTATTTTTCATACCCGATGATAAAAGTGCAAAAGGAAGAATTCGCAAAAAATAATAATTTTTATGTCAACTATTTTTATTTTCTTTTTTTTTTAATGATTTTGTGTCACCAATAAATTTTAAATAACTCGCAAGTCAAGAATGGGTTATTAATAAAATATCCATGGCAGCCGGTCGCCTCGCCTGTTCTGAAAAAATGACACGCCAAAAATGCGCCACCGATGCGTCAATGATGCGCCACCGATGCGTCAATGATGCACCAATAAATGCGATCGATTCATTACGCGTCTATGATGACACCCTTGCAGTGCCCCCATGCCATTTGCGCGCGAGTCACCAGCGAGCTGTGATGCACGTGTCGCATTTCACCTGTGCGAGGTCAAGGGTTCGGATCTCGTCCTTTTTGATTTTTATTTTTCAAAAAGCTTTTTCGATACTTAAAAGGATATTTCTTACGCAAAAGTATTATTTTTTCGGAAACTTTCGAAATCAACCAAGAGAATATCCATTTTTTTTGGAAAACCGATAGGGGTTTCCACTTATTTACGTGTTCCCCCGTATTTCAGCCATACAATCATAGTATTTGAGTAATATTCATCGCCTGGTATAAAAAAATTTTAAACATTCCAAATCCGATCTTAATTTACACATTCCTCAGCAGAAATCCGCAGAAATTATCGCATTCAATGGACAATGATGACAAAAGAGGTGGTCGGCAAAACCACGCCGCGCGCATGCAGCCGAAGCCCCGCCTCCCCGCTGGGGAGAAAATCAGTGGTAAATAATCGCGACTTTGAAAGGCTGAAACTCGGGAACTAGCGGGAATTTTGCTGAGAAAATTTGGGATCGTACTAATATTGAGGCGTAGAATACAATGAAATCAGTAGTTTTTCGAGATTCTCACGTTTTTCAAATTCGTTGCGGTACCTAGTTATGGTCAATTGTTAGTATTTCGCAAAAATGAAGATGGTAAAACTGCTCTAGGAGTGAATCGGCGAGTATTATTGGTAATTTTCAATTATAAAACACTGCTACCCCACCGCCTCTTGATTTCGGATGCGATGGCTGCCTATCTGCGCGGAAACATGAGATTTTAGATGAAGACGACAATGAGGACGGTACATGGGGTGACAAAAAAGTCTCGGTTACAAAATCAAAGTCAATATTATTCACAAGCATAATTTCATGTACAAAAGTTAGACGTTCGGCGGTTGCCACCGAGCGAGCGTTGGCGAGTTGGCAATTAAAATATTTTTAGTGGATAAAATTGAATTTATATTGACATTTAATTTGTTATTTGCAGATAACGGAGACGTACACTGCGCGAGAGTTTTTTGGTTAGTCAGTGAAGTGGACGGAGCGTTAAGATGCTGCGCCACCGACGGGCACGTGCGAGTTAGCGAATTCGGACTAGTTCCTGCCTTGTTAGTGGTTAACAAATTTTGAGAACAACAATTAGGTGATGGCTTCGAGATGGTCCGGTGGCATAGTTCCTAGGCGCTTGCAATGGGAGCGGCAGAAACATTCGAGTTTGGGAGAGGGTGCGGCGATGAGGACTGCAATATTTGTAAATCACGAACATAAAAATAGATTTCGCCGGCCTTACAATTTGCTTCGTACACACAGCCTCCCGCACGAGAAATGCGCACCGCTGGTGCCTAAAAAGAAGGTTTCGGGGCCGATAATCCGAGGGGCATCGGATTTAGGGGGCATCAGGGGGCATCGCTATCTTGGGGGGCAATCGATCTGAGGGGTCACTCAATCTTGGGGGCATTTTCCCAGACTATCATAGGGGGCAACGGATGGTCTATCTTGGGGGGCAACGGATGGTCTATCTTGGGGGGCAACGTGATCCCAGGGGGCACTTGTTCCTAGGGGGCATTCGAAATATCCTAGGGGCATCTGTCGAAAACTTCGCATATGTTTTGAATTCTTTTTAAAAAAATTCTGCCAGTTTATGGTCGATATATTTTTCATTTTTCGAAGTATTGTCCATTCGCGAAAAAAGCAAGTGCGCTCCACGAAACGTAGTACTACGTGGATTTCATTTTCGTCGCCAAATTATTTCATTTTACATTAAATTTACACGTGAAATGAAATAATTTGGCGACGAAAATGAAATCCACGTAGTACTACGTTTCCTGGACACGGGGTCGCCGAAGGAACATCGCTGAAAAAATTTTGATCGCCCCGCGAATGCGGCCAATTAACTGCGTAGCGACTCATCCACGTGCGCGATACGTGGCGAAATCGGCGCTGTTCAATTTTTTTTTTTTTCATTTGTTTTTAATTTTTTTACTCAATTTTCGATTTATTTTGTTTGGGTTATTTTTTATTTTTATAATTCATGTGATGCTGAAATATGTGGAAAAAAAACACATGCAGAGAAATTTTTTCCTCATGATATAGCATTGATAATGAAGAGAGGCGAACGGTGAGAGGAAGAGGAGAGTCTCTGTGCCTCTTCACTATCAATGCTATATCATGGGACCACTGTTTTTTTTCAACATCGCATGAATCGATTTTTCACTAGTTTGACACGTTCTTTTTAAAATTGATTTAATGCGCATTTTTGTGCACTTTTTTCTTTTTTAGTTTGCAAATTATTGATTTTTCAGGTAAAACACCCCCAAAGAAGGAGTCGAAGGGAAAGGACATGGATAGTCTTCACAATATTGTGCTTCTCGACCAAACCACCTACGACAAGCTCAACAAGAAAGTGAGTTATTTTTTGTTTTTGCGACATATTAAGCGCACTGTCAGACGTAAGTCTATTCTGATTATTATGGATTTATTCACGAAACTAGCAAAATATGCAAAAAATGCAGCAAAACTTTGAAGAATGCTCCGGTCGGTCTGAAACTTTGAGAAATTATTTTAAAAATACTCTCGGACATTCTCAGAAAATTTCAGACCAAAATATCGATGTTTTGAAAACTTTCAAAATCGATATTTTGGTGTGTCTGAGTGTATTTTTTAAAAATAATTTCTCAAAGTTTCAGACCGATCAGAGCATTCTCCGAAGTTTCGCTGAATTTTTTTTGCATATTTTGCATTCTTTTCTGGTTTTGTGAATAACCTCATTAGAAATTATCCAATCTCAATATTTTTCAGGAATGCCCCACAGAAGAGCATAAAAACGAGGCGCTCAAGAACCTCCGCGCTTATGAAGAATACCAGCCAAGTACCAGAAGACCAAGTAAAAGCTCGAAATTCACTGAATCTTCCCAACTCTATTGTTTAAATAAACGTTTTTTTTTTTAATTTTTTGTTTGTTCCTCTATCATTCTCTGATGAGATGTCTCTCTCTTCTCCATTCGGCGATTTCCGGAAATCATGGCACGATGAGGTTTAGAGAAAATATAAAAAAGGAAATCGTCAGAAAAATTGATGCCATTTTGCTTCAAAAAATAGGACAAAATGGAAAATATACGATTTTTGGCATGATGCCAATTCCTAATCTAGGAGACTACGGTAGTCTAGTAGAGCGCGCTTTGTCGATGTTCCCTCGGCGACCCCGTGCCTGGAGCGCACTTGCTTTTTTCGCGAATGAACAATAATGAAATAAAAAAATATATTCTCTGGGATCGAAGAAAAAAGAGAATCGAAAAATTTTTTTCGGTTTTTAAATTATTTCATTTCACGTTGAAATTATACGTGAAATTAAATAATTTGAAGACTAAAATGAAAATCGCATATCCTTGAGTTCAGCGGAGCGCGTTTGATCATTTCGGCGCGCCGACAATAAATATGCATTGGACGACGGGGGAGGCGTGATTATTTTCTGACAAAAAGGCCTCGTTTTTGGATTAAAATGATGGTGTCATCCTGAATAATCAGATAATGATTCGAATTTCTCAAAAAAGTAAATTTTCGAGTAAAAAAATAATTTCGTTTTCCGACGAACTTGGTGGCGCACTGGACGACGGGGGAGGCGTGATATGTATCTTATCTTTCTTATCATCCTTATATATAAAATTCCGTTTGGGTTTGTAACTGACTAGGGAACCATTTATCTAATGCATGGACTCTGCCTTAACTGTTGACACAGTTCGAAAGAGGGACTTTTAAAATGTATATTCCCGTTTTCAAAACCTGCTTACGAGACTTCTGAATATATGAAATTTCAGTCCAAAGTTTCACATTTTTAGCATTGGTTTTAGCAAAAATAGCCTTTCACGAGCTATTTTTCTCGCAACGACCACCCGATTTCATAGGTTCCCACGGTGTCCCGAAGTGGAAAAATGTCTTCAACTGTCTGCACTCTCTTCTCTCTCCCTCCCCACCGCAGCGCAGTTATTTTTTCAACTGGAATTTGTTTCTTTTTTGATTTTCAGCAAAACTAGACCACTTTTTGAAAATCCGTCATTAAAATATATTCTTCAGATGAAATGCTTCGTTTTTATTGCAAAAACACCACGATTGGTGCAGAATTGGCGGAGAAGATGCATTCAAAAGAATTTGTACAGGATTTTCCCAAGAAATTCAATTTTCTGGAATATTATAAGGAATGGCGGAATTCTGTACTTAAATCTTGTGCAGAAGGTTCTTGCGAACATTTTAAGACCTTAACCAGCTAGAACGGTGCAAACTCGGCTGAGTTTATGCCGAAATTGAGAATTCATGCGCTTAATTGGAAGCAGGAAAAGTATGTTTAATCTGCAGAAATATGCTTTTTTCCTGAACCAAAATTAATTTTTCGTTGGTAATCGTGTATATATATTGGCTCACAATAGCTTTGAACAGTTTTCTCTTCTTTACTCTGCTTTATTCTTTTAATTGTGACTTTTTTTTGATAACAAACGGATTTCAGACATCAAACGACAGGTAGCTCAGTAGACGGGTCAAGCTATAATAATAAACCGTGAGGTTAGTGTCATAATAAAAACGTTTCTAGATATTATTCATTCGCCACAAAGTGACACCTTGCGTTAAAAAAATGTGGTTCAAAAAAGCTAGCTGGTCTCACCACGATGCTGACATTTTTTATAAGACCGCAATTTACCCCAAAGTATCACATCGTGGCGAATACATAATAACTATACAAATTACTGACATTAATTAGATGAGCTAGAAGAAAAATATGAATCTTATAAAAGTAAGCGAACGGAGGGAGCTTGAAGGAAAGAAATTTGGGACACATTTTATCAAAATATTAAAATCTTTGTGATGTTACATAACAAAGCCGGAAAACTCCATCTTTTTACGCCCAAGTTGTAATAAAAATTTCTACATTCTCTGGAGAATCAAAATGAAAATGTTGCAAAATATTCAGGAGAATGCCAAAAAAAGCAAGTTGGCGTCAAATTAGAGCAAGCAATCTTTATGGAACGGTCAAGGAATCACCAGAGGTCGAAATTGCTAACCTCAAATCTCTTCTCGATGATTCAGAAAAAAGAGTTGAATTCGTTGAAAACCAGGTGTCCAATCTTCGCCAGAAGCTGAGAGAAAAGGAGGAAGAAGTGGAAGACCTCACCAGGAAGCTGAATTCGAAAACGGAAGAATTCACATGTTTCCGTTCCATATCCCACGCAGCAATAGAAGAGGCCCGAAGGTGTCAAAAAATAAAAGATGAAAAAATTCTCGAAGAAAAAATAGAAGGATTGAAGATGGAAATAAGAGGCCTCGTGGAAAGTTCTCCATCCCGGGGCTCCACTCTAAAGCCATACGACCTACTGACGTCGAAAAAAAGCAGGAAAGACAGGTGTGAACGTGTGGTAGAAGCAATCGAAGGGCTTGTCGGAGCGAAGAACTTGGACCGATTTTTGACGGACTTCGTACATTTCATAGCAGCCTCTGAAAAATTTTCGTTCGCGCTCGCTCTGTCACCGTGGGATTCGTTTTTCTGCACAATCCGTTGGAAGTTGTCGAACAAGTTTATAAAAGAATTTAAGGACTATTTAAACAGCAAGCTCGGCTTTGATGTGTTCAGTTCTCGGCAAGAAATCGACAAGATTCGTAAGAATCATGCTCCGCTGGATGACTATAACATCAATATTGAAACAACAACCAGGTGCACACGGAAAGGATTTGAAGCAAAGGTTCCGATGGCCGTTGTATCTGCAAAAAATGTGAAAAATTTGGTGGAGCGACGATTTCAAAGTCTACAAAACAACTCCCGTCTGCAGTTCGAGTATGACGATGAAGTCGCCCTGGGGTTTGGTGGTGACAAAGGCGCAGACGTGACGAAGCTGTGCATTGTCTTTCAGAACATCGCATCACCGAACAACCCTCACGGTATTCTTCTTGTGGGATACTACACGGGCGACGACAACTATGCCAATCTGAAATCAAAAATGAGGACAGTATTCGAACAAGTAAACAATATTAAATCTATCAAATACATAGTCGATGGTGTCGAAGTGGAAAAGAATGTCAAGATTCTTCCCATCGGCGATTGCAAAATTATTTCTGCGATGTTTAACCATGCCGGTCAATCGTCTTTGTCTCCTTGTTTCCGGTGCAAAGCGACGTGGAGCACTCACGGGATCAACAAAGCAGTAATAGGTTCGTTCCCGTTCGAAAATGCAGGACCGATTCGCTCCCTCAACGATTTAACCAGTGATGGAGATCCTCTCCTCCTCGTGGAACCAGAAAATGCCGCTCCTCCAGGAGTCCATACGATTTTGGGTGTTTGTCAAGCGTACGTTGTGGATTGGTTGATTGCGACAGCAAATCGGGACGACTTCGGGGAACAAGATCTACCGCAAGACCTGAAAAAACAAAATGCTCTATATAAGAATGTGAAAAAAGAGGAGAAACAATTGGAGACTGCCGTGACAGCTTTAAAAGATTCCCATGCTTCTATTTTGTCGGCCGAATCCGTCGTCGCAAAAATTCTGGCTGGGAAAAGAGGAAGGAGTGGAACAATTCCGCCCTGTTCGGCATCCCTTTGTATTGCGCACCATGGAAAAAAATCGAATTTCAAAGATCAGGAGGTCTTTCACTGCGTCCAATGCAATAAGTCTGTTCATGGAGTTTGTGCAATGCTCTTCACTGTTGACGAACATAGCGACATTTCAAATTATTCTGCGAAATGTATCGACTGTCGAATTGCTCCAGGAATGAGCCTAATTCAGTTGCAGCAGCATCTGGAACAACGGAAGCAAGAATTGAAGGAGAAGATAGTCGAGGACGAGTCGCTTCTCGAAGACATCCAGGAAGAGCGCAACGAACTTCAGGACCTTTTGAAAAACTCTTCAGGGGCAACGCGACAAGCACTTGAAAATGTTCTGGTGAACATCGGATGTGACTACCGTGTTTGGTTCCAAGAGCTCAACGGAAATCAAGCCCGAACTCTTCTTCGCATTGAGAATATCGATAAAATTGTCGCCGTTTTCCCAAAAAGCAACGAATTGTGCATTATGGCAAATGTTATGAAAGATCTTGCATTTATAATGTCACAAGCGGACAATTCGACAAAAACCGATGAAGAAATTGACAAAATTCAGGCAGTCCTGGATCGATTTTGCGATAACCTCCGAAAAGTGCAGCCAAGTTCAGGAGTGCTGCCTAAACTACATCTGCTAACGGCGCATCTCGTCCCCTTTTTACGGGATCATCGATCATGGGGCAAAGTAACTGAACAAGGAATCGAAGCTCTTCATCCCATCTTCAACTCGCTCAATTTACGGTTTGCTGCTGTTCGAGACCCGTTGCTGCGTGCTTCTTTGACAGTTCAAATGATGACAAACTTCAATGTTATCCACGATGTCGGAGAATCATGGAACATTTCAAAGTAAATACTTACATGTCTCTTTGGCTCTCCTCATTGTTGCAACTGCCAATAAAATTAATTATTATTTTCTTCGCTCGGATTTTCCATCGCACAATTATTTTTTATCGATCCCGAATATGGGTGTGGGAGAATGGCAGAAAATCTGAAATTTTTTCGGAGAGAAACACAATTTAGTTCATTCCAAACTAACCGCATGACATTTACTTACAGCTGACAGCTCCATTACACCAGGCAACAAAAATAAACTAGCAAATAATATATCAATTCAGAAGAACTGAGTAGAAAAAAGGATTTCATATGAAAAAATTTAGTGCAATGCGGCAAATGCACGCATCGCGTGTCAACACGAGATATGCGTCAGCAGATATGCTTGGAGGCGCTTTTCCCGTCTGGGACACCGTGGTTCCCTCATTGTTCACTTTAAAACATGTGAGGGTGGCGCAGGTGGGAGTAGTTGCGTTTCTGAATATCGAGATGCTGGTTCGACCCCCCACGAAGTGATTGATTTTTTTTTCTTTTTCTTTGGAACTTGGCTATGGACCTATTCAGCACAGGTACATGAACAAATCGAAACTTTTTTTTTCCAAATATGAACTGATTGGAATTTTCAGATGGGAGAAGGAGCGCTTGATTACAGAAATTTCAGAAAACTTGAAATAATCCATGATATGATATGGAGAGAAAAGTTTCAAAATTGAATATGAATCTTACCATATCCAAAATGTAAAGGGAAATATTTAACGCAAACTAAAAAAAAAATTGTTTCCAAAAAACTTTATGAAAAATAATTTGAAAAGAAAAAAAAAACAATAACTTCGTGAGGGTCGAACCAGCATCTCGATATTCAGAAACGCAAGTACTCCCACCTGCGCCACCCTCGCATGCTTTGAAGTGAACAGTGAGGGAACCTATGAAATGGGGTGGTCGTGGCGAGAAAAATAGCTCGTGAAAAGCTATTTTTGCTAAAACTAATGCTAAAAATGGTCAAACTTTGGACTGAAATTTCATATATTCAGAAGTCTCGTAAGCAGGTTTTGAAAATCGGAATATACATTTTAAAAGTCCCTCTTTGGAACTGTGTCAACGATTAAGGCAGAGTCCATGCATTAGATAAATGGTTCCCTAGTGAGGATCTTTGTGTGTCTGTGTCAAAGGCGCATGGCGGGGTCGAACTCAGCACCCGCGGCCAAATAAAAGATCGACGTGCAAGCGTGCTACCGCCTGCGCCACACGGGACACGTGGGATGAACGCTCTCGAGGAGTAGATTTGTTCGCAGCTGGCAACATGCCGTTGCGTTCGCCTCTGGGTAGAGGATAAGGTCAAATAAAAAACAGTTTAGAGATGAGAAAAGATCAAAAATAGTTTTTGATTCAGCCAGGCTTGTCTTTCTTATATATAAAAACCCAGATCGGGATGTCTGTGCGCGTCCGCACTTGCCTTTTTGCAAGAAAATGCAGTGGAAAAAACACGAACCCGTGGCCTTAGGATTTGTATTCAAGCGCACTACCGACTGACACAGGTGAAATGCGGTTGAAGCATATAGCGCGCTGCGTGGAACTCATAGGGAAAATTGGAGAAATGAATAATGCATCCACGTGCCCGCACATGCGCATATATGCAGGCGCATATAGCATGCACGTTCCGATTTCGGGTCAAAAAGCGCTTGGATGCTTGGATTATAAAGGTTTCTGTCAAATCGGATCTTCATCTCATTGGATTTTAAGATGGTTGTCTG
Source organism: Caenorhabditis japonica (assembly GCA_963572235.1). NCBI lineage: Eukaryota > Metazoa > Nematoda > Chromadorea > Rhabditida > Rhabditidae > Caenorhabditis > Caenorhabditis japonica. The sequence goes on from OY754342.1 coordinate 5,456,230, forward strand.
TTATAAACTTTTATCGCTTTTTAATAGTTTCAGAAACAATCATTTATTAATAATAACGCAAAAAAATTATTAGTATTGAAACAATTATTGAGAAAATAGATTTAAAAAATTCGGAGCTGGCTCAGCAGATTGCGGAATCCTTGTTGAAGCTGAGCAGTCGCAGTCTGAAAGTAAATCAATATGCTTACGGAGTATTTGAAATGAAGGTATGTTTTAAGAGTATCTTAAAAGCCCTCCACAATGGTGTGGTGTATATCCAAAAACCCAGAAATCTATAGGGGCCTTTCAGCAGGCCTACTCGGAACATTTTTTTTTTTGAAAAACTGCGTTTCCTACGTGTTTTCCGAGTTTTCTTTTCGGTAAAAATAGCCCGAATTTTGTTGCGATAGTTTTTCGGAAAAAGTCTGAAAATTCGTCGCGCCAGCTTCTAATTACCCGTCATTTGAACAGACATATAAAAATAGAACGGCAGGGCGGGCTATTGTAATACTATTTTTGCATAGACGCCATGCAAAAATAGTGCCGATCTTCTGCAATGTTTCCCCAATACCGGGGCAAACATTGCAGAATCTTGTCGCTAAAGTAGCACGCGACTGCCGAGTAAAGAAAATACGGTGACTCGCCAATTAGAGTTGCAGCCTCTAATTTAAACATTCATGCAATGAAGCAACATCAAAAAGAAAGAGTAGAAATACAAGGCGCATGCCGCTCTAATACAGTTTTTACAGTAATTGCGATGGCAATTTTTGTGCGAAACAGGAATAAAATCATTTAAAAGTACATTTTGATGTTTGTTTTTTGTAATTTATCATTAAAATGCATACTTGTCCTGCATTTTATTGCGGAATGAATAAAAGGCTTGGTCAGAATGGGAAAACGGAAATTCCGATTATCCGACTTTTTTTTCGTGAAATTTTTCGAATTTATTAATGGACCTATTCACAAAACCAGAAAAAAATCCGGAAAAGAAAAGAAAAAAACCGGAAAAAAATTGCGGGAAAATCGGAGAATGCTCCGATTGACCTGAAATTTTGGGAAATATTAGTACAAATTCTCCTGTACACGCTCAAAAAATTTTGGACCGAAATATCGATTTTAAAAATTTTCAGAAAAATCGATATTTTGGTCCAAAATTTTTTCAGCATGTACAGGAGAATTTTTTCTAATATTTCCCAAAATTTCAGGTCAATGGGAGCATTTCCCGATTTTTCCCGCAATTTTTTTCCGTTTTTTCTTTTTTTTTTCGGTTTTGTGAATAGGTCCGGAACATTTTCCCGACAGAATAATTTGCGGAAAATCTCGGGAAAGCACCGTGTTTCTAGGTTTCGCTCCTTCTGAGTGCCGAAAACTGTTCAAAAGAGATTTATTTGTTGAATTTTTGGTTCATTTATTGATTTATTTTTTACTTTCTCAACAAAAAAATTGAGCGAAATAAAATTAATTTAAACAAAAAATGTTCCTTTTCCGATTTTTCAAACAAGCTTGATGAATACAAGCTGTATTTTTGGTTTTTTAACCGACTCACCGATACATTCTATCAACGCCGTTGTTCCTCCGTGCCAAGCCCGTCCCGTTCTCTTCTGAAATTTGTAACAATTATTGTTACCTGAAATTTTGGGAAATATTAGAAAAAATTCTCCTGTACATGCTGAAAAAATTTTGGACCAAAATATCGATTTTTCTGAAAATTTTTAAAATCGATATTTCGGTCCAAAATTTTTTGAGCGTGTACAGGAGAATTTGTACTAATATTTCCCAAAATTTCAGGTCAATCGGAGCATTCTCCGATTTTCCCGCAATTTTTTTCCGGTTTTTTTCTTTTTTTTTCCGGATTTTTTTCTGGTTTTGTGAATAGGTCCATTAATAAATTCGAAAAATTTCACGAAAAAAAAGTCGGATAATCGGAATTTCCGTTTTCCCATTCTGACCAAGCCTTTTATTCATTCCGCAATAAAATGCAGGACAAGTATGCATTTTAATGATAAATTACAAAAAACAAACATCAAAATGTACTTTTAAATGATTTTATTCCTGTTTCGCACAAAAATTGCCATCGCAATTACTGTAAAAACTGTATTAGAGCGGCATGCGCCTTGTATTTCTACTCTTTCTTTTTGATGTTGCTTCATTGCATGAATGTTTAAATTAGAGGCTGCAACTCTAATTGGCGAGTCACCGTATTTTCTTTACTCGGCAGTCGCGTGCTACTTTTGCGACAAGATTCTGCAATGTTTGCCCCGGTATTGGGGAAACATTGCAGAAGATCGGCACTATTTTTGCATGGCGTCTATGCAAAAATAGTATTACAATAGCCCGCCCTCTCAGGTAACGAGTCAAACTTTTCTAAGCCGTTCAAAAACTTTTTTAAACTTTTTAGGGTGACAAATAAGCGTTGCTTAAAAATTTCTTGAAAAAGTTTGAAATATTCTTGAAAAAGTTTGAAATATTCTTGAAAAAGTTTGAAAATATCTTTAAAAAGATTGTGGATGTCTTATAAAAGATTGAAAAAGTTTTATTTCTTCTTGAAATTTATTAATTTTTCTTTTTTTGGCGATAATTACGCTGGAACGTAACATATTTATTAAAAATTCAGCACAAAAAGTTAACAAAATGACAAAACAAAACAAAATTGAACATATAAAATAAAAACAGCGTATTTGATCAATTAAACGCCGGGTTAGCTCCATCGCCGCCTCCTTGGAGTGCTTCCTTCGAATTGGCCCCCTTCTTCGCCGCCGAAGATGCATTCTTGCTGAAAAATAGACATGGGAGCTTTTTTAAAAAATAAAAAGTCTTACAAAATTGATGCCAATTCGCATCGCATCATGTTGGGTACCAAAAAAGGCAATCGATCGTAGTCGAAATTCACTTCTCCGGGTTTGCTTAGAATTTGAACAACACTGGCTAAGTATCCTGCAAACTAGGTTGTTTGATTTATGTTACAGTTTAACTGCTAAAATTAATTGAATAACCCACCGGAAAGCACTGCGATTTGTTCGTCCGGAAATTTTATCTTTTTTGATGGATTGAATGAAGTGGAGTAGTTGTGGCGGTGTGACTTGGGGATAACCTAAACTTGAATAAGTTGTTATGCAATAGAGAAGATTGTTACGGACGTGGTCAACCCATCTGATTGTGCACTGAATAATAATGGAACTCAAAGTTCCAGTTAATGTCCCAAAATTGGTGTAGAAGTTATTGACGTTTATATACTCGTTGGAGCCTGAAGAATGGCAACTATTAAACTATGTAAAATGCAAGATTTACCATTGTCGTAGAGTGGTGATACAAAAACGTCTGGGCCATCATAGAGAGCTGGGTTCAAGAAAGCAATGCGGTTTCTCTCTTTTCTTGAGTTGCACGAAGTTCCAGCGTCGCGGAGGTTAGTTATTTCCGCTCTCGCCGATTCCAGAGCCCGCTCGACTTTTCGAATTTCCACTTGTTTTTGGTTGTCGCGCTCCATGAATGTACACGCTAAGCCTAATTGTGACATCCATATTAAGCACTCTGGGGTCCCTTTCGTTTTCTGAACCGCCTGGCGAAGTTCGTGATAGATTACGTCGTTTGTAATCTGAGCAGACTGTTTCTAAAATTAAAAAAATTGTGAAGTAAATACATAAAAAACATACCGCAACGCTATCGATTACATCTGGATCTGCAGATGCTATCTTTGCTCCAAGAGCGATTAATGTCGTCTTCTTTATTTTCACCGACACCGGATTTTCGGGATTCAAAAGTCTGAAAGACGTCTTCTCGAGGACCTCATCGATACCAACATTGTCCTCCACGTCAAACTGATTGTCTCCTCGTGCCGGCTGCAGCCCTCCGGAACACTAAAAAAAAAAACATTTTCAAAATGTGATATTATTTCACCTCTCCCGTAGCCACACGGAACCACTCCGTTTTTTCGGGCTGAAAAAGCGGTTTTTTTTCTTTTTCTGTTTTTTCGAAAACGTCGGAGCAGTCATCAATGTATTTCCTGTGGATCTTTCGAGCTCTTATTGGCTTTTGATTTTCATCAATCTTCTTCGTCCGAGACTTCTTGTAATATTTTTCAAAATCTTCATCTTCACTTGTCGACATCCTTTCAGAATTTGATCTAAATGAAAAATAATTTGAATGAAAATAGTTATCAAAGTAAACTTCCGTGCATCAAACAACAAGCAACACGACATATAAACAGCGGGATGCAATTTACAAGGTTTATGAGCCAAGCGGAATACAATTGACAATACTTATAAGCTACAAAAGAAGTAGGTTGCAATCAAGAACAAGTTATTCGGTTAGTAACGGGTAATACTATCAAAAGGTTACCAACAATGGATGTAATTGCATGTCCCATAACGTTTTCAGACTTGACCACTACATAAGCTCCATAATCAGTCAAAGTGGCTCCAAAGCTTGAATTTGAGAGAACGTCGGCAATATCCCTGTATTTCTGAACTTCTCCTTCAGTTTTTAGACATCTATCCATCACGAGTTTCAAATGAGCCAACGACGTCCGGAACCGTTTTAACAAAAATCGAATACCTCGGTATTCACCGATAAAAATTGCCACTAGTCGTCCGTAGAAAACTTCGTCGCCTTCTACAAACTGTACACATGTATCATCTGATTTTCCAGTCTTCACAGTAGAAAAGCGTTTTCCGTGCAACCTAACGGATTCACAAACTTCGTCGTCCTTGAAACAAAACTCGCGAACGAAATCCGGAACACTTTTCATTACGTTTCGCCGCTCCAAATTTCTACTGATTCGGAAAGACCTTGCTAAGTCAGTCAGAAATTCTGACTTTATTATATTGTTGTCTTCATTCTCTTGAACGCGCCTCATAACCTCAGCTCTCATTTCTCGATTCATAGTATTTCTGCAAATTATTTTTAAATTAGTGAATAGATAATTTCGTCTTACGTTCTGAGGAGAGTTTTTCCTACATTAACCGTGATTTCAGTAACAAAACTTCGCTTCATCGAGTGATATACACTTTCATGGTACTTTGTGGAACAAGGCAAGAGCGTTCCAAAACAACGGACCATGTCGGGTAGATGAAACACGACGTCGTGCAGTTTTTGTCCATGTAATAAATTCTCAAAATTGCCGATTACCAGTTCTCGAATACCACGACAGTTCTTTTCGATCTGAAATGTTTTTTTTGTTGATAATTTACAAAACGGTACTTAAAATTATTAGAAGTTTCAATGGCATTCTTACATATTGAAAAAAGTGTTATTACTGCGTCGCGAAAACTAGTCAGGGCAAAGCATGCTCGACGCAGTAATATTTTCCGTGAAAAAGACACTATTTTCGTGAATTACCTCTCATTTTTCCCATATTTGTCTTTTTTTCTCGTTATTTATTTTATGGGTTTATTCACGAAATGGCAAAAAACTGCGCGAAAACTCGAAAAATGTTCCCATTGACCGGAAATTTTGGGAAATGAGGGAGAAAACTCTCCCGGACGTTATCACAAAATTTCAGACCAAAATATCGATTTTTAAGAAATATTGATTTTTATTCTAAAAATGCTTAAAATCGATATTTTTGTCTGAAATTTTGGGGTAATTCATTTCCCAAAACCTAAGATCAATCGGAGCATTTTCTAAGTTTTCGCCCAGTTTTCTGCCGTTTTTTGCTATTTTTTGCCATTTCGTGAATAACCCCATTAGTTTTTTTTTTTTAAATTGTTCCCACTTTTAACAATTCTATGCCCAAATTTAAAAGAAATTCACAAAATTCCCTCAAAAACAAGCTCTCAGCTGGTAGTTATGGTGCCATAGAGTGGTTTTGAGAGGCACATGGAAATTTAAATTTGGCTGGAAAGTTGCCACCTCACTGGAAAAAAAATCGCTCAAAATTTTGTGATCGAAACGTCGTTACTGAGGCGGTGGCGCCGCAGTAATTATTATTCTATTTTGTTGTGGGTTCATATATTTTGCATAAAATCTAAATATTACAACTGACCTGATTGGCAATGTCCTGATATTGAAACACTGGAGAAGTAAGAAGAGTGTAAAGTGCCCCAAGAGATAAAATTAGCAACGAAACGAGAGGATGAAGCAGATTTGTTAAAGCTAAACGCACCAAAGCTGTCATGAAAAACACTCCTTTTTCGGTAGCTGTCATTTTACCAAAAAACAATCTCAGAGCGCGGTAATGCGAAGGAAGCTTGATTTCGAGACAATCCTTGAGCTCTTGTTCAGAGACGTCGATTTTCATGAAAAGTGGCGTCGTGGTCTCAATGAATATTTCCGCAATCAAACGGGAAAACACGCCAAGCTCGAAATGGTGCATTAGGTCTAGGGGCACTTCCCACATCGGCACCATTTCATTCGTTTTCGGGTATTTTCCATGAGACCGTAATCCGTCGTCCAAATGTTTAGGGACGTTGCATTTGACGTTTCTTCGGAGAATCGTTCCGTTATCCACCTTCTTAATCTTAGTTTGTTGAGATAAACAATGATAACAGCTTCCTGGCGATGAGAACTGCTTCATATTGTATACCAATCGCCGAGCCTACAAATAAATTTTTAGCAAACTGAATTATCGAGAAATTATCTTTAAAAATTGGTTTCCGACTGAGCTGCTGAGAAATCAAATCCAAAATAAATTTTTTAAACAGATGTTTTTTTTCCATTTGTTCCAATTTTGGCCAGTTATCTACTGTATCATGTCTATGAAATAAGAATAACTAGCAGTCTTCCGATTTATCACACTATTTTTGCCACATTTTCATTAAAAATAACCTTACAGAATGATAACAGGATTTGTAACTAAAACACTTACGCCTTAAAACCGTAGATCAGTTGGAAGCCACTTTAAGAAAGGTGCCGACAATGAGACTTGCTACTAACTTAGAGAGGGTTAAGAGCAAGATTCTGAATGATTAGGCCATGTAGCAAAGGAGAATTGAGTGCAGTCAATGAGTTTTAGCTTCGAAAATAATGCCGTTAGCCAATCGATAATTCTGGGTAAACTACGCGCGAAGTTATTTCGGAGCGTCGTCGTATATATTGCTCACCCGCTTATTCGAAACTGTTTTTCAATTTTCGGCCCACTTTATTTATTTTTTCTTTTTTCCGGTTTTGTGAATTAAACTAAAGTTAATGCAAAATTATCCGTTAATCAGGCGTGCTGGAAACTACGTTTTATAATTTTTTTTGGAATGTAAATTATTTACGGAGGTCAACTCTCTCAAGACACTGCGTCTCTAGTTTTGCATGCACTTAACTAAACTTGGCAGAATGCCACTATCGAGACGCATATAAATGCGACAGAGCTCGTTTGTATTCCCGTAGGTCCTAACACGCCGTGCATTATAGCATAACTGCGCAGGCAGCTGAAATTCCCAGCTCTCAAATTTTTAAATCGGCTCTGCCCACGACAAGTATGCTATTTTCGGTATTCAATTGACGAATTTTCGATTTTTTGTGTTATCGATGTTTCCGAAAATTTGGTAAAATTGACTGATTATCTACCTAATGTTTTTGGAAAGGCCCCACAGATTAGTAATACTTACCTGGTCATCACAGCTTAAATTAACAACTTTCACAAGAACTCTCATTCCATTCCAGTCAGGGATACTGTTGAACTGATGACACATATAAGTGATAATACGATCAAAAATTTTGTATGTGGGCTTCTTTTGGCTTCTAAAAATGCCAAGCAGCATATTGGCCGCCTGTTTTGAGCGTTCGATGTCTTCAAGGTCCAAACACAAAGCCGTAAACGGCCATAATTCCGTTCTGTAACTAGATTTTGCAATTTATTCATAAGATTTTGACATACGAGGAATTTCTTGAAATTTTTACGCCATCCCATCCTAGTGTGACATGGATTTTTAATTCAGCAGGCTTTTCGCTCTGAACTGAGCGAATGAATTTTGCAGCTTTGATCGTAGTGGTACGTGTTCCACTCTTGATTCTGCGGTGAACTTCTTGAACTTTTTCGGCAAAACAATCTAAGAATGTGTGGATTACTGATGTCACGCTTGCATATGTGATCTCACATTTGTGGAATTCAGTGCACACACAGCTGAAAATAAATAAATTTGTTGATTTTAAATTTATTTCTTACAGTAGTTCATCTGAAGCACAATGCGCACAAGCTTCAAAATGCGTTGTTCGACCGGGTTTTTTGATTAAATTTTCCATTACGAGACGATTGATTGGCTTATGTGCCTCGAAGTAGCGGTTAACACACGCCATCGATTGGGTTGTAGAATTCAAATAGTGTAATTGCGCAAGTTCCTGATCAGATATTTGTTTGTAATACTGATTGATTTCTTTTTTTTCTGATTCGACTATGTTCACAGCATTAAGACATGCGTGAAACTCTTCTCCAGTCGAAATCCGTTCAGTGTTTTCGACATGTTCCTCCCAAAAACCTTCAGTTTCTTCATTTACCATGGAATTGTCACCGATTCCATCGCACTCATCCGGATTTGTCTCATCTGAAAAATAAACATAATTTGTGACAAACACGAACCCTACTTACCATCAGGAAACCACAATTCACAGACTTTTCGGCAAGATAAACGGAGCCGCTTGGGTCGAGATGACATTTCTCGCGAATCTTCCTGAAAATTTAGAAAAAAATGTAGTTTAGCTCCCGAAACATTTGTTTCAACAGATAAACTTTTGAAAAAGCGTAAAAATATGAAAAATCGTAAGATAATGCGGAAAAAAATGGAAGAAAAACAAAAAATTCAAAGGTTCAAACATTTTCGAAAACAAAGCTTTAAAAAGTTTGAAAAGGTTTGAAAAAGTTTAAAAAAGTTTGAAAATGTTTAAAAAAGTTTAAGAAAGTTTACAACAATTTCGACGACAAAAAGATTGAAAACGGCTCAGAAAAGTTTAAAATTCCCCTTTTTTCTTCAAAAGGTTTAAAAAAGTTTGAAAGTCGCCCAGCAAAGTTTGACTCGTTACCTGAGCTGCCGTTCTATTTTTATATGTCTGTTCAAATGACGGGTAATTAGAAGCTGGCGCGACGAATTTTCAGACTTTTTCCGAAAAACTATCGAAACAAAATTCGGGCTATTTTTACCGAAAAGAAAACTCGGAAAACACGTAGGAAACGCAGTTTTTCAAAAAAAAAATGTTCCGAGTAGGCCTGCTGAAAGGCCCCTATAGATTTCTGGGTTTTTGGATATACACCACACCATTGTGGAGGGCTTTTAAGATACTCTTAAAACATACCTTCATTTCAAATACTCCGTAAGCATATTGATTTACTTTCAGACTGCGACTGCTCAGCTTCAACAAGGATTCCGCAATCTGCTGAGCCAGCTCCGAATTTTTTAAATCTATTTTCTCAATAATTGTTTCAATACTAATAATTTTTTTGCGTTATTATTAATAAATGATTGTTTCTGAAACTATTAAAAAGCGATAAAAGTTTATAACAGACAACCATCTTAAAATCCAATGAGATGAAGATCCGATTTGACAGAAACCTTTATAATCCAAGCATCCAAGCGCTTTTTGACCCGAAATCGGAACGTGCATGCTATATGCGCCCGCATATATGCGCATGTGCGGGCACGTGGATGCATTATTCATTTCTCCAATTTTCCCTATGAGTTCCACGCAGCGCGCTATATGCTTCAACCGCATTTCACCTGTGTCAGTCGGTAGTGCGCTTGAATACAAATCCTATGGCCACGGGTTCGTGTTTTTTCCACTGCATTTTCTTGCAAAAAGGCAAGTGCGGACGCGCACAGACATCCCGATCTGGGTTTTTATGTATAAGAAAGACAAGCCTGGCTGAATCAAAAACTATTTTTGATCTTTTCTCATCTCTAAACTGTTTTTTATTTGACCTTATCCTCTACCCAGAGGCGAACGCAACGGCTTGTTGCCAGCTGCGAACAAATCTACTCCTCGAGAGCGTTCATCCCACGTGCACAGGTTTTGCGCGATAGGCCTATAATAGGTTGCGCGATAGGCCTATCGAGTACCCGCGAAGGACCCTATAGTAAGCCTATTATAGGCTTATCGCGGCCCGTCACCTATAATAGGCCTATAATAGGCTTATCGCGGTTGACTTTTGCCTATAATAAGCTTATCGCGGTCACCAATAAGCCAATTGTAAGCCATATATAGGCCTTTCGCGGAAATTCAAAACTCGTCGGTAAGCTCATTATAGGTGCTCCCAGGCCGATATACCGGCTCTTTAGGCTCAAATTTATTTGTTTTCAAGGCAACTTATTTGCAAAATTGATACAATGTTGATAAAAATGACAAATTTATTGTGAATTAAATAGAAAAAAAGCTTTAGAGGAGTTATTCACGAAACAGCAAAAAGGCAAAAAAATCTCCAAAACTCGGGAAACTCTCTGATTGACCTGAAACATCGGGAAATGGAGACAAAAATACTCCTGAATATGCTCAACCAGTTTTGTACCGAAATATTGAAATTTTCGTCTGAAATTTTTGAAATCGAAATTTCATTTCAATTTTTTTGAGCATATTCAAGAGTATTTTCGCCTTTATTCCTAAATATTTCAAATTAATCAGAGCATTTTCTGAGTTTTCGCGCAGTTTTTTTTTTTCGCTGTTCCGTGAATATGCTCCATGATTGATGGTTCGTCCCATTCCTCCAATCGCAGTCGTCTCCATATCCGACCCCGTCGCCACCATCGCTGCATATCGGGTAGAAGGCCACAAACTGAAACAAATATAATTTTAAATTTGGTCATATTTACTTACTTATTATCCATTCCCGAAGAAAGCAAATGCGCTCCACGAAACTTAGTACTTCGTGGATTTCATTTTCGTCGCCAAATTATTTCATGTCATGTTGAATTTACACGTGAATTGAAATAATTTGGCGACGAAAATGAAATCCACGAAGTACTAAGTTTCGTGGAGCGCACTTGCTTTCTTCGCGAATGGACAATACTTGTGAGGTTCGACCTCAGTTTTCGTCATATTTCGTTTCATTTTTTTTTAAATTTTTCTCGTATTCTCTTCTTATTTCAATTTTTCGCACTTTTCATGATTCTCGCTCTGCGAATTCTTCAGAATTAAATGTTAAACAACAAAAAATATTATTTTTTTCAAAAGAACAAAAATTAATGAGGTTATTCACGGAGCCAACATAAAAAAGCAAAAAGCTAGCAAAAAATTCAACGAAAACCCGGAGAATGCTCATATCGCTCTGAAACTTTGGGAAATCATTTAAAAAATACTCTCGGACATTCCTAGAAAATTTCAATATCGATTTTTGAACATTTTCAGAAATAAAAATCGCTATTTGTTAAATCAATATTTTGGTCTAAAATTTTCTGGGGATGTCCGAGAGTATTTTCAAAATGATTTCTCAAAGTTTCAGATCGATTTGAGCATTCTCCGAATTTTCGCTGAGTTTTTTTCT